>CM076574.1:661347374-662682072 GCA_034641835.2 Pinus albicaulis | reverse complement strand
CCAATCCTCGGGTCAGGTTCCGAAAGCACAACAATTTTGTCTCTTTATTAAGCGGGATTTTAATATGTGTATTATCAAAGAAAACCAACACAAATTTTATAAGAAAATTGTTCGAAAGTCGAGCCCGCCGGACTTCAAACGGCGGTAAACCATAATTCAAACCAAATTCGCGTTCCAAAATAGCCTGCCGTACGTCGGGCCATTTCAGGACGCGAATTTCTTATCACCCGCCCTAATATTTTACGGTCCGGATTTCCCACCCGTGGAGCAGCCTAAATAAAGATCCGCTCCAATCAATTTCTCGCTACGTGTCCTCGAATAAAACCTCCTGCTCCCGGATGCGGTGCATTCGATGGCGTTGGTTTTTAAGGTGATGGGACATGGATATGGCGATTTCATATCATTCGCATTAATATTTAACTTCGTTCAATTAAGTTTTCACATCAAATCTACATTAATTAATTTTAACACTGCTCAAGATCGACCTCCACCTTCCGAGCAATTCCGCACGCTCCAATTTGATCCTACTTTCCCGCTCTCATTATTAATGACCGCAGATTCAATATGACAAAGGCTCTTCGATTGGCATCACACGGTCGACACACAAACATGCGAGCCATGGTTTTTCGTACAAGCCGCTGTCGGATTACACCGTTCGGTAACCGTGACGATAAGGAGAAGTGGCCGCCGAACTTCGCCAGACTTTGCTTATTACCTACTTCTCTCGTTCGTCTCTGTCCGTCTTCTTCTCACACTGAATTCTGCTTCTTCGTCTCTTGTGCCCACTGCGCCTGAGATCGCACCCATGCCTCGCGTGCGTCATAGGATGCGTTGCCGCAGGGGGAGCACTAGAGGTCAATCCCGGCGCGCTCCCTCCAGCACCTCAACAGAGATGACTTCCGGCCAGTCCAGTGATTATTACTTAGGTCGATATCCAAATACTAGGAGTGGGCGGGGTCGGCTTGTAGCATCTGGCGACCGTATGGATTCCCCTGCTCCTGGCTTCCCCACCGCTAGTTCACCTTCTCCCACGATGCGCACTGCGCAATTTTCCTTTGATTGCACTCTCAACCGCCCGCGAATCACAGCTGTAGTCACTGTGGTCTTCCGCGAGGAAGCCCAAACGGAGGAAGAATGCACCCGTCCGGCGGGTCTGAGCTCGGAAAAATCCGGCCAGCATTCGGGCCTTCAGGAGGGGAGCCGTGTCATGCATGTGGAGGTAGCACCTAGCGATCCTGGACCTTCCGAAGGATGGTGCCGAATCGTGGAGGAACCAGCGGAGGATTAGTTTGGTTAATTTGTTTTTCTTGCTTAGCAGGCCCAGTTAATTGGGCTGCTTTTAGTTTATTTTACTGTGCCGGACCTTTAAGTAATATTTTTGAATTCTGTAAATTAAACGTTCAAGACTGGTTTCCCCGTATGAGGGCAGTCTTCTTAATTTTTTGATTTTTTGATGACAAATTTGCCATGAGTATGGCCAGGCAATGTTTTTGACTTCGGTGTAATTTTATTCGTAATGTTAATAGATTAACTTTACTTTGAATTCTCACATGATTAGCGTTTTTCTTGATCTGTTCAAGGATTTTGGGTACTTTAATTTGTATTTGGAACAATGGACGTCGGTACTCTATCTGTTGCTTTACTGTTCTACATACTGTTATTTCACTTTCTTATAGATGCCTCGAGCATATTTGAATGCTTTCTCATATTGTCGATAATCTCCATGTGGACCGTTACTGGATTTTATATCATGTCCCCGTATGTGACATGGGGTATTTTTCTATCATTGTCTGGGGTGGGACTTCCACTTTTCTGGATGGATATTTGGGTTCCAATCTTCAAATGTGAAAATGTAATGACTTCATGGACTGTTTTACTTCATATAATATATTCAAAATAGCATTTTTTCTCTTCCGAAAAAAAATGATTAATGTTTATCATTCTGCCTTCAAAACTAGCGATGCTGGTCTATGTTGCTGGTTTATTGATATGGTCTGATGGTCTTTTTATATTTTGGACATATCACACTCCTCACATGATTAGCGTTTTTCTCTGTTCAAGGATTTTGGTTACTTTAATTTGTATTTGGAACAATGGACGTCGGTACTCTATCTGTTGCTTTACTATTCTACATATTGCTATTTCACTTTCTTATAGATGCCTCGGGCATATTTGGATGCTTTCTCAGATTGTCGATAATCTCCATGTGGACCGTTACTGGGTTTTATATCAAGTCGATGTATGTGACATGGGGTATTTTTCTATCATTGTCTGGGGTGGGACTTCCACTTTTCTGGATGGATATTTGGGTTCCAATATTAAGATGTGAAAATGTAATGACTTCATGGACTGTTTTACTTCATACAATATATTGAAAACATCGTTTTTTCTCTTGTGAAAAAAAAAATGATTAATGTTTATCACTCTGCCTTCAAAACTAGCGATGCTGGTCTATGTTGCTGGTTTATTGATATGGTCCGATGGTCTTTTTATATTTTGGACATATCACACTCCTCACATGATTAGCGTTTTTCTCTGTTCAAGGATTTTGGGTACTTTAATTTGTATTTGGAACAATGGATGTCGGTACGTTCTCTATCTGTTGCTTTACTATTCTACATACTGCTATTTCACTTTCTTATAGATGCCCTGGGCATATTTGGATGCTTTCTCAGATTGTCGATAATCTCCATGTGGACCGTTACTGGGTTTTATATCAAGTCGCTGTATGTGACATGGGGCATTTTTCTATCATTGTCTGGGGTGGGACTTCCACTTTTCTGGATGGATATTTGGGTTCCAATCTTAAGATGTGAAAATGTAATGACTTCATGGACTGTTTTACTTCATACAATATATTGAAAACATCGTTTTTTCTCTTGTGAAAAAAAAAATGATTAATGTTTATCACTCCGCCTTCAAAACTAGCGATGCTGGTCTATGTTGCTGGTTTATTGATATGGTCTGATGGTCTTTTTATATTTTGGACATATCACACTCCTCACATGATTATGATTAGCGTTTTTCCATACAGGTTTTGGGTACTTTTGACTTAGTATTTGGAATGACGTCAGATTTCCGTCCGTTGCTTTACTATTCTACATACCGTTATTTCATTTCTTCATGGACTCGTTTTACTCATATAATGCCTACTTTCATGGACTATTTTACTTCACCGTTGTAGGGTTTTGGGTACTTTAATTTGTATTTGGAACAATGGACGTCGGTACTCTATCTGTTGCTTTACTATTCTACATACTGCTATTTCACTTTCATAGACTGTTTTACTTCACTGTTGTAGGGTTTTGGGTACTTTAATTTGTATTCGGAACAATGGACGTCGGTACTCTATCTGTTGCTTTACTATTCTACATACTGCTATTTCACTTTCATGGACTGTTTTACTTCATATAATATCTTCACTTTCATGGACTGTTTTTATCACCGTTGTAGGGTTTTGGGTACTTTTAATCCGTATTTGGAACAATGGACGCTTGTGATTTATCCGTTACGATTATTCTAAGTATACCGCTATTTCACTTTCATGGACTCGTTTTACTTACATAATATCTTCTAAAAACGTTTTCGTCCTTTTAAAATTTTAATTTTTTTTTTTAAATTGAACCCTCCGTCGGTCTACCGACGCCTTGTAGACGTCGGAACTGCGACAACCCAGAAACGTCGGAAGAGAGACAGTATGAAAACGTCGGACCACATATCGTCGGAATTACGACATCTTCCAGACGTCGGAAGAGTGACGTCCAAAACGTCGGACATCGTCGGAAGAGCGACGCCAAAACGTCGGGCCACGTTTAGTCGGAACTGCGACGGTTTATAAGCGTCGGAAGAGCGACGTCCAAAACGTCGGACCACGCTGCGTCGGAATTGCGACGATTTATAAGTGTCGGAATAGCGACGTTCCAAACGTCGAACCACATTTCACCGGAAGTGCGACAGTTTACAAACGTCGGAGGCGCGACGGTTTGTGAGACGTCGGAAGAGTGACGCTTGTTCGGAACGATGGAAGAAGTGTCGATAGTGCGACACTTTTTACTTGCGTCAGAACGGCGACGGCATGACAAACCACGGTTTGTCCGCCCCCGAACTGTCACTCTTGCAACGACTATGTGTCGGAATAGCGACGAATTGGCCGTCGGAATTTCCGCCAAATTCTCTAGTGACTTAAGCTAAATATATTGAGGATATTTCATTATGCACATATGGTTGGTTACCTTGTTTTCTTTAAAATATATAGGTAGGTATAGGAGAGATTCATGTGGAAAGGACTTAAGAATTAAGTCCTTAAGTATGTTATAGAGTGTCCTATTTTCCAACATAAGTGGAATGAGCATACTTATTCAGCTGGCCTGCTTCAGCCCCTACCCATTTCTAATAAGAAATGTGAATCTATCTCTATGGATTTCATCATAGGGATACCTAAGATATTGGGTAACGATTGCATCTATGTGGTGATTGATAGGTTGACTATGTTTGCACACTTATTTTCCATTTCAATGAACTATACAACAACATAGGTAGCTGGTTTATTTTTAAGAGAGATTTTCAAGTTGCATTGTGTTAGTATGAATTCTTCGTCGAAGTGTACGAAAAAGAACCACTTTAGCTACGCATAACTAATAGCCCTAACAACAATAATGGCTGCAAAACATCTTCAGATCTGCAATTAGTAGTTAAAGTGCTGCAACAAACAGATCTATAAATGGAAAGACATTAAGCAGTAAAGCAAAGAGTTTGCTCCATGCATCCAACAGACAAGACAAGAACACGATTTTTGAATGAATTTTTATATTACAGGGCACCTGGGAGGAAACAAGAAGGTGTATCCAGATCTCCTCAATGGGATGGGTTCTTTGTAGTCCTCAGCACTTCAGATCTAAGCTTTCTCTCTCTTGTAGATGTAGAAAAACCCAATGTAGAAGGTAGAGCTCAATGGGAGCACAATGGCAGAAATGAGACCAAGTGTATAGATCCAGAGTGATCTAATATGCAACAAAAGGTGAAGAATGAAGGGGAAAACCCTCCTATTTATAACAAAATATTGGGTCATTCTAGATCTTGATGCATGATTAAAATAATGTTAACCAAATCTAGATCCACCTCTATGGAATATTTTATTATTATTTGTTGGAGGGAAAGGGACTTTGACTTGGGTCAAAACCCCTTGATTAGTGAAGAATAAATAAATAAATGATTTATTTATCCTTTTAAGGAAGTGGTTGAGATATAATCAAATAAATAATGATTTATTTAATTAATAGTGGTTGATTTGGTCATATTTAACAAGGAATATTATTTAAATAATTATTCCTAGAAAACAATAAGATAACTATGGGTGTATCTCATTAATTTCTTTGTTTTTGGGTTAAACATGACTGGGAATAATAATTAAATTGTGGTTTAATTAATTATTCCTTTTGGGGTTTCCTTAATTAACATAGTGAAAGCAGTTTTACTTGGGGTAAAACTGGTCTTACATGGTGTACTTGGGTCCATCTAATAAGAAAAGGTGAGATGACCAAAAAAATGGTGTAACAGATTTCCCCCCAGCGTGCGAGTGTCAGGAGCAAATCGTATGACCGAAGTACGTTGTAAGAATACAATCACCAGACAACGAAAGGGGATGTCAGAGAGAGAAGTGTGAGGTAGATAGTGTGCTGAAGGACTAGACCCTAAGGAGACGAGACTCGGAGGTGCAACAAGTCTCTTTTTATGAGAGGGTACCTGTGCTGAAGGCGGCGGGGGAGGCATACCTATGCCCGCCGTGACAAAGTACAAAAGAATAGTGTATCCAGTAAACAAGGGACCGAACCATAGAGTACAGCTGGCATAAACAAAGGCCAGATAAAAATACAATGAAGAGTCTCACATACATGCTGTGCCTGGGATAACAGCCAGGACTAGTACAATAATATCTAAGTACATGAGATAAATACAACCCAAATGCCCCCTGTAAATGGGGAAGGGCTCACAAAATCTGACTGATACATGCAAATCATGGAGGCGCTGCAGGTGGCTAAGACCAACATCATCAAAATCTGGAGCGGAATCAAAGGCTGCAATGAAGAGGTCATCCGGGCATGTGGGGGGCTACCTGCAGGGCCACCCCCTCATGAGGGCTGAGACATCTCACACACGCCTGGGAATCATCAAGAGCTGCTGCTGGGTCACTGGACTGTCCAGTATACGCATCTCGATCATGCTGAAAGGAGCTGGAGAAGCAATCAAGTCAAAAGGAAGTGAGAGATCCCCCTGCCTGATCCGAGGCACCAAACAAGAGTGGAAGCTGGAACCAAGGTACACCGCCCTCTAGACCTTGCTTCTGGAATAAATGTGCTGATGTCGACAGAAGGAGGTCCGCCGTAGGTGAGGCAATAAGAGACCCTCAACTAAGGCACGAGAGAAGAACAATAGAGCGACAGACAGACTGACACCAATGATGATAGTGGAAAGGGGGAGGATGGAGTGGCTAATGGACGACTTCCCTTGTTAGAGCATAAAGGGCATGAATGACATGGCAGCGACTGACACAATATCGAAAGGGATAGGGGACAGTAGGACTGAAGGTCATGATATGCGACACAAGGGAGGAACCAAGCAAAGAAGGATGGAGGGCTATAGTGGGGTGCAAAAGGACGCAGGATAGACTCCATGAATGCAATGATGACTCGACTTGGATGCTCTAAACAAGGGCGACTGTATAGTGCTGCCACACAGTAAAGGCCCCAATGGGGGGTCACAGAAACATGAGTACAAAGTGGGCACTCATGACGAAAATCAACACGAACATGGACAAGTAAGGGGGCGATATGGTGCCCCAAGTACAAGTGTCGTAAGTGAGGAAATTCGATTTTAAGGAGCGGTGAAGTGACCTTTCGTGGAAAAAAGTGTCCGGGTGAAGTATCAAATCACCAAAAACTAAGTAAAACCCATTTGAGAGCTCGGTGAGATCTATCCAGCGGTGCTGACGGTTCGTCGAACGGGGCTACGGTGTGGTCGCAGCAGTCGAAAGAAGAAACAGGGGTTCCCTTTTAATGAGGCAGTTTTCCCTCCAAAATCATTCATTTGCTATTGTTGCTGTGGTGAATGTGGAGAGGAGACAAGGCCCTAAATCTTGCGGCGAACGTAGCGGACAAACCGACCGTTGGATTCGAGATCTGTCAGTTGGAGGTAAGAGGCCTAACCTTGCTCTTGCATTTTGATGGATTAGATTTGCAGTTTAGGGTCCAACACCCCAGAAACAGCCCCTCCCTCCTCTCTACGGCCAGGTCGCACTTTTTGGGGCAAAAAGTGCGACCCAGGACGTAGGTTTGAGGGCAAAAAGTGCGACCTGGTCCAGAAATGGGCAGAAAACTGTGACCTGGGAGGGGAGGGGGGCTTGGTGCTGTTTGATGGTTGGGAGTTGGGTTTTTGTGTGTGGTTATGGTTTGCCCGATCTGTACCCTGACAAAGAGAATGTGTTTGTGCAGGTATGGCAGAGTTACGGGTCAACTGGAGAGAGAGGGATCTGGGAACACTTCGGGCAGAGATCCAGGCGGATCAGGGCGTCCGTCGTGTATTGGCCAGATTTGGGGTTCTCAAGTTTGTGGAGAACCCGTCGATGAGAGCAGGGGAACCATTACTGGCCCGGATTATCAGTTACTGGGATCCAGATCAGGAGATCTTTGTAGTGCAGGGGCACAGGATTGAACTGACGGTCCAGGATGTGTACTTCCTGACCGGCCTCCCACCATTGGGGATAGTGGGAGACACGCAGCCAGTGTTGCCGCGGGGGCGGCATATCATGGAGTTTGTGGAACGCCATTGTCGACCGGGGTTCCAAGTCAAGGGGACTCGGATATCGATCGGGGATCTAGAGAGGCTAGAACGAGAAAGAAGGAGCCGGGCACCGTGCCGGCTAATCCGGGCACCCGTGCTCCATCACACCCACTTGCGGCGTATGACGACAGGAGAGGTGTTGGAGGTGGGGACCGGGTTTGGTGGGGCCCAAATGATGTTGGTGTCGCTAAAGCGACGCTGTCGCTATGTAGGCGGGCAGTGAACTGGTGATTGCTCATATGGGACCTTGTTGTGCGCCTTCTTCGGAGAAGATCCCGACCTTGAGGCCTCGTGTGCATCTTCCAGATGGGGGCCCGAGAGAGCCCAGGATGCGTCGTTGGGGACGACTACTCCGCAAAGGAGGAGGAGGGGCGGTCGGGCGAACATTTCGACCGGAGTTCTTTGCCCATTGGGATCAGATGCCGTTGTACATAGACGACTACCCTTATAGTGGGATGAGCTACTATGGGGATCCGGATTTGCCACTTCCGGCTGGTCGAGTTTGGGGGCCCGATGGTAAGTGAAAAATTGCTATTCTTATATGGGCATGTTTAAAGTTTTTTGAATAGTAAATAATGATACTGATTCAGGGACTTTTGGTATGCAGATATAGCACCGGTAAAACCGGCCGGATATATGGGACGACCGGCAGCGTCTGGAGCTACGGGTCCGAGTAAATCGAGAGCAGCGCAAAATGATGGTGCAGCCGCCCTACTGGAGGACATCCGCCGTAGATGTGAGCAGCTGTTGACCGGAGTATCAGAGCGCGGGTGGCAGGATTTAGACGACCAGTACATAGAGCCATGTGTTGGTCTCCCCTCCGAGTGGCGAGGTATCATGCGGCGCATGGCGATGGCCGGTCAAACTACATGATCTACACACGCAGAAGAGGCTATTGGCCCGGAGCCTCAGATAGTGATTAGGTTCATATGGTGCCCCTCTCGATTTCTGTAGGCGCTTCTTCACTTAGGGTCAGTGTGTGGCGGGCGTTAATTTTAATTTTTAAACCCTTTCCGTTGTTTGAGAGCAAGAAAAAGTGTGCGACGTAGCTGAAAATAAACCTACAGAGAACAGAATAAAATGCTGAAATAACAGAAAAATAACAGCTACGTATGCATCTATCTAAACCAAGAAGGTGGGTCTCTCACAACTATGCTGAAAAGAAAGGGAAAAATTATGGAAACACACACAAAGGAAGCTCGACAGATCTAGGGTCAAAGGGGACAAAGATCTGGAGGATAAAGCTGCAGACAAGGGGTGCAGATCACAGCCAAGAGACAGAGGCAAGGTGGCTGGAAAAAGGGAAATCAGCAAAAAACTCGGGGGGGGGGGGGGGGCAAGGCAGAGGCCTCTAGAAGAAGTCCAAACAAAACGACAAGAGGTGATTTGAAAGGAAAAGAGGC
Organism: Pinus albicaulis; assembly: GCA_034641835.2. NCBI lineage: Eukaryota > Viridiplantae > Streptophyta > Pinopsida > Pinales > Pinaceae > Pinus > Pinus albicaulis. The sequence goes on along the minus strand of CM076574.1, from coordinate 662,672,833 downwards.
TGAGTTCGATGGATCTGAAAGTGAGGTAACAGATCTGGAAAAAGAGGGGGCTGAAGCTCTGAAACCGACGGCTGAAACAGCTGAAACTCTTCCACAAAAAGTGGAGGGTACTAAAGCCCTAAGGGGCTGGGTTCCTACTTAGATGAGTAAAAACAGATCAGATCTTGGTCAAGGCGGGCTGAGACAGTAGGTCATAGCAGTAACCCGAAAATTTCGTAAAAATGTCGGAAAAAGGCGGTGCCCAGGTTCTCGACCTTATCCGAGCGAGGGTTTCAGGAACAAAGCAAGAAAAGGGCCTGGCTCCGGCAGTGTTTTGGGCTGCAAGGTGCGACCCCCCCGTTCCGGCTGTTTCGGCGGCAGATTTTTTGAAAAGTTGCCGTCTCAGTTGCGGCTGGTGTCGCTTACCTGCGCAATAGGGCCAGAAACACACAGAAGTTAGAAATTTTAAGTTTTTAGGGTTTTATGTGAGAAAATGACATGAAAAGAGAAAAACTAAGCAGCTGAAAAGAAGCCCTAGGGCCTGAAGTAGCTGGATATGCAGGAATATGAAAAACGACAGCGGTCGTAATTTAAAACCCGTGTGGAGTCGCCATTTGTTAGCATGAATTCTTCGTCGAAGTGTACGAAAAAGAACCACTTTAGCTACGCATAACTAATAGCCCTAACAACAATAGAGGCTGCCAAACATCTTCAGATCTGCGATTAGTAGTTAAAATGCTGCAACAAACAGATCTATAAATGGAAAGACATTAAGCAGTAAAGTAAAGAGTTTGCTCTATGCATCCAACAGACAAGACAAGAACACGATTTTTGAATGAATTTTTATATTACAGGGCACCTGGGAGGAAACAAGAAGGTGTATCCAGATCTCCTCAATGGGATGGGTTCTTTGTAGTCCTCAACACTTCAGATCTAAGCTTTCTCTCTCTTGTAGATGTAGAAAACCCAATGCAGAAAGTAGAGCTCAATGGGAGCAAAATGGTAGAAATGAGACCAAGTGTATAGATCCAGAGTGATCTAATAGGCAACAAAAGGTGAAGAATGATGGGGAAAACCCTCCTATTTATAACAAAATATTGGGTCATTCTAGATCTTGGTGTATGATTAAAATAATGTTAACCAAATCTAGATCCACCTCTATGGAATATTTTATTATTATTTGTTGGAGGGAAAGGGACTTTGACTTGGGTCAAAATCCCTTGATTAGTGAAGAATAAATAAATAAATGATTTATTTATCCTTTTAAGGAAGTTGTTGAGATATAATCAAATAAATAATGATTTATTTAATTAATAGTGGTTGATTTGGTCATATTTAACAAGGAATATTATTTAAATAATTATTCCTAGAAAATAATAAGATAACTATGGGTGTATCTCATTAATTTCTTTGTTTTTGGGTTAAACATGACTGGGAATAATAATTAAATTGTGGTCTAATTAATTATTCCTTTTGGGGTTTCCTTAATTAACATAGTGAAAGCAGTTTTACTTGGGGTAAAACTGGTCTTACATGGTGTACTTGGGTCCATCTAATAAGAAAAGGTGAGATGACCAAAAAATGGTGTAACACATTGGATGCCTAAGAATATTGTCAGTGATAGGTAAAATAAGCTCCTGAGTATGTTTTGGTAAGAGCTCTTTAAGTTAAGTGGAACTAAGGCCACTCATAGCACTAGCTACCATCCACAGAAATATGGTCAAGTGAAGATAGTGAACAAATAGGTGGAAGGGTATCTTATGACAACAAAGAACTTATATGAAATGGATACACCTTGGTGAGTATTGCTATAATGTTACTTATCACATGTCTATCAGGATGTCACCATTCATGGATTTATATGGTTATGAAGCCCCCAACTTCATGGATCTACTATTTGGGAATAGTAGAGTTTCTAAGGAAAAATACTTACTACGAGAGAGTCAGGGCATCATGAAGTCACTAGACAAAAATTTCCAACATCCATAGAATCAAAATAATTTTTATGCTAATCTCCATTAGATAGAGCACAATTTTACGGTTGGGGACATGATTTATTTGTTAATATATCCATATAGACATTCTACTATAAAAATGAGTGGATCAAGTAAAACCAATCCTAGGTTTTATGGACCAGTGAGAGCATATTGGAGAGTTGGAGAGGTTACCTATGAACTTGAACTACAACCTAGTAACAAGGTTTATATTGTAGTTCATGTATCCAGGCTCAATAATGCACTTGGTTATAATGTGGTTCCCTCATCTGAGCTTCCACCATTAGATGAAGAGGGGAAGTTGATATTGATTGTGGAGGACATCATTGATACTAGAGAGAGGAATATTCATAAGAAGGGAATCAAAGAGTTTACGGCCAAATGGAAGAACTTGTAATAGAAGATCTATGCCACATGAGAAAATGAATATATATTGCAACATCTAGAGCTGATATTGCTTAACTACAAGCAATTTTAGAAGGGAAAATTGTAATGTCCCCTTCCTAACTAGTGGAGTTGGTGGAACTCTAGCTTATAATTTGCTTCGCATAGGCTGTTGGGTTAGGATTAGAGAACCTTAGAGGAAATTAATCCAAAAAATTGGAAATATTTGATGGTTATTTGAGATCTCATTAGGATTATGAGAATGATGCAATTTTTTGGAATGATTTTGGGATAGTTTTCCAATAATTACTATTTTAGTAAGTTAGATTCGAGCACCGATTGGGTTAGTTGGCAGGATTCATATTTTTAGTATTGTTAATGGGTTTATTTTTGATGACCATATCAAAATTTTGTATAGTCTGATGGTTTTAAATAAAATGACGATAAGTTATTAATTAATAAAGTTAAATCAAGGATTTGATTTTATCATTATTTTAATATTTTTAATGAAGGTATAAGGGCGAGTTATAAAGTGAAAGATGTTTTATTTATAAAAAAAAACGAGGCCTTTAATTGGGAGACTACAAGTGATATATTTAGTACTACATGGATTGATGAAGAGGGTAGAACTTCTTAGGAGAGTTATAAAATCAAATTTGTGGAGGTCATTTCATATGTTGGTTTTGATATTTGATATTTCCATTTTTTAGAGGAGATTACTTCTTGGTTTGTGAGGATTAATCCCCTTGCAGTCGACATTATCCACATTATTGAGAGATATAATATGGAGAATATCTTGGCGATTTTACACAGAGATCACTACTGGGCTTGATTGTTGGTTTGATATCTATAGTCTAGAGTAGATTTGAGAATGTTTGTGGCAGCAAAAGAGATTTTAGAGCTTGCTATAGTTTTGGTGCTATGATAACGTCGCTACAATGATTTTGCATATTTCAATTCAAAATTAGACTTATGTATTTCCAAATTTTATGGGTATGCTTGAATTGTGTTTTTAAAGAATTTTGGTTATTTGGGTAGTGCTCATTTTGATCATACATTGTAATCCAAACTCTAAAAATAAATTAGAGTTATTTTGGTATGTAGGTTTTCCAAAATATTGTTATTTTCGAAATTATTTCATTGTTGCTAGTACTATCATTATCAATAAAAAGGGTGTATGTCACACTATTATAAAATCATTTAATCATAGTAATAGTTTGTAATTACAATTTTATAAATATTGAAATAAAAAATGAAATAATGTTAATATTTTTTAGAATATTAATATTAAATAATAAAATAATATTATAATACTTAAAAAACAATAATCAATTTACATATTAAAACTAATTTATAAATAAATTTAAAATTAAGTAAAAAATTGATATAACAAATTAATATTTTCAATCCATCTCCAAAACATTTAGGTAGAAATATTTATGTTGTTTTGTTTCTTAAATGAGAAATTATATTTTATATGTCCCAAGGTCATGTCGCTGAGTACATTATTTTACTTATTTTTTTATTAATTTTATTTAATATTATGTATATATTTTTGGTTGAATTATGTTTAATAATATTTTGTATATTTTTATAGTTATTCATATTGTAAGATTAATTTTTAGAAAAAAAGTTGTGTTTGCAAATTTAGTTTGTCCAAGCCTTCAAAGCCAATGGATACACCACCTCTCAAATAAATAAATCTTTTAGTAATGCCCAAAACCCTAAAACTAAAGACTTGGAACCATCTCCCTCTAATTCCATCGTTACTTTACCTTATATTGAAGGGACTATAGATAAGAGTGCTAAGATTTTATCTAAAAATATATAAAATTCGCCTTTAAACCCTAAAAAACCATTGAATACTTATTTTGGTTAGCGAGAAATGAATATAATCCCTTTCAATATTTTGGTGTTTACCATGTTCCTTGTTCGTGTGGTAAATCCTACATTTTTCAAACTTGCCAATCCTTTTGAGCCTGCCTCAAAGAGAACATAGAAAATACTTCCCATCATCACATATCTATGGCAATTATTGTCAAGCACTCATTCAAAACTCAACATGTTATTTCTTCAAATAAACCTAAGATCTTAGAATTTTATCCTTATTGTAATCCTCAAATCATTCAGGAAGCTCTCAAAATAAAAAAGAACCCTGCCAATTTCAATAGGGAAGTGATGTAGCTGGTACAACCCCCCTCCAAAAATTTTCTTACATTCTAATTTTGGAGCCTCCTTTTGGTCTTGTGAACTGTCATCTTGGGTTACTTAAGTCATCCTTGGTATTATTTGTCTAAGTGTCAAGTCATCTTCTAGTGAGCTCAAGTGTCATGACTTCTCAGTCTTGCATGCCTAGCTTGTAGCCCACAATTGTGCACTTCAAGTTGGTAGTTACTACTTTCAAGTCACAACTACACACTCCTTGATGTCAGTGACTATGCAAGCCTTCACAACAACAACTGTGCAAAACCCTCTGACAGTGAATTGTGCAGTCTCTTGTGATAGGCAATTGCTCAACCTCTTATACCAGTTGGCTATGCATTCCCTTGTTCCAATGAAATCCACAATCCCCATAGATAGGAACTGTACATTTTATGTGGATATACCTTTCAGACTCATCATGGATAGCTATTGCGCACCACTTGTCACAAATGTGGCATAATTTACAAATTTGAATCAGTCACAAGCGGCAACTTACTAACTTTAGCTCCTAGATTTATAACATGTGTGCGCAAACCCTAACCCTAGATCCATGTGTGCTCACCTATATAAAAATATAGCCCAGATATCATTATCACACTCATATTCAGATCTCTACACATTCCTTGAGCACAATCCGTGCACATGCGCCTCTATTTCATGTAAGTTTCATAATTGTCACTTTTTGTTGCTTTTATTGTCTCTTTTGTGGGTTTTTATTTTGTAAGAGTCATTTTACCCTCCTTTTGCATAACAAGGGTCGCTTTTGCTATATTTATCTATTGCATGTTTCGTTTTCATCTTGCATTTTTCTAGTGTTGCTTCACATTCCAAGTCCTTTCACATTCTTGTAATCATTGAAGAGCTATCTATTTATGCATGTTATCTTATTGATCCTCATTTCCAGTTATTGATCCATAGTTAGCTAAATTTTGTCTTAATATTCTTCCTCATCACTCCAACTACGCATTGTTCAAGCCTTGTTCCCTATTGATCCGACATGCACACTTTCCAAAGCATCTCTCTCTCAGCTTATTCTTTGTGTAATTCCAGTCACTAGTGATGCCTTCTCTGCCATTTCACATAATCCCTATCCTCCATTGTGCATTGTGCAGTTCCAATCAATAGTATGCCATCCCTTTCCCACTATGAATATGAATTGTGCAGTTAGGAACCCTCTCCCTCTAAACAACTGTGCATTTCACAATCATATGCCTTAGGCATCAACCTTACCTCCGTTGACCAAGTATGCACAGTATCTCCTCTCCATTGCTATGCACTACACACTTCCAGCGACTAGTCAAGTCACTCTTGCCTCAAAATTTCCTCTTGTGCTCAAGCCTTGCGCAATCCTTCTTCCCAGTGTCTACCTTGAGATTTTGATAGTGTCGTAGATTAGGTGATTATCTGAGAAATTGACTTTGTATTGGAAAGAGTGCATATTTGTTTTTAGTTAATGTTAACCAAGATATTATCAATATTACGCATTATAGAGATACAATGCCTCCCATTACAAGACAAACACCTGCCAAGTAGGGCATTGAAAGTGGTACCAAAGGTCTCGAAGAGAGTTCCAAATCAAGCCATCTATTTTGGTAGACATCACATGCATTGTGGATAAGTCCACCGCTATATAATGACTAACCATCAAGGACACTTTCAACTACAAATAATTCTCAGAGGACCTTGAAGATAGGGAAATCTACATCAATGTGAAGAAATATAGTGTTATGCAACCAACTCACAAAATATAAGAAAAGATAGATCAACGACTTAAAAATTATCCTCTTCAAGGGGGAAATCTCCTTTACATTACATAAATGAAAAATTCTTGGATGATACAAATTACAAGACTTACTTTCTATATATAGGAGTCTAAGGGGTCACAATATAATTAGAGCCTACATAACAATAATAATGTAAGGGCACAACAATAACAATAATGGTGGTACACTAACAATAACAATAAGGGGCTACACTAGTATTATAGGGACCTAACATGTTCCTCTCCTTCAAAAAATTGTTGTCCTCAATGCTTGATTAGTTTTGGATTCTTCTGTATAAAATTATCATCCTACCATGTGGAATATTCAGTAGGTAAATTATTCCATTTGATGAGATACTTTGAAATTGATCAATTATGTAGCTGTTCGATTCTTGTTTCCGTGACTTCTTCAGGTTCCAATATGATTTTTCCTTCCTCGTCAAGTTGTGGCAATATTTTTTGAACTGGGAGCTTGTCACCTATAACCTTTTTTAAGCATGAAACATGGAAAAATGGGTGCACTCAGGAAGATGAAGGAAGCTCCAATTTGTATACCATAGTAAAAATCTTTTGCAACACGTTGTAAGGACCATAGTACTTTGGTGATAATTTATTATACTTCTTAGCTTGCTTGAGGGACATTTGTTTGTATGGTTGTAATAGTAAAAATACCCAACCACCTACATCAAAACTTGATTTACTGCAATGTTGATCTGCATGTTGTTTCATTCGATTCTGCTCCAAAGTGAGGTTATCCTTTAAGAGTTGGATAACTTGTTGTTGGTGCTCAATATGATCTTCCATTGCTTGAACATTAGAATTTTCTCTTAAATATGATGTGATGAAAAGTGGATGATATCCATAAAATGCCATAAATGGGGTCATTTTTGTTGCAGTATGGAAGGAAGTGTTATACCACCATGCAACCAGAGGTAACCAGTTAACCCATTGTGTTTGTTTATTAGATACAAAGTAATGAAGATATTCTTCCAAACATTTGTTAACTATCTTAGATTTCCCATAAGATTGAGGATGATAAGATGAGCTATGAGCTAATTTAATACCCAAAAAAGAAAATAATTCCGTCCAAAAAATTCCAGTGAAAGTGGGATCTTTGTTGCTTACAATAATATTTGGGTTTCCATGTAGCTTTTAAATTTGTCCCATAAATAAAGTAGCAACGATGTTGGCTTTAAATGGATGAGATAATGCATAAAAGTGTGCATACTTGGTAAGTCTATCAACTACCACCATGATGACACTCTTTCCTTTGAACTTGGGTAAATCTGTGATAAAATCCATTGAAATATCCTCCCATCATTGACTTGGAATTGCTAAAGGTGTAACAGACCCCAGGTCTTAATTGAATCCACTTTATTTTGTTGGAAAACCAAACGTTCCACTAAAATTTTTTGAATATAAGATTTAAGGCCATCCCAAAAAGAATCCTTCTTAACTTTTGTGGTAAGTTTTTTAAAATCCTCAGTGCCCTCCTAAGGGAGAGGTGTGCAATTCCAAAAGAATATTTTGTTTGAGTTGGGAATTCTTACAAAGATATAAGCGATCTTTGTACCATAATGAATCATTTTCCCAGATAATTGTATCAGATGTATTTGGATATGAATAAAATTTTGAATGAGTGTCCACACTTCTTCGTCATTCTTTCATTCATCCTTTTATTTGGTTATCCAATCTGGTTGGATAATAGAAATGGAACAAAGCAATGCTTCTACATCCTTATATTTTCTTGAGAGTGCATCTGCAACAACATTTTGATTCCTTTTTTTGTAGATGATTTCAATGTCATAACCCAACATCTTTGTGACCCATTGTTTTTTCTCTTCTAAAGTTAACTTTTGTTGCAAAAAGTATTTAAGACTATCATGATTTGTTTTTACCTTGAAGTGTCTTCCCATCAGGTAAGGTCTCCATTGTTTTAGTGCACGTAGCATTTCCAACATTTCCTTTTCATAAATAGGTATGTGTAAATAATTTTCTTTGATTGGACGACTTTCAAAATAAATGGGTCTTCCTTCTTGCATTAAAAAAACACCAATTCCATTTCCCGAGGCATCACATTCCACAATAAGGGTTTTTCTGAAGTTTTGCATAGCTAAGACTAGTGCTTGACACATTGTCTCTTTAAGATGTTCAAAGGCCTTAGTTTCTTCTTGAGTCCAAGAAAATGAATCTTTCTTCAATAATTTTGTTAGAGGTGATGATATTCTCCCATAATTCTTAACAACCTTGTGATAATACCCTGTCAACCCAAGAAATCCTCGAAGATTATTTATGGTTGTGGAGATTTTGCTTTCCTTAATGGATTTAATTTTGTTAGGGTCTACCTTAAGACCCTTATGAGATACAATATGACCCAAATATTCCACCTCTTGTACTCCAAAGAAACATTTTAAGCTTTTTGCATATAATTGTTCCTCCTCCAATAGTTTGAGCACCCTGTCAACATGTTGAATATGAACCTTCAAAGACTTGTTATAGATAAGTATATTAGCAAAAAATACTAAGACAAATTTTCTAAGGAAGCGTTTGAAAATGGAATTCATCAAACCTTGGAATGTAGAAGGTGCATTGATAAGGCCAAAAGGCATGACCAAAAATTCATAATGACCCTCATGAGTTCTTAATGTTGTTTTCAGAATATCTTCAGTCTTCATTCTAATTTAATGATATCGTGAATGAATACCCAACTTGATGAAGTAAATTGCTCCATGTAATTTATCCAACAATTCATCAATGACATGAATGAGAAATTTACCTTTAATAGTCAGATTTTTTAGTTCCCTATAATATGGACACATGTGCCATGATCCATCCTTCTTATGCACTAATACTATTGGAGCATAGAAATAACTTTGACGAGGTTCAATTATACTAGCCTCAAGCATTTCTACAACCATACATTCAATTTCACTCTTTTGGGAATAGGGATATCTTTAAGGTCTCATATTTGGAGGAACACTTCCTGGAATGAAATGAATAGCATGATCAAGATCACGAATAGGTGGGAGACATTTGGGAGTCTCAAATTCCTTAGAATGATTTTCCAAGACTTTTTGGATATCTGGAGAAGTAGATTATTTCGATGATGGAACCTCTAGTGAGCATAATTGTGTAATTATGCCTCGTTGTTATTCCTTTAGATGCTTTTTCGTGCCATTAGAGATGATTATCTTTCCCGGTTTCACTGCGATACCCCTTAATTAAACTTCCTTTCCTTCCCAAAAAAAATGTAAGAAATGTTCTTGAAAATTAAAAGCTATCGTACCCAAAGGTGTTAACCATTGGAATCCTAGTATAATATTGGCACCACCCATTGGAATGGAAATAATTTTACTATTCAATACATATTCCCCCATGGTTAGCTTGATATTATGGCACTTTCCAGAGAAATTTATAGTTCCTCCATTTTCAACCATCACTTGACACTCTAGTGTTGGATATAGAAATCAATTCAATTCCTTGGCTATATTATAATGAATAAAATTATGGGCACTTCCCGAATCAATCAACACTATTACATTTTTATTCTTGATATTTCCTTCTATACTGAGAGTTTGAGGAGTGGTAATTCTTGCCAATACATTACAAGATATGGTCAGATTCATTTCTTCTTTCTCTATGGTTGGTTCCTAGTGTATATCCTCTTATTTTGACGTTTCTTGTTCCTTTTCTTCCTCCTCTTCACAATCTATGTAAAATAATTTCTTCTCAGCATAATTATGACCTTTAGTGTATTTTCTATCACAACTATAACAAAACCCTTTTTATTTTTTTCATCCAATTGTTGTGGTGTCAAACTTATATGTTGTAGAAGGCTAGGAGCAACAATCCTTCCATCTTTATAGTTTTGAGTGGTAGAGTTCTTTATTGCCATAATTTTTCTTTCAAATTTTCTTGCCACCTTGAATTCCTTCTCCAATAAATCAGGTTCCCAAAGGTGACACTCATGTTGGATGTTATCCGTTAAATTCCCTATGAAGACATCAATCTTATGTTCCTCTGGAATATCATTTGCCCTTATATTCAATTTTTGGAAGTCCTCGATGTGATCTTCCATTGAACCATTTTGTTTGAGATTTATCAATTGGCTAAAGAAGGTGTTGCTCTTTGTATCCTCATAATTTTCTATCATTTCCTCCATAAAAATTGACCAAGTGACAATTGGTTTATGAAAAAAAATCCACCGATACCATACAAACTGATTGGGTTCTAAATAAAAAGTTACAATGCATACCTTTTGTGTGTGTTGCACATTATGGAGATCAAAATATTACTCCATCTATAGTATCTATGTTACCAGATCCTTGCCATCAAACTTCCTCATATCGATATTTGGAATATTTTGGGTCTTCAATCCAACGTTAGAGTCTATGAAATCATGATTAACATTTATTTTGTTCTCATCATGAGTTTCATCTAATACATTTTCACCATTGGGAAGTATTTATTGTAGTAACTTCATCAAAACTTCCATGTACACTTTTAAACCATAATTTAAACTTGTCATGTCTTATTTTAAACCATTCTTCAAACCATCCATCTTAGCTTCCATTTAATTTTTTGTTACTCTTTGCGAGAGAAACATTTGTTGCACTTATTCTCGTAGTTTTGATATGCTGCAATTATTCCTCTTCATGTGTCATAGTAGATATTTCTGAGGGCTTAATGGGTGTGGAATTGTTTTATTTGGGATGAATTTTAGAACCAAATACTGATATCTGTGCTTCAATGTGCCCTTGGAATCACTTCAAATTGATTTTTCAAATAAAAGTTATGCAATTTTTTAAAAATACACACATTTTATTTATTTTGGGAGTTCGATATTGCAATAGTTTTATATCTGTAATTTTGGATCTCCAAGGTACTAAGTTTGGTCCTATTGTATTCCTATGAATCTTATTTCAAATCCCACAAGTCAGACAAATATTATATTCTTAAATATAGAGTTATGCCAAATATCCCATGATGACCTTATTATGGATTGGTTTAGTAGAGTGAAGTTGTAATGGATTCCACGTGTCACTATTTAAATATTCAGCCCTGAATTTTCTACAAGAAAAACTACAATCTATGCACTTTTGGCCAATTTTTACAGAATTCAAATCTCATGCCTGAAAAAAAAAAGTTATGACGATTTTCCCTAGGTCACCTGTTTGAGATGAAATTCTGGATCCTGCAAAAATCATAACTTCCTCAGTTCATATCTTTGAAAATATATCGAACCAAGATCTGCAATTCATACACAAGGTTCACCAATATTTCAACTCCATGTTGCAATTTCAGATTCTGAAGGTTCGTAGAAAAAAGTTATAGCGAAAATTCCAAGTTGATAAGTTTGAAGAAGCGAAACCATAGAATCCAAAGCTATGATACCAAATTTTATGCAACCAAATCACAAAATAGAATAAAATATAGATCAACGACTTAAAAATTAGCCTATTAAAGGGGGATACCTAATTTACATTACATAAATGAAAAATTCTTGGATTATACAAATGGAAATACCTTCTTTATATATAGAGAGTCTAAGGGGTCACAATATAATCAGAGCCTACATAATAATAATATTGTAAGGGAACAACAATAGCAATAGTCAGCTTCTATGGGGCACAATAATAACAATATGGGAACTACATGGGCACAACAAAAACAAGAAGGGGGTACACTAAAAATAACAATAAGGGGCTACCTCGGATGCAGGTGATCCAAGGTAAGGGTACGTGGAGTGGGTTTGGGTTTGGCGCGTGGTTCAACCACACCGCCACCCCCACTTGCGCGAGCTCAGCATTAAAGTCACAGGACGTCGGCCTTTACACTGCATTAATGTAGCGCAAGCGCCAAGGTAACGCAATGTTCTTATCAAACATGTCTTGCTTTCAAAGCTTCATCCTTGCTCCGCCTCCTCTGCGTTCGACTTGCTCCACTGCTGCGGCAGAGCCGAGCACTCGAACCAGTTGTGGGAGGAGATGTGCCATTTCCGGTTTTCTCAATTTGGCTCCAGGTCTCCATTTCTTGTAGAGCTCGCTCTGTAATTGGAGGTTCCACCCGCCCATCGATGATTCTATTGCCCTATATGCTCGCTTATCCTTGCACTTTGCCGCTCCCTTGGTTCTTATTCACCCTGCTGCCATTCATGACCATTGCTCCACCCATAGCATCATGTCGTGTCTCAGACAGCGCATACGCTACCGAAGAGGCAACAGCCATGGGCAAGCTTCATGTCGGCCTTCCACTTCCACCTTCGTCTCCAATTCATCATCCCCTTCCTTAGATTATATATCTGGGCACTATCCTGAGACAAGAAGCGGAAGAGGCCATGGGCGCGGGCTTTCGCCTTCCAATTTGGGTTCTCCCCACCTTCCTGTTCCACCCATTACCATAACCACCTCACATTGCCACACCGCCCATCTGTGCCTCCCCGGAACTCTGACCCGACCCACCATCATTGCTACCATAACAATTGAACTCATGGAGGAACCCCCTGGTTCCGTTGCTGAGTACACTGACACTGGGCTGGATGTGGGCACTACTGACCAACAACGCACTACCCAAAGTGCTGACCTAAAGCGCAAGGCTCCCAGTTGCAGTGAAGATCCTGGACTAGACCCTGGCGACTCCAAGCGAGGCAGAACCAGTTGTAATGAAGCTAAGGGGATGGAGGAGGATGACCCCTATGCATACGGTTGTCGTGCAGTTGAGGAACCACCCCCGGTCTCTCATGACAACGAACATGGTTAGCTCCTACTGTTTCTCTCTTCCCTAGCTCATGGCTAGGCACTTTTTGTTGATTTTCATGACTATAAGCTATATGTTTTTGTGCTTTGTTATTTTGAACTTGTATAACAACCGGTTTCCCCTGCGAGGGTGGCACTTCTTAGTTTTGTTTGCTACTATGTTCCTGTTTTGGCGTTGGTTTCCCCTGTGTGGGCAACATCTATCAGTTTTTCTCCGTTCATGTTATGCTCGCAAGTCTGGTATTTTTTTTTTTAACCCAACTCTGCTATGTAAAACCGCCATTCCCTGAGCAAACTCTATGGTGACTCAGGATGAGATGTAAACTTTTTTATTATTAATAGATTAGTTTAAATTCAAAAAAAAAAAAAACAATAAGGGGTTACACTAGTATTATAGGGACCTAACATGTAAATTCCATAGAATTACTTGCATATATATAGCATAACCATGTGCAGAAGTAATCAAATGAATATTGCAAGGTCTAGACACCAAGAACATGGTTCTTAAAAATTTTAACTGGGCAGGTGCTTGCATCATATCAACCAAATGATCTACATTCATCCTACAATTTGTTGAAGCGACACTTTTATCTTAACTCTTAGTATTGTGCAACTTATGTTTATTTGAATACCAAGGATGTGATTAGATCAAAGTGGAAATAACCAACCAATTTTTTCTAGAATCCAAAGGGAACCTATAGGATAAGATCATTAAGGAAGGTTTACCAGTACCTCATGTAAATGTGTTGTTACATGTATGGATGATAAAACATTGATATTTTCAATGAAGGATGGATATTTGTGCTTTACCCGTTAGCCACAAAAGTAAATATCTTTAATTAGGTAGAAATATTTTCCAAAAACTGTAAATTAATGTATCCAAGGTGAAAAAGGATGTTAAAAGTGGAAAAACCTAGTTCTTCATTTCCGCATGCCTGCTTGATGGAATCTGCGCAATAAATGAATTTCCATGTATAGACTGGAATTGGTATCAATAGCCCCTATTTGTCAACATATTCTGCAAGATACTCTCAGAATTGAGTTATAGAAGAGTTTATGACAAACTGGATGAGCACTTCTTTGTTTTGATCTATCAGATGATTTTTTAAGAAGAGACACCCCACATGACATATCAAGCAAAAGAAGTGGTCCCAAAGTACATGACTAATAATGTGGTCATGCATGAGATCAGATATCAACTTTGCTAAGGGCTATCCATTAGGGGAATTTTGAGGTCTAAAATGAGCCTCCTAAGGAAAATGTACAATCAAAATTCACTTTATGAGAACCAATCACATTTTACGGGATGACATCATCCCTAATGGTTGAGGTGGCATTGCTTGAGTTAAATGTACTTACTTGTCACATTCTCAATAGTGGATAAAAACTCATGGTTAACTATGGTAGTGCTTTAAGTACTTTTAAAGTCATAAAGTAAAGTACTCATAATAAATGACATTTCACACTTTTTGAATAAAATATTATTATTGTCATTTCATATTTTTTGAAAGAAACAATGCATATCCTACACAATCTTCATGTATTTACACATTTTTCAATAAATATTATATTTGTATATTTTCATATATTTATTTTTAAATTATATATTCATCTCATTAAGAATTTATATTTATATTTTATTTTAAGTTATTTAAGTACAAAGGACAAATGCATTAGTTGTGCAATGATAATGAATTTTTCTTGAAAAGCTCATTCTTATTTATAGTCACATCAATACAATTTTTTTGTTAATTTTATTTTGGTACAAATTTTGAATTGAATTTTGAATAAGAAGGCACCTTGGCCTGGGCCTTCCTTTGTAAGTGGGGTCTTATGAGCTGAAGAGTTTGAAGGAAATGGAAGCATAATATACGTAACTTATCTACCTCAGGTTCGATGAAATGTGTTATCATCGATATGACCCTAGGGGAGTATGCAAACAACACTGTGCTAAGCTAAATTTCTCCTATGCATATGTTCCTCTCACTCTAGAAGATGAGGAGAAGGTTAAGAATTGATATAGTAAGGTAAGGAAAATATGAAATTTATGAGGCCCAACATCACCCCCCAACTAAACGCTTTGCATGAACTCATACAAAAAAATGATTAATATGTAGGGAAATCAAGGAGTAATCTTCATAAGCTTCCTCTCCTATATTCCTGAACCCATTTCTACTTTGGAGATCTTCAAAAGCCACTAGCTTACCTGCTTCTGATAAGTCATAATCGTATTTATAAAATGACTGGGGCAACTAGATCATGGGGCATCGATACCTACATCCTATTTAGTGGATACCTCTTTCAAATACCAAGTGAACATAATCATATACTCTAGTCATGGCATGCCAAAAATTGTGATAACGAAATGGTTCTTTGTTCTTAAATTCATTAGGTGATTCATGCCATCTCACCTTAGCTCCACGAAGAGCCTCATCTATGATGTCTTCCCCAGAAACGTCACAAAAATGTTGAGCCAATTAATTGTTCCTAAAATTACCAACTAACTACTGCACATTAATTTATCAACCCGAGGTTTCGTTTTATATTTCAAGGTTATCCTCACAATTTATGCAAGATAAATGTTGATATAACTAGTTACTATAATCCTATTGAAAATCAAAGCTGCAGTATCAAAGGGATCAATTCAATATGAAATCTCTAATTATCACAAAATATTCAAAACATTAACTTCTATAGGCTTCTGAAGGAAACAACAAAAGAAAACATTCTGGACATCAAGTTGTTTCTTAGGGAACAACAACTACACAATAGAAGGACAACACTATAGAATAATACTTTTAAAAGTGATTAAGCAAACATAATAGAAGTCTATGACAATTTGCAGGAAATGGAAATAAGGACCACTACTCTTAACATATTAACTTCAACAAATCTACTCTATAGAGGTTTCAGTAAACCTGATCCAAAACAGAGCATTCAATTTAACAAACAAGAAGTGAGAAATTAAGAACAATTATGCCAATAGAAATAGTTGAAACAATAGAATCAAACACCAAATTAATGATACAAGGGAAGACAACGTTGGCCCCAGGATCGGGCCCAAATTTGAAATTGAACTGCCTTATGAAAGAATCAGCACTACAAACTAAATTTGAGTAAGAAAAACTTCCATTCGAAGGAAAAGAACCAGTTACAATTAATGTACTCGCAAGTATGAGATTATGTCAAAAATAATATTACAACTTCGGACAACCCCTTTAGAGGCCTATTGCCATTTTTTGTATTGTATCAGTAAAAGATAAATATCAGATAATATTTTTTTAATAATGAGTGATCCTGAGAATATAAATATTCTGAGGATGCTCATTTAAGCTACAAAGATCTTAATGCATCTAGAAGACCAGGTCGAGAGGTTGTGTTTAACTAATTTTCTCCAAATATAGTGTAACATCCTGAGGCTTATGTGATCTCCCACAATCATTCCAAGAAGCAACATCAAATATCAATGTATCAATAGATTCTTTTCCAATAATGAGGATCCGTTTTTTAGGAGATAGAACTTTAATAATCGAATTCATTCATAAAATAATAACATAATAAATGCATGTAAAATACTACTAAAATCCATACTACAAAATTTAGCATAGCCTAATTACAAGAAATACTTAGAAATTAGTATGAAAACTAAGAAGTAAGGCAAAACAAATATGACAATTATGAGGCCCAATACAAGCCAAATAGGAAGATTGTGCATGATATCAAAGAAGAGAGGAGCAGAAAGTATAAAGTAGATCCTAATACTAAGGGTGTGATTGAAGCAGAGAGCCAAAGAAAAGAATTTGAAGAAGCTTAGAGGAGGCAGTAGGAAGAAGAGCATAAAAAAGAAGGGGAGTGGAAATAAGAAGTAGAATGCAAGTAGGAGGAGTAAAGGAAATAGAAGGAAGAACAACTAAAGAAGAAAAGGGAAGACATGCAAAGAAGGAAGGGAGATATGTAAAAGAAAAAGGAAGAGGAGACTAGAAAGAGGCAAGAGGATGAAGCCTTTCAAAAGCAAAGGGAAGAATAAGAAGGCAAAAGTTGTTACAAGAAGAAGAAGGAAAGAGGAAATTTGAGGAGAGAATACAAGCCCAATAGGTGAATGATGAACAAAATGAGGACGATGAAGACGAAGAAATTATGTCGATTGTAGATAAAATAAGCTATCGATCTCCTCCTCTTATTGGTGGTCATCTCCCATTCAATGAAATGGGTATAGTTCCTCCACGTGATGATAGGGTCATGGAAATTTAAAATTTTACCTTCGATCTGCTAAAGAGTAGAATAGTGTCAGAGAGAAGAAGGTATTTTCCAAATGACCCTCATCACCTTATTTCCATGAATACAGAAAGGTTGATTGTGACAAATACTAGGAAGAAACCAAGAGCAATTGTAGAAGTGAATGCATCCTCTTTTGAAGCCACTAAGGAGAACACTAATTATCTCATGAGAGAAAATGAAAATTAACAAAGGAGTTGACTTCAACTAGGCAAAAAGTTTAACACCTCATGACCAAGAATCAAAGATTGTCTTCTACTAGTGCAGCAGGATGGAATTGAAAGAAAAAATACTTGAGGAGATGAAGCCTTTGGAAGACACTATGAGGCAGTTATATGATGAGATGTACACTCTTCATGAAGTAGTGGTGCTCCTACATGAAGTGTACAAAAGGTCACAGAAGACGATGAAACTCCTGAAAATAGCATAAACAACCATAGAAGTGATCCAGGAGTGGGGCACCAAATATGTAAATATACTTGTGGTGTTGGTCAGAAAGAGAATACATGATGCAAAAATAGATAGGGTAGATATTATGGTGTTTCTACAAATCGATGAGAAGATCCCTAATTTTGTCACCAACACCATAAAAAAATACTCGCGAGTGTATAATGGATTGAGCTCCCTGGTTAGGATGCATGATATTCCTTCTGCTGGTACATTTACAGAGATGAGAAGAAGCACAATTAAACAAGAAATAGAAGACTTCTTGAACAACGTCAAATAGGCAACCATCCAAGATGAGATTGAGGTCACCAAAGAAAATATTCTGCAATATGTGACCATGCTAGAAAAGATAAACATGAAGGTAATTATGTTGTTGAGAACCATTCAAACAAATTTCAAGACCATATATCCAAAAGCATTGGAGGGAAAAATTGCATATAATCTAGATCCACCAGTAAAGGTTGAGCACATATCAATTAGATACAAAGCTTGGCACCAATACCTTACTACTGAGTTAAATTTTAATATCATCGAGTTACCATTTCCATAGTTATATGCATGACATATTACTTTAGTATTATGTCTAATAACCACATTTTTCCTTATTGTATTTTTGTCTTATTGTAATTTTGTATTTCTAAAATAATAAGAAAATGTAAAAGTGTAAGTGTGAGTCGAAGAGTCACATAGGGAATATGAAGGGTCATTAGGAAGTTCATGTTGAGAAATCTAGGGCATAGGGATGAAGTGATTTCTCTTGAATGATAATTGATTTTGATGCAAATTTTCTTAGTCTCCTATTAGCTTCTTTATTTTTCTTGATTATGTTAATTTTTTCTATCATGAAACAACTACCAAATCATAAATAAGCATGATACAAGGGACACAAAAAGTAGGCTATCAGCCAAGGCCAAAACCTCTCCAACTTGAGAGGAAAAACCAAATGAATTCTTCTTCTTTTAGAATATTCAAGAGACGAATTCCAAGACCAAAACCCTTGACCTATTAACCTCTCCAAGACCAATTCACAAGGTTTCTTTGAGAGATTTATTCTTCCTTGAGTCAACATTGGTTAAAATTCTTGATTCACCTTAGATCTCGTCTACCCTTCATATTTCGTCCTATTGGCTTAGACCTGCAACTCTCAACCTCTTCAGAAACCCTATTTGTAGCGCGTGTGAGGGATCACCAACAATTTTTGTCCTTGATTCCCTTCACTTGGATGGAGTTTTTTTCTTCTGCAATTCGACTTGTATTCTTGACTTGCTTTCTTCCTTAATTCGAAATTCTAAGTAGCTTGAGATGAATTCGAATCATTTTGCAGTAGATGGAACCAATTCTTCTCACACATGTGAATGAAATTTTTCCCAAAACAGATCAAAACTAACTCGACACTTGATGATGGGGTTCTTCTCTACTGTTTCTCACACTTCTTTCTTTATTTCTAATGCTTGATCGAATGGTGTCTCAAGTGAGGCCGAGTCCTCACTATATACAGTGATCCTCCCATGAAATAAGCTGACTTGTGCAAGTGATTAGGCTGACATGCTCTTGTAGAATGATATTCGATATTCTTTTGAGGGTCGAATTGAAGGAGTGATTGTGGCAATGTCTTGGATGATTAACGACTCAAAAAAATTCTATTTTTACAATATGTAACATGTCGAAATGGGTCATTAATACATGACATTGACTCACTAGAATTTATGAATTAATGACCAATCCTAATAGCTCACAATGGGAGCTTAATCTACAAAATAAAATTCCTTGAGCATGAAACCCATGCTTCAAGCATAAAAAAATAATTTTATTTTTCTTCTTTTCATAAATTACATAAAATCATGATTTACACGTGTCATTATGAAGACTGAACCTAGTTACATATTTCAACACTCCCTCTTAACTAGGGAGGTATTCATAACCATACAAGGTACTTGGACATAGGCTCAATCTAAAAAAATATCATAAGAAGAGTCGGATTGGAAACCCATAGGTATAGAATCATATCATCCAACATTGCCAAATATCAAGGCCTTAACTAACAAATCTATCTCTCCACAAGATCAGATCATAATGCTGGCGACACCAATGATTTATAGACACCCTCATCATTGTCTCTCTCAGAACATACCCCACCCATGTTCTCTCGGATTATGTTCCATCAGGACTATTCTTATCTTGGTTCGCAATCCTCAAAGAATATCGTTCCTCTATGGCTACTCTTATCTTGGATGCTTTACAACATCCTCAAAGAGTATCGAATTCCAGATGCTTACCCAATCCTCCATTCTATATTCGCAAGTGAAGACAAGAATGATGTGTCTAAATCTGCCTCTTAACTAGGGAGGACATACCCATTCCAATGAAGGAATGTACCCATTCTCATAAAAGGAATGTACCCAAGCTCCCTCTTAATCTGGGACTTTACCAAGCTCCCTCTTGACTAGGGAATTTCTTGCATCAACTCTTTCGGTGGAGATCATGGGTCAAATAACTTCTTGTAGGACTCCTTCCTTCGATGCCATGCATTTTCTTCTTTGATATGGAACCTACATTCTTTTGGGACTTCTACGTAGGGAGAAAACCATCCATCACTTTCATTCATGAGTCATGTCATACTTCATTTCATTAGAAATTGATCCATTAGTCCATATCTATCCTTCCTTCATATCTTCTATATTTCTCGCATCATGTTTCCTTCAAGATATTTCATCCTACCACATGAGTGTCAATTTTAGATGAAATCTACTTCTCTTATGTCATTAGCCATGCGTTAGTCCATCCAGATATTGTTCATAAATAGGAAAATTATTATTAAATAAAAATTACCTTTGTGGTGGTCTTTCATCATGACATATTCTTGCTTGTATCAACATCGTGCATATATATTGACACATCTCCAAAAATAATACAACATCAAGGGTCTCTTTCTTTTTCAAACTTTATCAGGATCTTCAAATCTTTCCCATGGAGATATCATAGTCAAATATTCTAGTCCTTGGAAGTTGATTTCCTTCTCCATAGTTTCATTTTTCACGATATTTCCTTACTTTCTTCACATATTGCATCCCATAACTTCCATCCATAGTTCCTTTGTCAACAACATCCTATTTCATATGAGGACTTATTATGTTGATTTCATCTTAGACAATATGTGACCCATGCATTCATGCATCCTTCCAAAGTAGGAGATCATTTATTTTTATCATGCTCACAAGATAGAGCATTTATCCCTGCAACCATATGACGTGACTTGAATATTATCCAAATATATGCATACATACCTAATATATTATTTTAGGTCATATATACTTCCTTTAGCAGCTTCCTTGATTGAATGAACTTCAATCACCTTGACCTTATTCACACCTTATGACATCACACCTTTACTCCATGAATCCCATAGAAGATGTAATTCTCAGTGAGACAATTACTCCTATCAATAGGTGAAACTTCCAGCTAAGATTCCAACAGAGGATCTTCATCACCCTCATCTAGAAAATGATTCTCTTAAGTGATGTATGATGATATTTTATACTGTATGAATTTCTTCTTCCCATAAGTACTACTTACGCTTCTAATGAGGTTACCAAGAGGTACATCCCTCTATATGTGGCTGCCATAGACTTCTATATCAACTATCGTTCATGCTTCTTCTAAGATAATGTCATGATATCTTGCTTTCAATCATATGCTTCTATGATTCCATGATGAATCCTATCATGCTTCTTGGTGATTCCTACCATGGTGGCTATACAACAAAAAAAACCTGAAAAATAGAGACTTGAAAAGAACTTGGGTGAGGGATACTATCTAATCATAGTAGATATATTTTACTTCCTCCTTCTTGGATATCTTATTTTTGGATTCCTCTACATCTTCAATAACATGGGCTTCTTCTCTTCCTCTTTTTTTGTTGTCCATCTTAAGTTTAAGACAATCCCTTTTGTAGTGCCTATATTCTTGACATCCATAACATTGAAACTTTTCCATGTTATTTTTTATTTTATGAGGACCAAATTTCTCAAATTTCCCTTTTCTCATTTCCATAGCATCATATGCTCGAGTTTTCTCATTTGATCCTAAATCATATATTGACTTTAAACTAGTTTCTTCAATTTTATTTAGTGACCATAGCTCATTGAATGGAGTAACTTAATTTTTTACATATATACTTGATGAGAAGTTTCCCCATTCTTCTGATAGTGCATTGAGCACTATGGTAGTCAATTTTTTGTTAGAAATTATCTCTCATAATTCTTGTAGTCGATCTCTCATTTCATATATCCTCATAAAGTATGATGTTATTCCTTCTTATTTTTATATCTTCATATTGTATAGTTCTTGCCTTAAGAATATTACTTCAATTGAAGTGCTAACAGAGAAAAACTCTACAAGTTTGTCATATATTTATTTTGATGTTTCTAATTTCGATACATAGGGAATGAGAGGATCCTTGATGGATTCTATGAGAATCATTTGAGCCCTTACTTACCCTTTCATATATCTTGCAAGTGCTTGAGAATTTTCTTTTGGAGGTTTGGTGATTGATCCCTTGACATGTTCCATGACCACATTTTCTATGAGGTTCAGATCCATCCTCTTCTTCCATGCTAAAAAGTTTGAAGCCCCAACCAATTTGTTCGTTTCCTTACAAATTTTTTTTTTGACAGATTCAGATGTATACATAAATATACTTACATGATAACATGCTCCTTCAACTTGTTTCCTTTTGACTTTGATGATGATATGGGAAATTGAAAATGTATTCTTGTTGAAGATTGTTTTCTTGAAGAGTGATCCTTGGCTCCAAGGAGAGGGAGATCACCTTGAATCCTTTGATGATGATGGAAACGTCCTTGACATTTATTATCTTGGATGAGTAGACTTCAATATGCTTTTATTTTATGATTTATTCAATTCAATTAGAGATAGGGTCTTTTGAGGTCTCCTTCCTTGTGATTATGATTTGAGAGAGGATCCCAAGAATGCTTTAACTGTGGACTTCTTCTTTATTCGATCTAGGTTTTTTACACTTCCTTCTAGAATATGATGTAGACATCGCCTTAAAAATTCCTTGAGGATGAGATGATCTTCTAGATGCTTTGGTCCTTGAGTGCTTCAATGTCCCTTATTGATTTTCCCTTCCTTAATTTGCCACCTTAGCTCTGATACCATGCTGAGAAATATAGGGCATGGGGATGAGGTGATTTATATTAAATGATAACTTCTTGTTATGCAAATTTTCTTAGTATTTTATTAACTTATTTCTTTCTCTTGATTATGCTAATTTTTTCTAAAGAAGTACCAATAATAAATAAGCATGAGACAAGGGACACAAAAAGTAGGTTATGAGTCAGGGCCAAAACCTCTCCAACATAAAAGGAAAACCCAAACGAAATCTTCTTCTTATAGAATATTCAAAAGACGAATTCCAAGACCAAGACCCTTGAACTATTAACCTCTCCAAGGCCAAGTCACAAGGATTATTTTAGCGAGTTCATCTTCCTTGAGTCAATGTTGGTCAAACTGCTTGCTTCACCTTAAATCTCGGCTACCCTCAATTTTTGGCCTATTGGCTCAGACCTGTAACTCTCGCCCTATTAAGAAACCCTAGTTGCAGCATGTGTGAGGGATCACCACCAATGCTTTTCCTTGATTCCCTTTGCCTGGATGGAGTGTTATTCTTCTTAAATTCGACTTATATTCTTGATGTGCTTTATTCCTTAATTCGGTCTTCTAAGTAGACTATGATGACCTCGAATCCTTCTGTAGTAGTTAGCACCAATTTTCCTCACACATGTGAATGTTATTTTTCCCAAAACAAATCAAAACTAACTCGGTTTCATTTCCTCCTTTCTTCACTTGATGATGATCTTCTTCCCTAGTGTTTCTCACACTTATTTCTCTACTTTAGATTGTTGATCGAATGATGTCTCAAGTGAGGCCAAGTCCTCACTATATATAGTGATATTCCCATGAAATAAGACTACTTTTGCAAGTCAGTAGCCCAACATACTCTTCTACAATGATCTTTATCTTATTTTGAGGGCTAACTTGAAGGAGTGCTTGTGACAAGGTATTGGAGGGTTCATTAAAGAGAATTTTAGCCTAAAAGTGCCCATGAAATTTTCATATAATTTTCATGTCATAATGTGTAAACCAATCAAAATCCTTGAAATTTAAAAATAGGTGCATGTAAATATTTTGGCAGGAAAAGAAGAAAAACTATTTTTTTTAAATGTGGTTTACTCAAATTTCAAGGATAGACACTCGTTCGATGCATAATTAAATTTTACATCCAACAAGTACTCATTATGCATTCTTTTGAGAAGACCCACAATGATAAAAATTGAAGATACGTTAAAAAAATGTGTTGAACACGATTTTTTAATGTATCTTCAATTTCGATCAACGTGGGTCTTCTCAAAAGTATGCTTAATGGGTACTTGTTGGATGTGGAATTTAATTCCACATCCCATGAATGTCTACACTTGAAAGTTGAGTAAACCTATAAGATTATAAGCCAAAAATACAATTAACAAAACCATTTTTCTTATTTTCCCTCCAAAATTCATAACTCGTATTTTATTATTTTATCTATTATTTTATTATTTTTCCTTAGGAGACCACTTTTAGGCTAAAATTTCCTCTCATTGATGACTCAAACAAATTATCTTATTACAATATGTAACATGCCCAAATGGGTCTTTAATACACGCCATTGACTCACTAGAATTTATGACTTAATGACCAATCCTAATAACTCACAATGGGAGCTTGATCTACAAAATAAATTCCAGAATGAAACCCGTGATTAAACCCATGCTTCAAGCATAACAAAATAATTTTATTTTTCTTCTTTTCATTAATTACATAAAATCATGATTTACAGATGTCATTATTAATACCTAACCTAGTCACATATTTCAACAATTCAAAGGTTAAAGAGGAGCTAAAAGACAAATAGAAGCTCAAGAGTCATGAGGGTGATCAAGAGTCACAAGGGAAGGTGAAATGTCACCTTACTTGTTATAAATAAACCCTCATAACTCAAGTAAAGGGCTTGGAATTTCAGAGAGTGAGCCTTGGCTTCTCTAGTCTAGCATAGGAGTGAGGATCATTTTAAATTGGAGAAGCAAGTCATGGTAGCTTCATGTTCCACTATTGGGGCTAGTGTTTTATCATTGTAACTATGTACATGGAACGTTCACTTAATCATCAAAATATCTAAGAGCCAGTGCACTTTCATGCATGTAGCATGGATATTGTAAGACTATTCTTTTAATGTTTGCAGTATCATACTAAAGTAAATGAGCTATTTTGTTTCTTTGGTATATACCTTGTTGAATTTGGATTGTATTTTCCTTAATGATCATTGTTATCTTGTGAACTACTTTTTAGGTTAACTAATGAGTCTTGCTTGCCGCATGTGTCTCTTTTAGAATAGTACTATTACTTTTCTACTAGAGGCTCCCTTTTCTTTCCCTTCCATGGAAGCTCCTTCTATATATTAAATTGGTGTCTCACCAAGCTTACTCACTTGTTGACAGCAAAAGTTATGTTTATGACCTCTTTTTTTGTTTATTGCAGCAAAGGCATATCCTTAAAATCATCATAATGGTAGTCAGGATGATATTTCATATGGGGCTCCTACTCCAAACAATGTGAGGACTAATTATGACTTCAAATTGGGGAGACCCCCTTATTGTTGGCAACCTCCAACTCCATCAACAAGAATATGGTCATAGGTTAAGCCAATCTTGGAAGCCTTTTATCCATCACCTATCCTAATAATTCCTTTGGTATGTTTATCGCTTTTTTGTTTTCCCCCTTCATTCGAACTTAGTTAACTTTCTCTTTATTTTCAATTGTTAATTATTTCCTTTTAACTCTTGTTTTTATTACTATAATCTTAGTTAGACCCCCCCTCCCCCCACCAAAAAAAAAAAGGAAAAAGGAAAAAATTCTATGTTCTATAATGTCAATTTAAAATCTTCAAATGTGTTTAAATATTTCAAATTCACTATTATTCTCTAATTCTTATTTTTAAATTAAATTAAGAGTTCATTTTAATATATATCAATTTATTTTAAAATTAAATTAAGAGTTTTTTTTAATCTCCTTAATATCATAATTTTAGGACCTTTTACGTGGCTCTATCATATCTTTAATATTTTCCTACTATAATGACTAATTTCCTCCCTATTCTATTTCATATTTAATTTATTTTTTAATAATGGATAATTTGCTCCTCATTTTTTTTCCTCACTAGACCCATTCATAGAATCTCAAAGATTTTATGCCCTCAATGATGGGTGGATTGTCCATCTGAAACATTGGACAAACTAAATTCACAAACATCGTTCTTTTCCAAAAAAAATCATCTTAGAGAGTTATGTTTGTTATTAAACAATTTTTATTGTATATTTTAATTTAAATAATTTTGGTAGGTGTTCATTTCTATTTAGAGGTTCTGGTTTGTCTAATATTATTATATTTATTTCTTATTATATGATTTAATATATTGTCATCAATGGAACATATTAATTGGTGTAAGAGTGTTAAACTCCCAGAGACATTTTTCTATTTTTTCGTAGCCCACAAATCATACTAATAGGATCTAAGTTTCCTTTTGAGCTCTCCTCCTTAACAAATCAACTCATTACTATAAACTCCTTTTGATGATGATCTAAAGTTTTGATGTGGTTGTTTGTGATTGTAACTAATGTAGATCCATTTTAATTCTTGATCTATCATGTGCATAGAGGGATCAAATTCTTCAAAATATTGTTGTCATTTGTTGTTCCCTTCTTTATTGATTTTCTCTTCTCTTTGATATGATTTTGTCATTCAAGTTTTTTTCATTTGTTCTTGTTGTTATCAATTGTCATTTTTTTTACTATCTTTGTTTATTTTCTCTTTTGTTATCCATTTGTTGTTAACACTCCTTAATTGATGAGGAAGAACCTGGATTTTCCACAATGTCAGATAATATATGTCGACATTTCGAATCTCCATGGAAATCCATCTTCAGGACGAATGAATGAAGAAATGAAAGAAGGACTTAGGTCAAATATATAGAGAGAAGAATTATTTTTCTAAAGAGCCGGCCATCAATAATATAGTTTGTTGTCACCACATTCTTTTAGAAAATAAAGATCTACCACCCTTTTTCAATCTTCATTCTAATTCTTTCAAGATAACATATATCTTTCCAAGAATCCTCTCCGTGTAGCGACACAATTCTGGTTTTCAAGCTTCTGTGGTTATCAATTGATGAGGAAGAACCCGGATTTTCCACAGTGTCAGATAATATATGTCGACGTTTCGAATCTCCATGGAGATCCAAGATGGATCTCCATGGAGATTCGAAACGTTGACATATATTATCTGACACTGTGGAAAATCCGAGTTACTCCTTAGTTGTCATTTCTCGTGTCTTTCTTTGTCAACTTGTGCTTTATTGTCCATTTTTATTTAAGATCAATTTTGTTTGATGATTAAAATGGATCTAGATTCTTTCTTGTTCATTTCTATTTAATTTGGATGTAGTTTGATGATTATTGTAACACATAAATCAATGCAAGTTATGAGTAGTTAGTTTGTAAATATACTAAAAACAATGCATTTAGTACGAACAATCAAATAAGATTAGAAACTAATATCTACACTTAAATCAAGACATCTATTTCAATAAAAAATAATATATTAATGTCAAAGTAACCTAAACTCTAATTAGATCCTTTCAGTAAGAAAAATACCCTGGTTTATATTTAGTACCAGGAACATACATCAAGTACATTACAAAAATGCTCATGGCTTGGTCCTCCATAACCCAATATTGTTACAGTTTAAGACAGTTTGACACAAATTAAAGTACTAACATAGACATTATGAAAAAGTTCTGCCTATAATCACATCATTACATTCAGATGTTTACTATTATCCCCACCACCTCAGTATCAAAAAGTGACTGTAAGAAATGATACATTAACAACCCATACAAAACATAAAAAACAGTGTTATAGTTGCCTTTGTTAAGTAATACATCAACCCAGATTACTGAAAACGCAGAAGCATTGATCCCCATTCTACTCAAATAATGGGAACAGAACCTTTAGCCTGTAGACCCTGCACATTATGAAGCTGGTAGTAGATCTTTCCATAATTAGTCTTCAGCCCCTGTTTTGGCAGATCATCTGCAACAATGTCATTTTCTCGAAAAATATGATGATAGGAAATACCTGCAAATACAAATTTTAAATTTTCAATTCTGCATAGCCAATGTGAAAGAGATCCAGAATTAATTTTTGCTTTGTGATTCAGATGGTCAATCAAGACCTTCGAATCACCCACAATCCAGATGTAATCTTCGCTGAGAAGTGATGCCCACCACATAAGGCCCCACAATGCCATAATTTCAGCTTTCATATTAGTCCCAATTCCACCATTCCAGAACAGTTTATAGTGACATTCTGTGGAAAAGCGAATCCAAGCTCCGCAACCACAGATAGAGTGCTGCACCACACCATCAAAGTATCCTACTGGGAATTGAAACTCAAATGGGAGAATTCTTTTGGACAGATCTTTAATAGGCTTTTCCACATGTTTTATGCTGACCTAGTCCTTATAAATAAAATTAACAATTTATGCCGGAGACAAATAACGTCCCTCAAATATTCTCTTATTCCTCCCACACCAGATATGCCAATGAAACATAATGGGTATTGGCCACCAGCACTTACCCCTTTGCAGCCACCAATGCAAACATTCCTCCGTGCAGCCAAATAATGGAACCTGTAAATTTATGCAATCACACAGAATTCGAAGGGTCGCCTTAGCATATGTACAAAAATAGAATAAATGCGAATTATCTTCCTCATGTGTGCCACAAAGAAGACACAGTCCTGGCCCGTGCCAACCCCTACGTTGTAGATTTCTCCATGTCAAGTTTTTATCGTTCTTCACCAGCCAAAGAAATATAACCAATTTAACTGGCACATCTACCTTCCAGAAAACCCCAAACCAACAGTCCTGTTCCAGCTCCGGCTTTTGTTCTATTAGAGTGCTATAAATTTCCTTAACTCTCAGACCCTTTTCACAACGAGAGCCCTCCCATCTTAGTTGATCCCCTTGTAGCGATCTACAAATACCTTGTCTTCTCAGCAGATTTAAAAAAGAATTCCATGATTCTCCCCATCTGCCCTCCAGTCCCAGATTCAACCTATTCTTCCAGATCGGAATTTCACCCACCCAATCCTCAATTATTTGGTTTATATAAAAGATCCATTTTTTATTCAAAAAAAGTATCAAGCCGTCCAGATGCTGAAAATTGTTCCATATACCCATAATGTTATTGCTCCCAACAAGGATTTTGTTACCATTACCAAACTGCCATATCAAATGTTGTTTTAATACTGGCCACATTTTTCCAAAGCCCTTCCAGATTGTAGAGCTTCCACTCCCAGATTTCCATCCCAAGACATAAACCTCCTCCAAAAAATCCCCTCCCAAATACTTCTGGTTTATGATGTCCTGCCAGAATCCACCAGAATGAAGACTTCTCCACATATATTTCAGCAAAAGAGATTGACCAAAAAGTCCCAAGTCCAATAGACCCCATCCCCCCTTATAATTTGGGCAAGTTAATAGATCCCAACATGCCAAATGAATGACATTCTTCTTTTCTCTCCCACCCCATATGAAATTTTCCATAATTTTACGAATCTCATTCATAATCTTCTTTGGTATGATATACAGGTGTCCCCAGTAAACAGTAATCTGTTGTAAGACAACCTGTGACAAAATCAATCTGCCACCCTTAGAAAGACACTTGGTAGACCAAACATTTAATTTCTTGTGATATTTATGTAGTAACCACCTCCAGTCCTCCGATGTGTAACTCAGGGCCTTCAAATGAAACCCAAGATAGGTTATTCCATCACATAAAGAAGCATTTGAAAATCCAAACAGCAAGGACAACTCTTCCTTATTCCTATCATTTCCACCCGCAAAATAGATACATGATTTCGCATCACTAATCACCATTCTGGTAGCCATACAGAAAACTGAGAAAATTTCTTTCAGAGTCACCCAACCGTTATAGACTAACATGCCAAAAATTAAAATATCATCAGCAAAAAGACTGTGAGTAGGGTTCAGTTGTGGGCTGATATTTATCCCCTGAAAATACTTCATGTCACCAGCCCTGCTAATCCTTCGACTCAATGCATCCATGACCAAGATAAAGAGCAAGGGGGAAAAAGCGCACCCTTGCCTTAATCCCCTCCCCGGCTGAAAGAAATTTGTAGCTGAGCCATTTATTATGATAGCCAATGAAGTCCTGGTAATACAACCCATAATCCATGCAACCGCATTTGTACTCAAGCTGATCCTGTGAAGCACCAGTCTCAAAAATAACCAGTCCACCCTATCATATGCTTTATTTAGATCTATCTTCATGACAAAAGCGTTCATCTTTTTGAGCCCAGTGGTATGAATAATCTCTTGAGTCAAGCCAACAACATCATGAATATTCCTATTCTTAAGAAACCCAGATTTCTCAGACGTAATAAATCTTGATAGTTTACCTTTCATTTCTGTGCAATGACTTTTGAGATTATCTTATAAAGTGTATTAAAAAGAGAGATGGGCCGATAATAATCAAAGGATAGCTTACCAGATATTTTAGGTATAAGAGAAATGAATGTTGAATTCACAGCCCCCTGGATCCGCCCTGAGACACGAGCCTCCTATACCATCTTCGTTATGTCCTGAATGAAGTCTTTAATGAAGTGTATAAAGAAATTAGGGGTCCAACCATCGGGCCCCAGAATCTTATCAACAGAGAAAGAGCTGAGGATGCCCCTAACCTCCTCACATGTCACCGCTTCCATAAAATTCCTATTATCTGCCTCATTAAACATCGTAGGATATTCGACAATCAACTCCATGTGATCCTCGGCCATCACCATGTATCTTTTGGCATATAGAGACCGAAAGTAATCAACAGCCGCTGATTTTATCTCTGAGTTCGTGTATAATGTATTTTCCCCATCCTCAATTTACCATATAGAATTATCCCTCCTTCTTCCCAAGGAAAACTTGTGGAAGAATTTAGTGTTTTTATCACCCACCTTCAGCCATACTGCCCTGCTTTTTAACCTCCATTCAGCCTCTTCTTTTAATAGGATGTCCCTATATTCAGCCTCCAGTTTTTTCAGGTCCTCCCAATACTTATCATTTTGAATGCCATCTGCCACCTCAAAGTAAATCCTTGCCCTTTCTACAATGATATGCCTTGCTCTCTACCTGAAGGCCCTCTTCTTCCTTCGATCCCACCCTCAGACCTCCTTTTTGAGTCCTTTTAATGTGTTTATAAGATGTGCCATGACAGAAGTACTTGGCCTTGTATTATGAGATGACAAGTACCCCTTCACCAGATCATTAAATTCTACATCCTCTAACCACAACATGTTGAACTTAAAAGGATATCCATAAACTTTCTCTTCAAAGTCCCAGACCAAATTTATCGGTCTATGATCTAAAATCGTGAGGTCATATACCTCAGCATCCAGGTTTCTAACAGCTAACCTGAAACCCATACTGATCATAAATCTATCAATACGTTTCCCTATGAAATTCGAACCTTTCCTCCCATTGATCCAGGTAGGAATTTTAGCTGCCATAGGAATATCAATAAGATCAGAATTATGCAATAGCTCCTTAATGTCACGATCCCGAGGATACACCCAACCCTTAGCATCCCATATTTCATCAGGGAAAAAAGAACAGTTATAATCCCCTGCCATAATGATATTCCTCATCAGAAAAAATCCACATCCTTCCAGATGATGCCAGAAATTCAACTTGTTAGAGTACAATGCATATACTTTTATAATGTGAATCCTAGATTTAAAACCCCTGCAGTAACCCATGAGAACAATGCTCCCAGGAAAGCCAAATGCAGTGAATGCAAATACTCTGGGATCCCACAACATTGCACATCCCCCGGATAAGCCAATTGCATCTGTTGTCACCAAGGACCAATCTAGAAACAATGGTTGCAAAAAGGCAGTAGCACGATCCGCATCAGACATAGTTTCTTGTAACAATATAATATCAGGCTTGTTACATCACAAAAAGTTCCTAAGGGACATAAATTTTGCATGCCCCCCTAGACCCCTAATGTTTAATGAGACTAGCTTCATTAAGACAATCCATCAGCAGGTGTGAGTGCTCTAAGAACCCTCCCAATAGCTTGTGCCACAGGGACTTCACAAAAGTTTTCAACAATGAGACTCGACTCAGAAAAAGATTGGATTTATTTTTCTGTTTCCCTCTTCCCCTACGAATGGTAACATTTTTATGAGGAGGACTGATAATATTGCATGGAGGAGAAATACCAGTGGTCACGGTAAGTGGAATTAATCTAGCCTCTGGATTAGAAAGCAAGTACTCTATGTCATTTCCCACAGAGTTCCTTGGAGAGTGAACATCCACGGATGGCACCTCAGACACATTGTCCCCCAACAGACAACGCCCATCCGAATCCCCCGGTATTGACATGTCCAAAAGACCTTGACCACAGTTCCCCCCCATCCCCAGAATAATTAGTCTCGGCCTGGTCATAGCCGCCAGGGTCCCTTCAAGCGACACCGAAATGATAGGAATCGAAACAGGGGATAATTGAAGGGAATCCCGACCCACCCCCACCAAAACAACATCCGACATGGAGGGACTCTGAGTCAAGGAAATCCCACCCAAAGACAAACCGTTTTCCACAGAGACCACATGTTCATCAGATCCCATACTTGGCCGATAATCTGACCCTTTTCCTATGTTAATACGGCCCAAACCCTTCACAACATGCTCCCCATCTAAAACATTTTTATAAACCCTATCAAATGAAGGAACCCGACAAATTTCCAAATTGCAAGTATCCTTAATAGTGATACTAGAAGAGGAAATGTGATGCTTATCCGAAAAATTTTCGGCATCTGAGAGAGGGTGGACTACGGCTTTTGACTGCGCCCAAAAATTCTGGTCATCCACAGGCCTCCGACCCATACATTTCCACATAGAGCGATTTCACCTGAGATGTCCTGTCTCATGACACAGGAAGAATCGATATGGGATATTCCAGTAATCTAGTTTCTGATAATGCACTGAGCCATCCCACTGCAACTTTATCTCCGACGGAAAACCACCAATGAATGAGATCTCAACTAGTACCCAGGCTATTCATTTATCATAGGTCTCATGACACTTTGGGTCGGCGAAACGGCATGTGCCAATACAGTCCCCTATCACCTTGACAGCCCTAAAATTTCAAAACATAAGAAGCAAACCATATAACCTGACCCATACCACATGATTCAAAGGCACGTTAGTTAGTGAGTGGAAGCTGACATCCCACTGATGGAGTGCCATAAAGCATCGGCCGAGCACCCACGTCTGACCCAAAACCACATCAACATCTTCCTCCTTCAAGATGAAACATAAACACCCCACCTCAAGCGTGCTCACTTCAGGGCTATATCCTATTAAGTCCTCCCATCGTTTTAACAACCACTCCATTTTATCTGATTTTCAGAACCTCTCGAATTGCCACCTTCCAATCACCACCCGCCTGGACAGTGTCAAAACCCGTTCCCACAACACATCTGATCCAAAATTAAGGAAACGAAATTCATCTGAAGGCTTGAATGCCTTTGGCACCCTCTTCTTCATGTGATCAAGCCATGGTTATGAGTGTGATGAGAACTCCCCCGACCCCGCTTCCTCGAGCGATTGTTCAGAAACAAAGTCACCCGTGGGGACAACAGACCTTGCTACATCCGTCCCACATCCCTTCTCCGCCAATTGTACCACATGCATAAGATCCGAATCATTAAATTCCACGTCATGATCCTTAATATACTATGATATATCCATATGACTTACGTGACCCACCCCACCAAAGTGATCAGTCCTCGGTGTCCAGCCCACGTCAGATAAACCACGATACTACCAAAGCCCTGGATGTTCCATCAAAATCGGCCCCGATAAAAGTGATTAATGAATTAAGTGTCCTTATATTAATCATAACCTGACTTAAATTAATGGGAAGGGAATCATAGAGCAGCATCCCCTGACAGTACCCCCAACCTGGAAAGTATGAGTTTCCATGTCAACAACGCACACCATCCCGCACCACACACTAGAGATCGAAAATCAATAGACTGACTCCATCCCGCCAACCTATGCCCACCACGTCATGGAATTGAAATGCAATAAAGGCCTCAAACGGATAAATGTCCTATTCAACAAAACCCCAGATTAATCATGTCACTTCACGATCCCAAAGATGATAGTTTGCGAAGGATCTAGATCTGGGGCAGTAAAACCTGTAAGACACATTTACTCGATCATAAATGTTGACAACCTAACACCACTAGTCCGTCACACATTACCAAATCAATCTTAGGACCACCTCCTAAAGCTTGGCCAAATGTAGATAAATCAAATATTATCCCAAAAAATCCCCCACCCATAAATGATAATCCACACACCTGCCACTATCAGCCGTATCAAAATAGGGCGATCCTCCTCGTCAGATATGGAGGTACATAAAGCCACCAGTAATCCGAAATCGCTGCCAATGTCAAAAGCATGATGAAATTTGAATCTGAATTCCGGCGGAGCCCTGCTGGAAATCACCCACCTCCGATTCCAGAAAAGCCGAGACCTATCAGAAACCTACCAGCGCCTTCAGAAACCAGAGTGGAAAAACATGCTTGTAGACGATCTGAAGAGTGGCAACCAACAATCCACAGAGATAAATGGAAGAATTATAGAATCTCATGCCCCATTAGTATCAAGTGGTAAACAACAGCATGTAAAATATCTGCATATGTTCCACCACCTTTTGCATACATAAACCTTAATACTCTCGCATGGCCTCTGTATACAAAACTTATCCGACCAAAATAGACTCGTTGAAAACCCTAGGAAGAACTCCTTCCACCTTGACCCCAAGATGTCCAGTCCGAAAATGGAACTCATTATAGGGTCTCAGAATGATTTATCCTTGTACCGGCCCATCACTCCCTCTACCGCGATAGTCAAGCAAGAACCTTCCTACATAAGACATGTATAATGCAACTTCTGGCCTTGGTACAAATCAGAAGTATCAATAAACGGAACAAAATGAACAGTGCATTAAGCGATAATTCTGATCCTCGAATCTAGACATAGTCTTAAGACATTACCATCCATTATACATTCCAAGAGAAAGAAGAAAACGATGTATTTATTTGTTTACGTACCCAACCATTGAAGCCCCAGACTTCCATGATCTTGACCTTTATTCAACGGTATTACTTAAACTCTCGGATTTTCCATAAAACTCTAATTAGATCCTTACATATGAAATTTCAATAGTTCTTGCAATCTTGTTTTAAACACTTTGATCATTTTTTAAATCCAAGCCTTACTTCTTAATAATATTCAATATTATATAATACAATATAATATAAAACATAATATTACTAAATATTACATTGACTATTATATAATATTTTATTTTAAAATAATATAATATTATATAATATAAATATTTCTATATACTTAATTAATATTTAAGTATATATTATTGTATTATATTAAAACTAATAATATCAATATTAAAACTATTTCTCCAACCTAAAATATTAATATTATATTCAAATAGACCAACTTAAATTAATATATATCAAGTTTAATATATTATAAATCATAATATTATATTTTATATTTACACCGAAGGTGTTATATTGGAAGAATTCCACATGACCATCGTCAACATTTTCATTTTCTACCGTTCGTTCTGGGCACAGTTGTCATTGTTTTAAGCCGTTGATGCCCTGACATCTGTGTCACTCCCACTCTAGTTAGACAGATATTTTTGCGTCCTTCTGTTACCGTTGCCGCGGATGCCGGATGGATGTTTCCATTTGGCAGGAGTGGCTTCTCTATTATTAGCTCGCCGCTTATGACGTATCACTGCTTCAATCAACAGATGCTGAAAGGAGTCGTGGCTTCTATTTCCCTCGGCGGATTTTTATATTTATTTATAAATTTCCATTCACAAAATGCCATTCTCATCCTCAAGACTTATGAATCTTAAAAAGTTTTCAAAGTCGGTGATATTTTCACTAAATAGTCACAGAATCTAACTCGTCGTTACGAAATATGACTCATCGCTAAATAATATTACTTGTTTGCATAATATTTCCCGTTTTTGAAATGCTACTTTACTGGTTGCAGGACAACCAACAACGATAATCATGGATGATGTGGAATTAAGTGGGAAGACCGCTTTGTTATTAACAATTTCGCTTGTCAATTTGGAGTGACAATCGGAAAAGCTTCTGGTAAACGTCACTGCATATGCCATGAAAAGTGGCGTTCCTTGACTTCCCATAACAGGCTCTTTGTCATCTGGCTATCACCCGCCTTCGGGTATCATTTTATTTCATAATTTCTTTATTTCTCATTCACTCCACTATATGGTCTACTCTGCTCTGCTTCCAAATTGCTCCTTGCATGCGTCTAAGCCTTTGTGCTTTTTACTCAGAAGTGTCAGCTGTAGCCTCTGGCACTTTGAAGCTGGCTAGCCGCTCAAACCCATAATCTCTCAACCTGTATGTTTGCTTCTATAAAGAAGCCCTCGTACTACTCATATTTTGTTAAATAATTCTGTAACCCCATGGAACTGGTTTCATCAAATGTCGTGGCCAGTGGAAGCCTGCTAGAGTCGAAATCTGCACCTCGGGTAGTGGACCTCCGTTCCGACACCGTGACTCGGCCGACCGGTGCCATGCGTGCCGTAATGGCCAGAACGGCGGCGTGAACCCCGACGTCTTGAGTTAGGATCCCACAGTGGTTCGGATTCTGACACCAAGTTGTTAAAGAATTAATCATTCGGTTAGTTTATGGGTAGTTCTAGATTAGTTAGCAATCGGTTTCCAGATTCTATGTATAAGCGTTTAGGAGTTGTATAAATATACATTTCTCCTTTCAATAAAGATGGATGTAGTTTATTTGTGCTGCATACCATTTTCACATTTGTCTCCTTTGTTAATTTGACATGGTATCGGGCGGGAATTGATCTTGTCGATCTTTTGTGTATCTGTTTTTACGTTTGTTGTTTGATCGTTGGAGTAGCGAGAGACGGAGACCGAGCCGGAGACGAGCTTGGAGAGTTGTGTTGTTGTACAGCCATTAGAGGCAAGTTCACAAGTCAAGAAAGGGCTATTGAGTGTGAAAGAAGAAGTCTTGGGATGTAAAACGTTGTGTTGAAGCCGTGGAGTGCCGAAAATGATGTGTTCTGTCGTTGTGAAGTTGACGGGTAGAGCCATGAAAATAAAGTTTATGTGCTCGAGGTGCTGCATTCACTACTGCACGTTCGCTACCCTTTCACTGTTGAAATGACATTCATTGTTGTGCGTTTCG
This sequence comes from Pinus albicaulis, assembly GCA_034641835.2. Classification (NCBI taxonomy): domain Eukaryota; kingdom Viridiplantae; phylum Streptophyta; class Pinopsida; order Pinales; family Pinaceae; genus Pinus; species Pinus albicaulis. The sequence continues at coordinate 662,635,556 of CM076574.1, read as the reverse complement.
CTAATTTTTCCTGTTGCGAGTTTGAACCTGCTACTAGCATTTCGAAACTGAAGAAAACCTTGAAAGAAGAGGGTTGTCGCCTTGCACGCTGGTGTGAAAGACCTCCGACGAAGATTTCGCTGATGTGAAAGACTTCTGACGAAGATTTTATAAGATACGTAGCAGCGTTGTCTTGGGTGAGCCCATAGTGTTCGCTCTCTTTGACCCTGTAATTTTTTGAATTCTGTATGACATTACTGGTCTTAGAACTGAAAATATTTATTGCAATTTCACCAAAATCTCTTCTCTATTCATTATCTTTTGGGGTTCTTCGCGAATTTCAACGTACTCCAGTGAACAGGAATAAGAATTTAATATGGTATTGTTTACTTGCCTGACTGATGAAGACGGATTTCCTGCATTGTTGGCTGCTGTGCTCCTGGTGATTCGCTTTGATGGGGTTGAAGAATCTGTGTTGGGTTGTTGCAGGGTATTGAGACGGGGTTTTGAGGGGGTTTTAAGACTGGAATGGTGATCTGAACTTGGATCCATTCCGGTGCAAATATGACAATACCTATTTATCCAATGACTGCAAATAATGTATTCAGCTTGAGTTGATATTATCTGTCAGTTGGTGTTGTCTGTGTACAGGTATAATCTGTATAGGCTGGTTGTGTATTAGTTGATAGGGAAAAAAGGATTCAGCGAATTGTTTGGGCCCTTCAATCAGTGCCTTTGTTTTCTGGAAACGGTGTTGGTGCAAATCCGCTCCGTGTATTTTGTGAAGTCTTTCCAGCTTTACCCGACCCCATTGATCTTGCACTTGACTTGCGTCGAGCTTCGATTTCAAATGTTGTTGCAGATGTATCATTTTGTGGGAAGTGATTGAAAATACGAACTTGTCTGTACCCCGATGTGTTTGTGGGTGAACGGAGTTTTGCTAAATCTGTAAATTAAAACAAAGTTTGTGAAAAAGGTTTATTCAAAAGAGCGTTGAAGGGGGTTGCAATTTTTAAAAGATATTTTTAAGGTTTTAAAGAATATATTTTTAAGTTTTTAAAGGATATGAGATTTAGGAGGAATTAATTGAATTTGAATACGGGAATCATGTTTTTGTGGTTCATTTAAAATCCTAAAAGTGAAAAAGTGAAAGCCTTGTTTAAGTATTGTCTTACTACATAAATTTTGGAAGTTTTTGGAAGCAGTGTTTGATGCATATGTAAACTCGCTTGTTTGTGGAATTCAAGCAACAAGGTCATGGGAAAAGCCAAGAGGCTAAAGCATAAACAAAAGATGTTAGAAATCTTTTTAGATCTTGAAATAAATAGGCAAAAAGACGCTTATGCATTAAAATGCATAAAAGAATCAGTGGATGAAAGCATACTTCCCTTGATTTTAGATGCCAAGACAGCCAAGGAGGCTTGGGATACCCTTGAGAGATGTTTTGGTGAAGGTGGATCTATAGCAGCAGATCCAAAACGAGATGAAGAGTTTGTTGAATCCCACTGTGCTCAGTCACGCGTGGATGAAGAATGCGAAGAAAGTGCAGAAACAGCAGAGAGAGAGCACGAAGATGTTTGTGAACCCCACTGTACACAATTACAAGTGGACGAAGATTTGTTGATACCAGCAACATGGATTTCTGATGAAGATTTGGTGATTCCAGCAACAGAGCTTGCTGACGAAAGTTTGATGAAACCAGCAACACAGTTTGCTGATGATGATTTGTTGATTTCAACAACACAGCTTGCTGATGATGAGATGGTGAATCCAGCAATGCAACTTGCTGATGAAAATTTGATGGTCGATGTTAACTTTGATCATGAATTTTTGACTAATGATGACTGGTTGCAGATGATGCAACAAAAATATGATATTGACATGATGTTATTTGGTGAGATTTCCTCACTGCATTTAGTGGAAGACAATTTGTTCGCAGCATTACAGGTTAGTGGAAAAGAGACAGAGACAGAAGCAAAGAAAGAAGTCTGCAAAGAAAAAGAAGAAACAGCGAAGGATGTAGAAGCAGAGAAGGAAGCGCAACATTAGAAAGTTCTCACTGCAGAGCAGAAGGAAACAGAGATAGAGGCAGAAATAGAGAAAGAATCGCAACAAGAGAAAGCTCTTATTGCAGAGCAGAAAGACCAGAACCAATGTCGTTCTGGAGATATTTTGGATTCTGATATTGATTTCCAATGTGCAGGTACACAAAATGATTATGAAGAAGAGTTAAAGTTTATTGAAACATGGCTTGCAACACCATGTCTGGATGAGATCTACACAGAAGATGTAGAAATGAATGTTGAAGATGACATGCATAATGAACATGTCAATGAAATTTTCACGCATTGGAGTTTTGAAGAAATAAAACATTATTCTAATATTATGTTGCAGCAGATTGATCATGAAAACCATAATATGGAAGACAGTATGTGGCAGCAACCCACATTTCTTGAAGATGTCCAGGACATGCTTAGACAACCTGGAATTGTAAAAGACAAAGACCTGCACCAGCAAATGAAAAGTCTGAAGTTTGAACAATACAATAAGACGAATATGAGGAAACAATTTAGAGGCTACAGAATTTGGAAGAAAAGAAGAAGAAAACCAAATCTAGTTGAAAGTCAAGAGACTTCTCTCTGACTTCTGAAATATAGAATGAATTTCAATGTCAAAAGTTAGGAATAAAATAATGTAACCCTCAAGATTAAGAGGGGGTGTTAAAGAATTAATCATTCGGTTAGTTTAGAAGTAGTTCTAGATTAGTTACCAGTCAGTTTCCAGATTCAGTTTATGCATAACTGTTTCTGAGTTGTATAAATATACATTTCTCCTTTCAATAAAGATGGATGTAGTTCCGTTGTGCTCTGCCATTCTCTGCTGTCTCCTTCATTAATTTATTTTGGTTGTAAGTAATGGGCAAAGAGGCCGGTTTGTTCGTGGCCTCGGGCACCATGGGGAACCTTATCAGCGTTCTTGTTCATTGCGAGGTCTCTTTATTCCTTTTATTTTCTTGAATTTGCCCAGTAAATTATTTCTACTCCTTGGAAATAAATAAATAAAACATTTTAGTGAAATTGTGCTTAAATATTATCGTTTTGTTATTTTGCAATTTGCTACTTGATAAATATCTTTGAGATTAGGATTTAACGAGGTCTCTTTGTTCTTTTTCTTTCCTTGAATTTGTCCAGTAATATTTCTATTCTTAACGAGGTCTCTTTGTTCTTTTTCTTTCCTTGAATTTGTCCAGTAATATTTCTATTCCTTAGCAAAAAGAAGAATAATTTGGTGAAATGGGTGCTTAAATATTACCGTTTTGTTATTTTGCAATCTGCTGCAGATAAATATCTTTGAGATTAGGATTTAATAATTGAAAATTCAGTGTGTTATTATGTGTTGTGTCAGGTGAGGGGCAGTGAAGTGATACTTGGTTCAGACAGCCACATACATTTGTATGAAAATGGTGGAATTTCAACAATTGGTCAGGTCCATCCCCGAGTGGTTCCTAACAAAGAAGATGGAACAATGGACCTGAGAAAAATCGAAGCTTCCATTCGGCATCCAGAGTTATATTACCCTACAACACGCCTCATATGCATAGAGAACACGCATGCCAAGTAAGTTGCTATACTGTTCCCCGAATCCGTGGAATCCATGGCTGGCTTTTACAGTTTAATGATGATAAATTTCTCTTTGGCTGCTGAAGGTGGCCGTGCTAATCTAATTTGCATTAAAACAGCTTAAGTTGTGATAATTGTCTTTCTGGCTGCTGAAGGTAGCTGTGCTAATCTCAGGAACAATTTAGTTCAATTTTTAGAAATTCCATGGCATTTTTTGTGTGTTTTTTAGTTGTGTAGAGTTTCATTTGTTTTTGTGTTCAATGAGGAGATCGAGAGGAGACAAAGGGAGATTTTATAGTCTTAAGATGTCACAGTCTGTTAATATTCTTTAACGCTCAGGAGGGAGTGGAAGGCTGAGCAAGGAAGCATATCAGCCTCACTGCCAATCAACCACTATGTTATTAGAAAAGGGCCATAATATCACTTTGTTTAAGGCGGGGCTATACTTATGGCCATTAGCTCTATCACCTTCACATATTTCGTTAACATTATGTTCTGTAAGAGTGTAGTGGTAGAAGAATCACGACAGCTCCCTTCAGGAGAGAACTTTTGATCTAGAAACAACAGCTTGAGACGACAATGGCCTCATTTAGACTTAAGCCCTAATCTATATTATAGTGTCCGCAATAGGAAGATCCAGCAATAAAATTAAAGCACAGGGTCAATAGGCATGGCTTGTGATGATCAATTAAGCAAATCTGGAGAGAACAACTTCGTTCCTCTCTCCTTTTCTGCAAGATTCCTCTATCCCCGTTAAAGAGTTTTTCATTCAGCCTATTTTTCCCTATAAAAATGCAGGCTCATAAGAGTGCTTCTATATCTGGAAGAAGCCCAACATTGGACTCTTACTAGTTCCTTAAAATTCTCAATCAAGAAAGCTAAATTGTCTACTATTAAATTCCCTAAGACCAATTGATTGATCTAGCTGTATAAAGATATAAATCCCATTACTGCAGTTCCATCCTGCAATCCATAATAATGGATAAATGACTGCAATCCATCTAGAAACTGAACAGGCCCAATTGGCCCTAAAATTTCTACCCTGCATCATTCTCTCCTTGTTTTGAAAATTTCTCCACCTTGTGGTTCAGAGTTTAGGATGCACACCAAACACACTATATTTAATCGTTTCTTTCTTGGTGACCCATGTCTGATAATATTCAAATAGCTTTTTCTGTTTAACCAGGTAAAGCTTGTAGTTATTCATGTCATAGTGAATTTTGTTTCAGCAATATTCTTGATATCTTCTCTTTTCTCTCCGGAGGCCAATGTAAGCGTACTATTTCATTAAAGAAGAAGCTGGCAATCTTGCTTCTAATTATGAACAATTATGGGATTTCACTCTGCTCTCTTTATTCAAGAGGATACGAAAATTTCATCGGTTTCCAATGGACAATTATAGGGCTTCACTCTCCGCTCTCTTTATTCAAGAGGATACGAAAATATATTTTTTATTCAGGTTTTTATGGGAAATATTTAAAATGACTCTGGGAAACGAGTGGAGATGAATTGAAATTATTTTATTATTTAGAGTGATTTTTCCATTTGAAATTAGGAACTTGCTTGACATTTTTATTTTTAATTTAGGATTTGATTTCTTCGGTGGAGCAAAGCCATATGCGAATCTATACATTTTAAAGTAAGGAGCAGGTTTATGGGATGTTCAATATACTTGAATTTAAAAAATATATATCACCAGAATGTTCAATATCCTTGGTCTGACACAAATATAATATTTTATAGCTATAAAAATTTAGTGAAAACCATATTAAAATTTTGACTGGTACTCTGTAATGAAAACCATTAAAATTTAGACTTTACTGTGTGAAAAGTGTAACTTCTAATGGAAATGAACAAATTTTATACTTTATGGAATTAATTTTAAGAGTTTAAGAATTTCGAATTAGTCTTATAAATTCCGTTAATGATGGTGATTGGTTTTTTGTAATGGTGTGCAATTCTGGGAAGCATGGAGTAACTTCGAAATAGTTTTAAAAATTCCGTTAACGATGGTGATTGGTTTTTTGTAATGATGAGCTGGAGCTGGAGCTGATTCTTTGGAGTGACGGGCTTTTGAATTGTATGCTTTTGAATTGCATTTTATTTCGTGTGTCCAGATGGATTTGTTTTATCTCCACCTTTTTTGAATAGCCGAAGTTGTTCAGATTTGTGATGCATTTCATATGGATATATGAATATGTGTAACTCCCCACACAGAAGAAAATTATTTAATAGAGTTATCGAAAATATGTATTCACCAAACAAAATCCCTCATTACCTGGCTTAAATTCCACAATTACTTGCTCCTGTTTATCTAAACTCATAAACATATATTGGGGAGAGGATCTTTTCAGTTCTTCTATACCTTCGGTGTATTCTTGCACCTTTTTAGGGCAACTTCTAGTATAACCTAATGCTATGATAAAGCCGAAAAACAAAGCCAATTAGAACACTGTTTAGCTTGAACTGAACTGGAGAAGGGCTGATAACAACTTGTTCAGTCAATCACAGCTGAGAATTGACAGCATATAATAGTTATAAAGTCGCAAAACAAATCCTTGTTCTTTTCGTTCGCTTATATTACAGCCTCACTTTGGGATAAATATAAATTGCATAGCACATTTGGATATTTATTTTTGTAACAGCTCTTTTATGATTTTTTTAATAGATTTATTAAATTTATATATATATATACAAATTGGACATGTATCTACATAATGTAATGAATAAAAAACTTGACTTTTCAATTAAAAAAAAAAACAAATCTATCTCAAATCTGAGCTTCACTGCAGAATTAATCTATGAAAATATATCAATGCCTACGTGATATATGCACTACAAAACCATAAGAGTTGACATTAAATTATAAAAAAAAAAGTTAAAACAAATAAAAAAATAAAACAAACACATCTATCTCAAATCTGAGCTTCACTACAGAATTAATCTATGAAAATATATTAATGCCGAAGTGATATATGCCCTACAAAACGATAAGAGTTGAAATGTCAATGTCAATGTCAAAGTCAAAGTGAAGTGCAAACCAGAAAACTGAAGAAAACTTGGATTGAAAGAATAGACTTCACCGCGGATGAAAACTTGGATTGGATTGGAAAAGTAGACTTCACTGCATATGAAAACTTTACCCATGAAAATATATCAATGTCAGAGTGATTATAGTTATAAATATACCAACTGCATATCTGCAGAATAATATGAACCAAAGAATTATTTATCCGGATGCAAACTTCACATGTGAAAAGATATCAATGTTATACATTTTCATAGTTATTCTATAATTATTAAATATTTAATTTTACCTACTTTCTCATAAATATAACTTCCTAACAAATTCCACCACTTCTATATAAACTCATTCAATAATTCCACCACTTCGATATAAACTCATTCAATATAAATTTAGTTCAAGGTGATAATAACTTGACCCATAACTTAATAAAATCCATCACCTCTAATGACTATATATAATTTAACTACTTTTAAATAAAGTTCATGATTACCTACATAATATTCAAATAATTAATTTACATCATCTAAACTTACTTGAAAAAGATATGAGTTAAAAATGTAAATTAAATTTATGAATTATAAATAATTTTATTAATTTTTATTTTTTTAATAAATTTATTATTATAAATAAATTTATTAATTTTAATTTTAATAAATTTATGATTATAAATAATCTAATAGTACTGACTTATAATTTGAACCCAAAAATTTCCGCCTTAGTAAAATTAGATGGTTATAAGATTGAAAATTTAATGAAACGTCATAACCTCTAATAAAATTGATAGTTATAAATAATTCGCCCGTGGGGCGTTATTATTTGAAAACAACTTTGCTGATGTGCATCGTGTCATAATGTGAAACCCTTAGATTATATGTTAGACGATTCAAACATTTTCAACCCTTGATCCAAAAGTTAGTTTACAATGCAGTTATGAAGGTAGGGCATTGGACGACCTGGACATTCTCGGATTTCAAAGAGGCGTAGGGTTTTTGTGCTGTCTGTGTGTTGATAACAGAGGTTTGTTTCTTAGCTCGTTGTGAGCGTGAGCGAGAATGGCAGGAAACTGCGCATCTGCGGTTCTCTTGGCCATTGGAGTGACTACATACTGTCCTAAATGCTCTGGTATTGTTTTGTTTTGAAAGTCTTCATAGACACGATTAAAAGATGCTTTCCAATCTCTTATTTCTTGGGAGATTGTTCTGCGATGGAGATCGAATAGGTCTTTTGCCTCTATAAGAGAACTTTACAGCAATCGAAAGCAGTTCCTCATGATCGGCAGTAGCTCGATCTTTTGACCTTCGAAGAGAATGGCAATATCGGGCTCATCCCGGAAGACGGTGGTAATATATTGCAGAAGGCTCTCCATATGCCTCATGTCAGTCTGCAGAATGTGACGGTTATGGTTTGTGGAATTAGTTTGTCAGGGTATTTAAGTTGTCATCTGGGCACATCAACTTGTAATTTTGTATACTCGAGGTTTCAAATGAATCTTAAATCATACAGAAGGTACTACAAATGTTCTGGTCTCATGCAGGCTTTTCAGGTGTCTACCTATCACAAATAGTGGTTATTGGACACTCTTCATTGACTAAGAGAGTTGCAGGCATAAAAATCCAAGTCTGACAAACTATAATTGCAGTTTACATACTAAATGGGCATGAATATGAGGCGCTGAAGCTTTTCAGAGATATGCCGGAGAGAAACACTAATTCATGGACAATTGATTCCAGGATACACGCAGAATAGACATAATGTAGAAACCCTAGAACTTTATAGACGAATGCAGAATGCCTCCATGAAGCGGACTCGAAGACATTTTCCACTGTTCTTTCTGTCTGCAGCAAACTGGCAGCTTTGGAACAAGGCTCTTTGAATAGATACAACACTCTGGTATAAATCCAAACCACGTCACTTTGCTTTGTGTCTTATCATCATGTTGCCATGGTCGCTTACTGGATGAGGGAAGACAATTTTTTGATTCCATGATTCGATGCTATAAACTTACACTAGCAATGAAGCACTATAGTTGCATGGTGGACCTTCTTGGCCGCTCTGGGAACCTCAATGAAACAAAAGACTTAATAAAAAAGATTTCAATGAAACCTGATGCTAATGTATGGGGTTCTCTGCTTTTTTCATGTAGATTTCTTGACAATGTAGATCTAGGAGAATGCATGGCAGATTTCCTTTTTGAATTGAACCCTCAAAATTACTGCCCTTATGTACTTCTTTCAAACATTTATGCTTCTTCTGGCAAGTGGAATGGCGTTCAAAGGGTGCAAAAAATGATGAAGGATAAAATGGTAAACAATACTCCTGGATATAGTTGGATTGAGGTGAGTAAACATGTGCATGCTTTTATTGTAGGAGACAGATTGCACCCTTGAACAACGAAAATTTATGAGAAGTTGAAAGGATTATCTATGCAGATTAAGGCAGCAGGATATGTGCCTGACACAAGTTTTGTCCTGAATGATGTAGGTGTGTAGTTCATGATGCACCAAACCCATGGCAGTTTTGGATGATCATGTTAAAGAATGGGAACTATGATACAAAATCAGCTTTATGTCCTGCAAATGGAAAAAGGACACCTCCTTTTACACAGCCTGGAAGATTCCCCTGTTTCGGTAAAGGCTGCATGAACTAGCCTCTTGTGTTCCATAATATGTCGACTCTTCAATCAAACTTCCTAACAGGAAGCTTCTATGGATCTTATGATTTGGATGCTGATTTAATTTCAGGAATACAAAATATATCTTATTATTCGGTGCTATGGGACAAGAATCCTGAAATAGGGAGTTGGGTATTTTACCACACATTAAAAACCTCTAGGAAGTATCCATGGTTGATGTTGTATCTGCGTGCTGATGCTACTCAAGGCTACTCTGGAGGATACCATTATGAAACTCGGGGATGATGAGGCAGCTGCCAGAGTCACCAAATTTTAAGGTTCGTTTGACCCTCAATATAACACAATGGACCCGAGTCCATGGTTATCCCTCCAAGAGTGGAGAAGGATGGATTGGTGATCCTAGAACCTGGGAACTAGATCTTGGAGCCCTCTCTAGCAGATTATACTTCTATCAAGTAATTCTTTTGTTTTATTATATTCGATTTTTGTTGACATAGAATTCCGGAATAACACTGTATAGACCTGTGATCAGTCCAATTTTTTTAATTTTTTTTATATTAGTAAGTTTTCAGTGTTAACTATTTAAAATTGCTTCCTCTGTGTCTTGCTCCAAGTTAAATACCCAACCCCATATTTGATTCATGAGTGCCTTGATGGGTGTGGTGTTGCAGGATCCTGGGACTGAACCTGCAAGGAGATTATGGACTTCGATTGATGTTGGCACTGAAATATATGTGCGTCACAAGGATGAAATCGCAGTATGGAGTGTTAGTGACTTTGACGTTGTTATTGCAGTGGCAAATAGAACCTGAGAATCAGTTACACTTCATGAAGATGAAGTATGTTGCTGTGATAAATCCAACAAGTATCCAGACTCAGTCAAACTATTTCATTCAATCATTGAAGTCAATTGGTGAGTTTTCTTATTATAATTACTTTTATATTTCCATCTTATTGAAACCTACGTAGAGAGACAATTTCCAATTGGAACTCTATTTGGATAATATTTGTTTCTACTGGATTCCCAGGTCTAATGTCCTATTAAATGTGCTCACTGTCAGCCACGCATTTCATAAAAATATAGCTCAGAAGTCAGTGAAGAATTTTTCTATAAACTTATTAACCTTGATGTCTGAGACATCTTTTACAGATCTAGGAGAATGCATGGCAGATTTCCTTTTTGAATTGAACCCTCAAAATTACTGCCCTTATGTACTTCTTTCAAACATTTATGATGCTTCTTCTGGCAAGTGGAATGGCATTCAAAGGGTGCGAAAAATGATGAAGGACAAAAGGGTAAACAATACTCCTGAATATAGTTGGATTGAGGTGAGTAAACATGTGCATGCTTTTATTGTAGGAGACAGATTGCACCCTTGAACAAAGAAAATTTATGAGAAGTTGAAAGGATTATCTATGCAGATTAAGGCAGCAGGATATGTGCCTGACACAAGTTTTGTCCTGAATGATGTAGAGGAAGAGTAGAAAGAACAACTTCTTAGCCACCATAGTGAGAACAACAACTTGTAAACATCTGCACTAAACCTGTGGAATCACCTACTTTTCTTCAGTTACAATTAATGCTTGGGGTAAAAGAAGTTGTGCTTGGGGTCATGTTAAGTCTTCCTACCTTCATTTTTGTTTATGTTGCTTTCTCTCTTTCAGGGAGGAGCTTTTTCCTACAGGTTTTTCTCATTTGTGATGAGAATTTGACTTTGGAGACCCATTTTGTCTTCTTTATTTACTCTTACATTTCACTCAAGGGGGAGTGTTAGAATATTTTTCCAATGCAGGGCCAATTATCATTAATGGTAAGTTTACATAGATATCATTTACAGAGGCATCCTTACTGTCCACCTCTGACAACTATATTTTGTCATTTTTGGGCCCTTTACATTCTTATATATGTTAGATATTCTCTTATATTTGACCCACAACTACATCAATTCCATTCTCTCTTGTAGAAGATTTTATTTTGGTTTTTCTATAGTTTCTATCCCTCCAACATTCTTTTAAACATCATCAGTTTTTGTTGTTTTGGCTATCTGTATCCTAATTCTTTTATATCTATTTTTGACAATCAATATCTTAATTTCTCTCTTTAACATCAAATTAATTACAATTGATTTCTTTCTAGCTTCTTCCTTACGACGTTTCCTTTGCAACATTAGGTGCAATTGCTAGTTTAAATTTTATGAATACAAATATAATATTTAATAATTAATTCACCACATCTAAAAACGTATTGAATAATAAATTTTATTTATTTATTATAAATTAAGTTGATAGTCATAAAGAGTTTTATTAGTTTCGAAACTAGTGGTTATAATAATTTAATTTTGATAATTATGAATAAAATAAATGTATTTTTGGTAAATTATTACAAGAATTTGATAATAATTTAATTTTGATAATTATGAATAAAATAAATGTATTTTTGGTAAATTATTACAAGAATTTGAAATCACACAGTTTATATATTACTTAATATCGTGACAATCTTGCCAATTGAACCACCATAGGCTATGAACAAAATAAATATTAATTTAAACTCTGTTTCATTAATATTTTTAACTCTTTACTATTAATTTAGTGGTGGCTATAAAAAATGATTATTTCAAATAAGTCTTTTTTTTTATTATGTTTTAATTTTTTTATTAAGTTGATATTTAAATGCTTATAGTATCCCTACAACATCTCCCTATTACTATATTCAATTTATGATTGAATAGTTAAAATTGATTAATGCTACATAAATATATAAATAGAGTTCTTTTTTTTCTTTTTTCTTTTTAATAGGTTATGTGAGTTTTGAGATGATTGACACGCATAACTTGTGGCTTGAATAAGTGAGACTTAGGAGCATCTAAGTGGTCAAATCACCCTGCCCTAGCCACACCAACCCTTGCCCATAAAGTACCAGTGACCTTTATACCAACACAGTATCACCAACTACTTATTGGTGACCTTTACAGCCCATGAGAAAATAAAATAAAAATTTAAGTTAAAAAAATATTATATATATATATATATATATATATATAATTGATTAATGTGATTTATATATAGTTAAAATTTTAATATAAATTTTGAATTGTTATATATATATATATATATAATTTATAACATTACTCTACCTTGAAGTGCCTTATATTGATTAAAAGGAAACCCAAAGCAAAAAAAAAATTCAACATAGAGATATTGTGAAACTTGATAATTGAGTTTAGACCATTTGAGAATTAAAAAATTGTACTAGAGTTTGTTAATAAGAAAACCAAATCCTTCAATTTCTAAGAAACATAATTGCATAGAATATTTAAATATAATAAAAACAAACCGTGGATAGTGATTCATAATTGAAAGTTGGAATTAAGGAGGGATCCATTGGATTGTCTTGAACCTCAAAGAGATCAATGCCGTTGTTTTGAAAGTTGTTAAGAAGTTTTGCATATGCTTTTGCTTTCGAGAGTGGTGGGTAGATTGAGATCGGCTCAATATTTTTCATGCTCTATAAACACCCTGATAATATGTTGGGTGGCTACATAATCCTTCCAAGAGGTTCACTTTGCCTTCACTTACTCCTCAATTGATTGAATTCGCTTCTAAATACCTAGTGAAACAAAGCATTAAAATCTCACCATAGCAACGGTTGCATTAAGTTGGGTCTCGGTTCTCTGGGCACCTGCTTTGCCATGACAGTTGGTTTTTTCGTTTCCACTGAAAAAAATGAGAGTTGGTTCGTGGTGTTATAGGGCTAAGAGCAAATAATGGAACTAGGCTAGAGAGAATTGAAAGGGGGACCATGCAAGAAAAATGGCGAGGATAATCATAGGATAATCATAATGGCAAAGAGAAGAGCCAAGGCAGTTACTGATATCAAGATTGTCGATGGGAGCCACGGTGGAGGAGCAAGCTCCATTCCCATCAACATTAGCTTAGTTGTTTCCATCATAATTAACAAATGATTCAAGGGAATGTGCTTGCTCAGGCCAGTCTACCATCCTTATCCAAAGTTGAGTTATAGTCTTCATTGTGAGCTATCTTTATTTGAAGTATTGTTGTGTGACTACCAACATGTTTAGAGAACTAAGTGAGTGAGTCATCCATAACGCTTGTTTAGTATTTATCTAACTAGCAGTTGTTCTTAAAGGTGCAAAGATACACCTAAGGTAGTTCATCTCGTCAAGATTTGGGAAGATTTGTCTTTTATTGTTGTGCTTGAAGTAGCAATTTTGTCTTGTGGTTATGCATACAACATCTTGAATGAATTATCACCAAAATATGTCAATTGAGCACGTCCCAAATTAAAGGATTAGGAGTGCAACCACGCGAAAATCTACTTGTCACTGCGTACTCAAACAACTCATGGTAAATAAATATTGCATTATTGTATTTTTAACTGTTTTATTAAGAATTGGTTGAAAACCGAATTCTTGAATCGGTTGAAAATGAATAGGTGCTGCGTATTAAAGTGGGGCAAGCCTGTCAAATGAGAGAAGGGTTGCGTTATTCTCTAGTATGAATAAGAAACGCTTACGAAAACAAAATATTTGCCATAAGATTGAAGAAGGAATTGTTCATGGAAGGGAAATTCCATTGACATTGAACTGTTAGAGACTATTTGTTAGCTTCAGTCGTATAGGTTGTGGCGAGGCTCTTTGTAAGTTTCACTGTAGAGATTCTGTGGTAATTAAAATTTAATATTCAAGTGTTGTATATACAACACTGTTAAATCCACGGTGGCTCTACAGAAACACCAGCGAACCTCCCTTTCGGGAGGCATGACATTCATGTTTCCTTGAGCAACTTGTGGATCTGAGAGTAACTTATACTGTAAATTTTCGAGTGGTTCTCGAGCTATCGATAGTAAAAGGCCGGGACATTGCATTCATGGCCCAATTTGTTGAGGTAGAAATGCAACATTAGATTTAGCGGAAAGGCTCTCGATAATATTTGTTTGCATTGTAGTTAAATATTTATATTCAAGCCATGGCTCAATTCAGAGAATGGTAAAGTGGTTAGAATGTTTAACGAGATCCGAATGGGGAAACTTAAGGTGGGAAAAGACGAGAGTTGGGTAGGTAAAAATCTTCTACTGTTTTGCTTTTCTTTTTATTGTAATTATTGCAATATGAGAGTAATAATGTCAGGCATATGGTTGAGGCCTACATTCTTGAAGATTAAGAGCAATTAAACCCTTCTTATAGGAAAGGCTGTGATGACATTCATTTTCTTTTATAAGAGTAGATTGTCAAGATAAGTAAGTTTTCTTGTTTATTTCTGTTTTCGATTATTTTCAAAATAATCTCCATGTTTATATGGAAAGAAATATATAAATATCTATATAATATTGAATACCCAAGAAAATAGAAGATGCATGCTCTTCATTTGAAAAGGGATTTTCTTGAATATATTAAAGAGGGTAGCTCTTTAATATAAATATTTACATAATATGGTATAAGCAAGAAAATAGAAGATGCATGATCTTTATTTTAAAAGGGATTTTGTACTCATTTAGTTTAGGAAATGAGAACAAATCCAAGGTATTTTCTTGAATAGATTAAAGAGGGTAACCCTTGAAATATCTTCATGTGCGATGAAGAAGAAAAGAGAAGTTTTCTCAGATTTATATTCATTAACCATGTTGTAAATAGTAATGAATTAATAAATCCATGGATAGTTTCATAAATCCATGGGTAGTTTTTCCATGGTGTTGATAGAGATTAATTATTTCATAAAACCATGGGTAGATTACCATGGTGTTTGCAAATATTAGTTATTTAATAAATCCATGGATAGATTACCATGGTGTTGGTAAAGTTAAGTTATTTAATAAATTCATGGTTAAAGGAACTAATCAGTTATATTCCTTTAGATGAAAAAACTAAGTGATTACTTTTATATTATCATGATTATGATGTTAATTCCTTTTGGAGGAAGATCATGCATAAGCATGCAACATATGTATTAACTTTTATTGAAAAATAATATACATATTTGTATGTAGAAAGATAGCTTGTAGTATTAAACTACATTGAATATGATTGTTTAGTATAATCTTTGGAAAAGAAGACATGTATTTATATTCTTAATTGCATATTTTTACAAAAAGAAAACATATGTTTACATGCTCACTTGTGTTGAGATTTTCTTTGGGAAGACTCGTGAAGGAGGTTATGTGCTTCGTTGTGTAAGCACACCTTTAGGGAGACTCTTTTGGAATCGATATGCATTTGCATGCATGGGAGCAACATTTGTTATGTTAGCTTGCATTCCATGCACTAAAAGTAATAGCTTAAGGGTTAGCTATTTTGATTAAATTTATGTAAATCACATGCATAAATATCATAACTGATGTATCGGATTCTTTTAAAGACAAGATTGGGAGATGTAGCTACTGTCTTGGAGGAATGTGTGCTTATGCGACGGACACATTAGTTATTGTGATGACTTATAACCAGCACATATGAGGTATGTGTTGTTAAAGGGAGAATGTCAAGGTACTTTACTTGCATGTCATGAATATACATGAGTAGATGGAGAAACTACTATAGTATAGATATGTGAAATGATTTATTATACTTTATGAATCTTGACATCAATGTATGTTGAAGGTAACATTAGCAGGGTATGATGGTGATATGTATAAAGGAAATATTATGCTTAACCTGGTGGCAGGTAAATGATTATGGTTCATGCAGATGAGTACGAACTACCAGATGATCCAGTGTACGATGGACCATTGTAGGTACATCCATGCCATCAAGATATGAAAATATGAAGACCAGAGGGTAAATGGTATCATATTTATTGTAATGGCTTTAAGCTAGATATTTTTGTATATTTCCTTGTAAGATTTATAAACGATGGTTAAGGGATGGTCTCCCTTATAAGCCATTGAGTGAGGGCTGATCTTTTAAGCCATTGAGTGAGGGTTGATCACCCTCACGAGCGTTTAATAATAAAATTAAACGTTCGCTGGTTTTCACCCTATGGGGTTTTTAGGGTATATTGGTGTTCAATGATGTGATTGATTATTGTGTTAAGATGATGATGTTGATTTCCTTTCTTGTTGTGATATTTATAATGTCAAGTATGTGATGACTACATAAATAATGAAATGAGTGGAAGGTTACATCATATGGTATTATGTTAATGTACTGTAATGGAGGTTGTTAAGGGTTAAGGAGCTTACTATCCTTATTCTAAAGTTACACTATGAACTGGTAAAAACATTCTATGTAATGATGAGTAAGGAATATTAATAGTGAATGGATAGTTACCCGTGAGTAACTTGTATAAATTTTTTTAACTCCTTACATTTCCATGTGAAGTTATCAGTGTATGTTACCTTTATACTTATTAAATTTTAACCACAACCATGTGGGACCTGCACATAATCCCGCTAATGCAATATCAAAAGGCTAAAATCCATGTGCTAATCATGTAAATATTGGAAATTGGCTAGAACAACATGTGATTGTGAGGACATGAATACGTCTGTTTACAATTTTACAAAATAAACAATCCAATAAATAAAACATAAAATGTAACCACATAAAATATTTACACATAAAATGGTATTGGAATAAGAAAGTTTACCATTTTACGATTTCATTTTCCTCTCAAAGACTTGAAAAGCTTAGAAAAATGGGAAAAGAAAAATGAAAATACAAAAAAAAAAAATGGAAAATCATAATAGAATAAGAATTTCATTTTTTATCTTAAAGTATTGTTAAATAATTTTGCAAATCAAACTACGGGCAACAAAAACTTTTCAAATTTAAAATTTTAAAATAATATGTATATAAAATTTGTATATAAAAAATTACAAAACTTAATATATATATATATATATATATATATATATATATATATATATATATATATAATGCCAACTTGCAACTGTGATGATAATAACATAGTGATAAAGATTATATAATAATTTCAAGTGCGACTGAATGTAAAATCTCGTTTTAATTTAATATTATTTCATCATATGGCAAGAAATTAATAAAATACAAAAAACATTCATTTTGAAATGAAGAATTGCATATGAAACAAATTTAGTGATCCGTGAGAGGGTTAGAAATATTCAATAATAGATGATATTAATAGAAATATTTACACATAAAAGGTAAGAAAATACAAAAGAAAATGGAAAACTATAATGGAATAAGAAAATTACCATTTTTTAATTTCAATTTTGCTTTAAAAAAAGCTTAGAAAATGAGGAAGAAAAAGTAAAAAAATAGAAAAGAAAATGAAAAATCATAATGGAATAAGAAAGTTTACCATTTTCTAATTTCATTTTTGCTTCTAAATAATTAAAAAACTTAGAAAATGGGAAAGGGAAAGTAAGAAAATAGAAAAGAAAATGAAAAATGGTTTTGGAATAAGAAAGTTTACCATTTTCTAATTTCATTTTTCCTTTCAAAGACTTGAAAAGCTTAGAAAATGGGAAATAGAAATTAAGAAAATACAAAAAAAAATGGAAAATCATAATGGAATAAGAAAGTTTATCATTTTCTAATTTAATTTTTGCTTTCAAAAAGCCTACAAAGATTTTTAAATGGAAAAGGAAAGAATTTGTCTATGTAAATATGTAGTGCATTGCTAATTTTGAAAGGAGTGACTATTTTTTGGGATTTTATATATTTTTTAAATATGGTTATATTTATTATGAAGAATTTTAGATACATAAGACTTTAAATTAGAAGAGTATTTTAAATTCAAGTTTAGAAAGGAATATAAGTTTTGAAAATAAATGGCAAGTGTGGTTTTTAATTCAAAACAAATTTAAAAAATAGTAAATGAAAGGTATTATTTTCACAAAGAAAATAGTTTTTTAGGATGTATAATGTCAATTTTTTGTTCTTTAATTTCTTTCAATAATACTTTGACACTATCCAAAGACTTAAATCTCTCCCTACTATTAAATTTTTTTTTAGATCTAGGGGAATCAATACTCTCTCTACTATTATTATTATTATAATTCGTATAATTTGTATGGTTGTTAACGCAACTTGTAATTAATAACCCAGGAAAATCATCCTAAGTCTACAATACAAAAGAAAATAAATTTAAATGAGAACGTTCAAAGTGTTATCCTTACAAAAACCACACGCAAGCATCCTAAGTCAATTAACGTCTTCTAACATTGCTCACGTGTTTTAGCACAATGGGGATTTCTTGGAAAATCCATGAATATCCAACAAGTAAAACTAGGTCACCATATATGCTATAGTGGTTGAGATCTCGGTGTTGGGGAAGCCATGACTAGTTGAGATTTGTACAAAATAACAACCCGGAGGAAGCTAATCATCTTCTGTATCACAACAATATTTATAACATAAATGGTTAAAACTTACCATTTTCTAATTTTCTAATAAGAAAGTTTACCATTTTCTAATTTCATTTTTCCTTTCAAAGACTTGAAAAGCTTAGAAAATGGAGAAGAAAGTAAGAAATACGAAAAAAAATGGAAAATCATAATTTGAAATTATATAACTTATGCGTTATACATCCAATATTCTCCTATTCTCCTGATCACACACTATTTGACTTCATGCCCAATACATAATCTCTTCTACTATTGATCATTAATTGCGGAAATTAAATCAATTGCATGCACACATTGAAACCATAAAAATTCACACATATGAACACAGTGTTTTAATGGGAAAGCCTGAAGCTAAAAACCCCAACTATATGTATATAATATATGTCATAGAGATCATGTAACAATCCTCATACAAAGCTGATCATGTCAAGCTCTCAGTACAATACAATGCACCACACCCAATCAGAGTCGACTGAAAATCCGTACCCGATCTACCTTTTTAACTGGCTTTGCCTCTCTTGTGCGATCACTACTTCCCGAAGAATGGCTACGGAATATTTCCGGGTGGTCTAGCCTTGCTCAAGAAATCCTCATTGGCATCTCTGCAGTGTTGGATGCAATCAATGCATCACTAGTCATGATAGTCATGCCCATACCTATCTCTCGATAGTCTCCACTAAAGAAGTTGTCCATGCCTTGGTTAGCGATGTATTATTTAGTTGATTAATGAGTTAATAATTAGTGAATTAATTAATAATTAATTCACACCACTCTCACTAGTGTATCAATCGGTTAGACTAGATACAACTAGCTCAACTATGTTTAACTGAGTTAAACTGAATACAACTCCACTAACTTCCTCAATCAACTCCACCAAACTCTGTCACATGAGTTCTAACTGAAGTATCCATGCAATAGCTCCACTTAACCCTCAGGAATAGCGTAATTCCTTCTTTCAGCTCCTATGCCACATCTATGCACTTAGCTAAAGTGCTCCAAGAGAATAAGATAATGTTTAGAGTCTAAATATTATTAAGAGCTAATAATATTCGACATATCTATTTTTAGACTGGCAATCTAAAAATAGATTCCGCCCAATATGTCTAAAAATAGAAGTCCATCTATTTTTTCTAACTTGACCAACCATCCACAAATAGCATCCTGCAACTCATAGAACATGATCCATATGTCTAAAAATAGACATAGTCTAAAAATAGACTTTGCGCCAAAAATAGCCTGCGGGCCCACTTAGTGAAGGTGACTCCTTTCCACTAAGCTCATCATCTTGTTGCAATCTCAACACTCCCTCTCAACAAGATAGGGATTATCTTCCACCCTGATCCTATCTCTATGGTATTCGAATTTTCTCTTAGTGAGCGCCTTCATCAGAATATCAACATCCTGATCCTTCGTAGGAATGTAAGATAGTAACATGATCTTCCGCTGCACACAATCTATGATATGATGGTGCCAGATGTCAATATGTTTAGATCTATCATGAAATAATGGACTAAATGAGAGTCTAATGCAACTCTGATTATCACAATATATCATAGTAGGATCTAAGTGTGAATCGAACAACCCGACTAGGAACTTCCTCATCCATACAGCCTCGCATGCAACCAAACTTGCTGCCATGTACTCGGCCTCCACTGAACTGAGTGCCATGGATCTCTGTTTCCTACTGTACCAAGAAAATATTGTAGAATCGATACTGAAAATTCCTCTAGATGTGCTCTTTTTTTCCGTTGAGCTCCCTGCCCAATCTGCATCCGTGAAGCCATGTAGCTTCACCTCATCCGACTGTCTGTACCATAATCCATATCCCGATGTGCCTCTGAGATATCTCAATACATGCTTCCCCGCCTTCCAAAAGAGCTTGGTAGGCTTAACCATAGCTTGTGAAAGCTGGTTAACAACATAGCATATGTCCGGTCATGTATTGACTAGATACATGAGCGAACCAACCAACTGTCGATAAACAGTGGCATCCACTACCTCTGCCGATGTAGCATCCTCTTTCCTCCAACCAACAGGAAGAGGAGTGTCGATAGGCTTGCAGCCTTGCATGTTGAACTTCTCCAGTATCTCCTAGGCATACTTGCCTTGAGACACAAATAGTCCACCCTTCCGCTGCCAAATTTCCAATCCCGGAACTAATGAAGGAGACCCAAGTCCTTCATCTCAAACAGAGTAATAGCAGATCGGCCTTGCATATGAGTAAAACAAGCTGTCATCACCTGTCGGTATAAAATCATCTACATAAAGTACAATGATCAGCAACTTACCCTCCACCTGATCTGGTACAGGTTAGATCCGCCTCACTCTTGGTGAATCAGATCGGTGAAACTATTTAATACATCAGGTATGAGACGAGTGCTTGTTTGTTATAAAAAAAAAAAAAGAAGCTGTACACATCATTCATTGTGAAGATTTTGAATCCTTCAGGCTGCTCTATGTACAACTCCTCCTCAATGAATCCATTGAGGAACGTAGTCTTCACATCCATCTAATGATTGTGCCAACCCATCTGCGCTAAGAGAGCAAGGATGATCTGTATGGAAGAATACCTTGTGACAGGTGCAAAGGTTTCTTCATAGTCTATCCCCTCGATCTGTGAGAAGCCCCAGGCAACAAATCTTGCCTTGTACTTCTCGACGCTCCTGTCAGCAGCTTGCTTCACTTTGTAGATCCATCTCGAACCTACCATTGATTTCCCTTCCGGCCTTGGGACAATCTCCCATGCACTGTTTCTGACAATCGAATCATACTCTTCCACCATGGCATCTACCCATGCGGGATCCTCCACAGCTTCCTCGAAAGAGGATGGCTTCGTCACGATACACTTTCTCATCAGAGCCATGTATCCAGTAAATCGGTCAGGTGGATGTCTCTATCTGCGGTGTGATGTAGGAACTCCTACATTTGCACTGCATCAAGATTCAGTCGCTCAGCTTCTGTAGTGCGCTTCCGCCCTCTGATGTTTGGCACTGCATGAGTGGTTTCTTCCACTCCATGAACCTCCTCTTGTGGCTGATCTACATAGTGAAGGGCTCATCTTTAGGAACTAGTAGCTCCTCAGCATGTCTGCATGCAGTGTAGCTCCCTCTCAGCGACAACTTCGTGGCTTTCTCCTCATGAAATTTGATATCCCATCGCAAGATTCTTAAAATTTGTTTGGAAAATATACACAATAATTGTAGAGGTGTTTCGCCTTTTAAAATATCCCGGCCTCTGCGGTTGGCTCCAGCTTCTTCCTGGTGTCCTTTGTCACATGAATGTAAACAATTGAGCCAAAAATCTTCAAATGAGAAATATCAAGCTTCTTACCAGTAAAATCTTCTTCAGATGTACTCATGCCAAGTACCTTATGAGGAAAATTGTTTTTCACATAAACCGCAGTGTTGCATGCTTCTACGCCTGGTGTATGGGATAGCCCTGATCATGCATTGTGCCATACAACACCACGATCGTTTGTTCTTTTAAACCGACCCCATTATGATGTGGGTTATGAGACATTATGAGCTCTCTCTGGAATTCTTTTTTGCGCAAAAGTCTTTGAATTCACCACCATTGTCGCTCCTAAGAGCCTTCACCTGCTTCCCCGATTCTTTCTCAACCAGTGCCTTGAACTCATATAACTTTGAGTATGTCTCGCTCTTCTTCTGCATGAAGAAGATCCAGCACTTACGAGAAAAATCATAAAAAAATATCACATAATACCTGTGCTTTGCTGTCGAAGCTGCTGAGAAAGGTCCACACACGTCTGTGTGAATTCTCTCAAGGATCGTTGTGGTGCGACTATCCTTCTCGTGAAAGGTGGCTTTCACAAATTTTCTGAAAGTGTATTACTTACATTGATCATTGTGCAAGTGTACCGCTGGGAAGCACAAATTAGAAATCTGCTGCAGAATCTTCAAAGCTCCATGGTGAAGATGGCCCGATCTCCTGTGCCATAGTTCGCCCTCATCCCGGAAGCTCACCACTCCTTTTTGCTTTGCACGCCATTCTTTGCGCCTTCATCTACCTTCAATTGATAAAGGTTCTGCTAGAACCCCTTCGAAAAGTTTCACGATTGCCTTATTGTGCGGAAAGCCTTTCCCTTGCTAAAAACAACATCATATCCCTTGTCTTCTAACCTGGCCACCGAGATTAGATTATTCTTCAATCCTGGAACATGCATGGCATCCTTCAATATTAAAGTTTTACCAGACTCCCTCTCAAAGGAAATGGTCCCGATACCAGTCGCACTGTATCTACCATCATCGCCCATCTCGATGTGCACTCCAAGATCCTTCTCATCCAGATCAGTAAACAAATCTTTATCTCCGATCATATGAAAAGATGCACCACTGTCAAGAAACCACATTGAACCCATCACACTTGAGACCAAGCATGCGATTAGCGAAAAATCCAGCTCAAACTCCGAGGCTAAGGCCTCTCCAGCTGCAGATCCAGCAGCCTGCTTATTTTTCTGCTTCTGTGGAAAATTAGTGGCGTAATGTCCATGTTGGTGACGGTGAAAGCACTTCACCTTGGACATGTTTGCTTCTTGCCTTTGCTAGATTGAGAAGGATTTTCTTTCCCTTCCCCTTCCTTGCTGGCGACCCAGCGCAATTTTTCTTCATCTTCATTCTTCGATGAGGATCCATCCCTAGTACTCTGCCTTATCTCCTCCTACACAAGATCCAACCAAAGTCGCTCCCATCCCGACAGGTTCTCTCGACCATTGACAAAGTCCTCGTAGGAATGCCAATTATTTAGAAGCCTAAGGAGAGCCAAGCTCACCAAGTCATCTTCATCTACAGTAACCCCCACACTTCCCAGCTCATCCCTGCACTGGACAAACTTCGTGAGGTACTTGGGTATACTTTCACCCTTCTCCATTTTTATTTTCTTGAGCTTGTCTTTAAGTGCCAGCTTCCTTTGGTCGCTTTTGCTTTGGAACAAGTCTGTCAAATATTTCCACATCAAGAATGGAGAAGCTTTACCATGAAGACTGGACACTATGTGATCCTTCACACCTTCCAACAGAATTCTTCGACATTTTGTTGTCTTCTTTTGCCATGCGTCAAGTACGACAACATCACTAGAAGTAGGCTTTGGAATTTATGCATCTATGAACTCCTTCAACCCATTGTCATCCAGCACCGCCTCCATTCTGTCCTTCCATGCAATATAATTCGAGCTGCCCTCAAGGGCATACTCCAATCGCAATCCGTTGAAAGACATCTCAACTTCGACACCAAGAAAACACTGCTGCAAATTCGAATTCCACCAGCACAAAACTCAACCGCTTCAATGTTTTGCAATTGCTCCAATGATCAATATCGCTACGATACCATGTAGAAATTATATAACTAATCGTTATATCCAAGATTCTCTTGATCACACACTATTTTAACTGCATGCACAATACATAATCTCTTCTACTATTGATCATCATATGTGGAAATTAAATCAATTGCATGCACACATGAAACCATAAAAATTCACACACATTAACACAGTTGTTTTAACGAGAAATCCTGAAGCTAAAAACCCCAAATATCTGTATATAATATATGTCATAGAGATCATGTAACGATCCTCATACAAAGCTGATCATATCAAGCTCTCCATACAATACAATCGCTACACACTAATCAGGCCCGATCTAGCAAATCCATGCACCGATATCTGCCACTTGCTAGCCTGCCTCTACTGCGTAATCCCTGCTGAAGAATGGCTCTGAATGAACTCGAATTGGTCCAGCCTTGCTCACACAATCCTCATTGGCATCTCTACTCTGTGTTGGATGCAATCAATGCATCACTATAGTCACAACTGATAGTCATCTTGCCCTTTCACCTATCTCTCCACTGGTCTCCACTGAAACTGTCCATGCACTGTAGTTAACTGATGTATTCTTCGGTTGATTAATGAGTTAATATTTAGTGAATTAATTATTAATTAATTCACACCACTCTCACTAGTGTATCAATCAGTTAGACTAGATACAACTAGCTCAACTGTGTCTAACTGAGTTAAACTGAACACAACTCCACCAACTACTTCTACAACTCCACCAAACTCTATCACATGAGTTCTAACTGAATTCCTCCATGCATTAGCTCCACTAAACCCTTAGGAATAGCGTAATTCCTTCTGTCAGCTCCTGTGCCACATCTGTGCACTTAACTGAAGTGCTCCAAGAGAATAAGATAATGTTTATAGTCCAAATATTATTAAGAGCTAATAATATTCGACATATCTATTTTTAGACTAACAATCTAAAAATAGATTCCGCCCAATATGTCTAAAAATAGAAGTCCATCTATTTTTCCAACTTGACCAACCATCCACAAATAGCATCCTGCAACTCATATAATATGATCGACATGTCTAAAAATAGACTTTGCGCCAAAAAATAATCTACTGACCCACTTAGTGAAGGTGACTCTTTTCACTAAGCTCACCATCTTATTTACGATCTCAAAAATGGAAGAAGAAATTTTACCATTTTTAATTTCGTTTTTGCTTTCAAAGGCCTAAAAATCTTAGAAAAAAAAAATGAAAGAATTTGTCTATATAAATATGTAATACATTGTTAATTTTAAAAAGAGTGACTATTTTTGGGATTTTATATATTTTTTAAATATTTATTATAAAATATGTGACAGTTGTTTACTTGAATTAACATCAAAAAAATAAAAAGGTCGACTATGGTAAACAGTGAAATTAGTAAACACCTTCGGTGTAAATATAAAAATAAAAAATATATATTAAAATTATTAATATAAATTTATTTTAAATTTAAATTATTAAATATAGTTATAAAATCAATAAAATTTTATATAAATGAATAATATTATGATATACATTTTAGTATATTCATATATATATGTGGAATTAGTAATGTTGGAGCTTTTTTTCCTCTTTCTGGTACTTTTTAGATGCAATCGCATCGCCACAAGCAAGGAGCAAGGGCCAACAAGCAACACCCTTTGGGGATAAATATTTGTTTTGTTTTAGGTGGACATATATTTGATTTTTTCCTTTGACCCACTAAGGCTTGAACCCAAAACCTTTAAGACCAAAGTCCTCACTATCAAGGCAATGACTGATCTTACTGCTTCACATAGGTTATGTTAATTTATAAAATGTAAAAAATGTTTTTAGTAGTACTTGAACAAATTTATTTAATACTTAAAAATATTTAAATTAAAAGGAATTTATTTTAAATATTTAATATTTTTTGTTTTGTATATTTAATATTATTAATAATTCAGCTTTGGCAGTATAATTGGTGATATTCATGGAAAGAAAGATTGCAAGTTCAAACACTCTTAATTTACCAATGGCCACTTTATCTACCATGCATGAGATTCCAAGTTCAAATCCCCCGAGTTTACCAATGGTCACTTGTTGGGGCCAACCTGAATCACCTAAGAGTTATAGTAATAGCCATCAAAATAGACTCTGTGTTAGGCACTTACCATTCCTCTACCTTAAATAGAAATATTATTAATAATTAAAAGTTAATTATGTAAAAATTATATATATATATATATAATTAATTTAATTTAATTGATTAGACTATTTAATTGATTAAAATATATGTTTACATAACTTTTTGATAATTTATTGTTATACTGAAAGAAGTGAAAAAAACCGCTCCCAAATTAAAAAAAATTAATATTCACATGGTACAGAATAGTAGTGCTCACAGAATAGTAGCTATCAATGAAGTATATATATAAAATATTCTTAATTGTTTTAGAAACCAGTTCAAAAGTCACTTGCACTAAAGTTTAGCTAGGACTGCAGTGTGGGTCACGGATTTTAAGAGACTTAAATTCGAAAAACACTACACATCTAAGGAGGCAAAAGGAAAGTCCTCGCATAGAGGAACTGATGCATGCTACTAGACTTCTTTGGTGATTACAGGCAACCTAGGGTGACGAGGACATTTATGTTGCCAACTACTTTCAATTCAATCACTTAGCTCATGGATCACCGGTAACTTGCAATATTGCAATGGGTACTCAGTATTGTGATATTGTCAGTTAGTATTGTCAGTTAGTTTTAACGCACCCTTTTGATCTTCACCAAGTTGGTTTTAACGCACGCTTTTGGTCTTCACCACATTTATGTTGCCAACTACATTCAATTGGAGCTTTTAGCTCATGGATCACCAGTCATGATTGCAATGGGTACTTAGTATTTTGTTATATTGTCGGTAGGTTTTAACTCACCCTTTTGATCTTCACCACTGGACAATAAATGGTAATGTAAAGGAAGCCTATTGTTAGCCGGTTTGAGCTCACCAACTCTCTTAATTTTGCCCCCTTTACAATAAATGGTAGTGTAATGGTCGTTGGCAACCTGCTACCGACTGCAGGGACACAGAGACAATGCAATGTATATAGAGGTGGCAAGGTTTTTTAGTAGCTCCATCCTGTCATTCTGTTCTTTGCATGTGGACTGATAAAATTCAGATAATGGACCTCAAGCTGCAAATGAATGTGCCCAAATGTGGCCAAGAAATAGAAGAGGAAGGACAACCAGTAAGCCCAGTAAGCCACTGTTTAAATAGCCCACTCTTTTCTTTGTGTGTACACGTTATCTTCGAATTACAGGAGTCCGTTACAGACATCCCTAAGTACATGAATGCTGTTGCTGAGACGATCATGTCGACGAACCCGCTGTACTCCTGCGTAATGGTGATTATCTCATCTTGCCATTCTCATTATTTGGAGGATATAATTCCTTTACGGTTTTGTGTGTTTCAGAGCTTTAAATAGAACAGTAATCTGTTATATTGTTATTGAACAGTTATCTGTTATAGAGCTTTAAGTTTTTTTTTTTTGTTGCAGAAGGAGGATGATCGAGGATCATGGCGATGGAAGAAAACAAAAGTGAACACCGATGACATCACATTTATTGCAGAGTTGCCCCCTGGCCAAGAGTCATACGACGCCTGGGTTGATGAATATATCTCTAAATTGTCCATCACCGCCCTCGATCAGTCACGCCCTCTGTGGGAAATCCACTTTTTGAATTACAAAACGAGCAAGGCCAGAGCCACCATGGTTATTAGGTTCCATCATTCCCTGGGGGACGGGGTTTCTTTGATGGCCACCCTCTTTTCTATTGCCAGGAGAGTTGACAATCCTGAGCTCCCACCAACCTTTCCTACTACGCACAAGCGTCGTGTTAAACCCAGTTGGGCCGGCATTGCAGTAGCTAACTTTTTTCAGAAACTATGGTATATGATGTTGCTAGTGTGGTACTCATTGGTTGATTTGACAAGCAGTGCACTGAGATTGATAGGTTGGCTTGATGATAGCCAGCTGCCTATTCGAGGACCTCCTGGAGTCGAACACATGCCCGTTGCTCTTTCTTCTGCTACGTTTCTGCTGGAGGATATCAAACAAATTAAGAGTTCTGTAGGAGGAGTATGTGATCACAATATGCTCGGAGCACTAATTCATATTGTTTTAACTGTAATTGATATGTATATTTACAGAGTTTTGACTTGCATTGCAGACAATAAATGATGTGATAACGGGAATAATTTTCTACGGCATTCAACGCTACTTGCAGATTAGACTATCGGCAGGTATGTTAGCCAACCCACCCATGGCTGATCTTTAATACTGTATTCAGTCTTATGGAACTACCTTGTTATGTTCATAGGATTTTCTATATATTTTTTTTAATTAGAAGTGGCTTGCAAGAAACTACCATGTCAATATAGGTGAGACTCGAACATGGTCGGAAGGATAATAGTGACTTCTCCTAGGATAAAAGTGACTTCTTCTATCACTTTAGCTATATCTATTTTGACACATAGAATATAGATTTTAAAAAAGAAATTAATGAAAAACAGTTTTAAATTTTAAGGTTAAGAGGGTGTTAGTTTTTGTTTTATGTTTTGTTTTTTATTATATAGGTTTAATATTCAATTTTTTTTAATGTGTTGTTATCAAATTTATTAAATTAATTGTGTTGTATTATTTTGTTATTAAAGATTTTATATTCTTATAGATGTTAGAATTAATAGAGAAAGCTAGACTTGTTGTTTGTTGTGATAAGAATATGATTGGCACTCTAAAATTAGGTGTGAGATCCTACTATCTAGGGAGTAGTTGAAACCACCATGTTAGTGTGCAAGCTTATATGTACGAGGTTCTTCTGATTGAATAGTGAGCGTGAGCGTATTGTGTGGAGTGCTTCGGCACTCTCCACTTATTTCACTTAAATAGCCACTTAATTAATGGAATATCAATTTTTATCATAGTATGAGAGCACTCGATCAGTTTTTATCATGGTATCAGAGCACTGGATCATCATAATATCATGTCTATTGTGAGACTAAGTCCTTGTAGACTGAGGAGATTCATGGAGAGGTGATCTGTTGAGACATCCCCCTCGTTCAACAAATTCCGTCACTTCTTGCAATCCTTATTTCAACAACGTCAAGAAGCCATGACATTTCTGCAAAAGAAATATTTGCCAGGAATCACTCCCATTGAGTAGATCTGATAGGAAGATTTTGACCAAGGGAATTGAGTATCATTTTCTGAACGGAATAACCTTTCCCAGAGGGTTCTTCGTGGTCTGAGAGCCACTATACAGGAGTGAAGGTCATTCGAGGGCGCATCGGATCGTAAAGAAACGACATATTTTTCTTCCATATTTTGTACTCATCCTTCAGAAGGCTTGGAATATGCGTGGCGGCGGAATCTTCCTTATTTTGTTCATTACCTGAACCGACTTTCAGGTGGAAGCTGCGGCTGGCGTATATTGAATCTGCGTGACCAACGCGATTTCTGATGGTACAGAGGCACCGATAAGAGCGTACCCGCGAGGAAGGAACACGCCGAAAAGCGTGGACCTGTGGGAGAGGAGCGTGTCGATCAGTCCATAACTTGCGGAGATCTATGCCCGGCGTGGCCAGCGCAACATCTGAGTTACAGTGGGGCGCCGATGAAAGAAGAGTCTGTGCCATTAAGGAATTGCCAGAGGATCGCTGGTGGATTGCGAGGGGAACGCAGCCTGTGAGGAACTGAATCCCAAGACACTCGATCGGTGGCTGGGAGTAGATATGAGAGTAGATCGGTGCACGATGAGAGGTGCTTCTGACTTGTCTTGTGATCTCGAGGAAGATCACAAGACAACATTAGGGCACACATGGAAGATTGAAATCTCCAACGCTTGGATCAGAGGAGGTGAGCACATTCAGAAAGTTGAAGTCACAGTTTCTGGAGAGTCTACAGATCAAAAGGCGATCTGCATGGAGAGGCAATTTGAAATCTCGATCTTGAAACTTGGTGCAAGTGCTTTAGATTCAGGTTGCATTGGTGATTTGCTTCTGATTTGGTTGTGTGGCATAGAAGCCACAGTTTGCACTACAAGGTTCTATAGTTGAAGAGTCGCCAAAGGGAGAAGTTTTTTGCCTACATGATAAGGGGGTTGTTGGAGCTCTTGAGAGGACCAAGTGGAGTCAGAAAGAAATCTCTAAGCTAGATAAGATGGACTTTTCCAATATGGATACACTTTTAAACATATTTGACACTCATGATATTTTTTTCATGTGGCTTGGTGGTTTTATTAGTGACCACGATTATCAAGAGATACAATATGCTCTGTTACAATGTGAGATTGAAGACTCACTAGTCGTTAGGAAGGATGTAAAGAAGAACATATTGTTGAAGATCAAGAACACCCACTAGTCGTTCTCGACGAAGGAAGTAAAGAGGAACATATTATTAAAGATCAATTGGATGAGTCACATGAAGTTGATTGCAAAGACTTGGCAGAAGAAGACAAAACTGAAAAGAATTTAAATTATGGTGATCTCATGTATGTTTCTGAGTGTGCAGATGTTAGCAACAACAACAAGGAAGAAGCAACAAAATTTGAAAAGAAATTAAAGTTTCTTGAAGCATGGCTTGAAACACCATGTCTTTATGAAG
Organism: Pinus albicaulis; assembly: GCA_034641835.2. Taxonomy (NCBI): domain Eukaryota; kingdom Viridiplantae; phylum Streptophyta; class Pinopsida; order Pinales; family Pinaceae; genus Pinus; species Pinus albicaulis. The sequence continues at coordinate 662,604,991 of CM076574.1, read as the reverse complement.
TCAACATAGAATTTGCATCAATGAATGTTGAAGACAACATGGATGCCATTCAAATGTTTGACATCGGAAATAGTGAGAGGAAAAATTCTCCTATCAAGCTTGTACCCTCTAAAGTGTTATCAATTACTAGCAATCAAGATATAAAGAATGACATCCTACAATCTAGATCGAGGAGGATTAGAGTTCAAGTGTTTCGTCTTTGGGGAAGAAAACGTAAAAAGGAGGAGAATAAGAAAAGTAAAGATGAAGCCTTGCCTAGGAATGAACAAGCATGGACTCTCAAGCAAGAAGACTAAAATGAAAACCTATGTTACCAAGTTTCTATGTATTATTATAAGCCTAGTTGAGACTAGACCAGCATGCATATGCTATTATTTCAGCACCCTTTCTCCATTAAGGCGCATATGCTATTATTTCAGTACTCTTTCTCCATTAAAGGGGAGTGTTAGAATTAATGGTGAAAGCTAGACTTAGTTGTTTATTGTGATAAGGATAGGATTGACACTCTAAGATTAGGTGTGAGATCCTATTATCTAGGGAGTAGTTGAAAACGCCCTATTAATGTGCAAGCCTATATATACGAGGTTCTTCTAACTGAATAATGAGCGCATTGTGTGGAGTGCTTGGGCACCCTCCAGACATATCAAGTGGAGAGCCACTTAATTAATAGAATATCAATTTTTATGAGTCAATTTTTATCCATAAATAATTATCTATTTTAAAATTTGAATTTTTTTCAATACTATTGTAATAATTATTATTCTTGTTTTTATTTTGTAAGAATTATTAACCATTTAACTTATATAACTAAATTAATTATCTACCATACTTTATTTTTAATTTATTTAAATTTTATTAATAAAAAACAAATTTTAATGGTTTATGAATCACTTAATTTCAGTTGGAGAACATAGTTTACAAGATGCTTATGAAAAGAGACTGGAGCAACCCAAGGACGCTGTAATCAAACAAATGAAGAATTCGAGACTCACAGCAATATGTATGATGAATTTGAGATCATTGCCTGGACTACAGGTTCTGCATTACTGCATTAAACTTTTATTTTTTATTTATTTTTATTGTATTGAACTTGATTCAATTGCAAATTTCAAAATTTTGATAGAATACAGAGAAGTTGAAAATTTCACATTTTCAAAATTGTAAAACTTTGTAGAATGTAGAGGAGATGTTGAAACCAAAAGGTCAAGTACCATGGGGAAATCACGTTGGCTTTTTAACTTTGCTGGTACCTATGATGGGAAAGCTGGAGAATCCTGTGGAGTTTCTGAAAAGGACAAAGCGGATCATAGACCGAAATAAAATCTCTCTGGCAACATATATCAATTCTAGACTGGGTAAATGGCTAGCAAGGATGAGAGGGTCACAGGTATGTTTACTGGTTTGGTTATGAAAATTTTAAAATCAAAGGGTGGTAATTTATTTATTTTTTCATGTTTTGTTTTTTTAATGATTTGTTGGTGGTTGTGAAATATGGAAATTTACAGATTTTTAAAGCTAAATAGTTTTCCTGAAGTATAATAAAAAATTCTAATCTCACCCAAATTATATTAATCCCTTAAAAATACATTTAAATGACCAGTGAAATTATGTTAAATCTGATTATTGGAAAGAAAAATCAAAACATGGAAGAATTGACTGCACCCTTCAAATGAATTAAACATTGCAGAATCCTAATTCTCAGTTTGATACAGGCGCTTTCTAGATGTCTATACAATACATTTGCCAATACAACGATTACTATGTCAAATATGATTGGCCCGATGGAGAAGATAGCAATGGCCGGAAATCCAGTTAACAACTTTACCTTCTTCGTATCAGGTCTACCTCAAGTGAGTAAGAAGGCCACTTCAACTCTTCCCACCAGACTTTTTCTTGGATGAATCAAAGTCTCTTTGTGGACTTCATATGACACTGGTATTTGTTAATGCAGGCACTTGGAGTCTTCATTGTGAGTTATATGGGTTCTGTCGTGCTGCAAGTTCATGCACACAAGGATTATGTCGATGCACATATGCTGTGCAAGTGCTTCGTGGAAGCCTCCAAGGAAATGAAAAATGCAACTCTAAACCCCATTGAAGATGGGAATAGTGGATCCATCTGAAACATATTTCAGTTTGAGTTCTGCATGGACAAATAAGGATGATCCACCTTATATCGAAAATATGTGTTTGGATGGTTGTAGAAGATGGTTATAACTTCCAGATGCTGTAAGTATTTAAATAATGAACTGCCTATATTGTGTTATTTTTTTAAATGTTAGTTCAAGTTTTATGAGTTTTGTATGGTGTGTTATTTAAAAATTTAAATTAAATGTAATTAGCTGACTTAAATTATAATGTTATGTGTTTATTTGGTGTAATTTAATTAGTGATTGACTTGTTTCAATCATGTGTAAAGTAAGAAATTCAATGTTCAATTCTGAGTGAGTCAGATTAACCAAAAAAATTATGATATTATGTGTTATTAAAAATAATAAATTATTAAACCTGCTTTATATTTTATAAATTCTATAATATAAATTAGTTAATATGGTTGATTATGTCTAGTATATTAGTGAAACAAATATCTTAAACAATTAACTCAAAAATGCATAACAAAATTTTTAACCTCAAATTTTAAAATCCAAAACATTATAAAAAAATAATACTAATATATATTTCAAAGTACTTCCATAAGATTTTATATGGAAAGATATATATCCATTTTCAAAAAATCACATTTTCAAAATATATTTATATAAGAAAGTTGTTATATTTTGAAGAGATACCAAATTTGATACATATACTTAAACTTTTTTCAACAAGTTTAAGTACTTTAATAAGATTTTATATGAAAAGCTATATATATCCATTTTCAAAAGTTACATTTAAGAATACATTCATATAAGAAAGTTGTTATATTTTGAAGAGATACCAAATTTGATATATATACCTAATTTTTTTATCATCAAGTTTAAATAGTCATTTATCTAAGAAACAATGAAGAAGTTAAATCAAGGATTCATGAAAATGAGAAGAAAGTTGTCACTCATTAAATTAAAAGAGCTTCCAATTTCCTCCTTGTGGTGCCAATTATTGCTTGGACAATGTGTAAACTTTAATGTTTTTGTCTCTTTAAACATGGACAAATGGGATATTAGAGAAAGTTCATTATAAATTCTAGATGTTCCCAAATAAAGGATTTATAAGAAATTATTAGCATACAATCTCCTTTCATCCATTTAATAATTAAAAGGGAATTATAAAAAAATTGAAGTTGAGTGATCTTCTTTCCAAGAGTTCAAATGAAAATTTGTTTGAGAGCCATAAGTTCAATGCACAGTTTTCCATGGTAATAGCAATCCAACTCTGAAAGAAATAGTATGGAAAGAGGAAAGAAAAACAGTTCTCTCAACTCCTCCTCGGTAAGGATCACCTTGAGAGGACCCATCAAAGAATTCCAACAAAAAATATTCATATATAAGTGGCATTAGAACCCAAGAGTTGGAAATGATTATTGAAAAATGAGGAAAAGCATTGATTGTATTAAGACTTTTATTAACACACAAAAGTAGTAGGTTGTCCCTTCCTTTGAATAGTTCAACAATTTTGGCCAACCAAATGTCTCATGACAAAGTGAGAAGAAGCACCTTGAAGGTTTTTGTGTTCTGGTTTTGTATCCATTACATTAAGGCTTCTTCTATGGTGTCACTTTTATAGGATTTGCAAAGGTTTATTAATCCTCCTATTTATTTCCAAGACTATTTTGAAAGGGATAGGAAATAAAATTAGAAGGAAATTTGATTCAAGATGCATTCAAATCTTACTTTTTGTAAAATTTCCTACATGAGAGCCTATTATTGAGGAGAAGCCATATAAAAAAAAAAATCTTTCATAAGGAATTTGAATGCCCATATAGATTTTCGTCACTAAAGTGATGGTTGGTCATTGTCTTCTATACCCAAATAATTTGGGCTGATATCCCTCAAAGGAGTTTAGAGGCCATAGGATTTCATCCTCCTTGTCATTCATGATAATATTGCATAACTTGAGATAGCCAATGCAATATTTCTAAGTCTCATAATAATCTTCACTAAGTTATAGGTCTCTCCACGAGATCCAATGTTAGCATCTATTGTTCATGACATGCCCACGAGTGATGTGATGAAGGGTGAAATAATCTTTGTCTCTAAGATTTTAAAATGAGGGAAATTGAAAATCCATGAAAGTCCCTACTTATAATCCAAGGATTGATCTAATCAAGACATTGTCTCCTTTTCCAACCTTCCATATCAACAAATTCCCTGAGATGGTGCTATCCATATTATCAAGAAGTTTGGGCCAAAAGGCCTATTCCTTAAAAGAGTATCTATACACTTTTGGCAGCAAAGGATTTCTAGAAGATGAACAATTTTTTTAAAGCTTTTCCATGTTGATATTTTGGTATAGAAAATTGTTCCCAAGAAACTAGGGCCATTTCTGTCCTTCTTTCTGAGCCCCTAACTAGATGAAATTATATCAAAGTTGTATATTTTGTTCTAGGATTATCTTTGGTATCCAAACAAGGACATCTAATAAATTGGAATGGCCTCTAAAATAATTTTTTCCTATACTAGGCACCCTTCGCAGGAAATCCATTTGGTATGGTAAGTGTATAATTTTTTCTCAATCTTGCTATGGGTCATTCCCAACTACCCTTTAGATAAAGATTTTTATTTTAAATGAAATCCAATATATTTGAAACCTACATCTAAAGTAGAAGCTAAGAAGATGAAAATTTCATTAACACCCAAATTTTGTCGACTTCTTAGAGACCCAAAAATGATTCCATTGATTTGACCAAGTTTATCATCATGCCCATGTTTGTGCAAAAGAGATCTAAGATCTCTTTGAATATTTCAATTGTCCATTTTGAAATGTCACAGATAATAAGATTTTTTTTTTTTTTTTTTTTTTTTTTTATATAAAAAATGAATGAGAAAAAAGGCAAGAATTACCAATGTGAATTCCTTTGAATAATCCATTTGTTGAGGATACCCTATGAATTCTACTAAGGCCTTCTAGAACTAGTAAGATGAGGAGAGGAGATAGTGGGAAATCCTACTGAATACCTCATTTAGGAATGAAGAAAAGAGAGTCTGCTCCACTAATTAAGACAACAAATGAAATCAAGGTTATGAAACCGATTATCCAAGCCACAAAGTGACAATTGTACTACAAGTGGATAAAAGTTGAGAAAAAGCACTACTTATAGTAAGACTTTTAGTAGCACATGATAGTTTTATGATGCCCCTTTCTTTGAATAGTTTAACATATTTAGCTAACGAAATCCCTCATAACAAGGTGAGGAGAATTTGTTTCAAGGTTTTTGTGCCCTTTCCTTGTACCAATTACATTAAGGCTTCTTATATGGTGTCCCATGTCCAAGAGTTACAAAGGTCAATTAAGCCTTCTATTTATTTCCAGGAATATTTTGAAAACAGATAGGAAGTAAATTTAGATAGAACATTAATTCAAGAATTGTCTCATAGATATAACATATATTGGGGCTTCAAATACTTTTTTGGTAAAATTTTCTAGGTGAGAGCCTATCATTGACAAGAAGCCACATAACATTTTTGGATTTTGGAGGGAATTTGGACTTCCAAATATATTTCCACTGTTAGAGTGGTTATTGGTGATTATTTCCCATAGCCAAAGGCTTTGGGATGATAACCGCCAAAGGGGTTTAGATACCATAGGATTTCATCATCATCATCATTTAGGAAAATATAATAGTGCTCGAGATAACTAATGCAATATTTCCAAGTATCATCATATTATTCTCTGAGTTCTATATCTCTCCATGAGATCCATTGTTGGTCATGACTTTTCATGGATTTCCCATGAGTGATGTGGTGAAGGGTGAGAAAACCTTTGGCTCTATGATCTTGAACAAGGGATGTTTATAAGCTATGAGAATACCTACTTCTAATCAATACATTGTCTCCTTTGCTAACCTTTTATCTAGTTTCTTATTATGGAGGAAGGCTAGATGGTGCTTTCCATATTGTTAAGAAATTTAGGGTCTTTTTGTTTAGAGGATGTATCTAATCCTCTATGGAAGAGAAGGGCATGTATTTATGTTTAATATATTCAGCTAAATGCCTATTCCCTATAATAAGTGCCATACATTTTTGGCCATTAATGGTTTTGAGATGAATAAATTTTTTTTTAAGCTTTAGCCAAGTTGAGATTTTGGTATAGAAAATATTTCCTCTAAGACTAAGGCCATCCCTTTCTTCTCCCAAGTCCCTAACTAGATGAAATGATGTTAATATTCTCTATTCTATTTTAGGATTCACTCTAGTATCCAAGTGAGGGGCATATAATAAAATGGAATGACCTCTAAAACAAAATTTATCAATAAGCACCCTTCATATGAAAGCCATTTGGTATAGTAGGTATTTGATTTTTTCTCAATATTCCTAAGAGACATCGTCAACTGTACATTAGATAGAGATTGGATTTTAAATGACATCCAAGATATTTAAAACCTACATCCAAGCTATTTGCTATGAAGGTGATAATTTTATTTATTTAAATTTTGTCAACTTCAGAGAGACCCCCAACATGATACCATTGATTTAACTAAGTTTATCATCATGCTTGTGGTTGCACAAAATAATATTAAGATCTCTTTGAGTTTTTCTACCATCTATTTTCAACCATTAGGGATAGTAATATCAATTGTTGTTAATAAATAGTAAATGAGAATTAAGGAAATAATTTCCAATCAAAATTCCTTTGTATGATCCTTTAACCGACGCTTCACTGTGAGCCCTACTAAGGCCTTATTCAACTAGTAAGATGAGGATAAAGTGATAGTGGGAACACTTATCGAATACCACATTCAAGAGTTCAAAAAGGGGAGTCTTCTCCATTAATTAAGACAACAAAGGAAATCAAGGTTATGTAACACATATTTCAAGCCACAAAGTGAATATTGGACCCCAAGTGGATGAGAATGAGATGGAAAAATGGCCAACTTACTTTGTCGAAAGTGTTAGAGAGGTCCTCATGGCCTTTAGGTTCCTCTTTTTAACCAAGTTTCCTTGAGAAACCCCTATGGCCTTGTGAGTTTGTTTTCCTTCCATAAATGACAAACTATTTTGGTAAGATATATTTTGAGAGCATACCATTTAATCTTGAAGAGATTATTTTAAAAATTATTTTAAAAATTCCTTCAACATAATAAAATCCTTTGACATATGGCTAGGCCTTATGGGTGGGTGCATGGTAATGATGGTCTCTCATGATGCATTAACAACAATGCAAACATGAAAAAAAAAATTATAAGCTTTTACAATGCCTTCCTGGAATTCGTTCATGGCATGAATGGAGTTCAGATCCTTTGTGGGGTTACCATGTTTTATATGGACATTATAATAACCTTTAGTTTCCAAAGAACTTGTCATTAAATGTCCTATAGCTCTAAATAGGGATAAATTGAACTTGGTACTTTCCCATTGATAATATTTTCATGATTTCTCGTGTCGTTCATTAACAAATTATCCCTTTCCACATATTTGCATACTTGTTGAAGAGACAATCACATGAATAATGTAAAAATTGAATGCTGACTTTGCACATATAGGAAAAGACCACTTTATAAAGTTTTTTTTAATTGATTTTTGCTTCTTTATTAATTTTCATAAATAAATTTTATCTTTGGTGGTTTCACAACATTTTCCTATAATCACCTATAAAGTTGTGAGATATTTTTGGGTGATAGTAGTTTCCCACTAATGTCTGAGGTTAAGATCATACATATAGCTAAAATACATTATAGTTCTTTAGACTGTTTACTACATAAATGATGTTATGAGATAGAGAGAAAGAGAGGGGGAGGGAGAGAGAGAAAGAGAGGGAATTCCTATAGAGAATGGAAAATAGATCACCTACAAAACACCCATCTTTAAAAGAGCTATTTACAATGTACAAATAAGGCAGGAATATTCCATGCTTATAATCATGATGAAGAAATATGATTAGAATGGGAGACAAGGTGTTGAATGATATTGTTTGAGATACATAAATGCACGGTAGCTATTGTATGTTGAATAAGAAATTTACATCATCCACAAGGGAATTGGTGAGAGTAGAAAATGGTTTTGAAGAAAATGTCCCCAAGATCTTGACATGAATGGGAATGTTCAAATGAATGGCTAATAAATGTTGATGAAGTACAGGGATATTTGAATAAAACTAAAACTAGAAACTATCATAAGGTAAGACCCACCCTAATGTCATCATTTATGAAATTCATACAATGGACAGGCCAATGGAAGAAAAGAGACATGTCAATGGAAGAAAAGAGAAATTGTGGCTCTCTTTGTTTCATCTAAGGTTCATCAATGGGAAGAATATGAGAAGCATGATACCACTTAATTCTTGGAATGTGTGAGATGGAATTAATGAGAAGGAAGGGCTCATGGCTAAGGGAAGAGGACCCTTGGAAATTAAATCATATGTGAGCTATATACCAAACTATGATGGAGTGAAACTTGGTCCCGGTAGATGAGGTCAATAGAGGCAAAGTGGAAACTAAGGACTTTCCTTGCATGGATTATGAATGAAAGCTTAGTAGAGGGAAACATCTAAAAGAAATGGGACACACAAGAATCTATAGTTAGGAGGACAACTAGAACTGAGACTTGACATTTTGATGCTTCGATGATAAGTATTGGAATTGGAAGGACATAGGCCATAATGAATCACATGACTAGATTGGGTTACATGAATGGTAGCCATTGTGGGATACCAAGAAGACACAAACAATGTTGAATGTAAATTATTTGACCAAGGGTGATGATAATTGATGTTAAAAAAGAAAATGGAAAATTGATGGGATGGAAAAAAAATTGTTCCAAAATATCTTTGTATAGTTTTTGAATGAACAAAAAATATGGGTTGAATATTAAAACATGAAGACAAGTGCCCCATTGAAGAAATGTCTTTCCTCATGGGACAAGAGGGGAAGTTTTTTGGGGGATGGGGACCCATTGGATGGTTTTTATGTGGGTGGAAAATGGAATTTGTTATGTAGATAGTCTACAAATCGTGGGGAAATGAGAGTTGGATAAATGAAAATGTGTTGGTGCATTAAGTAAAACCAATAAAATTAAAAATTAAGAGCTTGAAGAGGTGGGCTAGGAATTTGATGAGAAAGAAGCATGGAGTTAATTCTCAATTGATGTAAATAAACAAGCTTACGATATGTGTGATCTATAGCAACATGGATTCTAGTAATGAAAATGATGCTACTAAGTGGGGAAATCCATGTGGGTGGGGAAACCACTGACTGGCTACATCCATATGGTTGAAGATAGGGTTATGGAAGATTGCTCAGTAGGATAAGGGAGGCAGACTTAAGGATGGCTCGATGGGTGTGAAATGGTAAATTTAAGTTGCTCAAGGGGAGTATGTAAAACCTCGGTTTGAAGTACATACCTATGAGGGTAGATACTACTGCTATTTAATGTGCCTTAGAGAGTTAGGAGAAGGATGAAGTCTTGCACACATGAAACCAACAACTCAAAGAAAAAACATTGATTTTAAAAATGGAAAATAATGTAAACACATGAAGGATATCCAAATCCACACAGTCACCTTGGTGGGTGTCACATGAATTTTGACGTATGGCTCTACGGAGGTTGTGAACACTTGCATAGAAGGAGAAGGTATAGTCACACAATTGTTTGTGAAATTGTAAATGGTGTAGTTGTGTGGAAGTAAATGACCATTAATCAACCATTCGTGTGAATGCACATGATTGGTCATAAACTAGCCATGTGAATATCCACATGACTTTGGATAAACTAGTCATGTGAATGTTCACAAAAATTAATCAACAATCATGTGCATGACTTTGTAACGAATAGTTGCATGCATGGGATGGTTTTTTTTCTTTTCAAAAAATGTTGACATGGAATTGGTGTTGTGTAGGTATCCATGAGTCTAGCGCATTGGAGGGAAATGGATTACAATGAAATTAGATAGGTTGTGAGAACCTACAAGAGATTTTTTTTTTGGATTGATGGGGATTGCTCAAGGTCTTTGAGTGCCCCTTGATTCACTCCTAGGAGGAGCTCCTGATATTTTTTTCATGTTTTGGCAATCTCACGAGGGGGCTTTTCAAGTCAGGGGGGAGATAGTGTAGGTATACATGGAGGTGGATATATATTTACTAATGGGGCTATAGCCATGGAGAAATCAGGCCTAAGAAAGCTAACTCATAGTAGGTTTATGATAAAGGGGAGGGCCTTCCAAAATTGCTAGAGGAAGGGGCTAGTGTTGTGTGAGGTGTGGTTATGCATATCAATCACATCCATGATGTGGGGATTTGATTTGTGGTGGCTCTCATAGTTAGGATGTATGAGGGGAATGTCACCGATTGGATGACATGGGATTATATGGAAATATTAGAGTAGATAGTCTAAGGTGCTTACTTTTCATGGACCCATTTGATATGGGAGAGCTTGGTGTTGTAGATGACACATTGCATGTGAGGACAGTAACATAAGTTCATGTTTGCTTCTCTACTCTACAATTTTTTCTTTAAGTAGGTGTTTTTGGTGTACCCATAGATGTAGGTAGGTAACCCCTCACACATGGATAATGATGAGGTGCTGGAGAGGGTTTATGATTCAGGAGAGTGGAGGATAAATTGAGAGGTAATGGATTGCCAAGGTGGAGAAATCGTGGTGGTCAATGCCTAGAATCATCCTTCATTATCCATAGAAGGGAGATGGATTTCTGGCATGATCTAAAGATCATATCCCCCCAGGAGATACGTAGGGTTCCATAGATATGTTTAGTGTCTTTGTTATGATTTTTATCATTACATACGTTTATGATTTTATTGTCTAATACTATTTTGATGTGTACCTTGGTTGTGATTGAAGAATTTGGTCTGCAATTATGGGAGGCACTAGTTTTCTTAGAAGAGCAAAGGGGATGAGCCTACGAGAGAGAGGAAAGGGCTCCTTTAGCTGTGTAGATGGGGTCACTATTAAAAAAGATACCCTTAGGGGTGGTTTAGGCTCGTGAAAATCTTGCCAAAACCGTATGTAATTTTTTTTAGGGATTTAGGGGGGGTTTTTGAACTCCCTCCCAAAAGTCATGAAAATTGAACTTTTTTTGTGGGGTTAGGGTGGGGGGTGGGGGGGTTTAAATTATTTCACTTAAATATATTTTTCATAGTGGGTTCTTTATAACCACACCCCCCACCCCCCCGAAATGCATGATATTTAACTTTTGGGGGTGGGGTACTACCTCAAAATTATTTTCCATGATAGTTTTTTGACAACCCCCACCCTCCCCAAAAGTCATGAAAATTGAACCTTTTTTTTGTGGGAAAGGGGGGGGGGGGGGGGGGGGGGGTGGGGTGGGGTGTGGGGTTCTGATAACCGCCTCTAAAATTGTTTTCTCAGTACTTTTGGTGGGGTTTTTTAATGAATTCTCCTAAATCTATTTTTCATGACAATTTTTTTAACCCCTCTCCCCCCCCACAAAATTCATGAAAATTGAAATTTTTTTTTGGGAGGGGGGAGTTAAATGACTACCCCTAAATATAATTTTCATGGAGTTTTTTTGACACCCCCCACCGAAAAAAAAAAAAAAAAAAAACTCATGAGAATTTAACTTTTGGAGGGTGCATTTCTTTAACACAATGATCTTATTGTGCCCCTTATTACCCTTAGTCAAATTTTATCCCATGTCATTCCATAGAATATTCATTAATTTTCATCACATGGCACCTTTATGATTAAGTATTCATAGATTTGTCGCAAATTATTTCCTTTTTTTATCATTGTGATGTTTTTTTATGAAAGAAAAGGAAAATGCGAAAGCCAAAATCATTAAATATACACTAGAATAATGTATCTAAGCCTAAAATATAAGGTTGAAGTGAAAATTCATGTAAATGTTATATCTATGAGTTTTGAAAAGCTAATTAAAGCCTCATTCCCTAAGTCTTATATATAAGAAAAAGGAAAAGAATGGAAAATAATGGCCAGTGAATGGTAACTCATGTTGTCACTCCCTCTTTGGAAAACATATGAATATATATACCCATAGTCACACTTGATCACATGTTTGCGATGGTTAAATCATGAAGTCACATTTTCCCCTTGTATTTTCACTTCATCATTTAAGAACCTACTTTAGGATCTAGGGAATGCTCGTTGCCTAAGGGTTTAATGTCTACTCTTAGTTTACTTATGTCACGCTATGGCCAATTTATGTGAAGGAGTGAAATAATTAAGTCTATGGAGTTATTAGAACATTGTATTAAGTTAGCCACCACACACAGATGTATTACATCTTATTTTATCCACATGCATGGGTTGGAGACACGTTGCTTGAGATATTTAACCTTTCTTGATGGTTTGATGTTATATTATGGCTTATTTATCCACCAAATTCCATGGATATTCCACTGGATAGTTATTCACAATAGATATGATAAAACTATAATTGAAAAATTGAAATCTACATTATTAGGGTTTTATTTCTCTTTATATTTATAGATATGTATATTAATATTAATTTTGTATGCATGAAAATTAAAATTATGTAGAAAATTGAGAATATTGAAATAAAATATCACAAACCACAATTTGACACAAGATATGACCTAGGAAAACCATTCGGCAGAAAACCTAGCTAGAAGGTGAGGTTTATTTGCACTCTTTCTCTGAATAGAAAATGGTTGTGAGTACAAAGAAGTATGTCCTATGGCCCATGGGATAATACAGTGAAAAAAATGTCTATGTGTTCTCTATCTCCTACTCTTCTTGGCTATTTTTGCTCATATATGGAAAAAATGTACTTGAAATAATAAAACCACTTTTCCTCCTAGTGGCCTGGTTATAACACAACCCAATAACCTACTAGTGGTTAGGTTTGAATACCTCAACTCTTAACCAAATTTACAATATGGAATATTCTAGGGTATTATTCATCATAATCACGTGGATAGCCCCTTTTCCATAAATAATGGGGGCTGACATGGCATCCTCTCGAGTTATGGAGGTGAAAACAAGAAGGTCAACTTGTGAGTGGCATACTTTTTTCATACAGTTTCTGATTGACACGATTCTTGTGCCATTGGAAAGGTATCATTGTGTAGAATATGAAAAAAGGTGTGACACTAAATCAAAAAGTTTTACCCCCCCAAAAAAATTTTGACGCCTCAAAATGCTCTCGAAAGGTTTTAGACCCCAATTTGTCAAACTATGTCTCATTGGTAAAAATGGTCTTGTGAGTTGATTCCTACACTTTTACCACTCTGAAAGCATTGATATGGATTAAAATAAATATAATGATCCAATTCATATCACACCTCCCAATTTTTGGATGCTTTTGGTCCCCAAAAGTTTCTACTAAATGAGATGAGGAAAGTTTTCCTCCACCTTCTCTCGGGTGTACCATTTAGTTTTGCATGGAATTTTTCCTTTCAACCCAATATACCAAAGGTCATGTTGCTTCTGTCTCATCGTCCTGGACCTATTCTACAAATTTTTGTATTTTGTCAACTCTTCCTTAGCATTTGGTACAAAATCGTCCATCGAAGGTAGGACTTGTTCCTCTTCCTAATTTAGCATGGAAGCCACATAACGTTTCAAATTGTCTACATTCACAACTGAGTAAATGCACATGTATGGTGGTAGTTTGAGTCGATAGTAATTATCACCCACATTTTCTAGTATCTCAAAGGGACCATATCGCAGGGCCTTGAATTTCTTATGAGGACCGTATAGTCTCTCCTAACAATATCAATACTTTGTCTCCTAACTTGAATTATTTCTATGTTTTGTGTTGATCATGCATGGCCTTATATTTTTCTTGTGACTACTATAGTGTCTCTTGTACTTGCATATGGATCTTCCTAATATTAGCTACAAATTTTTCTACCCTCAAGGAATCCCTTGTAATATCCTCACTCACTCCTCCTTACTTCCCATATGCAATATCCAAAGGTAAAGGTGACAAATATCCAAACAAGTTTCAAATGGGGACTTACCCGTAGATGTGTGGACTACTCTATTATAGGACTGTTGTATATATACCATATTTTCATCCTAGGTCTTTGAATGCTTCTGATTATAACCCCACAAAAGCTACACCAAAGTATCATTTTGTTTCTACCCATTTGTACGTGGATGGAATATTGTAGACCTTTTTAACTTATTTTTCAACTTCTACCACAATTTATTCAAAAATGCACTCAAAAATCTTGTTTCCCTGTCTAAGACAATACTCCTTGGTATAAAAAAGTGAACCCAAACTCGTCCAAACAATAATTTTGTTGCTTCTTGCCCACTAATGGAATTCTCACAGGGCATCAAAACACGCATCTTGTTGAATCTATCAACTACCATGAAAAGGTATTCATGTCCCTTCCTCGTTGTTGGTAAACCTCCATCCAAAATCAATGTAAATGTTTTCCCAAGGATGAGTGGGTATATGTAAGGGATAATATACACCCTCTTTCCTGTAACTAGGATTTTATGGACCTAGCTATATGTTCTTGCATCTTGGGCCAATACACATTACTCTACAAGTTGGCCACTTTATTCCCTACACCAAAGTTCCCTACAACCTTGGAGGTGTGATCCTCTTTAATCATCTGCAATCACTCATGTTTAGGAACACATAGCTTATCTAGCTTGTAGATTAACCCATTTTGGAGATGGTAGAAATGGTGTTGTTGTCACGACTCTAAATCTGCAACTGTTGAAACACCTCCTTGAAGTCCTCATCCTTTGAATATGCATCATGATTGAATGGATCTATTTGCATCAGAGTTCCCAAAGCTATGATCTTTGATGTGAGTGGCCTTGAAAGCATGTTGGCCAACTTGTTTGTGTTTCCCTTCTTGTATTTAATAAATAAATGAAACTAATATAGAAAACCCATCCACTTATAATTATTAGCCTGCTATAGCTTACTATGGGCTTGTAGGTAATATAGTGGCTGGTGATATGTGTGGATCATTTCCTCCTTTCCCATAAGATATTTCTTCCACTTCTTCACAACTTATAACTTCCCCATGAAATAATTTAAAATGGTACCATACAATCCTTCATCCCTGCATCAAGGCTACTCCCATAACATACCCACACACATTTCTATCCACTTTAAAGGGCTAATATAAGTTTCAAAATGCTAGAACTAGTGCTTGACTAATATTCGTCTTTATCTCCTCAAAGGCCCTTTGCTAACCCTTTCTCCACTGGAAACTCTTATCACTTGTTGTTATGGCATGGAGTGGCACTAATACCACTGAAAAATAATCTATGAACTCCCTCAAGTATTGTGATTCCCCAACAAAAATTATAACCTCAGAAACATTAGTAGGCACTGACCTTTTCTTGAAGACATTCATCTCAGAAATATCTATCTTCAAATATCCTCTACCTAGCACATACCCCAAACAAACCAAATATTTTTTCTGAAAACTCACACTTCTTCATATTTGCTAGCATTTGGTGCTTTTTTAATGTCTCTAACACCCGCGTCAAATGTGAGATGTGCTCCTCCTAAGTAGAAATGTATACTAGTATAATGTATACAAATAGGAAATAACAAATGAATATATAAATGAGCACAATATATCATTCATTAACCTCATAAATATAGCTGGTGCATTGCATAGGCTGAATGGCATGACTAACCACTCATATAAACCTTGCCTAGTTTTGAAGACATTTTTCTAGTATCTTCTTCTTTGACTTGAACCTGGTGATATCTATACTTTAAGTCCAACTTAGTGAAATTCATGACTTGTTGCAGGTGATCTAGCGGATCATCTATCCTAGGAAGGAGGTACCTATTCTTGAGCATGATTTTTCTCAATGTCATATAATCAATTCACAAATGTCATGTCCCATCCTTCTCTGGCACAATAGTGATGGGTGGCTCGCATGTTAATGTGCTCGGTAAAATGAAACCATGTTCCAGTAGTTGTTGCAATTTTTTCTTCACCTCACTTGCTTCTATAACAGACTACCTTTACAACCCAATATTTGGAATTGGGGAGTCTGGCAATAACTAGATCTCATGCTTCACTTCGCTCTTGGGTGGCAACCCTTTAGGCTTCATGAACACATCCCTATACGCTTTTAACAACTCTTCCAATTTCTTTTTTTGTTTCTCAGTACATCGTTCTAAGGATGCCTTGTCTCTTTCACACTCTTGTATATACCGATTTTCTCTTTAAAAAAATAAAACATACTTCTTGATAGAACTGATCAATTTCTTCGCTTGGTTTGCATTTACCAGGGAAAATTTTGAATTACCTTTATGTGTGTTGATGGTAAATGATTTTCCATCCTTAACAAGCTAGTACTGGTTGGTTCGCTGCACAAATATTTCATATTGCATGTACATACAGGGACTTTCAAACACCACTCCACATACATCAAGGGGAACCACATCTACTTCTGTTTCATCAATCAAATCAACACTAATAAAAAAATCTAATTTTGTATTGTTTTGTTACCTTTAACTATGCATCTTTATTTACCCATCCCAATGGATGTGGGCTTGGATGATCATGAACTTCCAATCTCTATTTTTTGACCAACTCTATTTCAATGAGATTCACCTATGATATTGAGTTAAATAGAGCATCAATATTTTCCTTCTTAACCTTTATATTTATGTGGAAGATTTTTTTCATTTATTTCTATTCTTATTGTTGAAGACTACTCAAATTTATCTCCTTCTGCATTGATGTACATACAATGTTCTCATCCATTTCCAAGATGCTTTCAACTTAGTTGATCGAATCAATGGCCATGAGGTTATTCTTCTTATTACCTTTATTTTTGTTCTTCAGGTTAAGCTCTGGATGTAACTTCCAACTCTTCTTTGTATGACAATCATTTTTACAATGGTTGCAGTGGTTGTTGGTATATTTTCATTGGATCCACTTGATTTTCCTTTCTTTAGGCTTATGTTCTCTAGGTATTATTCTTGAACACAAGCCTCATCCACCGATCTAGGTCTGAACAACATCTATTTCTTTATTAGATGGATATTTAGACCCCATAGATACTTGAGGAGTAAATCTGGGTTATTTGGGGAGATACCCAACATTATGGCCATCATTCTTAACTCTATGGTGTACTCCCATACACTTTTTCCTTGCTTTTACGTGAAGTGATGCCATTGGATCCACTGATCCTCTACATAACCATTAGGGTAAAATTGTGTTATGATAGTTTTCCAGTCCTCCCACTTAGTCAATGGAGTTTATCCCTCCAACCCCAGGGCCTCCATGTGTCTTTCCCATCAAGTAAGGGCATGGCCCTCTAATTTTAGCTACATAAACGAAATATTGTGTTCTTCCATAACATGATGGACATTGAAATAAACCTATAATTGCTACAATCAGTGAATTAGCTTCATAGCATTGATCTCACATTGGTACAACTTGATATTTACCTTTTCTTCCATTTTGAACAGGGACTATGAATGATTCATGACAATTGAACTAGGTTGATTTCTTAGGTCCAACATGATGAGATTCATATTATGTCTTATATCTGTATCTTGTTCTTTTAGTCACGAAAAACTCTCCTCTACAAGATCACGAGGATCATTCACTGATCTGTTGGCCATGATTAGGGTTTTATGAATTTTTCCCTAGTCGATCTAGATCCCCTGCAAATATCCACAATATACCTAAATAAATTTTCTTTAATACCAATATGATCCATAAAATTCCATGGATATTCCACTAGAAAGTTTGTGACAACATATTTGATAAAACTATATGTAAAAATATAAAATCTACACAATTAGGGTTTTATTAATACTCTTCAAATTTCTAGATCTGTAAATTATTATTAATTAAAATTATGCAAAAAATAGAGAACAGTGAAATAAAAACTCACAAACCATGATTTGACATAAGATATGACATGGGAATCCCTTTCGGTAGAAAACCAGCTGAAAGGTGATGTCACTCTTCCCTCTTTCTCTGAGTTAAAAATGGATGCGAGTATAAAGAAGTATGGCTAGTGGCCCAACGGGTACTACAATGCACAAATCATCTCTATGTGCTCTATATATTATCCTTCTTGGCTATTTTTTCTCATCTATGGAACAAACGCACTTGCAAGAATGGAACCCCTTTTCCTCTTAGTGACCCAGTTGTAACACAACTCAACAGTTTACTAGTGGTTAGGTTTGACTACCTAAAATCTTATATAGAGTTATAATATGGAATATTGTAGAGACTTCTTCATCATAATCACATGGGTATCCCCTTTTTCATGAATAATTGGGGTTGACGTGGCATCCTCTTGATATATGGTGGTGAAAATGGGAAGGTCAACTTCTAAGTGGCATAACTTTGCATACAGACTCTGATGGACATGATTCTTATTTATTTGGAAATGTCTATGTGTGTAGAATATGAAATAAAGGTGAGATGCTAAAGTAACTAAGTTTTACCCCCCAAAAAATCATTTAATTCCTCAAAATACTGGGTTCTACTGTATAAAATGGTCTTGTGAGATGGTTCCTCCATTTTTTCCACCATGAAAGTATCGATATGGATAAAAAAAATATAATGATACAATATGGATCACTTATTTATGGATCATGGAGTAACTCACCTAGGGTGGTGTACTTTCTACATATTTGGAGGCATTTATGAGGGTTTCTATGCTCACATGTGTGACTCGTTGGAGGAGGATTGATTGCTTCTTTGTATACATGGAATTTTCTTTGGTTTATGGTTGAGATGTATGAGCTTTATGCTTGGGATAATATGCAAGTAAGACTCTTATTGTTTACGTGGATGTTTGTCATAGATTTGATTGGATAAGTAACATATTTCCAATAAATTGGTTGTTTGTGCTACTCTCTTTACATGGCGAATATCTTGCCTTCGTTTAATTGAAATTATCATAACAATATTTTCACTTGTAGATATTTGAATTATATATAACCGTAAATGTTTTAATGGCATTTGGTGTCCAAATCTATCTATTTTTTATGGTTGTAGAAACTTCAAAACTAGTTTTGATTCACAACTTTCTAGCCATAAAAAAATCAATCCAAATTTTTTTTCTTGAAATTCTTGGAGGAAAAGTTGTAGGGGAATGAAAATGATTGAAATTTCCTACAATACCTTAGATTTAGAAATTAAACTTGTTCATTTGAAAGGTTTGGAGGAAAATCTATAACGGAATGAAAATGATTCAACATTCCTACTCTATCTTAGAGAAAACATTAGTAGTTATGCGTAGAATGCATATGGAGAGGGAACTATCTCATGATCATAAATAATGGAGAGGAAAACAACCTTATCAAAAATTTCTACTCTTCCTTAAGCTTTTTGTATACCTATATAAGCCTTGATGTGAAATATTCACAATTGGATCTCCCATTAGAGAAATACAATGCAATTATCATTCTCTCAAGCTCACAAACCATAAATATTTCACCTCCATTTATTATTACAAAGTGTCATTTGTCAAAGACCAAGAGGGACTCTTTTTTACGCGCGTGCGCGCCCGTGTGTGTGTGTGTGTGTGTGTGTGAATATCACCACTGATTATGTAAGTTTAGTAAGTTTTAGAGTAAAAAACTATATAAAATTTAATTGAAATAAAAATTTTAAAAAATAAATTGATGAAATTATATTAATAAAAAGTATGCGCCAATTCTTTCCCTTTTCTCAACATTTTTTAGGAAAAAGCATGGAAAATTAATGAATAAGTGAAATTTTGACCATTTATCACCAAAATTTTCCACTCTACCTCGCATGTTTTGTGGGAATAAAATATTATTTAATCGTCTCCCAACATCAAACTCCATGTTATTTTAGTTACAAAAAAATTCCCTCCATTTCATTTTAATTGCAAAAAATTTCCTTGCCAACTGTGGAGTGGATATTCAAAAGGTGACTCATTAGATATTTGAGAAGTAGCCAAAATTTAACAATCTTTTTAGATTCAAATCATTTTCATCATGGCACATATAAAAAATATAAGCCACTGGAGAATGAATTGTTTGTGTGAATGGGCTAGTAATTAATTTAATGAAATATTTTTTTGTGTGTGATTTTTGTTGTGCTTTTCTAGAAATCCACTACCCCTGTGACCACTAAATTCCAGTTATTGAATTCCTCTATGCTGGAAATTTGACTACCAAGTGAAACTTAATTGGTTTCCCAAGTATTGTATTGAGATCATTGATATCAATGATCAGCTACAAATTATTGGTGGTTTGGTGGTCTTGCCTCCTTGAGATACCTAATTAAATCCTTATGAGTCTTTTGATTTGGCCAAGTCATGAAGAAAATAATTTAGTTTAAATACAAGTTGTGCCCTCTTAAGATTTTCTATATGGATGATAAGGGTTATGTGGAGGGAGGGCTTTCATTGTTCCCTAGCAAACCCTTATTTGTAGGTAGAAAATTTAATATATATATATATATATATATATATATATATATATATATATATATATATATATATATATATATATATATAGCTATGTCAAAGGCTTGGAAAGAAGTTATCAAGGGTAAGAAGATGACCATTAATGGGATACTCACTATAGAGAAACCCCAAAAAAGGTGTCATAATGATATCTCTTTCACTAAACGTGAGATTGGTCAGGGTGCCCCAAATTCCAATAAAAAATCGTGTTGGGTATATCATAGTTTATCAACAACCGTGGATAGATCATTGTGTAATTATTAGTGCATGTAGATTGTGTTTCCTCTTTGAAGGGAGCCTATATTTCCCCTATATCTTATACATGATCATTGGTGGTCATTGGCTCATTAGTATTTGCAAAATTTGAAGTTTGACAACATAAGGTATAAAATATGCCCCTACACCATCTATACAAGAAGTGAAGTGAGGTTTCACCAATTAGATTGCATGTTGGATTGTTATAATGATTTGATTATTTAAACTAAACATCTACCTAGAATTTCTTTGTGGTGGTGTCTTTACTTGGAATTGGTTCTTTGTAATTAGCTTACAAGTGTTGTATTAACATAGTATACCAAGAAATTGTATTGTTTTCATTTTTTCATAATTTTGCTTGAACAAAAAGAAAAGGACTCGGTGTGAATTGTCACATCAATTTTTGGTATCGAAGCAAGTTTTACACATGCTAAGCTTGACTTGCACATCCTCAAACATTACAAAACCAAAGTGGATACTCCATGAAAAAAATACCTTTAGGGGTGGTTTAGGCTTGTGGAGGTCTTTCCAAAACCATCTCTAAAATTTTTTTTACTGATTTACGGGCAGGTTTTGAACCCCCAATAAAAGAGTCACAAAAATTGAACTTTTGGAGGTAATTTTTTAACAACTGCCTCTAAAATTTCAATTAAGATGACTTTTCGTGGGTGTTTTAAAAAGACCACTCGTAAATTTATTTTTGATGTCATTAATAATCATCCATAGAATGAAGAAAAAAAAATCATTATACTTGATCGAAGTCCATAAGATGGTTAGCTAGCTCTTCTCCTCTTAGATCAAATTTTCTTCATGAAAAGATTAAGGGGAAATAATATTATCTTATACCCTAGAGGAATATGGTATATCTACATCTTATTTAATTTTCTTTCTTAACAAGACATGTAGAGGCCTTCTAAATTATGGCTAGCCTCTAATAGGATATTTTGAGCCTTAAGTCGAGTTCCCCGAAAATAATGGGCTACCTACAACTACTTGAGTTTATTGATAACATTATTGATGGATTTGAGGATCTTTGTCACCTCCATAAGGGTTATTTGATATTTAATTTATGTGTAAACGTCATGTCCCCTTTCCCTCGTTATACAATCCACATATTTGCTTGTATTACTGAGGCATTCTATAGTTTTTAGTGATTCCCTTAGGCCAACAGTATCACTCTTTGGGCCTTTAACATCATTAGATATAGCCTCTATGTCAAGTGACATCCTTTTTCTCAAAGGGAAAGAAAAATTAACCTCAATACTTGCAACATAAGCTACCATAGAAATTGCTTCATAAGGCTTTACTACCTAATGGATTTTATGGTATAGCTTACAAAATATCTTGGTAAACACTGGGATAGTTTGATCAATTTTCTTCTTTAAGATATTGAAATTTTTTTAATAGTATTTGGCATCCTTATTTACTACCCATTTCTTCAATATTTTTTCAATAAACTAACCCCATTATATTATAGAGTAATTGGGTATATTGTTGAACAGTTTCCTTACCTCTCATTTCAAAACATGAGCAAAATTATAGAAAAGACATCATCTTTATCTATAGAAAATTTTCAATATAGACTTAGAAGGAAGTGAGGTGGTCCTCAACAATAATTCCATTCTTTGCATTTATCTTTTCTAAAACTTTCAAATACCCATAAAGTATGTCCCATAGTTGATTAGTAAAAGGTAGTATTTAAGGCTTGAACTAGCATCTAGTTGATGGTTTTGAGGGGGGATTTGGCCAACACTATGAGGGTTAGGATTTCGTATTTGAGATTGGTTAAGGCTATGAGAAATAGTTTGTGTGGAGTGATGGATATAAAATTGAAGAGTAGGTACCACCACCCGTTCATGTGATTAAATAGAGCTATAGGATAGGGGTTTGGAGCGCTCTTATCCATAATGGTGTCTTGTGGGATAAACAAATATCAAGCCTTCCTTAAAAAACATGAAACTGGGCCTTAATATAGATTTATCAATGAACCCAACCATGAACCTTATGGGAAAAATAGGGTGACGAGGAAATTAATGTTGCTAACTACTTTCAAGTGGAGCATTTAGCTCATGGATTGATCTAGATTTATGTAGTAATGCAACAGAATACACATATAACCATAAATACAAAAATGCAGTGGAAATAACAATTCATTTCGTTAATATCAAAGAATTGAAATTTGTTTACAAACACAATGGGAAGAAATAGCTCAGTCATGAAGATCACTAAATCTACCTCAGCTGAAATGAAGTAAAACTCAAGGCTACATCAAACCACGCCGCCCTCGTAGCTAGCCCTACGAGGACAGGAGAGGGCTCTCTCCGTCAATCTCGAGAAAATAAGCAATAGGATGCGAGATGACCAATAAGGAATGCTAATCTTAGGCTAGTAAATTGATATGAATAAGGTTTTTAATAAAATGATGGGGTTTCTGGGCTGTGTGAGGCAAAGAACAACTTGAACAGAGAAATGTAATCAGAAACACAGATTGTCTCCTGAGGCAAGGTAGGCAGGAAAATTTAACATCAAATTGAGATTAAATGGAATGGCAAGACTGTTGAGGAGCCGACAAGGGCATAGAGGATGAATCCTTGTCAAACAGAAGAAAACATTAAATATGAAAAAACTTAAAGGCAGAGCATACCAAATATGAATTCTACCTTAACACTTCATTTGTTCAATTGGAAATGATCATGAAATGACATGAACACATAACAGACTACATATGAAACAAAAGAGGCCACAAATGTTAAATCTCATACCACAGGAATCTCAGAAGTCAGCGCTGGATATTTTCATTAAAATCTCTATCTAAGACTGTACAAATAAACTCTAATTTTCTCCTACACCGCCTTCCGGATTGCAAAAAAGCTCCCCACAAATGCTCATGTTAATACATTAAATAAACTATCCTAGAAAAAACAAATCGACCCCAAAACAAGGATTTGTTTTATTATTATTAATAACAAAACTAAAAGAAACAACTAACACAAGCCAGATGAAATATATCGTGACCCCTTCTACCTTCGAATCGTATGGAGAATAGAGAGGTGGTATTAAGGAAATAATCCCATTACTAAAAATAAGCATAGGCAATTGCATCTTGGAATGCCACTTTGCACTGCTCCCGAATGTTCTGGAAATGCGTTGGCCACTTTCCCAGTTTTAAAAGAGAATTTCCATACTCTAAAAATTTCAACTCTATGTCAGTTATACGAGCTCTTTGTCTTAAAACAGAATGAACTGCTTGGGTGATAATATAAGTACACCTCTGGGACGCACAAACTGCACATTGATAAGGGTGCTACCAGGTAGAAAAAGAATCCACACAGATAAAGCCTGTGGAATGAAGCGAATGGGCGAAGAGGAATGAAGGCGATTAGAATTGCGCCAATGCCCACAATCCATGAGACCTTCTGAACAAATTCGTTCCACAAATCGAACACATGTTTTTTTTATGCCACAACAGAAAACATATCAATAACTTCCTCACGCAATGCTTATTTCCCAATATCAATACAACCATGACAAAAATCTTCTGAGCAAAGGCCAGACCATGTTTGCAGTAAATTAACATCTAATTAAACGAACCGGGCGCTCAACACGACCTTTCAATTCTCGCGCTGGGGCAAGGCGTGGTCGCCACCTTCGAGGGTCGCTCACGTTGCAATTTTACACTGCGAAAATCACCCCAGTGGGTCGCTCTGCCCAGGTGGGTCGCTCGACCTTCAACTCAGCCACAATATGCACAAGCTTAAATTTCTGATGCCTTGAACTTGAACATCATACAATTCAGCAAATTTATTCCCATTTTCAAGGGGAGGCATTGCTAACACATTTGTTTCAATCTTGTGTGCGCTCGGTTCTAAATCGTTCAAGCAGTGATGGTTTAAATCAGAAGATGCAGATAGCCATCTTAGCACTAAATGAATTGTGCGCTTGGTTCTTTACAAAAGGAACCACAATATTCATTCCATTACACAAAACATCATCTGATCAATACATATCAACCATATCAATCATGTCCCCTTTGATCATGTTAAAACTCCAGTAGTCCTTCCTACCATTGTAGTTCCAGCTATTCTTCTGTCACGTCCACCTCAGATGTCCACACAATGTCCTTTAAAGCAGTAGAAAAATTCTCATAGAACTTGTTGTACTCTAGGGTATCCCCGCCAACTTTTTCACTTCCACAATAAAGAGAGAAGGAGAAATTTCAAAAACCTCTGTAGCTACAGAAAGATGCCCCTTTCTACCTGTTTCAGACCCCTGGAATCTCATCTTGTAATCACGTCTTTTAACATTGAACCCAAGTGGCTTCACGCTCTTCTCCATCTTTTTGATGATTTCTGTAGCTGGGTGCTTAGATGTAAACCTTGCTTCCCTAGTAGCACTCTGTTTTTTCTCAAACAGACCAGATAGATTTAGCCCCTTGGACAATGAAATGATATCAAATGCATTCATAAGAGAAGGTCTGACCCCCTTCAATTCCTTCTGTTCCATTACAAGGTGTTCAACAGAGTCACTAAATACGGCATCGATGTCATCAAGACTGGTATCTCTTTCTTCTTCAAATTTGACTGGATTGTAGCCTTTCTTGAACCAAGAACTTTCTAATATCTGAGGAATTGTAATCCGATATTTAGGATTCGGCTCAAGTATTCTCAGAATCAGTTTCCGAGCTCCTGGAGAAAACCATTTCGGGCAAGTGAAATCTGCTCTGTATATCTTCTTATAAAGGGCTATGATGTTGGGTTCATCAAATGGTAAATAGCCAGCCATGAGGACAAACAGAATGACTCCACAAGACCACAGATCAGCTTTAGTACCATCATATCCCTTGTCCACAATGACCTCTGGGGCAACATAGTTGGGGGTTCCACAAGCAGTATGCAACAGTCCATCTTCCTTCATTTGCTGTGAAAGTGCACTTAGACCAAAATTAGAGATCTTCAGATTTCCTTTTGAATCCAAAAGAAGGTTCTCCGGCTTAAGATCTCTATGGTAAACTCCTCTGCTATGACAATAATCGACTGCATTTATAAGTTGCTGAAAATATTTTCTGACATCATCTTCCTTTAATTTCCCATGTTGAGCAATTTGATTAAAAATCTCTCCTCCTGTAACGTACTCTTTGTCGACTTCCCTGTTGTATCCTTTTTATTCACTTCTCTTTTTGGCTCGAAGTTGATAGTATCTTGTTGCAACAAATCTGCTCACTTGAAGATACTGTCGTTATCTGTTGAATTTGTATCAAAGAGCCTCCTCCTTCAGGTATTCCTGACCTTTGGAGGCATTCCTTTCCTGCCACTTTTCCTTCCATTGTTTAGCATATACTTTGCTGGGCAGCTTGATTTCACAACTAGTCCTTTTGATATCAATGTCTTCATGGAGCTCCACCCAGAATACCAATCTTGGAATGAGTTTCCATCCCCAAAGCAAATGGCCACTTTGGAGCCTGTTGAGTTTTTCACTCACAAGCTCAAGAATCACCAAGAGTGTTGTTCATTTCATTATAATTTTATCTTGTGTTTCATTTTGTTTTTAAAGAAATCAATTCTTTGTGTATGTTTAAGCAGTGTCATTGCTTCCTTACAACCCGTATCTCCAATACAATGTACTCATAAATTACCTGTGTGGCTCTATCATGGCAGAAGGATATTGAAGGTATGTTGCATATGCAACAGTATAACCATAGTAAGTTGCATGCACCAGATTCAATCTACACTGAGAGTGGCTCAAAGATTCCAGGTAGTATCTGAGATTTTGGCAGCCTTTTGGCACTTTTGACATTGAAACTCTGTTTTACAATTTCCTTCTCTGATTGCTGATGATGTATTTTGTCACTCTTTTGCAGGGATCGGAGCTGAGCTGCTGCCTTTTGAAGAGCTAGAGAATTTGATACATATTCTAAAAAACACATTTAATGATTTCTTCTTCAAAACAGGGTTTTGAAGAAGAATCAATTTCATATTGATGACATTCCTTAAATAAGCACCTACTGAACCTTCCTCTGGCCTACTTCTGAAGACTAAAACCCTGAACTTTAGAATTAAAATGACTCATGTTCTGGACCACAGTAACATCGGTGACTGCGCATAACAAGGAATGAACCTTGGTGAATTTGACTGCAGCGGGCTGACAAGACGGAGTCTAACACATTGGCTCCAATGGGGATGGCAGCTGCCGCTTCTTGGAGGTGCCAAGAACCGCAGAGCTTTGGGAGAGCAGACAGTGCCTCCATCCATTGGGCTATGGAATCATGATCAACTTATTAACTGAAAACTGACTGAAATGATTTGAAAAACTGACTTGGCAAACCTCAAACTAAACTGCAATGAAACTGGAACGAAATGCTGCCTTTTGGCTGCTTATTTATTTACAAAATCTACCCTACTCTGCTGCAAAAAAAATAGATCAGGTAATACTGAAATGCCAGATTAACCATTCAAGTAAACCTGAGAATGATGCTGCTTGAGAATGCTTCCACCAGGACACGGATGTAATTGCTGGCAGCCCTTCATGCACGTAATGAATCTGGCTATGTATGAGACAGCTTGATCTATCAGTCAAACTGAAAAACATTTCCATGTATGCTGCAATAGGATCAGAAAAGCCAGACTCTGTTTGCTGCCCCAACTCTGCAATACATACCTCCAGCTGCACATTGTCAATGCAATCATCCACAGGTAACTCTATTGTTTCTTGTTTTGAAGGAGGAAGAGCTTCCAAGAACTTTTCGGGATCTCGGAAGTCATATGACTGGATCTGCTCATTTAAATATTGAATCTCCTTCTCAAATATTTCAACAATTAACTCACAGAACCTAGTTTTAGTTTCAAGAGGAAACTTCGGAGATTTCAAACATTGAAGCAAGACTCTGACAAATTCTTCATTAATTTCAAAATCCGCTAACGAATTTCTAGCATCTTCTACAGCTTCAGAAAGTGCAGGGTTTGCCACATACCCTACCATTGCATGAGTGGATCAGCGAGCACTGGAATCTCTGGATCGAGGTGGAGTCGCCGGGTGAATGTTTCATCCTTCATATGTGTCTGACTGCTGTCCACCATCAGCATCAGATCTGCAACTTGATTTCCTGCACTGGGGCAAGACAATCTACAAGTCGACTGTCACGTCAACAGCAAACCATCTTCCCTAGTATGGTCACCACTATGTTAGCGCTCGATTCTGCCACAGGCTGAAGAAGGCAAAACTCGAGGAAACATCAAACCAACCTTAGCCTCGTAGCTAGCCCTACGAGGACAGGAGAGGGCTCTCTCCGGGTCTATCTCAGCAAAAGGTTTTCAGAAGGGCTGAGATGACCAAAAGCATAACTGATCTTAGGCTAGTAAACTGATAGAAAAGAGGTTTTTAATAAATGTTTGGGTTTTCTGGGCTGTGTGGGGCAAAGAACAGCTTGAACAGAGAAATATAATCAAAAACACAGATTATCTCCTGAGGCGAGATAAGCAAGAGATTTAACATCAAATTTGAAATTAAATGGAATGGCTGGACTGTTGAGGAGTTGACAAGGGCATAGAGGATGAATCCTTGTCAAGCAGAAGAAAACACCAAATATGAACAAACTTAAAGGCAGAGCATATAAATTATGAATTCTACCTTAACACTTCATTTGTTCAAATGGAAACGATCATGAAATGACATGAACACATAACAGGCTACATATGAAACAAAAGAGGACACAAATGTTAAATTTCATACCACAGGAATCTCAGAGGTCAGAGCTGCATTTTTTAATTAAAATCTCTGTCAAAATCTGTACAATAAAACTCTTATTTTCTCCTACAGTAGCTCTCAAAACTCTCTCCCTGCTCTTTCAAGTGATTTTACAATACATTAAATAAACTATGAGAAAGGCTAACTAATCGATGAAAATAAGGGGCAGTTACATCAATAATCATGAAAATAGGAAAACTCTGCTCTAAAAGGAATAGCGCTGTATTTGTTTGTTGATGACCAATGAATTGGTAGAACCTGTAGCTGAATTTTCTGAACTGCAACTGAAGACCCAAAATGGACTAACCAATTCGATTTGCTTTGCTGGGATAATTATCTGCACTTTTGGCTTCTGACTTTGATTGCCATGTTAGATTTACCATCCGAAGATCTCTGCTTAGCCAATGATTAAGAGACAAATATGGAGCGCAGATCCATCTGGATTGTTAACTGAAGTCATTAAATAGAAATCGAATCTTATTTATGTGATGAATATCTTCATTTCAAATTAGCCTGCCACGTTACATTTACCCTTTGAAAATCTTCTGGATACTTGTAGAAGCATATAAGAAAGGATAAGAAATCCCCAAGATTGATCTCATCACCACATCTAGCATTGGTCAGACATAACGGATTTGTATTCAAAAGGTGATTGTAAATCCCGCCATCATGCTAACAAATGGAGTCAGCCACCACAGCGTATGAATCTTCATTACGATGCCAGCAGAAGTATGCATGCGTTCTGTTTTTTATTTCAAAAATTTCCATGGCCGAAGCTTGATTCCTGAAACGCTGAATAACTGGGTTGCGCCTCTGTAAGGTTTGTTGAAAGACCTTCCATATTCCCCCCATCGCCAACAGTAAGATACACAAGTGCAGCAGGATTAAATATAGGTGTACACTTTCCATTAGTTATATTGTAAGCCACATTGGAATAATGATAAGATCTCTCGTAGGCATGAACATGATCAGCAAAACAATATCAACCTTGTATTTCACAAACTATGATTCAAATTGAACTCGCATAGCCTCTCCTTCCATGTAGGCATCATAGTAGCTGTTTGAAGGCGGCTGGGGGCGATCCCAAACAAGACTGGGCGCTCAAAACGATTTCTCGGACCTCTGTTTACGTGTGGGTCGCTCGCCTCTGCGTGGGTCGCTCGGCCCAGGTGGGTCGCTCACCTTGTAATTTCTCATTGCGGAAATCACCCAAGTGGGTCGCTCTGCCCAGGTGGGTCGCTCGACCTTCAACTCGGCCACAAGATGCACAAGCTTAAATTTCTGATGCCTTGAACTTGAACATCATACAATTCAGCAAATTTATTCCCATTTTCAAGGGGAGGCATTGCTAACACATTTGTTTCAACTTTGTGTGTGCTCGGTTCTAAATTGTTCAAGCAATGATGGTCTAAATCAGAAGATGAAGATAGCCATCTTAGCACCAAATGAATTGTGCGCTTGGTTCTTTACAAAAGGAACCACAGTATTCATTTCATTACACAAAACATCATCTGATCAATACATATCAACCATATCAATCATGTCCCCTTTGATCATGTTAAAACTCCAGTAGTCCTTCCTACCATTGTAGTTCCAGCTATTCTTCTGTCACGTCCACCTCAGATGTCCACACAATGTCCTTTAAAGCAGTAGAAAAATTCTCATAGAACTTGTTTTACTCTAGGGTATCCCCGCCAGCTTTACTTCCACAACAAAGAGAGAAGGAGAAACTTCAAAAACTTCTGTAGCTACAGAAAGATGCCCCTTTCTACCTGTTTCAGACCCCGGAATCTCATCTTGTAATCACGTCTTTTAACATTGAACCCAAGTGGCTTCACGCTCTCCTCCATCTTTGTGATGATTTCTGTAGCAGGTGTTCAACAGAGTCACTAAATACGGCATCGATGTCATCAAGACTGGTATCTCTTTCTCCTTCAAATTTGACTGGATTGTAGCCTTTCTTGAACCAAGAACTTTCTAATATCTGATGAATTGTAATCCGATATTTAGGATTCGGCTCAAGTATTCTCAGAATCAGTTTCCGAACTCCTGGAGAAAACCATTTCGGGCAAGTGAAATCTGCTCTGTATATCTTCTTATAAAGGGCTATGATGTTGGTTTCATCAAATGGTAAATAGCCGGCGATGAGGACAAACAGAATGACTCCACAAGACCACAGATCAGCTTTAGCACCATCATATCCCTTGTCCACAATGACCTCTGGGGCAACATAGTTGGGGGTTCCACAAGCAGTATGCAACAGTCCATCTTCCTTCATTTGTTGTGAAAGTGCACTTAGACCAAAATTAGAGATCTTCAGATTTCCTTTTGAATCCAAAAGAAGGTTCTCCGGCTTAAGATCTCTATGGTAAACTCCTCTGCTATGACAATAATCAACTGCATTTATAAGTTGCTGAAAATATTTTCTGACATCATCTTCCTTTAATTTCCCATGTTTGAGCAATTTGATTAAAAAGCTCTCCTCCTGTAACGTACTCTTTGTCGACTTCCCTGTTGTATCCTTTTTATTCACTTCTCTTTTTGGCTCGAAGTTGATGGTATCTTGTTGCAACAAATCTGCTCACTTGAAGATACTGTCGTTATCTGTTGATTTTGTATCAAAGAGCCTCCTCCTTCAGGTATTCCTGACCTTTGGAGGCATTCCTTTCCTGCCACTTTTCCTTCCGCTGTTTAGCATATACTTTGCTGGGCAGCTTGATTTCACAACTAGTCCTTTTGATATCAATGTCTTCATGCAGCTCCACCCAGAATACCAATCTTGGAATGAGTTTCCGAACCTTCCAGGCGGTGCACCAACACTCTCTTGGATGCTCTGGTTAAGAGTTTCTTCTAAACTCTCAAGCTCCTCAAGAATCTGTTCAATATGTTGTTCATTTCGCTTGATAATTTTATCTCGAGTTTTACTTTGCTTCTCAGTGAACTGACCCTTGTATGTTTGCTATGTCATTGCCCACAACCCAGATCTCCAATACAACAGCTGCAGCTGACTCTAAAATTTTATCATGGTGTAAGGATATTTTAATGTGAAGGCTACTACAACAGGATAACCTTCATGAAGAAGTTGCACAAACTAGACTGTAATTCAATAACTCGAGAGGGCCCAGTATCCTGTGTAGTATCTGAGATTTTGGCAGCCTTTTGGCACTTTTGACATTGAAACTCTGTTTTACAATTTCCTTCTCTGATTGCTGATGATGTATTTTGTCACTCTTTTGCAGGGATCGGAGCTGAGCTGCTGCCTTTTGAAGAGCTAGAGAATTTGATACATATTCTAAAAAACACATTTAATGATTTCTTCTTCAAAACAGGGTTTTGAAGAAGAATCAATTTCATATTGATGACATTCCTTAAATAAGCACCTACTGAACCTTCCTCTGGCCTACTTCTGAAGACTAAAACCCTGAACTTTAGAATTAAAATGACTCATGTTCTGGACCACAGTAACATCGGTGACTGCGCATAACAAGGAATGAACCTTGGTGAATTTGACTGCAGCGGGCTGACAAGACGGAGTCTAACACAGAGACGGGTGGTAGGAGTGCCCCGAGACTGGGTACGGTTATTCCGCTGACTTGCCACCGCGATCATGTTCTATAGGAACACAACTTCTGGGCAGGGACCTCAGGAGTAGATAGATACGATGTATCAGATGACTGTATATTTTTGAGACTGAACATGATCGGGCATAAGCCCAATTTTTGTATGATCTTATGGATCCAAATTTTTGTAAAGTTTTTGAACACTCTGATGATATATATACAACGATGTTTGATGTGATGTGATAAATGTATCAAAATGTATGATTTTTTTGATGATTAAATTTTATTGTATGGAATGATTAATATGCCAATCCAGTGCCTAATTAGCTAATGAGTCTGCCAACCAATTGTCGGCTCGAGGAATATGAATGAAAGTTAAAAAACGAAACGATCTTTGTAACAAACATACCCTCAAGAACAACTGGAGTAAAAATGGATCTCGAACCCGATAAGTATTGTTCAACTGCAACACCATCAGCTGGGAGTCCAAGAAAACTACCAACGAATCAATACCCAAAGATATTGCCTCCGAGAGTAGATAAAAACTTGGTGGTATTCTCGCTACATGCACAAGCAGTACCCACGTGCACTCTCCTTTTCGATATTGGCCAGTCAGATTCAGAGGAGAATGAACAAGCCACGAAAGCTAAGTTCCAGGTGTGTCTACTAGCACCATCGGCGAAACCAAAATGACTCATGACATCCAACACAACCTGCCAAAGCAGATCAAAAACATCACCAACCCATCAAAGATTGAAAATCAACCAGATATGTACAAAGCAAAACTATTATATACAAAAGCAACATGCCAGGCCAAAGCCTAGGCATAATACTTCTTCAAATAGAGCCCATTTCGGGGCTCCGGCAACTTGTTTCCTTCGAAATCAACCAGGGTATATGCCCCTTTCTTAAGGAATTTTTTAACAATGAAGGGGCCATACCACATAGACTTAAATTTTCCTGCCCCCAGGGCATCCTTTTCTTGGGCATAGACCAAAACAAGGTCACCTTCCGAAAAAACCCTAGGTTTGATCACCTTATCGTACTGAGCTTTGACTCAGTTTTTATGCACTTCATTCATCATGGCGGCATCCCGACGCTGCTCATCAAGATGTTCCAGATGAAGGAGCCGTTCTTCAAGACTAGAAGTGTCAGGAAGAAGTTCAACAGCTAATTTAAGAGAACGAATCTCGCATTCAATGGGAAATACAAATTCCAACCCATGCACTAGCTAAAAAGGAGTAAAGCCAGTTGCAGTTTTCACTGACGTCCTCTATGCCCAAAGTGCAGGATATAGCATAATATGCCAGTTGGATCTAGCTTTATTAATTGTCCTTTGAAGAATTGTCTTCAAGGATTTATTCATGGCTTCCACTTGCCCATTGGCTTGAGGATAATACGGAGATGAATGCTCCTGCCGGAAACCTAATTTTAGAGCCAACTCAGCCATCATGCTATTCTGAAAATGACTGCCATGATCAGTGACAATCTCTCTAGGAATACGAAAATATAGAAGACCAAGAGACAGAGAGCTTGCAAATTTCAACTACTTGCTCCTAAAAAGTAGGCATAGCTCGACTCCACTTTCCTTAAAGTAGTCTACTGCTACAATAATTTACTTGTGACCTTTAGCAGAAGGTGGGTTACAAGTAGTATAATCAATACCCCACTTTGTAAAGGGACCGACAGTAATGACTGGAAAAATCGGAGCTGGATGAGCGCACATTTTTCGAGTATAAACTTGACACGGATGACACTTTTTGACCGACTCTATACAATCCTTGAAAATTGAAGGCCAAAAGTACCCAGCACGCAAGTCTTTTGGGCTGTAGCAAGCCCAGATAAATGACCACCACAAGCTCCACCGTGGCAATCATTCAGCACAGCCTCAGCTTCTTCGAGAGTTAAGAAACGTCTCAGGATTGAATCAACCCCTCGATGGTATAAAGCATCACCAATGATCAAGTAACTCTTAGCCAAGTGACGCAACTTACGACGCTCATCTTTCGAAAAAGTAGAGGGAAACTTCGCAGTCTGAAGATACACAATTATATCTCCATACCAAGGATCCCGTGGAGAGATGGCAATGAAATGCATCCTGAAAGGATCCATTATAGACTTGTCTTTCCTATGAGGGCAACGGGACTTTTTCCTACAGTCCAATGATTTGAGGTGTTTCTAGACTTCATGGTGACCGGTGACATAAACTCAAGATCAAATTCGGTAAAATCACAATCCATCTATTGTATTTGTTCAATTACCACGGTCGAGAAAACCAAATGGATTGGTCACTACACAAACAGCAGCCAGGAATAAATGTAATGTTGAGCTGCCTTTACGTTGATGAACTTCTGCTAAAATTAACTTTTCTATTGAGTGTACTGAAACAAAATGTCCGCAAGTGGTCTCTGGTTCAAGAGGAGAAGAATATGTTTCAAGACATCATCTTCCCAACGCAATCTGTACCAATGGCAGATCTGCCTATCGCTGCATGGCCAAAAGGAAATCCCTGCTATAATCAGGTGGACTCAATAAAGGAGCAGAGGTCAATGCTTTTTTCAAAGCATCGAATGAGCGTTGAGCGAAGTCATCCCAAAGAAATGGAACTCCTTTCTTCAATAATCTCATAAATCCCTTGGTAACTTCAACATAATTTACGATAAATCTCTGAAGAAAATTAGACTTTCCTTGTAGACTTTGAAGCTGACGGATAGAGGACGGGGGAGGCAACCGAAGTATTGCATCAACCTTGAAGGGATCTACCCTAATCCCTTCCCTAGACACAATGAATCCCAATAACTGACCGGATGTAACTGCGAAAACACACTTGTTCGGATTCAACCTAATCTTATAGAAACGACAACGTTCAAATATTTGTCGGAGGTGAGCGGGATGATCCATCCTCTTTCGAGAATGAGCAGCTAAATCATCCAAATACACCTCAATAATATTTTTGATGTCGTGGAAGGCATATGACATGGCCCGCTGAAAGGTAGCCCCAGCATCTTTAAGACCAAAAGGCATCTTCTTGTATGAAAAAGTACCCCAGGGACAAATAAAGGAAGTCTTATGCTGATCTTCAGGACGGATAGTAATCTGATTATATCCGGAGAAACCATCCATGAAGGAGAAAATCTCATTACCGGCACACTCGTCAATGATCCGATCGATAAATGGTGTGGGGTAATTATCTTTAGGACATGCTTTAATTAGGTCTCTGAAATTGATGCAAAATCGAATCGTTCCTTGTTTTTTATCTACGGGGACGAGATTTGAAACCCATTTAGTCAAAGGAACAGGGAAAATGAATCCCGCCTTAAGAAGCTTCTCAACCTCAGCTTTGATAGCTGCTGCCTTCCTAGGATTGACCAGATGAAGTTTTTGCCTCACCGGTTTAGCATTTTCATACGTCTTGATCTCATGCTGGACAATAGATGGATCTATTCCAGGCATTTCCTCATAAGACCAAGCGAATACATCCCTATACTCTTTAAAGAGCTCGGTGTAAATTTGAACCTCTTCACGGGAACATTCAGCTCCGATGAAGACATTCTCAATAATATTGGGAACCCTGGAAATGTTCACCGGGATAGTAGGAGAAATCACAGCCATGTTCCCTTCAACATAAACCTGTGTTTGTG
This sequence comes from Pinus albicaulis, assembly GCA_034641835.2. NCBI lineage: Eukaryota > Viridiplantae > Streptophyta > Pinopsida > Pinales > Pinaceae > Pinus > Pinus albicaulis. The sequence goes on along the minus strand of CM076574.1, from coordinate 662,569,286 downwards.
CTAAAGGGTTCAAGACTGGGTGAACAGGACCAGGAGACCGAGGACTTGGAAAACTTGTTTCAACTTCGCTCAAGTCAGGTAAGAAGTAAGACCGATGATGCAAATCATCCCACGGTCTATCTATACCAGTCATGGCTTCCAGGATGGCCTCTTTAGATGGAAGAGTGGTATCAAGGCAATCCTGGGCCGAAGAAGAACTAAGTGTTCAAGCTGAGCCACATCTCCATCCAACTCTTCCGGTGAAATAGGAGCCTCGGACCGGATTCTCGCAGCTCGGCCAGATTCATACGGCCCCACTTGCATATCGGAAACGTTATTCCACCCACTTGACCTTCCGTTAATGTGGTAGTAGGGGAAGGTAAGGTCCAAGGGTCCGAAAAATAATGAGTTCTGAAGAACTCTCTTCGAAGAGGAGCCTTGGAGGATGAAATAGCATTAATATGAACCGTAGGAGGAGGAATATCGAAAGTAACCATCAAGGAAGAATACATTCCAACTCCTAAATTCTCAACAGGCGCCTTAGTATTATCCAACTTAGGAGGACAGTCCAGTTGGTCCACTGTAACAATCCTCCCTTCGTGAGGGAAACAAATAATCCAAAATAATGAGGATGCAATGGCATCCATCTCATAAATCCAGTTTCTCCCCAATAGAAGGTTGTCAACCGTCCGAAAGATGTTGCACTTCCGGTACGATGATTTAATATTAAAAGCCATGTGATGGGGGAGTCTCTTTTTAAAATTAGACATATCAAATGTAATCATAAGAGAATTTTTTGGATCAATAGCCCTAATGGCAGTGAGCAAAGCACTGCGCTGAGCCGGACAAGACTGGAGCACCTCTAAAGCCGACATGGCACAAGGACTCTACGCCAGATCTTCCACAATAGAGTAGTTCTGGGCAGCCCTAGAGTTTGGATTAATCATCGAATGCTTAGTAGATGCTTTGGGCATCCGGGGCATAGGATCAACAGTAGGCCTTGTAATGTGAAGCGGCTCAGTAGCATCGGGAGCACCCTTAGCTTTCAAAGACTCTTCTTCGCCATAATCATGGGATCTCATAGCGACATCCACGTGAGCACTCATCATGAATATGTTTGATGGAATTTCCCCTTCCTGAGTGCCCCCAGAGGAAGCCCCAGGATTTTGACTCGCGCCAAGAACTAGTTGTTGCCCTTGGGGAAAAGGGTATGTCAACATAGCCTGGGAACTAGAAGAGCCCTGCTGAGCTAACAAGCGCTGCACATCCTGAATTTCAGGGCAAAGGTGTGTTAGATGGTCTCCAGTACATAACTTGCATGTAAACTTCACTTTCTTTTTATCCTTTGGACCCTCACCAACATGCTCGTTGGTTTTATTTGCATTACCCTTCCCATTCTTGCCCTTTTTCTTATTATTTCGTCCCTTCTTCTTCCCTTCGGATTGTTGATTTCCTTTGGGATCAGAAGCTTGGACAACATTTATGGACAAAGACTGGGAAGGTGATGACTCAGCAGGCACAGCCTGACTAGAAGGAGCATATTGCAAAGACAACTGCTGCAGTTGAGTAAGCAGGCTGGCTGCACCACTATTGATTGATCCAATCAGTCCGTCACCATGAGGACCGGGCTTAGTTTTAGATAAATCTAATTTGGAGCGAGGAGCATTGGGCAGATACTTATGGAGGACCCCAGACTGAGAATAGATCAACTCAAGCTGTTGGGCCCTAAAAATGGCCTGCTCCTCGGAAAATACCTCGGAGAGGGATACATATTTTGAAATATCTGACTGCAGGGATTTCAGAAACCATTCCAAAAGGAATTCACCTGGAATATGAGCTTTAATCAACCTCTTCCTTCTCCTCCATTCCTGAATGTGATCAGAAATGTGGGTTGCGTCGTCTTGCTTAAAATTAGCTAGGAGTTCAGTCCCAGCGTCATATCGGACAGGCAACTGAAAATGGTTCAGAAATGTAACAGCCAGTTCTCCAAATGTAGCAAAACTGCCCCCAGTTAGCTCAATATACCATTTGGCAGCGTTTCCAGTTAGGGTGCGTTGAAATAATCTCAACCTAATCGAATCGTCGATCAGGGAGTTAGAAGAACACCATAAATGGAAAGTGGTGATGTGGTTAGCCGGATCCTCTCCATTCTTCCCTTCAAACTTTGGTATATCTGAAGGTAGTTTGGTCAGGATCGAAGGCCACCCCGGACTGTACCGAATCGGATCATTTGTCAATTTCGACAGATCTGGCAAGTTTAATGTTGCCAGAAAAGGTAAACGAGGTGGAGTCTGAGGATTCCATCCTTGGTAGGATGAATTCTCGACATTCTGAAAAGAATACCCTAGATTTGATGAGGCACCAGGTTGCCAGAAAGAACTCGTAGCAAAAGGAGAAGAACCTCCTCCCCACGCCGAGTTACCAAAGACCGGACCAGTTCCCCCGCCCGAAGTATTAAATGAAGAGGAAAGCCCCTGATAGGGGTTCCAGGCATTAGATAGAGGGGAAAAAGTCCGATAAGCACTCGATGAAGGGAAAGAAGCATTCCCTTGGTGACCAGCGTAAAATTGATTCCCTGCCCCCGCTGTAGTGAATACAGGGTTCCAACCTGTAAAAGTAGTTGAACTTTGACCTCCAGACCAAGGGTTGAAACTCTGGGTCTGAGAAGTAAATGGAAAGGACCCTAAAGAAGGATTCAAACTAGGAATGTGTCCAGTTCTGAAGGGGAACCCTTGAAAAGAAGCTGATCCACTAGCCATGGAAGACATGGGTGTAGATCCAGCTGCAGCAGCGGAAAAGGAAAAAGAAGGAATCCCACTAGTGGGCATTCCAAAACAGAAGGGACCAGATTGAGAAGCATGTGCTTGAGTGAAACCAGAGCCAAACACAGCAGCACTAGAGGCAATCAAAGATATAGCAATAGTGCCCCCTCCTTCAACAGAAGCAGGAGTCTGAATGCCTGCAGCACTCACAGCAGAAGCCGCGTTCCCAGTCGTGGCCATCGAAAGGTATGAATAATACGGAGGATCTTCTGGTCTCTCTGACTCAGGTCCGATGTATTGAACAACGAATGGATAATCAGGAGGAAGAGGAGATGGACCTGACCCAGGAGGTTCAGGTAATTCCTCAATTTGAAAATCTTCTTCCTGAGGAAATAAAACTCGCGAGGTGAGCGGAATGCTCCTCTCGGAACCGACACCAGAATCAGCTATGAAACCTTCAGACCCTTGTGGAGGATCTCTCTCCACTGCGTCAGATGTCACCGGGTGGTAACCACCTGCTAAATCACTCCTACGCCTTCTCGAAGAAGGCTCTGGACTCTCGGGAGATAACCCCCGGATTCTCCTCGATCGACGAGGTGCTTGATCAGCCACTTTAACAAATTTTAATTAGACTCAAAAAATATAAAGCTAGGCAAGCTAGGAGCAAAGAGCACTCACTATAAGAAAAATCCCTGAGATACAATCAAGCAAACAACCTTCAGGTATTTCCGCTCCGGGTGATTAGGACCGGACACCAAAATACAAGAAAGCGAAATATAGGACCTCCCGAAAGTAGTCTGGGATAATTACGGCCCAGGCCTACTAGCGAAGGTAACAGAAACAGTTACGCCGACCTCCTAACGACAGCCTTTGCCGGCACAAGTACCCAAGCTTCACAAGGGCACCCCCCAGAAGTACTGCTGAAAGTGATACGACGTCTGCCTCAGGTACCACGGGTATTCCCCCCCGCAGTCACCTGTGTGGAACCTAGGAGTGGCAACTATGGGCACCAATCCATGTCAGAAGCCGGGCGGAATGGTCTTGAGGTCAGATTCAGCTAATCGGAGAGGGGGTATCCCTCTTCTCAGCCTTCACTTCCCCTCGCGCTTGACTCTCTGGAGGAGAGCTTTCTCGGTCCACCTAACGGAGTTGGATTTCGCTCAATTAATCAACTTCTATGTTTTGTTTGAGCGGCCTTGGAGAGTTAACTCTCCACTCTCCTAATCCAAGGCCCTACAACCTAGCTAGTTGGTGTATGACACTTAATAAAAACTTGCTAGTTTCTTTTAAATTATATCGCTTATTTTAATTGGCTGTTATGTTAAGTCAAAGGGATACGGAAATGAAACTTGTGGTGTTTTGACGCAGAAAATAAATTAATAAAAACCAAACTACATGCAAATGCAGTAATTGTCTTTCGATGAAAAGCAACTTCTACACAGGTTCTACGAGACTAAAAAAATTTATTTTTCTTTTCAGATAACAAACTTCACACTCACAAAAACTATGAAAATGACTAAATGCTTAAGTGCACCTGATGCAAATCACTAAAAGCATGCAAATTCTAAGATGCAAAATCTCCTAAAGCAGAGTGAAATTTCCCAAAGATCCTTCAGTTTTATCTCTTTTTGGTTGTCCAGAAAGCTAGTTCCCAAAATCAAGAACTCTTAATATGAAGACACCAAAAACGCTTAAAAACAAGAGGAAGAAATCAATGACAACTCCTTTCCAAAATCAAGCCAAAATCCAAAGGCAAGAAACCTCAACAAAGCTTCAAAAGATACAATGAAATGAAAACAAAAATGCAAAAACAAAAGCAAACAACAAAGCAAAATGTTTTTTGAGCTTTTGAATTTTATAAAAGAAGAGTTCGAAAAGACCAAGAAAAACTATAAAATCCCAAGCCAAACAACACTGAATTTCAAGCAAAAACTTCAAAAATGCTCCAAATCTTATAGGGCTAACTAGTAGCAAGATCAATATGAGCAAAAGAAGACAAGAAAACTCAGCCACTCAGCCTAGAAGAATAGTACAACCTTGCAGCAAACAAAAACTTCAAAGAACCAAGAAAGACTCTTCAAAAGTTGCAACAAGACCTAGCCGACTGAACTCAAGAAAACCAACCAAGAAACAGGAAAAAATCGAAGTGCAAAGCAAAGCACAAAGGTAGGAATGAGTAAATGAGCAGAAGCTTTCTGTTCTGATGAAGCAGAATAGCCAATAATCCCTAGAAAGAGATCTTGGTACTCAAACCAGAAGTGCCAGCACAAGAAACAATACTTTGCCAAAAAGACTAGTTTTCAACCAAACAAGAGAGAGAAAAGACCAAAGACCACTTTCTACACAATCCAGAGGACACAAAGACACTGCAGGAACAGGTCTCCATAGACAGAAAGGACTGAAAAGCCAAGAAATCCAAAATTTCAAAATCTGCCTAGGTATACGCAACTTTACAGTTTAGCAACAAGCGTGCATACGCGACTGTGCTAAAGGAAACACGCGTATACGCGACTCCCTTTAACAAAAGATGCGTGTATACGTGATTGTGTGCAGACAAACCCGTGTATATAAAGGTAAATAATGAAAAAACAAAAAGGATCAAGCCTGGATAAGAAACGAGGACTTCAGTCTGACTGAGAAAGAGTAAACTGGACTGGAAATAAAAGTTAAAACTGTTGGAAACCTCTCAAACAGCTGAAACAACCCAACAGGGGAATCACAAGAATATGATCCCCAGTGGAGTCGCCAGTTCTGTTTCGGGGAAAATCACCCTAGAGGTTTGTTGGGTCAAAACCTCCACAGAGCAGGGCATGCCATTCAAAAGAACTCACACACAACCATACTTGAATGCAAAAAACTAGAAATCAACGATAACATGACTCACCCGTAGTCCTACGTTCGATGTAGATCCCGCGGGGTTCAAACCCCCAACAACCTTCCTTCCTCCTTCAACCTGCAAAACAAGAAAGAACGTGCACGGAAACCTAGTTGTACAACATATAATTCTCCTAAACGTTAGTGTAATCAATGTGAAACATGATATAAACGATAATAACTGCTTAATAATCAATCTTTCCACATATAACAATAGATACTAACACGGAAGTTCAGGAACAAGACGGTTCTTCATTATTATGAATAGCATGTACAATAGTAAAAGTGGAGAGATCACCTAAATCCTTCCACGATCTTCGAGCAGACCGTCGTCCGGATTCGTCCCGCCCTTGCCTCGCTAAGATTCTTCCAAGAGTTGTGCACTCGAGATGGCATATAAATGGATGAACATCTCTAGGAAACAAGGGTTTCCTGATATAAATCTGGGAAAGTGCAGGAGGCACGCGGAATCAGACTTGAATTGGGAATCCAAAAGAGTATAATGACTATAAAATTTCTCTCTCCCTTAGGCCATGCACATGAGGGGCTTTTATACTCCCTCAATGTAGTTTTAGTCAGTTGGAAACAGTTGGCCACGTACTGGGGTGGTTGAACTACTGGAGTAACCATCAACCCAGTCCGAAAATAGGGAATTTATATATTTTTTAATGGTTTTAATGGCATACATGGAAAAGTACATGTGGACTTGCGTATACACGCGGAAAAGTCTGGGCATAACCGCATATGGGAATTTTAACAATGTTTTTTAGTGAATTTGTTCAAGTCTGTAGGAATGGGTGCCCAAAGCCATAAAAGCAATCATGAATCATATGAAGGTGAAAAATGATGCTATAACAGGGTGGTATGTGGTTTGTTTTCTTTTGGAATGCAATATAGGTCTGCGTTCGACACGTGGATTTATAAAACCGCCCATGTCGCATAAAAGTTGCGCATTGTGGAAAGGGTTAAAAAATTATGCGATATGGAAATTGGGCCGTTGGATTGGAGGGTCCAAATCCAACGGTGCGAGTTTGAGCATGATGGATGAAGAGCTACGGGGTAAAGTATATGTGGGGTCGAAGTGACGTCAGCGAGAATTGGTGCACAGCAGACGGTGAAATAGGCTATCCAATGGTTCAATTATGAGCGGTTAAGATTGAAAAACGAAGCAGATAGGAAGAAATCCAAGGAAATGGAATGGGTGGAAGAATAAGGCCTGATGGCCTTTGATCTTCGAAGATCGACGGTCAGGATTAATTTTAAACCTTTCTGCTAGGAAACAAGATTTTATAGGAAAGATCAGGTTTTCAAAGGAAATTGGCAGAGAAATACAAAGGAGAGGGGACCCACCTTTTTATAATGGGTGGAAGAAAGGATGAATGCGGGCCGTCGAATTAAGAGCAGATCAACAGCGGAGATCTTGTCGCAGGATCGAATCGGCAGAGGTCAAAGGGTAAAGTGACAATGAAATGTGTTGATGCGATTGAGCGTGGACCGTTAGATCTAGGAGAGATCAACGGTGAATATTTAATCAGCGGGTTTATGTCAGAGGGCTTATAGAATGGATGAGCGCGATGCGATGAAGTGCAGACCGTTGGATCTAAGAGAGATCAATGGTTATGATTTAATCGCATCAGAGAAAAGGGAAGGGGCCAAAATACCAAGGCTTTTGATTTTGCGATGCACGATTGAGCGCTGACCATTAGATCGATTTTAGATATCAATGGTGGAGATTTAATTGGCGGGTGTGATGGTAAGGGCTTTTGAGTGGAGCGCGATTTAATCTGAGACATTGGTTCTTATGGATTCAATGGCTGAGATCTCATCGAGGCATCACAATCAGCAGAGGTCAAAGGAATAGGATAAGGGTTTTGTGATTGTCAATTTTGTGATGGAGCGAGAGTCATCGATCTAAAAGATAGATCGATGATGGAGATTTAATCATGAAGGAAAAAGGTGGAACGACGGGTTTGGAGAATGGAGTGATATGGACCATTGGATCTGGGTGGAGTAGATCAGATCAACGACAGAGAAGCGATCACGGGATCGCATCAGAGAAAAGGAAAAGAACTAAGAAAAGGGGCAAATGAATGTTTGCGATGCGATTTTAAACTTGCGATGCGATTTAGTTTTGCGATGTGATGAGCCGATGGCCGTTGATCTGCAGAGATCAACGGCCTAGATTTATTTAAACCTTTTCGTTGGGGAACAAAAGAAATGAAAGGAAAGTCAGGTTTTATGAAATAACAAAGAAAAGTAAGGTTTGGGAAATATTTTTAAGCCCTTTAGTGCCCAGTTGCGGCGCTTAAGGTCTTATGAGGCGAAGGGTTTACGGGAGTTAAGCCCTCGGGGGCTAAAAACCTTTATAATGGAAAAGACTATTTTTAGGCTTAAAAACAAAGTTTTTGAGGCAAATTGAGGGTTCCGGTAGAGGAAAGAGAGAATTTTAAAACCAGGTAAAGGGGAATAAAAGGTTTTAAAATGGGTTTTGGTTTATTTGGATATGAAATGAAGGTATTTTGGAGGATTTTTATGGAGGAAAAAGGGATGAAAATGGAGTTTATTTATGAGTGGAAGGAGGGGTAAAATGAAGGGAAAAATGGGATTTTAAGCAGTCTTCTTGGTAACAGCAGGCTTTTTTAGGATAAAGAGGGAAACAATAGTGAAGATTATCTCAGAGGGTAAAGATCATCACAAGACTTTATGAACTCACAATTTTGGACACGAATTGTTTCTTGAAGGCTAAAAAATAATTTTAGCCACCATTTGATATGACAAATTTTATAGGTGGCAAACAGTGGGTCCAACTTGGGATGGCAGCTCCTTGGAGGTGTTAAGAATCTTAGAAAAGCATTCTCTGGATGTATATCAGTGGCTTTGTACCTTGATAACCTTTTCTTCTTTCCTAATCAGTTGTTTAAAAGATGAGTAGAACATTAGACATATCAACAGAAAAATCCTTTCCCAAAAAGCTACCTACACACCTACTTCCTAACATTTTTTCTTCAGAAGATGCATTTGGACTTGCAAACCTTTTCAACAACATTTTATTCTTTTATTGAAAACATAAAACTAATCTAAGTCTACCCTTATTTCTCCATGAACTCAGATTAAATAGTTAAGTTCATAAGCTTCTCTACCTAACTACTATCTGTTAGGATTAGGCTGTTTGACAGATTTTATTCTCTAAATTCTAAAACAGAAATTTAAAAACATCCAAGCTAGGATTAAGAAGTCTAACTTGCTATTGGTATATGGCACAAAAACAAGCTGCACATAGACTAGAATTTGCAGAAAAATAAAGAAAAATGGTGAAGGCTTAAGATCTGAAAACTAAAGAACATCCTTCATTATCTTTTCAGCTCTGATTTTGAATTTTGTTTGAGTTGTCTTTCTTTCTCATCTGGTTCAGATTTTGGACATATTAGAACCAGTTGGTTTTGTACCTTTGGCTCAAGATTTGATCAAATTAGAGCCATTCTTCTTTTGAAACTCATAGGTTCAGATTTTGAGCTTGTTTGAACCTTTATTTTTCTATCCTAATCTACCTTACTGATAAGCCAAGATTAAGTTGTTTGGCATATCTAATTCACTAACCTATCAGCAGTAAATTGAAAACTAATTAGTCATGATTAGGCTGTATGACTAACTAGATGTGTGTTTTTAGGAGTGGCATTTGAGCTTGCACACTTTCAGACTTTGTTTCTCTTTTTTGGTATGGGGCTATCCCTTTCTTGTTTTCACACTGCCCTCTTTTCTATCTTCTATTGTTTTTGTATTTTTTGATTTTTCTAACTTTGAATGCAATGATGGATGAAATATTTATAATGAGAAAAAAAATAAAAAAGCTTCAAATTGGTTCAGTCAAGAAAAATAATGTTTGAGCATCCTGTCATTGACAGGACCTCCAAAGAGTTCAGTTCCATTAACTTCCTACAAGAAATAAGCATTGTTACCAACATTAGAATGAATAAGATAAGGGCCCATCCATAAGTTATCAAATTTCCCATGTTTTCCCTTATCTTCTCTCTTGGAATCCCACTTTAAAACTTTGTCACTAATGTTGAAATTATTGGCCTTTGTACTTCTATCAAACAACTTCTTGATGCTTTCTTGCTATTGTAATGCTCTGTTGTAGACTTCCTCTCTAATTTTTGGAAGATGTATAGTCTAATTTATTCTCCTTGTCATATCATTATCCTCAGACTGTATTTCTTGGATCAGCTTCATGACTGGCACTCCTAGGCTGGTTGTAAAAATTGCATCTGCTCCATAGACAAGCTGGTAGGGTTACATTCCAATTGATTTCTTGAGTGTTAGTCTGTTAGCCCAAAGAGCATGCACTAGCTTTGTGTGCCATGATTTCTTATTGTCTTCCAGCAACTTCTTGATTATATTTACCAAACTCTTATTGGAGGATTCCGCTAGCCCATTACCTTGAGGGTAATAAGCAGTAGAATAACCCAATGTAATCTGATATTTGTGACAGAATTTAACCATATTTTTGGATCCAAATGCAGCAACATTATCAGTGATAATCTTCCTATGGCAGCCAAATCTAGATAGGATATGATTTTCAAGGAATTTTATGATGGCAGAATCAGTGGCTAGCCTAGAAGGGATGGCTTCCATCCATTTGGTAAAAAATTCTGTTGTAGTGAGGATCCATCTATGTTGGGTAGATGAGGCTGGATGGATCTCTCCTATGAATTCTAGACCCCACTTTTGAAAAGGAGCTTCAACAATGATTTGATGCAAGGGTAAGAGAACCAATTTTCTTTTGCCTTCAAAGAGTTGGCACTTATGACAGGAAATAATAATTTTATGGACATCTTGAAAGAGGGTGGGCCAATAGTAACCAGCTCTAAGGATTTTATTGGTAGTTGTCTTCCAATAGAGGTGGCTCCACATTCCCCTTCATGAAATTCACGCTTGATCTTATCTGCATCATTCTCAGGCAAACATTTAAGCAATAATCCACTAGCATTTTTCCAATATAGACATTTATCCAAAATGTAGTAATTAACAACTTTTAAATTTAAAAATCTTGCCTTTGTTTTAGACAAACTAGGAGGTGTATTTAAATTGAGAAAAACATATGAAATATCAGCATACCAAGATGAAAAAAGAAAATAATCTTCAATAATGGGAGTTGACAACTCCTCCTATTCATCTAATGCATTTATCATGTTTATATCAAGAGCTTCAAAATTAGACTCACCCATTAATCTTGCTAGTCCTTGGCCTTTTATGAGCTTAGTGGGCTTGATTTCTAAATCATATTCAAGTATCACAGCTATCCACTTTCCTCTTTTTCCATCTGGATCCTGGGTTAAAATATCTTTCACAACTGAATTTGGCACAAATGCAATTATGTGGGAATGTAAAATGTAAACTCTGAAGTCTTTTAAGGCTTTGACCAAAGCAAAGGCTTGCTTCTTCATGATGTTGTACTTAAGGGGTGCATCTCTCAATGCCTTAATAAAGAATGCAATTGGCTGCTCTTGTCCCTTCAAGTTTTTATGTAATAGGACAACAGTCACTGTGTGTTCTAATGCAAATGAAAAAATGAAATTTTTTTTTTGAAAAATCAGGACTAATGAGAACTGGTATTTTGGTTAATGCTTGTTTTACCAGTTCAAATGATTTCTTTGCTTCTAAGGTCCATTTAGCTCCTTGTTCATATTTCAGCATGTTTGTAATGTTCCTAAGGAGTTCACTAGATTGGGTATGAACCTTCTCAAGAAATTAATCTTCCCAATGAAAGACTGAAGTTCCTTGATGTTTCTAGAATGATTGATTTGCAATATACCTTCAATCCTTTTTGGGTCTATCTTTATCCCTTCTTCTGATATGATGTGTCCAAGTAGTTTGCCTTCTTGGAGACCAAACATTTTTTTCTTTGGATTTAAAGATAACCCTTATCTTCTACATTTCTCAAAGACTTTTCTCAAGTGTTCTAGGTGTTCTTCATCTGTTTTGGAAAAAAAAGTGATATCATCAAGGTAAATAATGATGAAGTAGCCTAATTCTTCTGAGAATGCAATATCCATGGCTCTCTGAAATGTGGCACCAGCATTCATTAAACCAAAGGGCATTTTCACATACATGAGAGTACCCCATGGTGTAGTAAAGGTTGTTTTGATTTGATCATCAGGATGTACCAGAATTTGGTTATAACCTGAGAAGCCATCTAGCAAGGAAATTATTTTAGAACCTGTTAGCCACCTATAAAATTTGTTATATCAAAAGGTGGCTAAGACTTTTTGAGCCTTCAAGGAACAAATTTTATTACTAAAAAGTGTTGGCTCTTGAAGACTCTTGAAGGACTCATGCCTATCCTCTGTCCAAACTTCACTGTTGTTTCCCTTCAAAACTCAGAAATCCTGCTGATTTCCAAGTCAGAATACTGCTGCAAGAACCTTTTCCCCCTTTTCCCCCTTTTCCAAAGCTAACCACATTTTCTATCCCTCTATTTCCCATGAAAATCCTCATTTTCATGTTTTTCCCATTCCCCCTTCATCAAAAATCCCCTTTATAAGGTTTAAAGACTCCTTCTTTGCCTTATTCGAACCCCTCTAACCCTTTGAAAATCATTCAAAAAACCATAAAAACCCACATTTTTGGGCATAAATTGGTCCTAGCCCCTTCCTGCATAAACCCCCGGTCGTATGATCCTCCATGTAACCCACGACCCCGCAGACGGGCGCCTAGCCACATAATACATATCCCGCCCCAAAAATATTAAAAAACCTTATGTTATTTTTGAAACTTTGGGTTTGTAATTATTTTATCAATTTTCCACCGGTTCAAATTTTAAATTGTTCCGCACCGTCGATCTGATCTGAATATCGGACGGCGCGGAGTTCATCTCTTTGTGGTCCCCGCATTCCACTAACCCTTTTCAAAAACCGCGTGATATTCATCGCACCGCCTTTGGGCGATGACAGTTTTTTCCCGATCGCCAGCGATTCCACTCGTAGATTGACACATGTCCTAGGCACTGTTCATAAAACCACCGTTCATCGCGCGTTAACATTTGGACGTGGACCCCACGCGATATTGACATCCACCGTCCGATCTGGGGCCGCTCGTCCAACGATTATCGCTCACCGAAGATGCCCGACAGTTAACCGAGCTACGGTGCGACATCCAATTAATCTCCACCGTCGATCTGATCTGTAGATCAACGGTCCATATTTCATCACCCACTTCCGTCGTCTAGTCAACAATTTCTGCTTTGACTTCCCGTTTCCACGCCCGACCGTCGATCTCTGCATGATCGACTACTTTGATTTAAACATTTCTTCCGCCTTCACTACGCCTTCTCCCGATCAATCCCGACCATTGGATGATGCCATCCAATGGCCACGCTTCCTCCACATGTCCTCCGTAGCAATAAACCTATATATGGAGGATTTATTAATATTTGTTTGTATTTTGTAGGGTTTAAATGGTTTTCTCACCATTTTTGAAGAAAATTCAAAGGCAGAGGATGATGATTTTCCTGCCTTCGATTCACCAAAGAAAATAATCACAAGGTGTTAAAAACATGTTTCATCAGTGTTTCTTTAGGCATTGATGCCATATCTCCTCTGCGCAGCCCTGTACGTCAGCAAAAACCATGAATCGAGCGCAGTTAGAGAGTATCAGTGACGAAGACCAAAATTTATCAGAGTAGAAGATTAAAGACAGATTTTGCGGGGATCACGGCTAAGAATTTTAATCAAAAGCCTAATCCCTGATTTAAAACACAATTTAAAGAAGATCTTAAAGGTTTTATCGACAGCAATGCTTCCACCGCCACATCTGAGGCAAATTGATCCCTCTAGCTACCACTATGCCACCTGTGCCTCAAAGTATTCAATCAGAGGCGAATTTATTGATCAAGATTAGATATTTGTCTCAAAACGCAGCCAAATAGGAAACCATGCCAAGGAAATTAATGACAAACATCTACAGAGTTACTTTGATGCCACACAGAGCCTCAAAGGTCAACAAAAGCTCCCACCGAGCTTAATATTTATGTAAAAACATTTAATACAGAGTGCACCCATGTAAGTTTCTTCATTGAGCCCCTCAAAGGCCAAGAAGCCATTAAATCTGTATTAATTGTAATTGGAGATCTTTTATCAGATATCACCTCCTCATTCTTCTATATATACTACTGCAGAAGATGAGAGAGGGGTTGGTTGCAGAACTTTGATATACACTTGAGGTTAAATTTCTGATTGTAAATAGTGTTCACTAGCTCTTGGAGCTCTGTTTGTGATAGATAGGTTAGGCTAAGATGTGTAGATGGTTGCTAAACTAAAGCACTGGACTTAAAGCTGTAAATGGTTTGGAGCATCAATACAAGCTGATTTATGGGATCCTAGTCTATGTTGACGGTGATGTTTCTCTAATTGTAACTTGTCATTTTGTTTCTGTTTTCACTGTGTTTCATATTCTCTTATAAATAACAGCATGCATAGATTTAGGACCTGCTGTACATCAGTAACCTTCTCTAACTGAAAATATTTATCTGAATGTTTTCCTCTAAACTGTGTTATTTAGGAATGATATAATTTTGTTCAAGCATAGGAATGTTGGCGTTCCCTCGTCTTATTGTCTTAGTTGAATGTTATTCTTAAATGTTATTTTCAGTATATGTTTTGTGAATATGAACTGAGGAAGATATGGTGAGCCCTGGTCCTAGTTTTATTCCCACAACTATCTGAATGTTTCCCTTGGAATGTGTTAAAAGCTGGCTAGTTTAAAAGTACTTACCAGATCTTAGGCCATTCTTTGTTATCTTTGTGTTTGTCTTGAAAGTAACCAAGTAAATCAGAGCTAGGAGAGGATTTGTGGTGAACCTGGCCCGCTAGTTTATTCTTCAAAAGTTGCCTTCAAGTTTCCCTTTGTTTTAAAGTGTTTTCTATTGAAAGTGTATCAAAGGGTGGCTAGTTTAAAAGTACTTACCAGATCCTAGTTTACTTTTATGTTTTTCTTGAGTCTATGTCAAAGGTTGACTAGTTTAAAAGTACTTATCAGATCTTGGGCTGCTCTTTGTTTTGCATATGTTTAATTTCCCTTATAAGTGTATCATTTCATTCCATAAATCAAACTTCAAAGAGATCCTTAGACATAGATGACTTGCCCCATGGACCACTCTTGCCTCTTGCTGTTCCAATTAAACCCTATTATGACTCCATATACCAATGGACTAAAACCTGCAATTATCTATCTTTTTGGCTGAAGCTTACTCTGATTGCTTGCAACTTCTCTCCTTTGAAACTCTTCGCATTTAGGAATTTCCACCTCAAACAGTAATCATGCTCAACCATCCAAAAAAAAAAACAAACCCTTGGCCTTCATAACTAGCCTAATATCATTACCCCAAAACTTCAAAGACAAATCCATCTTTGCACTTATTGGAGAGATCCCTCTCCGGATTCAGGAGGGATAGATCCTAGAATCCCAAAATTGGTTGAAACGATGTTGTTTCTATGATTGGACTTTGACGATCTTGCTAATTACAGATTCCTAACATTTCTGGCGACTCCACTGGGGACGAAACCCAGAATCTTTTTCATTTTTATAAAACTTTGAGAGTAAAAAGCAGCCTTTTCAAGCACTACCAAGAAACTGGTAATCATGATAAAACTTGTTTGAATCAGTGACAAAATAGGTGAACCATAGGATTCCCATAAGTCTTTATCTAACTTTGAAAGATCAGTTGGCTTAGCCATAAGAGTAAATTGTCTTTGTCTCATAACCTTAGCTAAGTTTTGAACAAAGTTACAATATTCTTAGAAACCACATGACCGAAAGAACTTAGAAAACCTAAAAATATTTCAGATTGGTATCCAATAAACATGGTGGTGGACCATAAAACCTTTTACCTCTGAAAAGAGCTAAAAACCCACTTTGCGACTCCACAATCCTATCAGACCTTAAGAATCCACTAGGAAGAACCCTTGTCATCATAGTATCATTCAAACTCAGTTAGAGGACTGTAGGATTAGATTTTGTGAAAATAGATTAGTTAACCTTTTAAAGACTGTCATACCTGGTTGAAATTTTCTTGTTTGTTTGGGTCTAAAAAAAAAAAAAAACACAGCATAGTGGCTCCTAGAAAGATTCACACTAGATCCTATCCTGACCCTGATCCACCTGAGTTGGTTGATAACCCAGCAAGTATCCTTAGGAAGTCTCCTAGGATTAAATTATCAACTATTTTCAGATCACCCTTGAGAGCTAATTCAGTCCTTGAAAATCTTTCAGCTCTACAACAATCACAAGTTGACTTAGTAAATCCTTTTAGAACTAGGTCTCTTGGTGATTTATATCAGTTAGATTCTGAATATTCACTTTCTTCTCCCGAAACAAGTGAACATCTTGGTAGCAAAGAAACAACACCTCCTGATTTACATTTCCTTTACAACCTAGGTGCCTCTCATCCAATATCAGCTCAGAAAACTATTCCTGGTTCATCCACTTCTGCTCACCCTACACCCACTGTTCAAACCACTCCACTTCAGCCCACTTTCCCTCTTGTTAATCCACCTCTTGTAAATACACCCCCACCACATATCATGGCAACATGGTATGCTCCCTTAGTCCTTCCTGCACCATTAGTCAATCTTCCACAAGACTATCAGTCGAAAATTCCATTATATGATGCTAGCACTGCTACAACTACATCACAACATGTGGATAAGATGAATTACTACTTTGAAAGAAATGAAATTGATGATGATTCTGTCAAACTTAGATTATTTTCTCAGAGCTTGGGGGGGAAGTAATAAAATGGTTCAAAGGTTTAACCCCCCACAGTATTAATGATCTCCAAGCCTTCCATCAAACATTCTTAAGAAAATGGGAAGTAAATAAAAACCCTCTCCAAGTCCTTTCTGACTACAAGAACCTCCATAGAAACACTGGGGAAAGTGTGCAAGCTTATTGCACTAGATTCAATAGTGTGTATAATGCACTTTCCCCAAAACTAAAACCTCCACAGGGCTCAGCTTTTAAAAAGTTTCCTGAAGGGTTTGACCTTGAGATGGCCTATCAGTTGAGAGAGAGAGAGACTTTGCAACTCTTGAAGATATGCAAAGAGGTTCTCTTTCTGTGGAAGTCAACTTAATGGAGAAGAGAGCAAGAATGAAAAATGAAAAGAGAGTGTATTTTAGAGAGGAATCCACACCTTCTACTTCAAACTCAAAGATAGAAAAAATGATGGAAGAAATGATGAAATAAATGAGCATAATTAAGAGAGCACAAGCAAGCCAAAACCAAATTGCTCCTCAAAATAAAAACCAGAACCAAAACCAGAATTTTAGAAGAAACCAACCTCCAAACAGACCTAGGGAAGATGATTAGCAGATCACTCCTCCCTTTCAGCAAAACTATGTAAGTGAGGTTGAGGAAACAGATGAAATAACAGAGGAGGATGATATCAACATGCTGGGGATAGACAATGATGACTTTGAGATTCATTATGATAGAAAACAAGGTCTATAAACACCTTACGATGATAGAAGAGATGATGATGAAAATTATTATCAAGACATGGAAAATGTCATCATAGAACCTCAAAAAGAATATGACCTCAGAAGCAAAACTAGTCAAAAAACTCCCAACAACAAAACCTCTGAAAAATCTTCACAAAACAGCACTACAACAAAGCCTAGAGTTGTCAAACAAAAGGATAAAACAGTGGCTACAAATTCTAGTAATGATAAAGAGAAAGGCACTCAAAACAATGAAAAACAGAGTGCAGACATTAGCAGTACTAACACTTCAGCTAGTACTCCTGTGAAAACAACTTTGTCAAGTGTAAATAAAACAAATCAACAAGTTGATATTGTCGATAGAATGACAGCTAATAAGGCTGAAACTAGCACTTTAAAGAGTCAAATTCCTTTCAGCCCGGAGCAGGAAATTTCAAAGATCAAAATCTCTGTTCCCTTGACTGAGTTAGCTGCCCAACATGTATATAGAACCCAAATTTTGAAGGCTTTAAACATTGAAGAAAATGAGGACACGGTCAATCTTAATGATGACCAGCCAGAGCTGATTTTTGGTCCTAAGATTGAAGGTAGATATTGAGAGGGACCTGTTCCTCCCTTTTATATAAGTTTAAATGTTCATGACAAAATTTTGCACAACGCTATGCATGATTTCGAGGCTTCTCATAATTTAATGCCAAAATTTGTAATGGAGAGCCTGGGTTTAGAAATCACCAGACCTTACAAAGACCTTTACTCCTTTGATTCCAGCAGAGTAAAATGTTTAGGATTAATCAAAGACCTCTGTGTTAACTTAGCTCAAATTCCAGCCAAATGTTTAGTCATGGATATTGTTGTGGCTGATGTGCCCCCAAAGTATGGAATGCTACTATCAAGATCTTGAGGGGCTAAGTTACAGGGGGCTAAGTTACAGGGGACTATGCAAATGGACATGACTTATGCGACTATCCCTGTTTTCAATCAGAATAGAAGACTTTACAGGGAGTCCCATATGAAATACACAGTTACAAGTCAAGACAGACCACAAAACTCTCCTATGTATTCTGTAAATACAGGCCTTGATTCTTTTATCATGTTTAATGAGGAAACACTTGGCGAACAAGTCACTTTAACAGGATTAATGGCCGATAGGGAGGAAGAGGCGAACACCACAGAACTGTCAAAATAGTTTGTTGAACCGTTAAGCATTAGCAAACTAAACAAAGGTCTTAAACTATAAGTCATGCAACCTTTACTTTTAAACATTGAGAGTCAAGAAAGCAGTCCTCAACCCAATAATATATCTGAGGAAATAAAACAAATTCAACTGAGTGCTGATACTCAAGAACAATCAGAAAGCCCAGTGGTTGAAGAGGAGGTTCACAAACAGATGAAATTGAAACTAGTCCTTTGTGGAGTATGTATTTTGATGGATCCTGCACTAGAACTAACGCTGGTGCAGGTGTCTGGATTTCCAACACTGAAAATAACCACATAGAAAGCATTTCCTGCAAGTTAAAATTTCAGTGTTCCAATAACATAGCAGAATATGAATCCCTTCTCTTAGGCTTACATCTATTGAAAAAGTTAGGAGCCAGAAGAATTAATGTGTATGGGGATTCAGAGTTAGTCATTAGGCAAGTCAATGGGGAATATAACGCAAATCATCCTAGACTTAGAGCCTACCGAAACGATGTCATGGACCTTTTGAAAACCTTTGAGGAGTCCAAACTGTTTTTTGTCCCAAGAAAAAGAAATATTGCGGCCCACAATTTAGCCTTTGTAGCTAGAACATGCTTAACGCCATATGAAACCAAAGACTGCACAGCTGAGATAAAATTTAGACTAGATATACCTGATAATGAAAAGTATTGGCAGGTGTTTGACAATGATAAACAAATAGAATACTTCATGCAATTCATAAATGAATTTGAACTACATAGTTCGGACTCATATTATGATACAGACTGCAGTGAAGAAAATTTCCTTGGTGAAGAAGAACCGTCTCCTGAACCTGTTAATATTAACTCGTCAATCGTTAGAATCTGTAATTTTAGAAAATTGGTGAGACTAAAACTGCAGAAGCAACATT
The DNA here is from genome assembly GCA_034641835.2 of Pinus albicaulis. Classification (NCBI taxonomy): domain Eukaryota; kingdom Viridiplantae; phylum Streptophyta; class Pinopsida; order Pinales; family Pinaceae; genus Pinus; species Pinus albicaulis. Next base: position 662,550,087 of record CM076574.1, on the reverse strand, counting down.
ATTTCAACCAACTTTGGGATTCTAGGATCTAGCCCTCCTGAATCCGGAGAGGGATCTCTCCAATAAGTGCAAATATGGATTTGTATTTGAAGTTTGGGGTTATAATATTAGGCTAGTTATGAAGGCTAAGGGTTTTGTTTTTTTTTTCGGATGGTTGAGCATGAATACTATTTGAGGTGAAAAGTCCTAAATGCAAAAAGTTTCAAAGGTGAGAAGTTGCAAGTAAATGGAACAATTAGGCTAAAAATATAGATATAACGGTGGTTTTTAGTCCATTGGGCTATGGAGTCATAACAGGGCTTTAATTGAACAACAACATCAAGAATGATCCAAGGGGCAAGTCATCTGCATCACAAGATTATTGAGATTTATAATGATGGAATGGAAACAATAAAGTGTTGGAGAGGTGGAAACTGATAATAATTTCACAAAGGATTTATAGTCAGTTCAAACAAGAAAAGCCTCTTAAGTAACTGTTTAAAACCAATCAAGTGTAGGGCTAACCATTGACTTCTTGGAAAGGTTTGTATTAAAGCAGCTTAATTGACAAACAATCCAGTAATCCACATAATTACCTTCAGAAATTATGAAAACATATAAGAGAAGACAGAGTGTAAACTTAAGATCAGATAAAGTTATTTTAAACCTAGTCTGCTTTCAGTCAATACCAACGGAAAATTTTAGAATCTTCTTTTGGAGAAAAACTAGGACCAGGGCACACCATATCTTCCATAGTCATTTTTAATAAGAAAAATAAGGAAAATAAATTTCAAGAACAATGTTTAAAGCAAACAGTAGGACGAGGGAACTCCCGCATTCCTAACTGCTTAAATTGTATTAAATCATTCTTAAATAAACAAATTGGAGGAAAACATTGAGATAAAGCTTTTCAGTCATAGAAGGTTACTGATATACGGCAGGTCCTAACTCTATAAATGTTGTTATTTATCAGAGAATAGTGAACAATATGACATACATAGAAGGAAAATAATAACAGAGAAAGAATCACTTCACCAGTGATATAGACCCAGATCCCAAGAAACAGCTTGTTTATTGATGTCAAACCAGTTACAGTACTCAGGTCCAATGTTTTAGTTCAGCAATCATCTTCACTATCCAGCCTAACTAATCTATCACAAGCAGAGCTCCAAGGACCAGTGAACACTATTTACAATTAGAAGTTTAAGCTCAAGTGTATTTCAAAGTTCTGCAACCAGCCCCTCTCTCATCTTCTATAGTAGTATATATAGAAGAATGAGGAGGTGAGATCTGATAAAAGATCTCCAATTACAATTAATACAGATTTAATGGTTTCCTAGCCTTTGAGGGGCTCAATGAAGAAAATTACATGGATGCACTCTGTATTAAATGTTTTTACATAAAGATTAAGCTCGGCGGGAGCTTTTGTTGACCTTTGAGGCTCTGTGTGGCATCGGGGTTACTCTGCAGATATCCTTTGCATTAAGATTCCTTGCAGAAGTAAATTTCTGGCTGCGCTGAGGAAAATATCTGATCCTGATCAATAATTCGGCCTCTGATTGAATACTTTGAGGCATAGGTGGCATCGTGGTAGCTAGAGGGATCAATTTGCCTCAATTTTTGGTGGTGGAGGGTTTCCTGTCGATAAAAGACTTCAGATTTTCTTTAAACTGTGTTTTAAATCAGGGATTAGGCTTTTGATAAACATCTTAGACGTAATCCCCACAATAGTTGTCTTCAATCTTCTGCTCTGGCATATTTCTGGTTTTCTGAACTGATACTCTTTCACTGTGCTTGATTCATGTTTTTTTGCTTGGTGTGCAGGGCTGTGCAGGGTTATGTGGCATCAATGCCTAAAGAAACACTTATGAAACATGTTTTTAACACCCTGTGATGATTTTCTTTGATGAATCGAAGGCAGGAAGATCTTCATCCTCCGCCTTCGCATTTTCTTCAAAAAATGGTGAAAAAACCATTTAAACCCTGCAAAATACAAACAAATATTAAAAAATCCTGCATATATAGGTTTATTGCTGCAGAGGACACGTGGAGAAGCATGGTCGTTGGATGGCATCATCCAACGGTCGAGATTGATCGGGAGAAGGTGTAGTGAAAACGGAAGAAATGTTTAAATCAGAGCCATCAATTGCACAGAGATCGACGGTCAGGAGCGGAAACGGGAAGTCAAAGCAGAAAATGTTGACTGGGCGATCGAATCAGGGTGATGAAATATGGACCGTCGATCTGCAGATTAGATCAACGGTAGAGATTAGTTGAAAGCCACGTCTTAGCCCGGTTAACTGTCGGGCATCTTCAGTGAGAGATAGCCATTGGATGGCCTGCCCCAGATCATACGGTGTACACCAATATCGCGCGGGGTCCACGTCAGAACTTTAACGTGTGATGGACAGTGGTTTTATGAACAGTGCCCAGGACGTGTGTCAAACGATGAGTGGAATCGTTGGTGATTGGGAAAAAATCGTCGTCTCCCAAAGGCAGTGCAATGAATACTGCGCGGTTTATGGACAGGTGAGTGGAATGTGGGGACCACCGGGAGATGAACTCCACATCGTCCGATCTTGAGATCAGATCGATGATGCGGAATGATTTAAAATTTTTACCGGCGGAAAATTAATAAAATAATAAAAACCGACGATTTTTAATACATAACCAAGGTTTTAAACTTTGGTCGAGAATTATTTTATTTGAAGCGGATAGGCGCCCGACTGCGGGGCCTTTGGGCGCATGGGAAATAATGGGACTGGGGTTTTTAAGAGGAAGGGGCTTAAGTCCCCACCATAAAAAATATGATTTTTATGAATTTTCAATGGTTTTCAAGGGAATCTGAGGGTTCCGATAAGGCAAAAAAGGAGTTTTCAAACCTTATAAAAGAGATTTTGACGAAGGGGGAAATGGGAGAAACATGAAAATGAGGGATTTTCATGGGAAATAGAGGGATAGAAAATGAGGTTATTTTTGGAAGAAGGAAAAAGGGAAAAGGTTCTTGCAGCAGTATTCTGGCTTGGAAATCAACAGGATTTCTGAGTTCTAAAGGGAAATAGTAGTGAAGTTTGGACAGAGGATAGGCATGAGGCCTTCAAGAGTCTTCAAGAGCTAACAATTTTTTAGCAATGAAATTTGTTACTTGAAGGCTCAAAAAGTCTTAGCCACCTTTTGATATAAAAAAATTTATAGGTGGCTAACATTGTCCAGCAAACTAAAAAAAAAAACGGAATTGGATGCAGAGTTTGAAACAGATGAGTTAGAAACTCTGCACTCTAAAGATGAAAGTTTTCCAAGTGGTCTAGCACCTTTAGAAGAGTTGTTTGATCTTAACGATGTGGCCAAAAAACCAAAACTAGAACCTGTAGAGACTGAAGTGGAGGAGTGCAATATAGGCAGTGAACTTAAACCTATGATGATTAAATTGTTTAAAAATTTACTAGCTCACATTAAACTTAATACATAGAGTTGTTTAAAGAGTTTTCTGATGTTTTTGCGTGGAGTTACGAAGATCTTAAATCCTATGACACTGAAATAATACAGCACAAAATTCCCCTTAAAGAAAACCAAAAACCATTCAAACAGAAATTGCGTAGAATAAACCTTGTTCAGTTGCCTTTGGTTCAGAAGGAGATCATGAAAATGTACGATGCTGGTATTATTGTCCCTATTAGATATTCTGAGTGGGTGTCTAATCTGGTGTCTGTTAGGAAGAAAACTGGAGAGATCAGGCTTTGTATAGACTTTAGAGACTTAAACAAAGCTTCATTAAAAGACAACTACCCTTTACCTAAGATGGATCATATTTTACAAAGGATGGTAGGGTCTAGAAGAATTTCTTTGCTTGATGGCTACTCAGGGTACAATCAGATCTTAGTTCACCCTACTGATCAATTAACGACATCCTTTACTACACCATGGGGCACTTTCATGTATGTGAAAATGCCTTTTGGTCTAATGAATGCTAGAGCAACTTTTCAAAGAGCCATGGACATAGAATTCTCGAAAGAACTGGGTTTCTTCATCATTATATACCTTGATGATGTCACTGTGTTTTCAAAAATAGATGAAGAACACTTAGAACATTTAAGAAAAGTTTTCGAGAAATGTAGTAAGTTTGGAATATCTTTAAACCCTAAGAAGACACTATTTTGTCTCCAAGAAGGTAAACTTCTTTGGTACATTATTTCTGAGGAGGGTATTAAGATAGATCCAAAGAGGATTGAGGCCATATTGCAAATCTCTCATCCTCAAAACATCAAAGAGTTGCAATCTTTCATTGGGAAGATTACATTTTTGAGAAGGTTCATCCCCAACCTGGTTGAGCTCCTTAGGAATATCAAAAACATGTTAAAAAAGGAGCAAGGGGTAAAATGGACTTTGGAAGTAAAGGAGTCCTTTGAACTGGTCAAACAAGCGTTAATCAAAACACCGGTTCTCATAAGTCCTGATTTTTCAAAAGATTTTTATATTTTTTCATTTGCATCAGAACATACCATAGTTGTTGTTCTTTTGCAGAAAAATCCACAAGGACAAGAGCAACCTATTGCATTCTTTAGTAAGGCATTGAGGGATGCCCCTTTGAAGTATAACATTATGAAAAAGCAAGCTTTTGCTTTGGTTAAAGCTTTGAAAGACTTCAGAGTGTACATCCTTCACTCACACATCATTTCCTTTGTCCCAAACTCAGTTGTTAAAGACATTCTAACACAGGACCCAGATGGTCAGAGAGGTAAGTGGATTGTTGTCATCCTTGAATATGATTTAGAGATAAAACCCACTAAACTCATCAAAGGCCAAGGTCTAGCTAGATTAATGGCTGAATCAAATTTTGAAGTTCTTTATATTAATATGATTAATGCTTTTGATGACCTAGAAGAATTCTCAACTCCCATAGTTGAAGATCATTTTATGAATTCTCCTTGGTATGTTGATATTATTTATGTTTTTCTTAAATTGAATACACCTCCTGGTTTGACAAAAACAAAGGCAATGTTCCTCAAATTGAAAGATGTGAACTATTGCATTGTTCATAAATGTCTTTACTAGAAAAATGCAAGTGGTGTATTGCTTAAATGTTTGCCTGATTTTGATGCAAAAAAGGTTAAATACCAGTTCCATGAAGGAGAGTGTGGAGGGAATTTGTACTGGAAGACAACAGCCAACAAAATCTTGAGGGTTGGTTTCTATTTCCCTACTCTTTTCCATGATGTTCTCAAGATGATCCTAGCCTGTCATAAATGTCAACTTTTTCAAGGCAAAAGAAAACTACCACCCCTGCCTCTGCATCCAATCACTGTTGAAGCCCCATTTCAACAGTGGAGACTTGACTTCATAGGAGAAATCCATCCCCCATCTTCTTCCCAACATAGATGGATTCTCACTACCACAGACTATTTCACTAAGTGGATAGAAGCCATACCTTGTAGACAGGCCAATGATTCAGTTATCATAAAATTTATGTAGACTAACGTTATCTCCAGGTTTGGCTGTCCTACCAAGATTATCACTGATAATGCAGCAACATTCATATCAAACAAGATGGTTGATTTCTGTCACAGATATCAGATAACAGTGGGGCATTCCATGACCTATTACCCCCAAGGTAATGGACTTTCAGAATCCTCAAACAAAAGTTTAGTGAACATAATCAAGAAATTGTTGGAAGACAACAAAAATTCTTGGCACACAAAGCTAGTTCATGTACTGTGGCTTGACAGATTGACTTTGAAGAAATCCATTGGCATGTCACCTTTTCAATTGGTGTATGGTACTGATGCAATTTTTCTAAATAGCCTTGGTGTACCAATAATGAAGTTGATTCAAGAGTTACAAACTATATATAATGACATGATCAGAAGAGTAAACCAGACCATTCATCTTCAGCAAACCAGAGAGGAAGTTTATAACAAAGCATTGCAGAAACAGGATAGCATTAAAAATCTTTTTGACAGAAGAACAAAGGCCAGCAATTTCAAAATTGGGGAAAAAGTTTTAAAGTGGGACTCAAATAGGGAAGAGAAGGGCAAGCATGGAAAATTTGACAACTTATTGCTTGGCCCTTACTCTATTCATTCAGCTGCTGGTAACAATGCATTTTTCTTGCAGGAGTTGAATGGAGCATAATTGTTTGGGGGTCCTGTCAATGGCAGGATCCTTAAGCATTACTTCTCTTGATCCATGTTATGTTCCAAAAGCCTTTTTATATTTTTTTCCACTATAAATATTTCATCCACCATTACATTCAAAGTTGTAAAAATCAAAAATAAAAAAACAATGAAAAGAAAGAAAAGAGGGAAGATTATGAAAACAAGAAAGGTATAGTCCCATACCAAAAAAGAGAAACAAATCTGAAAGTGTGCAAGCTCAAATGCCACTCCTAAATAACACACTTCTAGTTAGTCAAACTGTCTAATCTTGACTAATTAGCTTTAAATTTTCTGCTGATAGGATAGTGAAATCGATTTTCCAAATTGTTTAATATTGGCTTATCAGTAGATAGTTTAGGACAGAAATTAAAGGTTCAAACATGATCAAAATCTGAACCTAGGGTTTCAAAAAGAAAATGACTCGAAACTACTTCAAAATTCTGACTCAGAAGATGTAAATCTAGTTCTAATTAGCTCAAAATTTGAACCAGATAACAGAGAAGGAACAGCTCAAAGCAAAAGTTAAAACAGAGCTGTGAAAAGAGAAGGCCATGATGAGAAGCTTTCAGATCTTAAGCCTTCCATTTTGATTAAATTTTTTGTAAAATAAATGTCTATGTGTAGCTTGTCTTTATGCCATGGACAAACATCAAGTTAGACTATTCAATCCTGACTTGAGTGCTTTTCAATTTCTGTTGTAGAATTTAGAGAATAAAGTCTGTTGGACAGTTTAATCCCAACAGATAGTAGAATAGGTAGAGAATCATATGGGCTCAACTGTTTAATCTGGGTCCATGGAGAAATAAGGAGTAGAAATAGATTAGGTTTCCTACTTTCAAAAGAATAAAATGTTGTGAAAAGAGTTTGCCAATCCAAGTGCACTCTAATGAATAAAAAATGTTAGATCAGTAGGATTGGATAGGTAGAAGCTTGTATTGATGAAGATCCATTGTTTTTATGGCTATTAATATGTTTTCAGAACACATCATCCACAGAAAGAAATGCAGCCCAATGGATGAGGAAACTAATCAGCCTCCCAGAGAACATAAATGGATCAAGCATAGGTTAGCCTCCCAGAGAATGCAGGTCTGAAGTTCTTGATGCCTTCAAGAAGGCACCATCCCCAAGTGGAGCCACTGTTAGCCACCTATAAACTTTTTTATACAAAAGGTAGCTAAGAATTTTTGAGCCTTCAAGGAACAAATTTTATTACTAAAAAGTGTTGGCTCTTGAAGACTATTGAAGGCCTCATGCCTATCCTCTGTCCAAACTTCACTGTTGTTTCCCTTCAAAACTGAGAAATCCTGCTGATTTCCAAGTCAGAATACTACTGCAAGACCCTTTTCCCCATTTTCCCCCTTTTCTAAAGCTAACCTCATTTTCTATCCCTCTATTTCCCATGAAAATCATCATTTTCATGTTTTTCCCATTCCCCCTTCATCAAAAATCCCCTTTATAAGGTTTAAAGACTCCTTCTTTACCTTATCTGAACCCCTCTAACCCTTTGAAAATCATTCAAAAAAGCATAAAAACCCACATTTTTGGGCATATATGGGTCCTAGCCCCTTTCTGCATAAACCCCCGGTCATATGATCCTCCATGTAACCCGCGGCCTCGTAGACGGGCGCCCAGCCACATAATACATATCTCGCCCCGAAAATATTAAAAAACCTTATGTTATTTTCGAAACTTTGGGTTTGTAATTATTTTATTAATTTTTTGCCGGTTCAAATTTTAAATCGTTCCGCACCGTCGATCTGATCTGAAGATCGGACGGTGCGGAGTTCATCTCTCTTATGGTCCCTGCATTCCACTAACCCATTCCAAAAACCGTGCGGTATTCATCGCACCGCCTTTGGGTGACAGCGGTTTTTTCCCGATCGCCAGCGATTCCACTCATTGGTTGACACGCGTCCTGGGCACTGTTCATAAAATCGTCATCCATCACACGTTAATTTTTGGACATGGACCCCACGCGATATTGACATCCATCGTCTGATCTGGGGCCGCTCATCCAATGGCTATCGCTCACCGAAGATGCTCGACAGTTAATCGGGCTACGGCACGACATCTAATTAATCTCCGTTGTCGATCTGATCTGCAGATCGACGGTCCATATTTCATCGCCCATTTCTGTCGCCCAGTCAACGTTTTCTACTTTGAATTCCCATTTTTTCTCCCGACCGTCGATCTTTGCGCGATCGACGACTTTGATTTAAACATTTCTTCCGCCTTCACTACGCCTTCTCTCGATCAATCCCGACCGTTGGATGATGCCATCCAACGACCACACTTCCTCCACGTGTCCTCCATAGCAATAAACCTATATATGCAGGATTTAGTAATATTTGTTTGTATTTTGCAGGGTTTAAATGGTTTTCTCACCATTTTTGAAGAAAATTCGAAGGCAGAGGATGATGATTTTCCTGCCTTCGATTCACCAAATAAAATCATCACAGGGTGTTAAAAACATGTTTCATCAGTGTTTCTTCAAGCATTGATGCCATATCACCTCTGCACAGCCCTATACATCAGCAAAAACCATGAATCGGGCGCAGTCAGAGAGTATCAGTGATGAAGACCAAAAATTATCAGAGCAGAAGATTAAAGACAGATTTTGTGGGGATCACGGCTAAGAATGTTAATCAAAAGCCTAATCCCCGATTTAAAACACAGTTTAAAGAAGATCATCAGGTTTTTATCAACAACAGCGCTTCCACCGCCACATCTAAGGCAAATTGATCCCTCTAGCTACCATGATGCCACCTGTGCCTCAAAGTATTCAATCAGAGGCCGAATTTATTGATCAGGATCAGATATTTGTCTCAAAACGCAGCCAAAGAGGAAACCCTGCCAAGGAAATTAATGAAAAACATCTGCAGAGTTACTTCGACACCACACAAAACCTCAAAGGTCAACATAAGCTCCCACCGAGCTTAATATTTATGTAAAAACATTTAATATAGAGTGCACCCATGTAAGATTTTTCATTGAGCCCCTCAAAGGCCAAGAAGCCATTAAATCTGTATTAATTGTAATTGGAGATATTTTATCAGATCTCACCTCCTCATTCTTCTATATATACTACTGCAGAAGATGAGAGAGGGGTTGGTTACAAAACTTTGATATACACTTGAGCTTAAATTTCTGATTGAAAATAGTGTTCACTGGCTCTTGGATCTCTGTTTGTGATAGATAGTTTAGGCTGAGATGTGTAGATGGTTTCTAAACTAAAGCACTGGACTTAAAGCTGTAACTGGTTTGGAGCATCAATACAAGCTGATTTATGGGATCCTGGTCTATGTTGAGGGTGATGTTTCTCTAATTGTAACTTGTCATTTTGTTTCTGTTTTCACTGTGTTTCATTTCTCTTATAAAGAACAACATGCATAGAGTTAGTACCTACTGTACATCAGTAACCTTCTCTGACTGAAAATATTTATCTCAATTTTTTCTTCTAAATTGTGTTATTTAGGAATGATATAATTTTGTTCAAGAATAGGAATGTTGGTGTTCCCTCGTCTTATTGTCTTAGCTGAATGCTATTCTTAAATGTTATTTTCAGTATATGTTTTGTGAAGATGAACTGAGGAAGATATGGTGAGCCCTAGTCCCAGTTTTATTCCCACAACTATCTGAATGTTTCCCTTGGAATGTGTTAAAAGCTAGCTAGTTTAAAATTACTTACCAGATCTTAGGCCATTCTGTGTTATCTTTGTGTTTTCTTGAAAGTAACCAAGTAAAGCAGAGCTAGGAGAGGATTTGTGGTGAGCCCGACCCGCTAGTTTCTTCTCCAAAAGTTGCCTTCAAGTTTCCCTTTGTTTTAAAGTGTTTTCTATTGAAAGTGTATCAAAGGGTGGCTAGTTTAAAAGTACTTACCAGATCCTAGTTTACTTTTATGTTTTTTTTGAGTCTATGTCAAAGGTTGACTAGTTTAAAAGTACTTATCAGATCCTGGGCTGCTCTTTGTTCTACATCTGTTTAATTTCCCTTCTAAGTGTATCATTTCATTACATAAATCAAACTTCAAAGAGATCCTTAGACATAGATGACTTGCCCCATGGACCACTCTTGCCTCTTGCTGTTCCAATTAAACCCTATTATGACTCCATAGCCCAATGGAATAAAACTTGCAATTATCTATCTTTTTGGCCAAATCTTACTCTGATTTCTTGCAACTTCTCACCTTTGAAACTATTTGCATTTAGGACTTTCCACCTCAAACAATAATCATGCTCAACCATCCAAAAAATAAAACAAACCCTTGGCCTTCATAACTAGCCTAATATCATTACCCCAAAACTTCAAAGACAAATCCATCTTTGCACTTATTGGAGAGATCCCTCTCCGGATTCAGGAGGGCTAGATCCTAGAATCCCAAAGTTGGTTGAAACAATGTTGTTTCTGTGATTGGACTTTGTCAATCTTGCTAATTATAGATTCCTAACAGAACCAACAACCTTTGTAAAATGTGATCCATCTTGGGTAAAGGGTAGTTTTCCTTCAATGAGGCTTTGTTTAAGTTTCTAAAATAAATACAAAGCCTTATTTATCCTGTCTTTTTCCTAACTAGCACAAGATTAGATACCCAATTTGAGTATCTAATAGGTACAATAATTCCAGCTTCATACATCTTGATTTCTTTCTCAACCAAAGGTAATCGAACATGGTTGATTCTGCGCAATTTTTGTTTAAAAGGCTTTTGGTTTTCCTTGAGGGGTATCTTATGCTGAATTATCTCTGTGTCATAGGATTTTAGATCCACATAACTCCATGTAAATACATCAGAAACTTCCTTAAACAACTCAATGTATTTCAGTTTTATGTGAGCTAGTAAGGTTTTAGACAGTTTAAACATTTTTGGCTTTTCTTCACTGCCTATGTTACACTCTTCTATTTCAGTTTCAATAGGCTCCAGTTTTGGTTTCTTGGAAACATCATTGAAATGAAACAACTATTCTAATGGGACCAGTCCCTTTGGAAAGCTTTGAGTATTGGATTGCAGTGTTTCTAAGTCTTGTTTTTCTAAATCTGCACTAACTTCTATGGTATGTTTAAGTTTATTAGCTAATAGATTTATCTCAGCAATCTCTAGAGACTTTTCTTCCTCATCAAGTGGGTTTTCTTCCATAGGGCAGTTTGGTTCATACTCTGAATCTGAACTTGGTAGCTCAAATTCATTTCTGGACTGTAAGAATTCTTCTATTTGTTTATCTCCATCAAACACTTTCCAATATTTTTCATTATCGGGGACAACTGGTCTAAATTTGATTTGGGTGGTGCATTTTTTGGTTCCATAAGGTGTTAGACAAGTTCTGGCATCAAAGGATAAACCATTGGCAGAGATATTTTGGTTTCTTGGGACAAAGATAGTTGGGACTCATCGAATGTTTTTAATAAGTCAATGACATCATCTCTATAGGCTCTAAGTCTGGGATGTTTGGCACTATATTCCCCATTCACTTGCCTAATAATCAACTCCAAATCCCCATGAACCTTTATCCTTTTGGCCCCTAATTTCTTCAATAAGTGTAGGCCTAAAACGAGGGCTTCATACTTAGCTATGTTATTTGAACATGGAAAATTTAATCTATAGGAATGCCCTTTAGTATGATTGTTCTCAATGTTATGTATCTATATGCCTGCCCCTACATTATTCTTTGTGAAAGACCCATCAAAATTCATACTCCAAAGAGGACTGTTTTCAGAATTACTAGTTTGACTAGTATCCTCTTTATCTTTGGTGCTTTCATATTTCTCTTGTAAATCAGCACCATGCTGAAATTGGTTTAGTTCCTCATGTTCTTCATCATGTCGAGGATTCCCGTCTTGACTCTCAATATTGACAACTAAAGGATGAATTTTTGGTAGCTTTGGACATGTGATTAGTTTGTAGTGATTTTCTGATTTGACAAATTTTTTTGACCCTTTTTTCATGTTTTCCTCCTTTTCTGTATCTGCCACTATATTACAATGAGAAGTGGCCATTAGATAAGTTAAGGTTTCCTGCTCATCAAATATTTCATTATTGAAAAGAATAAATGAGTCAAGGCTTGTATGCACAGAATACAGAGGAGATTTTTCTGGTATCTCTTGGCTACTAACCATGTATTGCATGTGAGATTCCCTATAAAGTCTTATGGTTTGATTAAAGATAGGGATGGTAGCATATTTCATATCCATTTGCATTTTTCCCTGTAACTTAGCTCCCCAAGATCTTGATAAAAGTATACCATACTTGGGGGGTACATCAGCCACAACAATATCCATCACTAAACACATGGCTAGAATTTGAGCTAAGTTCACACAGAGGTCTTTGATCAAACCTAAAAATTTCACTCCGCTGGAGTCAAAGGAGTATAGATATTTGTATCGTCTGGTGATTTCAAGGCATAGGCTCTCCACTATTGCTTTAGGCATTAAGTTGTGATAGTCCCTTGAGTCATGCATGGCATTGTGTAAAATTTTGTCATGAATTTTCAAAGTAACATAAAAACGAGTAACTAGCCCTTCTTGGTATCTTCCTTCAATCTTAGGACCAAATAAGAGTTCTGGTTGGTCATCATTGAGGTTGAGGGTGTCATTATTTTCCTCTATGTTGAAAGCTTTTAAAATTTGTGATCTATATACATCTTGGGTGACTAATTCAGTGAGGGGAACATATATTTTAATCTTGGCAATTTCCTATTCCAAACTGAAAGGCATCTTACTTTTTACAATGTTTGTTTCAGCCTTATTAATCACTATTTTATCAGCAACATCAGCTTGCTGATTTCCTCTATCTACATTGGTCAAAATTGTTTTGATAGGAGCACTAGCTAAAGTGCTAACGCTGCTAAGGTTTGCACTCTGTTTTATTCATTTGAGTGCCTTTCTCTTTGTCTTTATCAGAATTTACAGCCACTATTTTTTCCTTTTGTTTAATGTTTTTGGGTTTGTTCACAGGGCTATTTTTTGCAGAGTTTTCATAGGTTTTAGTTTTGGGAGTTTCCTGATTCTTTTTACTCCTAAGGTCATATTCTTTTGGAGTTTATATGATGACATTTTCCATATCTTGATAATAACTTTCATCTTCTTCTCTTTTATCATCATAGGGTGTGTATATACCTTGTTTCCTATTGTAATGAACATCGAAATTATCATTGTCTACTCCCAACATGTTTATGTCATCTTCCTCTATTTCTTTCAATTTTTTCTTCAACCTCACTTACATAGTTTTGATGAAAAGGAGGAATAATCTCTTGATCAGGGTCTCTTGATCTATTTTGAGGTTGGTTTCTCCTGAAGTTTTGATTTTGATTTTGAGATTGATTTCTGTTTTGGGGAGTTGATTGGTTTTGCCTAGCTTGTGTTCTCTCAAGTATGCTCATATTTTTCATCATTTCCTCCATCATTCTTTGTTGGCAATATGATGCAGAATGTTGTCCTTGATGACAACCCACTGAATGAAGATGAAGACATGAGACAGTTGACATGTGTTGTCCTTGATGGCAAACCACCTGATGAAGTTATTCTTGACTTGATGGACTTGGTAAATGATGTAAATCTGATGTGATATGATGTTTGTTGACAATATGATGTAGAGAGTTGTTCTTAAATGGCAACCCACCTGATGAAGATGATGGAAACTTACTTGATGAAGTTGTGCTTGATAGAATATGTCTTGATGAACCTGTTTAAAGATGAAAATTTGATGTATCTACAGAGAGTACAGAAGGTAATGAAGAAAGGAATTCAATATGTGCTAGATCTATGATGAAAAGAGTATGTCTCAAGGCATACGCGGATTTGCCTAGGAGAAGTCGCGTATGCACGCGGTAAAGTACGTGCCAAGTTGCGTATGGGAAAAAGCGCTCATAAAGTGCAAAACCAGGGGTAACCACCATGGTATTGACCCATTGTATTGGGTAATGATTCGTCTAAATGACCCCATCCAGGAATACCATCGGAAGTAATGTAGTTTTGGGCTCATGGTATTTTTTTGGCTCATGGTATTGAAAAAGGGGCTCATGGTATTGAAAAAGGGTAAACCTATATAAGGAGAAGAAATTCATTGTGCAAATCATAAGTGTGGGAGCAAGATGTCTGAGCTTGAATGAATACTTCTCTCTGAAGTATATATGAATGGAAAGGGTTATAGCTGAATGATAGATCTGAATGCATGATGCACCAATGAAGAAATGATGAAGAAGGGAATCTAGATCTGGAATGTATTTGTATCTGCTAGATCTGTTTATGGAATGATCTGATCTGAGATGAGGCGAACATCTATCTGAAGCAAAGGGTAAAAATCTGTGTGATGTATCTGTTCTGAAGAATTGCAATGACCTATATGTCTGAAGAATCATACGCTAGTTCACCGCAGAGGAAGCGCGTATATACGTGGGATGTATGAAGTGAAAGCGCGTATCGGTAGTAAAATCTGTTCTGAAGTTTGTGCAGAGGTATACGCTGGTTGATGTGAGCGAAAGCGCGTATATATGCGACATCAGTGAAAGGAAAGCGTGTATGCAAACTAGGGTTTGCTGAAGTCTGTGGTAAGAAATGTCTGATCTGTTCTGCTGGTTTACTGATATCTGTCAGTGAGTTATTTGTATCAGTTTCATGTTTGACTATGCTTAAAAGTATGGAGTGGGTCCAGTCTGAAAATATGATGAAACGAGGCCTACAAGTTGTGCTCTTTTAAAGTTGTTGGATCCAGTGTGAAAATTGATGAAACGTGGTCCATAGAGGTGCTGAGGGTTGTAGCCTTCAGTCAGGGGGTTGTAGCTCCCTTCCAGGAGAGGCTGGTAAACGAGATCAGGGGGTCGTAGCTCCCTTCCAGGAGAGGCTAGTAAACGAGTCAGGGGGTTGGAGCTCCCTTCTAGGAGAGGCTGGTAAACGAGCACAGGTGGGTGCCTGCGTGCTGGTAGGAGTCTGCACCAGCACATATGTTGTAAGATGTTTTCTCTATAATAAAATATTGAAGGCTGAGCAACTGCAGCGGTGGTTTTCTCCCGACTTGGGTTTCCACCTAAAAATCCCGGTGTTCATGTGTGATGCTTTGTGTGATGGTTTATTCTGTTGTTACTACACATGTTTACTGGTAACTTAACATCAGATGAATGAATATTGCAAAGAACTAAGTTAATAAATATCTGCATATTTAGATCTCTGCTAATACGCGAGTTGTATGAAGGATATCCGCGTGTATACGTGAGTTTACTAAAGGAAAGTAGCGTATGGGTTTTAGAGAGTGAAAAAGTAAAAAGTTTTGAATATGCAGAAAATACTGATTCACCCCCCCCTCTCAGTATTTTTCCCAACAATTGGTATCAGAGGAGGTTCTTCTGCAGAAACTTGATCGCTTGAAGGAGATCCGTCGCAATGGGAAGTCAAGAAGGAGTGATGTCTATAAAGCCACCTCTATTCAATGGAAGCAATCTGATATTCTGGAAGGTACGAACAAAAGCATATCTGCAAAGTCTTGGTGCAGATGTATGGCCAATCGTGGAAGAGGGTTATCAATACCCGGCAAGTATTCCTACTGATGCAGCTAAAAGGAAGAAGTATGAAATCAATGCCAAAGCAGTGAATGTCTTATTAGGAAGCATGTCTAAACCAGAATTTGCTAAAGTGATGCAGCTACATTCAGAAAAAGAAATATGGGACAAAATCATTCTAAGTTATGAAGGAGACACAAAGGTAAAAAGTGCAAAACTCCAAACTCTTAGAATTGAATATGAAAATTTGAAGATGCATAGTGATGAGAATATTGCTCATTTCTTCTTACGTCTAGATGATATTGTAAATCGAATGAGAAATTTGGGTGAAACCATAACTGATACTACTCTGGTGGAAAAAGCCTTAAGATCGTTGACTTCAAAATTTGACTCTAAAGTTTCAGCTATTGAAGAAAGGCAAGATCTGCAAACTCTTACTATTGTTTAATTACATGGTATTCTGACTGCTTTTGAAATGAGACAAGGAGGTCCTTCTCAAATCAGAGAAACATCTTTTAAGGTATCTGCAAGAGGAAAAGAAAAGGAAGTTGTCAAAGAATCCATCTATATATCCGATGAAGAAGAAGCGAATTTCATGAGAAAACTCCAACTAGGAACTGGAAGATTCAAAGGTAAGCTTCCTTTCAAATGTTTTGAGTGTGGAAAAGTTGGTCAGTATGCTGCTAAATGTCCTTATAGAGAAAAACATGGTAAAGGGAAACAATTTGAAAAGAGGAAGAGCTATTATGCAAATAAAGATGATGATGAAGTGTCCAGTGAAGATGAAGAAGATTCTGACCATGATCTGAAAGTACTCATGGAAAAGAAACAAAAGAAGAAGGCTACTCGAAACAAGAAGATATCTCAGAAAACTTGTATAGCAGAAATTGAAGAAGATGAATCAGATAGTGATTGGGGTCATTGGAATACTCTTATTTGTGCAAACAATGGTGAAGATAGTGACAATTATGTTGTGGACCTAGAAGAAGTTTTCAATGATCAACAAAGATTAGTTAATGAGAAGATAAATGGATAGATAAAAACAGGTATTGATCGTTGTTCTTGTATTTCACTTAACTGTATATGCAAAGGTAATGATAGTGAAAGTAAAGTTGTGGATCTAGAAGAAGCTATTCAGATCAAAGTTGAAGAACAACAAAAGGAAATTGATAAGAAAGATTCTATCTACAAAGAGATGATCTCTCAAATGAAAGAACAAATAGAAATGCTGAATGAACAGGTGGAAAAGTATCAAAGGTTTCATACGTATGCATCCAATCGAATTAAAGAACTAGAAGCAGAAATCAACGATCTAAATGCAGATCTCGAAAAATCAAGCAAGAAGAATGAAGGACTTGAAGCTGCAATCATCTCTCTGCAAGCAGATCTTGAAGCATCAAGTAAGAAGAATGAGGAACCTCTACAACCATTTGAAAAAGAAGGCCTTGAAGCAGAAATCATCTCTCTCAAAGAAGATCTGGAAAAATCAAATAAGAAGAATGAAGAGCTGCAACAAACATGTGAAGAAAACGAAAATTGGTTGAAAGAAGAGATTCTAAATCTGAAGGATCAAGTAGAAGATGGAATAAGGAAAGAAGAAAGCCTGGCGAAGCAATGTAAAGCCATGGAGGTTGAGGTAAACAATCTCAAAGGTAAATTAGAAGAAAAGGTTAAAATTTTGAGGTTTCAAGATAGTACTAAGATTCTGGACAATATTCTTAGTAGTCAAAGGTCTCCTTCTATCAAACTTGGTCTTGGTTTTCATGAAACTGTTAAGGGAGAATCTAGTTCACAAGGAAGTGCTAAAGAATCAAAGGACATCAATGCAAAATCTGAAGTGTTGGAAGAAACAGAAGGTCAACCGACAATCATGAATTCTCAAAGGAAATCATTCAATAATGTTGAATGGTTTAGATGTCATCATTATGGGCATGTTGCAACAAATTGCAGGAGCAGATCATTTCAGCCTCAAAAAAACAGTTCCTACATAGAAAGGTACTCTGGTTTCTTCAAGGGATATTGTTTTTCATGTAACAAGTATGGACATAAAGCAGCTGAGTGTAAAAGGAGGAAGATTAGAAATACTCATTATGATTCTTATGCTTATTTCTCTGGACACATGAGATGTTATTCTTGTAACAAGTATGGACATATAGAAAAGGAATGCAGGTTGAACAGATCTGAGAAAGTGGACAATTTTCAGCACATAGTTAGGAAGTTCAAGAAAATTTGGAAAAAGAAGGAGGACCAATCAGAAACGTAGGGAATTATGACCCTACTGCAGTCATCTGCTTCTGAAGCTTACTTCTCTTATTGGCTGTAGGAATGATGTGGGATACATTATGAGATTTAGTAATGTATCGTCACAGGGGGAGCAATGTATGATGACTCTCATGGTTGATTTGATTTTTCTGGTTATATGTATTTCTGACAGAGCATCTGATATGAAGAAAACAGGTACAAGAAGTACAAGTTCAGGGGGAGATGAAGGAATGTGAAAAAATTTCTATGCTTCACTTTCCATACGCGGGTTCGATGAACAAAAGTCACGTATACACGCGAGTTCTAGCAGACACAGTCACGTATGCATTGATGATAAGAGAATTTATATGATAGCTGAAGATCTGGAGCAGAGGTTCAGGGGGAGCATCAGTCTGACTGTTAATAACTGTATTATTGACTCAGTATCAGCTTAGTTTCTCAGTTCTAAATTATGATGATATGATACTTGGTTTCTTATGTTGAAGATTATGGATGAGACCTGTTTGCTTTTTGATGAAGAGTATTCATTGATGAGATGAAAGTCTTCTAATTCAAAGATAAGGATAGATCATACAAAGATTGTTGTTGATGACTTGCTGATGAAAGATGTTCAGGTTGCACAAGTTAAGGAGGAGCACTGGTTCAGGGGGAGCAGCAGGTTGAATACTAATAATTTCATTGTTGGCACTATGAGTGCTTATTATGTGATACTCATGCTTAAATAATGATGACTTGGTACATAGTTTATTATGATGAGATTTTGAGCCTTGTTTGCTGAAAAGTATCTTTTGTGCTCACACATGGATGAATTGGAAGTCTTATGATTCAAAGATAAGAATAGATCATGCATAGTTTGTTACTATGGTTGAGATCTTTTCCCTACATATGTTACTTCATGTTAAATCTTAAAGATCATGGTGATATTGGACCACATGGATGATTGACACATATTTGAAGATGTTGTGCTGGTATGATAATCTCTCTTGGAAAGATTGTATTGATGTTGCAAAGAATCTGAAGGCTTGGTTACTAATGTGCTTAAGCTACAACCGTTGGATGACGCTTGAAGACTCAACTACTCTGTTCTATCTATCTGTAGTCCAGGGAAGCATTCAAATATCTCAGAAAGAAGCTGAACATTGTCTTTTTCTCACAGAGGATCAGATCTGGTTAAAATATAGAAGATGGCATTGGATACACGGATTTCCTAAAACACAGTCGCGTATATACGCGAGTTCATGCACAGAAAACCGTGTATGTCTGATTGCTGACAAATTTCTGTTTGGGGTCATCTCTCTTCAGCACAACTGCAGTGCTGTTTGGTATCTTTGGTGGTGTTCCAGTTCTCATAATTCTATTTCTAATGTTTTTATGAACATGCCTTGATGATTTGTTGGTGAAAATGTTCAGGATGCACAAACTAAGGGGGAGCCTTAGTCATATGGAAAGGATGCTTGGATGCACAGATTCAGGGGGAGCATTAGATTTGCTGAGTATAATGCATTGTTGGCATTATGATGGTTCTGAAATATGTTCTCTTTCTTGAGGACTTTCTGGTGTTGGTCATAAATGGTCATATTTGTAATTTGATGAAAAGATCTTGTTGAGACCCATGATGTAAAATTGTAATATTCAGTCATGAAAGGACTTGATAAATTTGTAAACCCACTTAGTTGGGTAGCTGAGTCAAAATTGTAAACCCACTTGGTTGGGTAGTTGAGTTGAGATATGTAAACCCACTTGGTTAGGCATTTGAGTCTCATATGTAAATCCACTTGGTTGGATATTTGATGTAAGTATGAGTCATTGGTGATAGGAAATTCATAGAGTCATGTACTCCATTGAAAAATATGTTTGAAGATTCAGCATGAACTCAGGGGGAGCTTGGTCACTTTAGTATATATCAGATCTGCAGAACGCTTCTTCCACATGAGGAGAAAAGGGGGAGAGTATGTTGGTTTTTGATCCACCCTTTGCCCTTGATGTCAAAGGGGGAGAGTGACATGGTGTTTGAATAAAGAGAAAGAATGGTGTCAAAAATGGAGAGAGTGACATGGAGTCATTGTATTCTTAATATACCTATCTATTGTGATAACCAAACACCATCGTGGTTGCCATCAAGTCCAAAGGGGGAGATTGTTGGCAATATGATGCAGAATGTTGTCCTTGATGGCAACCCACTGAATGAAGATGAAGACATGAGACAGTTGACATGTTTTGTCCTTGATGGAAAACCACCTGATGAAGTTATTCTTGACTTGATGGACTTGGTAAATGATGTAAATCTGATGTGATATGATGTTTGTTGACAATATGATGTAGAGAGTTGTTCTTGAATGGGAACCCACCTGATGAAGATGATGGCAACTTACTTGATGAAGTTGTGCTTGATAGAATATGTCTTGATGAACCTATTTAAAGATGAAAATATGATGTATCTACAGAGAGTACAGAAGGTAATAAAGAAAGGAATTCAATATGTGCTAGATCTATGATGAAAAGAGTATGTCTCAAGGAATACGCGGATTTGTCTAGGAGAAGTCGCGTATGCACGTGGTAAAGTACGTGCCAAGTCGCGTATGGGAAAAAGCGCTCATAAAGTGCAAAACCAGGGGTAACCACCATGGTATTGACCCATTGTATTGGGTAATGATTCGTCTAAATGACCACGTCCAGGAATACCATCGGAAGTAATGTAGTTTTGGGCTCATGGTATTGTTTTGGCTCATGGTATTGAAAAAGGGGCTCATGGTATTGAAAAAGGGTAAACCTATATAAGGAGAAGAAATTCATTGTGCAAATCATAAGTGTGGGTGCAAGATGTCTGAGCTTGAATGAATACTTCTCTCTGAAGTATATCTGAATGGAAAGGGTTACAGTTGAATGATAGATCTGAATGCATGAAGCACCTATGAAGAAAATGATGAAGAAGGGAATCTTGATCTGAAATGTATTTGTACTTGCTAGATCTGTTTATGGAATGATTAGATCTGAGATGAGGCGAACATCTGTCTGAAGCAAAGGGTAAAATCTGTGTGATGTATCTGTTCTGAAGAATTGCAATGACCTATATGTCTGAAGAACCATACGCTAGTTCGCCGCAGAGGAAGCGCGTATATACGCGGGTTGTATGAAGTAAAAGCGCGTATGGGTAGTAAAATCTGTTCTGAAGTTTGTGCAGAGGTATACGCTAGTTGATGTGAACGGAAGCGCGTATATACGCGACATCAAAGAAAGGAAAGCGCGTATGCAAACTAGGGTTTGCTGAAGACTGTGGTAAGAAATGTTTGATCTCTTCTGCTGGTTTACAGATATCTGTCAGTGAGTTATATGTATCAGTTTCATGTTTGACTGTGCTTAAAAGTATGGAGTGGGTCCAGTCTGAAAATATGATGAAACGAGGCCTGCAAGTTGTGCTCTATTGAAGTTGGTTGGATCCAGTGTGAAAATTGATGAAACGTGGTCCATAGAGGTGCTGAGGGTTGTAGCCTTCAGTCAGGGGGTCGTAGCTCCCTTCCAGGTGAGGCTGGTAAACGAGAGCAGGGGGTTGTAGCTCCCTTCTAGGTGAGGCTGGTAAACGAGAGCAGGGGGTCGTAGCTCCCTTCCAGGAGAGGCTGGTAAACGAGTCAGGGGGTTGGAGCTCCCTTCCAGGAGAGGCTGGTAAACGAGCGCAGGTGGGTGCCTGCGTGCTGGTCAAGTCTGCGCCCGCACATATGTTGTAAGATGTTTTCTCTATAATAAAATATTGAAGGCTGAGCAACTGCAGCGGTGGTTTTCTCCCGACTTGGGTTTCCACCTAAAAATTCTGGTGTTCATGTGTGATGCTTTGTGTGATGGTTATTCTGTTGTTACTACACATGTTTACTGTTAACTTAACATCAGATGAATGAATATTGCAAAGAACTAAGTTAATAAATATCTGCATATTTAGATCTCTGCTAATACGCGAGTTGTATGAAGGATATCCACGTGTATACGCGAGTTTACTAAAGGAAAGTAGCGTATGGGTTTTAGAGAGTGAAAAAGTAAAAATTTTTGAATATGTAGTAAATACTGATTCACCCCCCCCCCCCCCTCAGTATTTTTCCCAACATTCTTTCCATCTTTGAATTAGATGTGGAAGGTGCAGATTCTTCCTTAAATGATACTTTCTTCTCATTTCTCATCCTTGCTCTTTTTCTCCATCAAATTCACTTCCACAACGAAAGCTCCTTTCTGCATATCTTCTAGAGTCAGAGGGTCGCTCTCTGTAAGTTGATAAGCCATTTCAGGATCAAATCCTTTAGGAAATTTGTTCAAGGCTGAGCCTTGTGGAGGTTTCAACTCTGGGGGGAGGGCATTATACACACTATTGAATCTAGTGCAATAATTTTGGACACTTTCCCCAGTGTTTCTTTTGAGGTTATTATAATCTGCGAGTATTTGGAGAAGTTTTTTCTTAACTTCCCACTTGTTTAGGAATAATTGATGGAGAGCTTGAAGGTCATTGATACTATTAGGGGTTAAGCCTTTGAACCATTTTCTTGCTTCTCCCCCTAAAATTTGAGCAAACAGTCTAAGTTTGACAGTTTCATCATCAATATCATTTTTGTCAAAATAGTCATTCATTTTTCCACATGTTATGAAGCAACAGGAGCACCACTGGCATCATACAATGGTATCTTGGACTGATAGTCCTGTGGAAGATTAACTAAAGGTAAAGGAAGGACTAGAGGGTCATACCATGTTGCCATGATAGGAGGTTGTGGGACAAATGGTGGGTTTATAGGTGGAGGATGTAGAATGGGAGGGGGTTGATGAAATGGTGTGGTTTGAACAATGGATGTGTGGATAACAGAAGTGGATGGACCAGCAAGAGATTGTTGAGCAGATCTAGGGTGAGAGAAACCAAAATTATGAAGGAAATGCAAATCAGGTGGAGTAGTTTCTCTGCTACCAGGATGTTCAATTCTATCTAATATAAATCCTCAAGTGACCTAGTTCTGAATGGATTTCTTAAGTCAACTTGTGAATCTTGTAGAGATGCAAGGTTTTCAGGGACAGAATTAGCTCTATGGATTGGTCTGATAATAGTTGAAGCTTGAACCTTAAGAGACTTCGTAAGTATGCTTTCAGGATTATCAACTATCTCTGGTGGATTTGGGTCAGGGTGGGCTCTAGTATGGATCTTTCTAGAAGCCACTATGCTATGTTTCTCAGACCCAACTAACAAGAAAAGTTTAACCAAATATGACAATATTTAGGAGGCTAACTGATCTTTACCAAGAAAATTTTTATCCTTAAAGTCTTCTTAACTGAGTTTGTATGATGTTATGATAATAATGGGTTTCCCAGTGGAGTATTAAGGTCTGTTTAGGATTGTGGAGTCACCAGGTGGAAATTTTTAGCTCTTTTGGAGGTAAAATGTTTTATGGTCCACCACCATTTTTATTTGAATACCAATCTGAAATATTTTTGGGTTTTCTGAGTTTTTTTCAGTCCTATGTGTTCTAAGAGTGCCCTAAATCTGCTTCAACACATAGCTAGGGTGATGAGGCAAAGAAATATTACTCTTATGGCTTAGCTAGCTGATTCCCTCAAGGTTTGATAAGTTTTATGAGAATCATAAGGTTAACTTAGTTTGTCACTGATTCAAATAATTCCTATCATGATTACCATTTTCTTTGGTAGTGCTTGAAGAGAGCTACTTATACTGCACTAAACACTGAGTTTTTTGTTTCAAGGATTTACTCAGAATTCCCTAGTGGAGTCGCCAGAATGTTAGGTCTCTGTAATTTGCAAGATTGGAAAATACAAACTACAAAGCCTACATATGAACCACTTTCGGATTCTAGGATATAGCCCTCCTGAATCCAAAGAGGGATCTCTCTATAAGTGTGTTTAAAGATGTGATATTTAAGGCTTTTAGTGTGATATTAGGTTAGTTATGAGGAACAAGGGTTTTTGTTTGTTTTTGGTTGGGCAAGGACATGATCTTTGATTGGATGGAATATCAAAAAATGAAAGAGTTCAAAAGGTGAAGATGCAAGTATATTGAGAAGTATTCAGCAAATAGGATTAGCATGAAACAACTTTAAACCATTGGGCAATGGAGTCATAAAAGGGTTTAATTGTGCAACAATTACAAGAGTGGTCCAGGGGGCAAGTCAGCTATATCAAAAATCCTTTAGATTAAATAATGGAATGGAATAGTAAAGTGTTGTGAAGGTGGAAAAAGCCAACAATTTCAACGAGGATTTGTTAACTTTCCAAACAAGAAAATCCTTTTTAAGTAACAATTTAAAACAAACCAAAGACAGGGCTAACCATAAACTTCTTTGGAAAAGCTTGTATTAAATATAACTTATCAGACAAACAATGCAATAATCCACATGACTACTTTCAGAAGGGATGAAAACAGATAAGAAAACAAAGTGCAGCTAAAGATCAAGTCAGATGCATCAAAATCTAGGCCGGCTTTTAGCATACTCTTAGGGAAACCTTCAAAACAACCTTTGGAGAAATAACTAGAAGACAGGGCAAACCATAAACTTCTCTATTTTAACTCTACTTAGCATGTATTGAAAATATCATTCAGGAACTTGCTTTCAAGTTTTTCACATCAAGACATGGACTAACCAACATTCCCTGATATGTTTACACCTAAATTAAGTCATTCTTAAACACACAATTGGAAGAAAACATAAAGATAAAGCTTATCAGTAAGAGTAGGGTACCTTTAACAGTAAATCATAGCTCTATAATTTTTGTTCTTTATTAGAGAAATATGAACAAAATGGCATACATGAAAGGAAAAAAAATAACAGTAAGAGGTACTTCACCAATTATATAGACCAGAATCCCAAAAACTAGCTTGTATATTGATTGACAATCCAGTTACACACTTCAAGTCCAATGTTTCATTACAGAAACAACTTCTCTTCTCAGCCTAAATTCTTCAAAAACTTAACAGAGCTTCAGAGCTTCAGATTTTATTTACATTAAAAAATGATTCAATATAGCAACTATTACATCAGAAATCCAATAACCAACCTATATCTCATCTTCTACAGAAGTATTTATAGAAGAAATGAGGAGGTGGAATGAAATAAAATATCTCTAAGTTCAATTAATACAAGTTAATGCTTCTCGGCCTTTGAGGGGCTCAATAGAGAATTTTTCTAATATTTCTCTGTATTAATTTGTTTTCATTAAGTTTTTGGCTGCCTTATAGTTTTTTTTTACTTTAAAAATTCTTGAGGCGAGTTAGCAATAACTCTCGCTGCTTTGAACAAAATATCACTGACTGAGGCAATAACTCTTCCTTCTTCTGACTTATGGAGAGATGTAGGCGGCACTTTGGTAGCTGGAGAGGATTCAATTAGCCTTTGATGTGGCGGTGAAGGCCCTTCGGACTGATATATCTCTTTGTTTATTGTTAAAACACTTTTAATTTTCTTTACTCTGTGTCTTAGGCCTAATCAGGCCTTGATCTTTATTTCTGGTCTTTATCCTTTAACAACTGTGGATTAGGCCTTTTATTCTAGAATTGGTGCGTTAATCCCTTTAAACTCTGTTTGAAATAATTTAATCTTCATTTCTGCTTTGATTGAATCCTTTGCCGCCGATACTCTTTGTCTGTTTGATATTCACTATGTTTTGGTTGTTTTGCACATGCGCAGAGGTTTTGTGACTACACCAACGCTCATTAAACATAGGTGGAATCATCATTTGAATAATGTGGATTCACTTTCTTCGTGAATAAATGGCCTGGGGATCATCATCCCTGGCTTTTGTTTTATTTTAAAACTGTGAAAAAAACCTTAATATCCTGTAAAAAAAACACAAAAGTTAATAAAATCTTGCGAGGATAGGTTTAAACTTCTTTGGAGGTTTTGGGTGTGGGAGCGAATAAGAGCCGTTGGATTATCATAATCAATGTTAGAGATTGCTCGATCAAGTATTTTGGGAAAGATTTGGGTGAAAATGGAATGGGGGTAAGATGAAAATAGGACCGTCCGATCTCAGAGATCGACGGCTAAGATTAAAAGATGAAAAATTAATGTTAATGAAGGGAAGTGGTATAGCGGAAAACTAGCAGCGCTTTTCACGTTGCGTTTGGGTGGTATGCAGTTTTTTACTTTTGGAACGTGATATAGGTCTACGTTCGACACATGGATTTTTAAAACCACCCATATCGCGTAAAATTTGCTCACTGTGGAAAGGGTTCAAAATTATGTGATATGGAAACTGGGCCATTGGATTGGAGGATCCAGATCCAATGGTGCGGGCTTGAGAGCGATGGATGAAGAGCTGTAGGGTAAAGTATATGTGGGGTCCAAGTGACGTCAGCGAGAATTGGCGTGCAGTGGACAATGAAATAGGCTATCCAATCGTTCAATTTCTTTGATGAGTGGTTAAGATTGAAAAACGAAGAAGATAGGAAGAAATGAAAGGAAATGGAATGGGCGGGAGAATTAGGCCTGATGGCCTTAGATATTCAAAGATCGACGGTCAGGATTCCTTTTAAACCTTTTTGTCAAGAAACAAGATTTTATAGAAAAGGTCAGGTTTTCAAAGGAAATTGGTGGAGAAATACAAAGGAGAGAGGATCCACTTTTTTATAATGGGCGAAATAAAGGATGAATGCAGGCTGTCGGATTAAGAGTAGATCAACGACAGAGATCTTGTCACAAGATCGCATCGGCAGAGGTCAAAGGGTAAAGTGACAATGAAATGTGCCGATGTAATTGAGCGCAGACTGTTAGATCTAGGAGAGATCAATGGTGAAGATTTAATCGGCGGGCTTATGTCGAAGGGCTTATAGAATGGATGAGCGCGATGCAATGAAGAGTGGACCATCGGATGTAATAGAGATCAACGGTTAGGATTTAATCACATCGGAGAAAAGGGAAGGGGCCAAAATACCAAGGCTTTTGATTTTGTGATGTGCGATTGAGCGCTGACCATCGAATCGGTTTTAGAGATCAACGGTGGATATTTAATCAGTCAGTGCGATGGTAAGGGATTTTGAGTGGAGCAGAATTTAATCTGAGCCGTTGGTTCTTGTGGATTCAATGGCTAAGATCTCATCAGGGCATCGCAATCGGCGGAGGTCAAAGGAACAAGATAAGGGTTTTGCAATTGTCGATTTTTCGATGGAGTGAGAGCCGTCGATCTAAAAACTAGATCGACGGTGGAGATTTAATCATGAAGGAAAAAGGCAGAATGATAGGTTTGGAGAATGGAACAATATGGACCGTTGGATCAGGGCGGAGTAGATCAGATCAACGGTGGAGAAAAGATCACGGGATCGCATCAGAGAAAAGGAAAATAACTAAGAAAAGGGTCAAATGAACATTTGCGATGTGATTTTAAACCTGCGATGTGATTTGGTTTTGCGATGCGACGAGCTGATGGCCGTTGATCTGCAGAGATTGACGGCCTAGATTTATTTAAACCTTTTCATCGGGGAACAGAAGAAATGAAAGGAAAGTTGGGTTTTATGAAATAAAAAAGGAAAGTAAGGTTCAGGAAAGAGTTTTAAGCCCTTTAGCACACGGTTGAGGGGCTTAAGGTCTTATGAGGCAGAGGATTTACTGGAGTTAAGCCCTCGGGGGCTAAAAACCTTTATAATGGAAAAGACTGTTTTTAGGCTTAAAAACAGAGTTTTTGAGGCAAATTGAGGGTTCCGGTAGAGGAAAGAGGGAATTGTAAAACTAAGTAAAGGTGAATAAAAGGTTTTCAAAGGGGTTTTGGTTGATTTGGAAACCAAATGAAGGTATTTTGGAGGAAAAGGGGATGAAAATGGAGTTTATTTATGAGTGGAAGGAGGGGTAAAATGAAGGGGAAAATGGGATTTTAAGCAGTCTTCTTCGTAACAATGAGATTTTTTAGGATAAAGAGGGAAAAAACAATTAAGATTATCTCATAGGGTAAATATCATCACAAGACTTCAGGAAATCACAATTTTGGACATGAATTATTTCTTGAAGCCTAAGAAAGAATTCCCTCATGATGGTAGTAATTCTTCATCAGTTGTCCCTCATGAGGTACTTGCTGATTTTCCTTTCTATGGTATTTAGTCATTAGTCACTTTCATTCTCAAAATCATATCAGTAGGTCATAGGATGGGTCTCATTAGTTTCTAGGGTCTCATCATGGTCAAATTAATGAGTCAAATGTCAATAAATATCAGCAAGGTCATGAGGAAGTCAATAAGCTCAAAGTCACATCACCAGGAAGAATCAGAGAGACATTTTATTCATATTGATGTAATTTTCACCTTAAAACCATGTTTTGAGGTGAAACATAATATTTTTCCTTTATTATCATTCATTATGTAATTTTATATCATCATATGTAATAAGCCACAATTCAGAAGCTGTTATCTCCACAAAGTGATGTTCCTGCCTTCAGAGAAGTTTTTCACAGTATTATTAGCACCAAATCATCCTCCAAGTAGATCCATCGGAAAGAGCCCGGAAAGAGATTTCCAACGGTATACTACACTCTCAAAACTGACTTCTGGATTGAATTTTATGCTTCAGTGAAGTAAAATTCCCTAAACCTCCCCTATTTCCCATGTTCCCCTTTAACTTTATGTTTAAAGTTTCATATTTCTTTAATAAAAACCCCTTTACCCCTTTCTAATTACAAAATCTCATTATAAAATATGCGATTTAATTATAAACCACTTCCCCGACCATACCCTGTAGAACTTTATAATAAACAAATATCAAAGTTTATTATAAGTCCCGTCATTCCCAACCACTTCCCCACCATGCATTGTAATAAAAATTTATAGTAAAATTATATATTATATATAACCCACCGCAATCACACCCCCTTATCTAATCGCAATTGCAAACCTTTTCCAATCACAACATTTAAATGACACGCCCCGATCACTCTAAAGGATGACCAATTTTAGATCTGAATGTTGATGGTGAACAACAATCATATGCATATAAAGGCTAAAAACATTCACCTGGCGACTCCATTCACTGAAAGATCCAGAAAACCAAATCCTTCATGGTGACTCCACTGCAGGAAGATCAGAAGCTTTAAGATCTTTGTTTTCAGATGGAACGTATTGCAAGAAGGTATGCTCGCATGAGCCGAGATCATATTCCAGGTTTCCCAAATAAAATGCCCAAGGTGGATTGGCTTCAGAATTTGCCTATGTTCAGAAATGTGGAAGGTAATGACGCTGCTCTTCATCTGGTAAAATTTCACATTCATGTGCATAAATTAAAGATAGATTTTCCTGAAGACTGTTTGATGAAAATGTTTATGGCTACTCTAGAAGATGAAGCTCGATCTTGGTATGAAAGTTTGCCACCTGGTTGTATTTATTGTTTAAAAGATTTTCATACCATATTATTTGAAAGGTAAAGAGAATCTTGTCTATCTTTAATGTTAGTTCAGAACTGTTGCAAACATGTTAATAGTTTCATTAAAAATCTTGAGAATTTTTATGGAGATGATGAATTCATGGATGAAGAAATCATGGAATCGCTCTATGAAAATCCATTTCAGCAGCACACAGAAATATTTGAGGATACTTATCAAGATCAGCAGGTTGAAGATCTTTGTACAGTTGAAAATGATGAAAGAAGAGGCTTTATTTCGAAACTTATTGAAATAAAGGATGAGATGCAGCTAAAGGATGTTCCAATCTTACATAGTGATAAAGTTAAGCCAGATCTAGAGTTAAAATGTGATGAGGAAGAATACGATGTTCCAGGTCCCATAAAAGAGATTTATATTGTTGAGGCCGCCTCAAATGAAGAAAACAGAGTTATAGACCTGAGTTTTCTCGTTCCATCAGAAAAGAGTCTTCACGAGGAGGTAATCCATTCCCTTAATGAAAAACAGGACGAGATCTTTGTTCAAGTAAGTGAAAGAGTTTCTTTGGATGAAACTGTGGTAGATGATAGAAATGATAGTGTTGGATCTCAAGAACCATCTGAAGTTTCTTCTCTTATGATTGATGAATATGATGAGAAACATGACAATCTGGTTGTCATATCATATGAATATGACCAACAATATATTCAAATTACAGAAGATCAGAGCGTTCAGGACTGCCTTTCAGACTCTTCTTCCTATGTCTCATGTTTTGAAATGTTTTTTCAAGAGGAAATTTGCTCATCTAATTGTTCAAAATTTTTTGAAGACTAGGAAAACACTCTTACTGAGGTACATTGTGAAGGAAGATCAGAATCAAGAGAAAAATACACCTTGTTTCTTCAGCAGAAGGTAAATCTTCATGTTTTTCAGGATCTAGTGGCAAATTTATTGCAGTCAGCAGTGAAGGTAATTATTGCAGTATTCAGTGATGAAGGAGATCATGGCCAACCATGCTTTTGGATGCCTAGTTGCAAGTATCTATGGTTGACCAAAGGATATGATCAGGAGAATCAATCAAGGAGGCATCTGCTTGATTGGTTACATTGGCATTTTGATATAGCATGATGGTACATTGGCCTTCCAGAAACACAGGTGGTTATCATCAAGATTTGAAACCTCAAGTCTTGGTCATATATTACCACCAAAGCTTCAAATGTCAAGTTTTTTTTTAGGTTAGCTTTGATTCACTTTTGATTCAGTTTGTTGGGTCAAATTTCTTTCAGTATTTAGTTTGGTTTTTAGCTATTGACTCCATGCCCAATGGATAAGGCTACTCGGTCTACGGTGTTCTTGGAACCTCCAAGGAGCTACCATCCCCATTGGAGCCAATGTTAGTGTCAGTCTAGTCATACTGCCATCAGTGATCAAAACTTCTCTTTTGTATTTGCATATTAGGTGTCTCATACCGAATAAATTTCACCATTCCGCTAGGTCATGGATTCATTGATGGTAGTAATTCTTCATCAGTTGTCCCTCATGAGGTACTTGCTGATTTTCCTTTCTATGGTCTTTAGTCATTATTCACTTTCATTCTCAAAATCATATCAGTAGGTCATAGGATGGGTCTCATTAGTTTCTAGGGTCTCACCATAGTCAAATTAATGAGTCAAATGTCAATAAATATCAGCAAGGTCATGAGGAAGTCAATAAGCTCAAAGTCACAGCACCAGGAAGAATCAGAGAGAAATTTTATTCATCTTGATGTAATTTTCACCTCAAAACCATGTTTTGAGGTGAAACGTAATATTTTGCCTTTATTATCATTCATTATGTAATTTTATATCATCATATGTAATAAGCCACAATTCAGAAGCTGTTATGTCCACAAAGTGATGTTCCTACCTTCAGAGAAGTTTTCCATAGCATGATCAGCACCAAATCATCCTCCAAGTAGATCCATCAGAAAGACCCCAGAAAGAGTTTTCCAATGGTATACTACACTCTCAAAACTAACTTCTGGATTGAATTTTATGCTTGAGTGAAGTAAAATTCCCTAAACCTCCCCTATTTCCCATGTTTCCCTTTAACTTTATGTTTAAAGTTTCATATTTCTTTAATAAAAACCCCTTTACCCCCTTTCTGACTACAAAATCGCATTATAAAATATGCGATTTAATTATAAACCACTTCCTCTACCATACCCCATAGAATTTTATTATAAGTCCTGCCATTTCCAACCACTTCCCCACCATGCATTGTAATAAAACTTTATCATAAAGTTATATATTATATATAACCCGCCACAATCGCACCCCCTTATCTAATCGCAATCACAAACCTTTTCCAATCACAATGTTTAAATGACACGCCCCGATCACTCCAATCGCTCGAAACTCTGATGTGATTGATCGTATCCCTCCTCCCAATCACCCGATCACACCTTCTCCTTCCGATCTCCCAATCGCTTAAAAATCCGATTGCGATCAATTGCAATTCCCTTCCCTGATCCTCCGATTGTAACAACCCCTGATTGATCCAGCGCCGTTGATCTCTTCCCGCTGATCCGACGACTCAAATTCAATCAGGCCATCGGCATCGACACTCCCATTTGTGTACCACTCCGCCCTACTCCCGATTCCGATCTCCGATTGCGATTGACCTGACGGCCCCACCATAAGATACTTCCGCCCAGATATATTATAAAGGGCCTTCCCCTTTGTAAATGTGAAATTTGATATGTTTAATTTTTTACAAAGGTTTTTCCCATTCCCCCTTCTCCAATCGCATCGGAAGTTTTGATTTCAACCGCCCATTGCAATATGCCTGCCCCAAAGTCCCGATTGCGATTGTGATTGCCCTCATTCCACCATCACATCACATATTTTAATCATTTCATAGATGTGTTACTCCACCTGCCCTGCTCCTCAATTCTGATTGCGATTACACTTATGTTTTAGTATAATATCCCCCTGCCTGGCTCACTCCGATTGCGATTGTATTGCTGGTCCTGCCTCCTCACCCTTTTGTTCCTATTAATGGTTTTTCCCTTCAAGAAAGCATAAATCCAATTTATGTTATTACAACGGCATTTTATTAAAAAGTTAGAGAATAAAAAATAAATGGAAAGCAAAGGAGACAGTCAAAGGCCGAGATCCTAAAATAAAATGGAGATATCTGCAGTAGCAAAGAAATAGGAAATCTGTTCATCGGATTACCTATTTTCGTTCGTACGGCCTAAACAACAAGTCTCCAAGCACTCAAATGTAATGTTGTCCCTTATTTTCAGGGGCGGATTGTTGTATTACTTTCTATGATTGTATTTCAGTTCTTCAGCTGTTAAAACAGCTCCCCTTTCTTGTGGATCTATGTTCCCACATTTCAGCCTATTTATTGTAATTGTAAAATCATTTGGAAATGGTCTCGAGTAGGAGTCTGAGTCTAAAAGTAGGGGAATAGTGTGGAAGAGCATCTCTGCGCTACATTGTACAGTTTGACAAGAATTAATAAGAGATGCGGCTCTGATTTGTGGGATCCATGTGGTATGAGAGTTAGCATTTGTTTTTCTCCTTTGTTTCATATGTGAAT
Source organism: Pinus albicaulis (assembly GCA_034641835.2). Classification (NCBI taxonomy): domain Eukaryota; kingdom Viridiplantae; phylum Streptophyta; class Pinopsida; order Pinales; family Pinaceae; genus Pinus; species Pinus albicaulis. Next base: position 662,517,293 of record CM076574.1, on the reverse strand, counting down.
TGTTATGTGTTCCATTCATCCATAAACATTTCCTTTTGAATGCTATCAAGATAGAAAGGTAGAATCCATCTCTATATGCTCTACCTTGGGAAATCATTCATACTTTGTATTTTTCTTCTGTTTGAAAAGGATCCATTTATTGTGCCCTTTTTAGCTCCGCACCAGTATTTCCATCCCATCTTCATTAAATTTTAATTGCTAATTTTCCTGCCTATCTTGCCCCATGAAACACCCTGTGTCCTGATTTAATTCTCAGTTACAACTATCCCTTTATATCCCACACATCCCCGAAATTAATTAATTCATTCATTTTTATTAAACCTTTTTCTCATCATTTTATCTAGCCTAATATCTGTCCATTTATTGTATTCCTTTGAATATTCTTTCATGGAGAGAGCCCTCTCCTGTCCTTGTAGAGCTAGCTACAAGGTTGAGCATGGTTTAGTTGTTACCATGTTTTTCCTTTTGCAGCCTGGGGTCCAATTTAGGTGCTAACAGAAACAGTGGTGAAAAAAAATGAAAATTCATGGGTTGAAGGCCTTTGTTACATCATAAGGAAAGCAGTGACATGATGGTGTTAAGAAGTCTCTATTTTTTTCTGTTTATAAAAGCCTCTTTAAAGTATAATCCGAGGTTGGATTTTTTAACTAAGAGAAGCCTCATCTGAATGACCAATGAGGTAGAACAAGCTTGGTTTTAAAGTGACTTCTGCAACTGAAATGAAGAGATAGTCCACCTCGATGATTTATGTAAAAAGTCATTCTTTTTTTTTAGACAGTTTCATTATGGTTTATCAAGGCTAACTCCCTCCAAGTGATGAATAAAGAGCAAGCATCAAGAGCTACTTATTTAGATCATTCAAAAGGTAGAGGGCATATTTTGAGATAGGTGAAATTGTCACTGTTTGAAGGCCTACTTCACAAAAGAAAAGGATCAGCTCTCCAAAAGATTTACAATATGGTTCATCTTATTCAAAGGGTAAAGCAGACATATAGGAAACCAAGCCTTGGTCAATGCAAAGAATTTACTTTTTTTAAGATATCCTAAAATAGAGGTTGCATTAGTGGTTTTAAAGGGGTAATCTCCTTGGTAAAAATTACAGGATCAAATCATGGTTGGTAGGCCACCTTCATCATACTAGCAAAAAACCATTGCAATCCATCCAAATACCTTTTTCCAATGGATAAAATAGAGAACATTTTTCATAATCAAATTACATGTTTCTTGTTTGGGTTTGCAAAGTGACATAATACTGAGGAAGGCAGGTATCATAGACAAAGTTTTAATGAAGAACAAAGGGACTGTTTGTAAGGAGATAATTCAAGAATGATAAGTGGAGAAAAAACACATCTTACCCCTAAAATATTTATTCAAAGGGATAGAAAATATGCATATGAGAAGACCCCCATCACTTCATAAAACAGTGAATTGGCATTATGGTGTCAAGAGGCTGCAGTGGTGTTTTCATGAAAAACTCCTTTGTAAACAAAAGGGGGAAAAGCACAGGTTTGATAACCTCCTTCATGAGCAAGTAGAAGATCAAATTTATAATGTATTAGCACTATGTCTAGGAAAGATAGTCAGTTATGGATAGTCTTAAAACATACAGTGCTGAAAGGTTTCATTCAAGGTTTTGAAAAGTAATATGGATATGGCATAGTTAAGGAGACAGCTTAAAGAAATAAGTTAGCTGGTTGAAAAAGGAAACCCCTCACCATTGTGCACAAAGTCACTTTTAAAAGAAGGGTTGCAAAGGCTTAAAAAAGTGATTTCATATTTTAAATAACAAAGGAGGCGAGGAGTTTCAGAACCCTCATCAAGTATAAAGGAGCTCGAGCACTTATCATCCATCATTTTGCAAGGCCAAGTCAAAGAAGAGAGAAATAATTTGAGCGATTTTTGAAGCCATTTCCAACCGGTTTGAATGTGCGGCGTCCCTGTACCCTTGTACAACGCGCCTGTAGGTGCCTACCAAAGAAATTTGTTGAGGGCCCGGTGCGCCTGTGCCCATCGTTCAATGGGCGCCCAGGGCCGATTTGATAGGTCAAACACAGCACGTTTTCCCATTCAGACCAGCCTGACCCATCAACCATTTCTGAACGCTAGTTTGGTCACCCGGGCCAATGCTGTAAGAAGCCATGTAAGGTGTTAAAGACCAATTTTTTACACAGTGAACTCATCCCCAAACACATCTGAATACATATTATGAAGGTATTTATTTCTCTACTCCTAGACTTTGTTTAAATTTAATGAAATATTTGGTACCAAAGTGTCAAAGAAACAGTGATAAAGTAGCAAAGGCCTTTTCGCAGTTTTAAAGGAAGATTGGTTGTTTTAAGTTTGTAAATGGACAATCACAGTTTTTACAGAGCCAAACTTTGTATGCTAAAAGGGGAAAAGAAACTGATCTTCATCAAACAGTTTATCTGCTAGCCTAGGAAAGAAGGATAACATTGATTTAAAATGGAGGAACCTAGCTGTATTCAAGGAAACCATCTTTGCCAAAAATCATAGAGAATCACTGTTTAAAAACTAGTGCCTGGTGAAAGTTTAAAATTGGTTTTTCAAGTACATAAAAGATCATACAGAGTTTGTTTTGAAAATTGCTTACTAAGTGATAGGGAGACTACTTTTCTTAGAGAAACAATGATCATTAAAGAGGGACAGTTTGTTCAAAGGGGAAGCACAGTGTTTTTTCAATATTGTACTCTTTGCTTAAGAGAGAAAGGATGATAGTGATTGGGTGAAACAATTTCGATCAGTTTACAAGGGGTTTGGTCAGTCTCTTAAAACAATGATTTCAAAAGGACAATGATTAAAGGATAAAGATTTGTTGTCAGTATTTAAAGGAGATCTTCTTATTGTGAATAGAAAAGGATAGAAAAAATGAATAGGAAGGAAGAGTTTTAGTGTCAAAAACAAAAGGGAAATTGTCTTCATAAACCACAAATAGATTTTATTAAAAACCCTTTGCTCACAACACAGTTCATAAGAAGGGAGTTTTCTTTCACTTATCAAAAACTTGTTTGCCAACTAAGGACAAACTCAATCTTGCAAGGAGGAAAAGGTGTTTTGATTGAGGGCCTTTTTCAGTGATCATTTGAACATTTGTTTTGGTGAGTCAATGAAGGGTATCAAAAGAAAAAATGCCTCCAAAGAAGGACAGCAGGAGTGGGTATCACAATAGGTATGAGCCTATTACAACTCAGGAAGTGAATGAATCTCCTTCAGTACTCTTCAATTTTCATGAAGTAGGGTGCTTGGAATTTTTCCAAAAAGTCCAAGAAGTAAAAAGTCACCTTCATTTGACACATTTGTTTGCTTTGAGGCTACAAGGAAAGCATGTACATCTAACAGGTCTGGATTTCAAACTCTCTCCTAGGGCTATCTCCAAAGCTAATAAGATCCCATATATAGGAGAAAAGTGGTTCAAACAAACATACCTAGATCTGAATCACTACAAACCCTTTCTAAAACAAGACCATCAGGATGCTTGCCAAGCTATTTTCCCTTTTTCTGACTTATTGAGCAGCTATGCCCCCCTCATGAAAGTCATCATGGAGTATATCACATGTGAAGGGAGGTTTTCCCGGATTTATGCCTATCACATCAGGCTTCTTATGCATTTCACAAGAACTCAATTTCTGAACCTACCTTTCTTCCTCTATAGAAGCATTGAAAATATAGCCTCTACTATCCAAAAGAAGCTCTTTTCTCAACAAAAAGCTTTTTTATTTCATCCTTCCGTTATCAAGATCATGATCCTCCATCAACTTGAGAAAAAGGGAGTTTCTTGGGACTCTTTCATCTCCCATCCCGATTTTTCCATTGCCTCTTCATCTCATGCGCCTTCCTCACCATCCACTCATCATGTTTCTCCTTCTTCTAGTAAATCCACTCCTAAAAGACAAAAATCCCCTATGATTGAGAGTGAATAAGAGAAGAGGAAAACTAGTAATGAAAAAGGGAAAAGTGACAAGAAGCAAACTAGTGATGATGAGGGACAAAGTGAAGACTCTAAGCATGATAGTGGGGAAGAAGGAAATGATGCTGAGCATAGCAGTCATGAAGAGGAACATGATGGCAGCCAACACAACAGTAAGCATGATAGTGATGAGGGACAAAAAAGTGAAGGAAAAGAACACAACAGTCATGAAGAAAGCAGGGACGGAGATGAACAAGATACTCCTCAAGATGACAAACAAAGTGGTAGCCAAAAAAGTGATGATGAGGATCATGAAATTCCTAAAAAAGACACTTATTATGAGGGTCATGACAGTCCTCAAAAATACACTTATGATGAGAAAAAAGACAGCCCTCAAGTAAGTAATGATGATGGCAAGAAAACTCCAAACAATGAGCATTCTAAAGAGGGAAACATGGAGCAAAAAGATCAAAACTTTCCTAAGGGCAGCCAAGACCAAACCAAGGACCAAGTTGAGCAAGTGTAAGTTATGAAACTATCTCTCCCTTCTCCTCAACACAACCAAGAGCATGTGCTAGCTGCCTCTCCTAGGCAAGGGGGCATGACTCTTCCTCCAAAAGTGGCGAAGCCTAGAAACACTAGATCAACAAAGAAGAAGATCACTCCAGCAGTGACTAGCAATGTCACAAGAGTGCTAAGAAGTAGATGCAAACTACCTAAGAAGAGCATTGTTGAATTTCGAAAGAGGAAGAGGACCAAGAAGTCGATCCAAGGCAAGGGGAAAGAAAAAGAGGCAAGTAGTCATGAAAAGGAAAGGGAGTTTGATATCATACAGATAGACAGTGATGATGGGGATAATGAAGCTAGAATTCTTGAGGCTCTTTTGCATAATATAGAAGCCCAAATTCATGACCTACAAGCTGATATAGAGAGGTCAAAGGACCTCATACATGTTCTACAGATGCAAAACAAACAAATGAGTGGTAAAATGGCAGTTTATGAGGCCCGGGCTTTCAAATACCAAAGGGAAGCCTCCAAAGTAGAAACCAAGCTTGAAGAGATTATGGGTGAATTTGATGATACTGAAGAAGAAGAGCAGCCAATGAGAAATAGGCCTAGGACTATGGGTCTCAAGAAAGCTTTGGAGAAAAAGAAGGAAGAAGAGGCAGCCCTTGTTCGATCTTATCCTCTTACTCATTTTCTCACCCAAGAAATAGAGAATAATAGAGAACCATGGATTGAAAGGGCCAACAAGAATTTGGAAGATAAGTTAGAGAAAGCTAACAAAGACTTGTGTCTACAAAAAAAAATGACCGAGCACTATAAGAAGCTGAACCAATTTGCCCGAAGAAAGCTCAAACTTGCTCAAGAGAAGCTCAAGGTTGCCCGAAAGAGGCGCCCGGTAGAAAAAGTGGAGAAAGGCACACTAAGGCTTGAAATATTGGCCTCAACTTCCTTACATGCTTCTAGAAACCCATGAGGGGCTTGCTCACCAAAATTGAACAAATTTTGACAAGTTTTTTTTTTTTTTTTGTTTTTTGGCCATAATTGCACATTTTTCCATGTGCTGCCATGGGTGCTAGGATCGTCCCCAGCTCATGAAAATTATTTTTTTGGATGGAATAAATTTAGGGGCAGCTACTCAAAAATTTTCAGATCTAAAGGAGGTGTTTTGGTCCCCCAAAGAGGCGAAAAACAATGATTTTTTAACTTTCTGCCTCACATATCAGCAAGGGCTACTTTTTTGGTTTTTTCCACTCAGATCGGTTTTTGAAATACTTCTCAGGATATTTTTGGGAAAAATAAAGTAGTTCCAGAAACTAGACATCAAGGGCTTTCCAACGAGCCATCATGGGCCTCGTTTTGACATCGGGAGGTCCCTCAAAAGTGGTCTACAAGACAAGGAATTGTTTGCTGCTATGTTCCTGTAGCATTTTGGCAAAAAAGATAGTTTTCTGAAGTGGCTTATCCAAATGTGCGTTAAGCCTTTTTTAGCTATTGTTAGTCATGAAAATTCAAATTTGTTTCCATTTTTTTCATTTTAAGATGTTTAGAAGATATTTTGTGCCTTGGGATTTGCAAAGCCTCAAGGACAAAATCAGATATTTGTATTATGCCAATGGGCTTGCTAGTTTTTCTCAGAGGGTTTCCTTCTCTTTGGCCTATATAATCCAAGAGAATTAATTGTAACCTTAGGCTGAACTTGATGATATAGAGAAAATACAGGATATTACAAGCTTTGAAGAAACAGTTTGTCTCATGATGTGGATGATTTCTTGTTTGTCTTGGATGGTGGAAGAGGACTGTTTGTTGGAATCCATGACTTGGTAAATGGTATAGTGTTCCTTATCTGTATGTTTTCCTTAGTTTATCATACATGTTTCCATGTTTCTTGCTTACTGTAGGTCAGTAAAGAATAGATTTGAGACATTTCCATGGAGGCACCTCAAGTTTCCTGATTTCATTACAACTTCTATGCTTTTCTTCTTCCTTAGTTATGTCAAAGAATTCTTAACTGATTTTTGATACCTTAAGAACTTGTTATCAATTTCATTAATGGTTATTATGTATGCTATCTAGTATGACTCATAGTATGCCCTGCTTACTCATAGCTATCCAAAACCCCATCACTGAAACCTTTCTCTGAACTTTTGATTGTCCTAGTTGAACCAAAGAGGTCTTGTTTCGATCTTTCCCTTTGCATATGCTCTGCAATTTTAGTTCAAAGTTCCCGATAGCTAAAAATATGATGTCTAGAGTTCCCTCTTCATGGATTGAGTAGTTTGTTTGACTTGTTTGTTTTTTCCAAAGTCTGAAGGTGATTTTCCCAAAGTTAGAGTGTCTTATACTTCTACGTATCGCCTGAATGTTTATTTTATGCATCTATCAGTTTGAGTTCCAAATATAGTGATTAATGGTTAGCCCTACCACATGAATTTTTGTTGTAAAACTATTTGTGCTTAAAAATTATTCGTCTTTCGCCAACTTAGTGTCCATCCCATTTCACTCCATCTAAAAGAATCCATTTTACCTTGACCACCTCAGCCCTGTAATATACCCTGTCCACCCTTTGAGACAGTCTCGACTTTATCGACTCCATAGCCCAATTGATCTGAAAATCTTGTTATCTATTTATCCTTTGGTCAGTTCTCCCTCAAAATGTTGAGAATGCAGCAAGATGATGGAGCTTGGTGAAATGAAGTCGCCTTCACCAAGTGGGCCCGCAGGCGAATTCTGGCGCAAAATCTATTTTTAGACTATGTCTATTTTTAGACTATGTCTATTTTTAGACATATGGAGCATGGTTCGAGGATTCCAGTTTGAGATTCTTGGAGCATTGGTCATGTTGGTAAACAATAGATGAGACTCTATTTTTTTAGGTCGAAGAGGTCGAAGGCTATTTTTAGACTGCCTCTCCTAAAAATAGGGAAGTCAAATATTATTTACCCTTAATAATATTTGGACTCTAAACAGTAGTTTACTCTCTTGGAGCACTTCAGTTCGAGCTACAGAAGTGGCTCATGCATCTGACAGAGGAATCACGTGGTTCCCAAGGGTTTGATGGCATCATGCATGGTTGACTTCAGTTGGACTTCAGTGGCAGAAGTTTGGAGGAGTTAATGAGACAGCTAGTGGAGTTGTGTTTTGTTTATTTTAGTTGAACTAATTGAGATTAGTTTAACTAGCTAATCAATTAGTTATGAGTGGAGTGAATTAAATATTATTTAATTCATTAATTAGTAACTCATTATTCAACTCAAGAACACATCAGTTCACTACAGTGCATGATCAGTTCAGTGAAGACCAGTGAAAGAGATAGATGAAAGGGTGGAGCTAGCTATTAGTTGTGACTATACTGTTTCTATTTGCAACACACGGATAGGAGGAGTAAGCCCATGAGGATTATGCAGTTCAGGCTGGTGGTTTATCTATATAAAGAGGCCATCCCATAGCATTGAAACATGCAATAGAGGCAAGGCAATTAGTGGTGAGTTTTGAACCAGTAACCTGTTCAAAACTGAGCTAGATTGTGGGTAACTGTATGAGAAAGTACTGAGTACTTGTGAGGAGTATTGTATTGAGTTTGTTACTTGATTTCTCCATTATAATATACACAATAGCTGCGGGGTTTTCAGCTATAAGCTTTCCCCATACATACTATGTTAATGTGTATGATGATTTGATGTGTTATCGCTTGATTTTATTTCCGCATGTGTGATGATCTGAGTTGAGTTGAGTGGAAGAGATTATGTGTTTTGTATGAAGTTCAAATAGTATGTGACCAGGATAATCTTGGTGGATAATTAATTATTATTCAGCAAATTTCTACATGGTATCGGAGCTATTGAAGCAGAGATTGATCATCACAGTGATTACAAACTTATTTCGGTAGATAGAGTCTGCATGCGGGCCAGGTAGCCTCTGGATTCATCTTTCTTCGGAAATTGAAAGGTCTGGTAAATGCCCCTTGCAGTCGATCTCTGTGCTAGAAATATTTTTTTCTCACAGATCTAGAGCAGATGCGCTTTGAGGTGGAATTTGAAATTTTGCAGCAGTTTTGTTTTCTTGGTGCCAGTGTTGAAAATGTCTTTCAACGGTTTGCGACTCGAATATGATCTTGAAGGCAGTTCGAATTATGTTGCATGGAAGGATCGCATGGAGGTAGTATTAGAAGATAATGGTCTGAAGGAGTTCATAGATATGGATGTCCAAAAGCCCACTGATGCAGCTGAAGTCGATGCATGGCAAAAGAAGATGGCGAAATGTCGAAGGATCCTGTTGGAGGGCGTCAAGGATCATATTGTATCCAGCCTGCATGGAAAGACTTCTCCATTTCTAATGTGGAAAGCTTTGACGGATCTATTCCAGAGTAAGAGTGACCAAAGGAAGCTGGCGCTCAAAGATAAGCTCAGGAACATCAAGATGGAGAAGGGCGACAGTATTGCCAAATACCTCAGTATCGCCAAAAGTTCACTGATCGCATGCTTGGTTTCAAGTGTGCTGGGATCGGTATGGTTCTTGGATAGCGGTGCATCATTTCATATGATGGGAGATCGGGAGTTGTTCTCAGATCTGGAGGACAAATATTTGGGTGTGCACATCGAGATGGGCGATGATGGTAGATACAGTGCGACTGGTATCGGTACCATATCCTTTCAGAGGGAGTCTGGTAAACCCTTTGTACTGAAGGATGTCATGCATGTACCTGGATTGAAGAAGAACCTGATTTCTGTGGCGATGTTGGAGGATAAGGGGTATGATGTGGTCTTCGGCGAAGGAAAAGCCTTCCTGCGCAGTAAGACTACTGGAGAGACCCGGAAGATAGGGGTTCGAACCAAGAACCTTTATCAGTTGCAAGTAGATGGCTGCGCAGCAATGGCATGCAAGGCGGGAGAAGTGGTGAGCCGGGATGATGAGGGCGAACTGTGGCACGGGAGATTGGGCCACCTTCACCATGGAGCTTTGAAGATCCTGCAGCAGATTTCTACTGGGCTTCCTAAGGGCACTCTTGCGCAGTCAGATCAGTGCAAGGGGTGTACCTTGGGGAAGTATGTGAAAGCCACCTTTCACGAGAAGGATAGTCACACCACGACGATCCTTGAGAGAGTTCACACAGACGTGTGTGGTCCTTTCTCAGTTGCTTCAACAGCAAAGCACAAGTATTATGTGATCTTTGTTGATGTTTCTCTCGAAAGTGCTGGATCTTCTTCATGCAGAAGAAGAGCGATACATTCGTGAAGTTCTGTGAGCTTAAAGCACTGGTCGAGAAGGAGTCGGGGAAGAAGGTGATTGCTCTAAGGAGTGATAACGGTGGTGAATTCATCTCGGCTAAATTCAAGGAGTTCTGCAGCGCAGAAGGGATTCGGAGAGAGCTCATCGCACCCCATAACCCACAGCAGAACGGGGTGGCTGAGCGGAAGAACAGAACAATAGTGGGTGCTGCACGGGCGATGTTGCATGATCAGGGCCTACCCCTTCACTTGTGGGCTGAGGCATGCAATACAGCAGTGTATGTGCAGAACCGTTGTCCTCACAAGGTTCTTGGCATGAATACACCGGAGGAGGCTTATTCTGGCAAGAGGCCTGATATTTCCCATTTACGGATTTTTGGTTCTCTTGTCTACATGCATGTGACGAAGGATGCGAGAAGGAAGCTGGATCCAACTGCTGAGGTTGGAATATTTGTGGGGTACACTGATACACCTCACAACTACTAGGTGTATTTTTCAGACAGTCGAAAGACTGTTGTGCGACGGGATATAAAATTTCAGGAGGAGAAAGCCATGCAGTGTTCGCTTGAGAGGGAGCTACACTTGCATGCAGATGAGGAGCTGTTAGTTCCTAAGGAGGAGCTTCCGGATGTGGATCAGCCACAAGAGGAGGTTCAGGAGGTGGAAGAAACCACTCACATGGAGCTACACTTGCATGCAGATGAGGAGCTGTTAGTTCCTAAGGAGGAGCTTCCGGATGTGGATCAGCCACAAGAGGAGGTTCAGGAGGTGGAAGAAACCACTCATGCAACGCCAACCATCATAGGGCGCATGAGCACTACAAAAGCTGAGCGACTGGCTCGGGATGCAGAGAAGGTTGTAGGACCACCTACAACACAGTGCAGACAGAGACAGTCACCGGATCGGTACACTGGATACATGGCTCTTGTGAGTCAATGTGTTGTGACAGAGCCATCCTCTTTTGAGGAAGCTGTGGAGGAACCCGCATGGGTTGATGCCATGATCGAAGAATATGATTCGATCATCAGGAACAGTTCATGGGAGATTGTCCCAAGACCGGTTGGGAAATCAGTTGTAGGTTCGCGATGGATCTACAAGGTGAAGCAGGCGGCTGACGGGAGTGTGGAGAAGTAAAAGGCGAGATTTGTCGCCCGTGGCTTCTCACAGATCGAGGGGATTGACTATGAGGAGACTTTTGCACCTGTCGCAAGGTACTCTTCCATACGGACGATCCTTGCTCTCTCAGCGCGGATGGGGTGGCACATTCATCAGATGGATGTGAAGACTGCGTTCCTCAATGGAGTTATTGAGGAAGAGGTGTACATAGAGCAGCCTGAAGGTTTTGAGATCCTCAGCAGTGAGTCGCATGTGTGCCGACTCAAGAGAGCACTGTACGGGCTGAAGCAAGCACCTCGTGCTTGGTACACTCGGATAGACAGCTACTTCACCGGGCTTGGATTCTCCAAGAGTGAGGCGGATCCAAACTTGTACCAGATTGTGGTGGAGGGGAAGCTGTTGATCATCGTACTGTATGTAGATGATCTGATTTTGACTGGCGATGAGCAGTTGATACTTTCGTGCAAGGAGGATCTTGCACGAGAGTTTGAGATGAAGGACTTGGGCATCCTTCATTATTTCCTGGGATTGGAGATTTGGCAGCGCAGCGGAGGACTGTTTGTTTCTCGGGGCAAGTATGCCCGGGAGATTCTGGAGAGGTTCAACATGCAAGGCTGCAAGCCTGTTGACACTCCTCTTCCTGGTGGTTGGAGGAAGGAGGATGCTACTTCAGCGGAGGTAGTGGATGCCAATGTCTATCGACAGTTGGTGGGGTCACTTATGTATCTGGTCAATACATGACCCGATATATGCTATGCAGTTAACCAGCTTTCGCAAGCTATGGTTAAGCCTACCAAGCTCTTTTGGAAGGCAGGCAAGCATGTATTGCGCTATATTAGAGGCACATCGAGATATGGTCTATGGTACAGACAGGAGGATGGAGCGAAGCTTTCTGGCTTCACTGATGCAGATTGGGCAGGGAGTCCAACGGACCGGAAGAGCACTTCTGGAGGAGTTTTTAGCATTGGGTCGACAGTAGTTTCCTGGTACAGCAGGAAGCAGAGATCCGTGGCACTCAGTTCAGCAGAGGCCGAGTACATGGCAGCTAGTTTGGCTGCATGCGAGGCTATTTGGATGAGGAAGATCCTCGTAGGTTTGTTCAGGTTGCATTTGGAGCCTACAGTGATCTACTGTGATAACCAGAGTTGCATTAAACTCTCGGCTAATCCAGTATTTCATGATAGGTCCAAACACATCGACATCAGGTACCATCATATCATAGATTGTGTTCAGCGGAGAATCATGATGCTTTCATATGTTCCCACGGAGGATCAGGATGCCGACATCCTGACGAAGGCGCTCACCAGGAGCAAGTTCGAATTCCACAGAGGCAGGATAGGGGTTGAAGATAATCCATATCTTGCTGAGAGGGAGTGTTGAGAATGCAGCAAGATGATGGAGCTTGGTGAAATGAAGTCGCCTTCACCAAGTGGGCCCACAGGCAAATTCTGGCGCAAAATCTATTTTTAGACTATGTCTATTTTTAGACATATGGAGCATGGTTCGGGGATTCCAGTTTGAGATTCTTGGAGAATTGGTCATGTTGGTAAAAATAGATGAGACTCTATTTTTAGGTCAAAGAGGTCGAAGTCTATTTTTAGACTGCCTCTCCTTAAAACAGGGAAGTCAAATATTATTTACCCTTAATAATATTTAGACTATAAACAGCAGTTTACTCTCTTGGAGCACTTCAGTTCGAGCTACAGAAGTGGCTCATGCATCTGACAGAGGAATCACGTGGTTCCCAATGGTTTGATGGCATCATGCATGGTTGACTTCAGTTGGACTTCAGTGGCAGAAGTTTGGAGGAGTTAATGAGACAGCTAGTGGAGTTGTGTTCTGTTTATTTTAGTTGAACTGGTTGAGATTAGTTTAACTAGCTAATCAATTAGTTATGAGGGGAGTGAATTAAATATTATTTAATTCATTAATTAGTAACTCATTATTCAACTCAAGAACACATCAGTTCACTACAGTGTATGATCAGTTCAGTGGAGACCAGTGAAAGAGGTAGATGAAAGGGTGGAGCTAGCTATCAGTTGTGACTATACTGTTGCTATTTGCAACACACAGATAGGAGGAGTAAGCCCATGAGGATTGTGCAGTTCAGGCTGGTGGTTTATCTATATAAAGAGGCCATCCCATAGCATTGAAACATGTAATAGAGGCAAGGCAATTAGTGGTGAGTTTTGAACCAGTAACCTGTTCAAAACTGAGCTAGATTGTGGGTAACTGTATGAGAAAGTACTGAGTACTTGTGAGGAGTATTGTACTGAGTTTTTTACTTTATTTCTCCATTATAATATACACAATAGCTGCGGGTTTTTCAGCTATAAGCTTTCCCCATACATACTGTGTTAATGTGTATGATGATTTGATGTGTTATCGCTTGATTTTATTTCCGTATGTGTGATGATCTGAGTTGAGTTGAGTGGAAGAGATTATGTGTTGTGTATGAAGTTCAAATAGTATGTGACCAGGATAATCTCGGTGGATAATTAATTATTATTCAGCAAATTTCTACACAAAAAACCTAAAACAAACCAAAACATACTTAACAACTAGCCTAAAATAAAATACATAGAAAGCAAACAAGTTCACATCCTTTGTGAAAGTAGAGAGAGCCCTCTCTGAGTCCAGGAAGGCTAGGTCCTAGGGCTCCCTGTCATTTGGCTTGCTAATCTACCAAATCATGGGACCCTAACTTTTACAATAGCAAATCTATAGAAATTGAGCCAGGAAAAACTCTGAATATTGACCAAAATCTGATTGATGAACAAGAATAAAAATTGGTCCAACTACTAAGAAAATATAAGGGAGATTTTGCATGGCATTACCCAGACATGAAAGGAATTGATCCCCAGTTATGTACACACCACGCTTATACAGAAAAAGATGCTAGACTCGTTCACCAACCCCAACAAAGATTAAACCCTCATTTTAAGGATATTGTGAAAGCTAAATTACAAAAAATTTTGGATGTCAACTTCATTTATCCAATATCTGACAGCAAGTGGGTCTCTCCACTAGTAGTGGTGCCAAAGGAGAATGGAAAGTGGAGGATATGTGTAGACTACAAAGAACTAAACACAGCAACCGAGAAAGACCACTTTCCCCTTCCTTTAATTGACCAGGTATTAGATACATTAGCAGGGAAGAAATTCTTTTCTTTCTTAGATGGCTTCAGTGGATACAATTAGATTCATATTGCCCCTGAAGACCAAGATAGGACTACTTTTACTTGCCCTTGGGGGACATTTTATTACAGGGTTTTACCCTTTGGTCTATGCAACACCCCTGCCACATTTTAGAGGGCCATTCTCAGCATCTTTGTAGATATAATAAATGAAGGGATCGAAGGATATATGATTGATTTCACACCTTATGGATATGATTTTGAGCCAGCATTAGAAACATTAGAAAAGGTGCTGCAAAGGTGTATTGACAACAGACTCTGCTTAAGCCATAAGAAGTGCCACATGATGATGACTGAGGGACTCATCTTAGGTCATTATATCTCAGCAGCTGCAATACAGGTAGATCCAGCTAAAATTCAGATACTTTTGTTAATACTTACTCCTACCACACAAACAGAGGTACATAGTGATAGCTCCCTGTAATTTCAGCAGAATAGCAAGACTAAAGCTGCAGGTAGGACATTTGAACCGCTTTGGGATTCTAGGATCTAACCCTCCCAAATCCATAGAGGGATCTCTCTATAAGTGTGTTTAAAGATGTGATATTTAAGGCTCTTAGGTTGATATTAGGCTAGTTATGAAGAACAAGGGTTTTTGTTTGTTTTTGTTGGGAAAAGATAAATGAAGGTGAAGGAAGTCTAAATGAAGGGTGAAGATGTGTGAAAGTGAAGGAATGATTCAGCTAATAAGATAGGAAAAAAGAGGCTTCAATCCATTGGGCTATGGAGTCATAGAGGATTTAATTGAAACATCAAGTCCACAAAGGTTACCATGGGGAAAGTCATCTACACCTCAGGATCTCTTAGATTTAATGATGGAATGGAACATCAAAGTGTTGTGAAAGTGGTAAAAGCTAATAATTTCAAAGAGGATTTACTAAATTTCCAAACAAGAAAAGCCTTTAAAGTAGCTGTTTGAAACCAGCCAAAGGACAGGGCTAACCATAGACTTCTTTGGACAAGCTTGTATTAAAGCTAACTTATCAAGCAAACAATTCAGTAATCCACATGACTACTTTCAGAAAGGATGAAAACATTAAAGACAAACATAAGAGTGGCTTAAGATCAAGTAAGATACCATTGAAATCTATACTTGATTTCAGCATACTCTAAGAGAAATTTTCAAGACAAATTGTTGGAGAAGAAACTAGAGGATAGGGCTAACCATAGACTTCCCTAGTTCAATCTTTACTTAGCATGTAATGAAGATCTCATTCAAGAACAATGTTTAAATTTTTGGAAAGTAAGACATGGGCTCACAAACATTCCTTAACTGTTTCAGACTATATTAAATCATTCTCAAATACACAATTGGAAGAAAACATACAGATAAAGCTTATCAGTAAGAGTAGGGTACCTTTAATAGTAAATCCTAGCTCTATAATTGTTGTTATTTATCAAAGAAAGTGGACAGTATGAAAAACATGAAGGAAGACAATTTACAATAAGAAAAACATCACCATTAATGTAGACCAGGATCCCATAGAATTTGGCTTGTATATTGATGTTCAAACCAGTACAATCTTCAAGTCCAAAAGGTCTCAACAACTCAAAAATTTCTCTTCTCAGCTTATGTACCTTCAATTACAAAAAAAATCTTTAGCAACTTCATAAAAATCTTTACATGCTACAGATATCTAGAGACCAACATTCTCTCATCTTCTACAAAAGTATTTATAGAATAAATGAGGAGGTGGGATGAGAGAAAAGATCTCTAGGCTCAATTAATACAGTTTAATGCTTCTCGGCCTTTGAGGGACTCAAGGGAGAAGATTTCTGATATTTCCTCTATATTAATTGATTTCCATTAAGTTTTTAGGCTACTTGGGAGAAATTGTTGACTTTAAAGCTCTTCCTTATCTTTGTAATAACTTTGTTGACAGTTGTAATAAGTTCCTTTGATTTGCAATAACTGTTTAGTTGTCTTGAGGTGAAGATCTTCTATTCTAGAAATAACTAGGCCTCCTTTGAATGCTTTGAGGCTGCAGGTGGATTTTGGTAGCCGGAGAGGATTCAATTAGCCTCTAATGTGGCAGTGGAGGCTTCTCGGATTGATAGATTTCTCTGTCTTTCCCTAAAACACCTTTAATTCACTTTAGATTTGTGTTTTAGGTCTGATTAGGCTTAATATTTGTCTTCCGGTCTTCATATTTTCTTTAAATATGGATTAGGCTTTTGATTTACTGAATTTATGCCTTCATCCCTCAAAATTTTGTTAAAACATTTAATTCTTCATTTTTGTTGTGATCTCATGCTGTAACACTGATACTCTTTGTCTGTGGTGTTTACTGTGTTTCTGTAGGTGCACAGAGGGTTGTATAATGGCATCAGTGCTCATGAGGCATGGATAAAACATGATTTGTAACCCTGCGAAATGATCTCCTTGATGAATAAAGGCTTGGGGGATCGTCATCCCTGGCCCTTGAGTTCCTTCAAGAAACTGTGAAAAAGCTTTAAAACCTACAAAAATACACAAAATTTATGAAAATCCTATGTGGATGGGCTTAGACTACTTCAGAGGTTTAGGTTAGATCGTGACCATTGGATGAAATCATCCAATGGCGAGGATTGCTCACTGGGGTCAATAAGAGAGGCAGTTGGAGGGGTGAATGAAAGATTAAGTCCGAGCCGTTGATGCATGTTGATCAACGGTTGAGATTAATATAGGATTTTATAAGGTGGAAGGGAAATGACATAGTGAAATGGGGAAATTGTAAAGAAAATCAGAAAAAACCTTAATCGGCAGCAAAAAAAGGCATAAACGATATTTCTGGGTCGCAGAATGATTTGGGCCGTTGGATTAGGTTAATTAACAAAGATCGATGGCAGATATCCTTTGATGATATTTCTGGGAAGAAAGGTGGAGGGCGATCGCTTAACGGTTAAATTTGATCTAGGCCATTGGATGAAAAGAACGGACGACAGTGATTTTAAATGAGAAAATGTAATGCAATGGGGGAAAGGTGGTTTGGAAAAAAACCATAATGGTTTTTGCATAGATCTGAAGCGGTTTCAAAAATTGTTCAAAAAAATGCGATACACTTCGCTGCCTTCCACGTGTCCTCAGGAAAACCACTTTTTCATGTTATTTGTTGGTATTAAACCTCTGGCGCAGAAAAAACGTGAAACTCAATGCCAGCCGTCGGATGGATGAACGCAGATCCAACGGTGTGGATCGCATGCGATGGAGGGTAAGATGCACGGGCAGAAAAGGGTGGGCAGGGCCAAGGCGATTTAGATCTTGATCATCAGATCACAAGAATGGACGGTGGAGATTTGATCTAGGGGCGATGAAAGAAATGAAAGGCAGGGGATCGGGTGGAGATCGGGTGCAATGCGAACCGTTGATCTGAAGAGATCAACGGTGGATATTCACCGAAGGTTTTTACACAGCGGGGTTTATGAAATAACAGAGGGAAGTCAAGTTAGATCTGGACCGTCAGATCTATGAAATGGACGGCCCAGATTTGAGCACAAGATCATAAGTTAAGGGGAAAATACAAAGGGAACGTGCCAATGCGATTAAGCGTGGGCCATTAGATCTTAGAGAGATCAACAGTCAGGATGAGTCGGTGGTTTTTAACGTCGAAGGGCCATGGCGGAGGGCGATTAATCTGGGACATCGGTTCTTGTGGATTCGACGGTCTATATTAAATCACATGTTTGCAATTAGAGGAGAGAAAGGGAAATGCCAAAGGAAAATCTGTGATGTGATGAAGTATCGACCATCGGATCAAAGGATGATCGATGACCTGGATTGAATCAGAGATCGCATCGACGAGAAGTATTACGAAAAATGGGCATGATGTGATTGATTAATGTTCGTTGATCTTAGAGATATCAACGGTCAAGATTTTTTTTTAAAACATATCATCGGGTTTTATAAAAACTAAGGGAAAAGGCTCGGGGAATATTTTTACAGCGTTTTAGCACCCGATTGTGGGCTATCGGTTATGTGAAGAAAGCAAAGGGATCGAGGGTTTCAAAAGAAAAGGGGCTTGATCGCATTGGAAACTTTTGAAAGTAAAGGAAATAAGAAAAATAGAGAACCCAATTGCGATTACGCAATTAGGCCTCAGCACCTAGTCTTGGTGTTGGTTTTATGCGGAAGAAAGGGGCATGGGGCTAAGGCCAAAGGGGCTTAAGGCCTTAGTGCAAAAACGCTATTTTTTGGGATTTTTGAAGGATTTGTTTGAGGATTTCCAGAGTTCCGATAAGGTTTAAAAAGGAGTTTCAAACCTTATAAAAGGGAATTTGTGAAGGAAAGGAAGGAAAATAAGGAAAATGGAGGAATTTCATGAGGAAAAAGGGGATAAAAATGGAGGTTAGTTATGAGTGAAAGGAGGGGTAAAATGAAAAGGAAAATGAGTTTTTAGAGCAGTCTTTCTTCTTGTAAACAATAGATTTTTTAGGATTATAAGGGAAACAATAGTGAAGATTATCTTAAGGATAAAGATCATCATAAGACTTCAAGAACTCATAATTTGGTCATAAAATTGTTTTTGATATGACAAATTTTATAGGTGGCTAACAATGGCTCCAACTTGGGATGGCAGCTCCTTGGAGGTGCCAAGAACCTCAGACATGTCTTCTCTGGAAGCTGATCAATGTCTCATCCATGGGCTGCAACTTTCTATCCTTTTACTCTGATAATGTTTGTAGTCATTAAAAATAATGGAATTCTATCAAAAAAAGCTTTCTACCTACCCAATCCTAGTGATCTAACATTTTTTTTCTTATTTCAGAATGCATTTGGATTGGAAAACTCTTTTCATCAATATTTTATTCTTTTGAAAGGATAAAACTAGTCTATTTCTACTTCTTATTTCTCCATGAACTCAGATTAAGTAGTTGAGCTCATAAGCTTCTCTACTTAACTACTATCTGTTAGGATTAGACTGTTTGATATATTTTTATTCTCTAAATTCTAAAATAGAAATTTAAAATAAAACAAGCCAGGATTAAACATTCTAACTTGTTGCTGATCTATGGCATAAAAACAAGCTGCACATAGACTTTTATTTGCAGAATTTTAAAGCAAAATCATGAAGGCTTAAGATCTAAAAGTTTTAAGAACATCCTTCACTTTTCATCAGCTCTGTTTTTAGGCTTGTTTGAGTTGTTCTCTCTTTTTTCTCTAGTTCGAGTTTTGGAAATATCAAAACCAGTTTATTTCTATCCTTGGCTTAGGATTTAAACAGATTAGAGCCATTCTTCTTCTTCTTCTTCTTCCCTCTTTTTTTTTTTTTTAATAAAAATCATAGGTTCAGATTTTGAGCTTGTTTGAACCTTTGTTTTACTATCCTAATCTACCTTACTAATAAGCCAAGACTAAGTTGTTTGGAAAAAAAATTTCACTAACCTATCAGCAGTAAATTGAAAACTAATTAGTCAGGATTAGGTTGTATGACTAACTACAAGTGTGTTTCTTAGGAGTGGCATTTAAGCTTGCACACTTTCAGATTTTGTTTCTCTTTTTGCTATGGGGTTGTACCTTTCTTGTTTTCATTTCTACCCTCTTTTCTTTTGTTAGGGTCCCGTGATTTGGCTGATTGGCAAGCCATATGACAATGTCACATCAATCCAATCTTTGGAGCCCAAGGAGCTAGCCTTCTTGGACTCATAGAGGGCTCTCTCTATTTGTGTAAGGGATATCTGTGTGTTTGCTTATTGTGTTCTTATTTTAGGCTAGTTATGAAGTAGGTTTTTGGTTTTGGTTTTTAGGTTGTGAGGGATGAACTGATAAAAGACATAGGATAGGTAAAAAGATGTCAGATAAACTGGGCTACAGGGTCGAAAAGGTCAAGAAAGCTTTCAAATGGTGATACAAGGTTGTTGAAGGGCCGATTTGATTCGAGGTAAAATGGATCTTTGGGAAAAATGGAGTGAGATGGACATTAAATCTATGAAGAACAAAGGATTTTAAACATAAATAGTTTAATAACTGACATAAATATGGTAGGGAAAACCATTAATCATGAGAAATGTAACTGTAAACTGATCAATGCATATAAATAAACATTCAAGCCATGCATAGAGATATATGACTCTCTAACTTTAGGAAATGGCTATCAGACTTTGGGGAAATACATTTAAGACAGACAAACAACTCAAATCACTATGTAGGAACGCCTAAACATAGTATTTCAAGCTATTGGGCACTTTGAAAACAATATTGCATAGTTTTAGGCAAAGGGAAAGATCAGTACAAGACCTCCTTGGTTCAACAAATGACAATCTAATCAATCAAAGAGAGGTTTCATAGGTGGAGCTATGGCTAGCCATGAGTAAGCAGGGCATACCGTGAATCATACTTAGCATGCATAAAACCATAAATGAAACAAGCAAACAATATTCTTCAGTTATTAAATAGAAATCAAAGATTCTTTAATATGAGTAAGAATGAAGGAAACATAGAAGCTATAAAGAAACAAGAAATTTGAGGTGCCTCCAAGGGCATGTCTCAAATATATTCTCTACTGTCTTATAGCAAGCAAGAACATGGAATTATCAATGAAAGCTAGGAAACAAAATAGAGAGAGATACACTATACCATTCTACCAAGTCATGGAATCCAACAACAATCCTCTTTCATCATCCAAGAACATCCAAGAAACTATCTAAAATCATGCGACAAGTGTTTCTTCCAAAGCTTATATGACCATATATTGCTTCTGTTCATCAAGTTCACCCTTGTTTACAATGAAATCCTTTGGAATATATAGGCCAAACTGAGGAGAACCTCTTGGTTCAACTTGCAATCTCATTGGCCTATCCCAAATATCTGATTTTGTCCTTGAGGCTTTGCAAAGCCCAAGGCACAAAATATCTAATAAAATATCTCAAAAATGCTAAAAAGGGGAAATATATTGACTTTTCATAACTTATCATGTACAAAAATAGCTAAACGCACATGAAGAAAATTCACTTTTGAAAGGTTCATTTTTTACAAAAATACTCAAAAAATACATCAGCAGAAAGTCCCCAGACTTGCCGGCAACTTTTGGAGGCCTTCCTGATATCAAAACGAGGCCCATGATGGCTCGTTGGAAATATCTGAATGTATATATTCTGAAAATGTTTATTTTTCTCCCAACTGACCAATGGAAGTGCTTCAAAAAAATACCTATGTGAAAAAACCCAAAAAATAGGCCTTGCTGATAAATGGGGCAGAGTGTAGAAAAAGCGAGTGTTTTTCGCCATTTTCGGGAAGCAAATGATCTTGAATTGATCTGAAAATCGTTGAGTATATGCCCATGAAATTATGGCATCCAATGATACCATTTTCATCTTTTCAGGATGCCCCAAACTGAAATGGCGATGCCCATGAGTTTTAGCCAAAAATCCAAAAATGACAAAAAACCAAAATTTTTCGAATTTCGCCCAAATTTGGCAAGCATGTCCCTCAAGGGTTTTCAGAAACATGTTGTGAAGATGAGGAAAAAAATTGGATCTTTGAGGTGTCTTTCCTCAATTTTGGTGTCGGGCGCCTTCTTCTAGCCTCCTTGAGTTTTTCTTGAGTGACCTTCAATTTCCGTCGGGCAAACTGATTCAGGTTCTTGTAATGCCCAGTCATCCTTCGTTGAAGGTCCAAGTCTCTATTTTCCTTCTCCAAATTCTTCTCCAAGTGATCATTAACCCTCACAAGCCATGCTTCTCAATTGTTCTCTATCTCTTGTGTGAACAATGTAGCGAGAGGGGTAGATTGGAGAAGGGCGACTTCTTCTTCCTTTTGTTTCTCAAGGGCCTTTTTGAGCCCCATGGTTCTTAGCCTCTTTCGCCTGGGCTGATCTTCATCTTCGCTCTCATCGAACTCACCCATGAGTTATTCCAATCTCACTTGTGCTTTGGATGCCTCCTTTTTGTATTTTATGGCCCATGTCTCATATACCGCCATATGGACACTCATCTGTTTGTTTTGAACTTGAAAAAAGTGATTGAAGTTTCTAGCCCTCTCAAGATCAGTCCTCAAAGCATCAATTTGGTTTTCTCTATTGATCAAGAGATTTTCTAGTATTTGTGTTTCATTTTCACTATCATCACTTTGGATCTGAATGATGTTGAATTCCCTTTCCTTTTCATGATTGCTTTCTTCTTTCTCCTTTCCTTTTCTTTGGGTGGCTATTTTAGTTTTCCTCCTCTTGGGAAATTCGACAATGGGCTTCTTGGGCAATTTTCCCTTGCTTCGGAGGGCCCTAGTCACATTTGGAGTTACACCTCTAGGGATCCTTTTCCTTGATGTCTGGGGCTTGGCCACTTTTGGTGAGGAGAGCATGGCCCCTTTCCTAGGAGAGGCAGCTAGCACATGCTCTAATGGCTCTTTTCCCTTGTCACTTTGCTCATAATTCTTGCCACTATCTTGAATTTCTTCATGGATGCCTTGACTGTCCTTTTGCATTTCTTTTTGAGGGTTGTCCTCCTCACCGTGTTTCACCTGTTTAGCATGCTGCCCTTCTTCCTCATGAGGCTGCTGTTCTTTATCATGAGGCTGTTGTTCATCATCATGTGGCTGCCTCTGTCATCATCATGTGGCCCTTCATCATCTTCATGAGACTGCTCACCTTCACTGTGCTACATTTTTTCATCACCATGCTGCTCATTATCATCTTTTTCTTCTTCATCATTCTCAGGAGTCTGTTGTTTACCATCATGTTCCTCTTTATCGTGCCCTTCTTCAACTTGTTGTTCTGCCTCACTATGTTCTTCTTCCCCTTGCTGCCCTGTTTCACTATGATGCTGCTCATCATCATCTTCCTCATCATCCCCTTACTTCCCTGTTTCATCATCTTCCTCATCATGCTCTTTTTCTTGTTCAATGGGAAATTTGAGCTTCCTGGAAATAGGCTTGCTTGAATAAGGTGAAGGATGGTGAGTGGAAGGTGAAGGAGATGTATGAAATGCAGGGACAATGGAAAAATCCAGATGTGTGATGAAAGTATCCCAAGATACTTCCTTCTTCTCAAGATGATGAAGAATGATGACCTTGATGAGGGTGTGATGGAAGAGGCAGGCTGTCTGCTGAGAAGGAGGCTTTTTCTGAACAGTGGAGGCCATTTTCTCAATACTTCTATGGAGGAAGAAAGGAAGATTTAACAATTTGGCCCTCATGAGATGCATGAGAAATAAGATAAGATAGGCATAGACTCGAGAGAATATTCCCTCACAAGTGAAGTATTTCATGATGATCTTCATGAGGGGGGCATAAATAGTCAATAGATATGAGAAGGGAAAAATGGATGGGCATGAATCTCTATGCTTAGGCTTCAGAAAAGGCTTGTATTCTTCTAAGACTAGGTGGCTTTGTTTAAACCACTTCTCCCCAACATAAGGGATTTTGGTGGCCTTGGAAATGGACCTTGGAGAGAATTTGAAATCTAGGCCTGCTAGCTGAAAGTGCTTCTCTTGAAACCTCAAAGCACAAAGATGTATCAAAGGAGAATATCTCTTCACCTCTTGCAATCTTTGGCAAAAATATAAACACCCATCCTCATGGAAGTTAAGAAGGACTGATGGATGAGAATTTACTTCTTCGGTGGAAACATGTGTTGGAAAAATACTAAGAGGGGGGGGTGAATCAGTATTTGGGACTTTATCAAAGTTTTTACTTTTTCACTCTCTAAAACCCATACGCTACTTTGCTGAAGCCAAGTAGCGTATACACGCGGATATCCTTCATAAAACTCGCATATACAGAGATCTAATTATGCCATTAATTCTTCACTTATATCATTCCATCATTCATTCATTAGATGTTCAATAAACAGTAAACATGTGCAGTAAAAAATAGAATATACCATCACACATAAGCATCACACATGAACACCAGGATTTTAGGTGGAAACCCAAGTCGGGAGAAAACCACCGCTGCAGTTGCTCAGCCTTCAATATTTTATTATAGAGAAAACATCTTACAACATATGTGCTGGTGCAGACTCCTACCAGCACGCAGGCACCCACCTGCGCTCGTTTACCAGCCTCTCCTGGAAGGGAGCTCCAACCCCCTGACTCGTTTACCAGTCTCTCCTGGAAGGGAGCTACGACCCCCTGATCTCGTTTACCAGCCTCACCTGGAAGGGAGCTACGACCCCCTGACTGAAGGCTACAACCCTCAGCACCTCTATGGACCATGTTTCATCAATTTTCACACTAGATCCAACAAATCAAATAGAGTACAACTTGTAGGCCTTGTTTCATCATATTATCAGACTGGACCCACTCCACACATTTAAGTTCAATCATACAACCAAACTGATACAGACAACTCAGAACTGTAGAATACAGATAGCAGTAACATAGCAGAATAGATCAGACATTTCATACCCCATGCTTTAGCAAACCCTAGTTTGCATACGCGCTTTCCTATCACTGATCCCATGTATATACGCGCCTTCTACCATACAATCCCGCGTATACATCTGCACATATTACAAAGCTAATTTCACTGCGCATACGTGCTTTCTCTTCAGCGAAGCCGCGTATATACGCGCTTCTTCTGCGGCAAACTAGCGTATGGTTCTTCAGACATTTAAGTCATAGAAATTCTTCAGAACAGACCCATCACACAAATTTTACCCTTTACTTTAGACAGATGTTCGCCTCATCTTAGATCTAATCATTCCATCAATAGATGTAGCAAATACAAATACATTTCAGATCTAGATTCCTTTCTTCATCATTTTCTTCATAGGTGCTTCATGTATTCAGATCTATCATTCAACTGTAACCCTTTCCATTCAGATATACTTCAGAGATAAGTATTCATTCAAGCTCAGACATCTTGCACCCACATTCATAATTTGCACAATGAATTATTTCTCTTTATATAGGTTTACCCTTTTTCAATACCATGAGCCAAAACCACATTACTTCCGATGGTATTCCTGGACGGGGTCATTTAGACGAATCATTACCCAATACAATGGGTCAATACCATGGTGGTTACCCCTGATTTTGCACTTTTGTAACGCTCAATGGCTCAACGACTTGGTGTGCATGATATCTGTGACAAATCCTAGAAAACCACCGTATGGTCTCTTTGAGACATACTCTTTTCACCATAGATTTAGCACATGCTAAAATCCTTTCTTCATTACTCGTATTCTGTGAATACACGGGTTACATCATTTAACAAGTTCATCGAAGTAGGTTTCCAATTAGTTCAGCAGTGGTTGCCATTCATAGAGACAACACTCTATCAATTGGGTTGCCATCAAGGACAACACTCTGCATCATATTGCCAACAACATGCCCAAATCTCTTATGAAGGCTACTCCTACTGTCTTACCTGGGAGGAATTTTGTTTTGAATGTTGTTTGCAATACCAAGCTGTCTCAAATGGCCTTTGGAATGTTTTTCTAAAGCACACACCCTGTCCTCCTTGTCAGTCATTGTTTGACCAAGACAAGTTGCTTCAAATTTTTTGTGAAATAGTCCTCCAACACCAACCTTTTGCTGCTTATAAATCACTGTTTTGTCGTCCTTTATGCCAATCAACAAGTTTTTGTCAAATGAAAAGCACACAGTCAATTTACTACTGTGTTTGGGGAAGGTCACAAGGATCCTTTGTGTTTTGGTAGAAACAAGACAACCTTATATTTAGATAAAAACAAGAAACAAACTCCCTCAAACAGTGCCTCTTCTGCTGTTCACTGGTTTCTATACAAAGGTAAACCAAACCCCTTTAGCTGATTTTAAAGCTTTCATAGCATATCCTGCTTTATGTAACAATGGAAGGCATGCACTAGGTTTGCTTTTTATCATACAGAGAGGTTACTTTTTTAAGTGACAACGAATTCACACATGATCACTGTTTTCTTACAAAGATAAGACAAAACAACTCTCAAATTGATTTCTACAAAATTTCTCACCACACTCTGTCTTATGGGACAATGGAGGCAGCACTAGTTTGCTATTTCAGCATTCAAAGAGGAAACTTTTGAAGTGACAAGCATTCAGACTAAGACCACTGTTTTCACTTCACAACAACCCTGTTCACCTTAGGAATACTGTCTCACTTTAAAAACATTGTTTTTACCTTAGGATCACTGTTTTTCCTTTACAAACACTGTTTTCACATTAGATTTGCCAACAGATATTAATTTTGTTTTCACCACTGCTAGGACACCTTCAGCAACTTGAAAACCTTCTACCACCGTGTTTTTTGCCTTGCAATTAGTGTTATGGTTTATCACTATTTTTTAGGGCAGTTTTAGGCCTTTCGAAACTATTGTAAGCACAACCTAGCCTTCTACTGTAACAGTCTTTGGAAACACAGTAACAACTACCATGCTTTTCTATCAAGAACTTCACTATTCAATTATTGTTTTAGTCTTGAAAACATGGCATCAATCACCCCTTTAGAAATTCGAATGCACCAAGGGGCAAATAAAAATACCTTGAGGATGTATTGTGGCCTTTGCTTTGATGAGTTGAGCAGGTTTCAAGACCTTTTGAAGGCATTTTGATCATTCAAACAGGTGCAACACGTTCAAAAGGAAGAGCGTCGCGCAGTAAAATAGGTGTCGAGTCGGCGTTCGGGCAGTGGTGACCGGTGCTACAGGTGTGTCGCGCGCCACTATAGGCGCGTCGCGCCAACGTTATAGCCCTTTGTATTTTTTGCTCTGAACGTGCCACACACTTTTCTAGGCGCACCGCTTAGGTTTTAAGCCTCTAAAACCTCTGCAAATGGCTCGAACTTCTCTCATTTCTTCAGTGGATAGCTAGGGGAGATGTCACTTGCTTTTTGAATTGAGAAATGTGATTTGGCAACATTCAATCCACCCTTTTAAAGCCACAAACCTTTGAACTTAACTTGTGAGGGTTAAAAAGCTTTTTGAAAGAGCTCTTGGTTGTAAGACAAAACATGAAGCACTGCTTCATCCTTTTATCATTTTTAGAAAATCACAAACCCAATATTCGACCAGGATTCTAAAAGGTGTTGTGGATGATATTTTTTTTGAGGATCCTCATACATATGACCCCTTTTCAAAGTGAAAAAACCATTTTGAAAACCAAAATCTTTCTCAGTGTTTTTCTCATTAAGGCAACACTCTTTTCACTGTTTGCCTATTTCTGTCCCTTGAAAGGAAAAACTCTGCTGAAGACATATCAATGATCTGTGAGGCATTCTTTGCCATTCTTGCAAGGAGTTAAACCACTTTAAAACTTATTTTTACAGTTTCTGCCCCTGGTGTTTTGATGATGATCATGCCCACTGTGAAGTTGATTGAACTATTAGGTGCTCTTTGAGTCTTTCTTTTGACTGTGGGTGAAGAAACTCATTTGAAACTGTAAGTGAAAAACTCTGCTACAAATAGTCTCCACCATCAAGGCAATTGACTAACCTTAGATTGACAAAGTAATCCAGTCTTCAACTTTTACAGAGATATAGCATGAGATGATGAGCTGAAGTTGAAATGTAGACATGGGAGGGCTATCCCTTTGTTCCTCTATGAAGGAGGTCTATAAGAACAATGAATTTTCATTCATTTCACCCTCTTTGAGAGCAGTCCCTTTTGAAATCTTTTCCACATGAAATAATTTCTTTTCATCCTAAAAAAATGGTGAGCCTTCTACTTTTTTATGAAGGAGGCCTATGTTTGACAAATGCATGGGCCCTTCTCAACCCGTGTTTTAACCAAGTGAAGAATGTTTATGAACACACTGTTAGTGGTTTTCTTTGTATTTGATAGCAAAAGTTAGTTTAAAACCAAGATTGTTTTACTTCTTTGGCCATTTTCTTAACAACATTTCTTCATTCATAATCACCCAATTAGCTTCACACTGTATTTCAATTTTGTGTTTTAACAGTGAAACTCATGTAAACACCTTTTTAAAGCACCACTGCTTTGCCTCTGCTTTTAACACCATTTTCTATTTAGAAGCATTCAATTGTCTCCCACTGCCCTTAAAATTTTCCTTTCAGTCAGTGAAAAACCTATAATCAATCTCTGTCTGTGGCCCTCTGCTTATTAGATTAAGGAGGCCTTTATCACAGTGCCAAGCCCTCTGCTTGTAAAATGAAGGAGGTTTTCTCAGTATCTCAACCCTCTGCTCATGTATGGAGGAGTTTTTCTCAGTGATGCCATTTCATCAGTTTTCAAACAATGTTATCTTTCCTTTCACTGCCTATTCATAGTTGAGAAAATGAAAATGACAAATTGACAATAAGTCATGATGGGAATTTCTCTGAGACATGTAATTCTGATTTTTAAATACCTTTGTGCCTCTTTAGACATCACAAGAAACTTGGCTAGTATCTACTATTCATAAATCACTAACCTTTGGACTGTGTTTGCAGGAGCTCATTTAAATAAATCGTTGTCCTGTAGCTGCATTCCAGGCTCAAAACAACATGAGAAGCAGCTGTATTCTCATGTTGAATTTAATAATGTCCTCTGGAACA
Source organism: Pinus albicaulis (assembly GCA_034641835.2). Taxonomy (NCBI): domain Eukaryota; kingdom Viridiplantae; phylum Streptophyta; class Pinopsida; order Pinales; family Pinaceae; genus Pinus; species Pinus albicaulis. The sequence continues at coordinate 662,488,920 of CM076574.1, read as the reverse complement.
CTGGTACACTTCTGCACTTGAAATATCCATTGAAATATTGTAAATCGACCTAATATCAATTTGACCTAGGCCATATGCACTACTGAGACATTAAGGTTTGTTAGTGGCACGACTTAAGGGTGTAACCAAACTTTATTTGTAGAATAGAAAGGTATTTTTAGGACTGGTTGATAATAGATAGAGGTTCTTTTGGCTTTAGGATAGTTTTCCAAGGGAAAATCGCCTAAAACGCCACTACCTAACTTAGGGGAGACTTCTTGGACAGATTTGGATTATTCTCTTTGGGGCTGATGGACAAGCTTGTATGGCTGAGGCTAGATAGGGTTTGACAACGAGGTTTTATCTCATCATGGGCTTATTGAAAAGGTTAGGAGGGAAAAAATGTTTATGGGTGTTTTCCAGTTGGCAAATTTGACAAATTTTGAGATCAGCTGCTAGAAAACTTGGCTTTAACAAATAATCATCATCAACAAGTGAAAAATAATGATGACTAACAGTGGCTCCATTTGTGAAGGGTAGCTCTTTTTCAGAAGGTTTTCAGAATTTTAGATCTCGGTTCTTTGAAGACCAGTGCCTTTATCCATTGGCGCAAATTTATTTCTTCCTTGATGTTATTTCTGAAAATTGGCAGCATGATTAGCATCAATGATATTTCTACCTACCCCATTATATTTCCTAACATTTTGTCTTCTTTTGGGTGCATTTGGACTAGCAACCCTTTGACATAGTATTTTTGAAAAATGACACTATCTAGTTCTACACTTATATCCGCGGGCAGTTCAGATTAAGCTGATGAACTCCTTTGTTTCTCTACCTATGCTAGATCAATTATCATGGTTAAGCTGTTTGGCAGGATTTTATTCTCTAATCTAGAACATGAAATTGAAAAATGACCAAATCAGGATTAGACAGTCTGATTTGTCATGTACTTGTGGCATGAAAGACAAGCTGCACACAAATATTATTTTGCATAAAATGAAATCTAGAAAAACACGGCTAGGATACACAATTTGTTTTTCATCCCTGCTTCCCTCTTTGGTTCTGTTTTGAGCATGTGGAACCAGTATCTTCTCCTAATCTACTGTCTTTGATAAGTCAAGCTTACAAAATGTTGACTATCTTTTCCTCTCACTAACTTATCAGCAAATAAATTTAAAACATGTTCAGTTGTGATTAGGCTAGATAACTGAACAAGAAATTTGAGAACTAGTAGCAGCATTTAGACTTGCGTGATATCCGAATAACTGTTTTTTTGGAACATGGGTCTTTCTTTCTATTTTCAAACCTCCCTCTTTTTCTATTTTTCTATTGTTTTTGAATTTTCTGTTTTTTATTTTTTTTCAAACAATGGTATATACAGTGATTGAAAATGTTTTAAAATTGGAGCTCTTGACAAAAATAATGCTTTAATGTCCTACCATTCACAAGACCTCCAAAATTTTTAGTCCCATCAAGTTCTTGCAGGAAAAAGGCATTGTTTCTGCTAACTGAGCTGATGATGAAAGGCCCATTCCATAAGTTTTCAAACTTGCCATGTTTACCTTTGTCTTCTCTTCTATAATCCCATTTTAACACTTTGTCCCCAATCTGAAAATCATTTTCCTTGGTCCTTTTGTCAAAAATCTATTTTATTTTGTCTTGCGCTAACTAAGCCTTTTGGTAAACTTCTTTTCTTGTTTGTTGTAAATGGATAGTCTGATTTACCCTCCTTTGCATGTCATTTTCTTCTATTTGAACTTCTTGCAATAACTTCATTACTGGAACCCCTAAGGATGTTGGGAAAATGGCATATATGCCATACACTAGTTGGTAGGGAGACATGTTGATTGAGTTTTTGGTGGTCAGTCTATCAGCCCATAGTGTGTGTACTAGTTTTCCATGCCATGCCTTTTGATTTTGTTCCAGAAGTTTCTTGATGATGTTGACTAGGCTTTTGTTAGAGGACTCGGCTAAACCATTACCTTGAGGGTAATAAGCTGTGGAATGTCCTAATGAAATGTGATATTTGTAACAAAATTCAACCATTCTTTTGGAGGAAAAGGCAGCAGCATTATTGGTAATGATCTTTCTAGGACAGCCAAATCTAGATAGGATATTGGTTTCTAGGAACTTGATGATGACTGAATCGGTGGCGTTCTTGGAAGGTATGGATTCTATCCATTTGGTAAAGTAATTAGTGGCTATAAGGATCCATTTATGTTGAGCGAATGAGGAAGGGTGAATTTCCCCAATAAAATCTAGACCCCATTGCTGGAAGGGTCCTTCGAATATGATGGGGTGTAAGGGCAAAGGTAAAAGCTTTTTCTTGCCATAAAATTTTTGACACTTATGGCATGTCATAACTAGCTTGTGAGTGTTAGGAAATAAGGTAGGCCAATAATAATCGGCTCTAAGGATTTTGTTCGTTGTATTTTTCCAATAGAGATGACCTCCACATTCTCCTTCATGCATTTCGTGCATAATTTTCTCTGCATCAAACTCAAGAAAACATTTAAGCAGCATACCAGTGGGATTTTTCCAATACAGAACTCCATCTTAAATGAAAAACTTTAAAGACTTTTGTTTAAGAAATCTTGATTTTGTCTTTGATAAAGTTGGAGGAGCATTTAGATAAAATAATACATAAAGAATATCTGCATACCAAGGTGACTTTAAAAACACTTGTTCAACATGAGGGGTTGTGAATTCTTCCTGTTCTTCTAAGGCATCAACAAAATTTATATCTAATGCTTGGAGGTTGGTTTTAGCCATTAGTCTTGCAAGTCCTTGTCCTTTAACCAGTTTGGTGGGTTGGATTTATAAGTCATATTCTAAGATGATAGCAATCCATTTTCCCCTTTTACCATCGGGATATTGGTTTAATATGTCTTTGACGACGGTATTAGGAACAAAAGCGATGACATGAGAATGAAATATGTAAACTCGGAAATATTTTAGTGCTTTTACCAATGCGAATGCTTGTTTTTCCATGATGTTATATTTCAAGGGAGCATCCCTCAGGGATTTGATAAAAAAGGAAATGGGTTGCTCTTGCCCTGCTGCATTTTTTTGCAACAACACAATAGCTATTGTGTGTTCTGAGGCAAATGAAAAAATGTAAAAATCTTTGGTGAAATCAGGACTTATCAATACTGGTGTTTCAGTTAGGGCCTTTTTAACTAGTTCAAAATATTTTTTGGCTTTCGTAGTCCATTTAACCCCTACCTCTTTTTTCAACATATTTGTGATATCTCTTAGAAGTTCGGCAAGATTTGGGATGAATCTTCTCAAGAAATTAATCTTTTCGATAAAGGATTGCAGCTCCTTTATGTTTCTGGGGTGACTTATTTGTAATATGCCTTCGATTCTCTAGGGGTCTATTTTTATTCCCTCTTCTGAAATGATGTGACCTAGGAGTTTTCCTTCTTATAGACCGAAAAGTGTTTTCTTGGGGTTTAGGGATAAACCATATTTTCTATATTTGTTAAAAACCTTTCTTAAGTGCACTAGGTGTTCTTCATCTGATTTGGAATATACCATGATGTCGTCAAGATATATGACTATGAAATAACCTATGTCTTCTGAGAAGGCTGTGTCCATGGCTCTTTAGAATGTGGCACCAACATTCATCAATCCAAAGGGCATTTTAATGTACATGAAAGTGCCCCAAGATGTGGTGAAAGTTGTTTTGTGTTGATCAGTGGGGTAAACCAGCACTTGGTTATAACCATAAAAACCATCAAGTAATGAGATTCTTTTAGCACCTACTACATTTTGAAGTATGTGGTCCATTTTGGGCAATGGATAGTTGTCCTTTAAATAGGCTCTATTTAGGTTTCTAAAATTGATACAGAGTCTAATTTCACCAGTCTTTTTCCTAACTGATACTAGATTAAAAACCCACTCAGAGTAACTGAGGGACACTATTATCCCAGCATCATACATCTTTTTCATTTCTTTTTCAACCAATGGTAGTAAGACTAGGTTTATTCTTCTTAACTTCTATTTGAAAGGCTTCTAGTTTTCTTTAAGGGGAATCTTATGTTGAATGATTCTTGTGTCATATGATTTCAAATCTTGCTATCCCCATGCGAACACATATTTAAATTATTTAAACAACTTGATGTACTTCTGCTTTATGTGAGGAGGGAGGGTTTTGGATAGCTTGATCTTTCTTGGTTCTTCCAGGCTTCCTATGTTATATTCTTCTATGTCGACCTCGGCAGATTCCATTTTTGGATTTTTGGCCACATCGTTAAAATCAAATAATTCTTATAAAGGTGCAAGCCCTCTAGATATGGTGTCATTTTCACAGTGTAAGACTTCAAGTTCCCTTTGGTCTATGTCCTCTCCTATCTCATTTTCATATGAATGATTGACCAAGTTTACATCTGTCCAAGAAGGTAAATTTGGCTCTTGATCTTGATTCTTGCCAGGTTTATTTTCTTCATTTTCTAAGTATGTTTTGGTTACTTCAAATTCATTCCTAGATTGTAAGAAATCATCAATTTGATCATCATCTTTGAATATTTTCCAATGGTCAATATTATCTGGTACTGTAGGGCAATGTTTGACCTGAATACTGTATTGCTCACTTAAACATGGTATTTGGCCATTGCTTGCAGCGAAGGTGAGCTCATTTGCTAGGCTATTTTGAACCCTAGGGATATAAGTGAGTTCATATTTTTCGAAGGTTTTGAGGATGTCTAAAGCTACATTCCTGTATTCTCTTATTCTTGGGTTTTTTGTTGAATATTCACCTTTGATTTTCCTAATTACAAGTTTTGAATCTCCCTGGGCTGATACTTTATTGGTGCCTAAGTCCTTAAGTATGTGCAGACCAAGGAGAAGGGCCTCATATTCCACAATTTTATTAGTACATTGGAATTCTAATCTGAAAGAATGACCTTCATTAGTATTGTGTATCCAGATGTCGCCCCCCGAACCAGTTTTTCCACAAGAACCGTCAAAGCTTATACTCCAAAGAGTTTCTTTTTCATACATGATACTAAGCTATTTCTCAGGTTTCTTGGAGCTTTGGTCATCAGTTTCTTCATTTAGTAATGGGAAATGTGGTTTTGATGGTTTGAAATCCTCTTCATTTTCTTTTATCTGCTCGTTTATATCACTTTCATTGTACAAGATAAAAGAATCTAAATTGGAATGAATGGAATAAATGGGAGTGTTGTTTGGCTTATCCCGGTTGCTAAACATGTATTTCATGTGAGTTTATTGGTATAATGTCCTAGTATATTTGAAAACTGGGATGGTAGAGAATGACATATCCATTTGAAGGTTACCTTGTATTTTGGCAGCCAACGCCCTTGATAGTAGCATTCCATAATTAGGAGGAATATCGACCACTACTACATCCATGACTAGGTTTTTTGCCAGTAGTTGTGTCAAAGCAAAACACAGGTTCTTTATTAGACCTAAGCATTTGACCCGACTTGAATCAAAGGAGTACAGGTCTTTGTAAGGTTGAGTTACCTTTAGATCCAGGTTTTCCATGATTGCTTTAGGCATGAGGTTATGGGAGGCACCAGAATCTAACATGGCATTATGTAATATCTTGTCCTGTATGTTCAAGCTTACATAGAAAGGAGAGAGTTCCTTCTTGGTATTCACCTTCTATTTTGGGGCTGAACAAGAGCTCGAGTTTGTGATCAGTTAGATTTAAAGTATCTACCTCATTTCCTATATCAAAAAATTTGAAGATTTGAGATTTATACCTATCTACAATTATTAGCTCAGTAAGGGGTATGTTATTTTTATTTTGGAAATTTCCCCTTCGAAACTAAAAGGAGTTTGTAGTTTGGACAGATTTGTTTCAGCTTTTTCGGACATGACCTTCTCTATGTTCTTAATTTGCTGACTCTGGTTCGAGATTTTGTTTGACACAGCCATCTCAAGAATCTTTGTGGAAGTACTAGGAGCATCTGAGCCAAGACTTGTTTGAATAGCTTTATCTTTGTTTTGGTCGGTTTTCTTGACCATGATTTTGTTGCTTTCCACTGCTTTTCTAAGGATGGTATCAGGGGTTCTAGCAGTGTCTGAGCTACCTTTCTTGGAGTTTTCTTGGTTTTTTTTGCTTCTAAGGTCATACTGCCTGTGTGATTCTATTATGGCATTCTGAAAATCTAAGGCAGGATCTTCGGGATCTTCATAGTTGGTTTCATCTTGATTCGAAGAGAAGAATGTTTGTTCTTCTTTTGTGAGGTAAACCTCACTTTGATTATTATAACCTAATAGGTTCAAATGACTTTCATCAATGGGTTCTGTATCCCTCTCATCCTCATCAACATAATTTTCACTGAAGGATGGCCTAATTTGTTGGTCCTTTTCCCTTGGTTTATTTTGAGACTGGACTCTTCTAAAGTTTTGGTTCCGGTTCCTGTTTTGAGGGTTTGGCCGGTTGTCCTTAAGAGGTGCTTTTTCACTCATTTTTTCCCACATCTTTGTCATTGATTTGATTAGGCCGTCTATTCTAGGATCTGAGGAAGATACTGAAGGGGCAATTTCCTCATGGTATGTGACTCCCTTTTCTGCTCTTATCCTGGCTCTCTTTTTAGCTAAGTTGGCTTCTGCATTTATAACCGCTCTTTGCATTTATTCTAAGGTAGGGGGTCTTTGTCTCTTAGTTGATAAGTCATGTTTGGGTCAAAGCCTTCGGGGAAATTTGCTAAGGCTGAGCCAAGTGGAGGTTTGAAGTGAGGCGGGAGGGCGTTATACACACTGTTGAACCTAGTGCAGTATCCCTAGACACTTTCCCCATTTTCCCGTTTTAGATTGTTATACTCTGACAGGATTTGAATGGGGTTATTTCTGATTTCCCACTTATTTATGAAGGTTTGGTAGAGTTCTGGGAGATCGTGGATGCTGTTTGGAGCTAAGTTCTTAAACCATTTTTTGGGTTCTCTGCCCAGGCTTTGGGTGAACATCCTCATTCTGATGGTCTCGTCTTCTATTTCCATCTATTCAAAGGCATCGCTAATCCTATCTACATTTTTTTGAGCTATGGTAGTCTCAACTCTAGTAAAGTGTGGGATTTTGGATTGATAGTCATTTTGTAAGGGGGCCAAAGGGTGTGGCAGCACCAAGGGTTCATACCAAGCTACCATGGCAGGAGCTAATGGATGATGTACAAAATGAAGGCTTGTAGGATGAGCTGAGGTGGTTTGAACAGTAGTGGTTTGGATGGGTGTGGCAGATGCACTTGGGCTAGTGATCTGATTTTGAGCAGATCTGGGGTGGTAGGAGCCAAATTGATGGAGAAGCTAAAATTCTGGAGGTGTAGTAGGCGAGGCTTCTCTACTAGGACTCTGTGGTAGATCTAAGGGCTCAAGATTGTCAAAGTTTACCTTACTTTGTGACTTGCTTCTAAAAATGTTTTTTTCTAATTTTAAGTCAAAGGGGGAATCCTGCAAGGATGTGAGGTGTTCAGGTACTGATCTTGCTTTACGGATGGACTATCGGTAGCTAAATTTCCACTTTCAAAAGCTTTCCACAGAATCTTCTCTGGGTCATCTACTATGATAGGGGGATTTGGTTCTGGATGAGATATGGTGTTGATTCTTTGTGAAGCCAGATTTCTAGTCTAGGGTTTAGAGAGGATGGTATTTGTGATTTTTTCGGATGGATGGCCTCTCTAGGGGTTTACTAATATGAAAGATGGTAAAAAAAAAATGAGGAATAGTGGAGTCGCCAGGTGGATTTCTGTGATAACTATGGTTCACCACCAACACTATCAAAGATACTTTTGGGAAAAAAAATTCTAACAAACTTTGAGATGAAGAATTGCAAGGAAGAGTGATTTACTTGGTTTCAATAGTTTGCTAGGCTGTTTGGACAAGCTAATGGTTCTTTTTGCAATATTATTTCTGTTTATCTCCTATGTTTAGGTGAAGTCTTCTAAATCACTAAGTTATACTTAGTTCGTCACTGATTACAGAGTTTGCACCATAATTTTTAAGTTTTTGGAAAGGATGGGTCAACAGAAAGGTATGGTTTATGAATTTTTTGTTTTTTATGGAGTTTTTTAAGGCCTACTAGAGGCTGGTGGAGTCGTCGGGTGGAACTTGGTTGTTTTGAGAGTATGTAGCTATGGTCCACCACCAATAATTAGGGAAAAACCAATTTGGGAATGTTTTGGGGTTTTTTGAGTTTTTATGTAGCCTATGAGGTTTGGAAGAGTTTCCTATAACTAAATCATCATTTTGCTGAGATGGTGAAAGAGCTAGCTTCTACTCTTCAAACAACACTTAAGTTTTATAAGTTTGATTGAGACTTCTGGAGTTACTAAGGAGTACTTAGATTGTCACTAACTCGAAAGGTCCCACCTTGATCGCCATTATGTTAGGGAGCAGTGGGATAAGTAAATCAGATAGTATTCTTAAGGCTTCTGGAAATTTTAGGGAATCTAAGTTTGTTTATCACTCAGATTCCCTCCGTGATCACCATTATGTTAGTGAGCGGTGGGATAAGTCCACAAGATAGTATTCTCAAAGGTTTCTGAAAGTTTAGGGAAGTCTAAGTTTGTTTATCACTCAGAGTCCCACCGTGATCGCCATTCTGTTAGGGTGCCATGACTTGGATGATTGGCAAGCTAGATGATAGTGTAACATCAAACCAATCTTTAGAGCCCAAGGACCTAGCCTTCCTGGACTCAGAGAGGGCTCTCTCTATTTGTGTAAGGGATATCTGTGTGTTTGCTTATTGTGTTCTCATTTTAGGCTAGTTATGAAGTAGGTTTTTGGTTTTGGTTTTTAGGTTGTGAGGGATGAAATGATCAAAGAAATAGGATAGGTAAAAAGATGTCAGATCAACTGGGCTATGGGGTCGAAAAGGTCAAGAAATATTTCAGATGGTGATACAAGGTTGCTGAAGGGCCGATTTGATTCGAGGTAAAATGGATCTTTGGGAAAAATGGAGTGAGATGGACATTAAATTTGTGAAGAACAAAGGATTTCAAACATAACTAGTTTAATATCTGACATAAACATGGTAGGGAAAACCATTAATCATGAGAAATGTAACTGTAAACTGATGAATGCATAGAAATAAACATTCAACCCATGCATAGAGATATATGACTCTCTAAATTTAGGAAATGGCTATCAGACTTTGGGGAAATACATTTAAGACAGACAAACAACTCAAATCACTATGTAGGAATGCCTAAACATAGTATTTCAAGCTATTGGGAACTTTGAAAACAAGATTGCATAGTTTTAGGCAAAGGGCAAGATCAATACAAGACCTCCTTGGTTCAACAAATGATAATATAATCAATCAAAGAGAGGTTTCATAGGTGGAGCTATGGCTATCCATGAGTAAGCAGGGCATACCGTGAATCATACTTAGCATGCATAAAACCATAAATGAAACAAGAAAACAATATTCTTCAGTTATTAAAGAGCAATCAAGGATTCTTTAATATGACTAAGAATGAAGAAAACATAGAAGCTATAAAGAAACAGGAAATTTGAGGTGCCTCCAAGGGCATGTATCAAATATATTCTCTAATGTATTATAGCAAGCAAGAACATGGAATTATGAATGAAAACTAGAAAACAAAATAGAGAGAGAGACACTATACCATTCTACCAAGTCATGGAATCCAACAACAATCCTCTTTCATCATCCAAGAACATCCAATAAACTATCCAAAAGCATGAGAAAAGTGTTTCTTCCAAAGCTTATATGACCATATATTGCTTCTATTCATCAAGTTCAGCCTTGTTTACAATTAAATCCTTTAGAATATATAGGCCAAAGTGAGGAAAACCTCTTGGTTCAACTTGCAATCTCATTGGCCTATCCAAAATATCTTATTTTGTCCTTGAGGCTTTGCAAAGCCCAAGGCACAAAATATCTAATTAAATATCTCAAAAATGCTAAAAAAGGGAAATATATTGAATTTTCATAACTTATCATGTACAATAATAGCTAAACGCACATGAAGAAAAGTCACTTTTGAAAGGTTCAATTTTTACAAAAATACTCAAAAAATACATCAGCAGAAAGTCTCCTGACTTGCCGGCAACTTTTGGAGGCCTTCCTGATGTCGAAACGAGGCCTATGATGGCTCGCTGGAAAACTCTAAATTTCTATTTTCTGAAAATTTTTATTTTTCTCCCAAATTTCCAATGGAATTCATACAAAAATAAATCTATGTGAAAAAACCCAAAAAATAGGCCTTGCTGATAAACGGGGAAGAGTGTAGAAAAAGTGAGTGTTTTTCGCAATTTTGGGGAAGCAAATGATCTTCAATTGATCTGAAAATAACTGAGTATATGCGCCTGAAATTATGGTTTCCAATGATACCATTTTCATCCTTTGAGGATGCCCCAAACTGAAATGGCGATGCCCATGAGTTTTAGCCAAAAACCCAATAATGACAAAAAACCAAAATTTGTCGAATTTCACCCAAATTTGGCAAGCATGACCCTCAAGGGTTTTCAGGAATAGGATGTGAAGATGAGGCCAAAATTTGGAGCTTTGAGATGTCTTTCCTCAATTTTGGTGCCAAGCGCCTTCTTTTAGCCTCCTTGAGTTTTTCCCGAGTCACCTTCAATTTCCGCTGGGCAAACTGACTCAGCTTCTTGTAATGCCCGGTCATCCTTCATTGAAGGTCCAAGTCTCTATTTTCCTTCTCCAAATTCTTCTCCAAGTGATCATTAACCCTCTCAGGCCATGCTTCTTGATTTTTCTCTATCTCTTGTGTGAGCAATGTAGTGAGAGGGGTAGATTGGAGAAGGGAAACTTCTTCTTCCTTTTGTTTCTCAAGGGCCTTTTTGAGCAACATGGTTCTTGGCCTCTTTCACCTAGGCTGATATTCATCTTCGCTCTCATCGAACTCACCCATGAGTTCTTCCAATCTCACTTGTGCTTTGGAGGCCTCCTTTTTGTATTTGATGGCCTGTGTCTCATATACCGCCATATGAACACTCATCTATTTGTTTTGAACTTGCAAAAGGTGATTTAAGTTTCTAGCCCTCTCAAGATCAGTCCTCAAGGCATCAATTCGGTTTTCTCTATTGATCAAGAGATTTTCTAGGATCCGGACTTCATTGTCACTATCATCACTTTGGATTTGAATGATGTCGAATTCCATTTCCTTTTCATGACTTCTTTCTTCTTTCTCCTTTCCTTTTCTTTGGGTGGCTCTTTTAGTTTTCCTCCTCTTGGGAAATTCGACAATGGGCTTCTTGGGAAATTTTCCCTTGTTTCGAAAGGCCCTAGTCACATTTGGAGTTACAACTCTAGGCACCCTTTTCCTTGATGTCTGGGGCTTGGCCACTTTTGGTGAGGAGAGCATGGGCCCTTGCCTAGGAGAGGCAGCTAGCACATGCTCTAATGGATCTTTTCCCTTGTCACTTTTCTCATCATTCTTGCCACTGTCTTGGATTTCTTCATAGATGCCTTGACTGTCCTTTTGCATTTCTTTTTGAGGGTTTTCCTCCTCACTGTGTTGCACCAGTTTATCATGCTGCCCTTATTCCTCATGAGGCTGTTTTTCTTTATCATGAGGCTTTTGTTCATCATCATGTGGCCCTTCATCATATTCATGAGACTGCTCACCTTCACTGTGCTGCATTTTTTCATCATCATGCTACTCATTATCATCTTGTTCTTCTTCATCATGCCCAGGAGTCTACTGTTCACCATCATGTTCCTCTTTATCATGCCCTTCTTCCCCTTGTTGTTCTGCCTCACTATGTTCTTCTTCCCCTTGCTGCCCCGTTTCACTATGATGCTGCTCATCATCATCTTCCTCATCATCCCCTTGCTGCCCTGTTTCATCATCTTCCTCAGCATGCTCTTTTGCTTGTTCAATGGGAAATTTGAGATTCTTGGGAATAGGCTTGCTTGAAGAAGGCGAAGGATGGTGAGTGGAAGGTGAAGGAGATGTATGAAATGCAGGGACAGTGGTGAAATCCGGATGTGTGATGAAAGTATCCCAAGAGACTTCCTTCTTCTCAAGCTAATGAATAATGATGACCTTGATTAGCGAGTGATGGAAGAGGTAGGCTGTCTGCTGAGAAGGAGGCTTATTCTGAATAGTGGAGGCCATTTTCTCAATACTTCTATGTAGGAATAAAGGGAGATTTAACAATTTGGCCCTCGTGAAATGCATGAGAAATCAGATATGATAGGTATAGACTCGGGAGAATCTTCCCTCGCAAGTGAAGTATTTCATGATGATCTTCATGAGGGGGGCATAACTAGTCAATATATATGAGAAGGGAAAAGTGGATGGGCATTGTTATCACTCAGGTTTCCTTGAAGTTGTGGAAAAGGAAAGTATACCCAAGGTAACCACAAACCAACCTTCAGATACAGAATCTAGCCAATCTGTATCCAGAGAGGGCTCTCTCTTTAAAATTTAGTTTTGTTCTTAGAAATTTTTAGGCTAGTTATAAGTCCAACAGTTTTGATTTTGTTTGAATGGTGGAATCCGCCAACTGAGGGCAAGGTTGAAGATTTTTAGTCCATTGGGCTATGGAGTCGAAGGATGGCTTTACTAGATTACTCTTCTACACACAAGATGGCTTTGCAGGGAAAGATAGCCAAACAGAGAACAATTTTGGATCTTAAAATGAATGGAATGGATTTTGAAGGGATGAAAGGAAATCAAGAATCTTTCAACATATTCAAAATAAAGAAAGTGAATGATTACAAATAAAGAGCAGCTAAGAATTCTTTACTATAGTAATCAAGATGTTTAAACCAGCGAAACAAGAGCAATTAAGAATTCGTTGCTTATAACCAATTTAGCAGAAAACATTTTAGAATAATCACAATTGAAATCAGAGTACACTTAAGTAAATTATGATTTATTCTTTTATGTCAATTATTCAGAAATGGAACAGGGTGATATTATAAACAGATATAAAACTTAAAACATAGGATATAAAGGACTTATTGAACTGTAGTCGGACACATGAATCCTGCAAAAAGTCTTGAGCTTCAAATCATCATCCAGCAAGCCGCAAAGAAATTTCTCCAAAGCACTTTTATTCCAAAAAGATCGATGTTACAGCAAAGTAGTAGAATCCACCCTCAATAATTTATTCGAGGGTTTATTTATACAAAAAATGATTTAAAATATCTCACACTAACCTAGGAAATAATCTAGGGTGACTAATGAATAAGTTACAATAAAAGAGGAGACAGATGGTCTCGTAGATAGGACAAAAGATAACTGTTGGTGTGTTGTTTCCTCCCTTTGTGGATGTGCTGGAGGCAGGTCCTACAAAAGGGCTCGATGCTGTCCTTTTGAGTAATTCTTTTTGACTGCTTTGCTTGTCTGATACTCTTTATTTCTACTGATACACTTTCAACTGTCAAACTGATACTCTTTAACCTTTAGTCCTCTATTTATCCTTTACACAATAGTAAAAGGAAAAATTTTCTATCTGAAGATGAATTTTACAAAATTTCCAACAGGTCTTCCCACCATTTGTCTTCTGCTATTACGGTTCTTTTGAGTTTTCTTAATGTTTCATCGGCCTCTGTGTATTTGAAAAAATTGGGCCGATTAGGGAACAAATACCTTATTTCATGCTCAAGATGAAACAAATTCTGTAGTCTGTTGTAGAGATTCTTTCCTGTTGGAAATGTTACTTCTGATGAGCTGGTAGAGGAACATGCAACATTGTGAGCATGTATGTCTAATTTGTTGATATGAGTTTCCAATTCCATTATTTGGTCTTCTGAAATCATTGGACTGGGCAATCCACTAGCTATCAAAAAATTAAACCTTTCTTTAAATGCACTGATCTCTTGCTGGATATCTGAGCATTTTGTTTCTCGATTTTGCATAAAAGTTCTCTTGGTAAAAACCCTTTTTATTTCTAAAATAGTACCTGTCCTATCCTCAATTCCAAGCTTTGCAAGCTGCTTCTTGGTCTGTGTGTTCAAAAACTGTATAAGTTGATTTGCTTGCTCAGGTCTGTTCCTTAATTCTTCTCTTGTTTTGTCAATTTCTTCCTGAGCTACTTTGAACAAGTCATTTTGTTCAAAGATTATTTGAACAAAGGACCAAATACTCTCTATTGAATCAATAATATTATTCCAAAGAATTTCATTTATTTCTCTTAAAGGATTTTCTAATGAGAGATCTTTTTCTAAAGCCTTAACCAATTTTTCCAGCCTCTTAATTTCCCTTGTATTATCAGCAACAGTCTTTTTTGACATATCATATTTTTGTTCTAAATTCACCAGCTGTAATTTTGTAGATTGAAGTTCTGTGACTCTGAGTTTTAAACTTTCCATTTGTTTTGCTAATTCATCAGAACTTAAATTGGAAGTATTTACCTGTGATGGATCTGTTTGTTGATCTGTTGATGTTGTACTTGTAGTTGTAGTAGCCCCTGTGGTGGATGTATGCATGATAGCTTCCTTTTCTTTTAATGCCTGCTCCAATTCTTCCTCGGTTTCACTCAGTTGCTCAGTCATTTTCAGGAGAAATTCCATCATTTCTTCTTGTGAATTTTCCTTCAAAACTTCTTGAGTTTGGGGATGCCTTGAGGCTGGAAATTTCAATTGCTTTCTCAGTGCAGCAATATCATCATCCTTCTTTTTAATCAGTGCCTCAATTATTTTTATATCTTTGGGATTGTGACCCAAACTGATGATTATTTCTTCCAGATATTTTATTTTGTTATCTTTTTCCTGAGAAGAAGCTTTCTCAATTTGCAACTGGGTATTTGTATTATTTAAAGAATATTGCAATCTATAGGCTTCCATTGCCTTATCAGTAAGGGTGGAATATATCATTTCCCCAGTTTGTTTATGTAGCTCTATCTAGTCTAATGGATGAATGTATTTTTCTAGGACCTCAAAATTGGTCCTAATGTAATCAGATGCTGTCTTGGGTTTTGGCACTTTGGATTTGAAATGGCTCATCATCATCTTCCCTTGCTGAATGTCAAAATCTGACATTAATATTTCTTGATTGTGTGGATCCAATCTAAGATACTGATCATATACCTGCATCCTCAATGGGTCATTCTTGGCTTTTATATTAATGAAAGTCTTCTTTATATCACCTGCATCTGTTTTTCGCTGTTTAAAGGAAGATACTTCAGTGCTCAACTGTTTTTGTAATTCCTTTCCTTTGTGACCTGTGTGTATTTCACTAACTGAACCAGTTAGTTGACTATCCTCTCTTTCATCATCAATGATTTCATCTATAGATTCCACTTCTGGAAGTGGATTCAGTTTCTGCCTTTTAGTTTGATGTTGTTGTGAGGATCCTTTGGGAGGAGTGGGATCTGCAACCTATCTTTTCTTGCCTATTTCCACATTAGATGGAGTCTGCAACTCTGAAACTTCAGGGTGATTAACCTGAGTAGGAGAAACCTGTGTTTGATCTGGTGCCTTGGAAGTTTGAAGCTTTTCTGTCATAATGAAAGTTTCAATAACTTGTACTTCAGGTTCTTTCCCTTTGCCTTTAGACTCAACTGTAATTGATGGACTGATTTCCTGTAATCCTTGTTGAAGATTTCCAGCTGAAGAAGTGCCAATATGAGGTACCTGCACTTGCCCAAAAGATTCTAGGTCAAAATTTTTCTCAAGATCTTTCATAATTTTGTTCATATTGTCTTCTTCACTATCTTGCTCAACTAGTGTTCCTTCCACCCACTCATCTTGATTAGCATATTGTTCTATTTCTGGAATTCTGTGGTGAAAGTAGGGTGCTGATTTGTTCTTCATTCTTTTGTCACAGATAAAACTGAATGGATCATAAGGAATCCAACGGAAACTCTTTTGTAACTTGAAATGGTTTTGCAATATATTTTCTGCTTCTTGTTCAACATCCCTAGAATTTCATATATAGGGACGTAACTGACTTTTGATTCTGAGTTGGGCTTTCTTTTTAGCATTGCAAAAATGAATAACATCAGAATTATTCATTTTCCTGAAATATTCTAAGGCAAAAAGTCTCATAGGCACATATTTAGGCAATTTGAATGGACAAAGTTCACATCCATATATTCTGATTTCTGAATAATTTTGGTATAAATACCAGTCCCCAACTTTTTATGTCCTTGAAAGCTGCAAAGTTTTCTTAATCTCGTTGTTGAGTCTTGGAGGAGCAACTCCTGTCAACAATGTAGTTGCAGGATGTATGAAAAGATCAATGAACTCAGCATAAGAATAAGGAGAATTATAGGAACTGTGAGTTATGGCAGACCAAAATATAACAGATCTAGGGTTTCCCTTGGCATCAAGCTTTTGAACAAAAAAGGGAACTTCTCTGATTGATAATAGATGATGAGATGGTAAATGACTGAGGAATACTTAAACACTTTCTCATTATTTAACCTCATAAACTGGTCATGAATTTCATTGGCAATGAAATATGCAAAGTCATATTTCACAGCAGGAGGCTGTCCAGGAGTGAAGATGGATAATAATACTAGGGTTAATTCATCAACATATTCACTAGTATTAAAACCCAGTACAAAGGATATCATATTCAGGATGAGCTTGCCTAAATTAGTAAAATAAGCAAAACCATAAGGAGGAGGGCCCTTAGGTTGATGTTCAGGTAACATAAAGGTCTGACAAATGCATTTCAATTTTTCTTGGGACAATTGAGTAGACTTTTCAAGTAGTTCTTCCATGGACAAGGGAGTAAGATTTTGATCAGGTTCAAAATGGAGCATTGTATTAATAGCTTGAGGAGTAATGGGGAACAGGACACTCTAGTCAGGGGACATCACTACTCTTTGAGTTGGATCATAATTGGAATGACAGTAGTGGATAATTTCTGGGAATATACGGACCGAGGGGATGAAATATCTTGGGAAATTGGATTCCCATAACCCAATGACATCCAAACCTTTCGAATAATCATCTTTGCAGTGAAAATAACTTCGAAGGGGATTTTCATCGAACACTAAGTCTTTAATTTGAAAGTCTTTATCCACTAATGGAAAGTATTCCAATTCTCTGTGAGGGGCGTTTAATGGGGCTACACTCAGGGCTACCGAGACTTTCATTTTGGTTCTTGTGTATTCAAAGTGGAAGTTTCGGGGGTTTTTCATGGAACGGGTGCAATTGCAGTTTTGAGAGTTTGATTTTAGTTACAGGAACTAAAATAGACCAATATTGACCTTTCTTTTAGACTGTGGTGTGAATTTAACACAGGAATGCGGATTTTTCAAAGAGTTCCAGCAGGACATCGAATAAATACCTGTTTGATAGAGAAAGTAGAAATTTACAAGTACTGGTCAATGGCGGATGAATGCTCGGGCACTGGTATAGCAATGGAGTTCAGCAATCTTGGTCAACAGTAGTTTAATCAGTGGAATTTTCAAATTCGTAGTGGAGAACGCAGTCACTATCACCAGACAAAATAATGGAAAATACACGGAGTTTTATTTTATTTGCAAAGTCAACGAGTTTTTTATTATTTATGGGGGTGACGTCATCAGGGTACGGGAAGGACACGTCATCAGGGATGAGCGGTAAGCGGTTTCATTCTGCACCGCTTTCGGGAGTTGGCGGTTTCAGACGAACGAGCAGCGAATCCATTAAGCGTTTAACACGTGGCCATGGCACTATTTCGAAACCATTTGGATTTCGCGTGTTAAATCTCAGACGGGAGACAGTCAGCGGAATCATCGTGGACCTGTTGAAGCCTAGAAAATATATGCTTCAAACACCGGGGAAAACCACCTGGTCGGGACCTTAAGACAGCTCCTTTTCCGTTTGGTATGGTGGCTCCGACTGGATTTAAAGGACCAGTTTCCTTATAACTAAATGGATTGGTTTGGATGGGTGGAAATGGGACTAAATTAACTGAAGTAAAAATATCTAATTTAAACTAAATACTGATAAAGAAATTCTAACACTGACCTGGGTAATTATATGTGAATACAACTTAAGATTGTCCCAATTTAACAATAACCATGAAAATGTATTATTATTTAAATTGAAATATGTAGAAACAAATAAAGATAACTCTGTTTAAGAAATTAAACAGAGTTGTATTAGCATATTGCATTCATCATTATATACCATCTATATATACTTATGAAAGATAACGTTTCAATTATACTCAGAAATGATATATAAAAGGAAGCGTTGTGAAAACAAATATATATAAATGATAGCAATTTTAAAGTGAATATCATAAGACAAAAGAAATCAACAGTGAAAGGATAGAAATACCTCATTCATCTCGAAGACTTTCAAATGCAATGTGATATTCTAATCCAGTAACTCTGATGCAAAATCAAATGCCAAGGTACATAAATGCAACACTTCAAAGATAATTCCACATGAAAATCACCAGATGTGATCCTTTTTAAAAATATATAAGACAATGGAGTACAGAAATGCAATCCCCAAGTCAAAAAATATTAAGATCCAGGACCCTTCTCTAAATGCATGAGAAGGGTTTAAATACTACCTAGCTAAATCTAAAAATAGTCTATTACAAAAATTAAGGATTCGGTTCAATGACCGTCCTTTTTCTAGGCTAAAATACAGTAAAATTAAAACTAAATCTAACTATCTATGAACTTGATCTTTAAACTTGCAGGTGTCTAGCATAGTTTTGAGAAGATGCGGTTGACCGACTTCAGAATTCAACTGTCTTGAAAAGACAGAGTCGGCAAGCGTAGGAGCAATCTTCTCTGTAGCATTGATGATACAATTAAGTGCACTGTGCTGACTGTGTGGCTTCACCAAGTACATCCAGTATGAGTCCCAATTCAATCTTGTCAGCCCTTGGATAGATTTTTCTTTTTCTTCTGCCTTTTACCTCCATTTTGTTTGCAGTTGATTTGCCTATGGGAGATATCCTGGAACAGTTTCAGGAATCAAATTAGCTTTGTGTAAATTTTCATTTACACAATCAGTAAGAATTTTTTCCACTGTAGATGCCTCCTCTACTGCCTTTTCTGCCTTTTGCTCTGTTATCAATTTTTCAATTTCATCTTGATTTTGCTTCACCATTTTCTCATATCATACTTTTTAGCCAAAGTAGTTTCTTTTTATCGATTTTTCCTTCCGCAGTAGTTTTTCTCTGCACCGAACACACTTCACATCTTTTTCCTTGCACAGCATTAAGTGCCTTGAATTTGGTCTATGTTTCCTCATTTTGTCTTATAGTTATTTCAAGTCTCTTTGACTCCGAATTTTCTCAAGAAGAGCTTTATGTTTCTCTGAGAACTCCTGACCTCCAACAGCTTCTTTAGTAACTTCTAAAAGCTCTATAGAGGCTAATTTTGGCAAACTTACATACCTTATCTTGTGGTAGAAACTGTGTCAATTTGCCACTTGAACTTGTGAATAGCGTCTAAAACATCCTTTTTTGGTACTGTCCACTCGTGTTTCATTTTCTTCAATGGTTCATCTCTTTTGGTCCATTCCTGTGTGTATTCTGATAAATTTGCATGTTCTCTGGAAAATTCTTCCATAAATTGCTTATTATAAGGCACATGAGGTTCTGGCAACTTATACATTAATCTCAGATCTTCCGTGCTGAATGACCCGATTAGCTCTTGAGCTGGAGTTCTGAATTGTCTGTCTGAAATATCAGTGCTGTCAAGCACCCATCTCACCATGTCTGTATATGGCATAATCCTTGGCCTTGCCGCTATCCTATGCAGAAATGAACAAGCCAGTTCTCTAAGGGTTGCTTCAGACGTATTACTGGAACCTACTGTAGCTACAACTTTCATCACCACAGGGTTTTATTCTTCTAACAGATTATACATTCCTTCCCAAGTGGATATACCGGCATCCTTATTACAAGCAGTGTCTGCATACAGCGAAGCCATTTCTCTGTTTTCAGAATTCGAGCTCTTCTCCTTCTTACCCATAGTGTTTAGTGAAAGATTTGTATAGACGTTTGCTCCTTCGTGCTTGTGTTTTACGAGTAAATGAGAGTAATGGCATAAGAAAGGTGATGAGACTGTTTTAAATGTGAAAGCGGATGAAATATAATATTTTAATCGTGAAACGAATTTCAATCTAAACACAATATCATTTACCATTAATTGTCAATCCAATCATTTAATTTAATCATTAAAGCGCATAGCAGATTTGATATATGGGAAGATTGCCTTTGGACAACGTGCCTACATGAATCTGCGACATTGCGATCTGCGATTTGCTGCGCAATAGCGCAAAAGCACACATCGCAAATCTCGCAAAAGCGCAAAATTGAAAATAGCGCAAAAGGTATTCATTAATCACTTCTGTTTTCTGCGCTATGAGATCTACGACCAATACGTTTATTGTATAGGCTTTTTGGGGTCGCATTATCGCAAAAGCGCAAAATTGCATTTTCAGTTTTATAAAAGATATATATCATTTTGCTATGGATGCGCTATTTTATTTAAAGAGCAATTTTATTGTAATCTATCATAAACTTAAGTGTTTCTTAATGTTCTTTCTAAGGGATTTCTATAAGTTTATGATAGAAAGTTTTATTTGAAAAAGAAAACAAATCCTAATTGATTTTTTTGGATTTTTTAACTAAGGGTCCCTATTTATTTAGTATTATTACTAATATTAAATAAAAATGGGGGTTGTTGCTGGTCACAATAATTGGCGATTCACTGAAAGAAACAGTTATCTCTGAAAAAATAAAATGAACACTATATCTTTAGTAAGTAAATATTTTTAAAGATAATGAAAACTATCTTAGGATAATTCAAATAAAATGTAACTATGAAAAAGAAATAAAAATCATTTCATAATTTCTTTCTAATTCCTTAAGAATAAAAACATTTTGGGTTATCTCAAGCTTTGATTGGTGTTAATAATGAAGTAAGTGGATCTCTCCAAGTTTTGGTTTTATAATATACTCTATTGTCATAGGTATTGCCTCTGTTGCCAGCAAACGTTCATAGTCTCGACAGGGTTACCTTTAAACCATTAACCATTCATTGTCCCATCCAATTAAAATTATGACTTTTTAAAAGATAAATTCATAAGACCTATTATCTCATGTTTTTGTCTTTTATTTATTTTTATTCTTAAGAGCCATTGTTCTAGTTTGGCAGCCAATTAATAATAATGCCATTCACTAGTTATAATTAAACTGAACAAGCTGGCTCGTGATGAGACCCCTTGTCTTATATTTATAAGCCATTACCCTGTTTTGGTATGCAGTATTGGTAATGTCAGTTTTATTACTCCTTATGAACATGGTAAGTCGGCTCATAATGAGGCCTCTTATCTCTTTAAATTTTCAAATTTCTTAGAATTACATTTTAAAAAATCACAACTTAAATGGATGGGGTGAAATAGTTTTATCCTTAAGAATTAATGGATGACAATTTTCAGTGTTTTTTGAGTTCCAAAACTTTGAAAAAAATCTTTACTTTGATAGATAACCTTTCTCTGCTTAATAAACTTATGATGATTTACATTCTTCTCAAGTTTTCAAAAGATCATACAAATGATTGAAATAATCTTTCAAAGTTTAACATCTTATTTTAAACTATTCAAAAACTGTGATCATTACTTTAAAAAATTCTTATTTACACAAAATAAATATTTATAATATTCTTCCGAAGAAATTTTCTTAAATAGTAAACAGTCAATCAGAGACTCATTAACAACCTTTATTTGCAAAAACAAAAACAATCAAAATTCTGCAGAAAGGAATATGTACAGTTAAGAAGGCGTTACCTCCTTATGAAAAGAATTTCTTCAAGATAAGCCCATTTACAGGAAGAGATTCTCTCTTACATGTTAGATCTTGGAGTATGAATGTATTTGAGCTTATCTTCTCAACGATCTGAAATGGTCGAAGCCACATTTTCTGAAATTTGGTATGTTTACATTTTTCTTCGTGTGCCTTATCCCATTTCAGAACAAGATCACCAATTGACAAAATTTTTTGAGCCGGTAGAACTTGCATCAAAAGAAGATTTTACAAGTTGTTGATGTTTTTGATGAGTAATTTTTGCTTTGTCCCTATCTTCTTCTAGTTTAAGGATTTGATCATATCTCAATTGAATGGATGAAGAAGGATTTTCTTCAATAAATTGCACTAGGGATAACGATGGAAGAGTTAAATTTGATGGTATCACAGCTTCTTTTCCATAAACCAGATTGAAAGGTGAAGTCCCTATTGAAGCTTTTTCAGTGATATGATCAGCCCATAATGCAAAGATTAAAGATTTGTGCCAATTCTTTTGATTTTGATCAACGGTCCTTTTAATGATTTTTATAAGGTTTTTGTTAGTGGATTCAGCCAAACCATTACCTTGTGGATAATAATTTGCTGAATATTTTAATTTAAAACCTCTTTTGACTGCAAATTCTATTAAACTATTTCCAGAGAAGTAAGATGCATTATCAAAAACTAGAGCGTTAGGTACACAAAATCTGGTTATGATGAATTGATCTATGAAATCAATAATTGCATCAGAATTGGCTACCTTCAACGGGATTGCCTCTACCCATTTTGTAAAGTAATCAGTTGCAGTAAGGATGTACTTGTGCTATTTGGAAGAATGAGGTACTATCTCACCAATAATGTCAAGCCCCCATTGTTCGAATGGTTGCTCAATAGTCACTAGTTACAAAGGAAAAGCTGGTTTCCTTTGTCTTCCACTTGCAGTTTGACAAATTTGGCACTTCCTTACATAATCATGTGTATCTTTAAAAAGGGTAGGCCAGTAATAACCAACACGAATTATTTTGTGAGCTGTGGTATCACCTCCAAAATGACCTCCTGCTGGTCCATCATGCAATTCTTGCAAAACCTTTTCGGCTTCAGTCTTTTCAAGACATCTTAATAAGATTGAATCATAATTTTTTCTGAATAACACATTATCAATGATCTCATATTTAATAGCCTTTAACCTTAAAGCGCTTTTACTCTTATAACTGAGATTAGAAGGAGCATACCCATTTTTCAAGTAATAGATAAGATCAACATACTGAGATTCAGAATCTGTAACACTTATCTGACTTACTTGAATATCTTGATTTGAATCTTGATTTTCTGGTATGTTATGAGCTCCTGCTAATAATATGCAAAAACCTTGTCCTCTAACAATCTTAGCTGGTTTAATATCAATATCATATTCTTGCAAGGCTGTTACCCAATTAGCTCTCTTTTCTCCTACTTCTTTTTGAATTAATAATTGCCTCACTGCAGAGAATGGGACAATGATTTTTGTATGTGTTTTCAAGAGAAAAGGTCTAAAATGTTTGATTGATTTAAACACAGCAAAGACTTGTTTTTCAACATCGGAATAATTAAGCTCAGCTCCTTGCAGATTTGAACTAAAGAAAGAAATTGGTGCTTCGATTTCTTGATCATTGAGTTGTGTTAAAACGGCTGCATAGGATGTTTCAGTGGCCAGAGTATACAAAGTAAAATCTTTATAAAAATCTGGGGTATTCAATGCTGGTGCATTAATGATCGCTTTTTTGATTGACTCAAAAGCTTCTTTTTCTTTCTGCCCCCATTTGAATACTGAATTCTTCTTGATCATATTTTGCATAGGTAAAACAATAAAAGAAAAATCAGGAATGAATCTTTTAACAAAATTGATCTGTCCAAGAAATGATTGCATGTATTTTTTGTTATGAGGTAAAGAAATATCAGAAATTTCTTTCACTCTATCTGGATCAATATATATACCATTTTTTGACACAACAAATCCTAAGAGTTTTCCTTCATCTAAAGCAAAGAAAGATTTCTTCGGATTTAAGGAAATACCAAACCTTCTACATCTTTCAAATATTTGTTTTAAATCATGTAGATGATTGGCTCTCTTTTTTGAAAATACTGTTATGTCATTAAGATAAACAACAACTGATTTATTGATCAGACCTTTGAATGCTATGTCCATGGCTCTTTGAAAAGTTGCTCCTGCATTTATTAGACCAAAAGGCATTTTCTGATAAGCATAAGTTCCCCATTTTGTTCTGAAAGTTGTTTTCAATCTGTCATCCGGATGAACTAAAACTTGATTATAGCCCGAAAATCCATCGAGAAAAGACATAAGTTCAGAACCAGCTACCTTTTGAAGTATCTGTTCCATGGTTGGCAATGGGAAATTGTCTTTTAAACATGCCTTATTTAAATTTTTGAAATCAATACAGATTCTTATATCACCATTCTTCTTCCTTACAGGTACCATATTGGAAACCCAATTGGAGTGCCTGACCGGAAAAATGATTTTGGCTTTTAAAAGTTTATTAAGTTCTGATTTGATTTGACTTTTGAGATTTGGATGAATCTTTCTCAACTTCTGTTGAACAGGTTTAATATCAGGAAGCATTGGAATTGTGTGTTGAATAACCGAAGTATCATACGTTTTTAAATCATCATAATTCCAAGCAAAAACGTTTTTATACTTGTTCAGAAGTTTAATGAACGCATTCCTTTCCTTTGGTGTTAAATTGAGTCCTAAGTTAACGTTTTGAGGTTTAGAATCAGAACCAAGATTTACTAATTCAAACTTCAAAGTGGAACTTTGAAGTTTAGCATTAGTGACTTTCTTGAATATGTCTTTAATGTCATATAAATCCTCTAATTTAACAACAGATTTCGGAATGGGATTTTCATTACCTTTTGAGGCAATTTGAAAATCATGATCATCTTCGTCAATAATTTGCTCATCATATGATTTCTCTGAAGTCATGAAATTTAAAATATCTTGATCATGATAGAATACTCTCCAATTTGTAACATTATCTGGGATAGATGGACGAAAAATCAATTCTACAGAAAACCTATCAGGACTGCAATCTTCAGCAGGAAGGAGTTTAGATGCAACATTAGCTAACAAGTCAGCTGATGTATTTTGATTCCTAAGAATAGGAGAAATATTGAATGCTAAAAAATGAGTGGTAAGATCTTGTACTAGGGTTTGATAGTGTTTAAGATGTCCTGAAAGGAAATGAATAGTATTCCTAACTTGTTTTATGACAATTTCGGAATCACCAAAGACTTTCAAGTATTTAACATCTAACCCTATAGCTTTATAAAGTCCTTGAACCAAGGCTTCATACTCTGCGGTATTGTTGGTACACTCAAATTCTAACCTACATGACAGCATGGTTTTTTCTCCATCTAGATCAATTAAGATGCATCCAGCTCCAGCTCCATCACTAGATTTTGATCCATCAAAATATAACGACCAAAATAAAGATTTTTCTATTGGCTTATCTACAATTACATCAGAAATATTTACAATTCTGGAAGAATCAGATTGTGAAAAATTTTCTATCTGAGAAACAAAAGTATTTACAGAAAAAGGTGATTGAGGAGCTTCGAAGTTTCCAAGAAATGATTCAGCAGAATAACCTCCAAGAATATTATTGTTGAATGCCACAGGCTCATTAGGTTGTTAGAATTCAGTGATAGTGTGCGTCATATGTTTTTCTCGTTCAATTTTAATTTGATTTGGTTTCCCTTTGTAGGGAAGCCACATATGCGAATAATCAGTTGAGATATAACCATTAAGTTTCGCAGACCAGTCTCTGCTCAAGATTAATCCATAGAATTCAGGAATATCAGCAATCAAAATATCAATTCTTTGGACAATCCTAGGATCAGAGGCTAATCTGATAGTAACTAAATTGATTTCTCCCACACCTTGGACTTTAGAGCGATCCAATTGAACGATATGAACTGCTGATTTCTGTGGTTTGATATTCAATTTGGCACAGACAGAAGTAGGCATTATATTGGAGGAAGCTCCAGAATCAATCAAACAATTGTGCAGATTTTTATTGTACATCTCATAAGTTAGAAGAAAAGGAGGGGTTTGAGAATTTGACTTTTCTCCAATGAGCATAGTATCAGTAGCATCTACCTTATCTGGTGGCTTACCAGTTCCTCTCGCTGCTTTTGCAACTACACCGCTTGGTAAAGGAGCAATTGGTGTAGCGTTCAATTCTTTCAATAACAACTTTTGCTGGTGTTTTAGTTTGCTGAGTTCATGTAAGGAAATGTTAGCTTTGATATTTTTCATGTCCTCGACAATGTTGTATTCCATAGGATCTGACACTACTAAATTCTTTGCTGTTGATGTAGGAGGATTAGAAGAGGATGGTTGATTTTGAGTAGGTAATGGAGAAGTTTTCTTTACAGGGGATTTGTCTTTGGTACTTGGAATTGTAATTTTATTTTTAGGAACTGTTTGCACTAGTTCTGCTGTAGATTTACTCCTAGTACTTACAGGCATAGCTTCTTCACTATCAGAATTAGGGAGAATAAAATCCCACATTCCATTCAATTCAGCTATTTCTTCATCTGATACTAAAGATGTATCTTCTTCTTCTTCCTCTTCCTCTGATTCTACATTAGAGATTGCATTAGGAGGTTTAGATTCAACTTGGTTTCTTCTGAAATTTCGGAATGGTTTCTTGGTAGAAGTTTCAGCCACTTGTTTTTTAATTTCAACCATTTCATTTGACATGGTTTTAAGAACTTTCTGTAAACCTTCCATGTCGTATGGATCTTTGGCCTTTTTCTTTGAATCATCTTTGAAGCTGACTTTCTTTGATTTCCTTTCCTCGATAGCATTTTTCTTTTCCAGAGAAGTAATTCGTTTTTCCACTACAATAGCTTCTTTCATATTCTCAGCTAATGTAGGCTTTGCAGCTCTGTCCACGAAAATTGCTATGTTTGAGGGTAAGGCAGTTATGTACCATTCAATTCTGACTTGTTCACTGGGCTGTGAATCTGTGTGAATTTTATTCAAGAGTTTGTTGAACCTAGCATTGAATTCTTTAATGGGTTCCTTGGGTTCTATCTTCAAATTTGAGAGGTCATTGAGTAAAGTTGCAATTGATCGGTCATCTCCAAATTTGGTTAAAAAATGATCTGCAAAAATATCCCAACTTGTTATGGATCCTGATGGTAATGAAAAGTACCATGATCTTGCTACTCCCTGCAGAGTATAAGGGAATAGTCTAACTACAACATCTTCATGTATGACTCCATTCAGATTAATAGCCAGCATAAAGTTATTGATATGTTCTTCAGCTTGAATGTTAAGATCTGGGCTAAACTTTGGAAGCCATTTTCCAGGATTGTCTGGTAAATCATGTAAAGGTGCAGCCATGTTGACTGCTCCTAGAGTAGACCATGGTCTCTGTGCCATTACTGGAACGAATATTGGAGGAGTAGTAGAAACTGGTGGTGTTTGAATAGAAGTTGTTGGAATAGATGATGTTGAGATTAATGATGATTGAGAAGAAGATGTTTGAGGAGATGATAATTGAGGAGATGATGTGGAAACAAATGTACTTTGTTGAGAAGGGATTTCGGAAACAGGTATTTGAATATTATATGTTGAACTTATATCACTTACTAATTCCGATTGAGTTTTTCTTGTCTTGACTCCACTAGGTAAAGGGAATTCTTTCAGAGAAATACCAAGTTTTTCACTTTGAAGCCTAGTAAGAGGTTTCGAAGAAACAAATTTTGAAGTTACACTACCTTCAGATATTTCAGACTCTTCTAGAGATAATGAGAATCCTTTCAATTTATGAATTAAATCTTGAACTTCAGGAGACTCTGGATTTTGATTGTCTGAATGTTTTGAGATTTTGGTAGTGGGTTTCTGAATATTTTCTGCAATTTCTTCTCTAGGATTTTGAATTTCAGAAGAAATTGAAGAAGTTAATGAGGATGTTTTTCTCTCAGAATGGCTTGTGGATAAAGGTTTACTTGCCATTCATATCTCAGGCCCTCCTTCTAGCGCCAAAAATGTTGAAGCCTAGAAAATCTCTGCTTCAAACATCAGGGAAAACCACCCGGTCGGGACCTTAAGACAGCTCCTTTTCCATTTGGTATGGTGGCTCCGACTGGATTTAAAGGACCAGTTTCCTTATAACTAAATGGATTGTTTTGGATGGGTGGAAATGGGACTAAATTAACTGAAGTAAAACTATCTAATTTAAACTAAATACTGATAAAGAAATTCTAACACTGACCCGGGTAATTATATGTGAATACAACTTAATATTGTCCCAATTTAACAATAACCATGAAAATGTATTATTATTTAAATTGAAATATGCAGAAACAAATAAAGATAACTCTGTTTAAGAAATTAAACAGAGTTGTATTAGCATATTGCATTCATCATTATATACCATCTATATATACTTATGAAAGATAACGTTTCAATTATACTCAGAAATGATATATAAAAGGAAGCGTTGTGAAAACAAATATATATAAATGATAGCAATTTTAAAGCGAATATCATAAGACAAAATAAATCAACAGTGAAAGGATGAAATACCTCATTCATCTCGAAGACTTTCAAATGCAATGTGATATTCTAATCCAGTAACTCTGATGCAAAATCAAATTCCAAGGTACAGAAATGCAACACTTCAAAGATAATTCCGCATGAAAATCACCAGATGTGGTCCTTTTTAAAAATATATAAGACAATGGAGTACAGAAATGCAATCTCCAAGTCAAAAAATATTAAGATCCAGGACCCTTCTCTAAATGCATGAGAAGGGTTTAAATACTACCTAGCTAAATCTAAAAATAGTCTATTACAAAAATTAAGGATTCGGTTCAATGACCGTCCTTTTTCTAGGCTAAAATACAGTAAAATTAAAACTAAAATTATCTATGAACTTGATCTTTAAACTTGCAGGCCTCTAGCATAGTTTTGAGAAGATGCGGTTGACCGACTTCAGAATTCAACTGTCCTGAAAAGACAGAGTCGGCAAGCGTAGGAGAAATCTTCTCTGTAGCATTGATGATACAATTAAGCGCACTGTGCTGACTGTGTGGCTTCACCAAGTACATCCAGTATGAGTCCCAATCCAATCTTGTCATCCCTTGGATAGATTTTTCTTTTTCTTCTGCCTTTTGCCTCCATTTTGTTTGCAGTTGATTTGCCTGTGGGAGATATCCTGGAACAGTTTTAGGAATCAAATTAGCTTTGTGTAAATTTTCATTTACACAATCAGTAAGAATGTTTGATGCTGTATCTGCCTCCTCTGCTGCCTTTTCTGCCTTTTTCTCTGTTATCAATTTTGCAATTTCATCTTGATTTTGCTTCACCATTTTCTCATATCATACTTTTTAGCCAAAGTAGTTTATTTTTATCGATTTGTCCTTCCGCAATAGTTTTTCTCTGCACCGAACACGCTCCACATCTTTTTCCTTGCTCAGCATTAAGTTCCTTCAATTTGGTCTATGTTTCCTCATTTTGTCTTATAGTTATTTCAAGTCTCTTCGACTCTCAACTTTTCTCAAGAAGAGCTTTATGTTTCTCTGAGAACTCCTAACCTCCAACAACTTCTTTAGTAACTTCTAAAAGCTCTATAGAGGCTAATTTTGGCAAACTTACATACCTTATCTTGTGGTAGAAACTGTCTCAATTTGCCCACTTGAACTTGTGAATAGCGTCTAAAACATCCTTTTTTGGTACTGTCCACTCGTGTTTGATTTTCTTCAATGGTTCATCTCTTTTGGTCCATTCCTGTGTGTATTCTGATAAATTCGCATGTTCTCTGGAAAATTCTTCCATAAATTGCTTATTATAAGGCGCATGAGGTTCTGGAAACTTATACATTAATCTCAGATCTTCCGTGCTGAATGACTCGATTAGCTCTTGAGCTGGAGTTCTGAATTGTCTGTCTGAAATATCAGTGTTGTCCAGCACCCATCTCACCATGTCTGTATATGGGAGAATCCTTGGCCTTGTCGCTATCCTATGCAGAAATGAACAAGCCAGTTCTCTAAGGGTTGCTTCAGACGTATTACTGGAACCTGATGTAGCTACAACTTTCATCACCACAGGGTTTTCTTCTTCTAACAGATTATACATTCCTTCCCAAGTGGATATACCGGCATCCTTATTACAAGCAGTGTCTGCATACAGTGAAGCCATTTCTCTATTTTCAGAATTCGAGCTCTTCTCCTTCTTACCCATAGTGTTTAGTGAAAGCTTTGTATAGACGTTTGCTCCTTCGTGCCTGCGTTTTACGAGTAAATGAGAGTAATGGCATAAGAAAGGTGATGAGACTGTTTTAAATGTGAAAGCGGATGAAATATAATATTTTAATCGTGAAACGACTTTCAATCTAAACACAATCTCATTTACCATTAATTGTCAATCCAATCATTTAATTTAATCATTAAAGCGCATAACAGATTTGATATATGGGAAGATAGACTTTGGAAAACGTGCCTACATGAATCTGCGACATTGCGATCTGCGATTTGTTGCGCAATATCGCAATATCGCAATGTCGCAATATCGCAATATCGCAAAATGAAGCCATCGCAGTTATGTAAAATAGCGCAAAAGTGAAAATTGCACAATAGCGTAAAAGCACACATCGCAAATCTCGCAAAAGCGCAAAATTGAAAATAGTGCAAAAGATATTCATTAATCACTTCTGTTTTCTGCGCTATGCGATCTGCAACCAATACGTTTATTGTATAGGCTTTTGGGGTCGCATTATCGCAAAAGCGCAAAATCACATTTTCAGTTTTATAAAAGATATATATCATTTTGCTATGGATGCGCTATTTTATTTAAAGAGAAATTTTATTGTAATCTATCATAAACTTAAGTGTTTCTTAATGTTCTTTCTAAGGGATTTCTGTAAGTTTATGATAGAAAGTTTTATTTGAAAAAGAAAACAAATCCTAATTGATTTTTTTGGATTTTTTAACTAAGGGTCCCCATTTATTTAGTATTATTACTAATATTAAATAAAAAGGGGGGTTGTTGCTGGTCACAACAGGACCGTAGATCTTCGGCGGAGTGATCCAATGGTGGACCCAGCTGGGAGATGGTAAGGGAGTTAATGTACGGGCCCGACGGGTCTTTAAAATGATTAACATTTAATTAACTATTTCGGGAGGCACTTGATTGGCGGAAATGTTGGTTATTAATTAATCCGGGTGATTAATTAATCCCAATGGTTTATGAGGAGTCGGGTTACAGAGGCTCGGGGTTTTTCGAAGTTTTGGTTTAAATTAAAACTTCGGGTTTTATTTCATTTTTTCGTTTAAAACATACAACATATGTTCAAAACCTTTTCAATATTGTTATTATATGGTAATAAATCAATGTAATTTATTAACCATAGGGGCGGGGATAGTATATATAGGTATTTTTAGTCAAAGGGTTTTTATTGTGGGATTTTTTATTTAATAAAGTGGATTAAATAGACTTTGGCCAAAACTTAGAATAAATGGGTTTTTGGGTTATTATTATAAAATGGAATTATAGATAATAGGATAAGGTGTTTCAATAAGGATTTAATACATAAATCAGATGTTAATATGACAAAGGGATAAGGAAAACTCAAAATACTTTACACAATCTAAGAAAGTGAAGATTTCTGAAGCAAATTGTATCATCTCAACTTCAACACTTAAACATAGAATAGTAAGTAATTTTGAGGGATTATTTTGGAAATTTGCATGATTTTCCTAAGTAAAATAGAATTTTACTTAGGAAAAGATTAAAAGGGAATGATTATAATGATAAATAATTTCAAGTACTTAGGTTCTTTTTGATCATTAGGCCAAGGGTCCGGTCCCTCCAAAAGTCGAGGAAATGCCTTGAGCCCCTTTAATCTTCAAATACCTTAGCACTTTGGGGAAATTAGTAAAACTCTTAGGGAAAAAATGATGTGGGAAGTTAATGATTTTGACTTTGCTTTCTGTGAATTTCCAATGTATTTTCTACTTCAGTACTTGTGATGAAAGTAAAGAATTAAACACATTTAGCCCCATCATTCATCACATGAAACTTTGCAACACCATCTACCTACCCTATCTACTTTACACTACCATTTTCTCTTCTTTATTTGGGTGCACTTAGACTGGCAAACCCTTATCAATCTTCTTTTCTTTTACAAGGCAAATCTATCTAATTCTACACTTATTACATCCAAGGGCTCAGATTAAACTGTTGAGCACCTTTTATTAACTCTACCTATCTACTTATCTGCCAAGATTAAACTGTTTGGTCAGATTTTTATTCTCTATTCTACAATATGAAATTGAAAAATGAATGAGTCAAGTTTATACAGTTTGACTTTTCATAAATTGTGGCAGAAGCTTGACAAGCTGCACACAATTACTTATTTACAAAAAATGAAATAGTAGTGGCATTTAGACTTGCACACTTTCCTGGTCTATTTTTGTTTGGGGTTCATTTCTTTCACTTTTTTGACCATTTTATTCTTTTCACCCTTTGATTTTTCTCTTAGGGTATACCTCTTTACATTTTTTAAATTTTTTTATTTTTTGGTTTTTCAAGAATATGGAACACCTTTGCACAAGAAAAAGGTTTGAACATATTGCATAGTTCAATCAAGACAATCATGAAAAATGACACCTATTGGTATAGGAGTCTAACACTGGCTCCACTTGGGGATGGATTTTCCTTGTGAAAAGTCAAGAACAACAATTCAGATGCCTCAAAATGTTTTCAAACTGAACCATGTAATCTCGTTCTTCTGGTGGCTTTATTGTATATATGATAGTGAAACTTTTGAAGCTTAGGGCCTTCACTTCGGGCTTCAACTCCAAGAAGTCACCATCCAATCAAAACTGATGCATTAGAAAGGATATATTATGTACAAGTTAGAAAAAATCAGACCATCCTAGTAAATAGGATCAAAATAGTGCTTTAGCATTCGACCATTGACTGGTCCTTCCTCAGCCTCTGAATTGTCCAAATTTTTCAAAAAGTATGTGTTGTTTCCCTGTAAGGCATGAATGATGTAAGGTCCTTTCCATAAGAAATCAAATTTCCCATGTTTCCCTTTATCTTCCCTTCTTGAATCCCATCTTAGAACTTTATCTCCTAGTTGAAAATCTTCTTCTTTAGTTCTTTTGTCAAACATTTTCTTTAACTTTTCCTGCAAGACTTGGGATTGTTGATACACTTCTTCTCTGGTTTGTTGCAAGTGAGTTGTTTGGTTAATTCTTCTCTGAATATCATTTGGTTCTACTTGAGCATCCTGAAGTAACTTCATAACAGGAATTCCTAAAGATGATGGGAATCTTGCCTCAATGCCATAAACTAATTCATATGGACTGGTCCCAATTGATTTCTTAGTTGTAAGTCTATCTGCCCACAATGCATTGGTAAGTTTCTTATGCCAATTCTTTTTATTTTCCTCCAATAATTTTTTAATGATATTAATAAGGCTTTTATTGGAAGATTCTGCCAGTCCATTACCTTGGGGGTAATAGGTTGTTCAATGGCCTAAAGTGATGTGATATTTATTGCCGAAACTAATCATTTTCTTGGACTTAAATGCAGCAGCATTATCTGTTATAATTTTCTCTAGACAGCCAAATCTTGAAAGTATATTGGTTTCTAAAAACCCTATAATTACAGAATCATTGGCTTGTCTGCATGGGATAACTTCAATCCATTTAGTAAAGTAATCTGTGGCAGTGAGAATCCATCTATGTTGCCCAGAAGAAGAGGGATGAATTTCTCCAATAAAATCTAATCCCCATTGTTGAAAGGGTCTTTCTGTGGAAATTGGTTTTAATGGTAAAGGTAACAACTTTCTTTTACCCTCAAAAATCTGACACTTATGACAAGTTGTTACAAATTTCTTAACATCTGAAAACAAGGTTGGCTAGTAAAAACCAGCTCTTAAAATTTTATCTGCAGTTTACTTCCAGTAGAGGTGTCCACCACAATCCCCTGCATGAAATTCATTAAGTACCTTGTCAGTTTCATCTTTCAATAAAAAATTTAATAAGATTCCATCATGATTCTTCCAAAAAAAAGCATTATCTAAAATACAATATTTTAAAGATGTCATTTTCAAAAATCTTTGTTTTGTTCTGGACAACCCTGGAGGAGCTTGCAGGTTTAGCAAAACATAAATAATATCAGTGTACCGGGGTGAGTCTAAGAAGGTTTGACTGATCTGTGGAGTCGCCATCTCCTGTTCATCATCCAGTTCGTTGATGTCCAAGGCTTGGAAATTAGTTTCAGTCATGAGTTGAGCTAAACCTTGACCTTTTATGAGTTTTGTTGGTTTAATCTCAATATCATATTCTAATATGGTAGCTATCCACTTACCTCTTTTGCCTTCAATACCATCTTGAGTCAAGATGTCTTTAACGACAGCATTAGGTACATAAGCTATCACATGAGAATATAATATATAAATTCTGAAATCTTTAATTGCTTTCACAAGTGAAAAAGCCTGTTTTTCCATGCTATTGTATTTCAAAGATGCATCTCTAAGTGCTTTACTAAAAAATGCAATTGGTTTTTCACATCCATGATCATCTTTTTGTAGTAAAACAGTTGCAACTGTATGTTCAGAAGCAAATGAAAAAATAATGAAATCTCTATCAAATATTGGACTGGTAAGAACTGGTGTTCTTGTTAAAGCCATTTTGATTTCTTCAAATGATTGCTGAGCTTCTACAGTCTATTCAATACTTGAATCATTTTTAAGCATGTTAGTAAGAAATCTAAGTAGTTCAGCTAAACTAGAAATGAATCTTCTCAAAAAGTTAATCTTTCCTATGAAATCTTGAAGTTCTTTAATGTTTCTGGGATGAGGTATCTGCAAAATTGCTTGTATTCTTTCAGGATCAATTCTAATGCCATCTTTAGAAATAATGTGACCTAGGAGCTTTCCTTCTTTCAAACCAAACAATGACTTTTTAGGATTTAAAGAGATACCATACTTTCTGCACTTTATAAACACTTGTCTTAGATGATCTAAATGCTGCTGATCTGTTTTGGAAAAAACAGTTAAATCATCTAGATAAATTACCAGAAAATCATGTATTTCTTTAGAAAAAGCAATGTCCATTGCTATTTGAAATGTAGCTCCTGCATTCTTGAGTCCAAATGACATCTTGACATATTTAAAAGTACCCCATGGTGTTGTGAATGCTTTTTTATCTTGATCATCATGATGAACTAGTATCTGGTTATACCCTGAAAATCCATCCAGAAGAGATATCCTAGAAGATCCCACTACCCTTTGTAGGATATGATCCATTTTAGGCAAAGGATAGTTATATTTTAAAGAAACTTTATTCAAATTTCTCAAATCAACACACAGTCTAATTTCACCAGTCTTTTTTCTTGTTGGCACTAAATTAGAAACCCATTCAGAGAACCTAATAGGAGCTATAATTCCTGCTTCATACATTCTTTTAATTTCCTTTTCAATTGAAGGTAGTAAAACAGGATTGATCCTTCTTAGTTTCTGTTTAAAATGTTTCTGATCTGGTTTTAGAGGTATTGTATGTTGAATGATTGATGTATCATATGATTTAAGATCTTCATAACTCCAGTCAAAAAAATCCTGGAATTATTTTAAGAGTTCAACATATTTAACCTTTTGATATTCTGGCAGAGATTTGGATAACTTAACCATTTTGGGATTTTCTGGGGTTCCTAAGTTGCATTCTTTAATATTAGCCTTAACAGGTTCCATTTTGGGTTTAAAGGGAATGTCATTTGAGTCAAAAATATCTTCCAAAGGAGTCAATCCTTTGGGTAAATGATTATCTTTCAGATTAATGATTTCAGTTTCATCTTCTATGATCTCATCGAATTCCATTTGTTTCAAATCTTGCATCTCTTTTTCAGTGAATTTGGTTGGGTGAAGCATATTAATTGCAGTCTCTTCAGAAATATTCATTTCTTGTTCATCTACTTGATCATATTCATCGATAGTTATGTCTTCATCTATATTACTGTTAGAAAACTCATTTTCTAGTGTCAAAAAACTATTAATCTGATTGTTATTTACAAATACTTGCCAATTCATTAGATTGTCCGGTATAGCAGGTCTATGTCTAATCTCAGTTGTGAACTGATGATTAGGTCCAAAAGGCAATTTACATGTGCTAGCGAACATTGCAAGACTGTGAGCATGCAAATTTTGTTTCCTAGGAATCTTGGCAAGTTGAGCTTGTAGAAAAGTGTTGAGAATTTCAACAATTGTTTCTCTGTATTGTTTCAATCTGGGATCTTTGGTTGAACATTCACCATTAATCTGTTGGATAATTAATTTAGAGTCTTCTATGATTGATACCCTAATTGCTCCTAACTTTTTGACATGTTTAAGCCCTAGCAAAGGGCTTCGTACTCATCCATATTGTTAGTGCATTTAAAATTCGATCTATAAGAATGACCTTCGGCATGATCATTTTCAACATTATGTAACCAAATTCCAGCCCCTGCTCCTAACTTGTTTACTGAGCCATCAAATTCTAAATGCCACAGAATTTCATGTTCGTAATCTTCATCAACTGTTTTAACATGTTTCTTAAAAGGAGCTAGTTTTTTAGCTTTTTCTAGAACTTCTTGATTTTCTGGTGTTTCTTTGTCTTCGGAAATTTCTTCGATCTGAACAATGGATTTATTTTTAGTTTCCATTTTAGGTGCTCCTAGCTCAGTTGGAAGGTCCATTTCAGCATTATAAATGATGAAAGAGTCCATATCAGAATGTAATGAATAGACAGGGAAGTTTTCAGGCTTCTCATGGCTACTGACTAGATATTTCATCAAGGTCTCTCTATATAATCTCTTAGGTTGACCAAATACTGAAATAGTGGCATATGACATGTCTAATTGAATAGATCCTCCAAGTTTAGCACCCCAGGATCTAGACAACAACATACCATATTCAGGAGGAATATCAGCCACTACTATATCCATCAAAACAGACTTTGCAAGGTATTGCACCAAAGTAACATACAAATATTTAATCAAACCTAAACATCTTACCTGACTCGAATCAAAAGAAAACAGATATTTGTACGGTCTGGTAATGTCTAAATTTAATCTTTCCATCACAGCTTTTGGCATCAAGTTATGAGATGCTCCAGAATCAAGCATAGCATTATGGAGTATTTTGTCATGAACATTCAAGCTCACATAAAATGGAGGAGTTCCTCCACTTTCTGGTTTTCCATTTACCTCGGGGCCAAAAAGGAGTTTGGGTTGATCATCAAGAATATTCACTGAATCATCCATTCTAGTAATGTTAATGTTAAGGGATTTGCTGATTTGACTTCTATAGACATCATGTCTAGCCAATTCTGATAAAGGAACATCTATCTTTAGTTTGCCTATTTCAGCCTCTAGATTGAAAGGTTTTTCTGTTTGAGCTCTAGTGTTCTGGACAGTTGGATTTTCTCTATTTTTTGGATCTTCAACATTTTTCTCTTTTTCATGAGTGGGATTATGATTTGAAGGTGTTTCTGAACTAACTTCTACTGTTTCTTCTACATTTCCTATAGGAGGAAAAGTATTAGATAGTTGTTTATTACTTGGTTGGTTGTCAGACACATCTTCAATTATTGGATTTGAGGGGTTAGGAGTTGTCCTAGACAAAATTTGTACAGGAGGAGTGTTTTGTATAGGGGGAATGTTTTGTACAGGAGGGATTTTACCTTTGACATTTCATTTTATAGTTTTCTGTTTTCTATTCTCTGGCACATCAATCCGTCTGCTTCTTAAATTGTACTGTTTATGAACCTCATAAATTGTTGTGTCATAGCCTTCTTTAAAATCAAAAGTTTCTCCTGAATGAGTTTGAAATGTTTCAAGGATGTGATTCTCTTGATCATCCTGAGATAGGAAAACTTCTAGTTCATTTTTGTCCTCAGTTACATTGTTTATTGCAACATCCTCTGTAGGTTCTTCAGAAGTTGAACCTTCAACAAAATTCTCTTGGAAAGGTGGCCTAATGTTTTGGTCAGGGATATTTTTCCCAATATTTTGGTTTTGATTTCTTCTAAAGTTTGGGTTTCTCACAACATTTTGATTATCACCAGAAGACTTTATTTCGATTGTCTCCACTCTATCTCCTAATATTTCCATACCTTTGATGATTGCATCTAGCTCTCTTTCAAAAGATGAAGGTTCTTCAGTCATAGGAATTCTTCTTTCGGCCCTAGCTCTAGCTCGTTTTTCTATGAGGTTTGCTTCCACACTAACCACTATGCTTTGCATCTCTTATAGGGTTTGGGGAGCCCTTTCCCTAAAAGAATATGCAATGTCCGAGTCAAAACCATCAGGAAATTTAACCAATACTAAGTCCAGAGGTGGTCTAAGGTTTTGAGGAACCGCGTTATAGGCTTCATTAAATCTGATGATGTAATCTTGTACTGTTTCATTAGGTCCTCTTTTTAATTTTCCAAAGTCAGATAGGATTTGAAGAGGGTATTTTTTCTTCTCCCATATATTTAAAAATGACCTATACAAAGCTGGTAAATCAGCAATACTGTTTGGAGCAAGGGCCCTAAACCATGTCCTGACTTCTCCAGTAAGACTCTGAACAAAAATTCTCATTCAGACATCATCAGTGTCAATTTCATAAAATTCAAAGTAATCAGTCATCCTTTTGGTATGTTGTTGAGCTGTGTAAGTCCCTGAACCATCAAAAGGGGTGATCTTACTCTGATAATCCTGAGGCAAAGCAGCAGGGTTGGCTGGCAACTATAATGGAGCATATCTATTGGCCATTGGAAGGTGTAATGGAATAACAGGTGGTGATGGTCTGGTAGGAGGGGGTGGAGGAGTAGAATGAGTGGCTGGGTTTTGAAAAGCTTGAGGAAAAGTAACTGAACCTAGGGAAGCTTCAGTAATTACAGAAATGTTTGAACTTTCTTCAAAGGTTTGTTCAGATTGAACGGAGTCTTGTAAATGTCTGTCAAGATGATATGAAACAAATCTCAATTGCAAATCTTCAAGAAATAGTGGTTCTGGAACAAGTTTAGACAATTCAGATTCAGAAAAATTCACAAACAGAGAAGTTTCAAATCGCTCGTCAAAGGGGATTTCGTCAAAATATATAATCTTCACAGGATAGGAATGTGATCTAGAAAGAGGTCTGGAACTTCCAGAACTCTCTTGACTACCTCTTTCAGAGCTTTCTTGACTTCCTTGTCTTCTAAGAATTCTCGGAATCAGATTTGGATTTTCAAATATCGGTGGTGGATTAGGGTCAGGATTTGACCTAGTATGACGAATCCTTCCTAAAGCCAGTTTTCCTAGATGATATATGTTTTTGGATTTTTGGTTTTAATTGATATGAAAGTACAACTTCTACAAATTCTTCAAGAAATAATGATTTGTGATTAAAATTTTCTCAAATATTTATTGAACTAGAGAGTGTGATTAAATATTTGAAACTAAGGTTCAGTGTATAAGCTAAATCAGAGATAGACTGAAGAAACATTTATTTACTATGAAGTTGCAGGGAAAAAGCATTTCAAAGGCTACCTGGCTGATCTTCAGACTCTGTCTATAGCTTATAAGTGAACAATATTAACAATAAACATGATTCAGGTCCCCAGTATGGTCGCCACTATGTTATCACTCAGGTTTTCCTTGAAGTTGTGGAAAAGGAAAGTATACCCGAGGTAACCAAAAACCAACATTCAGATACAGAATCTAGCCAATCTGTATCCAGAGAGGGCTCTCTCTTTAAAATTTAGTTTTGTTCTTAGAAAGTTTTAGGCTAGTTATAAGTCCAACAATTTTGATTTTGTTTGAATGGTGGAATCCGCCAACTGAGGGCAAGGTTGAAGATTTTTAGTCCATTGGGTTATGGAGTGGAAGGATGGCTTTACTGGATTACTCTTCTACACACAAGATGGCTTTGCAGGGCAAGATAGCCAAACAGAGAACAATTTTGGATCTTAAAATGAATGGAATGGATTTTAAAGGGATGAAAGGCAATCAAGAATCTTTCAACATGTTCAAAAGAAAGAAACTGAATGATTACAAATAAAGAGCAGCTAAGAATTCTTTACTATAGTAATCAAGATGTTTAAACCAGTGAAACAAGAGCAATTAAGAATTCGTTGCTTATAACCAGTTTAGCAGAAAACATTTTAGAATAATCACAATTGAAATCAGAGTACACTTAAGTAAATTCTGATTTATTATTTTATGTCAATTATTCATAAATGGAACAGGGTGATATTATAAACAGATATAAAACTTAAAACATAGGATAGAAAGGACTTATTGAACTGTAGTCGGACACATGAATCCTGCAAAAAGTCTTGAGCTTCAAATCATCATCCAGCAAGCCACAAAGAAATTTCTCCAAAGCACTTT
Source organism: Pinus albicaulis (assembly GCA_034641835.2). Classification (NCBI taxonomy): domain Eukaryota; kingdom Viridiplantae; phylum Streptophyta; class Pinopsida; order Pinales; family Pinaceae; genus Pinus; species Pinus albicaulis. The sequence goes on along the minus strand of CM076574.1, from coordinate 662,448,862 downwards.
TATTCCAAAAAGATCAATGTTACAGCAAAGTAGTAGAATCCACCCTCAATACTTTATTCGAGGGTTTATTTATACAAAAAATGATTTAAAATATCTCACACTAACCTAGGAAATAATCTAGGGTGACTAATGAATAAGTTACAATAAAAGAGGAGACATATGGTCTCGTAGATAGGACAAAAGATAACTGCTGGTGTGCTGTTTCCTCCCTTTGTGGATGTGATGGAGGCAGGTCCTACAAAAGGGCTCGATGCTGTCCTTTTGAGTAATTCTTTTTGACTGCTTTGCTTTTCTGATACTCTTTATTTCTACTGATACACTTTCAACTACCAAACTGATACTCTTTAACCTTTAGTCCTCTATTTATCCTTTACACAATAGTAAAAGGAAAAAATTTCTATCTGAAGATGAATTTTACAAAATTTCCAACAGGTCTTCCCACCATTTGTCTTCTGCTATTACGGTTCTTTTGAGTTTTCTTAATGTTTCATCGGCCTCTGTGTATCTGAAAAAATTGGGCCGATTAGGGAACAAATACCTTATTTCATGCTCAAGATGAAACAAATTCTGTAGTCTGTCGTAGAGATTCTTTCCTGTTGGCAATGTTGCTTCTGATGAGCTGGTAGAGGAACATGCAACATTGTGAGCATGTATGTCTAATTTTTTAATATAAGTTTCCAATTCCATTATTTGGTCTTCTGAAATCATTGGATTGGGAAATCCGCTGGCTATCAAAAAATTAAACCTTTCTTTAAATGCACTGATCTCTTGCTGGATATCTGAGCATTTTGTTTCTAGATTTTGCATAAAAGTTCTCTTGGTAAAAACCCTTTTTATTTCTAAAATAGTACCTGTCATGTCCTCAATTCCAAGCTTTGCAAGCTACTGCTTGGGCTGGGTGTTCAAAAACTGTATAAGTAGATTTGCTTGCTCAGGTATGTTCCTTAATTCTTCTCTTGTTTTGTCAATTTCTTCCTGAGCTACTTTGACCAAGTCATTTTGTTCAAAGATTATTTGAACAAAGGACCAAATACTCTTTATTGAATCAATAATATTATTCCAAAGAATTTCATTTATTTCTCTTAAAGGCTTTTCTAATGAGAGATCTTTTTCTAAAGCCTTAACCAATTTTTCCAGCCTCTTAATTTCCCTTGTATTATCAGCAACAGTATTTTTTGACATATCATATTTTTGTTCCAAATTCACCAGCTGTAATTTTGTAGATTGAAATTCTGTGACTCTGAGTTTTAAACTTTCCATTTGTTTTGCTAATTCATCAGAACTTAAATTGGAAGTATTTACTTGTGATGGATCTGTTTGTTGATCTGTTGCTGTTGTACCTGTAGTTGTAGTAGCCCCTGTGGTAGATGTCTGCATGATAGCTTCCTTTTCTTTTAATGCCTGCTCCAGTTCTTTCTTGGTCTCACTCAGTTGCTCAGTCATTTTCAGGAGCAATTCCATCATTTCTTCTTGTGAATTTTCCTTCAAAACTTTTTGAGTTTGGGGATGCCTTGAGGCTGGCAATTTCAATTGCTTTCTCAGTGCAGCAATATCATCATCCTTCTTTTTAATCAGTGCCTCAATGCTTTTTATATCTTTGGGATTGTGACCCAAATTGATGATTATTTCTTCCAGAGATTTTATTCTGTTATCTTTTGCCTGAGAAGAAGCTTTCTCAATTTGCAACTGGGTATTTGTATTATTTAAAGAATATTGTAATCTATAGGCTGCCATTGCCTTATCAGTAAGGGTGGAATATATCATTTCCCCAGTTTTTTTATGTAGCTCTATCTGGTCTAATGGATGAATGTCTTTTGCTAGGACCTCAAAATTGGTCCTAATGTAATCAGATGCTGTCTTGGGTTTTGGCACTTTAGATTTGAAATGGCTCATCATCATCTTCCCTTGCTGAATGTCAAAAGCTGACATTAATCTTTCTTGATTGTGTGGATCCAATCTAAGATACTGATCATATATCTACATCCTCAATGGGTCATTCTTGGCTTTTATATTAATGAAATTCTTCTTTATATCACCTCCATCTGTTTTTGGCTGTTTAAAGGAAGATACTTCAGTGCTCAACTGTTTTTGTAATTCCTTTCCTTTGTGACCTGTGTGTATTTCACTAACTGAACTAGTTAGTTGACTATCCTCTCTTTAATCATCAATGATTTCATCTATAGATTCCACTTCTAAAAGTGGATTCAGTTTCTGCCTTTTAGTTTGATGTTGTTGTGAGGATCCTTTGGGAGGAGTGGGATCTGCAACCTATATTTTCTTGCCTATTTCCACATTAGATGGAATCTGCAACTCTGAAACTTCAGGGTGATTAACCTGAGTAGGAGAAACCTGTGTTTGATCTGGTGCCTTGGAAGTTTGAGGCTTTTCTGTCATAATGAAAGTTTCAATAACTTGTACTTCACGTTCTTTCCCTTTGCATTTAGACTCAACTGTAATTGATGGACTGATTTCCTGTAATCCCTGTTGAAGATTTCCTGCTGAAGAAGTGCCAATATGAGGTACCTACACTTGCCCAAAAGATTCTAGGTCAAACTTTTTCTCAAGATCTTTCATAATTTTGTTCATATTGTCTTCTTCACTATCTTGCTCAACTAGTGTACCTTCCACCCACTCATCTTGATTAGCATATTGTTCTATTCCTGGAATTCTGTGGTGAAAGTAGGGTGCTGATTTGTTCTTCATTCTTTTGTCACAGATAAAACTGAATGGATCATAAGGAATCCAACATAAACTCTTTTGTAACTTGAAATGGTTTTGCAATATATTTTCTGCTTCTTGTTCAACATCCCTAGAATTGCATATATAGGGACCTAACTGACTTTTGATTCTGAGTTGGGCTTTCTTTTTAGCATTACAAAAATGAATAACATCAGAATTATTCATTTGTCTGAAATATTCTAAGGCAAAAAGTCTCATAGGCACATATTTAAGCAATTTGAATGGACAAAGTTCACATCCATATATTCTGATTTCTGAATAATTTTGGTATAAATACCAGTCCCCAACTTTGTATGTCCTTGAAAGCTGCAAAGTTTTCTTAATCTCGTTGCTGAGTCTTGGAGGAGCAACTCCTGTCAACAATGTAGTTGCAGGATGTATGAAAAGATCAATGAAATCAGCATAAGAATAGGGAGAATTATAGGAACTGTGAGTTATGGCAGACCAAAATATAACAGATCTAGGGTTTCCCTTGGCATCAAGCTTTTGAACAAGAAAAGGGAACTTCTCTGATTGATAATAGATGATGAGATGGTAAATGACTGAGGAATACTTAAACACTTTCTCATTATCTAACCTCATAAACTGGTCATGAATTTTATTGGCAATGAAATATGCAAAGTCATATTTCACAGCAGGAGGCTGTCCAGGAGTGAAGATGGATAATAATACTAGGGTTAATTCATCAACATATTCACTACTATTAAAACCCAGTACAAAGGATATCATATTCAGGATGAGCTTGCCTAAATTAGTAAAATAAGCAAAACCATAAGGAGGAGGTCCCTTAGGTTGATGTTCAGGTAACATAAAGGTCTGACAAATGCATTTCAATTTTTCTTGGGAAAATTGAGTAGACTTTTCAAGTAGTTCTTCCATGGACAAGGGAGTAAGATTTTGATCAGGTTCAAAATGGAGCATTGTATTAATAGCTTGAGGAGTAATGGGGAACAGGACACTCTGGTCAGGGGACATCACTGCTCTTTCATTTGGATCATAATTGGAATGACAATAGTGGATAATTTCTAGGAATATACGGACTGAGCGGATGAGATATCTTGGGAAATTGGATTACCATAACCCAATGACATCCAAACCTTTCGAATAATCATCTCTGCAGCGACAATAACTTCGAAGGGGATTTTCATCGAACACTAAGTCTTTAATTTGAAATTCTTTATCCACTAATGGCAAGTATTCCAATTCTCTGTGAGGGGCGTTTAATGGGGCTACACTCAGGGCTACCGGGACTTCCATTTTGGTTCTTGTGTATTCAAAGTGGAAGTTTCGGGGGTTTTTTATGGAATGGGCACAATTACAGTTTTGGGAGTTTGATTTTAGTTACAGGAACTAAAATAGACCAATATTGACCTTTTTTTTAGACTGTGGTGTGAATTTAACACAAGAATGCGGATTTTTCGAAGAGTTCCAGCAGGAAATCGAATAAATACCTGTTTGATGGAGAAAGTTGAAATTTATAGGTACTGGTCAATGGCAGATGAATGCTTGGGCACTGGTATAGCAATGGAGTTCAGCAATCTTGGTCGACAGTAGTTTAATTAGCGGAATTTTCAAATTCGCAGTGGAGAACGCAGTCACTATCACCAGACAAAATAATGGAAAATACGCGGAGTTTTATTTTATTTGCAAAGTCAACGAGTTTTTTATTATTTATGGGGGTGACGTCATCAGGGTATGGGAAGGACACATCATCAGGGACGAGCGGTAAGCGGTTTCATTCCGCACCACTTTCGGGAGTTGGCGGTTTCAGAAAAACGAGCAGCGAATCCATTCAGCGTTTAACACGTGGCCATGGCACTGTTTCGAAACCATTTGGATTTCGCGCGTTAAATCTCGGACGAGAGACAGTCAGCGGAATCATCGTGGACCGTAGATCTTCGGCGGAGTGATCCAGCGGTGGACCCAGCGGGGAGATGGTAAGGGAGTTAATGTGCGGGCCCGACGGGTCTTTAAAATGATTAACATTTAATTAACTATTCCGGGAGGCATTTGATTGGTGGAAATGTTGGTTATTAATTAATCCGGGTGATTAATTAATCCCAATGGTTTATGAGGAGTCAGGTTACGGAGTCTCGGGGTTTTTCGAAGTTTTGGTTTAAATTAAAACTTCGGGTTTTATTTCATTTTTTCGTTTAAAACATACAACATATGTTCAAAACCTTTTCAATATTGTTATTATATGGTAATAAATCAATGTAATTTATTAACCATAGGGGCGGGGATAGTATCTATAGGTATATTTTAGCCAAAGGGTTTTTATTGTGGGATTTTTATTTAATAAAGGGGATTAAATAAACTTTGGCCAAAACTTAGAATAAATGGGTTTTTGGGTTATTATTATAAAAGGGAATTATAGATAATAGGATAAGGTATTTCAATAAGGATTTAATAAATAAATCAGATGTTAATATGACAAAGGGACAAGGAAAACTCAAAATACTTTACGCAATCTAAGAAAGTGAATATTTCTGAAGCAAATTGTATCATCTCAACTTCAACACTTAAACATAGAATAGTAAGTAATTTTGAGGGATTATTTTGAAAATTTGCATGATTTTCCTAAGTAAAATAGAATTTTACTTAGGAAAAGATTAAAAGGGAATTATTATAATGATAAATAATTTCAAGTACTTAGGTTCTTTTTGATCAGTAGGCCGAGGGTCCGGTCCCTCCAAAAGTCAAGGAAATGCCTTGAGCCCCTTTAATCTTCAAATACCTTAGCACTTTGGGGAAATTAGTAATACTCTTAGGAAAAAAATGATGTGGGAAGTTAATGATTTTGACTTTTCTTTATGTGAATTTCCAATGTATTTTCTGCTTCAGTACTTGTGATGAAAGTAAATAATTAAACACATTTAGCCCCATCATTCATCATATGAAACTTTGCAACACCATATACCTACCCTATCTACTTTACACTACCATTTTATCTTCTTTATTTGGGTGCACTTAGACTGGCAAACCCTTATCGATCTTCTTTTCTTTTACAAGGAAAATCTATCTAATTCTACACTTATTACATCCAAGGGCTCAGATTAAATTGTTGAGCACCTTTTATTAACTCTACCTATCTACTTATCTGTCAAGATTAAACTGTTTGGTCAGATTTTTATTCTCTATTCTACAACATGAAATTGAAAAATGAATGAGTCAAGTTTATGCGTCAATTTCATAAATTGTGCGTGTTTGACAAGTCATGATTGACAATTACTTATTTACAAAAATGAAATAGTAGTGGCATTTAGACTTGCACACTTTCCCCGGTCTATTTTTGTTTGGGGTTCATTTCTTTCACTTTTTTTTGACCATTTTATTCTTTTTTCAATTTTGATTTTTCTTTTAGGGTATACCCTCTTTACATTTTTTAAATTTTTTATTTTTTGGTTTTTCAAGAATATGGAACACCTTTGCACAAGAAAAAGGTTTGAACATATTGCATAGTTCAATCAAGACAATCATGAAAAATGACACCTATTGGTATAGGAGTCTAACAGGCATGAATCTCTATGCTCGGGCTTGAGAAAAGGCTTGTATTCTTTTGAGTACAGGTTGCCTTTTTTAAACCACTTCTCCCCGACATAAGGGATTTTAGTGGCCTTGTAAATGGACCTTGGAGAGAATTTGAAATCTAGGCCTACCAGCTGAAAGTGCTTCTCTTGAAACCTCAAAGCACAAAGATGTGTCAAAGGGGAATAGCTTTTCACCTCTTGCACTCTTTGACAAAAATATAGAAACCCAACCTCATGGAAGTTAAAAAGGACTGATGGATGAGCATTTACTTCTTCAGTGGAAACAGGCTCAAATCTCTTGTGAAGGCCACTCCTAATGTATTTCCTGGGAAGCATTTTGTTTTGAATGTTGTTTGCAATACCAAGCTGTCTGAAATGGCTTTTGGAATGTTTTTCTCAAGCACACACCGTGTCCTCCTTGTCAGTCACTGTTTGACCAAGACAAGCTGCTTCAAATGTTTTGTGAAATAGTCCTCCAACACCAGCCTTCTGCTCCTTATAAATCATTGTTTTGTCCTCCTTTATTCCAATCAACAAGTTTTTGTCAAATGTAAAACACACAGTCAATTTATTACTGTGTTTGGGTAAGGTCACAAGGATCCTTTGTGTTTTGGTAGAAACAAGACAACCTTGTATTTAGATAAAAACAAAAACACACTCCCTCAAACAGTGCTTCTTCTGTTGTTCACTGGTTTCTATACAAAGGTAAACCAAACACCTTTAGCTGATTTGAAAGCTTTCATAGCATATCCTGCTTTATGGAACAATGGAAGGCATGCACTAGGTTTGATTTTTACCATACAGAGAGGTTACCTTTTGAAGTGACAAAACATTCACACATTATCACTAATTTCTTACAAAGATAAGACAAAACAACTCTCAACTTGATTTCTACAAAATTTCTCACCACACTCTGTCTTATGGCACAATGGAGGCAGCACTAGTTTGCTATTTCACCATTCAGAGAGGACACTTTTGAAGTGACAAGCATTCAGACTAAGACCACTTTTTTCACTTTACAACAACTGTGTTCACCTTAGGATCACTGTCTCACTTTACAAACACTATTTTTACCTTAGGATCACTATTTTCCCTTTACAAACATTGTTTTCACATTAGATTTGCCAACAGAGATTATTTTTTTTTCACCACTGCCAGGACAACTTACGCAACTTGAAAACCTTCTACCACCATGTTTTTTTCCTTGCAATTAGTGTTATGGTTTATCACTGTTTTTGAGGGTAGTTTTAGGCCTTTCGAAACTAATGTAAACACACCCTAGCCTTCTGTTGTAACAGTATTTGGCAACACAGTAACAACTACCCCGCTTTTCTATCAAGAACTTCACTATTCAATTATTTTTTTAGTCTTGAAAACATGGCATCAATCACCCCTTTATAAATTCAAATGCACCAAGGGGCAAACAAAAATACCTTGAGGATGGCTTGTGGCCTTTGCTTTGATGAGTTGAGAAGGTTTCAAGACCTTTTGAAGGCGTTTTGATCGTTCAAACAGGGGCGACACGTTCAAAAGGAAGAGCGCTGCGCAGTAAAACAGGTGTCGAGTCAGCCTTCGGGCAGTGGTGACCGGTGCTACAGGCGCGCTGTGCCAACGTTATAGCCCTTTTTGTTTTTTTCTTTGAACGCGCTGCGTGCTTTTCCAGGTGCGCCATGCAGGCTTTAAGCCTCTAAAACCTCTACAAATGGCTCAAACTTCTCTCATTTCTTCGGTGGACAGCTAGGGGAGATGTCACTCGCTTTTTGAATTGAGCAATGTGATTTGGCAACAGTCAATCCACCCCTTTTAAAGCCACAAACCTTTGAACTTAACTTGTGAGGGTTAAAAAGCTTTTTGAAAGAGCTCTTGGTTGTAAAACAAAACATGAAGCACTGCTTCGTCCTTTTGTCATTTTTAGAACATCACAAACCCAATATTCGACCAGGATTCTAAAAGGTGCTGTGGATGATATTTTTTTGAGGATCCTCATACATATGACCCCTTTTCAAAGTGAAAAAAACCATTTTGAAAACTAAAATCTTTCTCAGTTTTTTTTCTCATTAAGGTAACACTCTTTTCACTATATGCCTATTTCTGTCCCTTGAAAGGAAAAACTCTGCTAAAGACATATTAATGATTTGTGAGGCATTCTTTGCCATTCTTGCAAGGAGGTAAACCACTTTAAAACTTATTTTAACAGTTTCCCCCCTGGTGTTTTGATGATGATCATGCCCACTGTGAAGTTGATTGAACTGTTAGGTGCTCCTTGAGTCTTTCCTTTGACTGTGGGTGAAGAACCTCATTTGAAATTGTAAGTGAAAAACTCTGCTACAAATAGTCTCCACCATCAAGGCAACTGACTAACCTTACATTGACAAAGTAATCCAGTCTTCAACTTTTACGGAGATATAGCAGGAGATGATGAGTTGAAGTTGAAATGTAGACATGGGAGGGTTGTGCCTTTGTTCCTCTGTGAAGGAGTTCTATAAGAACAGTGAATTTTCATTCATTTCACCCTCTTTGAGAGCAGTCCCTTTTGAAATCTTTACCACATGAAATAACTTTTTTCATCCTAAAACAATGGTGAGCCTTCTACTTGTTTATGAAGGAGGCCTATGTTTGAAAAATTCCTGGGCCCTTCTCAACCCCTGTTTTAACCAAGTGAAGAATTTTTATGAACACACTGTTAGTGGTTTTCTTTGTATTTGATAGCAGGAGTCAGTTTAAAACCAAGATTGTTTTACTTCTTTGGCCATTTTATTAACAAAATTTCTTCACTCATAATCACCCAATTAGCTTCAAACTGTATTTCAATTCTATGTTTTAACAGTGAAATTCATGTAAACACCTTTTTAAAGCACCACTGCTTTGCCTCTGCTTTTAACACCATTTTCTATTCAGAAGCCTTCAATTGTCTCCCACTGCCCTTAAAATTTTCCTTTCAGTCAGTGAAAAACCTATAATCAATCTCTGTCCCTGGCCCTTTGCTTATTAGATGAAGGAGGCCTTTATCATAGTGCCAAGCCCTCTGCTTGTAAAATGAAGGAGGGTTTCTCAGTATTTCAACCCTCTGCTCATGTATGGAGGAGGTTTTCTCAGTGATGCAATTTCATCAGTTTTCAAACAGTGTTATCTTTCCTTTCACTGCCTATTCATACTTAAGCAAATGAAAATGAAAAATTGACAATAAGTCATGATGGGAATTTCTCTGAGACATGTAATCCTACTTTTCAAATACCTTTGTGCCTCTTTAGACATCACAAGCAACTTGGCCAGTATCTACTATTCATAAATCACTAACCTTTGGACTATATTTGTAGGAGCTCATTTAAATAACTCTCTGCCCTGTAGCTGCATTCCAGGCTCAAAACCAAATGAGAAGCAATTGTATTCTCATGTTGAATTTAATAATGTCCTTTGGAACACCAGTACACTTATGCTCTTGAAAGATCCATTGAAATATTGTAAATCCACCTAATATCAGTTTGACCTAGGGCATATGCACTGCGAAGACATTAAGGTTTGTTAGTGGCACGACTTAAGGGTGTAACCAAACTTTATTTGCAGAATAGGAAGGTCTTTTTAGGAATGGTTGATAATAGATAGAGGTTCTTTTGGCTTTAGTATAGTTTTCCAGGGGAAAATTTCCTAAAGCACCACTACCTAAGTTAGGGGAGACTTCTTGGATAGATTTGGATTATTCTCTTTGGGGTTGATGGACAAGCTTGTATGGCTGAGGCTAGATAGGGCTTGACAATGAGGTTTTATCTCGTCATGGGCTTACTGAAAAGGTTAGGAGGGAAAAAATGTTTATGGGTGTTTTCCAGCTGGTAAATTTGACAAATTTTGAGATCAGTTGCTAGAAAATTTGGCTTTAACAGACAGTCATCATCAACAGGTGAAAAATACTAATGACTAACATCTTTTTCTATTGTTTTTTTGTATTTTTCTTTTTCCTTGAAGACAAAAATCAACAACTATCTAATTGCTCAAAACTGAGCTTTATTGACATTCCTATCTAACCTATTCTAACTTGGAGTATTTACATCCTTATATGATACAAACGTGCCAATGTAGCTATTTGAGTAGTGTAAAAAAGAAGAAGAAACTCTGTTTGTTTTTCAGGGGTATCCATAGTAAATTTTGAAGATTAATCTTCAAAACCAAGACTATCACAGAAGGTGAAAGATTTTCATGCATTTGGCTCTTTCAAAGGATCCATGCTTGATAATTTGAGCCATTTGGGACTTCCACACATTCTTCCAAAGGATCAACAAAGAAAAGATGAAGATTCTCTTATTTTTGGCCCTCCATGTCTGGTAGATTGTCTGCTTCCAAGACTTCAGCTTTGAGGAATATCTCTTCAGTACTTTGCTTGGAAGCATCATCATTATTAACCTACAAAACAACAAGCAGTGAAATTTCTTCTTTCTCTAAATCTATGCTTTCTTCTGATATAAATTCAGGTTCTTTGAATGGAAGACTGATATCAGTGATGGGAGAAGTTTCTTCTTGAAAAGATGGTATATCCTCAGTAGGATAGTCTTCTATTTGTTTTTCTCCTTCAAAGGCCTGCCAATATCTTTTATTGTTTGGGACAACTGGTTTGAATTTTTCTTGAATTGTATATTGTTTGCTCTCCCAAGGTCTCAGACATGTACTAGAAACAAGGGCTAATCCACTGGAAAAACTGTTTTGGTCTTTAGGAACAAGGATAAGTTGGAATTCTAAGAATTTTTTTAACAAATCCATGGAATCATCCTTATAAGCTCTAAGTCTGGGATGTTTAACCATGCATTCATCTTTCACTTGCCTAATTAACAATTCTGCATTTCCATGAACTGTTATCTTCTGGGCTCCTGATTTCTTCAATAAGTGTACCCCTAAGAGGAGTGCCTCATACCATACTATGTCGGTTCTGCATTGAAAACTCAATTTATATGAATGAGCTTCAGAATGATTGTTTCATGTATTGTAAAGACATATTACTGCTCCTACATTAGTTTTAGTACATGACCCATCAAAATTCATATTCCAAAGAGGACTAGTTCCAATATTATCATTAATTCCTTTAGTATCCTCTTTGTCTAGAGTGCAATTAGATTGTTCTATGGAATAGGCACTATGTTCATGATTGTCTTATTAGGATGATGATTTTGAGGGTAGCTGCTTGCTTAGTATTTTATCAATTTTTTCTTCTATCAAAGGAGAGATCTCTCTTTGAACATAAGTAGAAATACAGTTGGCCTCTTTCTCTTGATCTGCAAAAGAACTTTCTAAATATTTACAAAAAAGTTCCCTATGTGAATGAGCAAGAGTATTTGTTTTGCAATAAGGTTCAGAGACTGAATATTTATTAATATTCTGATCTATCTCTTTTTCTGTCTGTTAGCCCCTTATAAATTACTTGACAAGCAAGCAAGGGGCTAATTTGTTTTATAAGCCTACAAGGAATGCATTTCCCTTGAAAACACATCATCCTTGCAGCCTTTTCAGGTTCCCTACCTTGTGACTATTTCCCTCTGCTGTTCTGAGTCAATAAGCCTTGCTGATAAAGAATTATGCTCCAAAATGCTTTATTCTGCCCTTTATACCCTTTCAAAATGCTTCATTTTCACCCCTTTTTTCCTTTTTTCAAAGTCCCATTTGTTCCCCCTAAATTTCCCCTTACTCTCCTAAAACTTCCCCAAATCCCCATGAAATCCCACCCTTACCCTCTATTTTACCAAATTCCCCCTTATTCCTCCTATCGTTACCCTCTTATGGCTTTAAAATCCATTGAAAGGGCTGAAAAACCCACTTTTAAACATTATAATAGGGCCTAGCCCCTTTCCCGCCTAGTCCCCTATACATTTCCCCCCACAGAACCCAGCACTATGACCGAGTGCTAGCCCCGAAGGTGCTTGTCCCATATGTTTATCGGGAGAATTTTCAACCATCGATCTATACAGATCAGACGGTGATCGCGGCCCCCGCAACCTCCCATGTTCACAATTCATCTCCCTGATCGCGCCATCGTCGTTCGTTTACCCGCAGATCCGACAGTTCGGACTCTACCTGCTCCTGTGGTCCTCGCCGTGCACTATCCATAAACCAACCCGGTTTTCATTGCACCAATAATGGGGGCCAGGCGGTATTTTCCCTTTGCCCAGTGATTCCATACAGCAATCGACACGTGGCTCCAACACTATTCCAAAACCACTACCTCATCGCACGTTATCGTTCGTCCGCGGATGCGTAGCGATATCGTCGTGAGCCGTTAGATCTGGGGCATCCCATCCAACGGTTGTCGCTCCCCGAAGCTGTGCAGAGGTTAACCCATGGTCTCCGTACTCCTGGCCCACTGTTCGTCACCCTCCGCTGCATTTTCAACCTTCGATCTCCTTTGAGATCTGACGGTCCAGAATTGTTTTCCCGCTGTTGACTTTTCCATCATCGCCCGGTCCTGCCACGTCACCCCCACGTGTATCCACTGTACATCCGCCCATCACATTGCATATATTTGTTCAAAAGGTCGATGTTTTTAAGGTTTTCATTTAAATTTTATCGCAGGCCTCCAACCTTTCGCCATCTCTGTTCTCTACCATTCCATGGCATTTTTTCCGCCATTTCTCCGCAGACATGCACAGCATCCGAACCCATGCATTGTTTTCTTAACAGCTTTCGTATTTTGCAGGGTTTCAGAGAGGCAGAAAACCGCCGTGATTCATAGGAAATCATTGTAAATGGTGCGTTGTGCAGAGAAGGTTGAATTTGGAAGCTGGTACTACAGGGAAGTGTCTGGAAAGGTAGCGGCGGCATAAATATTATCCCAGGACAGTTCAATCTCTGCAAAAAACCTATATGGCACCATTAAAGCCCAGATTTTGCAGATCGAGACATTTATGGAGTAGTGGATAAAAACCAGCTAATGATCGAGGATTTCGGCGTTCAGTATTGAAGGTTTTGAGCCTTAATATAGCGGTTTAGAGGCAAAGCACCAGATCAGTGATCCCATGGATCATGCAGAAGGTACAACATGTAGAAATTCATCTATATCAGGGTTTCACATCAGCAGATTGTCCCAAAGGAAAAATTTTCCATATCAGTTCCATTATTTACCGTGTTCCTAAAGATTTCCGCCTTAACCATAGTCCAAAGCTATCAGGGCGTTTGTTTCACAAGTATGGTAGTCCATTCAGTCATTTTGTTTATGCACCAAAGTACTACACAGTACTGCAGTCACAGTACATCAGAGTCATATCAGAGTAATCTGAAGTCTGAAGAAGATCATTCATTCACCCAAAGAACACCAGAGATTAATGCACAGGATTTATACAAAGTGGGTTTCGGCCTTGTTCCTCTTCTGGAGTTTTAATGCTGCATTTAGTTCTTCACCTACTTTCTCTGCTCCTCTCGAGCTATAAATTCAGGAAGAAAATCATTGTAAAGGTTGTTGATCAGTTATCAAAGAACTGCAAGTAGTTTCTTTTGAGACACAGTCTTTGTGTAAATCTGTAAGATAGGTTGAAGGAGATGTTTTCAGACTGAGTATTCAGCTATTGGCAATGTTGTACTTGACTGGTATTGCTATTTAATATGACAAGCACATTTCTTTGGATCCTGATCTGAAGCAGCGGTGATGTTTTCCTATCTTTGTGTTTTAATTCATTTCATCTCGTTTCTACTGGCTTGCATCAGAATATTGGCATAGGATTTACCCTTGTTAGGAACCTTATGTTTCTGCTCTCCTTGCCATTAATGTTGTTCTTCTAAATGTGTTATCTAAGAATTGATTTCAGATAATTTAACCAGCGTAGTGGATGTTATTGCCTGCTCTCTAATGTATCAATTAAACGTATCTATTCTTAGATGTTTCTTGTTATGGATTTAGTTGGAAGATTTAGGAACACTGGGGATTAGAGTTAGCACTGTCCACTAGGATCCTTGTGTTACCAACTGGTATTTAACTTTGTGCTCTGAATCTATGTTATCTCCTCGCCTCCTACTTTTCCATATCACACAATCATCTTTAAAGATCCTATGTTTTAGATGACTATCCCAATTGAAAGCCTGCCTATTGATCAGCAAGAAAATCCTTTCTTGACTCCATTTCCCAATGGTTTTGAATATTTCCTAGAATACTTCACCTCTGTCTTTTCCTCTTTGCTCATCCTTGTCTTACATTGAACCCTTCCTTCCTGATAACCAGCAACCAAGCCAAACAAATCAAACAAACAAACCTTGTGCCTATAAATAGCCTAACATCATAACATTTGAGCCTCAAAGACATATACCTTTGACAATCATAGAGAGATCCCTCTCTGGACCCAGGAGGGCTAGATCCTGAGGTATGAAAGTGGTTTTGATGTTGTCTCATCTTTTGGTCTTGTTAATCTGGCCAAAACATGGGAACCCCAACATAATGGGGACTCCACTGGGGAACTAAGTATTCCTCACCTTACTACATTATAAGAACTTCAGAAACCTAAAATCTATGGTTAGGTTGGTAGTTAAACACTCCTATTCACAGATCAGCCTCTATACCATTTGTTGTGTTCTCCCATACTCTTGGACAGAGTCTGGAAAGGGCCAGGTAGCCTCCAGATCTCACACTCTTTCAGAGGTGACGTATCTGGTAAATTCCCTCCCAGTCAATCTCTGGTTAGATTTTGATGTGTTTGGAAGATATCCTTGAAAGGGGACATCTCATAAGCACTGTTGTGGATAGTGTACCCTCCAAAAACATCCTAAACCTTCCACCTGGTGACTCCAAGATTCCTAAACGATTTAAATACTCCACTGGTGATCAGTAGGCCTGCTAATTATCTTGGTTCACATTAGACTCCACTAGGAGACCAGCCTCCATAACAACATCAACCACAGTAGAAGTAACAAGTAGGGTTAAGCTGCTTGGTCAGAAAACAACATTTTTGCTTCTAGAACCATTCATACAAGAGCTTACCCTAACCCAAACCCACCTGAAATAGTTGATAACCCTGAGAGCATCCTCAAGAGATCACCTACACCTAGAAGATCAGCTATTTCCACTCATATCCATAGAGCTAACTCTACACCAGAAGATCTTACAGCTCTATCACATTACCACCTTGACCTAGACCCACCTAATAGATTACCAAGAACTAGGTCATTCAGTGATCTAGATCAGCTAGGCCTTGAGCTTCCCAGTTCACCATCTCATAGTGGTCAACACATTAGGGACAGAGGAACCCCACCAGCTACACCTCCTAATATTCACTTTGTCCAAAACATGGGGCTCTCCCACCCTAAATCTACTCAACAAACCTCTGCTGGTCCTAGTGTCCCTGTCATCCATATACTAGCTGCCCAAGTTAACCCTTTACCCCATCAAAATATCACCATGGAAACCTGGTATGCACCTTTAGTGTTACCTCAGCCTCTAGTGCCCTTACCAAATGATTATCAGTCAAAGATCCCACACTTCACTGCAAAAGAGTTCATCACAGCCCAGCAACATGTAGATAAGATGGAAGATTCTTTTGACTACATGGAAATAGATGATGATACAGTCAAAATGAGAATCTTTGCCCAGAGCTTAGGGGGTGATGTGAAGAAATGGTTTAAGGGCCTACCTCTAGGTAGCATCAATGATCTTCCAGCTTTATATCAGACTTTCATAAACAAATGGGAAACTAAGGCTAACCCTCGCCAACTCTTAGCAGAATACATGAGCCTTAAAAGAAACGTAGGAGAGAGTGTCCATGATTACACAACAATATTTAACAGCATTTACAATGCCCTCCCTCCACATAAGAAACCTCCACAAGGCATGGCTTTAGCAAAATACCCCGAAGGATTTGATGCTGACATGGCCTATGAGCTTAGGGATAAAGAGTACAACACATTGGAGGACACGCAGAAAGGAGAAGTGAACATAGAGGCAAATCTGATTGAGAAAAGAGTAAGATTGAGATCTGAGAAGAGGGTAACATACAGAGATGACAATGTAGCTTCCTCATCTGACCAAAATTATGATAAATTGTCTAAAAATGTGGAAAAGTTACAGAAAATGATGGAAAAAATGGTTGTCACGGTCAGTAACCAAAATAGAAACCAGAACCAAAAATTTAGAAGGAACAATAACACTCCCAACAGAAAAAGAGAATTATATCAACAAGTCATTCCCCCATTTCAAGAAAACTTTCTTGATGAAGATGAAGGAATCATAGAAGAGTCTGAAGGGAATACAATAAACATGTTTGAAGTAGAGAACTCAATCCATAACTATTCCACAGAAGAAGATCAGCCTTCTCCCTCGTGTTGGGATGAAGAATGGTTTGAATCTGAGGATTACCGGTTAGGTTTTGAAAATGCTATGACCTAGGTCAAAGAAAAATATGAGCTCAGAAGCAAGAAGAGTCAAGACAATTCCAAAACTAAGGCTTCTGAGGTTACCATCAGAAAGAGGCATGCGAAAACTTCTAAAGTGACTGCTGAAAGTAAAAATTCAGCAGGTGAGAGTTCTGGAAAGAACATAGACAAGGACAACCAAAACACTGACACACAGGGTAAACCAAATAGCAGTGCTGACACTACAGTTAGTGCTCCTGATAAAACCGTTTCTAACATTGTACATAGCGAGAATTAGCACACTGATTTAGCCACTAAGGCAGTGGCTAACAAAAAAGAGTTGAACATTCCAAAGAGTCAGTCCACTTTCAATTTGGAGAGTGAAATTGAAAAAATTAAAATCTTTGTCCCACTCTCTGAGCTAGCCACTCAGGATGTATATAAAGGCCAAATTTTGAAAGCATTAAATTTAGGAGAGAACAGTGACACTGTAAATCTGAGTGATGATCAACCTTCCCTTATGTTTGGTCCAAAGATAGAAGGAAAGTTTCAGGAAGGGGTAGCGCCCCCTTTTTATATCAGTATTAATGTCCATGATAAGATTCTCCTTAGTGCAATGCATGATTCTGGGGCATCACACAACCTGATGCCTAAAGTAGTGATGGAAATATTAGGCCTAGAGATAACCGGTCCCTATAAAGACCTATATTCATTTGACTCTAGTGGAGTTAAGTGTCTTGGCCTAATCAAAGATTTATGTGTGAGCCTTGCCCAGATTCCAACAAAATGCATGGTCATGGATGTTGTTGTGGCAGATGTGCCAGCCAAATATGGCATGTTATTATCAAGATCACGAAGAGCCAAGCTGCAAGGAACAATGCAGATGCATGGGGCTTATGCCACAATCCCAATCTTTGGCCAACTTAGAAGACTATACAGGGAAGCACAAATGAAATTCTTGGTTAGTAGCCCTAAAAGCCTGAAAATTCTCCTCTATACTCTATACATACAGACCTGGATTCCTTTATCTTCTGCAATGATGAATCTTTGGAGGGACTAGAATCTGAAAACGTAGATACAAGAAAAGGTACACATGATGAAACAAAGCCAATGGAATTTAACATAATGGCTACCCTAGACTCAGAGGAGGAAGATGTAGAAACATTTGAACAGTGCACTGAAACAACAACGCTAAGTGAACCAGAAACAGAATGCAATTAGCCAACTAGTCACCTCTCTAACTTCCACATCCATAACAAGAAACTAAACAGCCCACAGCCTAGTGCAGACCCTATAACGCAACATAATGGAGAACCCAGCTGTAGGGAAAGTAATGATAACAAAAACAAGTTTGAACCCATGTGGGAAATGAATTTCAATGGGTCCTGCAAAAGAATAACTGCTGGGGCAGGAGTGTGGATACATAACACAGAGAGTGATTACGTATGTTAGCCCCCCTACGAAATTTTTGACAAACAATTAGGGGGCTAATTTGTTGCTGAGTCTTCAAGGAATGCATTTCCCCTGAAAATACAGCCCCCTTGAAGCCCCTTTGTGCCCTTCATCCTTTGATGGTTTCCCTTCTGCTGAGTCCCCTTTCAAAACCCTCTCTATTGGTGAAGAAATGCCCAAAGGCCCCTTTTTTCCTCTTATTTATACTCCCTATCTTCCCCTTCTATTTCCCTTTTTACCCCTCAAATCCCCCCAATTCCCCTTTAAATTCCTCCCATACCCCTTGTTTTCCCTTCTTTCCCCTCTATTTCTCTATCGTTCCCCTCCTTCACCGTTAAAATCGATTAAAAAGGGGGCCAAAACCCATATCCCGACCTTATTATAAGGCCCGGCCCCTTTCCCGCTAGCTCCTTAACCACTTCCCCACATGTGACCCCGCGCCGGGACCAAGCGCCTAAGTCCCAGGTGCTAATCGCAATCGGAAGTCGGGCGGGTGAGAAATCCCTTTGTAACGTTGAAAATCCCCGATGCGATCCATTTATAACGTTAAGTCCCGCGGCAGGTTATTCACCGTCGATCTGTTGTTTTGATCCGATGGCGGAGCGCCAATCGCAAACCCATTCCTGATCGCAATCGGAACATGTTAAGTCCGCCCCCCGATTGAGGCCTTCCGATTGGATCACGGCCATCCATTCGTTTCGTGATCCAACGGTCCCGCGCTAATCGCAACACCCCCTCCGATCGATCGCAAGTCTTTCTGTCACCACCCCGATTGCATCTGAACCGTCAACCTGCCCCGCGATCCGACGGCCCTCCGCTGATTGCAAGTCCCTCTACTCCTCCTCCGATTGCGTGCCCTCCGATTAAATCCCCACCGTCTGTTTCTTCCCAGATCGACGGTCTACGCTTAATCGCATGACCCTCCCCGATCGCAATCGCAAACCATTTCGACTGTCCCCCGATTGCGATTGAGTGATTCAATCGCAGCCGTCCATCCTCGTGCAAATCCAACGGCCATCGCAAGCCCTTTTTCCCCCTCCGATTACATCTCCACCGTTGATCTGTTCCGAATCGGACGGCCTGCATTCAATCGCTTAGTCCTCCCGATCGCGATCGCATTTCTGTTGGTCTCCCTTCCGATTTAATCCTGGCCGTTGATCCATTCAGATCCAATGGCCCAGATCTCGTCGCTCCCCGCCTGCTCTCCCCCTCCGATTAAATCCCAGCTGTCCATCCTTCCCGCGATCCTACGGCTATCGCTCAATCGCAATCTCCCCTCCGATCGCAATCGCAAGCCCGTCTGTCTGCCTCCCGATTGCATCTTCGCCGTCCATTCTCCCAGATCTGACGGTCCTACGCCAATCGCAAGTCCTCCCGATCGCTGATCGCTCTGTCCCTTCGATTACATCTGAACCATCGATCTGATCCCCGATCGGACGGTCAGCGCTCAATCGCAATGCCCTCCCCGATCGCAATCGCAAACCATTTCGACTGTCCCCCGATTGCGATTGGGCGATTACATCGTGGCCGTTCGTTCCCTCCATGATCTGACAGTCCTCGCTTGTTCGCCCTCCGCCACGCTGGGTCCCACTCTTACATTCGTTTCCGTTGCATTTCATGTGTTTTGAGTGTTACGCCCATCTTATGTATTGTCCCATTATTCAATCTCCACCGTTGATCTTTGTTCCCAGACCAAGATCTAACGGTCTGCGCTGCATATTATCCCCGAACCCTATTAATCATAAGATCTCACCGTTTCATTGCATTTTGTTAGCATTATAGTAAAGCCACCATTTCTCCACCACCTGGCATCCTTTCCATTGTTTCTCCGCTATTCCGCCACCATTCCTCCGCCTCCATAGCATTTCTCCACCACCGCCCGGGCCCTGTGATAAGTTATTTCATCATGCAGGTAGTGCAGAGAGGCCATTTCAGCCGGCCAGCGAAGCAGCAGAAGCAGGGTGTGAGAAGAATTCGAGCCTGTAATTGAAGATTAATGTTCTAATCCTACAGTCAAAGGATTCAAGCACAGTTTGAAGACGAAGGACGCATCAGCAAGTCATGATTGTGCCACCTAAAAGCAGAAGCGCGTTTACTCCAGAAAGTACACCTTCCTACAGCGCCTTCTTGCCTTCTCGAGCCCTGAGATAATTAAGTACACTGACTGAAGCTCGTTTCAGACGGTCCGGCAGCATTAAAGAAGCATGGAGGGCCATGCATACTTCCATCCAGTTCGTTCATTTCAACAGGGCAGCAAAAGAGGATCACAGACCCCTAGCGCAGACAAAGGTAATATCGGGGTTTTCCGTCGGCAAAGTGTTTTTCGTCTAGGACAAGGCATCCATATTGTTTTTATTATGCAGAATGTCCCTGAAGGATTTTTCCCATCAAACTACAACTCAAAGATAGTCAGGCATTTATGAGACAGACCCTCCTAGTAGCTTATCTTTTCCCGAATTCAAATCACCTGGAGTACAACGAGCCCAAAATGTCAAGATCAAATCTGAAGCAGATCGTTCTCTTACTAAGAGGATAGCGAAATAAATATGCAGCATTCTCAAGCAGGATGGGCCTCGGCCCTGCATTCATTATTATGCTTAAATGTAACATTCAATGGGCACCTACCTCCTGAGTCGATCTGAGGATCATCCTTTGTTATAAAAGCACAGCAAGGACATTGTAAAGGGGTTGGTTGCTGTTGGTTCTATCAGCGAACTGCAAGCATTTTGTCCCGAGCCAAGTTTCCTGTGTAACAGTTGTATGATAGGCTGAGAAATATGATGTATTCAGGCTGAATGTAAAAGCTTTGGGCAGTGATGTACCTGATTGGTGTAGTGTTTAACATGATAAGCATTTTTCATTGGATCCTGATCTACAACAGTTGGTGATGTTCTTCCTATCTCTGGGTTTATTTCCATTTCATTTCATGTTCTTCTGACTGACATCTGAATGCATGATATAAGATTTACCCTTGTTAGGTACCTTATATCCCAGCTCTCTCAGTCTTGAATGTTTTCTGCTCATATGTGTGTCTGAATATTGTTTTTAATTGACTAAACCAGTGGAGTGGATGATTATTGCCTACTCTCTGATGTGCAAGTTGGTGAAATCAGTATTCAGATGTTTTTGTTAAGATTTAACTGAAA
Source organism: Pinus albicaulis (assembly GCA_034641835.2). Taxonomy (NCBI): domain Eukaryota; kingdom Viridiplantae; phylum Streptophyta; class Pinopsida; order Pinales; family Pinaceae; genus Pinus; species Pinus albicaulis. The sequence continues at coordinate 662,427,687 of CM076574.1, read as the reverse complement.
GAGGTTAGGAACATTGGGAGGTGTAAATCCTGTCGCTGCCTCTTCATAACCTTCCCTTCCATATAAACCTTTTCAAGATCCCTTGTGTCGCCTATGGTTTTGTCCAAGCAGGCCTGGAGTTAAATGACCTCTGGCCTGATCTATAGACAGAATCAGATGGCTTTCCATCTTTCATCCTCATCACTTAGTGTTCCATCCCACCAGTCAGTCTTTGAGATCCAAATGCTCTAGATGACTAGCCCAATTGAAGCTTACACGTTGAACATAAGTAAATCCTTTCTTGACTCCATTGCCCAATGGCCTTAATGTTCCCTGAGTTATCTCCCTTTGCCTAGCTTCCTTCTTTACCCATCCTTGTCTTATGATGAAACCTTCCTTCCTGATTCTCAACAACCAAACTCAAACAATCAAACAAACAACCTCGAGCCTATAACTAGCCTAAACCCATAATTTAGAACTTCAAGGACATATATCCTTTGATAATCATAGAGAGATCCCTCTCTGGACCTAGGAGGGCTAGATCCTAAGGTCTGAAAGTGGTTCTATGTTGTCTCATCTTTTGGTCTCTGTCAACCTGGCCAAAACATGGGAACCCCAACATAATGGCGACTCCACTGGGGAATTTTGAGTGCTTCTCATTTCAAACAACCTCAGAAACTTAGAACTCTGGCTAGGTTGACGGTAAGTCACACTTTGGACGGTGAGCACTGTGGTGGACAGTGTACCCTAGAATCATCCTAAACCCTCCACCTGGCGACTCCATTGTTCCTAAACGTTAAGGACTCCACTGGTGATCAGTAGGCCTGCTGATTATCTTGGTTTCACATCAGACTCCACTGGTAGACCAGTCCCAAGCATAATACAGACTCCACAGGAAGACCAGTTCCCAAGACAACATTAACCACAGTAGAAGTAACAAGTAGGGCCAAGCTGCCTGGCTTACAAACAAGCACTCTGGCTCACAGAACCATTCATACAAGAGCTTTCCCTGATCCAAACCCACCTGAAACAGTTGATAATCCTGAGAAAATCCTTAAAAGAACACCTGTGAGTAGGAGATCAACTATTTCCGGCAACATTCCTAGAGATAATTCTGCACTAGAGGATCTTGCAGCTCTATCAGACCCTTTCTTCGACCTAGACCTTCAAAACAGATTACCTAGAACTAGGTCATTCAGTGTTTCAGACCAGCTAGACACTAGGGACAGTGAAACCCCTCCTTCCACACCACCTGATCTCCACTTTCTCCAAAACTCGGGGCTTTCTCACCCTAGGTCTGCTCAACAGACTTCGGCTGGTCCTACCATCCCTGTCATCCAACTACCAGCTACTCAAGCCAATCCTATACCTCATCAGAACATCATCATGGCAGCCTGGTATGCGCCTCTAGTTTTACCTCAGCCTTTACTGCCCTTACCAAATGATTATCAATCTAAAATCCCACATTTCCCTGCTAAAGAGCCTACAACAGCACAACAACATGTGGATAAAATGGAGGACTCTTTTGATTATATGGAAATTGATGATGAAACAATTAAAATGAGAATTTTCGCGCAAAGCTTGGGAGGTGAAGTTAAGAAGTGGTTTAAAAGCCTCCCTGCTGGTAGTATCCAAGATCTCCCTACGTTATACCAGACTTTCATCAACAAATGGGAAACCAGAGAAAACCCTCGCCAGCTCCTGGCAGAATACATGTCCCTTAAGAGAAACACAGGGGAAAGTGTTCATGATTACACCACCAGATTCAACAGTATTTACAATGCTCTTCCCCCACACATGAAACCCCCACAAGGTATGGCCTTAGCAAAATATCCTGATGGATTTGATGCTGACATGGCCTATGAACTTAGGGATAAAGAATATACCACGTTGGAGGATATGCAGAAAGGGGCAGTAAACATAGAAGCAAATCTGATTGAGAAAAGGGCCAAACTGAGAGCTGAAAAGAGAGTAACATACAAGGATGACACTATAGCCTCCACTTCAAATCCAAGGGTTGACCTATTGTCTAAGAATGTGGATAAGCTATGCCAAGTGGTTGAAAAGATGGCTATCACTCAGAACAGAAACCAAAATCAAACCCAAAACCAGAACTTTAGAAGAAACAACAACACTCCCAACAGGCAGAAAGAGGCAGATCAGCAAGTCATTCCCCCTTTCCAAAACTTTCTTGATGAGGATGAGGGAATCATAGAAGAATCTGAAGGGAATGTGATAAACATGTTCGAAACAGAGGACTCAATCCTGAACTGTGATTCAGAAGAGGACCAACCCTCAACCTCTTATGGGGAGGAGGAATGGTTTGAATATGAGGATTATAGGTTGGGATTCGAGAATGCCATGTTATAGGTCAGAGAACAATATGAGCTCAGGAGTAAAAAGAACCAAGACTCTTCCAAACCTAAAACTCCTGAAGTAACTATCAAAAAGAGGCCTGAGAAATCTTCTAAAGTCACTGCTGTGAACAATAAATCAACAACGAAGAGTTCTGAGAAAAACCAACAGAAGGACAACCAAAACAATGAAAAACAAATTCGACCAACCAGTAGCGCTAGCACCTCAGTTAGTGCTCCTGATACAACTATGCCTACACATGTACATAATGAGAAAACACAAACCGGTTCAGCCTCTAAAGCAGTGGCGAACAAGGCAGAGTTGAGCACTTCCAAAAGCCAATCCATTTTCAGTTTAGAAAGTGAGATTTCAAAAATCAAAATCTCTGTGCCATTATCTGAGCTGGCCTCTCAGGATGTATATAAGGGCCAGATTTTGAAAGCATTAAATCTAAGTATAAATAATGACACTGTAAATCTAAGCGATGACCAGCCTGCCCTCTTATTCGGTCCCAAGATTGAAGGGAAGTTTCAGGAAGGGGTAGTTCCACCTTTTTATATCAGTCTTAACATTCATGACAAGATCCTCCATAACGCCATGCATGACTCCGGTGCATCACACAACCTAATGCCTAAGGTAGTCATGGAGAGGCTAGGCCTAGAAATTACCAGACCTTACAAAGACTTATACTCTTTTGACTCTAGTAGAGTAAAATGTCTTGGCCTGATCAAAGACTTATGTGTGAGCCTAACTCAAATTCCTGCGAAATGTATGGTCATGGATGTAGTGGTGGCAGACGTGCCGCCCAAGTATGGCATGTTATTATCTAGATCATGGGGAGCCAAGCTGCAAGGCACCATGCAGATGGATGGCTCATATGCCACTATCCCTATATTTGGCCAATCAAGAAGACTGTATAGAGAATCCCAAATGAAATTTCTGGTCAGCAGCCCCGAGAAACCTAAAAATTCACCATTGTATTCTGTACATACCGATCTTGACTCCTTTATTTTTTGTAATGATGAATCCTTAGAAGAGCCAGATTCCTAGAATAGGCATACGAATGAGAACACCGAGCCTATGGACCTCCATATAATGGCCACTCTGGAAGAATATGATCAGGAAAACCATGGGCAGCACACTGAAAATGAAAAGGAAACCAGAAACGAATCCTGTTGGATTTGTGGTGGACCGCTCACTCCGAGCGAAATAGAAACAGAGCAAGAACAGCAAGCTAACCACCTCCCTGACATCCACGGCCTCTATGAATAACGAGATAGTTTGCAACCTAGTACATACCTCCCAACTCAACCTAATAGCGAACCCAGCTGTGAGGGAGAAAGTGAAGTGGAAGTAAACAAAGAACCCTTGTGGGAAATGGACTTTGATGGATCCCGCACTAGACAAAGCGCTGGAGCAGGAGTGTGGCTGCGTAACACCGAAAATGATCACGCGGAGAGCCACGCCGTCAATCTGCATTTCAAATGCACGAACAACATTGCAGAATACGAGGCTCTGATCTTGGGTTTAAATCAGTTAAAAAAATTAGGAGCCCGTAGAATAGTCGTGAGAGGAGACTCCGAGTTAGTAATCAAACAGATGAATGGTGAGTATTCGGTAAAACACCCCAGGCTTAGGGCATACAGGAACGATACTCTAGATTTGTTGAAAACATTCATTGAATATGATTTAGTATACATCCCTAGGGGTCAAAACGCTATCGCAAATGGACTAGCCTGCCTAGCTAGCTCTTATCCTAAGGCCCCAGTTGACCAACAAATCATCATTCAGACTAAATTCAGGCCTGTAGTGCCAGACAATGAAAAATACTGGCAGGTCTTTGAAGGAGACAAGCAGATTGAAGATTTCCTGATGGGCAGAAATGAGTTTGAATTTTCTGATTCAGACTCAAAATATGATGACAACTGCCCAAGTGAGGATTCCCCAGATGAACTAGAAACACCTTGTAGTATATAAATAAATTCTTTTTCTGAAGAAACTGGAGATTCACCCATAAAACGTGAAAACGCAGATAGAGAAGAAATGGAGGTGCTGCAAGCCAAAGAAAATAACATACCAAGACAAACCCAAAATGATAAAACTGGCTAAGTCTATACCTGCAGACATGAAGAAAAGATACATCGACTTGTTTAAGGAATTCATTGATGTGTTTGCATGGAGCTATGAAGACTTAAAGGACTATGAAACCAACATTATACAACATAAGATACCACTGAAGGAAAATCAGAAACCTTTCAGACAAAAACTCCGTAGAATTAATCCAAAACAATTGCCTGCGGTAGAAAAGGAAATTAAGAAGATGTATGATGCAGGCATTATAGTCCCTGTAAGGTTTTCTGATTGGGTGTCAAACTTAGTGGATGTAAGGAAGAAAACAGGGGAGATTAGACTTTGCATAGACTTCAGAAACCTTAACAGAGCTTCCTTGAAAGATAACTACCCTTTGCCTAGAATGGAGCATATCCTACAGAAGGTAGTGGGCTCTAAAAGAATCTCCCTGCTTGATGGTTTTTCAGGATACAACCAGGTTCTGGTACTCCCAGAAGATCAACTCAAAACAACCTTCACCACTCCATGGGGCACCTTCATGTATGTGAAAATGCCTTTTGGATTGATGAATGCTGGAGCTACCTTCCAGAGAGCAATGGATATTGCTTTCTCAGATGAGATCGGACACTTTATAGTTATCTACTTGGATGACTTAACTGTCTTTTCTAAAATAGAAGAAGAACACTTAAAACATCTGAGGAAAGTTTTTGAAAAATGTAGAAGGTATGGTCTGTCCTTGAATCCTAAGAAGATTGTTTTTGGGCTGCAAGAGGGTAAACTTTTGGGCCACATTATATCTGAGAAAGGGATTAGGATAGACCCCTAGAGAGTTGAGGGAATACTTCAAATCACACATCCAAGAAACATCAAGGAGCTACAGTCTTTCGTTGGGAAGATCAATTTCCTTAGAAGATTTATCCCCAATCTTGCTGAGCATCTTAGGAAAATGACTGAAATGCTAAAGAAAGATGCAGGAATCAAGTGGACTGTTGAAGCCAAAAAATCTTTTGAGTCGGTAAAACTTGCACTCACCCAAGCCCCTGTCCTTATCAGCCCTGACTTCTCAAAAGATTTTCTGATCTTTTCATTTGCTTCCCCACACACAATAGCTGCAGTTTTGCTGCAAAAAAATTCGGAAGGTAAGGAAGAGCCTATAGCCTTCTTCAGTAAAGCCTTAAGAGATGCACCCTTAAAGTACAACATTATGGAAAAGCAGGCCTATGCCCTGATTAAGGCCTTAAAAGACTTTAGGGTGTACATTCTGCATTCTCACACCATTGCCTATGTGCCAAACACAGTGGTCAAAGATATCTTGTCCCAAGACCCAGATGGGAAAAGGGGCAAATGGATTGCCACGATTTTAGAATATGACATTGAAATCAAACCCACTAAGCTGATCAAAGGTCAAGGCCTGGCCTAATTGATGGCTGAAACTAATCTACAGGCCCTTGATATCAACATGATGAACGCCCTGGATGAGCAGGAAGGATTGCCCCATCCAGCTGTTGAGGAGCAGTTTCAGAACTCTCCTTGGTACACTGATATCCTGTACGTGCTCACACACCTCAATGCCCCTCCGGAACTGTCCAAAAAGAAGGCCAGATTCATAAAACTCAAAGCTAGAAATTACTGCATTTTGAATGAGAGTCTATATTGGAAAAATCCAAATGGCCTTTTACTGAAATGTTTGTCTGAAAACGAAGCCGGAAAAATCAAACAAGAATTCCATGTTGGGGAGTGTGGAGGCCACCTGAGTTGGAAGACCACTGCAAATAAGATACTCAGGGCTGGTTACTATTGGCCTACACTTTTCAGTGATGTCCATAAAATGATCCTAACCTGCCACAAATGCCAAATTTTTGAAGGCAAAAGAAAGCTCCTTCCCCTCCCTCTGCAACCTATCACCATAGAAGGACCTTTCATGCAATGGGGCTTAGACTTCATTGGAGAAATCCACCCCTCTTCTTCTGGGCAACACAAATGGATCTTGACTGCTACTGATTACTTCACTAAATGGATAGAAGCCATACCCACTAGGAATGCCACCGATTCTGTCATCATTAGGTTCCTAGAAGACTTCATCCTGTCTCGGTTTGGCTGCCCAAGGAAAATAATCACCGACAATGCTGCTGCTTTCGGATCCAAAAGAATGATTGATTTCTGTCACAGGTACGGAATTGCGCTTGGACATTCAACTGCCTATTACCCCCAGGGTAATGGCCTAGCCGAATCATCAAATAAAAGCCTGGTTACAATCATTAAGAAGCTGCTGGAAGAAAACAAAAGGTCTTGGCATAAAAAGTTGATACATGCTTTGTGGGCAGACAGGCTCACTACAAAGAAGTCTATTGGCACATCACCCTTCCAGCTGGTTTATGGGACAGAAGCAGTTTTCCCCACTAGCCTTGGGATACCAGTAGTAAAGCTTATTCAAGAGGTCCAATCAGAAGAAGATAGCATGATAAGGAGAATTAATGAAACAATCCATCTCCAGCAAACAAGGGAGCGAGTTTATGACAGAGCTATCAGAGTGCAGGAAAACATGAAGAGACAGTTTGACAAAAGAACCAAGGCAGCAAATTTCAAGGTTGGGGACAAAGTTCTGAGATGGGATTCAAGAAGAGAGGATAAAGGAAAACATGGCAAATTCGACAGCTTGTGGCAAGGTCCATTCATCATTCAAGCCACTGTGGGTCCTAATGCGTTTTTCTTGCAAGAACTTGATGGTACAGAGCTATTTGGGGGTCCTGTCAATGGCAGGATGCTCAAATACTATTTCTGCTAATTCTCCATTTCCATGTTTCATTTCCACTGTATATACCGTTGCAAATTTTCATTTTCAGCAAAAGTGAAGAAAATGTTCCAAAAAAAAACAGGATGAAAAGGGAGGTTCAGACATGCTCAAAACATGAACCTCTGAGGCAAAAGGATTGGCTCTAGTAAACTCAAAATCTGAGCCAAAAGGGAGCAATAATAGCTGGTCCTAACAAGCTAAAAATCTGGATCAGCAATAAAGGAACATCCAGCTCTAAGATCAGAGCTGGAGCAAAGGATAGAAGTGACTCAAACATGCTCAAAACCTGAGTCACAAGAAAGAAAGAAGAATGGTTCACAGTTGCGGAATTCCATGCCTTCACAGTTTTGTTTTCTTCAAATTTCTGCCCAGCAAGCTAGACTGTCTAATCCTAGCTTGGCTGTGTTTAAATTTCTTGTCTTAGAATGTAGGTGAAGAAACCTGTTGAACAGTTTAATCTCAACAGGTAGTAGTGTAGGTAGAGAAGCAGATGAGGCCAACAGTCTAATCTGGCCTCATGGAGCAATAAGGGTAGAATTAGAGTAGGTTTGTTTTTGTTCTGCAAAATAAATGCAAAGGGTCTGCTAATTCAAATGCACCCATGGGGAAGATTGTTAGAACTCTAGTTTGGGTAGGTAGATTGGTTGGGAAAATGTTTCTGCTGATTGGATGTCTTCAAGGTTTGTGGCAGCAGATCAAAGAAAGATATGGATGGTTCAAGCAGTAGGCACCTGGCCTACACCAAGAGATCATCTTCCGGTTTCTTGGCTCCTTCAAGAAGAAGCCATCCCCATGTGGAGCCACTGTTAGCCCCCCTACGAAATTTTTGACAAACAATTAGGGGGCTAATTTGTTGCTGAGTCTTCAAGGAATGCATTTCCCCTGAAAATACAGCCCCCTTGAAGCCCCTTTGTGCCCTTCATCCTTTGATGGTTTCCCTTCTGCTGAGTCCCCTTTCAAAACCCTCTCTATTGGTGAAGAAATGCCCAAAGGCCCCTTTTTTCCTCTTATTTATACTCCCTATCTTCCCCTTCTATTTCCCTTTTTACCCCTCAAATCCCCCCAATTCCCCTTTAAATTCCTCCCATACCCCTTGTTTTCCCTTCTTTCCCCTCTATTTCTCTATCGTTCCCCTCCTTCACCGTTAAAATCCATTAAAAAGGGGGCCAAAACCCATATCCCGACCTTATTATAAGGCCCGAACCCTTTCCCGCTAGCTCCTTAACCACTTCCCCACATGTGACCCCGCACCGGGACCAAGCGCCTAAGTCCCAGGCGCTAATCGCAATCGGAAGTCGGGCGGGTGAGAAATCCCTTTGTAACGTTGAAAATCCCCGATGCGATCCATTTATAACGTTAAGTCCCGCGGCAGGTTATTCACCGTCGATCTGTTGTTTTGATCCGACGGCGGAGTGGCAATCGCAAACCCATTCCCGATCGCAATCGGAACATGTTAAGTTCGCCCCCCGATTGAGGCCTTCCGATTGGATCACGGCCATCCATTCGTTTCGCGATCCAACGGTCCCGCGCTAATCGCAACACCCCCTCCTATCGATCGCAAGTCTTTCTGTCACCGCCCCGATTGCATCTGAACCGTCAATCTGCCCCGCGATCCGACGGCCCTCCACTGATCGCAAGTACCTCTGCTCCTCCTCCGATTGCGTGCCCTCCGATTAAATCCCCACCATCTGTTTCTTCCCAGATCGACGGTTTGCGCTTAATCGCATGACCCTCCCCGATCGCAATCGCAAACCATTTCGACTGTCCCCTGATTGCGATTGAGCGATTCAATTGCAGCCGTCCATCCTCGTGCAAATCCGACGGCCATCGCAAGCCCTTTCTTCCCCCTCCGATTACATCTCCACCGTTGATCTGTTCCGGATCGGACGGCCTGCATTCAATCGCTTAGTCCTCCCGATCGCGATCGCATTTCTGTTGGTCTCCCTTCCGATTTAATCCTAGCCGTTGATCCATTCAGATCCAATGGCCCAGATCTCGTCGCTCCCCGCCTGCTCTCCCCCTCCGATTAAATCCCAGCCGTCCATCCTTCCCGCGATCCTACGGCTATCGCTCAATCGCAATCTCCCCTCCGATCGCAATCGCAAGCCCGTCTTTCTGCCTCCCGATTGCATCTCCGCCGTCTATTCTCCCAGATCTGACGGTCCTACGCCAATCGCAAGTCCTCCCGATCGCTGATCGCTCTGTCCCTCCGATTACATCTGAACCGTCGATCTGATCCCCGATCGGACGGTCAGCGCTCAATCGCAATGCCCTCCCCGATCGCAATCGCAAACCATTTCGACTGTCCCCCGATTGCGATTGGGCGATTACATCGTGGCCATCCGTTCCCTCCATGATCTGACGGTCCTCGCTTGTTCGCCCTCCGCCACGCTGGGTCCCACTCTTACATTCGTTTTCGTTGCATTTCATGTGTTTTGCATGTTACGCCCATCTTATGTATTGTCCCATTATTCAATCTCCACCGTTGATCTTTGTTCCCAGACCAAGATCTAACGGTCTGCGCTGCATATTATCCCCGAACCCTATTAATCATAAGATCTCACCGTTTCATTGCATTTTGTTAGCATTATAGTAAAGCCACCATTTCTCCACCACGTGGCATCCTTTCCATTGTTTCTCCGCTGTTCCGCCACCATTCCTCCGCCTCCATAGCATTTCTCCACCACCGCCCGGGCCCTGTGATAAGTTATTTCATCATGCAGGTAGTGCAGAGAGGCCATTTCAGCCGGCCAGCGAAGCAGCAGAAGCAGGGTGTGAGAAGAATTCGAGCCTGTAATTGAAGATTAATGTTCTAATCCTACAGTCAAAGGATTCAAGCACAGTTTGAAGACTAAGGACGCACCAGCAAGTCATGATTGTGCCACCTAAAAGCAGAGCGCGTTTACTCCAGAAAGTACACCTTCCTACAGCGCCTTCTTGCCTTCTCGAGCCCTGAGATAATTAAATACACTGACTGAAGCTCGTTTCAGACAGTCCGGCAGCATTAAAGAAGCATGGAGGGCCATGCAGACTTCCATCCAGTTCGTTCATTTCAACAGGGCAGAACAGAGGATCACAGACCCCTAGCGCAGAAAAAGGTAATATCAGGGTTTTCCGTCGGCAAAGTGTTTTTCGTCTAGGACAAGGCATCCATATTGTTTTTATTATGCAGAATGTCCCTGAAGGATTTTTCCATCAAACTACAACTCAAAGACAGTCAGGCATTTATGAGACAGACCCTCCTAGTAGCTTATCTTTTCCCGAATCCAAATCACCTGGAGTACAACGAGCCCAAAATGTCAAGATCAAATCTGAAGCAGATCGTTCTCTTGCTAGGAGGAGAGTGAAATAAATATGCAGCATTCTCAAGCAGGATGGGCCTCGGCCCTGCATTCATTATTATGCTTAAATGTAATATTCAATGGGCACCTACCTCCTGAGTCGATCTGAGGATCATCCTTTGTTATAAAGGCACAGCAAGAACATTGTAAAGGGGTTGGTTGTTGTTGGTTTTATCAGCGAACTGCAAGCATTTTGTCCCGAGCCAAGTTTCCTGTGTAACAGTAGTATGATAGGCTGAGAAATATGATGTATTTAGGCTGAATGTAAAAGCTTTGGGCAGTGATGTACCTGATTGGTGTAGTGTTTAACATGATAAGCAATTTTCATTGGATCCTGATCTACAGCAGTTGGTGATGTTCTTCCTATCTCTGTGTTTATTTCCATTTCATTTCATGTTCTTATGACTGACATCTGAATGCATGATATAAGATTTACCCTTGTTAGGTACCTTATATCCCAGCTCTCTCAGTCTTGAATGTTTTCTGCTCATATGTGTGTCTGAATATTGTTTTTAATTGACTAAACCAGTGTAGTGGATGATTATTGCCTACTCTCTGATGTGCAAGTTGGTGAAATCAGTATTCAGATGTTTTTGTTAAGATTTAACTGAAAGAGGTTAGGAACATTGGGAGGTGCAAAGCCTGTCGCTGCCTCTTCATAACCTTCCCTTCCATATAAACCTTTTCAAGATCCCTTGTGTCGCCTATGGTTTTGTCCAAGCAGGCCTGGAGTTAAATGACCTCTGGCCTGATCTATAGACAGAATCAGATGGCTTTCCATCTTTCATCCTCATCACTTAGTGTTCCATCCCACCAATCATTCTTTGAGATCCAAATGCTCTAGATGACTAGCCCAATTGAAGCTTACAAGTTGAACATAAGTAAATCCTTTCTTGACTCCATTTCCCAATGGCCTTAATGTTCCCTGAGTTATCTACCTTTGCCTAGCTTCCTTCTTTACCCATCCTTGTCTTATGATGAAACCTTCCTTCCTGATTCTCAACAACCAAACTCAAACAATCAAACAAACAACCTCGAGCCTATAACTAGCCTAAAACCATAATTTAGAACTTCAAGGACACATATCCTTTGATAATCATAGAGAGATCCCTCTCTGGACCTAGGAGGGCTAGATCCTAAGGTCTGAAAGTGGTTCTATGTTGTCTCATCTTTTGGTCTCTGTCAACCTGGCCAAAACATGGGAACCCCAACAACGTAGAGAGCCATGCCCGCAACCTACACTTCAAATGTACAAACAATGTTGCAGAATACGAGGCCCTTATCCTAGGTTTGAACCTGTTGAGAAAATTAGGAGCCCGTAGGATAACTGTGCATGGGGACTCTGAGATGATTATTAAATAGGTGAATGGTGAATACACAGTGAAACATCCTAGATTGAGAGCTTACAAGAATGACACTATGGATTTATTGAAAACATTTGTTGAATACGAATTAGTGTTTGTTCCTAGGAGTCAAAATGTCATTGCAAACGGATTATCTTGCCTAGCTAGTTCATACCCTAAGACTCCAATCGACCAACGAATTATCATACAGACCAAATTCAGACATGTAGTGCCGGATAATGAAAAATATTGGCAGGTCTTTGAGGGGGATAAGCAAATCGAAGATTTCCTGATAGCAAGGAATGAGTTTGAATTTCTTGATTTAGACTCTAAATCTTATAGTAGCTGCCTAAGTGAAGAATCCTCAGATGAGGAGGAGAAACCCTGTAACATAGAGATAAACGCTTTAAACGAAGAAACTGGAAATTCAAACGGAAATTGTGAAAATACAGAAAATGAGGAGATGGAGGTGTTGCAGGCCAAAGATAAGGATATAACCAGAGGCATGGCACCCTTAGAGGACCTCTTTGAATTTGTTGATGTAGCAAAAAGGCCCACTATAGAACATGCAAACTCTGACATAGAAGAATGCAATATAGGCACAACAGATAAGCCAAAAATGATTAAATTAGCAAAATCCTTACCCACAGAGATGAAAAAGAAATACGTTGACCTTTTCAAAGAATTTATTGATGTGTTTGCTTGGAGCTACAAAGACTTAAAGGCTTATGACACAAACATCATACAACATAAAATACCTTTAAAAGAAAATAAAAAATTGTTCAGGCATAAACTTCGTAGGATAAACCCAAAACAATTGCCTGTAGTTGAAAAAGAGATTAAAAAGATGTATGAGGCAGGCATAATAGTTCCTGTGAGGTTCTCTGATTGGGTATCAAACTTAGTGGCTATAAGAAATAAAACAGGGGAAATCAGATTGTGTATAGACTTCAGAAATCTTAATAGAGCCTCACTCAAAGACAATTACCCATTGCCAAAAATGGAACACATTCTACAGTGGGTAGTAGGCTCAAAGAGGATTTCTTTGTTAGATGGTTTTTCAAGATACAACCAAGTCTTAGTAATCCCAGAAGACCAACTCAAGACAGCCTTTACCACTCCATGGGGCACCTTGATGTATGTAAAAATGCCCTTTGGACTGATGAACGCTAGGGCAACCTTCCAAAGAGTAATGGATATAGCTTTTTCAGATGAGATAGGGCACTTCATTGTTATTTACTTAGATGACATAACAGTCTATTCCAAGACTGAAGAAGAACATCTAAAACATTTGAGGAAAGTGTTTGAAAAGTGTAGAAGGTTTGTTCTATCACTAAATCCCAAAAATACTGTATTTGGGCTGCAAGAAGGAAAGCTTCTTGGCCACATTATATCTGAAAAAGGAATTAGGATAGACCCACAACGAGTTGAGGGAATACTACAAATCACACACCCGAGAAACGTCAAAGAATTACAGTCCTTCATTGGGAAAATAAACTTCCTTAGGAGATTTATTCCCAACCTAGCTGAACACCTTAGGAATATGACTAACATGTTGAAGAAAGGTGAGGGGGTTAAATGGACTGTTGGAGATAAACAATCTTTTGAATCAATAAAACTTGCACTCACCCAGGCTCCTATTCTGATCAACCCAAATTTCTCTAAATATTTCCTGATCTTTTCATTTGCCTCTAAGCATACAATGGCTGCAATCTTGCTGCAGAAAAACACAGAGGGAATGGAACAACCAATTGCATTTTTTAGCAAAGCACTAAGGTATGCACCCTCGAAATACAACATAATGGAAAAATGGGCCTATGCCTTAATCAAGGCGTTAAAGGACTTTAGGGTGTACATATTGCATTCTCACACCATAACTTATGTGCCTAACATAGTTGTCAAAGATATATTGTCCCAAGATCCTGATGGAAAGAGGGGTAAATGGATTGCTGTGATTTTAGAATATGACCTTGAGATAAAACCCACCAAACTAATTAAAGGTCAGGGCTTAGCTCGACTAATGGCTGAATCAAAATTACAAGCCCTAGACATTAACATGGTAAATACCTTAGATGAGAAACAAGAATTTCCTGATCCCACTGTTGAGGAAAATTTTCAGAGCTCTCCTTGGTATTCTGACATTCTGTATGTGCTTACACACCTCAATGCCCCACCTGAACTATCAAAGACTAAGGCCAGATTCTTAAAGCTAGAAGCCAGGAGCTATTGCATATTGAATCACTGCTTATACTGGAAGAACCCAAATTTCCTATTGCTTAAATGTTTGCCTGAAAACGAGGCAGAGAGGATTAAACAAGAATTCCATGCTGGAGAATGTGGAGGGCACCTGAGTTGGAAAGCCACTGCAAATAAAATACTCAGAGCTGACTACTATTGGCCCACACTCTTCAATGATATCCATAAGATGATAATTGCCTGCCACAAATGCCAGATTTTTTAAGGCAAAAGAAAACTCCTTCCCTTACCTCTACAACCCATCACTGTTGAAGGTCCTTTTATGCAATGGGGCCTAGATTTTATAGGAGAAATTCATCCTGCTTCTTCTGCACAACACAAATGGATCCTAACAGCCATAGACTACTTCACTAAGTGGATAGAGGCCATACCTACTATGAATGCCACAGATTCAGTCATCATTAGTTTCCTAGAAGGTCATATCCTCTCTCGGTTTGGCTGCCCAAGGAAAATAATCACTGATAATGCCACTGCTTTTGGATCCAGGAAAATGGTTGATTTTTGTCACAGGTATCAAATAGCACTCGGTCATTCAACTGCCTATTACCCTCAAGGTAATGGATTAGCTGAAACATCAAACAAGAGCTTGGTGATCATCATCAAGAAGTTGTTGGAAGAGAACAAAAAGTCATGGCATAACAAGCTAGTGCATGCTTTGTGGGCTGACAGGCTTACAACAAAGAAGTCCATTGGCATGTCACCATTTCAACTTGTCTATGGTACAGAAGCAGTATTTCCTACCAGCCTTGGGGCACCAATAATCAAGCTAGTCCAAGAGATTCAAACAGAAAAAGACAGTATGGTTAGAAGGATAAACCAGACAATTCATCTTCAGCAAACAAGGGAAGAGGTTTACAACAGAGCAGTGAAAGTTTAGGAAAACATAAAGAGTTTGTTTGACAAGAGAACCAAAGCTGCTGATTTCAAAATTGGAGATAAAGTTCTGAAGTGGGACTCAAGAAGGGAGGATAAAGGAAAGCATAGCAAGTTTGACAGTTTGTGGCAAGGTCCATACATCATCCAGGCCACTGTGGGTCCAAATGCCTTCTTCCTACAAGAATTAGATGGTACAGAGCTGTTTGGGGGTCCTGTCAATGGCAGGATGCTCAAACACTACTTCTGTTGATTTACAATTTCCAGTTTCCATTCCCATTGTACATACCATTGCAATTTTTTATTTTCAAGAAAAGGAGAAAATGTTCCAAAAAACAGAGGAAAGGAGAGGTTCAGACATGCTTAAAACATGAACCTCTGAAGTGCAAAGTATTGGCTCTAATATGATCAAAACCTGAGCCAGAGAAAGTAAAACAACTGGTCCTAACATGCCCAAAATCTGGACCAACAAAGAATAAAGGAGAATCAACTCTAACATGCCCAAAACCAGAGCTGAAATGAAGAAAAGAAGTGACTCTAACATGCTCAAAACTTGAGTCACAAAAAAGAAAGAAGGATGCTTCAAGATTTCAGTTTTCAAGCCTTCAAAGTTTTGTTTCAGTTTCCTACAAATTTTGTCCATGTGCAACTGTCTTCATGCCTTGGACCCACAACAAGTTAGACAGTCTAATCCTGGCTTGACTGTTTTTCAATTTTTGTCTTAGAATGTAGAGAAGAAATCTGTTGGACAATTTAATCCCAGACAATATTAGATTAGGTAGAGAAACATATGAGACCAACAGTCTAATTTGGTCTCATGGAGTAATAAGGGTAGATTTAGAATAGGTTTATTTTCTGTTTGAAAAAATAAATGATGTAAAGGGTCTGCTAGCTCAAATGCACCCTAGAAGAAGAAAAAATGCTAGGATTGTAGGAAGGGTAGGTATTTTTTTGGGAAAGTGTTTCTGCTGATGTAATGTCTTCATATTGTGGCAGCTGATCTAGAGAAAGAAAGGGATGTGCCAAGCAGTAGGCATATGGCCTACACCAAAGATCATTTTCTGAATTCTTGACTCCTTCAAGAAGAAGCCATCCCCATTTGGAGCCACTGTTAGCCCCTTATAAATTACTTGACAAGCAAGCAAGGGGCTAATTTGTTTTATAAGCCTACAAGGAATGCATTTCCCTTGAAATCACATCATCCTTGCAGCCTTTTCAGGTTCCCTGCCTTGTGACTGTTTCCCTCTACTGTTCTGAGTCAATAAGCCTTGCTGATAAAGAATTATGCTCCAAAAGGCTTTATTCTGCCCTTTATACCCTTGCAAAATGCTTCATTTTCACCCCTTTTTTCCTTTTGTCAAAGTCCCCTTTGTTCCCCCTAAATTTCCCCTTACTCTCCTAAAACTTCCCAAAATCCCCATGAAATCCCACCCTTACCCTTTGTTTTACCAAATTCCCCCTTAGTCCTCCTATCGTTACCCTATTATGGCTTTAAAATCCATTGAAAGGGCTGAAAAACCCACTTTTAAACATTATAATAGGGCCTAGCCCCTTTCCCACCTAGTCCCCTATACATTCCCCCCCACAGAACCCAGCGTTATGATCGAGCGCTAGCCCCGAAGGCGCTTGTCCCATATGTTTATCAGGAGAATTATCAACCGTCAATCTGTACAGATCGGACAACGATCGTGGCCCTCGCGACCTCCCATGTTCACAGTTCATTGCCCCGATCATGCCATCATCGTTCGTTTACCCGCAGATCTGACGGTTCGGACTCTACCTGCTCCTATGGTCCCCGCCATGCACTATCCATAAACTAGCCCGGTTTTCATCGCACCACTAATGGGGGTCGGGCGGTATTTTCCCTTTGCCCAACGATTCCATACAACAATCGACACGTGGCTCCGACACTGTTTCAAAACCGCTACCTCATCGCACATTATCATTCGTCCGCGGATGCGTAGCGATATCGACGTGAGCCGTTAGATCTGGGGCAGCTCATCCAATGGTTGTCGCTCCTTGAAGCTTCACAGAGGTTAACCCATGGTCTCCGTACTCCTAGCCCAGCGTTCGTCGCCCTCCATTGAATTTTCGACCGTCGATCTCCTTTGAGATCTGACGGTCCAGATTGTTTTTCCCGCTGTTGAATTTTCCGTCATCGCCCAGTCCCGCCACGCCACCCCCACGTGTATCCACCATACATCTGCCCATCCCATTGCATATATTTTTTCAAAAGGTCGATGCTTTTAAGGTTTTCATTTAAATTTTATTGCAGGCCGCCAACCTTTCGCCATCTCTGTTCTCTACCATTCCACAACATTTTTCTGCCATTTCTCCGCAGACATCCACATCATCCGACCCCATGCACTGTTTTCTTAACAAATTTTGTATTTTTTAGGGTTTCAGAGAGGCGGAAAACTGCCGTGATTCATAGGAAATCATTGTAAATGGTGCATTGTGCAGAGAAGGTTGAATTTGGAAGTTGGTAGTACAGGGAAATGTCCGGAAAGGTAGCAGCGGCATAAATATTATCCCAGGACAGTTCAACCTCCGCAAAAAACCTATCCGGCGCCATTAAAGCCCAGATTTTGCAGATCAAGACATTTATGGAGCAGTGGAGAAAAACCAGCTAATGATCGAGGATTTCAACGTTTAGTATTGAAGGTTTTGAGCCTTAATATAGTGGTTTAGAGGCAAAGCACCAGATCAGTGATCCCATGGATCATGCAGAAGGTACACCACGCAGAAATTCATGTATATCTTGGTTTCACATCAGTAGATTGTCCCAAAGGACAAAGCACCCATATCAGTTCCATTATTTACCGTGTTCCTGAAGATTTCCGCCTTAACCACAATCCAAAGCTACCAGGGCATTTGTTTCACAAGCATGGCAGTCCATTCAGTCATTTTTTTTATGCACCAGAGTACTACACAGTACTGCAGTCACAGTACATCAGAGTCATATCAGAGTAATATGAAATCTGAAGAAGATCATTCGTTCACCCAAAGAACACCAGAGATTAATGCATAGGATTTATACAGAGTGGGTTTCGGCCTTCTTCTTCTTCTAGAGTTTTAATGTTGCATTTAGTTCTTCACCTACTTTCTCTACTCCTTTGGAGCTATAAATTCAGGAAGAAACTCATTGTAAAGGTTTTTGATCAGTTATCAGAGAACTGTAAGTAGTTTCTTTTGAGACACAGTCTCTGTGTAAAGTTGTAATATAGGTTGAAGGAGATGTTTTTAGACTGAGTATTCAGTTATTGGCAATGTTGTACTTGACTAGTATTGCTATTTAATATGACAAGCACGTTTATTTGGATCCTGATCTGAAGCAGCGGTGATGTTTTCCTATCTTTGTGTTTTAATTCATTTCATCTCGTTTCTACTGGCTTGCATCAGAATATTGGCATAGGATTTACCCTTGTTAGGTACCCTATGTTTCTTCTCTCCTTGCCATTAATGTTGTTCTTCTGAATGTGTTATCTAAGAATTGATTTCAGATAATTTAACCAGCGTAGTGGATGTTATTGCCTACTCTCTGATGTACGAATTAAATGTATCTATTCTTAGACGTTTCTTGTTATGGATTTAGTTTGAAGATTTGGGAACACTGGGGATTAGAGTTATCCCTGTCCACTAGGATCCTTGTGCGACCAGCTAGTCTTTAACTTTGTGCTCTGAATCTGTGTTATCTCCTCCCCTCCTACTTTTCCATATCACATAATCATCTTTAAAGATCCTATGTTTTAGATGACTAGCCCAATTGAAAGCCTGCCTATTGATCAGCAAGAAAATCCTTTCCTAACTCCATTGCCCAATGGTTTTGAATATTTCCTGGAATACTTCACCTCTGCCTTTTCCTCTTTGCTCATCCTTGTCTTACATTGAACCCTTCCTTCCTGGTAACTAGCAACCAAGCCAAACAAATCAAACAAACAAACCTTGCGCCTATAAATAGCCTAAAATCATAAAATTTGAGCCTCAAAGACATATACCTTTGAAAATCATAGAGAGATCCCTCTCTGGACCCAAGAGGGCTAGATCCTGAGGTCTGAAAGTGGTTTTGATGTTGTCTCATCTTTTGGTCTTGCCAATCTGGCCAAAACATGGGAACCCCAACACTGTCCAAGGGGAAGATGTTTCTATGTTCCTTTGAACAGAAGTACAATAGTTCTCTATCTCTTGTAAAGGCTGATTTTGAGGTTGGATGTTTTCTTGAGCCTCTTCTAGGGGATCTTGACTTGCGCTTGCAGGGAAACTTTGAGGATTTTCTATTGTTTCCTGATCTTCTTGTGTTTCAAAAAATTCCTCGTGACTGTTATGATACTCAGTTTTCATATAAGGTTCATGAGTTTTTTTTTTCTACATTATCAGGATGCCACTCTTCTTGTGTAATATGATATGGGTTATAATCTAGAGGGGAAGTCCCTATATGAGCTGGTTCTCCTCCTACATTAGATTCTGCATTTTGAAAGTGGCTACTTGTTTCATCAAAGCACTTCTCATTATAAGTTTTTGCATTTTGGTCATGAAGTTCTCTTATCAGCATAGCACAAGACATAGGCAGGCAATCAAAAATTTCCTGACAACCTTCTTTATTGATTTCTTTGTAAGTTTTCTCATCATCTTCTATAAGGTGTTGATCATAATACATATCTTGGTCACTTTCTTGGTCTTGAGGTGATTAGGCTTGTGTTTGATCAGGGAAAAGCATAGGTTTCTCTAGATCATCAATATTCATATTAGCCATCAACCTATCAATTCTCTTTCCAAGCATGTACATCATCTTTTCCATCATGATTAGAAATTTTTCTTCATTATTTTCTCTATAATCTTGTTCATCATACATGTATTCTAGTGGTAGAGTTTGTGTTTGCTCAGGGAAAGGCATATGTTGCTCTAGATCACCAATTTTTAGATTAGCCATAAACCTATCCACTCTTCTTCCAAGCATGTACATCAATTTTTCCATCATGACCATATGCTTGTCTTCTAGGTCTATATCTGAATCCATGTTTGTAAATCAGAAAAGAGGTCATTGTATATTTTCAACTGGTTTAGAGTCTTCCACCAGTTGAGTCATTTGGTATTTTGAGAGTTTTTAGAGTGTGGAGTCGCCAGGTGGAAATTTTGAGCTCTTTTGGAGGTAAATTGTTTTATGGTCCACCACCAGATACCAATCTAAATATTTTTGGGTTTTTCCTGAGTTTATATGGTTGTTTGGAAGATTAATGAGTCTATAAGAGCTTGCTAGGCCACTATGAACTTAGTATCTCCCCAACAGAGTCGCCAGAAATGTTAGCTCCCTGTAATTTCAGTAGATTGGTAAGACTAAAGCTACAGGGAGGACATTTGAACCACTTTGGGATTCTAGGATCTAGCCCTCCCGAATCCAGAGAGGGATCTCTCTATAAGTGTGTTTGAATATGTGATCTTTAAGGCTCTTAGGTTGATATTAGGATAGTTATGAAGAACAAGGGTTTTTGTTTGTTTTGGTTGGGAAAAGATAAATGAAGGTGAAGGAAGTCTAAATGAAGGGTGAAGATGTGTGAAAGTGAAGGAATGATTCAGCTAATAAGATAGGAAAAAAGAGGCTTCAATCCATTGGGCTATGGAGTCATAGAGGATTTAATTGAAACATCAAGTCCACAAAGGTTACCATGAGGCAAGTCATCTACACCTCAGGATCTCTTAGATTTAATGATGGAATGGAACATCAAAGTGTTGTGAAGGTGGAAAAAGCTAATAATTTCAAGAAGGGTTTACTAACTTTCAAAACAAGGAAAGCCTTTAAAGTAACTATTTGAAACCACCCAAAGGATAGGGCTAACCATAGACTTCTATGGACAAGCTTGTATTAAAGCTAACTTATCAAGCAAACAATTCAGTAATCCACATGACTACTTTCAGAAAGGATGAAAAAATTAAATACAAACATAAGAGTGGCTTAAGATCAAGTAAGATACCATTGAAATATAGACTTTCTTTCAACACACTCTAAGGAAAATTTTCAAGACAAATTGTTGGAGAAGAAACTAGAGGACAGGGCTAACCATAGACTTCCCTAGTTCAATATTTACTTAGCATGTAATGAAGATCTCATTCAAGAACAATGTTTAAAGTTTTGGACTGTAAGACATGGGCTCACCAACATTCCATAACTGTTTTAGACTATATTAAATCATTCTCAAATACACAATTGGAAGAAAACATACAGATAAATCTTATCAGTAAGAGTAGGGTACCTTTAACAGTAAATCCTAGCTCTATAATTGCTATTTGTTATCAAAGAAAGTGGACAGTATGAAAAACATGAAGGAAGATGATTTACAATAAGAAAAACATCACCATTAATGTAGACTAGGATCCCATAGAATTTGGCTTGTATATTGACGTTAAAACCAGTACAATTTTCAAGGACAAAAGGTCTCAAAAACTCAGAAAACTTTCTCTTCTCAGCTTATGTACCTTCAATTACAAAATATAGCTTCAGAAGCTTCAGAAAACTATTTATATGCTACAGATATCTAGAGACCAACATTATCTCATCTTCTACAGAAGTATTTATAGAAGAAATGAGGAGGTGGGGTGAGAGAAAAGATCTCTAGGCTCAATTAATACAGTTTAATGCTTCTCAACCTTTGAGGGGCTCAATGGATAATATTTTTGATGTTTCCTCTGTATTAATTGATTTCCATTAAGTTTTTAGGCTACTTGGGAGATATTGTTGACTTTAAAGCTCTTTCTTATCTTTTTAATAACTTTGCCGACAGTTGTAATAAGTTCCTTTGATTTGCAATAACTTTTTAGCTGTCTTGAGGCAAAGATCTTCTGTTTTGGAAATAACTAGGCCTCCTTTGAATGCTTTGAGGTTGCAGGTGGATTTTTGTAGCCAGAGAAGATTCAATTAGCCTCTGATGTGGCAGTGGAGGCTTCTCGGATTGATATATTTCTCTATCTTTCCCTAAAACACATTTAATTCACTTTAGATTTATGTTTTAGGTATGATTAAGCTTAATATTTGTCTTCTAGTATTCATACTATCTTTAACTATGGATTAGGCTTTTGATTTACTGAATTTATGCCTTAATCCCTCAAAACTATGTTAAAACCTTTAATTCTTCATTTTTACTGTGATCTCATGCTGTAACACTGATACTCTTTTTCTGTGGTGTTTTTTGTGTTTCTGTAGGTGCGCAGAGGGTTGTATAATGGCATCAGTGCTCATGAGGCATGGATAAAACATGATTTTTAACCCTGCGAAATGATATCCTTGATGAATAAAGGCTTGGGGGATCGTCATCCCTAGCCCTTGAGTTCCTTCAAGAAACTGTGAAAAAGCTTTAAAACCTGCAAAAATACACAAAAGTTATGAAAATCCTGTGTGGATGGGCTTAGACTACTTCAGAGGTTTAGGTTAGATCGCGACCATTGGATGAAAGCATCCAACGGCAAGGATTTCTCACTGGGGTCAAAAGGAGAGGCTGTTGGAGGGGTGAATGAAAGATTAAGTTCGAGACATTGATGCATGTTGATCAACGGTTGAGATCAATCTAGGATTTTATAAGGCGGAAGGGAAATGATATAGTGAATGGGAGAAATTTTAAAGAAAATCAGAAAAAACCTTAATCGGCAGCAAAAAAATGCATAAATGATATTTCGGGGTCGCAGAATGATCTAGGCCATTGGATTAGGTTAATTAACAAAGATCAACGACGGATATCCTTTGATGACATTTCTAAGAAGAAAGGTGGAGGGCGATGGCTTAACGGTTAAATGCGATCTGGGACATTGGATGAAAAGAATGGACAGTGGTGATTTTAAATTAGAAAATGTAATGCGATGGGGGAAAGGTGGTTTGGTGAAAAGCCATAATGGTTTTCGCGTAGATCTGAGGTTGTTTCCAAATTTTTTCAAAAAAACGCAATACACTTCGCCGCCCGCCACGTGTCCTAAGGAAAACCACTTTTTCACGTTATTTTTTTGCATTAAAACTCTGGCGTAGAAAAAACATGAAATTCAATGCCATCCGTCGGATGGATGGGTGCGGATCCAATGGTGCCATTACACGTGATGGAGGGTAAGATGCACGGGGCAGAAAAGGGTGGGCAGGGCCAAGGCGGTTTAGATTTTGACTGTCAGATCACAAGAATGGATGGTGGAGATTTTATCTGGGGGCACTGAAAGAAATGAAAGGCAAGGGATCGGGTGGAGATCGGGTGCAATGTGAACCGTTGATCTGCAGAGATCAATGGTGGATCTTCACCGAAGGTTTTTACACAACGGGGTTTATGAAATAACAAAGGGAAGTCAGGTTAGATCTGGACCGTCGGATCTATGAAATGGATGGCCCAAATATGATCATAAGATCGTAAGTCAAGGGGAAAATACAAAGGGAACGCGCCAATGCGATTAAGTTGAGGCCGTTAGATCTTAGAGAGATCAACGATCAGGATGAATCGGTGGTTTTTAATGTCGGAGGGCCATGGAAGAGGGTGATTAATCTAGGCCATCGGTTCTTGTGCATTCGACAATCCAGATTGAATCACATGTTTGTAATCAGAGGAGAGAAAGGGAAACAAAAAATGAAAATCTGCGAAGTATCGACCATCGGTTCAAAGGATGATCGACGACCTAGATTGAATCGGAGATCGCATCGACGAGAAGTATTATGAAAAATGGGCGTGATGCGATTGATCAATGGTCGTTGATCTTATAGATATCAACGATCAAGATTCATTTGAAAAACATATCATCGTGTTTTATAAAAGCTAAGTTAAAAGAGTCGGGAAAGGTTTTTATAGTGTTTTAGCGCCCGATTGCGGGCTCTGGGTTATGTGGAGAAAGAAAAGGGATCGGGGGTTTCAAAAGAAAAGGGGCTTGATCGCATTGGAAACTTTTGAAAGTAAAGCAAATAAGAAAAATAGAGAATCTGATTGCGATTGCGCGATTAGGCCTCAACGCCTGGTCTTGGTGCTGGTTTTATGCGAAAGAAAGGGGCATGGGGCTAAGGCCAAAGGGGCTTAAGGCCTAAGTGCAAAAAGGCTATTTTTTGGGATTTTTGAAGGATTTTTTTGAGGATTTCCAAAGTTCCGATAAGGTTTAAAAAGGAGTTTCAAACCTTACAAAAGGAAATTTGTGAAGGAAAGGAAGGAAAATAAGGAAAATGGAGGAATTTCATGAGGAAAAAGGGGATAAAAATGGAGGTTAGTTATGAGTGAAAGGAGGGGTAAAATGAAAGGGAAAATGGGTTTTTAGAGCAGTCTTTCTTCTTGTGAACGACAGATTTTTTAGGATTATGAGGGAAACAACAGTGAAGATTATCTTAAGGATAAATATCATCATAAGACTTCAATAACTCACAATTTGGTCATAAAATTGTTTTTTGAAGGCTACAAAAAAAATTTAGCCACCATTTGATATGACAAATTTTATAGGTGGCTAACATGTAGCTTTCTCGGATTTTCTGGTTATTATAGAAGATTTATAGAGCATTATTCTCAAATAGCTGCACCTCTATACACACTAACATGAAATGTTGATTTTAATTGGATAGATAAATGTGACCATGATTTTTAGGATCTCAAAAAGCTTCTATCAACAACCCTAGTGCTAAGGGGCCCAAATTGGGATTTATCATTCCAAATTTCATTTGATGCCTCATACACAGCTATTGGAGCAGTCCTTGGGCAAGAAGAAGATAAAAAACCATATGAAATTTATTATATTATTAAGAATCTATCTCCTGTTGAATTAAACTATACTGTGACTAAGAAAGAATTTTTAGGTGTAATACATGCTGTAAATAATTTTAGAAATTATATAACCGGGTATCCTGTAGTTTTATATACAGATCACTCTGCCATAATTTTTTTAGCAAATAAAAATATTACAAATGGTAGAGTAACAAGATGGTTGATTCTATTGCAGGAATTTGACATCACAATAAAGGATCAACTGGGAAAAGAGAATCCTGTAGCTGATTTTCTCTCACGAATGGCAAAACCAACAGACGCAGCAGCAGTCGAAGATCAGTTCCCAGATGAACATTTTTTTTTATGTTACTGCCAGAACCCCATGGTATGCTAATGTTGCAAATTAATTAGCAGTAGGTAAATTACCTAAGCATCTAATGCCCAATGAATGAAAACAGATAGTGCAGTGCAGTACCCAATTCTCTTGGATCAGGGGTTACCTATTTCATACCAGAGCAGATATGCACATCAGAAGATGCGTTTGAGAAGTTAAAATATTTGACATCCTGAAAGCATGCAACAATGGGCCATGTGGCAGACATTTCATAGATCGTAGGACCGGTCACAAGGTTTTACAAACAAGCTATTACTAGCCTAAAATTTTTAAAGATGATAAAAAGTTTGTACAAGCCTGTGATAGTTGCCAAAGGGCAGGACACCCTGGATAGTCCGATGAAATGCCTTTGAACCCACAGTTAGTAATTGAGCCATTTGAGCGTTGGGCACTCGATTTTTTTGGTCCTATTAAACCGCCATCAAATCAGAAAACATATATATTAGTTTCAACATAGTATGTTACTAAATGGGTTGAAGCAGATGCACTTCCAAGAGCTACAGAGGAATTTGTAATACAGTTCCTTTTCCAAATATTTATGTGATATGGCCTCCCAAGGGATGTAATTACATATGGAGGACTACAATTTGTAGGTAATAAAATCGCTGCAACATTAAAAAATTACCGCATTTAGCACAAAATCACGACCCCATACCACCCACAAGCAAATGGCCAGGTAGAGAGCACGAATAAGGTGATAGAATCTATACTGACAAAAACAGTTGCATCACACCGATGTCATTGGGCTTCAAGATTTTCGAAAGCCTTGTGGGCGTATCGAACAACATGGAGAAATACCACTGGGTATTCACCATATCAATTAGTATTTGGAAAAGAACCCATCTTTCCAATAGAATTTGAAATTCAAACATTAAGAAAAACCCAGAAGGTGGGTCTAAATTTAAATGAAGCCCAAATCAACAGATTACAACAAATCAATGAGTTAGATGAAATTAGGCTCTCCACCCTCCAACACACTGCATTAATTCAACAACAGAGAGAAAAATGGCACGATGCCCTCATTAAAAAGAAAATCTTCCACGAAGGAGATTGGGCATTCCTATATCACTCCAGGTTTTAGGATTTCCCTGGAAAACTCCAGACACGATGGCTTGGACGTTATGAGATACAGAAAGTGCATGAAAATGGCACCATTACATTAACTACCATTGATGGATCTGGACATTCTTTCAAAGAAAACGGTCATCGACTACGAATTTACCATAAATCGCTTAATCAGGAATCCTTTTACCAGCAATTGCGGTGAGATTCTACAATGAAGATTCTTGCTGAGGAAGATAATTCCTCCTCAACACTTATTCAGTGATTAATTCCTTTATTTCTGAAACTTGTACATAAGTTTTTCTTTTTAATTTTTCCTGAATAAACTATTTTTTTATACATATTTTATTTTTTGTGCTATTCCTCTTAAAGGAACAACAATCTTGTGTGCTTTTATTTTTTTCGTGTTGTTCCTCTTAAGGAGCAGTAGCCATTCCTTTTAAGGAACAACGCGTATGCGTGTTCATCTTTCTATTGCTCCTTAAAAAAGGAACAACATTTACGCTAATTGTTTTTGTTGTTCCTTTAATAAGGAACAACATTTCCGCTGAATTTTTTTTGTTGTTCCTTCCAAAAGGAACAACATTTCCGCTAAATGTGTTTGATGTCCCTTTCAAAAGGAACAAAATTTTTTCCGATTGCTTTCGATGTTCCTTTCAAAAGGAACAGCAATATCGATGATTGTTTTTGCTATTACTTTCAAAAGGAACAACATTTTTTCCGATTGTTTTTGTTGTTCCTTTCCAAAGGAACAACATTTTTTCTGATTGTTTTGTTGTTCCTTTCAAAGGGAACAACATTTCCGCAGATTGTTTTTTTGTTCCTCTTAAGGAACAAGAGATGTTCCATTCAAGGAACATCACTTTTTGAGTGCATTTTTCTTTCTTAGAACAATATTTTGAGAATTTTTCATGATCCTTTTAAGAAAAATATACAAATTTATGCAAGGACACTAAAATTAGAGATTACTGGAATCAACATATCAAAGAGAAATTGCAATCTTTAAAAAAAAATTATTTGTATTGATAAGAAAAATGAAAGGACACCACTATCTGTATCACTTTGTTGTCTTTATTTTCACTAAAACTAATTTTATTGATTATTTTTATCATGTTGGTTCTTCCCTAATCCTCATAATTCTATTTGACTTTTATTATAGAATAAGGGCATACTTTCCTCTATTGAGATGTTCAGACTTCATCCACCATCCCTACTCTTAAGGAGTGTTGAGGCATCCTTTATACATCAATAGGAAAGTGCTATATAAAATAAAAAGAAAATAAAAAATACATCTATAAAATAATTCTATGATATGTCAGATGGAGGATAGGGGGTCTCATTACGAGCCAGCCTACCATGATCATAAGGAAGTAGTGAAGTGGCTTTCCCATCATGGCCACCACACCAGGGACATGATACAATGTGCAACTCGAAAAAATAAATAGTCCTTGGAACAGGAGGTCTCATCACGAGCCGGCCTGCCCACCTTTCACTCCTTCCCAGTGAGTGGCATTGTGATTCATCTGGTTCCCAAACCAGCACAATGGTGTCCATCATGACATCATAAAGCACTTTATTAGGTATATATGAATGATTATGGTTCCAAGGGTTAAAAAAAAACTTTTTCAAGGATATGGAAACTTGTGGGAAATAGAGATCTACTGATGGTATTGGAGTCATATTTTTCACAACTCAATAGAAATTATAAACCCTTTTCTTATATCTCTATCTTATATACGAATGATATTATGATCCTAAACCCCTTTGATTGAACCTTTATACATGAAATATTGTTTATCAATCAATCATAATGGTTTAAGTGAATATTGACTACATAA
This sequence comes from Pinus albicaulis, assembly GCA_034641835.2. Classification (NCBI taxonomy): domain Eukaryota; kingdom Viridiplantae; phylum Streptophyta; class Pinopsida; order Pinales; family Pinaceae; genus Pinus; species Pinus albicaulis. The sequence goes on along the minus strand of CM076574.1, from coordinate 662,399,684 downwards.
GCACTTTTATTTATGTCCGCTGTCCTTTGCCTTATTTTTGAATCATTACATAGCATTTCATATCTATTCATGATTTCATAATATGCCTTGATTTCAGTAATTTGATAATTTTTGGATCATATCATAAGTATGTATGCATTTCTATAATGTAAACTACCTACGGTACGCTGCTCCTCCATTTGACGGTCGAGGGTGACCTATCATATTTCAGGGGGGCATGGATGACTTTTAAATATGCCTGCATATGACTCAATTCTCTATGATCATCAATTCCTAGAAATAGAAATCTGAACGGTATTTCTTTCGATTTGCACAGGCAGCTATTCCATTGCCATTTTGTGTATTATTGTGAAGAACTAACAGTGTGCAGGATTTAGACGAAATAGGAGGACGAGCCATATGTAGTGAACCTCTAGTACTAATAGTTTCCGACATTGTACGAGAAATTTTGGAGAGAGCAGGGTGGATTACATACCTTACGCGACTACAGCAGCCCCATGAAACTGTGGCTATCAAATTTTTGCAGAACTTGGAGGAGAATTATTCCATGGTAAGTGTTAGCCCCCTATGAATTTTTTTTTGACAAGAAAACAAGGGGCTAAAATGGTTTTTGAGCCTTCAAGGAATGCATCTCCTCTGAAAACACACCATCCTTGAAGGCTCCTGTGCCTTCGCCCTTTGATAAATCCTCACTGGTGTTCCCAGTTTTAAAGCCTCTCTGTTGTGAAGAAAATTCCGAAAGGCCTCCATTTCTCCTTTTATCTCAGCCCTATTAAACCTCTATTTTCATCACCTTTCCCCCCCTTCTATTTCCCCTTAAACCCTTCAAATATCCTTTGTTTGGTTTGATATCCCCTTATTCTATCTACCGATTCCCTCTTTACCCTTTAAATCCTCTCTTTAGGCTAAAAACCCATATCTTTCCATATGACAGGCTTAGCCCCGTTTTTCTAGCCCCTTAACCACTTCCCCTCGATAAGCTCGGGCGCTGAGACCAAGTGCTAGTCCAAAGCGCCAGTCACATCAGAGAAATCAGAGTGGGACATGCTTTCCATTGTAAAGCCCGAAGTTCCGATGCGATGGTGTTATATTCTGTCAGCTCTTGAGTTGATTTTCGCCATTGGATGGAATAGATCCAACAGTCGTCGCAAGCCCCATCACTCCCGCATCTCCCTTTCATCACCCCTCCGTTTGCACACCCACCATCGATTCATCTTTAATCCGATGGCCCTCGCATCCTCACTCTGATCGCAATCGCAAATCTTAAACCGTGCCATCCTCTGTCCCTCTCAATTGCGACCTTTCGATGCGATCCCGGCCATTGAATCCACAAGAACCAATGGCCAGAATCCACACTCTTTCTGCCATGTGTCCCCAGATTGGACTCCCCCGATCCAATCGTAGCTATCGATCTCTCATATATCTGACAGTCCAAAGCCAATCGCTCCATCACCCATCGGATTTAGGTCTCCCCATTGCTCCCCTCCTATTAGATCTCCCCCGTCGATCATCGCCTCCAGACCTGATCGGATGGTCCACATGCATTCTTCCACCAAAACTCCATTTCGCTGCATTGTTTCACCTGTTTTCCCTACAGTCACCATCTCCATAGTTGCTCCACTATTCTTCCAGGCCTCCACAACATCTCTTCCGCCACCCCTGGATGTTATAATTGGTTTATTTTACTGTGTAGGGTATACAGAGTGATGAATTCACTCTATTTTCCATAATCACAGTCACTTTGATTCGGAACATAGAGAGGCCATTACAGTAATGGCTCAGTGAAACAACAGAGATAGATTCGATAGATTAAAGCCATTTAATTGAATATTAAACTCATAATCCCATGATCAAAGGATTAATTCATAGTCCAAAGATTATAAAGAGCACACAAAACGAGCCATATCTACTCTCAGCATCAGCAGTACATTTTCCCAGAATAGTACACCCTCTAACAGACGTCTCTATGCCTCCCCGAGCTCCTAAAGGCCATCTCACTGATAGAAAGCTCCCAAAGACTATCAGGTCAACAATAATGGAGGTATGGAAGCCCAAAAGACCTTCAGTCACCTTACTTGCTTCACAAGATGAAACAGAGAGCCTTACAGCCAGAAAGAACTTCGAAGAAACATCAAAGGTCAAATCCGACCTGACAAAGACTCCAGACCAGACCACCAAGTACAGTGCAGAGCTATTAAGTAGAGTGGGCAAGAACGCCTCCTCCACTCTGTCTTAATAAATTGATTTAATGTGTATCACCTACTCCTGCTATCCATTTTTCCTATAAAGAATCCCAGAGAACAATTTGTAAAGGGTTGGATTGCGTTATCGCTGTTGTAGTTGTAGGGATTCATTTTTTACTGTTAGAAATAGTTTTGGGAAAGAGTAGCAGAGTAGTCTGTAATGTAGTAGGCTGGAAGGAGAAATTTGAGTCTATAATCAGTTATTGAGCTTAGTGTATGTGACTAGTTTTGCATCAATTAATCAAGCAAATTTCACAGGATCCTGGTCTATTACTACGGGTGATGTTTTCTCTTTACATTGTTTTATTACAATTTTTCATGTTGTTCATTGGTCTTCTGGTACACATCAGAAATATAACATAGGATTTTCCCTCGCATGATACCCTATGTTTCTGCTCTCCCTACCTTTAATGTTTTCTTTTGATAGTGGAACTAAGAGAAAATTCATGTAATTTAACCAGTGTAGCAGCTATTATTCACTGCTAGCTGATGTGTGAATTCAGGGTTCGATGCTTAGTTTTTCTTGTTGAGGTTCAATCCAAAGGATTTGGGATACTAGGGATTTAGTGTAAGTCCTATCCACTAGGCTCCTTGTTCGACAGATTGACCTTTCCAAGATCCCGTGAGTGGGTGCCGAAGCATTGAAGGTTAAAAGCCCTTCTCTGATCTCAGGCCTAGTTCTGTGTTTAAATCTGATTGTTTCTCCTTTGAGAGTATGCCGAAGCAGATTTGGAGTTAGATGACCTTTGGTCTGATCTCAGGCTACCCTTTGTACCTCACCCTTCTCTCCTAATTGTTCCATTCCATCATATATCTCAAATATCCTTTAGTATAGATGACGTGCCCTATGAAAACCTTGGCTAGTTGTTTGCAAGTAATATCCTTTCATAACTCCATAGCCCAATGGATGGCACAGCCTTGACCCATCCTCTTTTGCAAAAACATCATACTACTCTACTCCTTTCTTCCCATTACCTTCTCAGTCTATGATCTTATGACCCAACCGATAACCGACCCAATCATTTGAAACCCCCCCTTGTGCTTCATACCTAGCCTAACATCTCATTTTGAGTTTCAAAGATATATCATTCTTTGTATTATTGAAGAGATCCCTCTCCGAGTCTAGGAGGGCTATATCCTAGGGCCCCAAAGTGGTTTTTATGTTGTCTCATCTTTTGGTCTTGCCAATCTGGCCAAAACATGGGAACTCCAATAGTAAGAGGTAGGCAAATAATAGTGACAGAGGCAGTAATTGCCAAGGTATTTGGTCTACCAGCAGCTGGACCCATATGGACCCATAAAAGATTAAAACTTTAAAAGGCCATGAACATCTTTCGGGATGAAGGACAGACCCTAATCGTCAAAGAAAAAGGAGTACAACCAGAAACTCTTGGAGAACCATGGACAAAACTAGCTAGATTAGTGCAAAGCTACATTACATACGATGGAAGAAAGGATGTGGTAAGACCACGCCACCTTAAATTATTAGCAGTACTAAAATAGAAATACGTTGTGCATTTTCCTGCATTTTTAAATTTTTTTACTACATGACGTTGCTCGGAGCATAAGGAAACCCCGTCATACAAGGATGGTAGTAAGCCACCACTGTCTAATTCTATTAATAGTTAGTTACAGTCTTGCCCAATAGTAGAATAGCTGGGAAGAATTGGTATTCTCAATTGACAGAGGAACAGCCTTACCTGCCCCAAAATGAAAAGGAGTCACCAGCACAACAAACGAACCTTTGAAACGTAGAGTCCTCCAGATTAAGAAGAAGCAGGGGAATGGTGGGAAGCCTTTAGGGTAGTAGCAGCCAACCCGTGGAATTACCTAGTTCTAAAGAAGAGCAACCCTTGGAACTTGAAGGAGGAGAAGGTCAGGAAGAAGAGAAACACCCACAACTTGAAGGAGGAGAATATCGAGAAGAATAAGAAAATAACCATACCAGTGGAGAAGAGAAGGAAGAAGAAGAAAGTAACCATACTAGTGAAGAAGAAAGAAAGGATGCAGAACCTCCTGTAACCTCCAGTGCAATCCCACCATAGAATCCATTACAGGAGGATGAATTGGCCCAAATTTTGGCCAATATGAGTGAATATATACAACCCCATAGTCTGCTCAATCTCAATATTGAGATAGAACAATTGCAGGAACATTTTGTCGTCAGCAAGGACACGTTTGAGGAAATTCATGTTGAGGAGGCAGGAGAAGAAACCCCTCAGAAAATGACAGAACCAACTAGGGTTACTTCCCCTGAGGTACCTAGCCTACAGAATGTGATTACTGAAAGCATATAAGTAAGCCTAGGTGAGGGCGCGACTACTGGAGAATAAAACCTAGTCGAGCAACCAAGTACAGTAAAAGGAACAGTTGTTCCTTTCAAGAAGAAGAAGAAGACAAATGAACTTGAAAAGCTATGGAGGGAACAAAAAAAGCTCCAAAAATTAGTAAAATAACTCAGGCAGAGGATTAGGGTGCTAAAAAATGGGAAAGTCTCTAAAAGAACCCCGAAAACAAAGAATTCAGCCATCCAAACGGAACCCCATAATGCAAGGGCCATGGAAACTCAAACCGAGCACATATTCATTCAGGATAACAAGGAACAGTAGGCAGTTGTTATGGACACAGTTGCCCAAACTAAAAATGTACAAGTCTGTAATAAATATGTTCAGACTGAGGCACTATCCTCTAGAAGTATGGCCAACAAAGAGACACAGATTGTAGGCACTTGACATTTTAATAACAAAACCCAGGTAGATCTTCAACCCAAAAATGTTTTGATAAAATACCCTAGTATAGAAAAACTCCAAGAGGATCTGGCACAGGCTCAGAGGGCTAAAGAAAATCTTGAAGAAGAGACTGTTCCCAAAAATAAATACCAACAGTTACAGTAGCAATTAAAGGACATCAATTCATCAGAGCCAGAAGCTCTCGATAGATGTTGAAAGGCAAAAGAGAAAGCTGAAGAGGTAAGGAATAGATTAAAAATGGTCAGGAATAAAATGGATACTCTTATGTTTCTTGTACATAGATGTTCTAGAATGTAGGTGCCCGGCAAAAAATTATGCTTTGTTTTTATTAGAAAGATATTTTTTGTTAAAAATTAAGGCTATTAAGGCAGGAAAACCTATAGAATTAGAAACTGTAGATGATTTTATAAGCTGCTGCAAACTCTATGGAGTAAAATTCCAGCGTCTACTCTGTGAATTTTATTTGCATAATTTTATATTGGCTTAGTAAATGGAGACAAATCCTAGTCCTTTTGTGGGTGATATCTAATATCAAGCATTCATTTCATTTGTTGTTAACCAGTTAAAATGGCTCAAAGCCTATAACAATTTTCAGAGCCAAGAAATTGGGTTAGAACTTTGGGTTAGGGGTGAATTGAGACACCCATTACAATTGTGGGCTAGGCAGAAAAGCTTAATGACAAAGGAGGGTGTGATCCAAACAGTGGGACCCATACACAAATCAATCATCCTAGATGGGGTAGAATATTTTATATCCATCAGAGACCAGGCCATAGTAGCAGCTAAAATTCGATGGAATATTTCCAATTGGAATATTCAAGATAGAGAGCCATTCAATTACAAAAATTTTGAGTTAGCTACCAACCGCCTGGTTATCTATAGTAACCTCATCTTGAGGGAAGACCCATATTGGCTAGGTTGTATATATCACAACCCTATTATTTGGTATCCTGCAGCAGACTATAAGGCCAAATATGAATTACTTGAAGGGAAGATAGTGCATGTTTTTGAAGTTTTAGCTGCAAATCATGGTTCTATACCACTTAATGAAAAACCCTCTCCAGCATATTCTCTAACTGCTTTACATGTAAATTATGGTTTTCATGAGGACATGAAAAAGGGTAAGTAGGGGGGTGTGTTGATCATTGGAAAAGGTATGAATTTTCCATGTATTTATTGATCTTTTTCCTTTAATCATGAATCCTTTATGTTCTAGAACAATAATATATTGAAGAATTACAATAGAATGAGGAGATTAGTGCTTATTGCAAAATTAACTAAATATTGTCTTTTCTTATATATAGGAACTAAATTAAGTGTGAAGCCACCACTTGGAAGGAAAATATAAGGCAGATGTAACTGATTTCCATTCAAAAAAAGGCCGTAGCCAGATAAGAAGACCAAGATCGGAGTGCACATTCAAAGTAAAGAAAGGAACAACGCGGCACCACCGCAAGAAGACAAAAAGATAGCTGGAGAAGGAATATAGATTGAATCCCTTAGGATCTCTCGATCCTAAAGGATCACTTCTCAAAGTTATATATACTTATTGTTTCCTCCGCTGGCTGTTATAAAAGAACAACACTCGTGGAAATGAAAAAAAGAGACATCGTATGATTATTCAAATTTCCTTTTGTAATTTTTAGAATTTTTCATCGACTCTTGTTAATTAAAACAGAGTACAATTGCTTGTAAACTCTGCTACATATGATTAAGACATAAATTTGGTTGTCGTTCCATTATTTGATACTGGATTAGTTCGGCGGTGCTTCATTAGCGGTCATGGGCCCGGCCCTGGTGGATCCACTTGCTATTTGTACCTTTAATTTCCAATTTCAGTCCTGTGATGGTTTACATTAGTTTTCATTTCCTTTAAACCGCATTGCTTCATAGTTACCTTAGTTTATAGCTTCCTGTTTAATGATTTATGAAATTGGTGTGTTGCATCAGTGAATTGCGTTGTTGTTCTTTTCCACATAACAAGAGTATTCATTCTTTTATAATTTGTATTGTTATGCTTTGCAGATACAGAGCTTCGTTATTCAGGATTGCTGTTTATTTTCATTAAATATTTTTTTGTTCATTTCCATTCATAGTTTGTTGTTCATTGCCATTAGAAAGAGTTTGTTGTTTATTTCCAGTAAATAGATTTGTTGTTCATTCCTGTTAATTATCTTTACTGTTTATTCCTTTTTGCAAGAGTTTGGTTTTTCTTTGGAGTGTTATTACAAAAAGCTTGTTTAGTCTATTTTCACTAGTAGCATTTTAACACAGTTACCATTTCCATTTAATTTCTTTAGTGTGGAATGCAAGATCATCAATTGTAAAGGACACTGGTTATTACTACCTACGTTCTCAGACTGATTACCTTGTTTATATTTGATTTCATTTATATCAGTTGACAGAGGAAAGAGTTATCCCTACTGCATCCTTGACTGATGATTGTTGAGTCATTGTTTGAATTAAAGAACATTGAGTTTCAGATTGTTGTAATTAGATTTCATTTTCAAGCATCCGTTTACTCTTGTATTTAAGACACTGTACTGCACATTGAAGAGCATTACTCTTAGATCAAATTTCCGCCTCATACTAAGTACACTCTTGAGATAAAAATTCATACTTGGATTGATAATTAATGTAGGATAAACATGAGTTAAAAAAGACACCTTTTATACCTCAACACCCTGATGATATATATAATGAATAAAGTCGTTCATTACTAACGATAGGACTGCCAGTTAAATACCAGATGATGAAATTGTCAAAGACCACGATCATGAAGATGCACCAAAGAAAGTGCCAGACAATGATTTGTAACTTGTTGGGACTGAAGGGCCACCGTGAAAATATGACTCTGGTGAGGTTGTGAACATCGACAGAGTAGCAAGGGTAGGAGCTGACGTAATTGGAACAATAGACCCAAACAAAGATATTGGTTTAGACATGGTTTTTTGACCAAATGTATACCCTCGAAAATCGACGGAAGATTGAATGGAAATAGGATCAACAAAAGCAAATGAAAACGATTAAGGAAAATACTGGTACAGGTAAACGTCCTCCCCAAAATGGGTTGGAGTTAAAGTTGTATCATTTTGTGGGATTTCTTCAATCGCAATTAAACCAGGAGGAAAAACTTCACCGTCAGGCCCAAAATATATTTCAGACAGTTGACTGTGTGATATAGGAGTTTTAATAGCTACAGAAATTTGTGGGATGACCAAAGGAGGAATAAATTCTGGTTGTTTGACTTCAGCATTCAGATGTTCTGGAAAAGAAGAGGCAGGATCTAGATCAATTTGTGATTGAAAAACGTTGGGTTTAGGAGGTATGGTCTTAGCGATTGAATGGATCATGACCACGGGTAGTTGTGAAGACTCTGTTTCGATAAAAGTAGATAAACCGGGATGTGTGGAAATAATTTGAGCTAACTCTAGTTTAAAATATGATGTTTCTCTAGAGGTACGAATTGTACTTGATTCGGCAGATTGTGATCACCTTCACCTACCAAAAGTAACTTCCAGTGGTAAAGGTGGTTTTAAAGCTAATCTACGTGAAAAAAAGGGATATTATTTTGTTCTTCCATGATTATTGATTTATTTTATCCAAAAAAAAAATAAACAAAAAGAGGGTAATGCTAGAAAAAAGGGTTTACCAAGAAACTGTGAACTGCAGAATACCTCTTGGCGAACCAAGAAGTATGGGTAGGTAATCTCTTTGAATGCTGTGTTCAGTGTATCACAATTTCAAGGCGGCTGACTCAGTTGAATATGGATGGATAGCACCTAAAATTTTTCCTCCCAAATATACCCGAAGGTACGTGGAGGCCCAAGTCCATATTACTGCTGTCTGACGTGAAACCGCACAGTGAGAGCACCCCTTTATACTTATCATTCTATAACACCGCATGATATACCCGAAAGTACATGGACAAGCTACAATATACTTACATACGTGGAGTCAGGTATCACACTCGGAATATATCGCAGACAAGTTAACAACAGCTGCTATGTTTTATGACGCTGGAACACGTCTTTAGCCTAGACCTTCTAAATGTTATCATTATGGTTCCAATGCGTTGTTAAGTAAATTGAGATTAATTTTATATTTATCTTTCTTAACAATTTCCTTTTCAAAGGTTCACCGTGATCATGTGTATGAAATTCCTAAAATGCAAGCTAAGAATGATAAACAAACTTTCACTTTTAGCTTTTTCAATGAAGAACCTAGCTACTAAGGGAAGAGAGCAAATAATTTGTGAGCAAACAAATCAATGAAAAAAAAAAAATCAATGAATCACAATATAAATGAAATTTTCCTAATGTTCCTTTTGCAAAACACACATGTCTTACATGCAAATGAAATTTTTTCTTTTCAGTTTCCTTAATGTTATGAATGCAGAAAAGAAACTAGGTGCACTAAATCAATAATTCAAATGCTTTTTACTTTCGAGAAACAAAAAATGCAAACAACAATTTCCATTTTGAAGGAAAAACGAGGATTTCAACAACAATTTCTCCTATCAAGGAAATGAAGCTTTTACGACAATTTCCTATTTCGAAAGAAAATGATTCTTAATGCAACCACAAAAAGTACTTTGAAATCAACTTGTCAATGATAAAGAAAAACTTTTTTAAAACAACATTGAACAAATTTTCAGTCAAAGGAGAAGAAGTATATAGAGTCATTGGTCAATTGAGGATCAAAATTTTCAGAACACGACAAAAAACAAAAATGAAGCAAATTGCAAAGGAAAATTCAAGGGAATTTGGGTACTTTTAAGAGTCAACACAGTCTCCAAGGGGAGACAGTGCTCTGCAAAGCACTATGTCTAGTCTAAGGGTGCATTGGGTGCAGTATACAAAGAAAAATACTATTGTTTAACTCATTTTCTTAGCAAATTAAGCTCTAAAAATGTTTAATATTTATGTGTAACAACTACTAGGTGGATAAACAAATAAAATCATAGGCTTAAACACCTATAAATAAGAGAAATTATCCCCAGTGGAGTTGCCAATTTGTTGGGCCAGAATTGTGAATTATGGATAAATCACGCTTCCCTAGATAGGTGCTAGTCTAGAAGAACAGGTGAAAGACTATATGTCTATTTCTCCTAACTAAGAATAGATACATAGAGAGGATTGGAGGCTTACTTGTTCAATCACTTCCAAATGGCTCCTTTTGTCGCTTCCACTGCAGCTTCAAATTTAAGCAGTTTGTGGGATGAATGTTTCCTGCAAGAAATAACACTAAAACAACAAAAGATGCAATAATATAGATATCTATTCAAGCTATTTAGCTAAATCGGTAAAGCATAAACCATATACATCAACTAAGATCTTGCAATATGGAAAATCAAAGCCAATACAGATGCATATAGGGAAAAATAAGCAGTACTCTTTATTAATGATAGAAGGAGAGCTTACAACCTAGTGAATGATTTGAAGTGACCTTCCAGCAATGTTCCCAAGCCTCATCACAGTATAAATCTTGCCAGCAGTAGCTACACAAATCTAGCTCTCAACTGAAAATTCTCCAGCATTTCTCTACCCAAATTCTTCCTCCTCAAGCACTTAGATCTGTGCTCAATTTATAGATGAACTCTAGGTTGTTTTGCAATCAATGAATTTCCAATAATAGGCAAGACATGTTTCTAGTCATGTAGATGTCAAATGGACACTTGGATCTGAAGCTTGACACATGTGAACTCTTCTAGAAGGCACTGGCCAAGTGGAGATTTGGGAATAATGAGAATTTCGCTCCCAATGTGACCAACGCACCTGTGAATGTCAGGAAGTGATTTGTAGAGCAGCCTTGCATGGGGCTGCCTGCATATGCAACGCACTTAGGCCCCTTAGAGCTTGCGTTGGTGAGCTCTCATATGCTATATAATAAGCTTCAAACCATGGAAATATTTTCTTGATGAAAGCCTTGCTTGATTTGTCTTGTTTCTTGTCTTAGAGCATATAGCAAATGAAATAATAGGGAATGATATTCCCTTGATCATCGGTCCTGGAGATGATGCCCAGCTAACCAGGTCATTGGGAATGGCACCCAAATTGACCTATAACACCTGGATAATGTGCACGAGGCACAAGATGAAGGTAATACCTTCTAGTATGTGTGGCTTTTGTTACTAATTATGCTTATTGGATGGAGAACCCCTGAAGATACGCAGTCTCCTAAAATTGAAGACAAGATGTGCGAAGCTGCATGCTATGCAACACTCTGGAATTCGTCTGAACTGGTGTGCGTGAAGGAGAATAAAATATTTTGGGTTTTATATGATTCCATATTGCACCAAGAAGTATATTTGAATCCGTGACTGTCACCTACCCTGTATAATCAATATAAAATGATCATGGATTTCAAAGCCACGTTTCATAATATCCATATCTGTGCAAAGGGCATTGTAGAGGGAGTCTAGTATGAGGTGCCCAATTTGGTGACCGAAGATGATCTAATCAAAGTGACAAAAGAATGGCCACTGGCTTGGTTGACCCCACCTACACCAACAAAGCAGTGCACCCTGACAAGAAAATCCACAGAGAAAGCTACTAAAAAACCTGCAAATATAGTGACAGCAATGGTTACAGAGAAACCTAAAGAGAAGGAACTGGCACCTACTACAACTGGAGAAATAATTAACAAGATGACAGTGCCTGAGAAAAAAAAATTTGCACCTAAGGAGACCAGAGAAGTGGAGACATCAAAAGGCACTAAGTGTGACTCGCAAGCCACTCGTGAATTGTTCAAAAGAATAAGGGATCTAAGAAAGCAGCACAGGAGGTCCTGACCCTCACATAGGATGATCTCAATGAAATCATGAACATCATCACATCTATGACAAAATATCTATGGAAATACATGGACGTCCAATCAAAGTCTGCTATGGATATTGTATACGTTGGGTTGCAGGAATTAAAAGTTCACTCGACCCAGATTCAAGAGAGTGTGATGCAAGCGAGCTGGACCAGTGCTTATGTTACCCACGTGTAGCCATTGGATGTTTCCCTAATAGCATCTAGGGATGTGTGATTTGTCCACATCCCCCTCCCAGCAATACAAATGGATGCTAACTAGTGTGCTCAATTCAGTGGTATAGGTGATGTACATGTTCATATTTTGATGTTTCCTACAGGTAAATTTCTTTTGCTACATTCAGTGATCACAGAGGAACTTAAATACCGAGGAGAAACCATGCAAACAAAGACTAGGGATGTACAACAGCAAGCCGCCCAAGAACACCGACAACAGCAACAAGCAAAAGTCACTTGCAGAGAATCAGAGGCCTCATGCATTGTGCTAGAGGAAAAAATAAATCAAGTCTGTAGAGATATTCGTGTTGTCTTGGTCATAATAGCGCCTGCTAAGAAATTAGAGGGATTGGCTATTGCAGTAAAAGAAGCACGTGTGAAAGTTCAAATCATTCAAATGGAGTATGAGTAGAAAATCGCGAACCTCTTGAAAAAATTGTAGTCGGAGACATCGCGAGAGGTTCACACGAAGAGTGCAACAGAAGTAAAGAAAACACAGGATAGTATTGTTTTTGTAGACATCCAGTGTGATAGTTCGTTGAATGAGGCCATGGATATTTGGGCCTCTGTCTAGAATGTTCCATTTATGCAGCAGTTATGCGATGTGTTAGAGCCGGTCCTTACAGTCCTCTGTCAGAGATCATTTCTCTTTTTGCATATCATTTTTAGGTGTCTCGCTCACTTCACTTCGTTGCATTTCGCTAGGGGCATGCCATTGAATGACGAGAGGGTCTGGTCATCTTGTATTCCCTCATGCTTGTACCTGCTGGGCTAATTAAAACTCCTAAAAAATCATCGAAGTTCAGGTCACGTCATTCATGGTCATAAATGATTATTTTTGTCAACAAGAGTCTTTTAGTCCTAGAGTCTAGGGTTCGGTCTTTTGATATAATTAATAAATGCCCGCAGGCCATGAGGGTGGTTTCGAAAAGGTTCTTAATTCAAATTTTCATCATCAAACACATTTGAGGACATTTCTAGTTCAAAACTCTGTTTTGAACTAGAAATTGTCAAATTCATTTTTTGTAATAATCAGGTATTTTTCCCACCATAAAAATTTCAAATGCAACCTCTGATCTTTGCCGAAGTCCAAACGCCAAAATCCCTGCAAAAATTAAATCATTTCATCAGTCGAAAACTCAGAAAATCAGTGCAAAAATTCAAAAGACAGAAGTTCAAAGAAATGACAAAGTGCCAAATGAAAAACATTACAAAGTGGGTTTTTAAAGAACTAAAAATTAAACCCATCTCTCCCAAGATATTTCAAAGGCTATATAAACCAGTTGAATCAAATTACATTCAAAAGTTTTCAAGATCAAAGATTGAAGTGAAGGGTTGAAGGGCGAAAATTTTGTTTTGAAGCCGAGATAGTGTATTGACAGTGTGCGCGGTGCATACAAGCAGCGCGCAGCGCATAGAGTGCACGCGGCTCACTGGGCATCAGTGGGCAGTGTAATTTTACACACGCGCGATGCATAGAGTGCGCGCAGCGCGTTGGGCATGCACGCAGCGCATAGAGCCCTAAGGCTGGATAATCACACTCCTTCACCCAAATTCATATCAAATTTCCTCATTCGCCTTCAACGCTCAAGTATATGTGACATATCAACGAGGCCACAGAGCCTTATTTGCAGCTACATGACGAGTACTATCTCCACCCAAGGTGGAAGGGGTCTCATTGACTTCATCAGCATCGCGAGTACTATCTCCACATGGGGTGGAAGGGGTCTCGCCTTTGACATCAGCACAGGTACAGGTTCAGGACAGAGGCAAGAGGTCTATGCATGATGAGGGCCCTTCAGGAGGCCGAGACACTGATTTTATACTCATCGATGTTGATGCGAGCTCTCCTAGCTCGAAACTGAGAGAAGTCATCCAGGAGCAGAAAGCTGAGATTGGTACTTTGATAGAGAATTTTCAGAGAGCACAGTGGGTGATAAAGTACCTGGAGCAGCGGAACAAACAGCTGGAGGATCAGCACACACTTGTAGAGCTGCGGTGAATCCGTGAAGATCGACAATTGGCCCGGAAGAGACCTGGTGATATGACACCAATTAAGCGAGAGACTGAACTCATTCATGTTAACATTCATCTAGAGAAGTTGTTGGCAAAGGCCAATAGAGACAAAGACATGCTCTGTCATATGAAAGGTCATTATTGGGCCTGCATGCACGTCTGCAGAGAAAAAATGAAGATCTTGAAGAGAAGGTTGAGCAGAGCACTGAAACGGCGAAAGAGGCCTGATCCACTCCGGATTTTGGCCGAGGCTTCGTTGGAAGAGCATGAGGCATGATGAGGGATATTCGCTCTGAATTTCAGCAAATTTGGAGAATTTTTTGTCATTTTTGAAAATTTTGGTCTCAAAACAGGTTTTTCCGCCCAATGCGTAGCGCGTCCCGACGCGCGCTTATGATTGGGACACTTTCTGGAGGAAAAATTTGTATTTTGGATTTTTCATGGTAATTTATGCATGCTCAAAAATGGCTGGAGAATTTCATCAAGTTCTGGATGATCAAAAGGGCCAAAAACACCATGAAAATCACCTTTCTGCCACCTTTTGCACCAGCAGGAAGTACTTTTGGGAGAATAAAGTTTTGGAGGGGCAAATGAGCTCCAAATTTGAAAAATTCCACTTGGGTTGGATAACAGACATCTAGGGCTTTCCAACAAGCTATCATGAGCTTGATTTTGACTCCGGGAAGTGCTCCAAAAGCAGGTCCAAAGGCGCGCAGCGCATAGAGCTTTGGCGTGCGGCGCATAGAGGAAATTAGTCTAGTTTTCACCTTCTAGCTCAGAAATTCGGCCAGTTTGGACTAGTTTCACCTCTTGATGTAATTTTTGACCCAAATTGATGTAATTTGATAAACATGATATAATTTTGGCATGTATTTACTTGTTCTAGATGATTCACTCACAAAAAAGTGAAAATCAAGTGAATGAATCAATTTCCTTCCTTTTAGAGGCAAGTTGTTTGGCTGCCTAGATTTTAGCTCCTTGTTTAGAATTGGTTCAAACTGCTCCTAGAAGCATGAGCTCGACCCCTAGAGGCATGGGAAGGGGTTAGACTTGTCTATTTATTGTATTTTCTGAGACACTTTCAGGGTTGGACTCTTGGGAAACGTTTGGCACACTATTGTACATATTTTCTGCATTTTGGCTAAGGAAAGATCAGAGGTTTTGCAGCACCTGTTGGGATTCTTGTGGCTTTCAGTTTTGATGGTGTGTTATCTCAGTTATTTGTAAGTTCTTTAATGTTTAATGTATGCCATTCCCTTCTTTTTCTTCTGAAACTAAATGAATGAGTAAATGAGGTAGAATCCATTGATTCCAGTGCTCTGCCTTTAGATTTGTTTAGTTTTATATGTTTTCGCCAGTTTGGAGAGGATCCTTGTTCTCCCTTGCCCTATTCAGCTCCTTGTCATTCTGATCCATCCATACACATAATAAAAAAGCATCAAGACTACTGCCTACCTTGCCCCAACTCGAATTCTGCAAAGATCTGGCCTCATCCCCGAACCCAAAATTGTTTTTCCCATTTTTCCAACAAAAACCCAAAAAATTTAAAACCAAACCTTCCTATCTATTTACTAGCCTAAGATCAGTATCCATTATAATTCATCTCAGCCCCTTTTGAAAACCTTTTGCCGAGATAGACCCAGAGAGAGCCCTCTCCTGTCCTCGTAGGGCTAGCTACGAGGCTGAGCTTGGTTTGATGTTGCCTTGAGATTTACCTTATTTCAGCATAAGGTAGTTTCGAGCGCTAACATAGTGGCGACTCCACTGGGGATTAAAATCTCAATGGTTTTCTTTTTGATGTGTTCATTTCATGAGTTATAGGCGGAGTCTGAAGTCATGCCAGGTAGCTTTCGAAACGCTTTTGCTATGCATAAGCGGAAGTAGATAAACGATGCTTCAGTCGATCTCCGGTTTAGCTTGTGAATTCAGAACTTGATTTGAAAATTACCCCAATATACTTGTTCATTCTAGACTTTTGGATGATTGAGTCTAGAAGTTGATAGGCTGAAAATAATCGGTTGTGTCCTTTGGTTTTTTTTTTAATAGATCAATACACTGGCTTCAAAAAGGCATACTAGATCAAATTCTGATCCAAATCCACCTCCAGTATATGAAAACCCCAACCTAATCCCAAGAATTTTCCGTCGAGAAGCTCCCATCATTCCTTTGGTCAAATATCACTCATACCCCACTATTTTTTAATACATTGAAGATATTGAGTTTGACGATCAGTTCGAGTTATCATTGTTTGAAACCAAATCCGAAAGTGCTACTGGTTCTACCGTCATCAATCCTGAGTTCATCAAGTATCTAGAAGTTGAACAAGTAAATAGATCTATTGATAATTATATTTTGAATCTTCAAAACTCCATTGTGGCAACCAACATCCCTGAATTCATTGAATCTGCATTCGAAACTCTTGGGCCATCTGAAATTGCATCCGATTCACAGATTCCCACTGAACCTCCATTTATCCCTACCATTCCCGTACAGCCTGAGATCTCTGATCAGCAATTAGCAGTAGTTCCTCCTCCATCTCCACCGCATACACCTCGTTCATCTACTGCTCCCATTCCACCTGTTTCTCCAAGACATATTATAAATCCGGCAAGAGCCATGGCTGCTAGATTCACACCTCTTGTTTTACCTACAAATTTGGATCCTATACTCGCTGATTATCAGAGTAGGATTCCAATATTTGATGGCACTCCGCAGAGTGTGTCCGCCCAGCAGCACATTGTTAGAATGACAGATTTCTTGGACCTGCATGAAATAGATGAAGAGAATGTGTCCATGAGATTTTTCGCCCAGACTTTTGGAGGTGAGGTTCGTAAATGGTTCAGAGCTTTACAACCCGGAAGTATCAATACATTACAAGAGCTTCAGACACAATTCCTAGATCGGTGGGAGATGAAGAAAGATCCACTGCAAATTACTTCTGAGTATACTAGCATCAAGCGTAATCCTGGTGAGTCCGTTCAAGATTATATTATCAGATTCAATACAGTGTATAATGCAATTCCAGATGACTTAAGACCATCTAGAAAGTCAGCTCTCCTTAAATTCCTGGATTGTTTCGATCCGGAGATGGCTTATTCATTACGAGACAGAGATCCGCCTACCTTGGAATATATGCAGAAGATTTTTGTTAGTGTTGAGGCGAATCTGAATGATAAGAGAGTCCGGTTGAAAGCAGAAAAGAGAGTGACCATAAAAGAAGAAGCTTCCACATCTACATCAGAACAGCACTTGCTTCGTGAGATGGAAAAAATGTTCAAAAGAATGACGCTTGATAAGCCAGAACCGTAGATTCGAAATCCCAACTACCGTGGCCAGCAACAGCCACGGTTCAGAATTAAGTAGCGTGAACAAAGAGTACAAGAACCGGCAGCCCAGCAGCAAGTTAAAACACCTCTTCTGCAGAATTTTGTGAGTCAAGATTCAAACGATGACGATGATATAGTAGGGGAGAAAAACCACTTCTTTACTCCCGATGATCTGCCCATTTACATCACTGAAGATGAAGAGTATGTAGAAAGTTCAGCTGCACAGAAAGATGAGGATTTTATTTTAGCAAATGATGTAGCTCTGGAGGAAGAATCAGATGAATACCAAAGAGGGTATATGAATGTTTTTTCCACTCAACAGAAGCAATACTCATTGATAAATAGAGATGTGCCCATAAACCCAATTCAGAAGAGAAAAGAGGCTTCAGCTCCGAAGATGGATTCACCTATACCACAGAAGAAAGGAAAAGAAGACGATTGATCCCGCAGCTAACAAATCATCATCAGCAGAAAAGTCAAATCAGCCAAGCATAATGAAGGATAAGGCTGAAAGGAAAGAAGTTCCAGTCAAAGAGATTGAAAAGGTTTCAGATTTTAGTTTGGAGAATGAAATTTCTAAATTAAAGGTATCTATTCCTTTGACAGAAATTATGAAGAACAACGGTTATAGAGGTCAAGTCTCTAAAATTCTAAATTTTGATCCAATGTTTGACACGGTGAATATTGAATATGATCAACCCGAATTGATATTTGGGACTGCTTTAGATGGTGAGTCCCCTGACAGTGATGTTCCTCCCTTTTATATCAGTTTGAGGTTGCATGAATATGTATTGCATAATGCCATGTTCGATTCCGGTGCTTCGCACAATCTTATGCCAAAAGCGATTATGGAAAAGTTGGGTTTAGATATTACAAGGAAGTACCATGATTTGTACTCATTTGATTCCAGCTGAGTGAGATGTATCGGACTCATCAAAGATTTGGTTGTAAGTTTAGATCAGATTCCTGCAAAGAATGTCTTGATGGACGTGGTTGTGGCGGACATTCCTCCCCGATTTGGGATGCTCCTTTCTAGATCTTGGGAAGAAAAGTTAAAAGGTACACTATAGTTAGATTTCTCCTATGCAACAATTCATGTCTTTGGCCAAATGAGAAAGTTATATCGAGAGCAGAAGATGAAATACATGATAACAAGCAAGGAGAAACCAATCAATCATCCTGTAAATTATGTACATACCGACTTAGAGTCTTTTGTTTTGTTTGCTGATAGTTTTAATGATATGGATAGTCAGTTAGTTCAAGCAGAGGATATACCAGAGATTACCGAAAATTTCAGAGAAGTTCTGCAGAAAGAAAGACGAGAAAAGCAAGCAACTGTTGAGCAATCAGCTAAAGACGATGGGCAGCAAACAGAAAAAACAGAGCTGGCGCAATTTTAGCACTTAGAGGATGATGAAGATGGTCTTTGGACCATGGATTTCGATGGTGCAGTGGGTAGTGATGGTGTTTGAATTGGTGTTTGGATACGCAGTCCATTTTTCGCTCCGAATAAGGTCCCGAGCAATGTGCGAGTATGTTCCTACAAACTAGCATTTGACTGTTCTAACAATGAGGCTGAGTATGAGGCTCTGATTGCTGGCCTAAATATTCTAAGAATGCTGAAAGTGAAAATAATTTCATTTTATGGTGATTCCGAGTTGGTGATAAAATAGGTAAAGGGTGAGTTTCAAGCCAAGCATCCTCGCATGAGGGCTTACCATAATGCAGTTTTAGACATTTTGAAGTTATTTTCAGATTATACCTTGACGTGTGTGCCTCGCATACAAAATGGTGTTGCTGATGGACTTGCTAAGGCAGCAAGCAATTTAAAAATCCCAATGAATTCCAGCAATAAGTTCGAGATCCATGTGAAGCACCGCCCTACCATTCCAGACAATCAGAGATGTTGGCAAGTTTTTCAGGACAATGAGGAGATTAGTGATTTTCTGCAAAACAGGGGTAAGTTTAAAGATACCTCCATAGATACAGAACATGATGATGGTAATGATGATATGCAGATAAATCAAATAGAAGTGCTGCAAATTAAAGATAACATCATTCCTAAAGGATTGATTCCTTTAGAGGAACTCTTTGATCAAGACGATGTAGCCCGCAAACCGACATTGAGGCCGACTGAAAAAGGTGTTGAAGAAGTAAATATTGGGACATCTGAAAACCCCAAGATGGTAAAGTTATCCAAGTCATTGTCACTGGAGGTAAGAGCTGAGTATGTGAGATTTTTGTCTTCATTTGCTGATGCTTTCGCGTGGGATTACTCAGATTTAAAAATGTATGACACTAATATCATTCAACATATGATCCCTATTAAACCAAATCAGAAGCCTTTGCTTCAGAAGTTGAGGAGAATCAATCCGAAGCTGCTACCGTCGATTGAAAAGGAGGTAAATAGGTTGTATAAGTCAGGAATCATTGTACCTATCAGATTTTCTGATTGGATATCAAATTTGGTGCCTGTGAGGAAAAAGACAGGTGAGATCTGTTTGTGTATTGATTTCAGAAATTTGAATAAGGTGTCATTGAAGGAAAATTATCCGATGCCAAAAATGGACCATATATTGCAGCGAGTAGTTGGAGCATCAAGGATGTCACTACTCGATGACTATTCAGGATATAATCAAATTTTAGTGTATGAGGACGATCGTGACAAAACCGCGTTCACCACTCCATGGGGAACGTTTCATTATGCGAAGATGCCGTTTGGTTTTAAAAATGCAGGTGCCACTTTTCAGTGTGCAATGGACATGGCTTTCGCCAATGAGAAAGATGTATTTTTGGTTGTTTACCTTGATGATTTGACGGTGTTTTCAAATTCTGATGAAGAACATTTATATCACTTGAAAGTTGTTTTTCAGAAGCGCAGAAAATATGGCATTTCGTTGAATCCGAAAAAAAGCTTGTTTGCCATGGATGAAGGCAAACTTCTTGGCCACATCATATCGAGAGACGACATTTGTGTTGACCCTGCACGTGTTGAAGCAATCCAGCAAATTGAACAGCGCCGGAACAAGAAAGAAATACAGTCATTTAATGGTAAAATGAATTTTCTGCGTTGTTTCATTCCAAATCTTGCTGAGCATCTTAGAGAAATCACAAACATGCTGAAAAAGGACAGTCAAGTGAAGTGGACAGAAGAGGCGGTGAAATAATTCAATTTGGTAAAGTTATCTCTTTCTTCAGCTCCCATTTTAATCAGCCCGGATTACACACAGGACTTCATTTTGTTTTCGTTTGCTTCTGAGCACACTTTGGCAGTTGTTTTAATGCAGAAAAGAGATGGAGTTGAGAAGCCCATTGCCTTTTTCAGTCGAATTATAAGGGACGGAGCTTTGAAATATAACATTATTGAGAAACAAGCACTTGCTCTTGTGAAGGCCTTGAAGGATTTTCGTGTGTATATACTGCATTCCCACATTATAGCTTACGTTCCTAACGCAGCTGTCAAAGATGTTTTGGTACAAGCAGATCCGGAAGGAAGACGGGGTAAGTGGATCGCTGCGTTGTTAGAATATGATGTGGAGATTAAACCGACCAAGCTGATCAAAGGACAAGGACTAGCCAATCTCATGGCTGAAACAAATCTGCATGCTTTAGACATAAATTTGATCGCTGCTATGTCTGATGAGGATGAGGAAAGTGCATCATTTCAGGTATCTGATATTTTTGTTTCTTCCCCTTGGTATGCTGACATTTTATATGTACTTCAGAATTTGTCTCCACCTCCTGGGATGCCTAGAAATAAGAGTAGAACCTTAAAGTTGAGGGCTGCAAAGTTTTGCATATTGAATTCTGCATTATATTGGAAAGACCCTGGTGGAATGTTATTGAATTGTTTGGTATAGGAAGAAGCCAAAAGAGTTTTGGAGGACTTTCATAGAGGAGACTGTGGGGGCCATCTATTTTGGAAAACCACAGCGAATAAGATTCTGAGAGCGGGATACTACTGGCCTACTTTATTTTCTGATGTATATAAGGCTGTTAAGAATTGTCACGAATGTCAAATTTTCGAAGGGAAGCAGAAATTACAGCCTTTGCCTCTTAAACAAATTGAGGTCAGTGCACCATTTCAGCAGTGGGGGTTGGATTTCATTGGGGAAATCCATCTGGAATCTTCAGGTCAGCATAGATGGATATTGAAAGCAACGGATTACTTCACGAAGTGGATCGAGGCGATTCCCACCCGACAAGCCACGGATGCGGTAATTATTTATTTTCTTGAAAATAACATTATGTCATGTTTTGGTTGTCCTAGTAAGATAATCACAAATAATGCAGCAGCCTTCAAGTCTAAAAGGATGGTTGAATTTTGCAATAAGTATAACATCAGCTTGGGATATTCGACTGCCTACCATCTGCAAGGAAATGGCTTGGCGGAATCTTCAAATAATTCTTTGGTAAATATCATTAAGAAATTGCTGGAATTCAATAAGAAAGGCTGGCACAAGAAATTAGTGAATGCACTTTGGGCTGATAGGGAAAGTCAGAAAAAATCTATTGGCATGTCTCCCTTTGAGTTGGTGTATCGAGTGGACACAGTTTTTCCCACTTCTCTTGCTGTCCCGGTAGTCAAATTGCTTCAGGAAGCTGGTAGTGAGGAAGATCCCATGCAGTGAAGGATAAATCAGATGATTCATTTACAAAAGACACGGGAGGAGGTCTTTCAAAATACATTCGAGTTGCAGGAGCACATTAAGAAGATTTATGACAGGAAGGTGAAAGCAGATAAGTTTCAGCTGGATGAGGTGGTTTTGAAGTGGGATGCTCGGAATGAGGAAAAAGGCAAGCAAGGAAAATTTGAAAACCTTTGGAAGGGTCCTTTTAATATTGCAGCGTATCGTGGTCAGAACGCCTTTCTTCTCAAGAAAATGAACGGGGATGATTGTCCTGGAGGGCCGATCAATGGTCGGCTGCTCAAGCGATACCATTTCTGAGTATTTTCTGCTGATTTCATTATCATTGTATATATCGTTCTACTTTTGTTTTATCACAAGTGTGTACTGATCTCTTGTCTTCAGTCTGGGGCCCGGAGCGAAGGCTATAATTCTGGAGAAGGAGGTTAGTTGGTTTGAAGTTTTTCAAGTTAGTTTTATCAGTCATTTCAGTTTTAAAGTTGAGTCAGTTTCAGTCAAGTTTCAGTCAAGTTTCAGTCAATAAATGTGTCCAAGGTTTTGTGTTATCTGTTGAAATAATGACTCCATCACCCAATGGATGAAGGCACTGTCTAACTCTTCCAGAGATCTGTCGTTCTTGGCATCTCCTTGGAGACACCATCCCCATTGGAGCCAATGTTAGAGTCGGTCCTTACAGCCCTCCGTCAGAGATCATTGCGCTTTTTGCATATCATTTTTAGGTGTCTCACTCACTTCACTTCGTTGCATTTCGCTAGGGGCATGCCATTGACTGACGAGAGGGTCTGGTCATCTTGTATTCCCTCATGCTTGTACCTGCTGGGCTAATTAAAACTCCTCAAAATCATCGAAGTTCAGGTCACGTCATTCATGGTCATAAATGAATATTTTGGTCAACAGGAGTCTTTTAGTTTTAGAGTCTAGGGTTCAGTATTTTGATATGTTTAATAAATGCCCGCAGGCCATGAGGATGATTTTCGAAATTCAAAGTTTTATCATCAAACACATTTGAGGACATTTCTAGCTCAAAACTCTGTTTTGAACTAGAAACTGTCAAATTCATTTTTTGTAATAATCAGGTATTTTTCCCACCATAAAAATTTCAAATGCAACCTCTGATCTTTGCCGAAGTCCAAACGCCAAAATCCCTGCAAAAATAAAATCATTTCATCAGTCTAAAACTCAGAAAATTAGTGCAAAAAGTCAAAAGACAGAAGTTCAAAGAAATGACAAAGTGCCAAATGAAAAACATTACAAAGTGGGTTTTTAAAGAACTAAAAATTAAACCCATCTCTCCCAAGATATTTCAAAGGCTATATAAACCCGTTGAATCAAATTACATTCACAAGTTTTCAAGAGAAAAGATTGAAGTGAAGGGTTGAAGGGTGGAAATTTCGTTTTGAAGCCAAGATAGTGTATTGACAGTGCGCGCGGCGCACTGGGCATCAGTGGGCAGTGTAATTTTACACGCGCGCGACGCATAGAGTGCGGGCGGCGCGTTGGGCATGCACGCGGTGCATAAAGCCCTAAGGCCGGATAATCACACTCCTTCACCCAAATTCGTATCAAATCGCCTCATTCGCCTTCAACGCTCCAGTGTATGTGACATATCAGCGAGGCCACAGAGCCTTATTTGCAGCTACACGACGAGTACTATCTCCACTTGAGGTGGAAGGGGTCTCCTTGACTTCATTAGCAGCGCGAGTACTATCTCCACCCAGGGTGGAAGGGGTATCACCTTAGACATCAGCACAGGTACAGGTTGAGGACAGAGGAAAGAAGCCTATGCATGATGAGGGCCCTTCAGGAGGCCGAGACACTGATTTTATACTCATCGATGTTGATGCGAGCTCTCCTAGCTCGAAACTGAGAGAAGTCATCCAAGAGCAGAAAGCTGAGATTGGTACTTTGACAGAGAGTTTTCAGAGAGCACAGTGGCTGATTAAGTACCTGGAGCAGCGGAAAAAACAGCTGGAGGATCAGCACACACTTGTAGAGCTGCGGCGAATCCGTGAAGATCGACAATTGGCCCGGAAGAGACCTGGTGATATGACACCAATTGAGCGAGAGACCAAACTCATGCATGTTAACATTCATCTAGAGATTTTTTTGGCAAAGGAAAATAGATACAAAGACATGCTCCGTCATATGAAAGGTCATTATTGGGCCCGCATGCACGTCTGCAGAGCAAAAATGAAGATCTTGAAGAGAAGGTTGAGCAGAGCACTGAAACGGCGAAAGAGGTCTAATCCACTCCAGATTTTGGCCGAGGCTTTTTTGGCAGAGCATGAGGCATGATGAGGGATCTTCGCTCCAAATTTCAGCAAATTTAGAGAATTTTTTGTCATTTTTGAAAATTTTGGTCTCAAAACAGGTTTTTCCGCCCAACGCGTAGCGCATCCCGACGCGCGCTTATGATTGGGACACTTTCTGGAGGAAAACTTTGTATTTTTGGATTTTTCATGGTAAGCTATGCATTCTCAGAAATGGCTGGAGCATTTCATCAAGTTTTGGATGATCAAAAGGGCCAAAAACACCATGAAAATCACCTTTCTGCCACCTTTTGCACCAACAGGAAGTACTTTTGGGAGAATGAAGTTTTGGAGGGGCAAATGAGCTCCAAATTTGAAAAATTCCAATTGGGTTCAATATCAGACATCCAGGGCTTTCCAACAAGCTATCGTGAGCTTGATTTTGACTCCGGGAAGTGCTCCAAAATTAGGTCCAAAGGCGTGCGGCGCATAGAGGAAATTAGTCTATTTTTCACCTTCCAGCTCAGAAATTCGGCCAGTTTGGACTAGTTTCACCTCTTGATGTAATTTTTGACCCAGCTTGATGTAATTTGATAAAAATGATGTAATTTTGACATGTATTTACTTGTTCTAGATGATTCACTCACAAAAAAGTGAAAATCAAGTGAATGAATCAGTTTCCTTCCTTTTATAGGCAAGTTGTTTGGCTGCCTAGATTTTAGCTCCTTGTTGAGAATTGGTTCAAACTGCTCCTAGAAGCATGAGATCGACCCCTAGAGGCATGGGAAGGGGTTAGAATTGTCTATTTATTGTATTTTCTCATACACTTTCAGGGTTGGACTCTTGGGAAAAGTTTGGCACACTATTGTACATATTTTCTGCATTTTGGCTAAGGAAAGATCAGAGGTTTTGCAGCACCTGTTGGGATTCTTGTGGCTTTCAGTTTTGATGGTGTGTTTCTCTCAGTTATTTTTAATTTCTTTACTATTTAATGTATTCCATTCCCTTCTTTTGCTTTTGAAACTAAATAAATGAGTAAATGAGGTAGAATCCACTGATTCCAGTGCTCTGCCTTTGAATTTGTTTAGTTTTGTATGTTTTCGCCAGTTTGGAGAGGATCCTTGTTCTCCCTTTCCCTCTTCAGCTCCTTGTAATTCTGATCCATCCATACACATAATCAAAAAGCATCAATACTACTGCCTACCTTGCCCCAACTCGAATTCTGCAAAGATCTGGCCTCATCCCCGAACCCAAAATTGTTTTTCCCATTTTTCCAACAAAAACCCAAAAAATTTAAAACCAAACCTTCCTATCTATTTACTAGCCTAAGATCAGTATCCATTATAAGTCATCTCAGCCCCTTTTGAAAACCTTTTGCTGAGATAGACCCGGAGAGAGCCCTCCCCTGTCCTCGTAGGGCTAGCTACGAGGCTGAGCTTGGTTTGATGTTGCCTTGAGATTTACCTTATTTCAGCCTAAGGCAGTTTCGAGTGCTAACACGATGCACTCCACGAGAAGGAGTAGAAATTTGAAGAAATTTGAATAGTAGCACTTACATTAGTCCTTACCCAACGACTTGCTCATCTGTAAGAAGGCAACATAAATTAGATAGAGATCGGATATTTGCACCAGAAGGAACATGTGTTGAAGGAGTGCATGCAACCATGGGTAGAAGAAGCATTGAAATTATCACATACTCTGGAAAATACCTTGAGGATCATTCATCAGACTGAGCACAACATAGATATGGCCACTGAGGGGCCTACCACAACAAAATTTCTTTAGCAAGCACAGAGTGCAGCAGTGCAAAGCCTCGAATTAGTGCTCCCTCTCCAGAATTTTTTCAAGACACTTCAAGTAGCCAGTGCCTCAGTGACTCGTGATGAGTCACATGTTTGTGTTGGCGACTTTTTGGAGTGAGGTTCCCTGAGGCACAAGTTTCGAAGACAATTTTGTATGCTTTTTTATGTGCGTGTTGTGAAAATGAAGTCAAGGGGCTTTGGGGTGGGTCAAAGTACCCAAGTTTGATGTAAATGAGCTTAAATGTAAATTGTGGGCATCAAACCATTGTTTGGGACCATATTATCTGTGCGCTAGGCATATATAAATAGATATAGTATGTCTAAGCTAAGAAATGATATATTTATTATGAGATATTGATGTTCAGATAAGTTATTGCATTTGTAAGGGTTTTGGGTTGCATTAAGAGGCTGTTGCTTGCATTGTACACAGAGACATAGTCTTGGCTATGTGCAGACTCCATTGGCTATGTGCACAGAAGGGTTTGTAAGGGTTTTGTAAGTTTTTTGAAATAACAGTGGATGTATTGATAGATATGAAAGATAATAGAAAGGACAGTTTTGGCGAATTCAATTGTGTTATGATATGTATTGTTTACTATTATGCTTTGTTAAGATCATATTATCTGTTTAATTATTGATTATCATGCAAGATATTTGATATGATTATGAATGCATATTGATATATCTACCTAAGTATTTTCATCGATTAAGTTCTAGATCGAATTATGTTTTTTTTGTTATGTTTAAGGTGAAGGATGATTCCATGCTATTCAGTTGATAATTGTGCATTTCCTCTCAGTATGATATATATTGTTTCACATTGTAATATTCCCAATTAATCCTAAGCTAATTGAAATATTCATTTTTGTTTTATTTCTTTGTTTGAAGAATAAAAGAGAAAAGGAGGTTCATAACACTCCTTAATAAATAATAAACCAATGCCAAATGTGAAAAAGGCTAAATCTTGGTTGTCTAAACAGTCACCCTTAGGTGTGAAAGGGGTTGTACATTTTGGCAGGGTCAACCTTGACCAAATCTACAGTGTTGTCATGGAGGAGTGGCCATCAATGAGGCAGAACGCAGTTTTAGATGGAGATGTCTTGTGTGAAAGAAATGATCTCATTGGAAGTGGTTTAGGGTTTTCAAGCTTTTAACTCATAAAAGGAAGAGGATGGCAGCATGAGAAGGTTGTTGATGATATTGTATTTTTGAATATATTGTCTATTTAGACATATATCATTGTCTTGTTGTTTAGCTGAGAATAGTGTTGTTTAGCACTAGGTGTTCCTAATCAAGAATCAACCCTCTTTCCTTATGAGGCCTCTTGTAAGAGTTTGAATTGTATTTTCCACTATCTCGCTAAAGGCCAAGCTTCTTCTTTCATCTAAAATGCAGATCCCGTTGAGGGTTTGGTTGTCTTTGCAAATGTAGCAAGTGGAGGCTAGATCTATTCAGATCTATTCCTTTTCAGTGGAGGAGGGTTCTAATCCATTGGGAGGAGAGTATTAGACATTTTGAGCTTCATTTTATAATCTTGGCAGGTGGCCAAACATATTCTAAACCCTACAGCGCAGTTTTGCTTCGAGATCTGCATTATTCTTGTAGGTGCTGTTGCAGGGTCTTTTGGCACATCATTTGGAGGATTAGTTTTCAAGTGTTAGGGATCTTCCCTTCACTTTCGAGATCCATTGGAGGAGATATATTTGTTATTCATATTAGATCAGATCTAAATACTTCTGAATATTTGAATATTTCTGCAAATCTGCAAACTTATATCTCAAATCTACTTCATGTACATGGTGTAACATTGAAAATCCCAAGGGGATTTTGAAGAGGACCCTATACATTGTATGGATCTATTATAGATCTGACATTTCATGAACTTATTTTCTCTAGATATAATGTGTAATCTACATTATTTTGCAGTAAATAAAATAACGTTGTCAAGCTATTTCTAGTCTTAATAAATGGTTGCAACACTTCTTTTTGAGGACTTTCTTATATTGGAGACTTCTATTTCCTGTTATGCATCTCAAGGGCCATCTTGTACATCTATTTTTCTGCTGTAAATACATTTGAAAGGTCTCCATATTTGCCTCTTGCTTTGTCTTTGATGAACTGCATTATTTTCCTGTATATCTGCATTGTATTGTTGTATTCCCTATTTGGCAATATTACAGTGGGATCAAAGCATCATTTTGGCATAGCCTGTGCTTTCTAAGAAGCCAATATGTCTTATGAAGAAGAAGAACCTCTTACTAACAGAGAGAAGAGGTATCTAAAGAAAATACGAAAGAATAAATTTGATTACACAAATGACAATGAGGACAATGGTAAATCCCCTCTATCTAGAAGTGAAGAAGAAGAAAATGATTTTCCTAAGATCCTTCTTAGAGCAATGCAAGAACTTGCTAGAGATATCAAAGAGGTGAGAATGGATAGAATCAAATAATCCCCTAAAGGATTCCATCTTGGAGAAGGCTTTGGCATGTCTCATCACTAGAGTGATCAACCAATGTATCAGCTACATGTTTCCCAACACTCTACCATGCATACCTTTTTTATTGTGGGAAATGAAGGGTTTCAAGAGCATGAATCTCTTGATGACTATTTTGAATAATATGAGTCTCAAAATTAGAGATTCAAAGATAAATTGATTTTTCAAGAGTTTTTTCACATAAAGGACAAAATAAGTCCAGGGTTTCATCATAGAGGTGGTGGATTCATTCATAATCATGATCAACACCACTCAATGGGAAAATTCCTTTTACCCAACTTTGATGGGTCATCCAAGTGTTCTGCCGAATCTTGGGTAGAAACAATTGACATCTACTTTCAGTTGAACAAGGTCCCAGAGATGGAGGTTATCAAGATTGTAGCACTGTACTTTGAAGGTGAAGCACATGATTGGTGGTTCCATGGCTTATGTGCATTGGGTGATTCCAATGTTACTACTTATTCATAGTTGACTAGAAGGCTAGTGGAAAGATTTTATAGAAGATATCCAGAGGCACCATTCATGAGCCTTGTAAAGTTGAAACAATCAAGTAATATAGAATCTTACATTTCTGAATTTTTAAGATTATCTGTTATGGTTCTTGATTTGTCAGCAGCAAGAAGGGTGTACATGTTCATCGATGGTTTAGATGAACCTCTTCATGGGTTAGTTAAATATACCAAGCCCACTACTCTAAATGATGCTATTGAAAGGGCTAGAGACCTTCAAGATGCCTTGCCAAAAGCAAAGGAAAGCTTTCAGCATAAGCCCTATTTTCCTTAAAAGGGAAAGGAAGAGAAATCCGCTCCTTCCAAGGAGAGCTCCTATAAGGAGCCTCTTGATGACAAAGTCTAGAGAGATCTAAGAAGAAGGAAGCTTTGCTTCACTTGCCAAGAATCATGGGCACCTGGACATAGATGTGCTACTGGAAAAGCACATTACATAGAGGTATTCTCAGATAATGAGGAGGAAGAAGAAGGTGAACCAAGAAGAGGTCACATCATTGACACTGCAGGATGAGAGCTAACACCATCACGAGATGGGAATGGATCATTTGCTCCTATTGGAGGGGCTCTTGATCTGTAAGAGGAGTACCTAAGTACTTTACCTTAAGAGTTCAAGGTTCCATATTGAATCAGAGGGTTTATGTTCTGATTGATTGTGGGGCTACCCCCAATTTCATTGATGCCCAACTAGTGCAAAGGAGGGCAATACCCACTAATGATTTTGAGGCATTCTCTGTTTTCATACTAGGAGATAGAACAATGCAATGCATGCATTATGTCCCATCACTTTCACTCGCCATGGGGACTTATACATTGATTGATCACTTCTCTGTGGTTGACATACTTGAGACTAATGTGATTTTGGGAGTTCAATGGTTGATTAAATTAGGAAAAGTCACCACAAATTAGGAGGTTTTGCAAATGGAATTGGTGGAAAAGAAGAGTGGTGAAACTCAAATGATCAAAGGCATGCATACATATATCTCACATACCACTTCCACACAAATATTAGAGATGTATTTTTGCAGTGGAAGTAAAGACCTTACAATCCCATCTATCATGCTCATGAGATTGTTGCATGTGACACTTTTATATAGTGGAAAACCACCTGGGAGGCCACCTGATTCAGATTTTGTGGGTGATATCTCACAACATGATGCTCTAAGCTTAGATCCAGGAGGGATGGGAGCATTGGAAGACAACGATAAAACGTTGGGAGTCTTGGGTAGGCTCAAGGAGGAGGGCAATCTTCTGGCAACATCATCATTACCCACTCTCATTTCTGATTTTGCATTGTGGGAGGAGAAGAAGGGAACGAATGACCTTCCAACACATACCTTTGGCATGGGATATTTCAAGGAGTAGAGGAGCCACATGACAGAAATTTCAGTTGATAGATCATCAGTGCTATCATTGTTGGGAAGTTTAGATCCATGTTGGAAATCCCAGTTGTTGGTGGATTATTCCAAGGATCTTCACCCTTGTATGATACTTGATGAAAAACTACATGAAGAGGGATATTTGGTCCAAGAGGGATTTATATATCATCATGATAAGATCTTCTTGTCTAGGGCCTCCAAGCTCAAGGAGAATTTGCTACAAATAGCCTATGGAGAGTTCTGTTTCAGCCACATATATTCCATGAAGATCTACAACATCATCATGAGGAGCTTTGATTGGGAAGGATTTGAAGGAGAAATACATCACCATTTTCAAGAATTAATGAACCATGTGGAGTTGGGACAGCTAAATGACTCTATAAAAGAGTTATTTAAAACATCTCTTCCTTATTTTGGGAGAGGAGATAGATTTATGCACCACTCCATTTGTGTGAAGAGGATTGTTGGTGAAGAACACACTCATGTAAATCATGTTTTATTTTTTGATTGTATGTATTCTTTCACCATGTTTATGCAGGCCATGACTCCAAGGAGGAGTATAGTATCTTATAAACTTCATGGCAAACTTCGGGCCACAAAAATTTCTAAACTTGGCCGCTCCATTGGTGGACAAGGGGAGATCTTGTTTCATGATGGGTGCATTCCTAAGGCACCAAATATATCTCACACTTTCAGCCATAGTGATATGACATGAGCAGCAAGTAAGTGGTTGGAAAACCACTTATGACATCTTGATTTCATGCATGTAGGAGATGCATCATGTTGGTTCCACATGTGCGACTATGACCCACCTCCATATGCACAAATTTTTGTTTTTATGTATATAGTTTTTCTCCCAAACATTGATGATATACTTGTACTTTTTATGGGCATCTATGGAGGGAGGATGGGAGGTATGTATGTGCCCTATGAGATGGATATTCTCCATGTATCTTATGCTACATGTTTCAGGGGGAACATTGGGCAAACCATGTTTGTTTCATTTGAGCTATTGTCTTCTTATAGGATGGATTATTTGCATCTCATGAGAAATTTGGGGGAACAATTCATGGAGGGTTGGATTGGGGAACACTTAGCCTATGGAAGAATCTTATCGCGTGATGGTGTCACCAATGTAGGAGGAGAAGAGTTGTAGCACTCAACTTATCAGTTGCTTGACGACAAGCAACATTTGGGAGGGGAGGATTGTAATATTCCCAATTAGTCCTAAGCTAATTGAAATATTCATTTTTGTTTTATTTCTTTGTTTGAAGAATAAAAGAGAAAGGGAGATTCATAATACTCCTTAATAAAGAATAAATCAATGCCAAATGTGAAAAAGGCTGAATATTGTTTGTCTACACAAGCACCCTTAGGTGTGAAAGGGGCTGGAAATTTTGTTGGGTCAACCTTGACCAGATCTATAGTGTTGTCATGGAGGACTGGCCATCAATGAGGCACAGCGCAGTTTTAGATGGAGGTGGCTTGTGTGAAAGAAGTGTTCTCATTGGAAGCGGTTTAGGGATTGCAAGCTCTTAACTTATAAAAGGAAGAGGATGGAAGCATGAGAAGGTTGCTGATGATATTTTATTTTTGAATATATTGTATGTTTAGACATATATCATTCTCTTGCTATTTAGCTTAGAATAGTGATTTTTAGCATTGGGTGTTCTCAATCAATAATCCCACCTCTTTCCTTGAGAGGCCTCTTGGAAGAGTTTTCATTGTATTGTCCACTATCTAGCTAAAGGCCAAGCTTCTTCTTTCAACTACAATGCAGATCCTGTTTAGGGTTTGGTTGTATTTGCAAGCTTCAGCAAGTGGAGTCTAGATCTATTCAGATCTAGGCCATTTCAATGCTCCTTTTCAGTGGAGGAGCGATCTAATCCATTGGGAGGAGATTATTGGATTTTTTGAGCTTCATTTTCTGATCTTGGCAGGTGACCAAACATATTATAAACTCTACAACAAAGTTTTTCTTCCAGATCTACGTTATTCCTATAGGTGTTGTTGCAGGGTCATTTGGCACATCACTTGGAGGATTGGTTTTCAAGTGTTGGGGATCTACCCTTCACTTTGGAGATCCATTGGAGGAGATCTATTTATTATTCATATCAGATCAGATATGAATTCTCCTCAATATCTGAATATTTCTGCAGATCTGAAAACTTAGATCTTGTTAGACTCCTATACCAATAGGTTTCATCTTTCATGATTGTCTTGATGGAATTATGGAATATGTTCAAACCTTCTTACTTGAGCAAAGGTGTTCCATATTCTTAAAAAACCAAAAAATCAAAAAAAGTTAAAAAATGTAAAGAGGGTATACCCTAAAAGAAAGATCAAAGGGTAAAAAGAATAAAATGGTCAAAAAAGTGAAAGAAATGAACCCCAAGTAAAAATAGACCAAGGAAAGTGTGCAAATCCAAATGCCACTGCTATTTCATTTTTGTAATAAATCAATTGTGTGCGGCTTGTCAAACTTTTGCCACAATTTATGAATAAGTCAAACTGTTTAAACTTGGCTTAGTCATATTTCAATTTCATGTTATAGATTAGAGAATAAATATCTAGCCAAACGGTTTAATCTTGGCAGATAAGTAGCTAGGTAGAGTGAATAAAAGGTGCTCAACAGTTTAATCTGAGCCCTTGGATGTAATAAGGGTAGAAATAGATAGATTTATCATGTAAAAAGAAAATATTGAAAAGGGTTTGCAAGTCTAAATGCACCCTAATACAGAAGAGAAAATGGTAGTGTTAAGTAGATAGGGTAGGTAGATGGTGCTGCAAAGTGTTATCTGATGAATGATGCTGCTACATGTTTTTGATCCTTTACTTTCATCATAAGTACTGAAGCAGGAAATACAATGGAAAATCATTGCAAGCAAAGTCAAAAAATCATTAACCTCCCTCATCATTTTCCCCCTTAAAGGTTTTACTAATTTCCCCCAAAAGTACTAAGGTGTTTGGAGATCAAAAGGGCTCAAGGCATTTCCTTGACTTCTGGAGGGACCGGACCCTCGGCCTGATGATCAAAAAAAGACCTAAGTATTTGAGATAATTCATCATTGTTATATTCCATTTTTAACTTTCTCCTAAGTAAAATCACATTTTACTTAGGAAACTGATGCATAATTTCATAAAAATCCCTCAAGATAAACTTGCTATTCTAAGAAGTGTTGGAGATAAAATGTTGCAATTTACTTCACAAGTAATCACTTTCTTAGATATGTAAAAATATTTTGAGTTTCCTTGTCCTCTGCCATATTAACATTTAACTTTATTTACTAAATCCCTAGTCAAATACCCTATCCTAAATATATAAATCCCTTTTTATAAATAACCCAAAAACCCTCCTATTATAAAGTTTAACCAAAGTATTTTATATCCCCGCGCATTTAAAATAAAAACCCATTATATGCCCTTTGGTTAAAATTATCAATATGTTATAATCCCGCCCCTATGGTGAATCAGTTGTATTGATTAATTTACCATATAAATAAAATATATGCACGAAAACTTTAAACATGCTAGATGTATGTTTAAATAAAAAATATCAATAAAGTTTCGAGAAAGCCTTGCGCCACCGTGGTTCGTCTACGTGGCATTCCACTTAAGCCAATTCCGCCGCAACCCCTTTCTTTTACATACGGGATTAATTAAGTCATCTGGACTAATTAACAACCTTCTCCGCCTATTAAAAATCCCCCGGGGTGATTAAATTACGCGTTAAAATCTTTTAAAAACCCGACGGGCCCACCTTTGAACCCTCCGCCTATCTCCCCATCACCCCAGCCGTTGGATCAGCCTCCCGCAGATCAACGGCCAGCGTTGATCCCACTGCCCATCCCGTGTGAGTTCTTTAACCAGCGGGGGATGGGTGGTTTTGAATAGTCAGACCATCCACGTGGCGAGAAACCTATGGAATCGCTGCCCCTCCGATAAAAACCATCCTCGACCAAAAGCGGTGCGGGAATACCACTTACCGCTTACCGCTTACTGCCGGCTTACGTCACCCCGTATGTCGATGACGTCATCACCTCGAAAAAATAAAAAATACTTTTAACTTGCGAATAAAGCCATTTTTCGTGTTTTTCGTGTTCTTTTCGTTATTTTGAAAACGACAGAGCTCCCGCTGCGATTTTCAAATTTTCACTGTAATTGATCATTTCGCCCCAAAATTCTGCTGCGCCCGTGTTGAAGAACAGTCCCGCCATTGCCTGTTACCTGTTAAAGAACCAGTTTCCCTCTAAAAGCAGGTATTTATCCTTTACGGCCCGACTGCAAGTAAAACTCAGTTTCCTTTGTTTTTTTTCGTTGAAAAAGTGGTTAAAAATCATCACTGAGTCCTCCCTGGAGATTTTAAACCTGTGAAATTGCTCCCCAAACCTGCAAATTGTTCCAATTTCCTTCATTTCAAGAATTCCGCCCGGCCCGTGAACAAAACCAAAAACCTCCATTTTTGAATCCACAAGAACCAAAATGGAGGTCCCCGCAGCTCTGAATATCGCCCCATTGAATGCTCCTCACCGTGAATTAGACTATTTACCTCTAATAGATGAAGATTTCCAAATTAAAGACCTGCATTTTGATGAAAGTCCCCTATTGAGCTATTGTCGCTGCAGAGACGAATACTCAAAGGGGCAAGATCTTATAGGGTTGTGGGAATCCAATCTCCCAAGGTATCTTATTCCTTCAGTCCTTATTTTCCCAGAAATCATTCATTACTGTCATTCAAACTATGATCCCACATAGAGGGTAGTATTAGCTCCTGATCAAAGTGTTATGTTTCCCATCACTCCACAGGCTATCAATGCCATGTTGCACTTTGAACCAGACCAAGAGTTAGCACCATTGTCCATGGAAGGATTGATTGAGAAAACCAGGCAATTAACCCCAGAGAAGCTAAAATCCATGTGTCGGCATTTCATGCTACCTGAGCATCAGCCAAAAGGGTCTCCCCCCTATGGTTTTTACTATTTCAATACATTGGGAAGGCTCATTGTAAATATAATATCTTTTGTCCTAGGATTTAACACCAGTGAATATGTAGATGAGATAACCTTGGCTCTGCTATCAATTTTTACTCCTGGGCAACCTCCTGAGATCAAATATGACTATGCTTCTTTTATAGCCAGCAAAATCCATGATCAATTCTTAAGGCTAGATACTGAAAAAGTTTTTAAGTACTCCTCAGTTATCTATCATCTCATGATCTTCTATCAGTCAAAAAGGTTCCCTTTCCCTGTACAGAAACTTGATGCCAAGAAAAATCCCAGGTCAGTCATTTTTTGGTCCCCCATCATTCATTTTTCCTCTGATTCTCCCTACTCCTACTCAGAATTCATTGATCAGTTTGTATATCCAGCAACAACTTTATTAACAGGAATTTCTCCCCCAAGACTAAGCAATGAAATTAGAAAGACCTTGCAACTGTCAAAGAGTTATAAGGTTGGGGATTGGTACTTATACCAAAACCATACAGTCATCGGGATTTATGGATGTGAATTACATCCATTCAAGTTACCCAGATATGTACCAATGAGAATTTTTGCCTTGGAATACTTTAGGCAGATGAACAATTCAGATGTGATCCATTTCTGCAATGTAAAGAAGAAAGCTCAGTTAAGGATCAAAATCCAATTAGGTCCTTTCATCTGCAATTCTAGGGAGGCTGAGAGAGAAGCATAACTTCTATTAGAGAAAAAGTTCCAGACATCTTTCCGTTGGGTTCCTTATGACCCCTTTGGTTTTATTTGTGAAAAGAGATTAAAAAACAAATCATCTCCCTATATACACCACAAGATTCCTGATCTAGAACAATATGCAAATCAAGATGAATGGGTTGAAGGAACTCTTGTTGAAGAAGAAAGTGAAGCAGACAGAATGAATAAGATTATGAAAGATGTTGAGAAGAACTTTGACCTAGAAACGTGTGGTCAAATGCAGGTACCCTATATTGGCACATCTTCAGCAGCCACTCTACAGCAAGCATTACAGGAAGACAGTCCATCAATAGCAGCAGAACCCAAGGGTAAAGGAAAGGAACCTGTAATCCAGGTTATTGAAACTTTGGTCATGGCTAAAAAACCACAGAGTTCCAAAGCACCGGAACAATCTCAGGCTTCTCCCACACCAGCAAAACACATCCAAGTTCCAGAGATGCAAACTCCACTGAATGTGGAAATAGGGAAAAAGAGGCTAGCTCCAGACACCACACCTTCAAAAGGAGCCTCACAGGTTTATCAAGCTAAAAAACACAAATCTGATCCACCTCCAGATGTAGAAATTATAGATGAAGTATTTGATGATGGGAGGGAAGATAGTCAGCAAACAGGCACAGCAAGTGAAACAAACATAAGCCAGAAAGGGATACAAAAGCAATTAAGCACTGAAGTATCTTCTTTCAGACCGCTAAAGACAGATACTAGAGATATTAAAAGAACCTTCATTAATATTAAAACAAAGAATGATCCATTGAAAATGAAGGTATATGATCAGTATATGAAGATGGCTCCCCATAATCAAGAAAGGCTAATGTCAACATTTGACCTTTCACAAGGTAAAATGCTGATGAGCCACTTCAAAGCAAAGGTGCCAAAACCAACTTCAGCAGCAGATTACATCAGAACAAATTTTGAAGTTTTAGCAAAGGAGATTCATCCCCTGGACCAGATAGAACTACATAGACAAACTGGGGAAATGGTTTATTCTACTCTCACCAACAAGGCCATGGCAGCTTTAACGCTGCAAGATTCTTTGAATAACACTACTGCACAATTGAAAATTGAGAAGGCCTCCTCACAGGCCAAGGATAATAGAATAAAGTCTCTAGAAGAGATCATCATTGGTTTGGGTCACAATCCCAAAGACATTAAAGGTATTGAGGCATTGGTAAAGAAGAAAGAGGATGATATAGCTGCACTCAGAAAACAACTAAAACTACCAGCCTCGAGGCACCCTCAAACCCAGGAAGTTATAAAAGGAAATTCACAGGAAGAAATGATGGAGTTGCTCCTGAATATGACTGAGCGACTTAATGAAACAGAGAAGGAGTTGGAAAAAGCATTGCAGGAACAGGAAATTATCAAGCAGACATCAGCAACAGGTACTACAACAGCAGGACAGCAGGAACAACCATCTCAGGTGAACACTTCTAATCTGAATTCTGAGGACTTAATAAAACAGATGGAGAGTTTGCAGCTAAGGGTCACAGAACTCCAAGAAACAAAATTGAAATTAGTAAAATTAGAGGAAAAATATGACACATCTAAAAAGACAGCTGCTGATAACACCAGAGAGATAAAAAGATTAGAAAAATTGGTTGAGGCTTTGGAAAAGGATCTTTCTTTGGAAAAGCCTCTAAAGGAAATAAATGATATTCTTTGGGGTAACATCATAGAATTAATAAAGGTCATATGGCCCTCCATTCAAGCTATCTTTGAACAAAATGAGCTGGTTAAAATTGCCCAAGAAGAAATAAACAGGACCAGAAATGAATTAAGAGGCAGGCCTGAGCAGGCCAATCAGCTCATTCAATTTTTGAACTCCAGAACAAAGCAACAGCTTGCATTGTTAGGAATTGATGACAGGACAGGCGCAGTTTTGGAAGCAAAGAGAGTTTTCACCAAGAGGACTTTCATGCAAAATTTAGAAAGGAAGTGCACAGAAATTTTGGTTGATATCAACATTTTCAGAGAGAAATTTCAAGCTTTGCTGGATAGTGGGTTACCAAGTCCCATGCTCACAGAAGATCAAATATTAGACTTGGAAACCTATGAGAAGAGAATAAAGGCTCATGCTAAAAATACAGCTGTTGGTTCTACTAGCTCATCAGAATGGACATTACCAACTGGGAAAAGTATTTATGATAAAGTGAAGAATTTATTTCATCTGGAACATGAAATAAAGTATCTATTTCCGAATGAGCCCACCTTTTATAAACTTACTGAAGCAGATGAAACTTTAAGGAAGCTCAGAAGAACTATGATACCAGATGATCAATGGTGGAAGGAAATGTTGGAAATTCTGTAAAAGTTGTCTTCAGGATGAGAATTTATCTTTACTATCAAGTAAATGGTAAAAACAGGAAAACAGATGAAAGAGTATCAGGTGAAAAGGTTAAAGAGTATACGTGAAAATAAAGAGTGTCCAACAAGCCAAAGAAATACTGCAAGGGACAGCACAGAGCCCTATTTTAGCACCTACCTCCAGCACGTCCACGAAGAAAGGAACAACACATCGGCAGTTACACATGATTCTATCCACGAGACCGTTGTCTCTTGTTTGTTTGTAAAATATGCTTTAAGTCAGCCTAGTTTGTTGGCTAAGTTAGTGTAAGATTGTTTTAGATTATTTTGTGTATAAATAAACCCTCAAAGAGAGTGTTGAGGGTGGATTCTATTACTCTGCTGTAACATTGAGATTTTCGGAATAAAAGCTTTTGGAGAAATTTACTTGTGGCTTGCTGGATGACGATTTGAAAGCACTGGACTTGTTGCGGGATTCATGTGTTGGACTACAGTTCAATAAGTGTTTCTACCTTTTGTCTGAAATTTTATATTAGTTTTTAATACCATCATATCCATTTCTGAATAATTTACATAAAAGATTGAAACAGAATTTTCTTAATTGTACTCTGTTTTCAAATGTGATTGTTCTTAATGTTTTCTTCTAAATTAGCTATAAGCATGAATTCTTAAATGCTCCTGCTTTGCTAATTTAAACATTGTTGATTACTATAATAAAGAATCTTTCATTGCTCTTTGTTTGTAGTCATTTCACTTCTTTCTTCTGAACATGGTGAAAGATTCTTAGCTGCCTTTCATCCCTTCAAGATCATCCCATCCACTTTAAATTTTAAGGATTGTTCTCTGTCTAGCTATCTTTCCCTGTAATAACATCTTGTGTTTAGAATAGAAATCCAGTAAAGCCATCCTTTGACTCCATAGCCCAATGGACTGAAAGCTCTCAACCTTGCCCTTAGTTTGTGGATTCCACCATTTTCCCAAAACAAACTTTGAATCTATAACTAGCCTAAAACCTTCCAAGAACAAAGATAAATTATAAAGAGAGAGCCCTCTCTTG
The DNA here is from genome assembly GCA_034641835.2 of Pinus albicaulis. Classification (NCBI taxonomy): domain Eukaryota; kingdom Viridiplantae; phylum Streptophyta; class Pinopsida; order Pinales; family Pinaceae; genus Pinus; species Pinus albicaulis. The sequence goes on along the minus strand of CM076574.1, from coordinate 662,360,146 downwards.
ATGCAGATTGGCTAGATTCTGCATCTAAAAGGTTGGTTTGTGGTTACCTCGAGTATACTTTCCTCTTACACAACTTCTAGGAAAACCTGAGTGATAACAGATCTCAAATCTACTTCATGTACATGGTGTAATGTTGAAAACCCCAAGGGGATTTTGAAGAGGAGCCTATATAGTGTATGGATCTATTATAGATCTGAAATTTCATGCACTTATTCTCTCTAGATCTAATGTGTAATCTACAGCATGTTGTAGTTAATAAAATAACATTGTCAAGCTATTTCCAGTCTTAATACATGGTCGCAACACCTTTTTTTGAGGACTTTCTTCTATTGGAAACTTCTATTTCTTGTTATGCATCTCATGGGCCATCTTGTACATCTATATTTCTGATGTAAATACATTTGAAAGGTCTCCATATTGGCCTCCTACTTTTTCTTTGATGAACTGCGTTATTTTCCTGTATATCTGCATTGTATTGTTGCATTCCCTATTTTGGAATATTACACACACATATGTATAATTTCACATTGGGTTTTGTTGAGGATCAATTCATTAATTTCTCCTTCAAGGTGCGGAAATCTAGTTCCATCACCCGCCTAGTTCCTCAGTGACTCGATACGAGTCACATATTTGTGTTGGGGGCCTGTTGGAGCAGGGTCCCCTAAGGCACAAGTTTCGAAGACAATTTTGTATGCTTTTGTATGTGTGCGCTATGCAAATGGAGTCAAGGGGCTTTGGTTTGGGTTAAAGTCCCCAAGTTTGTTCTAAATGGGCTTAAATGTAAACTGTGGGCTTCAAACCATGGTTTGAGACCGTAGTATCTACGCGTTACGTGTATATAAATAGATAGAGTATGTCTAAGCTAAGAAGTGATATATGTGCTATAATATATTGATTTTCTGATAATTTATTGCATCTGTAAGGGTTTTGGGTTGGGTTAAGATGCTCCTTCTGGATGTGTGCGTGGAGACCTAGGCCTAGCTATGTACGAACTCTGTTAATTATGTGCGCAGAAGGGTTACTAAGGGTTTTGGAAGAAAAATTGATGTATTGATAGATCTGAGAATTAATTGATATAGCGGGAATTATAGAAATATATAGTTCAATAAGTAATTCTCTAATATAGATTATAAATTCATAAGATTTAAGATAGAACAAAACACGGGTTATTCTTACTTAATTATCTTCATAAACATAAAATATATGAAAAAATAAAAATGTAATGAATACTAGAAAACTTACAAGAGAACAAACTAATTGAAATAAATGCAGAGTCCTTTTATTATCATGAATGATAAAATCTCATACACTTCTGCTTACAAATTCTCATCTAAGGGTGAAACCCTTAATAACTCGAATGGAGAGTTATTTATACTAGTTTCTATCACTTAGAAGTATCAAAACTAATTACAAAAATAGTGTAATATTCCCAATTAGCCATGAGCTAATTGGAATATTCAATTTCGTTTTGTTGCTTTGTTTAAAGAATAAGCGAGAAAAGGAGGTCCATATTTCTCCTTAATAATGAATAAATCAATGCCAAATGTGAAAGAGACAACTCTTGGCAGCTTAATTGAAGCACCCTTGGTGTAAAAGGGACTCGATCACTTTGACTGGGTCAACCATGACCAAATCTACAATGCTATCATGGAGGAGTGGCCATCAATGAAGGACAATACAATTTTAGATGGAGATGCATTGTGTGAATGTAGTGATATTTTTGGATGGGGCTTTGGGGTTGCAAGCTCATATTCTATTTAAGGAAGAGGATGGCAGCCATATGGAGGTTGTTGGTGTATATTATATTTCTGAATATATGGTCTGTTTAGACATATATTTTTCTCTTGTTGTTTAGCTGAGATAGAGTTCTATTTAGCACAGAGTGTTCCTGATCGGGAATCCCACCTCTTCCATTGAGTACCTCTTGGAGGAGTCTTGCACTATATTTTCCACTATCTAGCTTAAGGCCAAGCTTCCTTTTTCAGCTAAAACACAGATCTTGTTGAGGATTCGGTTGTTTTTGCAAGCTGTAGCAAGTGGAGACTAAATCTCTAGATCTACGCCATTACAGTGCTCCTTTTCAATGGAGGAGTTTACCACTTCATTGGAAGGAAATTATTGGAGGGAATTGAGTTCATTTTCAGATTTTAGCATCAGGAAAAACTTATTTTAATCCCTACAGCACAGTCTTACCACAAAATCAGTGTTATTTCTGTAGGAGGAGTTGCAGGGTGGCTTGGCACACCATTTGGAGAGCTAATTTTCTAGTGATGGGGATCTGCCCTTCACTTTGAAAATATATTGGAGGAGGCTATTTTATTGATCATATTAGATTATCTGCACTTTCTAGATCTGTATTTTTCAGTAGATCTTCAGTCTTAGATCTCAGATCTGCAACTTGTACTTGGTTTTGTTGAAAACGATTAAGGGGTTCTTGAGAGGAGCTTGTATAGTGCATTGATTTCATATAGATCTAAATTTTTATGCACATAGAAACTCTAGATATGATGTATAATATAATGATGTTGTAGAACCAATAAAATAACGTTGTAAGGGTTTTCCAGCTTTTATACATGGTTGCGGCACCTCTTGTTGCATAATTTGTGTCCAATGGAGACTTGTATTTCTTGTTATGCATCTTATGTCCCATTCCTTATGTATATTTTTTTGTTGTAATGAAATATGAAAGGTCTCCATATTGGCCTCTTTCTTCATAAATTATTATCTACGTTATTGTTCCATCATTTTGCACTATATTTCTGCATTTCCCATTAGGAAATATTACAGTGGTATCAGAACATCATCTTAGCACAGCCCGTGAATTCTAAAAGCCAATATGTAATCTGAAGAAGGAGAGCCTCTTTCTAACAGAGAGAAGAGGTATCAAAAGAGAATTCATAGCAGGTTTGATTATATTGATGAGAAAGAGAACAAGGGTAAAACCCCTTTATCTGGAGGTGAAGATGAAGAGAAGGAGTTCCCTAAGATCCTTCTTAGAGCCATGCAAGACATTGCTAGAGAGATCAAAGAGATGAGAATGTAAAAATTCAAGGAATCCCATAATGGATTTCACCATGGAGAAGGCTTGGGCAATTCTCATCACTGGAATGATCAACTAGTTCATCAACCACAAGTTTCCCAACGCTCTACCGTGCCTACATTTTTTTCTGTGGGAAATGAAGGGTTTTAGGAGCAAGAATCCCTTAAAGAATATTTTATGGAGTATGAATATCAAACTCAGGGGTTAAAATATCACTTGGGTTTCTAGGATTTTTTTCAAATAAAGTACAATAGAAAACCAAGGCATCATCATAGAAGTGGTGGATTCATTCAGAATCATGATCGACATCACACTATGGGTAGATTATTTTTACCCAATTTTGATGGGTCATCCAAGTGTACTGCCAAATCTTGGGTAGAAAAACTTGATATCTATTTTCAGTTGAACAAGTTTCCAGAGATGGAAGCCATTAAGATTACAACGTTTCACCTTGAGGGTGAAGCACATGACCGATGGTTCCATGGCTTTCCTAGATTGGGTCATGCCAATGTGATTGCTTATTCAGATTTCATTAGAAGGCTAGTGGAAAGATTTTGATAGAAGAGATCCAGAAGCACCATTCATGAGCCTTGAAAATTTGAAACAATTAGGTAATTTATAAACTTACATCTCTAAATATTTAAGACTTTTTTTTATGGTTCCTGATTTGTCTGCAGCAAGAAGGGTGTACATGTTCATTGATGGTTGTAATATCCCAAAATGGGAATGCACCTCAAAGCCTGCTGGAATAATGTTCTCTTCAAAAATTGGTGCACTGAAATTATTTTTCAACTCTTGGATCCCTTAGATCAGTGGATCTACTATCGAAATCCAAAAGGAGAGAAAAAAAAATCAAACTAGGTGAGCTAAACAGACCTCCCACCACCTAGTATGGCTGGAAAACACCCAATGAAGGGGCTACAACTATATGCAACAAACTGCTTCAGAAATAATGCAGTTCCACTGAATTAAAGTAGGAGGCCAATATGGAGGCTCAAATATCATATGTACAACGTAAATTAGATTTACATTACAGCCCATACAGTGTACAAGAGAAGGTAGAAGACTATACATGAATAAACCCTCAGAAATGAGGTGTTGCAACCACAAGAAATGTCCGCATAAACTTGAAAGAATTATTTTAATGGGCTGAAGTAGTAGTATATTATAAATCATATATAGGGAAGATATTTATATAAAAATATAGATCTAATCTAGATCTGTATACAAGAAAATCTCATCTATACATTCCCCTCGGGGTTTTGTGCAAAACATGAGAGTACAAGAGTATATCTTAGATCTAGAGTTGAAGATCTGCAGTAATATTAAATAATCTCTAAGCCATATGATAGAATAGAAAATAGGATCTGAAAAAATATGGATTGGATGGAAAATCCATAGATCACCATAATGAGAGGAAGAATCCTATCACCAGAGATCTCTCCTCCAAAATGCAGACAAAACACCCTGCAACTGCAAACTTGAAAATAACACAGTTTGGGAAGGGAAACTCTGCTTTAATCTCTGAGAATGATTTGGCCTGATGCCAAGGTCTGGATCTATAGTTCCAATGATCTAGGACACACTTGAAAATGGGATAGAAGACTTTCCCATTGAAAAGGGGGTGCTAGATGTGCGTAGATATGAAGAGGTCTATCCTCCACTTGTTGCAACTCACAAGGACAACCCAACCATAAATAGGATCAGTGATATAGGTGTAAGGTTAAGCTTGGCCCAAGCCTGATAGTGGACAAGACAAGAAAAACGCCTCCAAGAGCTACTCTAGGAAGGAGGTGGGATTCCCGCCCAGGAACACGCAATGCTAAACAACATTATTCTCAGCTAAACAGCTAGAGAATGAGAAATGTCTAAGCAGAAAAATTCTTCTAAGATAATATCTTCAACAACCCCCCTCATGCTTCTCTCCTCTCCCTTTTATAATATAGGAGTCTTTTCAAACCATAAACCACTTCATCAATTTAGCTCCTTTCACATGTAGAGCCTCCATCTAGAACTGTAATGTGCCTCAAGGAGGTTCAATGCGTCTAGACTACGCTATAGATATGGTCATGGTTGACTTGGTCAAGTGCTCAACCTCTTTCACACTAAATTGTGTTATAAAATGGCCTAGATTTAGCCTTTTTTACATTGGGCATTGATTTATTTTAATGTTTTTAGGAGTTTTACATGTCCTTCCTTACAATTTGTTCATAAACACGAAAAGCAAAAAAAAAGAAGAAAATTTGAATATTCCTATTAGCTTGGGCTAAGTGGGAATATTACAGTCCTCCCCTCCAAAATGTTTCTTGTCCTCAAGCAACGGATAAGGTGAGTCCTGAAAAATATCCCCTTCTTCTCTTGTCACCTCCTCATCCAATAGTCTCCACCATTGCTTCAGATTTTCTGCAACAGTTTTGTCTCCCAATGGTTCCTCTCAAGTGTGCAAGTTGGCCTTTTGTGAATAAACCCAATGGCTCTCATCATGAAGGACTGGAAGGTCTATATGGAAACCTCCTTGCTGATCCATGGCCCCCTAAAAATAGAAGTGATGCCAATCATGCGAGATTTCATCATCCATGAAAGACTCCCATCTCCATGCTATCATCGAAATGAAATGAATCACCTCCTAGCTTGGAAATTCATAGAAAAAATACTCCCAAATACTTATTAGAGGCATGCCCCAAACAAACATATGACTCACCTTACAAAGAAACAAGTGGTCTACCATAGTGGCCATATAATATCCCATGCTCCCCTTGAAACATGTAGTGCAAATAGTGTGGTAAACTCCTTCCCCAAGGACACATCCAACCAATGTGCCTTCCCTCCATCCATGTTCCAAACAAAGACAAGAACAATTTCAGCATATGGAATCATAATTAGAGTCATGCTAGCTTCCATATGCAACAGTGGAGAAGGACAATGGTCCCTCAAGTGAAACCAGCGCAATTTTACTCCTAACTACCTCAAAATATGATATGAAAAGTGTTTTCCCCAACACTTGTTTGCTGCCCCATCCTTCTTGCATGCTTGGAGAAAGTGCATAATATTTGGTGTAAATGAATCAAACGATGAAGAGTATATCATCTCTCCAAGGCCCTTCAAGGAATGGAAAAAATCCTCATTTTTCATAGCCCCAAGTGGCCTATGAAACCCATTAAAAATAATGCTCCCTCTTGGAGGAAAGTCCTGCACATGAGTGTTAGAAAAATACAAGCATATAGTAGATAAATCAGGATATTCAGAGATATAAGTTCCTCCATATACTTGTCTTACATTAGTGAGGTAACTCATGGATGAGTTCCTTCTCACACTCAATGAATAAGGAGGTGTTGAGGATGCCTTTTTCCAAGAGCTGTGTTCCTCCTCAACCACCAAATGATCCATGCACTTCCTCATATGAGAGTGCATCTAATTATTGAGATCTTCCCACATGAATCCCTCCAATATAGTATGGCATGTTTTAATGAAGCTAGTGGGTTTAGAAATCAATATCTCATAGCTTGCATTAAGTAGTTTGTCTTTGAGTTTGTAGTTTTTAGATAAGCAGATCTGATCATAGAAATAAATGACTCCACTAACTACTTTATACCTCCTATCTATCATTTTCCCATCAAGAACCTTACATGTGAAGAGGTCCTTGGAATTTTCCATCAAGAGTAGGGACTCCCAATAAGGATCTAGGCTTCCCAACATTGATAGTGCTGTAGAAGTCTGACATGAAGTATCTGTCATATGATGGCTCTACTCCTTGACATGCTTTATGTCAAAGTCACATGTTGGAGTAATTCCAACTTTCTTTTGCTTCCCCTCTTGCAGCTGATCTTGTTCAATACAATATTTAAGTTTAGGAGAGTCATCCTTCTTTTGAAAGGTTCTCCTCCTACAAAACTCCCACATTTTTTCTCTTGCATACAAGAATGGAAATACCTTGTTGTCATATTCAAAAATTTTCATTATATATTGGAGTATATTTTGTTTCTCCAAGGCTATGGATTGGCCTTTTGATACCATGCTCATATCAACACAGATTTTTTAATCTCTTCTTTCCAATGCAAATAGATGAATGGAAGATAGCAAAGTCAATTTCAGAAAATTTCTTAGCTCCCTATTAATGATCCTCAGCGTTGTAGTAGCTCCTCTCAAGATTCCCTCTTTAGAAATATATGTTGCTGCTACATATAGTTGAGAGAAAACTTTAGCTTTCTTCCAATCAGGGGGTCTCCCTGGTGGAATTCCTTCATGCAAAGAGACATCAAGGCATAGAGTAGGATACATAGATGTATGGACTAACTTGTCCTTGCCTTCATTGCATATATCCTCATGACTTCTCTATACATCAATATTATAAAATAAAGAGGGATGTATAATCCTCATCATATGGTGCTTTCCCTCCCTTTTATCTTCTGCAATATTCATATTCTCACCATTTGATAATGATGGCACATGCTGCACATGGATTGTGCCACAATCTCCATATGTGAGATTCTCTGGAACTCCTCGCAATAGTGCAATAGTTTCTATCCTTGGAGACATTTTTCCTCCTTCCTCTCCATGAGGGTCTAGGTGTGCCCTTGTCATGATTGCGATATTATTCCCAGCCTTCTCTTCCTTGATCTTGCAAGACCCTTGGAAGCTCAAGCGATTCTCTCTCTTTGGCAAATCTCCTTCCTTCCTCTTCATGAAGAAGTTGCTGACAGAACGTTGTAGATTTGATGATATGTATGAGTGCTCATATCCATGAGATGAGGACTTAGAACCTTCCTCATTTATGTATCTTGTAGATCTTGATGAGGGATCTCCATGTTTTTCCCTCTTGATTTCTTTGATGTCCTTGTTGATACCCCGCAGAGCTTGAGATAGACGTTTTGTGAACCTCTTTTCTCCATAAAACAAGGGTTTAATTTGATTTATCTTTTAGATATCCTCCTTCCCATGAGATGACTTCATAATTCTTGAAGCTCACAAGCTGAGCCAAGAAATTAGCTCCAATGCCACTGTAATATCCCAAAATGGGAATGCACTGTAAAGCTTGCTGGAATAACACTCTCTTCACAAATTGGTGCACTAAAATGAGTTTAAAACTCCTGGATCCCTTATATCAGTGGATATACTATCTAAATCCAAAAGGAGAGTAGAAACAAATCAAAATAGGTGAGGTAAATATAGCTCCCACAACCTAGTATGGCTGGAAAACACCTAATGAAGGGGCTACAGCTATATGCAACAAACTGCTTCAGAAATAACGCAGTTCCATTGACGTAAAGAAGGAGGCCAATATGGAGGCTCAAATATCATATGTACAAAGTAAAATCAGATTTACATTATAGCCCATACAGTGTACAAGAGAAGGTAGAAGACTATACAGGAATAAACCCTCAGAAATGAGGTGCTGCAACCACAAGAAATGTCTGCATAAAATTTACAGTGTTAATTTAATGGGATGAAGCAGCGGTGTATTAGAACTCAGATCTAGATCATATCTATATATAAAAATATAGATCTAATTCAGATCTTCATATTATAAAATCTCATCTATACATTCCCCTTTGGGTTTTGTGCAAAACATGAGAGTACAAGAGTAGATCTGAGATCTAGAGTTGTAGATCTGCAGTAATATTAAGAAATCTCCGAATAATATAATAGAATAGTAGATCAGATCTAAAACAAACATGGATTGGATGGCCATTCCATGGATCACCGCAGTGAGAGGAAGAATCCTATCACTAGAGATCTCTCCTCCAAAATGCAGACAAAACACCCTGAAACTGCAAACTTGAAAATAACATAGCTTCGGAAGGGAAATTACGATGTAAGCTCTGAGAATTATTTGGCCTGATGCCAAGGCCTAGATCTATAGCTCCAATGATCTATGACACTCTTTCCAATGGGATAGAAGACTTTCCCAATGAAAAGGGGGTGCTATATGTGCATAGATATGAAGAGATCTATCCTCCACTTGCTAAAACTCACAAGGAAAACCCAACCCTCAACAGGATCAGTGCTGTAGGTGTAAGGTGAAACTTGGCCCAAGCCTGATAGTGGACAAGACAAGCAAAACACCTCCAAGAGCTACTCTAGGAAGGAGGTGGGATTCCCGCTCAGGAACACCCAATGCTAAACAACTAGAGAATGAGAAATGTCTAAGCAGACAAATTATTCTGAGATAATATCTTCAACAACCCCCCTCATGCTGCTCTCCTCTCCCTTTTATAAGATAGGAGTCTTTTCAAACCCTAAACCACTTCATCAATTTAGCTCCTTTCACATGTAGAGCCTCCATCTAGAACTGTGTTATGCCTCAAGGAGGTTCAATGCATCTAGACTGCGTTGTAGATATGGTCATGGTTGACTTGGTCAAGTGCTCAACCTCTTTCACACTCAAGTGTGTTTATAAAATGGCCCATATTTAGCCTTCTTTACATTAGGAATTGATTTATTTTGATGTTTTTAGGAGTTTTACATGTCCTCCTTTACACTTTATTCATCAACATGAAAATAAAAGCAAAACAAAGCAAAATTGAATATTCCCATTAGCTTGGGCTAAGTGGGAATATTACAATGGGTTAGATGAACCTTTTCATGGTTTGGTTAAGTCTACCAAGCCCACTACCCTACATAATACCATTGAAAGGGCTAGAGACCTTCAATATGCCTTGCCAAAAGCAAAGGCACAATTTCAGCATAAGCCATCTTTTCCATCAAAGGGAAAATAAGAAAAGGTTGATCCTTCAAAGGAGAGTCAACAGAAGAAGCCCCTTGATGATGATGTCTGGAGAGATCTAAGAATAAGGAATCTTTTCTTCACTTGCCAAGAAGATTGGTAACTAGGACATAGATGTGTAGCTAGAAAATCACATTACATAGAGGTCTTCTCACATGATGAGGATGAAGAAGAAGATGAACCAAGAAGAGGTCACAACACTGACACTGCAGGAGGAGAACCAACAACATCAAGAGATGGGAATGGAGCATTTTATCCTATTGGAGGGGTTCTTGCATCTTTTATAGGAGTACCTAAGTACATAAACTTAATATTTCAAGGTTCCATCTTGAATCAGAGGTTTCCTATTTTGGTTGATAGTGAGGCTACCCATAATTTTATTCATGTCGGACTAGTGAAAAGGAGGGCAATACCCACTAATGCTTTTGAGGGATTCTCTGTTTTGGTCCTAGGAGATAGAAAAATGCAATTGATGCATTATGTCCCATCCTTATCAGTCACCATGGAAACATATTCATTGACTGATCACTTCTTTGTGGTTAACATACCTGACACCAATGTGATATTGGGTGTTCAATGGTTGATTACTTCGGGGAAAGTCACCAATGATTAGAAGGCTTTCCAAATGGAATGGGTGGATAAAAAGAGTGGTAAGACTCAAATGATCAAAGGCATGCATACATATCACTCACATACAAATTCCACATAGAAATCAGAGATGGATTTGTGCAATGGAAGTAAGGACCCTACAATCCCATATATTATTCTTATGATATGGCTGCGTGGGACACTATTATATAGTGGAAAACCACCTGGGAGGCCACCTAATTCAGATCTTGTGGGATATATCTCACAAAATTATGCTCAAAGAATAGATCCATGAGGGATGGAGAATTATAATACCATGAGACAACGATGGGAGTCTTGGGTAGGCTCAAGGAGGAGGGATGCATTCTCCCAACATCATCATTACCTGCTCTTATTTCAGATTTTGTGTTGTGGGAGAAGAAGCATGGAAGGAATGACCTTCCAACACATACCTTTGGCATGGGAAAGTTCAAGGAGGAGAACAGCCATATGACAGAAATTTCTTTTGATAGATCATCAGCTCTGTCACTATGGGAGATTGATCCATATTTGAAATCCTAACAATTGGTGGATTATTCCAAGGATCTTCACACATGCATGATACTTGATGAACAACTACATGAAGAGGGATATTCAGTCCAAGAATGAGTCATCTATTATCATGTTAGGATATTCTTATCTAGAGCCTCCAATCTCAAGGAGAAGTTGCTACAAAGGGCTTATGAAGAGTTCTTTTTCAGCCACACATATTCCACGAGATTGCACAACATTATCATGAGAAGCTACACTTGGAAAGGCTTTGAAGGAGAAATATGTCAGAATTTTCAAAGATGCATGAACCATGTGGAGTTGGGATAGCAATATAACTCTGTAAAGGAGTTAATTCATCCATCTCTTTCTGCTCTTGAGAAATGAGATAGATCTATGCACCACTCCATTTTTTTGAGGAGGAATTTTGGTGATGAATATGCTCATGTAAATAATGTTTCATTTGATTATTGCTTGAAGTCTTTCACCATGTATATTCAGGCCATAACTCCAAGAAAGAGTATTGTACCTTATAAACTTCATGGACAACTTTGGGCCACAAAACATTCTGAACATGGCCACTCCCTTGGAGAACAAAGGGAGATTTTCTTTCATCATGGGTACATTCCTAAGGCACCAAATATATCTCACAGCTTCAGCCAAAGTGAGATAACTTGGGTACCAAGTAAGTGGTGGAGAAACCACTTACCACATCATGATCTGATGCAATCAGGAGATGCACTGCGTTGGCTCCACATGTGGGACTATGACCCACCTCCATATGCAAAAACATTTGTTTGTATGTATTTAATTTGGATCCCATACATGGATGATGTACTTGTACTTTTGATGGGAATGTATGGAGGGAGGATGGGAGGTGTATATGTTCCCTATGGGATGGAGATTCTCCATGTTCAATATGCTACATGTTTCAGGGATAATATTGGGAAAACTACGTTTGTTTCATTTGAACTATTGTCTCCTTATAGGATGGATCATATGCATCTCATGAGAACTCTGGAGGAGAAATTCATGGAGGGATGGATTGGTGAACACTTAGCTTATGAGGGAATCTTATCACATGATGGTTTCACCAATGATGGAGGTTTGTAGCACTCACCTTGTTAGTTTCTTGAGGACAAGCAACATTTGGGAAGGGAGGGCTGTAATTTTCCCAATCAGTCATGAGCTAATTGGAATATTCAATTTTGTTTTATTGCTTTGTTTAAAGAATAAGTGGGCAAAGGAGGTCCATATTTATCCTTAATAATGAATAAATCAATGCCAAATGTGAAAGAGACAAATTTTGGCAACTTAGTTGAATCACCTTTGGTGTGAAAGGGGCTGGAACACTTTGACTAGGTCAACCTTGACCAAATCTACAACGTTGTCATGGAGGAGTGGCCATCATTGTGTGACAACACAGTTTTAGATGGAGATGCATTTTGTGAATATAGTGATCATTTTGGATGGGGCTTAGGGTTTGCAAGCTCATATTCTATTTAAGGAAGAGGATGGCAGCCATATTGAGGTTATTGATGTATATTATATTTCTTCATTTATGGTATGTTTAGACATATATCTTTCTCTTGTTGTTTAGCCGAGATAGAATTATATTGAGCACAGGGTGTTCCTGATCGGGAATCCCACCTCTTCCATTGAGTACCTCTTGGAGGATTCTTGCACTACATTTTCCACTACCTAGCTTAAGGCCAAGATTCTTTTTTCAACTACAACATGGATCCTGTTGAGGGTTCGGTTTTTTTTGCAAGCTGCAGCAAGTGGAGACTAAATCTATAGATCTAGGCCATTTTAGTGCTCCTTTTCAGTTGAGGAATTCTCCACTTCATTGGGAGGACAATATTGGAGGGCATTGAGTTCATTTTAAGATCTTGGCATTAGGCCAACCTTATTTTGATCCCTACAGTGTAGGTTTACCTCCAGATCTGCATTATTTCTATATGAGGAGTTGCAAGGTGGTTTGGCACACCATTTGGAGAGATGATTTTATAGTGATGGGGATTTGCCCTTAACTTTGAAGATCTAATGGAGGAGGTTATTTTATTGATCATATCATATCAGCCGCACTTTCTAGATATGCATTTTTCAGTAGATCTACAGTCTTAGATCTCATATCTACAACTTGTACTTGGTGTTTTGATGAAAACCCTTGAGGTGTTCTTGAGAGGAACTTCTATAGTGCATGGATCTGATATAGATCTAAATTTTTATGCACATAGCAGTTATAGATCTGATGTATAATCTACTGTTGTTGTAGAGCCAATAAAATAACACTGTAACTATTTTATAGCTTGTATACATGGTTGCAGCACCTCTTATTGCATAATTTTTTTCCATTGCAAACATGTATTTCCTATTATCCATCTTATGGCCCATTCCTTATGTATATTTTTTGGTTTTAATGACATATGAAAGGTCTCTATATTGGCCTCTTTCTTCATAAATGATGATATGCGTTATTGTTCCATCATTTTGCACTATATTTCAACATTTCCCATTAGGGAATTTTACAAATAGTATCAAATTATAGGAAAACAAAATGATGAGTTGTTGAGGAGGTAAATCCCCTCTGTGGACAGAGGCAATCCCTACTAGCCCAGCAGGGGTATAACAACAATCAAACAATGTTATGACGCAAGCTCCTAGTTACGAATGAAAGACTTGGGATAGAAGCCTACCTGGATTCCAACGCCACGATCTAAAGAAGAAGCGTCCCCGTTCCTCGCCCTCGGCAGATCACAATCCCTCCACGATCTCCGCGGATGAACACCTGCACATGGAAGAAACGAACAGATACAAGCATAGAAACCAGCATACGTAACTAAACGTCAGTCAGAAAGGACATTACTCGCATTAACATGATGGAAAACGAAGTGGAACCATAATCATAATCATCTATTAAATAACCAGCGAAGAGAGATTACAACCAAGTTCTGACGTCGCGGTCTCCTTCGGACGGGTCTCCAGTCGTCCACGTCTCGCAAAGCTCGCCAAGGAAAGGGAAAACCTCTCCGGAGTCTCGTGACAATGGTCTCCTTACTTGAGTCAGCCTTAAGGGAAAGAGGGGATTCTTTACAACACAAAGGCTCTTGGGAATATGGAGATTCAGAGCTTAGGCACTTCAAGACTAGCTTGCCATGGATTTGAGCAGGCTTTTATAGATGGGGAAAGAGGGAGTTGGGATCCCTATTATTATGGGATTGGTCCTATCAACAAGGAAGGTTCCATGGGAGGTGGCAAAACCACTTCCCTTCCATAGAACTCCCGCAGCCAAACCTCCCAACTCAAGATAGGCAATGGTTTTAGAGTTTGTTGGAACTCAACTTCCGCCATCTTTATTTAAAAAACAGTGCCTAAATTGGGTGGCGCGACTGCTGCTCTATGACAGAGCGCCAGTTGGCGCGACCTCTTTGCAGAATTTTCCCCATTGGCGCGAGTACTAAACTGACTGCCCGCGCCAATGCCAAAAGGGATGTTTTTCATGATTTTTGCAAGGAGATGTCTCAAGGGAAAATGAGGCTCATGCTTAGAGGAATGCATTGATGATGTTTTCAAGGCATGACAATGTTCACAGGTCACAAAATGGGTCCTCCATTGTGCGGGACGGGGAATGGTAAGGACGGTGACAAATTACTGTGTAACAGATGCCCCCTAAAGTATGAGGCCCGAGAGAGAGAGAGGGGTGAAATGCTTTACGAGAACATGTTCAACTGAAGGCCCGCTGTCGGAAAACCTGCGCAGAAAGATACAACTGATATCTCAAGTACATGATGTATAAGTGGTATGGACGCAGCCATCCGAAACAGAGTATGCTATAATCCGGATCCAGGGTATGGGCACAACCATCCAACTAAGATCAACAAATAGACTCAGGTTTGGTCGCAGCCATCCAATCAGTGAGTCATGTACATAATGATAATAATCCACAATCGCAGCCTGGATTACAACAGACACAATCCAGGGTCTTGCGCTCCATCTCGACCCAACAAAGTACAAGTTCAAGCATGTGAATATGTGAGCTGAAGTCGAACATGCAAGAACATCGTATGATTACCAGCCAATGATGAACGCTGTTAACAGACGCGAGAGAAACCACCAATAATGACAATGGTCCTCAAGGTACTAAGGTACAATCTACGGCGTGCGAATAAATGAGTTGACGTCGAACACCCGCAGAATCACTCGATCGGAGGTCAATGATGTAAACCTCACGTTGAATACGACGAACCTGCCATCGAGGCATGCAGGCTCCAAGGTACCATAAAGGAGTCTCTAGACCAACTTCCTGGATAATGAGCTGAAGTCGACAGGAAGTCACCTTGATCGAAGGTGGGCCATAGTGTTTCCCACATCATCGACATGAGACAGAGGAACATGATGTTTTTTCGTGAATCAGGATCGTATGAGAAACAGAGGAAGGTTGATATTTGCAGAGGCCAACTTCTCTTGAACATATAAACGGCACGGCAGTGGACTTGGCAGTATTTGACATCAACGGATCAGAGGTCGTGGTGACGAGGCAATGAACAGATGAGAGGTAAAAAGGGATTACCCAAACCCACAAAGGCAAAGTGAAGCAACGAGATGAGATGTCCCCAACCCGACACGAAAGCAGACAAGTGCCATGTTCAAGAGCGACATACTGCCGACATGACAACGATGATGGTTCCATTTTTTCCCCCACCATTTCGGTGAGTACCTCTTTATTTTTACACAAGCTTGAAGAGGATACCATATGCTTGTCATATAAATCCGTCCTTCGGACGAGCTCATCCTAGTACATTTAACGAGTCCTAGGAAGGAGAAACTCGGAGAACGTCATTTCGACTAGATCCGATGTCATCAGGGTTTAACGAGCCTGACAAAGGAAGAACTCGGCGTCTTTTCATGTTTAGAGAGTTTGAAAAGACAACGGAAAAGTAAACTCCAGCAGTCCCTTTTCGTAAATAGTTCCTCAGATCCGAAAAGGTAAAAAACAATATCCGAGAAAACCTCCTAGTCGCGATAGGCTAGGGTATTCCTTTTTCGTAATCAATCCATTCTAGCCCGAAAAAGGGTTAAACTTATACTGGGTAGATGTCGATTCGTGTCCATTTTAACGAGATCGAAACGACAAGGGCCTCGGCAATCTTTTCATATTTAGAGAGTCAGAAAAGAGCTAAAAGATGACTCCTCCTGGAGGAACGAGTGGTATAAAGGGTAGCAACTGGTTCCAGTAATGGTGGAACTACTCAGAACAAGATAAAGGTCAAGAGGCTGGCCAACAAGACCACTCGTCGCAGCAGTTCCTCAGGAACGGGTAAAACAACCAAGTGAAGGCATATGATCGGCCAAGCAGATAGTGACGATGGAGTGAGAAAACCAAGGCTCATCTGGAAAAACAGGCTGATAAAATGGCAATCACAAGGGGTAAAATGGGCAAGGTTTCATTTTTACACAAGCTTGAAATCAGAAAACTCTGCTTGAAGTTGGTTTCATTTTTACACAATCTTGAAACAAAGATAAACTATGCTTGAAACGGGTTTCATTTTTACACAAGCTTGAAACGGAAACAAACTATGCTTGAAAAAGTAAGCATGCCCCCAGCATGGTGACTCAATTCGAGGTACATGCCCCCCAAGCTTCAGTCCATATGAGAGTCAGATGGAGTGAAGGTTCAAGTTACGAGATCAAGAGAAAGACTCGACTGGGATTTTACGAGACCTTACAAAGACTCGAATTGAACAGGGACGTGTTTCATTGTTTTAACGAGGTTGACACATTAAAAGAACTATCCTCAGGACACCCTGTTTCATGGTTTAAGGAGCTTGGCACAAGACAAGGAACTCTACTCCGAGATCCTGGTTTCATTTTTTAAAGAGCTTGACCCAGGGAGGAAACCGTGCTCTAACCAACTTACATCAAAATGAACCAGAAGGCGGTGCTTCCAAGAGTTCCACTCCTGATGGAAGGGAAACATCCTGGAAGTCAGGACCCAATGCCCCTAGCACATTATGCACAACGGCATCATCACTGAGCACAGGCACGGGGTAAGTAGCCACATAGTTGACCTGCGGTGGAGCAGATACAACGGGTGGATAGAAACCAGGAGGGGGTGATGGCGGACCAGATGCCATATTAGGACCAAAGAACGAAAGCTGATCAATGGTCATGATCCGTCCTTCATGTGGAAAGCACATCACGCGAAAGAGGGAGGAGACAAGCGCTCCCATGGCATAGGTGTAATCACGCCCCAAAAGCAGATTGAAATCCAAGGGGCCTAGAACAACCATCACGTCCATATGGACGGTTTTACCTCCCAAAGTAACAGGTAACCTTGGAAGGATCCCCAACGGTTGACTCGTTCTTCTATTAAAAGTGAGCAGATTCTGCGTAACAGGCGCAAGCGGCGGCGAACCGAAAGCTTGCCAGGTAGTGGAGGATAAAATACTAACAGAGGCACCTTCGTCTATAATGGTGCTGGGTACAACCAAACCAAGAGCCTGTACTGTAATCTCGAAAGGCACGTAAGACGGAAGGCAGAATCCTGCAAATCGACTCCAATCAAAGGAGGCGACCAGACTACTCGGGGGGGCTACCATCGAAACAAGATGGTCTTCCCCTGGTGTTACAGAAGAAGAAGGAGCATCCTCCACGACCTCCATCTCGAAGGTGGGAGGGATATCCTCTGGAGCCTCCATCATGGGAGACGGAGGAGGGGCTTCTTGAAGTACAGGGACAGGAGAATCTTTCTCCAAGTCTGAAGAATATGAAGAGATCAGAAGGACATGGGGGGTGTGAGATCCACTCTCGACAGAAAAGACCTGGTGCACCGCGGACGGGGCCAGTTCAACCGACCCTACGACCAATGGTTGGTCAGGGACGGATTCGTGAATTTGAATTTCTGGGGGAGTGGGATCGACCAAGGATGACTCTTGACCAATTGTAGGATCAACTGGCGGAGGACTCAAAGAAAGCCGATTATAA
Organism: Pinus albicaulis; assembly: GCA_034641835.2. NCBI lineage: Eukaryota > Viridiplantae > Streptophyta > Pinopsida > Pinales > Pinaceae > Pinus > Pinus albicaulis. The sequence goes on along the minus strand of CM076574.1, from coordinate 662,342,279 downwards.
CCAGGTGGAAGGCGTGGTGTAGAACCGACTGGGTTGTCCAAGACTTGCTTGGCTTCATCCATATAAGGACAAAGGTGAATGGCATGGTGCCCTTCACACAACTTACAGGGATTGGTGAGCTTACCCTGCTTCTTAGAGTTCTTATCAACAGCAGCTGAAGACGTTCCCCCAACTTGACTCCCGGAAGCCAAAGGGAACGGTGTGCAGCCGTTGGACCATACTTCGAGCACCTTGGGAATGCCAGGGCAGTCTCGAAGAAGATGGTCTCCCGTGCACAACAGGCAAGGGAATTTGACTTTCCGTGGAGGGTTGGAAACTTTATCAAGAGGAGATATCTCGGAGGCAGTAGCCGTACATTTAGCCTCTCGCTTATCAGACTTCTTCTTCTTTGTCTTCTTCTTCTTCTTCTTAGCCACCTGGTTACTTGAATCCAGACTTTCACCAGGCGAAGTAGAAGATGAGGACGCAGAAACAGGCGAAGAAGGGGAGAGGTCCACCTTGGAATCAACATGATGTTGTTCAGGTGGGGAAACTGATTGAACAGTAGTGGAGACATTCGGGACAACAGAGGTTGAGAACAACCAAACAGGCAACCCAACAGTTAACCCAGGAAGGGACAACGTCGCCATGTAAGGAGCACCAACATTTCCAAAAGGAGGAAAATGACCAGGATTCCCTTCTGAAGGGATTCCTTGGTTGGTAAACTCTGAAAAAGTTGCCATCAAAACTCAAAACCACACACGGGCTGAAAACGAGTTAAGACACACGATCAAGCGGCCAACAAGCAATATCTAAACGGGTGTGTAATCGTGGGCGATTAATTTTACCACATTGGAAAGTAAGAAATTCTACTGTTTCATGTTTTAAGAGTTGAGAAACGATAAAAATATGACTCTATCTCTTTCAGAGTTGACACAAGCGTGAAAGGACAAGCGCTTGACGGTCTTTTCAAGTTTATGGAGTCAGAAAAGACCAAATGACTGCTCAGGAAAAAACTAGGCACAAAGGGTGTACCAAATATCCATGAACTGCAATATACACCTTGGTTTCAATAATGAAACAGAAATCGACCAAGGACTTTCCATACGTGCAGGTAGTCTCCCCGAATGCTGTGTTCGGTGTATCATGGGTATAGGGCGGCAGACTCGGCTTCCTATGGATAAAGGATTGAAAACATATAGGGGTCTCCCTTTATATACGCGACGGTACGGGGAGCGCAAGTCCGTACTAGCGCTGTCTAAAGCCAACAGGCGAACGACAGCTGCTAGGTTTAACGACGCCAGAACACGTCTCTAGCCTAGACCTTCTAAATATGTTCCGTTAAGTTCCAATGCTGCCTTAGGTTAATTGAATAAATTTTACAGTTGATCTTCAATTAAGTTTCAATTTCCAGGCCCTATCGTATGTAGTGTCTCGAAAAAATCCTAAATGCAAAGCTATATGCCAGAGTGCAACATTTCGTTCGATGAAAACTAGTTAGAGAAGAGTTGAGAGCTTTTACACAAACGAAATGAACAGAAGACAAACAATGAGATCTCTAATGCAACTAATGCAATTGAAAACTTTTCATTCAAAACACTAATCACTAGCGATATGGAAAAGATCACAACTTGCACTAATTAACAAAAGCAAAAGAGATTTGTTTTTTTTTTTTTTGATTTGCAATGTTTAATAGCTAATATGCACTAAACAAACTTGAAAAGAAATTGAGCAACTTGAGAAACGATATTCAAGAGAGCGAAACAAACAAATTTCACTCAACAACACAAGTAATCAGATCCCCAAATCGACCAAAGTCTCTCAAAACGAAGAAAAGACTCAAAAGCTTCCAATGGACCGTGTGATCTAGGTCCAAGGCAAGACCAAACGAATTTCGAATGAAGGAATGAACAATCACCCAAAAATCGCAATAAAACAATGAAAAACCACTTAGAGGATGCGGAGAATCAATCAAATAGTTGACAGGACCATCAAAACACCAAAACTCCCAAGGAGGGCTCGATACACTAAGCCACTAGATGCCCTAGGGCTTAAAACGTGAAAGCGGTAGATAAAAGCAAACAACCAAAGGACAGAGGTGAATTCCCAGTCAAACAGGACTCCAACACACTCAAGCAGTCGGAAAATCAAGAAGAAAAACACTGATCAAATCCAGAGAGCTCAAAAATGAGGAAACTCAAAAAACTTACAGGGGTGGCGCGACTGTAAGTGTGAAACTGGTGCCAGAAAGCAATTGGCGCGGGCTGGACAAAGGCAATGTGCGCCAATTGGCGCGACTGTCAGGTTAAAAACCGCGCCAGTCGAGTTTCTCAAGGAAAATTAAAAACAAGCTGCTCTAGAAGCAGACCAATGCAAGCTAAGCAAACCAAGGAGCAAAAACAATGAAAGAATCCAACCCAGAAGGTTCATCAAGCAAGGAAAAGCATAAAACAATCAAGGCGAGACAACACAAACGAGACAGTGAAATCCGGACGAATCCCCAGCGGAGTCGCCAAATTGTTGAGGAGGTAAATCCCCTCTGCGGACAGAGGCGATCCCTACTAGCCCAGCAGGGGTCTAGCAACAATCAAACAATGTTATGACGCAAGCTCCTAGTTACGAATGAAAGACTTGGGATAGAAGCCTACCTGGATTCCAACGCCACGATCTAAAGAAGAAGCGTCCCCGTTCCTCGGCCTCGGCAGATCATAATCCCTCCACGATCTCCGCGGATGAACACCTGCACATGGAAGAAACGAACAGATACAAGCATAGAAACCAGCATACGTAACTAAACATCAGTCAGAAAGGACGTTACTCGCATTAACATGATGGAAAACGGAGTGGAACCATAATCATAATCATCTATTAAATAATAAATGAAGAAATATTACAACCAAGTTCTGACGTCGCGATCTCCTTTGGACGGGTCTCCGGTCGTCCACGTCTCGCAAAGCTCGCCAAGGAAAGGGAAAACCTCTCTGGAGTCTCGTGACAATGGTCTCCTTACTTGAGTCAGCCTTAAGGGAAAGAGGGGATTCTTTACAACACAAAGGCTCTTGGGAATATGGAGATTCAGAGCTTAGGCACTTCAAGACTAGCTTGCCATGGATTTGAGCAGGCTTTTATAGATGGGGAAAGAGGGAGTTGGGATCCCTATTATTATGGGATTGGCCCTATCAACAAGGAAGGTTCCATAGAAGGTGGCAAAACCACTTCCCTTCCATAGAACTCCCGCAGCCAAACCTCCCAACTCAAGATAGGCAATGGTTTTAGAGTTTGTTGGAACTCAACTTCCGCCATCTTTATTTAAAAAACAGTCCCTAAATTGGGTGGCGCGACTGGTGCTCTATGACAGAGCGCCAGTTGGCGCGACCTCTTTGCATGATTTTCCCCATTGGCGCGAGTACTGAACTGACTGCCCGCGCCAATGCCAAAAGGGATGTTTTTCATGATTTTTGCAAGGAGATTTCTCAAGGGCAAATGAGGCTCATGCTTAGAGGATTGCATTGATGATGTTTTCAAGGCATGACAATGTTCACAGGTCACAAAATGGGTCCTCCATTGTGCGGGACGGGGAATGGTAAGGACGGTGACAAATTACTGTGTAACATGAGTGATCTATCATTGTCTTTGAGGAAACAGTTGATGATGTGGTTGTTAGAACAGGGTCTCCTGCAAGCTACGAAACTAGTCCATTTTGTGTATTTTTTTTTATATCTAGTCTAGCGTAGGGGCTTTGGGGTGGGTCAAAGCCCCTAAAGCACTGTAATTGGGTTAACGGTAGACCAAGAGTCTGCAAACCATGGTTTGCGGACCATTGGATGCATAGGCTAAAATATTATAAGTATATTGTTACACCATTTTTTGGTCATCTAGCCTATTATCATTAGATGGACCCAAGTACACCATGTAAGACCAATTTTACCCGAAGTAAAATTTCCTTCACTATGTTAAATAACTTAATAAACCACATTTATTAGGTTATTTATGGTCCAAACAGGAAACCCCAAAAGGAAATATTAAAAAAACCTATATTTGTTTGATTTTCCTCATGGAATAATCAATTAAACCATAATTTAATTATTATTCCCAGTCATGTTTAACCCAAAAACAAAGAAATTAATTAGATAAACCTTCATTTATCTTATTATTTTCTAGGAATAATTATTTAAATCTTATTTAGACAATATTCCTTGTTAAATATGACCAAATCACCCACAAATAATTAAATAAATCATTATTTATTTAATTATCTTTCAACCACTTCCTTAAATAATTAAATAAATCATTATTTATTTGATTATCTTCTAACCGCTTCCCTAAAAAGATAAATAAATCATTTATTTATTTATTTTTGACAAATCAAGGGATTTGACCCAAGTCAAATACCTTTTCCCTCCAACAAATATAATAAAATATTCCATAAAAAGTGGATCTAGATCTGGTTAACCCATACACCAAGATCTAGAATGACCCAATATTTTGTTATAAATAGGAGGGTTTTTCCCCAGTGGAGTCGCCATTTTTTAGTATGAATCCTTTGTCGAAGTGTACGAAAAAGGACCACTTTAGCTACGCATAACTAATAGCCCTAACAAAAAAATTGGTTGCCAGTATCTTTAGATCTGCGGTTAGTTAGACAAGAAAAGAGCTGCAAAATACCAGATCTATGCATGAAAAGACATTAAGCAGTAAAAACAAGGGTTTGCTCCATATACCAATAGACAAGACAAGAACAATTTTTGAAAGAATTTTTATATTGATCAGGCACCTGGGAGGAAAACAAGAAGGCGTATCCAATTCTCCTCAGTGGGATGGGTTCTTGGAAGTCCTCAGCACTTCAGAACTAAGATTTCTCTCTCTTGTTGGTGTAGAAAACCCAATGCAAAGAATAGAGCTCAATGGGAGCTCACACAACAAATGATGGAAAAATGGGACCAAGTGTATAGATCCATAGTGATCTAATAGGCAACAAAAGGCGAAGAATGATGGGAAAAACCCTCCAATGTGTTGTGAAACCAGCTCCAAAAATAGAAGGAAAGAGATATCAATGCCTTAGAAATAAGCGACTTCGAGGGGGAAAACCTAATACATTACATGAATGAACAATTACTCGATGATACAAATTACAAAACCTCCTTTCAATATATAGGAGTCCATGGGGCCACAATGTAATCCTAGTGGGGTCACAATGTAATCCTAGCCGACCTAACAATAATAATTTAAGGGCACAATAATAACAATATGGGGGTTACAAGGGTACAATAATAACAATAAGGGGGTTACACTAACAAAAATAAGGGACTATACTAGTAATATAGGGACCTAACATGCCCCTCTCCTTTAAAAAAGTGTTGTCCTTAATGCTTGAGTAGCTTTGGGTTCTTCTATATAAAATTCTCATCCTGCCATGTAGAATCTTCAGTGGGTAATTTCTTCCACTTGATGAGATACTCTGAAATTGATCGATTCTGTAGCTGTCGAGTTTTGGTTTCCGTGACCGCTTCAGGTTCCAATATGATTTTTCCCTCCTCATCAATTTTTGGAAATATTGTTTGAACTAGAAGATTTTCACCTATAACCTTATTTAAGCATGAAACATGGAAAATTGGATGCACTCGTGAAGAAGTAGGAAGCTCCAATTTGTATGCTATAGTACCAATATTTTGCAACACCTTGTAAGGACCATAGTGCTTTGGCGATAGTTTATTATCCTTCTTAGCTTGCTTGAGGGACATTTTTTTGTATGGATGTAGCCGTAAAAATACGCAGTCTCCTACATCAAAAATTCTCTCACTGCGATGTTGATATGCCTGTTATTTCATTTGATTTTTTGCCAAATTCAGGTTTTCCTTTAAGAGTTGGAGAACTTCTTGTTGATGCTCGATGTGATCTTCCACTGCTTGAACCTTCAAATTTTCTCTTAAATATGATGTGATGGATGGCGGATTGTATCCATAAAGTGCCATAAATGGGGTTATTTTTGCTACAGTATGGAAGGAAGTGTTATACCACCATTCAGCGAGAGGTAACCACTTGACCCATTGTGTTTGTTTATCAGATACAAAACAATGAAGATATCCTTGCAAAATTTATTTAATATTTCATTTTGACCATTGAATTGAGGATGGTAAGATAAGCTATGAGTTAATTGAGTACCCAAACAAGAAAATAACTCCATCCAAAAATTTCCAGTAAAAATGGGATCTCTATCGCTCACAATAACCCTTGGGTTTCCATGTAGATTTTGAATTGTGTCCATAAATGTAGTAGCAACTATAATTTCTTTAAATGGATGAGATAATGCACAAAAGAGTGCATACTTGGTAAGTTTATCAAATACCACCATGATGACACTCTTTCCTTCGGACTTAGGTAAACCTATGATAAAATCCATTGAAATCTCCTCCCAACATTGACTTGGAATGGATAAAGGTTGTAGAAGACCCGGGGTTGGGTCTTAATTGTCTCAACTTTATTCTGATGGCAAACCAAACATTCCGCCGCAAAGTTTTGAATATCATATTTAAGGCCATCCCATTAGGTAAGTTCTCCATTTCTTTAGTGCATGCAGTATTGCTAACATATCCTTCTCATAAATAGGTTTCTGTAAATACTTTCCTTTGATTGGATGACTTTAAAAAGCAATTGGTCTTCCTTCTTGCATTAAAACAACACCAACTCCATTTCTTGAGGCATCACATTCCCCAATAAAGGTTTTTGTGAAGTCTGGTGTAGCTAAGACCGGTGCTAAGAACATTTCCTCTTTAATATGTTCAAAGGCCTTAGTTGCCTCAGGAGTCCATAAAAATTCATCTTTCTTCAATAATGTTGTTAGAGGTGCTGCTGTTCTCCCATAATTCTTAACAAAATTGCGATAATACCCTATTAACCCGAAAAATCCTCGCAGCTGCTTTATGGTTGTGGGGACTTTCCATTCCTTAATGGATTTAATTTTGTTAGGGTCTACCTTAACACCCTCGTGAGATACAATATGACCCAGATATTCCACCTCTTGTACTCGAAAGAAACATTTGGATGTTTTTTCGTATAATTGTTTCTCCTGCAATAGTTTGAGCACCCTGTCAACATCTTGAACATGATCCTTCCAAGACCTACTATAGATTAGTATATCATCAAAAAATACTACCAAAAGTATTCTAATGAAAGGTTTGATAATGGAATTCATCAACCCTTGAAATGTAGAAGGTGCATTGGTAAGGCAAAGAGGCACAACCAAAAATTCATAATGACCCTCATGAGTTCGAAAGGTTGTTTTCGGAATATCTTCAGTCTTGATTCTAATCTGATGACGTCCTGAATGAAGATCCAAATTGGTAAAATAAATTGCTCCATGTAATTCATCCAATAATTCATCAATCATAGGAATGGGAAATTTGTCTTTAATGGTGAGCTTATTGATCTCCCTATAAGCGGGACACATTCACCATGATCCATCCTTATTGTGTACCAATACTATAGGAGCAGAGAAAGAACTTTGACTAGGTTGAATTATACCCACCTCTAACATTTCTGCAATCATACGTTCAATTTTTCTCTTTTGGACATAAGGATATATATAAGGTATGAGTTTTGGAGGAACACTTCTTGCAATCAAATGAATAGAATGATCATGTTTACGAATAGGTGGGAGTCCTTTGGGAATTTAAAAAACCTTGGAATGATTGTGCAAGACTTTTTGGATATCTGCAGAAATAGATGATTTTGATGTTGGAACTTCTAGTGAGCATAATTGTGCAATTATGCCTCGTTTTTATTTCTTTAGAAGCTTTGTCATGACATTAGAGCTTGTTATCTTTCCCGGATTCCCTGAAATGCCCCGTAATTAGACTTCCTTTCATTCTGAAAAAGATTTCAAGAAAATTTCTTGAAAATTAAAAGCTATCGTCCCCAAAGATTGTAACCATTGTACTCCTAGTACAACATTAGCACCTACCATAGGAATGGAAAGCATTGGAATATTCAATACATATTCCCCCATGGTTAGCTTGATATTATGTCATTTTCCTGAGCAATTTATAGTTCCTCCATTTGCAGCCATCACTTTACATTATGTTGTTGGGTATAGGAAACAATTCAATTCCTTGGCTACCTTACAATGAATAAAATTATGGGTACTACCTGAATCAATCAACACTATTACCTTGTTCTTCTTGATATGTCCTTCTACCTTGAGAGTTTGAGGAGTGGTAATTCATGCCAATGCATTATATGATATGGTCAGACTCATTTCTTCCTCTTCTAGGGTTGGTTCCTGGTGTATATCCTCTTCTTTTTCATTTTCTTCTTCCTCTTCACAATCTATGTAAAATAATTTCTTCTCAGCACACTTATGACCTTTATTTTATTTTCTATCACAATTGTAGCAAAGCCCTTTTGCTCTTTTTTCTTCCAATTGTTGTGGTGTCAACCTTGTAGGTTGTTGAAATCTAGGAGTAGCAAAACTTCCCTCTTTATAGAAGTGAGTGGTAGGCTTCCTTGTCGCCATAATTTTACATTCAATTTTTCTTTCCAACCTGAATGCCTTCTCCAATGAATCAAGTTCCAAAACACGAAATTCATGTTGGATGTTATCCTTTAAAGTACCTATGAAGAGATCAATCCCGTGTTCCTCTGGAATATCAGTTACCCTTATATTCAATTTTTGGAAGTCCTCAATGTGATCCCCCACTAAACCCTTTTGTTTGAGATTTATCAATTGGCTAAAGAAGGTGTTTCGCTTTGTATCCTCATAATGTGCTATCATTTCCTCCGTAAAAATTGACCTAGTGACAATTTTTTTACGAGAGAAAATCCATCGATACCATAAAAATGTATTTTTTTCTAAATGTAGAGTTGAAATGCGTACCTTTTGTGTGCTTTGCACATTATTAAGATCAAAATATTGCTCCATTTGTAGTATCCATATTACAGGATCCTTTCCACCAAACTTTCTCATATCCATTTTTGGAATACGCTGGTTCTTCTCGCCAACATTAGAGTTTATGAGATGACGATTAGCATTTATTTTGTTCTCATCATGAGTTTCCTCTACTGTCTTTTCACCATTAGGAAACATTTGTTGTATCGATTTTGTCAATCCTTCCATGTATGATTTTAGATCATTCTTCATGTTTTCCATTTTAGATTCTGTTAGTCTCCTATACCAATAGGTTTCATTTTTCATGATTGTCTTGATTGAACTATGGAATATGTTCAAACCTTCTTTCTTAAACAAAGGTGTTCCATATTCTTAAAAAACCAAAAAATCAAAAAATTTAAAAATGTAAAGAGGGTATACCCTAAAAGAAAATCAAAGGGTAAGAAAAATAAAATAGTCAAAAAAGTGAAATAAATGAACCCCAAACAAAAATAGACCAAGGAAAGTGTGCAAATCCAAATGCCACTACTATTTCATTTTTGTAAATAAGAAATTGTGTGCAGCTTGTCAAAATTTTGCCACAATTTATGAAGGGTCAAACTGTTTAAACTTGACTTATTCATATTTCAATTTCATGTTATAGAATAGAGAATAAATATCTGACCAAACAGTTTAATCTTGGCAGATAAGTAGATAGGTAGAGTTGTTAAAAGGTGCTCAACAGTTTAATCTGAGCCCTTGGATGTAATAAGGGTAGAAATAGATAGATTTATCATGTAAAAAGAAAATATTGATAAGGGTTTGCAAGTCTAAATGCACCCTAATAAAGAAGAGAAAATGGTAGTAGTAGATATGGTAGGTAGATGGTTGAAAGTTTTATCTGATGAATGATGCTGCTACATGTTTTTTGATCCTTTAATTTCATCACAAATATTGAAGAAGGAAATACACTGGAAAATCACAGCAAGCAAAGTCAAAATCATTAACTTCCCTCATCACTTTCCCCTTAAATTTTTACTAATTTCCCCCAGAGTACTAGGGTACTTGGAGATCAAAAGGGCTCAAGGCATTTCCTTGACTTTTGGAGGGACCAGACCCTCGGCCTAATGATCAAAAAGACCTAAGTACTTGAGATAATTCATCATTATAATCATTCACCTTTAACCTTGTCCTAAGTAAAATCTCATTTTGCTTAGGAAAATTATGCAAAATTCCATAAAAATCCCTCAAAATAACTTACTATTCTAAGTTTAAGTGTTGAAGATGATATATTGCAATTTACTTCAAAAAATATCACTTTCTTAGATGAGCAAAGTGTTTTGAGTTCCATTGTCCCTTTGCCATATTTACATCTAACTCTAGTTACTAAATCCCTAGTGAAAATGCCTTGTCTTAAGTATATAACTCCTTTTACATACATATCCCAAAAACCCCATCTATTATGTTTTAACCAAAGTATTTACTTCCGAAATATTCACTAAAAACCCGCTTCATACGCCCTTTGGTTAAATATATTCTTATATTATAGTCCCGCCCCTATGGTAAATTAATTGTATCGGTTAATTTATCGTATAATAAAAATATATAAAAAACCTTTAGACATATTATACATGTTTAAACGCAAAAAAGGGATAAAACTCGAAGTTTTTTTTTTAAATCAAAAACCTTGGAAAAAGCCCCTATGCCACCGTGGCCCATCCACCTGGCATTCCGCCCGACGTTTCAACCACAAATTAAAACCCCGCCGCGACCCCTCTTTCCATTATATTATGGGATTAATTAGTTATCTGAACTAATTAATAACCTTCCATTCACCAATCAAAAGCCTCCCGGGGTGATTAAATTAAACATTAATTGTTTCAAAAACCCGACGGGCCCGCACCTTAAACCTTCGCTTACTCCACGTCCCTTTCCACCGTTGGATCGTCCCTCCGCAGATTGACGCTCCACGTCGATTCCGCTACCCATCCTTTGTCAGAGTTTTAACGCGCGGGGGATTGGTGGTATTTGACCAGTCCTCCGGCCACGTGGCAACGATCCAATGGAATCGCTCCCCCCGCGATCAATACCACCTTTGCCAATAAGCGGTGCGGGGACTAAACTGCTTACCGCTCGGCCCTCCTACCTCACGTCAGCCCGTACCAATGTGACGTCACTCCTCAAAAAACTAAAACCCCTCTTTTGACTTTGGGAATAAAACAAAATTGCGTGTTTTTATGTCATTTTCATCGTTTGAATGCTATTGTGCTTTCCGCTACGAATTTCAAATTTCCACTGAAATCCACTGTTCAAATCGATTTCGCTCCAGATTTTCGCTAGGCCTGTGTTCAAGTATCCTCCTGCTATCATCTGATACCGGTTAAAAGCCCGTTTTCCTCCAAGAACAGGTATTTATCCTATTTCGCCCCGAACTGCAAATAAAACTCAGTTTTCTTTGTTTTTCGCTGAATCAGTGTTTAAATCATATTCCTAAGATCATTCCCTAGGTTTTACGACTGTAAATTGTTCCCCTGAACCGGCATTTGTGCCAATTTCCCTTAGTAAGATCAAAATCATGCCCGGCCTGTGAAGAAAAACCAGAAACCTTCGTTTTGAATCCACAAGAACCAAAATGGAGGCCCCAGCAGCTTTGAACGTAACTCCACTGAATGCTCCTCACCGAGAGTTAGAATATTTTCCTTTAGTAGATAAAGATTTCCAGATTAAAGACTTGCATTTTGATGAAAGTCCCCTTTTGAGTTATTGTCGCTGCAGAGACGAGTACTCGAAGGGGCAAGATCTCATTGGGTTGTGGGAATCCAATTTCCCGAGATATCTCATCCCCTCAGTCCTTATTTTCCCAGAAATTATCCACTACTGCCATTCTAACTATGATCCAACTCAAAGAGCAGTAATATCCCCTGACCAGAGTGTTCTTTTCCCCATTACTCCCCAAGCTATCAATACAATGCTCCATTTTGAACCTGGTCAAAACCTCACTCCCTTGTCCATTGGGGAATTGCTTGAAAAATCTACTCGGTTGTCCCTTGAAGAGGTAATCAGAAGATCACATCCTTGGATAAACAATCTTAATACTAGTCATAATATTTTTTTACTCCAATATTGTTATCAAATCTATTCAAACATAGGTTATAAAGCACAACAGCTAAAGAGTATCAGTGGTTAAAGTGTATCAGGTAAAAGTCAGTGAAAGTTAAAATGAAGTTACAGAGCAGTCAAAGGTAAACAGTAAAAGTAAATACAGAAGGCAGTAAAATGGTAAAAATAGATGAGAATAATTTCACCAATACTTAGGTTTGTCTAAAGTGAAATTAAAACAGTCAAAAGAGCAAGAAAGTAAAAAGATGAAAAAACATAACAAGAAGGAACATTTTTGCAGAAATTGCATATTTTAGTCATAGTTTTTCAGAAACTATTGTGATCAATAAAAGATGAATTTTACAAAACTGAAGGAGTTTTATGTTACTAAGAGGGCCATCTACAAAAACCTCTCTCACTTTTCTAACAGTCATTATTTTTTGGGAAATATTAAACAATATTGGAAAGCACTTTTTGCAGAAAATTCCTGTTAAGTCATCATTTTGCAGAGAATACTGTGGCCAATTAGAAATACATTTTACAAAAATTAAGGAGGTTTTTGTTCCTAAGAGACCCATCTACAAAAACCTATCTCAGTTTTTCCACAATGATTTCAGGCTGAGAGATACATGCACATCTTTAGAGGCTATGTTTCAGACTCTGTAAAACTCTGTTTTACACATCGTTTTGCAGAGCCTATTGCGCACAGCTGGAGAGACATTTTAGGAAAGTGAAAGAGGTTTATCGCACCAACATAGTTATGTACAATAAACTCTTTCATGTTTTACATATCTATTACGGATTGAGAAATAAAAAGGTATCATTGGACCCCAAGTTTGCAGAATTGTTGGAGCAGAATTCACAAAAAAAGGAAGCAGTTAGTGACTTGGATGCCTCATCATCAACTAAGAGTTGGATCAAATTCAAATTCTCCTCTTTGTCATCACCTATCCATACAAAATAGTGCCAAATAGATGAATTAGTTTGAGTGTCCTTTACTTAAGTTCTATTTATGTAAAATAGTTGGAGAGATTTGTGAACCAATTTTGATATTTTTTCAAGATATTTTAGTTTAGAATTTGTATAAATAAACCCTAAAAGGGAGTGTTGAGGGTGGATTCTATTACTTTGCTGTAACATTGAGATTTTCGGAATAAAAGCATTTTGGAGAAATTTATTCGTGGCTTACTGGATGAAGTTTTGAAGCTCAGGACTTTTTGCAGGATTCATGTGTTGGACTGCAGTTCAATAAGTCTTTCTACCCTTTGTCTTAAGTTTTATATCAGTTTATAATATCATTATGTCCATTTATGAATAATTTACATAAAGGATTGAATCAGAATTTACTTAATTGTACTCTGATTTCAGATGTGATTGTTCTTAATGTTTTCCTCTAAATTGGTTATAAGCATGAATTCTTAAATGCTCTTTCTTTGCTAATTTAAATATTGTTGATTACTATAATAAAGAATTCTTCATTGCTCTTTGTTTGTAGTCATCTCATTTCTTTCTTTTGAACATGGTGAAAGATTTTTAGCTGCCTTTCATCCCTTCGAGATCATCCCATCCACTTTAAATTTTAAGGATTGTTCTCTGTCTAGCTATCTTGCCCTGTAAAGCCATCTTGTGTGTAGAATAGAAATCCAGTAAAGCCATCCTTTGACTCCATAGCCCAATGGACTGAAAACTTTCAACGTTGCCCTTAGTTTATGGATTCCACCATTTTTCAAAACAAACTCTTGGATCTATAACTAGCCTAAAACCTTCTAAGAACAAAGATAAATCATAAAGAGAGAGCCCTCTCTGGATGCAGATTGGCTAGATTCTGCATCTGAAGGTTGGTTTGTGGTTACCTCGGGTATACTTTCCTCTTACACAACTTCTAGGAAAACCCGAGTGATAACATAGTGGCGACCATACTGGGGACCTGAATCATTTTATTGATACTATTGTTTGATTTATAAGCTATAGACAGAGTCTGAAGATCAGCCAGGTAGCCTTTGAAATGCTTTTGCTCTGCAACTGCATAGTAAACAAATGTTGCTTCAGTCTATCTCTGGTTTAGCTTATAAACTAAACTTTGGATTCAAAACATTCAATCAGACTCTCTAGTTTAATAAATCTTTGAGAAAATTTTAATTAAAAATCTTAAATTTCTTAAAGAAATCATAGAAGTTGTTTTGAAAATTCACAAAAAAATAAAATAATCATAAAATATTCAAAATTTGGTTTCCTGAAGAACTAACTTTTTCTTCAGAATTGTTTTACAGATTTAGATCTGATCTATGATGGTGGACAGGGATCAGACACACAAAGGTTAAAATCATCCACCTGGCGACTCCAAATCCATTTCACAATCAAGACTCCACTGGAGGAATGAACCTCGAAGAACAATATGGAAAGATCAGGCTTTCAACTTGGATTGTTATCCAAGACATTATGTTCTTTCTAAATTGATAGAGTTTTCCAATGTATATTGTATTTTAGAGAAGATCTTAGAGTAGTTTTTAATTTATCTCTTTTGAAAATTGTAAATATAAAATCACCATGCACATTTGAGCATCATTATTCTGACTCTTTTGATATCAATTTCCAATCAAGACACTGTTGATCAGAGATCCATAGCTTGAAGTTTCAGAGCAATTCCACAACCAAATAATCTATATTCCAAAGCATTAATAGTGATACTGGATGACAGGGTTTGTGGAAATCTTTCATTTGATGAAATCTTAAATGAATTCATGGATGAGTTATCAAAACTTCAGTTTGATGAGGATTTTCTAAGAGCTTTCTTTCTTCTTTTTAAATCAAGAAAATGTTCTCCTCGAGTTAAAAAATGGCTTCTTGATATAATTTCTGAAAATTATGAAAATGAAATCAAACTTTTGCATTCTCAAATTCAGTCATACAATTTCCAAAATCCTAAAGAATTATTTGAAAATCTTCCTTCTCCAAAGCAAGAGGAAATTGTACTATCTTTTGACTTGCATATTGAAGATGATTATTCTTTCAAACACAAGGCTGAAGAAATAAGTTCATGGTCTAATATTCATAATTCAATTGAACAATTAGTCATTGAAGGCCTAGAAGTAAATAACATACATCATGCTTTTAATGATCCTATAGAAAATTATATGGAGAATATTTTTACCTCAAATCTGCAAACATGTTTTATCTATGAGGATCAAATATATCAACAATTTCCATTTCACATCTTATCGTTGATTATAAAGGCACATGATCATAACATACTTCCAATTTTGATCATAAGCAATCAAGTTAACCATTTATTGTTACATCTACTTGATTGGCTTCATTGGCATTTTTGTATTACCTGATTCAATAATATTTTTAGTAGATTAAAGTAGGTAAATGAGTGCTAATAAGCTCAGAATTTTGAGCATTTTTTTTTAGTTTTTCAATTTTCAGCTAGTTTTTCATTAAGTTGGTTTGAAATTTTTTGTGTGTTGTTTTAGTTTTAGATCAGATTTCAGGTTGCAGAAAAATGACTATATTCAATTCAAGATTTTCAACCACAACAAATTCATGTTTGGGATTGGAACAAGGTAGAAAATTCCTAACTGGGAAACAAAGTTTTAAGTTTTTAGTGGATAGTAACTTACTGGAGTTAAAGCCCGAAGTGAAGGCCCTAAGCTTCAGAAGTTTTACTATCATATATACAATAAAGCTACCAGAAGAAGGAGATTACATAGTTCAGTTGAAGACATTTTGAGGCATCTGACCTGCTGTTCTTGACTTTTCACAAGGAAAAGCCATCCCCAAGTGGAGCCAGTGTTAGTCTCCTATACCAATAGGTTTCATTTTTCATGATTGTCTTGATTGAACTATGGAATATGTTCAAACCTTCTTTCTTAAACAAAGGTGTTCCATAATCTTGAAAAACCAAAAAAATCAAAAAATTTAAAAATGTAAAGAGGGTATACCCTAAAAGAAAAATCAAAGGGTAAGAAAAATAAAATGGTCAAAAAAGTGAAAGAAATGAACCCCAAGCAAAAAATAGACCAAGGAAAGTGTGCAAATCCAAATGCCACTACTATTTCATTTTTGTAAATAAGTAATTGTGTGCAGCTTGTCAAACTTTGCCACAATTTATGAAGAGTCAAACTGTTTAAACTTGACTCATTCATATTTCAATTTCATGTTGTAGAATAGAGAATAAATATCTAGCCAAACAGTTTAATCTTGGCAGATAAGTAGATAGGTAGAGTTAATAAAAGGTGCTCAACAGTTTAATCTGAGCCCTTGGATGTAATAAGGGTAGAATTAGATAGATTTTCCTTGTAAAAAGAAAAGATTGATAAGGGTTTGCAAGTCTAAATGCACCCTAATAAAGAAGAGAAAATGGTAGTAGTAGATAGGGTAGGTAGATGGTTGCAAAGTTTTATCTGATGAATGATGCTGCTACATGTTTTTTGATCCTTTACTTTCATCACAAATATTGAAGCAGGAAATACACTGGAAAATCACAGCAAGCAAAGTCAAAATCATTAACTTCCCTCATCACTTTCCCCTTAAAGTTTTACTAATTTCCCCTAGAGTACTAGGGTACTTGGAGATCAAAAGGGCTCAAGGCATTTCCTTGACTTTTGGAGGGACCGGACCCTCAGCCTAATGATCAAAAAGACCTAAGTACTTGAGATAATTCATCATTATAATCATTCACCTTTAACCTTGTCCTAAGTAAAATCTCATTTTGCTTAGGAAAATTGTGCAAAATTCCATAAAAATCCCTCAAAATAACTTACTATTCTAAGTTTACGTGTTGAAGATGAGATATTGCAATTTACTTCAGAAAATATCACTTTCTTAGATGAGAAAAGTGTTTTGAGTTCCATTGTCCCTTTGTCATATTTACATCTAACTCTAGTTACTAAATCCCTAGTGAAAATGCCTTGTCTTAAGTATATAACTCCTTTTACATACATATCCCAAAAAACCCATCTATTATGTTTTAACCAAAGTATTTACTTCCCAAATATTCACTAAAAACCCGCTTCATACGCCCTTTGGTTAAATATATTCTTATATTATAGTCCCGCCCCTATGGTAAATTAATTGTATAGGTTAATTTATCGTATAATAAAAAAATATATAAAAAAAAGCTTTAGACATATTATAGATGTTTAAACGCAAAAAAGGGATAAAACCCGAAGTTTTGTTTTTAAATCAAAAACCTTGGAAAAAGCCCCTATGCCACCGTGGCCCATCCACTCCGGCAGGCATTCCGCCCGACGTTTCAACCACAAATTAAACCTCCGCCGTGAGCCCTCTTTCCTATGGTATTATGGGATTAATTAGTTATCCGAACTAATTAATAATCCCTTCCATTCACCAATCAAAAGCCTCCCGGGTGATTAAATTAAAAACATTAATTGTTTCAAAAATCCGACGGGCCCGCACCTTAACCTTCTTGCTTACTCCACGTCCCTTTCCACCGTTGGATCGTCCCTCTCGCATCGATTTCCACGTCGATTCCGCTACTCCATCCTTTGTCGAGTTTCTAATTCATGGGATTGGTGGTATTTGGACTGGCCCTCCGGCCACGGGTAACGATCGTGGAATCGCTGCCCACTTGTTTAATACCACTCTTGTCCATAAGCGGTGCGGGGACTAACCGCTTACCACCCAACCCCACCACACGTCAGCCCGTACTAAAATGACGTCACTCCTCGAAAAACTACAAACCCCTCTTTTGACTTTGGAAATAAAACAAAATTTCGCGTTTTTATGTCATTTTCACCATTTGAACGCAACTATGCTTTCCACTACGATTTTCAAATTTCCGCTAAAATCCACTGTTCAATTCGATTTCGTTCCAGATTTCCGCCAGAACTGTGTTCAAGCGTCCTCCTGCTACCGTCTGATACCTGTTAAAAGTCAGTTTGCCTCCAAGAACAGGTATTTATCCTATTTCGCCCCGAACTGCAAATAAAAATCTGTGTTCTTTGTTTTTCGCTGAATCAGTGTTTAAATCATATTCCTAAGATCATTCCCTGAGTTTTACGACTATAAATTATTCCCCTGAACCTACAATTGTGCCAATTTCCTTCAGTAAGATCAAAATCACGCCCGGCCTGTGAAGAAAACCAGAAACCTCCGTTTTGAATCCACAAGAACCAAAATGGAGGCCCCGACAGCTTTGAATATAACTCCACTGAATGCCCCTCACCGAGAGTTGGAATATTTACCTTTGGTAGATAAAGATTTCCAGATTAAAGACTTGCATTTTGATGAAAGTCCCCTTCTGAGTTATTGTCGCTGCAGAGACGAGTACTCAAAGGGGCAAGATGTCATTAGATTGTGGGAATCCAATCTCCCAAGGTATCTCATCCCTTCAGTCCTTATTTTCCCAGAAATCATTCATTATTGCCATTATAAATATGATCCAACTCAAAAAGAAGTAATGTCCCCTGACCAAAGTGTTCTTTTCCCATTACTCCCCAAGCTATCAATACAATGCTCCATTTTGAACCTGGTCAAAACCTCACTCCCTTGTCCATTGGGGAATTGCTTGAAAAATCTACTCGGTTGTCCCTTGAAGAGGTAATCAGAAGATCACATCCTTGGATAAACAGTCTTAATACTAGTCATAATATTTTTTTACTCCAATATTGTTATCAAATCTATTCAAACATAGGTTAGAAAGCACAACAGCTAAAGAGTATCAGTGGTTAAAGTGTATCAGGTAAAAGTCAGTGAAAGTTAAAATGAAGTTACAGAGCAGTCAAAGGTAAACAGTAAAAGTAAATACAGAAGGCAGTAAAATGGTAAAAAGAGATGAGAATACTTTCACCAATAGTGAGGTTTGTCTAATGTGAAAGTGAAACAGTAAAAAGAGCAAGAAAGTAAAAAGATGAAAAAACATAACAAGAAGGAACATTTTTGCAGAAATTGCATATTTTAGTCATAGTTTTGCAGAAACTATTGTGATCAATAAAAGATTAATTTTACAAAACTGAAGGAGGTTTATGTTCTTAAGAGGGCCATCTACAAAAACCTCTCTCACTTTTCTAATAGTAATTATGGTTTTGGAAATATTAAACAATATTGGAAAGAACGTTTTGCAGAAAATTCCTGTTAAGTCATCATTTTGCAGAGAATACTGTGGCCAATTAGAAATACATTTTACAAAAATTAAGGAGGTGTTTGTTCCTAAGAGACCCATCTACAAAAACCTATCTCCGTTTTTCCACAGTGATTTCAGGATGAGAGATACATGCACATCTTTAGAGGCTATTTTTCAGACTCTGTAAAACTCTGTTTTACACATCTTTTTGCAGAGCCTATTGCGCACAGCTGGAGAGAAATTTTAGGAAAGTGAAAGAGGTTTATCGTACCAAAATATTTATCTACAATAACCTCTTTCACTTTTTACATATCTATTACGGATTGAGAAATAAAAAGGTATCATTGGACCCCAAGTTTGCAGAATTGTTGGAGTAGAATTCACAAAAAAAGGAAGCAGTTAGTGACTTGGATGCCTCATCATCAGCTAAGATTTGGATCAAATTCGAATTCTCCTCTTTTTCATCACCTATCCATACAAAATAGTGCCAAATAGATGAATTAGTTTGAGTGTCCTTTACTTAAGTTCTATTTATGTAAAATAGTTGGAGAGATTTGTGAACCAATTTTGATATTTTTTTCAAGATATTTTAGTTTAGAATTTGTATAAATAAACCCTCAAAGAGAGTGTTGAGGGTGGATTCTATTACTTTGCTGTAACATTGAGATTTTCGGAATAAAATAATTTTGGAGAAATTTATTCGTGGCTTACTGGATGACGTTTTGAAGCTCAGGACTTTTTGCAGGATTCATGTGTTGGACTGCAGTTCAATAAGTCTTTCTACCATTTGTCTTAAGTTTTATATCAGTTTATAATATCATTATGTCCATTTCTGAATAATTTACATAAAGGATTGAATCGGAATTTACTTAATTGTACTCTGATTTCAGATGTGATTGTTCTTAATGTTTTCCTCTAAATTGGTTATAAGCATGAATTCTTAAATGCTCTTGCTTTGCTAATTTAAACATTGTTGATTACTATAATAAGGAATTCTTCATTGCTCTTTGTTTGTAGTCATCTCATTTCTTTCTTTTGAACATGGTGAAAGATTCTTAGCTGCCTTTCATCCCTTCAAGATCATCCCATCCACTTTAAATTTTAAGGATTTTTCTCTGTCTAGCTATCTTGCCCTGTAAAGCCATCTTGTGTGTAGAATAGAAATCCAGTAAAGCCATCCTTTGACTCCATAGCCCAATGGACTGAAAAATTTCAACCTTGCCCTTAGTTTGTGGATTCCACCATTTTTCAAAACAAACTCTTGGATCTATAACTAGCCTAAAACCTTCTAAGAACAAAGATAAATCATAAAGAGAGAGCCCTCTTTGGATGCAGATTGGCTAGATTTTGCATCTGAAGGTTGGTTTGTGGTTACCTCGGGTATACTTTCCTCTTACACAACTTCTAGGAAAACCTGAGTGATAACAGATTCCATGCCAGCTTCCTTGCCATCTATCTTAGCTTCCGTGCCATTCTTCAAACCATCCATCTTAGATTCCACGCCTTTATTCAAACCATCGATATTAGTTTCCACGCCTTTCTTCAAAACTTCCATGTCATTTTTTGTTGCTCTTTATGAGAGCGAAATTTGTTGCAATTGCTCTTGTAAATTTGATATTTCATGTTTCCATTCTTCATCTTCATGAGTCATAGTAGATCCTTCTAAAGGCTTAATGGGTGTTGAATTATTTTTAGGGCAATTTTAGAATACAATATTGATATATATTCCATAATATGCCCTTGGAATCAATTAAACTTGATTCTTCAAACAAGACTTATGCAAGTAAGGAAAAAAAATATACACACCTTTTACTTGCTTTTGAGGAGCTCTATATTGAAATTGAATTATCTTTGTAATTGTAGATCCTCAATATCTGAAATTTCTCCTTGTATTATCCCTCTGAAGCTTCTTTCAAATGTCATAGGTCTGACCTGATTTGGATTCTTTAAGGAAAAGTTATGTCCAATCTCCCACAATGACCCAATTATGGACTAGTTCAGTAGAGAAAACTTGTATTACTTGCCATGTGTCATTGTTTCCTCCTTTGGTTCTGAAATTGATATAAAAGAAACTAAAGTCTGTGTACTTGCGGCTACTTTTTACAACATTCCAATTTGATGCTCATAGAGAGAGCTATGAAGATTTTCCCATGATAACCTCTTTGAGATGAAATTCGGGTGCCTGAAAATGACCTAACTTCCACAGATCATATCTTCGAAAATATTGTGAAAAAAACTCTAAAATTTTGCACAGATGTTCTTCAAGATTTCATATTCTCTCTATAAAATTATCAGCTTCTAAAACTTCGTAGACATAACGTTATAGCACAAATTTCATGATGACCTGCTTAGGTTAAATTCAAGAGTCTGAAAAAAGCCCTAACTTCCATAGATCATATATCCAAAAATATTGCGAAACAAGCTCTAAAATTTTGCAACGATGTTCCTCAGGATTTCTGCTTCGCACTCTAAAAATTTCAGCTTTTGAACCTTCATAGAAAGACGTTATAACAAAAATTCCACGCTGACCTATTTACAGAAGTGAAAACCCTAGAATCCAAAGCTCTGATACCAAATGTTGTGAAACCAGCTCCAAAAATAGAAGAAAAGAGATATCAATGCCTTAGAAATAAGCCACTTTGAGGGGGAAACCTCCAATACATTACATGAATGAATAGTTCTTGGATGATACAAATTACAAAACCTCCTTTTTATATATAGGAGTCCATGGGGCCACAATGTAATCCTAGCCGACCTAACAATAATAATTTAAGGGCACAATAATAACAATATGGGGGTTACACTAACAACAATAAGGGAATATACTACTAATATAGGGACCTAACACAAGGTCATACTGGAAGCTGGAGAGAAAGGAAATTGATGACTAGTTTAAACAGCAAGTTTAAGAATTTTCTGTAAAATAAAACCATAGTGAGATGTTGACCACTGAAGAGTGGAATAATAAGTACATTTTCACAGAGATCTATGAGATCTTCTTTGTAAATATTGCGATCAAGCTCCAGGAGTGGCTTGTAGGACTGGTAGAGTTTTAGAATTTTGGAAGGACGAGCGGATCACAAAGTGGACCCCCGAACTAATCCAGCAGTTAGAAAAGACTGATAACACCATCACTCGTGCATTAGACCATTAGGTAGACAGTGTGTTAGGAGGATTTGTGACAAAATTTTCCATCAGTCAGTTTTTCTCCTACTATGAAGTAGAGTGAAGATTATTCATGGGGTTTCGAGGTAAGTTTATGAAGACCTTACCATTGCTGATTAAGATATTATTATGCGAAAAGAGTATTATCTGTATCCATACCGAGTGAATGACCTCTGATCTGCATAGGAGCACAACGCGAAGTGGAAAATACTACATGGCTAACCTAGAAGGGGATAGATTAGTCTACAGTCTGGTAAGGGAAGCAGCTTCACAGAATCCTCCAGCCACACCACTTTCAAACTAGCCTAGATGTAAGAATTCACCTACCCCTCTGCCACCGGAAGACATGCAAACATGAAGTTGCCGACATTTAAGGGTGTGGGGAATGAAGACACGGTTAAGTTATGGTTTTTCATAGGATCGGTATGGACTGTATATAATGTAGCTAGTGATGCAGTGAAAAGGTCGCAACTGTACCTTAACTTCGAAGGAAGAGATTTGGACTGGTACATGGGATACATCGGCAAAAACGAAAATGAAACCATTGAAGATATTAAGAACGCCCTGAAACAACAGTTTAAGAAACGTAAGTCCTACTCCAAAATCGTGGTTGATCTAAAGGATTTCAAGCAAGGGCCTTCTGAATCTATGTGGGAGGCCAATAAATGACTAAATAATGTGATCAGAGAAGGGGGATTACAATATGATGATAGATAGTACACAAAATAGTTCATTGATATGTTGTTACCTCACCTACATGTACCTATGGGGCACCAAAATTTCGAATCACATGAGAAGGCCTTGGAAGCTGCCATGAAGTTAAAAGCTACACCTCGGGACAAGACTCAGCTGGGTGTCCAACAGATCCAGGGACAGATGGAAGTAATGCATTTAGAGATCCGAAACCTGCGAAAGTAACGACGGGCAGAGGCTAGCCCTGAGAGATGGTGCATACGATGCCGGGTGAATGGCCATACCAAGGATAACTGTCCTCTGTTAGAAGACTATATGCAGGTTGGGGGACCTAGCTCATTATGCCCTACGAAAGCTGTGGGACCCAGTGGGCCAGCGCTATGGTGCGATGATTGTCACGTCGCAGGGCTACACGATACTAACCACTATCCCCACCTTGCTGCGTATGTTCCAGAGGTAAAATAGAAATGGTGTAGGTTCTACAGATCGGTGGGACATGATGAACAGAACTTCCAGACATATGATTTGATTATTGATTGAGGAAACTTATACAGAGTACAATCAGACCCTGCATCACCGAGAACTCTCGCAGGTATAGGTGGCTTCCTATCAAAGGGCAGGGGAGGAGGACAAAGTGGAAGTGCAGGATGGGGATGAGGTCAGCTAATCTATTATAACTGTGGAGAGGTAGGACACTTTGCAAGGGACTGCCTAAATCCCACTACGCAATCCTGCAGATATTACGTACAACTGGACCATGCGATTGAAGATTTCCCAATTTTGATAGCAAAAATGCAGGAAAATCACTCATCACCTACGCATAATATGCAGAGATTTAAGGCTGAGCTGCGAGATGAAGATCTGAGTGTGAATGTGGTGACCCATAGTGGGATGGCCACCAAGAGGCCTGAGGAGAAGGTTGTGATGAAACCTCTGATCCGACAAGTAGTTATCAAAAAATAAGGCCTAGACCTAAAAAATAGGAAAGAAACATTTGTCACAGCTCGCAAGGACTTTGCTGATGTAGAGGCAGCTACTGCTCGGCCCCTACGAAGCTCAAGGTAGACGAGGAGGTCGAGCCCTTTTTGTAGGCATGTATGAAGCTGCTGCGCAACCCAAAGGCTATGGAGAATCTTCAGGCATTAATAGATAGTTGTGCAATGTGACCCTCTCTACCTCCAAAGGTCAAGGATTTGCACAAGCTATACATATATAAGAAACGCACTCGAAGAGAAATGTGGTTGTCTATGCAGATTGGAGACTATGAGATGAGTCATGTTATTTTGGACCTGGGGTTAGATGTGACCATATTACCTAAACAGACTTGGCAACGAATGGGAGAGCCTAAGTTGGAATGTTCCACTATTCAGCTGCGCATGGAAAATCAGCAGAAAATTATGTCGCTCGGAAGGTTGTCTAAAATTACAGTGGATATCACAGGAGTAAAGGCCTAAGCTAACTTTTAAGTAATAGAAATTGTAGAAGATGTGGACCCCTACCCTGGGCTTTTAGAGCTGGACTGGGCCATAGATATGGGCGGTATCATCAACCTCAAAAGGAGAAGCATGGTGTTTGAGAATAACAGTACAAGGGTAATAATACCATTAGATATTGTGGAAGGTGAATGATACACTGAGCCGATGCACGATGAAGAGGAGATGGATCACATTTACAAGTTGACTATGCAGGAAAAATATTGGATCAACCCCACAGCGGAAGGAGTAATTTTCTAGGAAAAGGACAGTGAATGCTTCCCTGACTCTGAAGGGGAGATGGATAATTGGAAAAAATGGTTGCATGATGTCTAAGCACTGCGATGTCTTCAATTCACAAGGGGCTTCCACTGCATCTCCTCAGAGGTAAGAGACCTACCCTACTTTAATGGCTCTAGTAGCATTAATGAATTTTTGCGAATTCGAAGCCAAGGTTCCAAGAGAATGAAGGATGTGGGCCCTTAATCTAGTTTTGCGTTCAACGCCTGCAAGATGGTGGGAGACACACAAAGGGGCGTTCCAAGACTAGGAGGACTATTGGGACATGATGCTCCTTTTATTTGAGCCTCCTGTAAAGGTGTGGGTCGAGATATTCGTTGGACCAGGTGACCTGCATAAACACTTGCCAGCCTGGATCAAAGCATGGGGTGACTGGGCTATGGAAGAGTGGGTTCACTTGTTCATTCATGCGTTAGGTCTAATCCCGACTATGTGGTACCTGGATGCGAAGCTACATTAACGCAACCGCCACTGGGAAAATTTGAGGGTTGAATTCATAGGGACATTTGGACTCATAGGGGGGTCAGAAGTGTTTGACGAAGCTTTGCAGGGTATAGATACATTTTTGTTCAAAGAACCTAGCTCCACTGAAGCATTCGGGGCACTGACATGGGACTCACATATGCAATATATTGTCAACTGCCACAGCTTGGCAAGGGAAGAAAGTGAAGAAGACCCACGATCTGTCTCTATCCCAAAGTCACAAGGAGAGCACCCCATTGCAAGACCCCTGCTACAAGAGTTGGATGTCACTAAGCATCTCGGGGTGCGTGAATTCAATATTGGGATGGAAGAACATCCTAAGTTGGCTAAGATTGGGGACTATTGGTGTTACACCATTTTTTGGTCATCTAACCTACTATCATTAGATGGACCCAAGTACACCCTGTAAGACCAATTTTACCCTAAGTAAAATTGCTTTCACTATGTAAAATAACTTAATAAACCACATTTATTAGGTTGTTTATGGTCTAAACAGGAAACCCCAAAAGGAAATATTAAACAAATCTATATTTGTTTGATTTTCCTCATGGAATATTTAATTAAACAATAATTTAATTATTATTCCTCATCATGTTTAACCCAAAACAAAGAAATTAATTAGATAAATCTCTATTTATCTTATTATTTTCTAGGAATAATTATTTAAATCTTATTTTAATAATATTCCTTGTTAAATATGACTAAATCACCCACAAATAATTAAATAAATCATTATTTATTTGATTATCATTCAACCACTTCCTTAAAATGATAAATAAATCATTTATTTATTTATTATTCACAAATAAAGGGATTTGACCCAAGTCAAATACTTTTTCCCTCCAACAAATATAATAACATATTCCATAAAAGGTGGATCTAGATTTGGTTAATGTTATTTTAATCATGCACCAAGATCTAGAATGACCCAATATTTTGTTATAAATAGGAGGGTTTTTCCTACCATTCTTGACCTTTTGTTGCCTATTAGATCACTATGGATCTAAAATCTTGGTCTGACTTTGAGCCATTACCATTGTCATATTTTCCATTATTTGCTGTGTGAGCTCCCTTTGAGTTCTATCTTTGTCTGGGTTTTCTACACCAACAGGAGAGAGAAATGCTAGATCTGAAGTGTTGAGGACTTCCAAGAACCCATCCCATTGACGAGAATTGGAAACATCTTCTTGTTTTCCTCCCAGGTGCCCTTAATACAAAAAATTATTTCAAAAATTGTTCTTGTCTTGTCTATTGGATATATGGAGCAAACCCTTCTTTTTACTGCTTAATGTCTTTCTATGCATAGATCTAGTTTTTTGCAGCTCTTTTCTTGATCAACTAACTGCAGATCTGAAGATATTGGCAGCCACTTTTGATGTTAGGGCTATTAGTTATGCGTAGCTAAAGTGGTCTTTTTTTGTACACTTCGACAAAGGATTCATACTAACAATTGGCGACTCCACATGGGTTTTCAATTACGACCACTGTCGTTTTTCATATTCCTGCATATCCAGCTACTTCAGACCCTAGAGTTTCTTTTCAGCTTTTTGTTTTTCCTATTTTCATGTTTTTTTTCACCTATAAAACCCTAAAACATTAAAATTTCTAACTTCTGCGTGTTTCTGGCCCTATTGTGCAGGTGACAGACATCAGCCGCAACTGAGACGACAACTTTTCCGCAAATCTGCCGCTGAGACAACCGGAGTTGGAGGTCACACTTTTCAGCCCAAAAAATGTGACCTAGACTCCAGCTCACACTTTTCAGCCCTTTTTCTGCGACCTGAATAGAAAAACAGGTCAGAACCTGCGACCTGTGCTTTTTTTTGCTGTTTTTCTGCAATTTTTCTGGGTTTTGCTGAAGCTTCTGTCAGGGTTTTCCAGCCTCTGTCTCAGCCCGTTTCAACCTGGTTCTGATCTGTTTTGCTCATCTAAGTGGGAACATAACCCCCTAGGGCTTCAGTACCCTCCACTTTTTGTGGAAGAGTTTTTATCTGTTTCAGGTCTGTTTTTTCAGAGTTTCAGCCCCCCTTTTTCTAGATCTGATACCTCCTTTTCAGACCTCTTTTAATCAGCTCTTCTCCCTTTCAAATCACCTCCTGAAGATTTTTTTGGATCTACCTTTAGGGCCTCCTCCTTGCCCCTTCTTCTTTTTGCTGATTTCCTCCTTTTTTCCAGCCACCTTGCCTCTGCCTCTTGGTTGTGATCTGCACCTCTTTTCAGTAGCTTTTCCCTTTAGATCCTCGTCCCTTTCGACCCTAGATCTATTGGCCTCTTTTTAGTGTGTTTTGACTAGATTTTTTCCCTCTTTTAGATTAGTTTTGAGAGACCCACCTTTTTGGGTTGAATCAATGCAATAGTAGTTGTTAATTTTCTGTTATTTCAGCATTATATACTATTTTTGCAGCATTATTTTCAGTTACGCAGCACACTTTTTCTCTTGCTCTCAAAACGAAAAGGTTTAAAAATTAAAATTAATGCACGCCACACACTCACCCTAAGCGAAGAAGAGCCTGGTTTACACCGCCAGGCAAAGACTTTAAAATCAATTGACACTGCACCTTTTCGCCCTTGTTTCGACATTGTAATCACTTGATTCTGCACCTCCCTGCCTCTGTCGGTCATTCTTCTTCCCCTCGTGTTGTGTTTGTGTTGCCATCATTGCACCCCCAAGGTGCGCTTCCCGGAGACTTCTTGGCCTTCACCCTCAGTTTCCGGTCGATCAACCTGCTCCGTCCCACCGTCGTCGAGCCAGTCCTCCTCTGAGTCTGCATTCCGACTCCTCTTCTGATTCATTGGGTTCTCCTTTTATTTTTGGTTCTCCCCCTGTCACCTTCACTATGTCTGGTCCAGGGCCTAACACTAGCGGATCTCCCAGCCCTAATGCCGAAACTACTACTAGCGGAACCGCCACAGGAACTACCTCGGCCGCACCCTTGCTACCGTACATCGCATGCCTCAGCCTCCTCGATTTCAATCAGTTGATTAATGACCCTATCCGCCACGATGTTGGTTGGCCTGCTATGCCAACCAAGCTCCCCTCTGACATCCCTAAGTTCGAAGGCCTTGCTGGAGAAGATCCAACCAACCATGTCCGATCTTTCCACATGTGGTGTTCCTCCAATTCCATTACCGATGACTCCATCCGTCTTCGGTTGTTCCAACGTACGCTTACTGGCAAAGCTTCTAAATGGTATGTTGACCAAGCCACCTCTTCCCATACCACCTTTGCGACCATTGCCCAAGCCTTTTTATCTTATTTCTTGCTCCCTCTCCGATACGATACTGGTACGGAGCTTTTGACTTCTTTCAAGCAAACCTCTTCAACCCGCCTTTCCACTCATGTCCAGGAATGGTGAAGAAGACGAAGCTTATGTCGAGCTCCCCCCTTCGAAGATCGGATTTATATGGACTAGTTCCTTCGCACTCTCTTATCTCCCATTGGAAAAGATGTCGCCTCCCATTTCCCTCAAACCGAAGAAGTCGCCCTTCAAATAGACTTGAAGTATGACCTGATCTACACTCAGTCTGGTTATGTTTATACCATCCTTCTTGACCTCCCCAGGCCCGGAGGCGCTAACACCCCGGGGGCATCTCATTCCGCCGACGGTATCGTTGGAGCCCTTTCTCATCCGTATTCTCAACCTCCTATGGGCTATGGTCTCCCTCAGGGAGGGGCCAGCACCTCTAGCACGTTTCCCCCTCCAGGTAGCATGTATCCAGGATACGGCATGCCTCATCCTTTTTCCCAACCTCCTGCTTACCTCAATGTTGCCCAACCTAACCATTACCCTTATCCACAGCCTGGTGCGCCAGCTCCTCCAGCATATGCGCTTCCATCTCCCTTGCCTCCTCCAACCCCGCAACAACACCTATAGCCCCCTCCAGGGCAATTATTTGCACAACAGGGCGCCACTAATCCCCCTTCTCCTCAAAGAAGGTGGAGAGGCAATCCAAACCAATCTACCCCTAGTACTCGTGGACCCAATCCTCAAGGTATTGACCCTAACACTGCTAACCAGCAACAGGGCACTCAGCCCAAGCCGAACAGGCCTCTTCGCACAAATAAGCCTTGTTCGTGTTGCGGTGTTTATGGTCATTACACCCATGATTGTCACCTCTTACCACAGATGCGGCAGATGTGGGAGTCTCAAGACACATTGCGTGGACAACATGCCTCCCCTCATGCTCCCCCTAATGTGGCCACTACTCAACCAGCTGTGTTTACTGATCCTTTCCCTCAGCAAGGATTTGTGGCTGCCCAACCACCTGATGGACAGGTCGCCACTCAACCTTCCCCTTCTGGTTCCTCCAATTACCAGATCCTCATGATGAACTCTGATCCATCCCCAACCGTCGACCTTCACCTTCAAACTCAGTCTTGCCAGTACCCCAAGCCTCCCGCTCAGTCTGCCCCCGAGTCCCCTTCTTTAGGTTCTACAGAGCCTCTTTCGATGTCCAATGGCCCCTTACATATCCCTCAACCCAAAGTTTAGGTTCATACCAAGATTCCTAAGGGACCACTATGTCGAAATGCTGCTTTTGGTCGAGCTGCTCATTCGTATAGCATAGTAGATTATTTCGCACAATCTCCTGCTGCCATTTCCACATTGGAACTCCTCCAGTCGTGCCCTTCCCAAAAGAAGGCTCTGATATCTGCCGTGGGCGCTGTAGATCCTGCTGATGACCAAATGATTGTTTTCGATGCCCATCAATCAGACCATCCTTCTCTTCTTGCTTTCGTCGCCTTCCAAATCCCAATCAAAATCTGGAATGCCAACATTTCTTGGTGCATAATTGATGAGGGGGCATCCACCTGTGTGATGTCTGCTTCGGTTTGGAAGCAACTCAGCTCTCCTGAGTTGGCCCCTTCCATGATCACCCTTCAAGCGTGGGACGACCAGGCCTCCCAGCCCATTGGCCTTTTCCATAATTGTCCTATCACCCTTGCCAGTAAGACCATTTGCGTTGACGTCGAAGTCATTGACGCCCCTCTAAACTACAACATTATATTAGGGCAAAGCTACACCTATGCCATGTCTGATGTCCCATCTGTGGTTTTTCGCAAGATGTCTTTTCCTCACAATGGAAAGATAGTCACTATCGACCAGTTGACTTACCATGAGCTGCCATCTCAGACCTCCCCAGAGACGACCATCTCTTCTGTAACCAATAAGCAAATCGTCGATTCCTTGACCAGTGTCTCCCCCGGCGTCTACAAGGATTCCTCCCTGCTTGGAACTTTGCCTAGTCTCCCCCCTCCTCATATCTCTGATCCCAGCTTATCGAATGTTTGCATGATGCAATCGTCTCGGGCTGCCCTTCAGCAACCCACTCCGGCTAGTCAGCAACCTTTGACTCAACCTCGCTCACTGCGACCCGCTCCTAGACATTCATCTCAGCCAATCGAACCTCCTCCTTCTGGCCCGCCTCCTACAGCTGGTATCCCTGAACCCCTCTATCCTCCTGGGTCGGTCCCCCCAGGCCTCAACCATCTCGGAGCCACCCCTCCCGGTCATTATCCCGCTGGTCAGATACCTTTCCTGGCTCCCCCTCCCAGTGTCTATACGGTCCCCGTCATGGCCACCCTCTCTCTCCCCAACCTGACCCTGGGTTTACCCGTCTGGTACCTTGACCCTCCATCCGCTACCCCACTCGGTCACCCCAAACCCTGTCTTGCTTTGACACCGGTTCAACCGGTCCCCCTCGCTTCGACAGTCGCCACCAGGCCCCCCGCACCTCCCCAGGACCCTGCCCCTGTGGTGATAGCTCCAGGAAAGACAGGAAAAGCTCGCAAGGGGGCACCCAATCAGGAACAAGCCGCCCCGACGAACCCTACCCCTCCTCGACCGCCAAAGCGTGCTATCCAATGCACTTTGTGTGATATTGTCGGTCACGCCACCCATACGTGTCCTGAATTGCCGCACCTTAAGATCCTGGTCAATGAGATGTTTCCCGAATCTGATATCCCTGAAGTCTATGTCACTATCCGGGATTCTATCCCGAAACTCAAAACCTTGCGCACAAATCACCCTTGTGCTTTGTGCGATTTCCATGGCCATTACACCCACCTCTGTCCCCGCCTTGACGAGTATCGGTCCTCCTTAGACACGTACCGGCAATTCAAGGCTCCGCATGACAAGAGCCCTTCTCACTTGTTTGCCAGTTCTACTTCGGTAGGACCTGAGGATCTTCTTACTCCCATTCCTCCTCCCATCGTCAACCCGACTAAGCCTTCAACCACCATCTTCTACCTATCCTCCTCCTTGAGAACTGATTCTCTTAACCTCCTACCTGCGAAACTCTCGACCATGGATCTACTGACGTTCCACATGTGAGCCTTTCTCCACAAGATTACCAGTCGGACATTACTACATCATCGGGTGATCCTCCTTCCTCCAGTCTTCCCATCTTCCAGTCTGATGAAGACATTATGGAAGCCATGACCAACCCTGACTTTCCGTGGGATGATATGCACCATCGCGCATACTTCCTCCCACAGCAGTCCCATGACCAGTATGATGTGGAAACTAAAGACTTCATTCCCAATGCAGTCGATTGGTTCAAAAATCCCATCCCTGCACCTGATGCTTTCGAAGAAGGAAACATGGCCAACATCTCTCCTACCATTAAAATTGACATTTTTGTCAAACCAGAAATCGAAGAATATATCACCTTGGGCGCCCAATGCACCCCGGAAGAAATCGAAGCTTACACTAAGCTTTTCAAATAATTCTGCAATATTTTCGCCTGGTCCTACTCCGAAATGCCTGGGCTCGATCCCACCATCATCGAGCATCATATCAACATGTGGCCCGATGCCAACCCAGTCTGAAAAAATTTGAGACCCATTAATCCTTCCAGATGTGATGCTATCAAAGCCGAAATCGATAAGCTCAAGCAGGCTGGTTTCATTTATCCTATTGAATACACCACTTGGGTGTCCAACCTAGTTCCCATCCTCAAGAAACAAGGCACCATCCGTGTCTGCACGGACTTTCGCGACTTGAACAAAGCTTGTCCCAAAGACAACTTCCCCACACCATTTATTAACCAAATCATTGATGAGTGTGCAGGGCATGAGTTTCTATCCTTTATGGATGGTTTCTCCGGATACAACCAAATCGTTATCCGTCCCATTGACCAACTTAAAACTACGTTCATCAGTCCGTGGGGAACTTTTGCTTACCGGGT
Organism: Pinus albicaulis; assembly: GCA_034641835.2. Taxonomy (NCBI): domain Eukaryota; kingdom Viridiplantae; phylum Streptophyta; class Pinopsida; order Pinales; family Pinaceae; genus Pinus; species Pinus albicaulis. Next base: position 662,309,947 of record CM076574.1, on the reverse strand, counting down.
CATGCCTTTCGGCCTTAAAAACGCCAGCGCCACTTTTCAACAGGCCATGTCTTATTGTTTCCATGACTTAGCTCATATTATCCTTGCTTATTTAGATGACCTCACTGCGCGTTCTAAGCATCGGGAGCAGCACCTACATGATCTGCGTACTGTCTTTCTCCGATGTCGCAAGTATAATATCTACCTTAACCCGTTGAAATGCGTCTTTTGCATTCTCGTCGGCCGTCTCTTAGGCTTCATAGTGTCTAAGGATGGTATCACTCTTGACCCTTTGAAAGTTCAAGCCATTCTTGAACTTCCCATTCCACGTACCCTACACCAGCTCAAAAGTCTCCAAGGCAAAGCTAATTTTCTTCGTCGGTTCATCCCTGACTATGCCACCACTGCACATGGGTTCCTTCGACTCCTCCGATCCAATATCCCATTTGTTTGGGATACCTATGCTCATGAGTCTTTCGATGCCCTCAAGCAGGCTCTCACATCCGCTCCCTTGATCCGCCCTCCCGACTTTGATAGGGACTTCATCCTGTACATCTTCGCTTCCACCTATTCGGTCGCTGGAGTTCTTATCCAGGAAGATGACAATGGTACCGAGCATGTGATCTACTACGTCAGTAAGAACTTAGTAGGGCCTCCTGTTTCCTACTCACATGAAGAAAAACTAGCGATGGCTGTTGTGTTCTCAGTCCAAAAAATTCATCATTACATCCTCATGCATTCCACCAAGGTTGTGACTAATTCCAACCCCATGGCTTTCCTATTGAGTCGCCACATCACCACTGGGAAGTATGCCCGTTGGGTCGTCATCCTTCAAGAATTCGACCTCGAATTTGTCACACCAAAAAGTAAGAAAGGTTTAGCTCTTGCTGAACTCATTTCTGAATTACCTACCGAAACACAAGACCCTCTAGTTAATTATGAATTCCCTGATGAGCACTTATTCGCCATTACTTCGGATGATCCTTGGTATGGTGATATCCTCACTTACTTGTGAACCCAAAAGTTCAATCTTCACCTTAATCGTGACGCTCGACGACATATCTGACACCAAGCTCCCCGCTACCTTCTTATCGGTGACGACCTCTATCATCGCGGTATAGATACTATCCTTCGTCGTTGTCTCATGCATGCTGAAGCTGAACAAGTCCTCAATGCCTGCCATAGCGGCGCTTGCGGTGGCCACCTTTCCGGTCTTGCCACTGCCCAAAAATTCATGCGCGCTGGGTATTTCTGGCCTTCCCTCTTCAGTGATTGCATTGAAGCAGTCAAACATTGTTCCAATTGCCAACATTTCGCCCCTAAGGCGTGAGCTCCCCCAACTCCCCTCCATCCGGTCATCTCAACTGGTCCCTTTTGTAAATGGGCCATCGACTTTATGGAGTGTCGCCTGCCATCTGCTGGTAACCATAAATATATCATCGTGGCAGTTGACTATTTCACAAAATGGGCCGAGGCTATGCCAACATTTAACAACACGGCAGCTACCGCAGCCCTCTTTTTCTTTAACCACGTTATTGCTCGCTTCAGGGTTCCAAAACAACTCGTCTCTGACCACGGCTGACATTTTGAAGATGAGATATGGCGTGAGCTATCCTCACTGTTGGGTTTTGAGCACCAATATTCCTCCTCCTATTACCCCCAAGGTAATGGCCAAGTTGAAGCAGTCAACAAAATCCTCAAGACTATGCTTCAATGAATGGTGAATAAGCACAAAACCAACTGGCATCTTATGCTCTTCCCCGCTTTGTGGGCCTATCAAACTTCTGTTAAAACCGCCACTGGGTTTACTCCTTTCCACCTCGTTTTTGGAGAGGAGGCAGTCTTACTGATCGAATGTGAAATTTCTTCCCTGCATCTAGCCGTTGAACTTCTCCCTGACACCCAACCTCTAGAACAACGACTTATCATGCTTGAGCGTGCCGCCGAAGACCGTCGTGTTGCCTTGCAAACCATGGAAGCAGCCAAGAAACGCACCAAAGCTTAGTATGACAGAAAATTCCAGCCTCGTACTTTTCACGAAGGTGACCTTGTTCTAGTTTATGACCAGGCCCATGATGTCCTTGGACATGGGACGTTCGACTCATTATGGCTAGGCCCTTACATCATTAGTAAGGATCTCGGTAAAGGGGCATACCTATTAGAGGATTTCGAAGGCAATCCCCTTCCTAATCCTCGCAATGCACTCTATCTTAAGAAATATTACCCTTAGCATTTCCCTTCTGAAATGCATGTTTTCTTTTCTTTTAGATAGAAAGCATCTTTTTCGTTTTTGTGATTTGATACTTCACCAGGACACATTTGTCCAAGATGGGTCACTTCACCTCTCCTTAAAATCGCATTTCTTCACTTACAACACTTGTACTTGGGGCACCACTTTACCTCCTTACTTTTCTTTGTTCATGTTGATTTTCGTCGTGAGTTACCATCTTGTACTCATGTTTTCATGGTCCCCCATTGGACCTTTACTGTGTGGCAGCACCATCGAGTTGCCCTTGTTTAGAGCATCCAAGGGGAGTCATCATCGCATTCATGGAGTCTATCCCGAGTCCCTTCATACCCCGCTATAGTCCTCCATCCCTCATTGCTTGGTTTCTCTCTTGTGTCGCACATTATGGCCTTCAGTCCCACTGTCCCTTATCCCTGATGATATTGTGTCAGTCTCCGCCATGTCATTCATGCCCTTTATGCTCTAGCAAGGGAAGTCGTCCATTCGCTACTCAGTCCCCTCCATTCCACCATCATCATTGGTATTAGTCTATCCGTCGCTCTACTATTTTCTCTCGTGCCTTAGTTGAGGATCTCTCATTGCCTCACCTCTGGCGGACCTCCTTCTGTCGACATCAGCTCCTTCATTCCAGAAGACAGGTCTAGAGGGCAGTGTACCTTGGTTCCAGCTTCCACTCTTGTTCGGTGCCTCGAATCAGGCAAAGGGCTCTCTCATTTCCCTTTGACTTGATTGTTTCTCCACTCCAGCTCCTTTCAGCATGATCGAGATCCGTATACTTGATGGTTCAGTGATGCAGCAGCAGCTCTTGGTGATTCCCGGGTGTGTGTGAGATGTCTCAGCCCTCATGAGGGGGTGGCCCTGCAGGTAGCCCCCCACATGCCCAGATGACCTCTTCATTGCAGCCCTCGATGCAGCTCCATATATTTGATGATGTCGGCCTTAGCCGCTTGTAGCGCCTCTTTGATTTGCATGTATCAGTCAAATTTTGTGAGCCCTTCCCCACTTATAGGGGGCATTTGGGTTGTATTTGTATCTCATGTACTAAGATATTATTGTATAAGTCCTGGCTGTTATCCTAGGCACAACATGTATGTGGGATCCCTCATTGTATTTTTATCTGGCTCATGTTTATGCCGGTTGTACTTTATGGTTCGGTCCCTTGTTTACTGGACACACTATTCTTTTGTACTTTGTCTCGGTGGGCATAGGTATGCCTCCCCCACCGCCTTTAGCACATGTACCCTCTCATAAAAAGAGACTTGTTGCACCTGCAAGTCTCATCTCCTCAGGGTCTAGTTCTTTAGCACATTAGTCTACCTTACATTTCTCTCTCCGACTTCTTTTTTGATGTCTGGTGATTGAGTTCTTACAATGTACTTCGGTCATACGATTTGCTCCTAACACTCGCACGCTGGGGGGCAATCTGTTACACCATTTTTTCGTCATCTAACCTACTATCATTAGATGGACCCAAGTACACCATGTAAGACCAATTTTACCCTAAGTAAAATTTCTTTCACTATGTAAAATAACTTAATAAACCACATTTATTAGGTTGTTTATGGTATAAACAGGAAACCCCAAAAGGAAATATTAAACAAATCTATATTTGTTTGATTTTCCTCATGGAATAATTAATTAAACAATAATTTAATTATTATTCCTCGTCATGTTTAACCCAAAACAAAGAAATTAATTAGATAAATCTCTATTTATCTTATTATTTTCTAGGAATAATTATTTAAATATTATTTAAATAATATTCCTTGTTCAATATTACTAAATCACCCACAAATAATGAAATAAATCATTATTTATTTGATTATCATTCAACCACTTCCTTAAAATGATAAATAAATCATTTATTTATTTATTATTTACAAATAAATGGATTTGACCCAAGTCAAATACCTTTTCCCTCCAACAAATATAATAAAATATTCCATAAAAAGTGGATCTAGATTTGGTTAATGTTACTTTAATCATGCACCAAGATCTAGAATGACCCAATATTTTGTTATAAATAGGAGGGTTTTTCCTACCATTCTCGACCTTTTGTTGCCTATTAGATCACTCTGGATCTAAACTCTTGGTCTGACTTTGAGCCATTATCATTGTCATATTTTCCATTATTTGCTGTGTGAGCTCCCTTTGAGTTCTATCTTTGTCTGGGTTTTCTACACCAACAAGAGAGACAAATGCTAGATCTGAAGTGCTGAGGACTTCCAAGAACCCATCCCATTGAGGAGAATTTGAAACATCTTCTTGTTTTCCTCCCAGGTGCCCTTAATACAAAAAATTCTTTCAAAAATTTTTCTTGTCTTGTCTATTGGATATATGGAGAAAACCCTTCTTTTTACTGCTTAATGTCTTTCTATGCATAGATCTGGTTTTTTGCAGCTCTTGTCTTGATCAACTAACTACAGATCTGAAGATATTGGCAGCCACATTTGATGTTAGGGCTATTAGTTATGCGTAGCTAAAGTGGTATTTTTTCGTACACTTCGACAAAGGATTCATACTAACAATTGGGATGAAAATATAGTAAGAAAAGTGGTTGAGTTACTCAGCGAGTACCAAGACTTATTCCGAGAAAAGTTTTCAGAACTAAAGGGGATCACGGGGGACTTAGGAGTCATGCATATCACTCTCAAACTAGATTCTCGGCCCATAAAACAGTGACCCTATAGGTTGAACCCCAAATATAAGCAGAAATTCAAAGAAGAACTTGATAAAATGATCACTGCACGTATCATTGAACTTGTTGAACAACCAGACTAGGTTAGCCCAATGGTAGTTCACGAGAAAAAGGCTAAAGGGGAGATTCAGATCTCCATGGACCTACACAAGTTAAACGACGCTTGTGTTCATGACCCATTCCCTACACCATTCTCGGATGAAATTTTGGATAGCATAGGGGGACAGGAAGCATACTCCTTTACGGACGGATTCTCAGGGTACCATCACATTATAATTTCTCCTGAGGACCACAGTAAAAACACGTTCACCATAGAGTGGGGCTCTTTTCAGTATATTTTCATGCCGTTTGGTCTCAGGAATGCCCCTCCTATTTTCTTACGGGTAGTGTTTGCGGTGTTCAAAGAATTCACCCACAAGTTCCTAGAAGTATGTTTTGATGATTGGACCATCTTCATCCTGGTGAAGGCACACATATCCAACTTGCGCATGATGTTGGATGACTTCTGAAAGAACCAGATTTTCTTAAATACCAAAAAGTGTAACTTCTGTGTACCCTTTGGTATCCTACTCGGCCATATAGTTTGTGGACAAGGGTTGATGGTGGATCCTGCCAAAATTGCAGTAATCATGAACTTGTCAGTCCCAATGACGGAGAAATAGTTGCACTCGATCCTTGGGCACATAGGCTACTACCAAAAATTCATTCAAGGCTGCACACTGATCATGAACCCTATGGAAAAATTGCTCAAAAAGGATGTTTCGTTCTTTTGGGATGACGAGTGTCAAAAGAGCTTTGAGTTACTTAGAGATAAGATGTTCTCGGCACCTATTCCCATATTTCCTGATTGGGAGAAGGTCTTTCATGTCCACATCAATTCATCGGGAATTTCTCTCGGGGCTATCCTTATGCAGCTAGGAGAAGGAAACATTTATCATCAGGCTGCCTTTGCAAGTCAAAAACTCTCTGGCGCCAAATGTAATTACTCCACTACAGAGTGGGAGGGATTCGCCATGGTATACGATTTGTAGAAATATTGACGTTACTTGTTAGGAGGACACTTCAAAATGTTTACAGACCATTCAGCCTTGAAGTACCTGGTAAATAAGCCTATTTTGGGGGGGGGGGGGATTTGCGATGGTTACTGCTATTTCAGGAGTATGACTTTGAAATCGTCGTTAAGCCGGGAAAGTTGAACCCTAGGCTAGATCACATATCACAAATAGAGAATGGTGAAGATTCAACCAACCTAGAAGATGGATTTCCTGATGCGCAACTGTTTGCTATTAAGGTAGTAGATGCCCACTTCGCTGATATCATTTAATTCTTATGTTATGTCCCTATATTACTAGTATAGCCCCTTATTTTTCTTAGTGTAACCCCCTTATTGTTATTATTCTACCCTTGTAACCCCCATATTTTTATTATTGTGCCCTTAAACTATTATTGGTAGGTCAGCTAGGATTAAATTGTGGCCCCATGGACTCCTATATATAGAAAGGAGGTTTTGTAATTTGTATCATCCAAGAAATTTTCATTCATGTAATGTATTGAAGGTTGCCCAATCGAACTGTCTTATTTCTAACATGTTGATATCTATTTTCTTCTATTTTTGGAGCTGGTTTCACAACATTTGGTATTAGAGCTTTGGATTCTAGGGTTTTCGTTGCTCCAAACCGGTCATTGTGGCATTTTCGCAATAACTTTTTTTCTATGAAGGTTCAGAAGCGAACATTTTTAGAGTACAAATCCAATATCCTGAGGAACGTCGTTGCATAATTTGAGAGCTTGGTTCAGAAAATTTTCAGAGATATGAGTTGTGAAAGTTAGGGCTTTTTGCAGGCTCCTGGATTAAACCTAAACAGGTCATCACGACATTTTCACTATAACATTTTTTCTACTAAGTTCCAGAAGCTGAAATTTTTAGAGAGTGAAGTTGAAATCTTGAGGAACATCATCCAAAAATTTCAGAGCTTGGTTCTCAACATTTGCGGAGATATCATTTATGTAATTTAGGATTTTTTTAGGCTCCAAAATTTCATCTCAAAGAGTTTATCATGGGAAAGTATTCATAACTCTCTCTCTGGGCATCGGATTGGAATGCTGCAAAAAGTGACCGCAACTACACAGAATGTAGTTTCTTTTCTACAAATTGCAGATCCAAAGGAGGAAACAATGACACGTGGCAAGTCGTACAAGTTTGCTCTACTGAACCAGTCCATAATTGGGTCATTGTGTGAGATTGGACATAAATTTGACTTGAAGAATCCAAATTAGGTCAGACCTGTAAAATTTGAAAGAAGCTTCAGAGTGATACTACAAGGTTGAATTTTAGATATTTAGAATCTACAGTTACAGAGATAATTAAATTTCAATATAGATCTCCTCAAAAGCAAGTAAAAGGTGTGTATGTTTTTTTTTCCCGAATTGCATAAGTCTTGTTTGAAGAATCAAGTTGAATTGATTCCTAGGGCATAATGTAGAATATATATCAGTATTAGATTCTAAAATGGTGCCTAAAAGGAATTCAACACCCATTAAGCCTTTATAAGGCTCTACTATGACTCATGAAGACGAAGAATGGCAACATGACATATCAAATTTACAAGAGCAAGTGCAACAAATTTTTCTCTCGCAAAGAGAAACAAAAAATGACATGGAAGTTTTGAATAAAGGTGTGGAAACTAAGATGGATGGTTTGAAGAAAGGCGTGGAATCTAAGATGGATGTTTTGACGAATGGAATGGAAGCTAAGATAGATGGAATGGAAGCTGGCGTGGAATCTAAGATAGATGACATGGAAGCTAAGATCGATGAAAAAATGGAAAACATGAAGACTGATCTAAAAGCAAACATGGAAGGTTTGACAAAGTTGATACAAAAAATGCTTCCTAATGGTGAAAATATAGTAGAGGAAACTCATGATGAGAACAAAATAAATGCTAATCATGATTTCATAAACTCTAATGTTGGCGGGAAGAACCACCATATTCCAAAAATGGATATGAGGAAGTTTGATGGAAAGGATCTTGTAACATAGATACTACAGATGTAGCAATATTTTGATCTCAATAATGTGAAAAACACACAAAACGTATGCATTGCAACTTTACATTTAGAACAAAATACATTTGTATGGTATCGATGGCTTTGCTCTTGTAAAAAAAAAAAATCACTTGGTCAACTTTTACGGAGGAAATGATAGCACATTATGAGGATACAAAGAGTAACACCTTCTTTAGCCAATTGATAAATATCAAAAGGGTTTGGTGGGGGAGCACATTGAGGACTTACAAAAATTGAATATAACGGTAACTGATATTCCAGAGGAACACAAGATTGGTCTCTTCATAGGTACTTTAAAGGATAACATCCAACATGAAATTCACGTTTTGGAACCTGATTCATTGGAGAAGGCATTCAGGTTGGAAAGAAAAATTGAATGTAAAATTATGGCGACAAGGAAGCCTACCACTCACTTCTATAAAGAGGGAAGTGTTTCTACTCCTAGATTTCAACAACCTACAAGGTTGACACCACAACAATTGGAAAAAGAAAAGAGCAAAAGGGCTTTGCTACAGCTGTGGTAGAAAATACACTAAAGTTCATAAGTGTGCTGAGAAGAAATTATTTTACATACATTGTGAAGAGGAAGAAGAAAATGAACAAGAAGAGGATATACACCAGGAACCAACCCTAGAAGAGGAAGAAATGAGTCAAACCATATCGTGTAATGCATTGGCAGGAATTACCACTCCTCAAACTCTCAAGATAGAAGGACATATCAAGAAGAAAAAGGTAATAGTTTTGATTGATTCAGGTAGTACCCATAATTTTATTCATTGTAAGGTAGCCAAGGAATTGGATTGCTTCCTATACCCAGCACCAAAATGTCAAGTGATGGTCACAAATGGAGGAACTATAAATTTCTCTGGAAAATGACATAATATCAAGCTAACCATGGGGGAATATGTATTGAATAGTCCAATGCTTTCCATTCCTATGGGAGGTGCTGATGTTGTACTAGGAGTACAATGGTTACAAATCTTTGGGGACAGTAGCTTTTAATTTTCAAGAACTTTTCTTGATTTTTTTTTTAGAAGGAAAGTAAGTCAAATTATGGGGTATTGCAGGGAAGAAGGGAAATATAATAAGCTCTAATGTCATGACAAAGCTTCTAAATAAAGAACAACGAGGCATAATTGCACAATTATGCTCACTAGAAGTTCCAACAACAAAATAATCTATTTTTGTAGATCTCCAACAAGACTTGGAGAATCATTCCAAGTTTTTTAAATCTCCCAAAGGACTCCCACCTATTCGTGATCATGATCATGCTATTCATTTGATTACAGGAAGTGTTCCTCCAAACATTAGGCCTTATAGATATGCTTATGTCCAAAAGAGAGAAATTGAACGTATGATTGCAAAAATGTTAGAGGCGGGTATAATTCAACCTAGTCAAAGTTGTTTCTCTACTCCTGTAGTATTGGTACACAATAAGGATGGATCATGGTTCATGTGTCCCGATTATAGGGAGCTCAATAAGCTCACCATTAAATATAGATTTCCCAATCCTGTGATTGATGAATTATTGGATGAATTACATGGAGAAATTTATTTTACCAAGTTGGATCTTCGTTCAAGATATCATAAAATTAGAATGAAGACTGAAGATATTCCGAAAACAACATTTCAAACTCATGAGGGTTATCATGAATTTTTGGTCATGCCTTTTGGCCTTACCACTGCACCTTCTAAATTTCAAGGGTTGATGAATTCCATTTTCAAACCCTTCCTTAGAAAATTTATGCTAGTATTTTTTGATGATATACTAATCTACAGCAGGTCTTTGAAGGATCATGTTCAACATGTTGGCAGGGTGGTCAAAATATTGCAGGAGAAACAATTATATGCAAAAACATCCAAAATGTTTCTTTGGAGTACAAGAGGTGGAATATCTGGGTCATATTGTATCTCACGAGGGTGTTAAGCTAGACCCTACCAAAATTAAAGCGATTAAGTAATGGAAAGTCCCCACAACCATAAAGTAGTTGCGAGGATTTCTTGGGTTAACAATGTATTATCACAAGTTTGTTAAGAATTATGGGAGAATAGCAACACCTCTAACAACATTATTGAAGAAATATGCATTTTCATGGACTCCTAAAGCAACTAAGGCCTTTGAACATCTTAAAGAGGCAATATGCCTAGCACTGGTATTAGCTATGCCAAACTTCTAAAAAACCTTTATTATGGAATGTGATGCCTCAGGAAATGGAATTGGTGCTGGTTTAGTGCAATAAGTAAGACACATTTCTTTTTAAAGTATTCCAATCAAAGGAAAGTATTTACAGAAACCTATTTATGAGAAGTAAATGTTAGCAATACTGCATGCACTAAATAAATGGAGAACTTACCTAATGGGAAGACACTTCAAGGTAAAAACTGATCATGATAGTCTTAAACACTTTTCGGAACAAATACTATTTTCAAAAGAGCAGCAAAAATGGGTCACAAAGATGTTTGATTGTGACTTTGAAATAATCTACAAAAAGGGAAGCTAAATGTTGTTGCAGATGCACTCTCAAGAAATAATGAAGAGGTGGAAGCATTTCTTTGTGCCATTTCTATTATCCAACCAAATTGGATAACTGAAGCAAGAGATGAATGGAAGAAGGATGAAGAAGTGTGGACACTTATTCAAAAGTTGCAGAAAGATCCTAGTACATCTGATACATTTAGTTGGAAAAATGATTCCTTATGATACAAAGATGGCATATATCTTTGTAAGAATTCCCAACTAAAACAAAATATTCTTTTGGAATTGCGCACTTCTCCTTTAGGAGAACACTTAGGATTTTTAAAAACTTACCACAGGGTGAGGAAAGAATTTTTTTGGGATGGCCTTAAATCTGATATTCAAAAGTTTGTGGCGGAATGTTTGGTTTGCTAGCAGAATAAAGTTGAGACAATTAATACCCAGGGTCTTCTACAACCTTTATCCATTCCAAGTCAATGTTGGGAGGAGATTTCAATGGATTTTATCACAGGTTTACCTAAGTCCGAAGGAAAGAGTGTCATTATGGTGGTATTTGATAGACTTACCAAGTATGCACACTTTTGTGCATTATCTCATCCACTTAAAGCAAGTAGAGTTGCTACTACATTTATGGACACAATTCAAAAGCTACATGGAAACCCAAGGGTTATTGTGAGCGACAGAGATCCCATTTTTACTGGAAATTTTTGGACGGAGTTATTTTCTTGTTTGGGTACTCAATTAGCTCATATCTCATCTTATCATCATCAATCCGATGGTCAAACTGAGATAGTAAATAAATTTTTGCAAGGATATCTTTATTGTTTTGTATCTGATAAACAAACACAATGGGTCAAGTGGTTACCTCTCGCTGAATGGTGGTATAACACTTCCTTCCATACTGTAGCAAAAATGACCCCATTTATGGCACTTTATGGATATCATCCACCATCCATCACATCATCTTTAAGAGAAAATTCGAAGGTTCAAGTAGTGGAAGATCACATTGAGCATCAACAAGTTCTCCAAATCTTAAATTACAACCTGAATTTGGCACAAAATAGAATGAAACAATAGGCAGATCAACATCGTAGAGAGAGAAGTTTCGATGTAGAAGACTGGGTATTTTTATAGAGACAACCATACAAAAAAATGTCCCTCAAGCAAGCTAAGAATGATAATAAATTGTTGCCAAAGTACTATGGTCCTTACAAGGTGTTGCAAAATATTGGTACTATGGCATACAAATTGGAGCTTCCTGCTTCTTCGCGAGTGCATCCAATTTTCCATGTTTCATGCTTAAAGAAGGTTATAGGTGAAAATCTTCCAGTTCAAACAATATTTCCAGAACTGGATGAGGAAGGAAAAATCATATTGGAACCTGAAGCGGTCATGGAAACCAGAACTCGACAGCTACGAAATCGATCAATTTCAGAGTATCACATCAAGTGGAAGAACTTACCCACTGAAGATTCTACACGGGAGGATGATAATTTTATACAGAAGCACCCAGAGCTACTCAAGCATTGAGGACACCACTTTTTTGAAAGAGAGGGGCATGTTAGGTCCCTATATTACTAATATAGTCCCTTATTGTTGTTAGTGTAACCCCCTTATTGTTATTATTGTACCCTTGTAACCCCCATATTGTTATTATTTTTCCCTTAAATTATTATTTTTAGGTTGGATTGGATTACATTGTGGCCCCATGGACTCCTAAATATAGAAAGGAGGTTTTGTAATTTGTATCATCGAAGAATTGTTCATTCATGTAATATATTGGAGGTTGCCCCATCGAAGTGGCTTATTTCTAAGGTGTTGATATCTCTTTTCTTCTATTTTTGGAGCTGGTTTCACAACATCTTGACTACTGGGAGGGAACCCCCAGAGTACTCAGTGCAATAGAAGAAAGAGTTAGTCGCTCGAGCAGCAGACTTTACCATCATTGCAGGTCATTTATATAAGATGAGAGCTAATGAAGTATTACGGATATATGTTTTGGAGCATGAAAGGCACGCTATATTAGCAGAGGCCCATGACGGAGTAGCAGAAAGTCACTACGCAGGGAAAGAAACGATGCAAAAGGCTTTGAGGGTTGGGTTATGGTGGCCTACCCTGCATTGTGATTCCCACGATCATTGTAAAGCTTGCGATACCTGCCAAAAAATAGGGAGACCATCCCATAGGGATGAAATTCCCATTCAATCGAAAATGGCTCTACAAGCATTCGATAAGTTGGCCATCAATTTCATAGGGCCTACCAACCCACCAGAAAAGAAGATGGGTTCACGCTACATTATTACTGCCACTGATCATGTAACTAGGTGGGCCGAAGCACAAGCAGTAAAGGATTGTACTGCGGATACTGCTGCACATTTTATCTTTGAATAGATCCTGACCAGATTTGGGTGTCTGAAGATCCTCATGAGTGACAGGACTATGCAGTTTGTTAAAAAAACAATCCAAGCTTTGACCGCGGAGTCCGAACCCATCATGAAAAAGGCACACCATATCATCCACAGGAAAATGGTGTGGTTGAAGCCTTCATTAAAATCTTAGAGCAAGCACTGAAAATGTTTGCAATGCCGATCGCAGTGATTGGGACGTGTGCGTCCCGTCAGTTCTTTCGGCTTATCGAACCACCTGCAAAAAGCTAACTGGGAAAACTCCTTTTTAGGATGGTCTATGGCAAGGAGGCAATTATGCCAATGGAGAAAATTATTCCTAGTCTACGTATCACAGTAGTTACGAACATGGTGGACCCTGAAATCATAGAGGAGTGCTTAGTGCAGCTTGTGGCTTTGGAGGAAGATCGGTTCCTGGCTAATTTTGATCAGCAGGTGCAGAAGGTCCACGATAAATCCTGGCATGATCGAAATATTCCCCAAAAGACTTTCGCGAAGGATGACTTGGTCCTCTTATATGATAGCCAATTTGAAAAACATCCAAGGAAGTTTCGGTAGCTCTGGCTTGGCCCCTATACTGTTAAGGAGATCACGGATGGTGGAGCTATTCGGTTGGCCACCCTGCACGACGATGTGCTGCTAGGATATGTCAATGGTAGTCGGCTCAAACCATATTGTATCAAATGACTACATGGTCAAAGTAGCTTTGCAGGCGCAAATGATGAACCTAACATCGCAATGACTCAGGACGAGTCACAAGATTGTGTTGGGGGACTGTTGGAACAGGGTCTCTCCCAAGCTGCGAAACTGGTCCATTTTGTGTATTTTTTTATTATATTTAGTCTAGCGCAGGGGCTTTGTGGTGGGTCAAAGCCCCTAAAGAATTGTAAGTGGGTTAAGTGTAGACCAAGAGTCCGCAAACCACGGTTTGTGGACCATTGGATGCATAGGCTAAAATATTATAAGTAGTTGAACCTTTTTGAGTTGTAGGACAGACTAAGAATGATAAGATATTGTTGCTAAGTGCAAATCAATAGATCTGGTCAGGATTGTTGGGTAAGGACTCCTACTGCTGTGTGAGTGGAGGGCCTCTGTCCTGCTGTGTGCAGACCCTGCTGCTATGTGCACAGGTTGGGTTTTTGGGGTATTGTAAGTATATATGAAATATTAATGAATGTGGAAGTACCATTGAATATCTGAATCCACTGGAATTACTTTGATATGAATATGTGTTGATTTTATTACTTAATATATGCTGTTTTGTTATTGATTTAAGCTGTGAACATACTTGTGTTTCTTATTTATGTTTTGATCTGGGTTTGTTCTGTTTTACTTCGTATAAGAATATCTGGAATAGCTGAGTATTGTTATGTGAATTAATGATCTGTTGATTTTTGTGAGTTTTATTGTTGTTGTGTACGTGGATGTGAAGGGAATCTATAGATATAGGCTCTATGATACAAGATCTGGTCACTATAAGGGTGAATGCAGCTCTGCTTGCCTTACCTACCCTCTCCGAGGGTGCGGAAACTAGCACCCACCCATACTACTTCAGGTGAAACTTTGGCCTGCGCAAGCAAGTCATTGCCAAAAGGGCCAGTATTATAGGGGTTTGCTGGCAAACCTTGAGCCTCCGAACCTGGGTTAGGACCCCTCAAGCCAAAAGTGGCCCAAAAATTTCTTCTGTGTTGGCATGTTTTTGGAGTCAAAAAGTTACTCGATGGTTTCACATAGATGATCCCATCTTTCTTCACTTATAATTTACATATTTCCAACTTTCTAAACACTTCATCTACCTCTGTGTATATTTCAAATGTTGGCTTGTTGAGGAAAATATGTTTGATTTCATATTTTATAATTAAATCAAAATCTAAACATTGAAGAAAATATTTCCCTGTCACATGGCCTTTAATCACATTATTCATCAGTAATTTTTGTTGATATCAAAATTTGACTAAATTATTATCCCAGATTTCAAAAAAAAAAATTGAGAAATATCGTGAGTTTTAGAAATCTCACTGCCTTCACTATCCTAAGTCAAAATGTTTCACTGAATTTCCCCCTGTTTACCTTCTAAAATTCTACCCCACTACTACAAAGAATAACTTCATCATTGGGCTTGTTTACCTCATTCCATTGCCTTACCCTCACTCTCATTCATGGCCTTTTGTCTCTAAAAAACCCATTTTCTCCTTTCGTCAAAACCCTCATAAAACCCCTTCATTCATCATTTTTTCCTTTGACATATTAAAAAAATGTAAAAATTTCCCTTTTTACATTGTTTAAACTTGAGTTCTAACCGTTGGGTCCTTTTAATTCTATTTAAAAACCCTGTTTTATATCTAAACCCACCCGTTTTTGATACAGTAGGCCTTAAGCCCCTCTCTTCTAAGCCGCTACCCCTTTTACCCATCAAATCCCAACCTTTCGCTTATCCTTAAGCGCTTCTCCCCATGGAACTTCTCCCACACTCCTTTTATTTTTATACACCCCCAAAACCTTATATAAAGGCCCTTCAAACCTTTGAAAAATCAAAAGTGGGCCCCCTCCTTTTCATTACACCCATGCCCCTAGACCGAATCATCCCTGTCTTTGATCGGAGATCCATTCCCTCGATCCTACTGTTATCGCTTCCCCGACCTTTCCCCACATATATTATAAACCCCGCACTACAAGACAAACACTCTGCCATGTCGCCTCGTGCCCAAGCCCCATTCTCCACTAAAAACACCGCGAGCCAACCACGCCTCGACATCTGTCATCCCCGACCCCACTGTTCTGTTCCAAAAATTTCTTTTCACCATAGATCTCTGCTCCCCGGGATCCGAAAGAAAATAATTCCTATTGCAAATAAAGAGGCGACGGGTTTAAAGTTTTGTGACCCACGCGAAATGGGTTGGTTTTCGGTTGCCCTGTGTTGAACCCTGGGGTATATCACGTCCATTTTGCCTAAAACCACAAATGGCCTTCTATCCATGCAGTAAACCACTTACAATTTTTTAAAAACCGTCTTGCCCTCCATGCCAAATTCAAAACCTCCTGCCTTCATTTGAACTTCCTCTTGGTCCCAACTTTGGAACTTTTCCTCCTGCACCCCCTCCACCTCTACAAAATGCCTTCCGACAGTCCAAAACCCCAAAATAAAAAATCAGTTTGTTAGCTCCCCGTAATTTGCAATATTGGTAAAGTCAAACTGTAAAGAGAACACTGTTTCAACCACTTTGGGATTCTAGGATCTAGCCCTCTTGAATCCAGAGAGGGATCTCTCCAATAAGTGTAAAGATTGATTTATCTTTAAAGCTTTTTTGGGTAATGATAATAGGCTAGTTATAAAGGCCGAGGTTTTTGTTTTGTTTTGGATGGTTGAGCATGAATATTAATTCAGTGGAAAGTCCTAAATGGAAATAGTTTCAATGGTGTGAATTTTCAAGCAATCAGAACAAGCTTTGGCTAAAAAGATAGATATAACGCTAGTTTTTAGTCCATTGGGCTATGGAGTCATAATAGGGCTTTAATTGTGCAACAATTCAAGAGTGGTCCAAGGGGCAAGTCATCTATATCACAAGATATTTTGAGATAAAATTATGGAATGGAAACAATAAAAGTGTTGGAGGGGTGGAAACAGATAATAATTTCAACTAGGATTTATAGTCTATCCAAACAAGAAAAGCCTTTTAAGCAACCATTTAAAACCAACCAAAGGGTATGGCTCACCATAAAACTCTTTGGACAAGCTCGTATTCAAGATAACTCAAGAGACAAACAATCTAGTAATCCACATAATTACTTTCAGAAAGGATGAAAACACATAATATAAACAAAGTATAGCCTAAGATCAGATAAAATACTTTTAAATCTAGTCTGCTTTTAGCATACACTTAGGGAAACTTTCAGAATTTACCTTCGGAGAATAGAAGCTAGAAAACAGGGCACACCATCACTTTTCTGGTCTAAATTTACTTAGCAGATAATGAAAATAACATTCAAGAACAATGTTTAAAGAAAATAGTAGGACGAGGGAACGCCAACATTCCTAACTGCTTAAACTGTATTGAATCATTCCTAAATAAAAAATTTGGAGGAAAACATTGAGATAAATCTTATCAGTCAGAGAAGGGTACTGTAAATAGTAATTCCTAACTCTATGTTTGTTTTTATTTATCAGAGAATAATGGACAAAATGGCATACATGAAAGGGAAAAAAATTAACACAGAAAGAAGCACTTCACCGGTGATATAGACTAGGATCCAAAGAAACAGCTTCTATATTGATGTCAATCCAGTTACAATCTTCAAGTCCAATGTTTTAGTTCAACAATCATCTTCACTTCTCAGCCTAACTTATTTGATCACAAACAGAGCTTCAAGAGCCTTTTAACACTATTTACAAGTAGAATTTTCGAGCACAAGTATATTTCAAAGTTCAGCAACCAACATTGTTTCATCTTCTACAGAAGTATTTATAGAAGAAATGAGGAGGTGGGATGGGATAAAAAATCTCCAAGCTTCAATTAATACAGATAAATTCTTCTCGGCTTTTGAGGGGCTCGATGGAGAAGATTACAGATATTTCCTCTGTATTAATTGTTTTACATTAAGAATTCAGCTCAGTGGGATGATTTTGTTGACTTTTAGGCTCTGTATCATCTTGTAATAACTCTGCTGATATTTTGCAATAAGTTCCTTTGGATGAATTAACTGTTCGGCTGTGATGAGGTAAATATCCTTTGTTTTGGTCATATCTTGGGCCTTTGTTGAATGATTTGAGGCTACAGGTGGCTTTGGTAGCTGAGAGGAATCAATTAGCCTCTGATGTGGCAGTGGATGCATCCTCTGTCTAATAAATATTTTTAATTTGTATTTAACTGTGTTTAATTTAGTGGATTAGGCTATTGATTTTCGATCTTAGCCGTAATCCACTTTAAAAACTGTGAAAAAAATCTTCAATATTCAATTTCTGCTGTGGTTAGGTCTTCAACACTGATACTCTTTTAAATTTTACTGTGTCTTGTTGATGTGTAGGTGTACAAAGGGTTCATATGGCATCAATTCCCATGATACATTGATGAAACGTGATGGTCGAACCCTGCATATGGATACTCTTTAATGAATGAAGACCAAGAGGATCGTCATCCTCGGCTTTCACTTTTCTATTAAAATATTTCGATAAAATATTTAAAACCTACATAAACCAAAAAAAAATTATGAATTCCTGCGTTATTGGGTAAAACTGCTTCAGAGGTTGTGGTTAGGAGCATGGCCATTGGATGAAAGCATCCATTGATGGTGATTACGCATTGAGGTTTAACGGAGGCAATTTGGAAAAAATGGTGGAGAAAATAGAGTTCGATCTGTCGATCTAGCAAAGATCAACAGTGGGGAGCGACTTGGGAAATATAATGAAGAAGGACCGCTTTTTCGTAAAAAAATAAAAATACAAAGGAAAAAGGGTGAAAAATTCCTTTGGCGGAGGAAATATATTGAAAGGAAATTGGGGTTTCCTGGATGATTTTGGGCTGTTAGATCATATGGGGCTCAGAGATCAACGGCTGTGGTCGCGCGTGATGAAACACAATGGAAACAAGGGAAAGTAGTTTCGGGTGGAGAAACCAGCAGTATCGCGCAACAAAATGGCAGGTACGTGGTTATAGCTTTTCGAACGTGATATGTGTTCCTACCCAACATGTGGCATTTCAATACCGCCTACATCATGTAAATTTTATGAATTAACGGTCGAGCATAAAGTTACGTGAAAACGCGCATCAACCGTTAGATCTTGGGTCTCAGATCGGACGGTGGGAAGTGAGCGCGATATTGGATAGATGCGCGGGCAGAACGAGGTGGGGCAGAACATGAGTGGTTTCAATCTGAGCCGTTGGATCAAATATTGGATGGCTGAGATAAAATTTGGAGGGAGGCAGGACCCACAAGAGTCATGCCTATCGGGATTATTATGAACCGTTAGATGAAAGTAGATCAACAGTCAGGATTGAAACTGGGGTTAAATGAAAAGTAAACGAGGCGAAGAAAGGGGTTAATATGGGTCGTTGATTTGCAGAGATCAACAGCTAAGATCTCCCCAAACAACCTTATAAAGTGGGGCTTCATGTTTTTAACCAAGGTCGAGAGGTGCAATCTAGGCCATCAGATCTTGACACGTGGATGGCCCAGATGTAATCGGAGCTTTCGTGATCGGCGGGGCATTGGACATGGGAGTGCCGAAGAGATTGACTGTGGTCTGTTTATCTACAGATCAGATCAATAGTGGAGGATGAATCGGAAGACCACCAATCAGAGGCGACGAATAAAATAATACACTACGCCAATGGAATTGTCCGATGTGATATAGCGCTGGCTGTTTGATTGGCCCAAGATCAATGGCGAAGAAGGGCTCTAACCAATTAATGTGCAGGACCCTTTATGACATATGAAAACTAAAAATTATAAAATACAAAGGTTTTATGGTGTCGGGGCGGGTTATACAATGAGGCTTGGCACCCGATTGTGGGGCCTTTGGATATATGGAAAAGCAAAGGGACCGAGGTTTATATATAAGGGTGCTAATCGGGATTGGGAGGAAGGAGCAGGCTTTTCAATCTACCCATTTGTAAATCTCCAATGTGAGATTTTTTAGACCGTCGATCGGCCTTTGTCAACGACTTTTATCATTCAAAACATTGCACCGACGCGTTTAGTTAAAAACATAGGAAAAAGGGATTTTATGAATTAACAAAGGGAAAAAGTGATCGGACATGGTTTATTCATAAGTTTAAGCGCCTGATTGTGGGGATTTGGTTTTGTGGAGCATCAAAGGGTTCGGGGGTTATGTATAAAGGCGCCAATCGGCATCGGGATTTAAACATGATAAAAAGACTTGCACACATCAATTATTTCCGATGCGATGAGCACCCGATTGGGTTAGCGCCTGGTTCTAGGGCATGGGCATGTGGTGGGGAAGTGGCTTAGGACTTGGCCCAAAGGTGCTTAGGTCCATAAAAAAAAAACTTTATTTTTTGTGATTTTTTCAAAGTTTTTTGATGGATTTGGGGGTTTCAGCAAGGTTTAAAAATGAGTTTTAAACCTTGTAAAATGAGTTTTATGAAGGAAGGAAGGGAATACATGGAAAATGGAGGAATTTCATGAGGAAGAAGAGAACAAAAATGAAGGTTAATTTGAAGTGAAAGGAGGGTTAAAATGAGGGAAAAAATGGGGATTTTTGCAGTAGTCTTGCTTTCATGGAGATAGCAGAATTTCGGAGTTCAAGAGGAAAATAGCAGTGAATATTTAAACAAAGGGTATGATGTCTTCACAAGGCTTCAAGAATTAACAATTTTGTAATGAAACTTGTTTCTTGAGGGCTTCAAACAATGATTTAGCCACCATTTGACATGAAAATTTTTATAGGTGGCTAACACAGTTAAACCCTCCTGCAGGTTTTAACTAATTGTTTGTGTTATGTCTAGGTTTTAATGGCGAAAGGTGATTAAAATCCACTCCACAGTCTAAATTAAATTGGATTAAACACTGGGTGATGATCCAATGGCTTCATTCAAAGTTTAAAGGACTAGCAGCCCTACATCAAAATCAATAATCGATGAATCATGATCATCGACTAATCAAAGGAACCCTCGAGCCACGAAGACAACCTTCCTTTCACAGAGAAAACATAAACAGTCAAAGAAACAGAGAAGGAAGAAAGAAGAAATATTAGAGGACTAATCTTAATAAAAGGATAAAAACAAAGGATTATCCTGACAAGAATAAATTAAAAGAAAGAAAGGAAGATAGTGGAAAGACAAAAAGACAAAGCCAAAGGATCAAAAGAAATAAATCAAAGAATTAAATAAATAGAATAGAGATCACAACAAATTAAATAAAAAATGATAAAAGCAGACATTCAAAGCATAAAAGACAAATTTTAAGGCCTAATGACAGATATTAAAGATAAAACAAAGGAAAATTTACCCAAAATAGATTCGAATGACTCAGCCTGTGATAGTTATGGCTTTCAAAAGATATTTGTGCCACCTAGTGCTTTGTTTCCTTCAATAAAGCATTTAGCAGTTATTAGGCTGAGTCAAAGATATTTATACCTGCGAGACAGTTATTGTAAAAGTTATGAATATGTAATGTTCCAAATTTTTCCCCCGGATGCGGGTGCTCCAATGTATAGTTATTGAGATGGGACACAGGAGTGGCAAGTCCTGCCGACACCTGCCCAACTAGTACGCTGCGTTAAATTGCCATCTGCGCAATGGCATGCAACATTTAAAATCCACTCTTACCAACGCAGTGGGCCCAGAAAACATTAGCACTCGCTCGACTTCAACTAAGACGAATCCTACCTCCGCATGCTTCGGCTGGATTTACATCAAGGGCGCAGTTATGGAGACAGATCTACTGTGTGTGGGAAGGATGGACTTGGTGCGAGTTGGCGCCGATCTCATGGACTGGTACCAAATGCATCAGGTTAAATATCACCTGGTCTTAGCTTACATTCAGATTTGCGTTGGCGTCATTGGTTACCTTCTGCATCGTTGGGAGAGGGTCTATCAATGGAGGTTGCGTTCATTTCAGAGTGAGGCTCAACCACCACAGAGAGCTGCACTGGTGCTGCGTTTTCATCCGAGCCCAGGCCACCCTCTGTTGGCTTTCTCTGCTGTCTTGGTTGCGTTTAGGACCTTGCTTTTTCTTACAATGCCATGAATTCGACACCGTATGTGGAGCCGAAGAGGAAGCTCCAAGGGTCGCCCCTCTCCGGATTCTTCCTCCTATGGCAGAGGCTCGAGCCACTACCCCTGGACACGAAGTGGTAGGGGGCGCACTCAAGATTTCTGCCTATTCTGGGGTCCCCATTCGCATCGCCCACCTGCCTCCCCTGCTCCCAATACAGGCACTGCTCATTTTATCTTCAACAGTTCCCTCAACCGCCCTCGGATTACAGCTATTTTCTCGGTGGTTTTTCTTGAGGAAAGCCTGCAAGGGGAGTCCAGCTCGTAGCCTGTCATTCCTGATGCGAATACTGCTGTTCCCGGTGCCCAATTCTCGAATTTCAATTTGGGAAGCAGCAGTGTCCCATTGCAGCCTCCGTTGTGCCCTGTAAGTTCGGTTCCGGATGAAGACATGCTCCCTGCTGAACCTGGACCCTCAGCTTCTGAAGAAGGGATCGCTCAGGACATGCGCGCCTCCGGCTGGTGCAGGATTGTGGAGGAGACTCCCGATGATTAATGGGTCTATTTTTTGGTTTTCTTTTTTCTGTTTCTATAGCCCAACCTATTGGGTCTTTTTCAGCACTGTTAGTTATGGAGCTTTTTTGGTACTTTTTGTTCATTCTGGGTCAAAGCATATTATGGAAAAACCTCGCTCTGCACCCCTGCGTGGGATAAGGCAGTCTATATCTTTGCTTTTTTATGAAAATTATGCCTCTAAGGTAGTAGACTCTAACTTCGGTCTCGTTTTATTATTATCCCTCTGTTAATAGATCAGTTTTACTTAGAAAAAAAAAAATGTTCCAAATTTTTCCTTTAATAAATTGGAACATTAACTTTTGTTACATTCACTTATAAGTTGAATAATTGGGTGATGAGGCACAAAGACAATAAGAACATGGATAAAATCCCTCTAGTATGAAAGGGGATCAGCCTTGGAACTAGATTTCACACCCTCATGTGTGAAAGGAGACATTTTCAAAGAGGCTTGGTTAAGTTTGACCAAGTCAAACAACACAGGGTATGAGGTGGAAAGCACTACATAAGACAACGAAGAAATAGAGGATGGAATATTCCTTGAAGAAGGAAACCCTAATAGAGTGGGACCCATGGAGAGGGAGCTCTCATGTGTTTAAAAGGAGGGCAAGGTAGCCATTGTTATTCATGCTTGTATTATTCATTTCATTTCTATTCATACATTGTGCATTCTTTTGTTGTTTAGAAAGAATTGCCAGGGAATTCCTATATAGGATTCCTCTGCCTTTCTTGAGAAGCCTCTTGAAAGAGTTGTACTAATCTGTCTCACATCTAGGCTTGAGGCCAAGCATCCTCCTCCAGGACAGTGTTATTGCTGCAGCAACATAATTCTATGTTGCAGGGTGTTGCAGTGAGAAGTCAGAACACCTCTTCCATTGCTTGTTTTTCAGAGGGAGACTCTCTCTTTCCTTTGGATGATTATCTTGGAAGCTTTAGAGCTTATTTTTAGATCTTGGCACTTGGCCACTTCATTTTATTCCACCTACAATACAGTTACCCTCTTAGATTGCGTTATTTTCATGGAGCACTTGTAGTGAGGGATTGTAGGTTGATTGGAGGGTGAGATCTCAAGTGTAAGGATCAGCCTTCCACTTTGTAGATCCATTGGAGGAGGTCTAATTCATATTTTTTATCATATTCAGACTTCTCTATTGAGTTCTATAATTGAGTTGCAGCTGCTTCCCAACAACTTCGACATTTTTCCCATTTTGTATATTTTAGCCAATCCTTTGGAGGATTGATGTTTTACTGTTTCTAAGGGTTGGGGCTTTGCTTCCCTATTGTATTTGAGCCATATCTTTCCATATCTTTTAGTTATCATGTAATATGGAGCAGTAGATTTTATAAATTGTGTCCTCTTAGCTTGGGTTTATGCAGAAATATCAGTGGTCTTGTATTTCATGTACTTGTCTTGTTGAGGCTTGCAATGCCTTTCTTGAGTGGATGTTTCCTCAAGAACTCGTACTCCTTTTTCTGCTATACATTATTTGTTGGATATTCATGTCTTCTTGTCTCAAATCTCATAAAATAACGCTATCTTTCCATTTATTGCTCAAGAATTGTTGCAGTCCCTCATCGGGCATTTTCTGAGGACATCTAGCAGTGGGAGATCTGTTTAACCACTCTAGAAGGATTTCTTTGGAGCCTCCTCTTGGATTCAGAACTTATACACAGTGTTATAAGGGATCCAAGTCACAGTTTCAATTCCCACATCTACCATTACTAGAAAATGCATTTTCCAGTCATGCCTAACTAGCTGTTCCAGATTGGGAACATTATAGTGGTATCAAAGCAAATTTCTTGGCTTAGCCTGTGAGTCTAAGCCCAATAAGATCAGAATGTTGAAGAATATGAGATTTCTCTCGTCATTATTCAGATTCAGAGAGAACCTCTCTGAGTAGGTCAAGAAGATTGAAGAAGAAGAAGAGGAAGGACCATGCACTTCCTATTCTCATCAAGAAGAAGAGACTGAGCATGGAAGACACTTGGATTATCAAATTCTAAGTGATTAACTTGTTGAGTATAGATCTCAACCTAGAGCCTTCAAGGAGACTCTAGATTTCCCTCATTTCATCCAGTTGAAGGAAGAGAAGAGACCCTGCAGCAGAAGAGAAATCAAAAGTAATAGATTTCTGTTGTCTACCTTTGATGGGTCATCTACTACAAGAACTTGGGTGAGAGAGTTGGAGGAATTTTTCCTACTACATCCTGTAGCAGGGAAAGAAGCTATTGAAATATCAATGCTGCACTTGGAAGGTGAAGCCTATGATTGGTGGAGCAGCCACTTGAACCATGCAAGGGTGAAAAATTTTCTAGAGTTCATCCAAGGGTTGATCAAAACCTTTGATGGTGAGAGGGCAAAAGAAGGGAAGATCACACCACCACTTGAGGAGACTTGTGATAATGTTGTCATAGTCATGAAGGAGTAGCCACATGCATCAACAGTTGGAGTAGCCAACACTTTGGAGGAAGGAAATCTTGCAGCCCTACAAGAAGTTCCAAATGCACATCAAGGTATGAAAATATTTCCACATTCTATTATTGCAGCGAATTCCTTTGATCAATGTGGGAATTTGCTTTGGAATGACCAAGGGTCAAATCACACTGCTACCATAGAGCAGCTTGGTTGCACTACACTGTGCAACATGGAAATATTCAAGGGAGCAAACCATCATTCTCATGAGCCATTGTTTGATTGTACATCACATTTGAGGTTGGGGTTTGAAGACTTGATGAAGGATGGTAGACATCTTGGAGTGAGAAATCCTTTCTCCTTTCAAGATGACACTTTCTCAATGAGATCTTCTCAGCTCAAAGAGGAACTTATACTTTTAGTAGATCCAAGACCTCATTGGTTTTGGAGGACTATTGCTGAGAGGGAGGTCTCAAGGAGAGATCTCATTAGAGGTGCACTTCAAGACACCATGGAGTGCAATGATTTTCTTCCTTTATCACAGGGGCAGATAGAAGATGGGGGACATCTTAGGATGGATAACATCTCTCATGCTTGTGTTGGACATTCCTTGAGCCATACACATCATCATGGGAGGTTTTTTCCTACCACCTATTTGGGTCCTTATAGGGTCTCATTCATCCTTGAGAAGGTTGCATCTCAGAATCCAATGAAGTGCAAAGACAGAGATTATGTATGGGAGAATGACATCCCTCATGGGAGGAGTACCAAGATGAAGAGGAGGAGAAGACATCCACAAGTGGTTGAGTGGATGTGGTTGGTGAGCAAGGAGCAGGTGATCTACTTGTATATTTATGATACCAGATAGCAGGAGGCTTCGCTACGCTGGTTACTCTTGAAAGAGTTCGGCCATCACATGGCAAACACTCTTCCTAAGAGTAGAAGGATGGAGGAGAGACAACAGGATACTTGCATCTTTTAGTAGCAAAGAGTATGGATGCATGTTGCTGGTATGATATTAATATCATTAATTATGTTCTCATCACATGATCTGTATGATGGAAGTATGGGGATGAAACAATATATTTTGTTGCTTTGCTTGTTCTTGGGAGAGCAAGGGCATATTTGCTCTCACACATTGCATAATTTTGCAGGAGGAGGAGATGGAATTATCTCCTTGGTATTTAATTATTTGGAGGCTCTTCCATCTTGGGAAGTATTTCATATTTGTTGCAGCATTATTAGAGGAGTCTTTGACAAGGAGCATGTAAAATAACAGAGCTTGGTATTGACAGGATTTTATTTGCATGAGCTCACAGCGTTGTCACTTTGGAGCAGAGATTTATGGATGGAATGTCCCCAGGATCACCTCACTATGGATGCACTTGGTGAACAAGGAGGAGGTAATGATGGTAGAGTTGTGGATAGAGGCATCTATCACTTTGACATATTCTTCTGGACTTGGGTTTCCAGGCATGAGGAGGATTATTTTCTTGCAACACATGGTTCATTCATGTTCATAGCATGCCAAAACAATATGGATAGCTCACTCATGGATACATGTATCATTTCACTTCCAGCATTTGGTAAGAAGTTTGTTTATACATTCATTGATTTTCATACTCTTACCATTACTATGCAGTGCATTGCTCCACAAGAGGGCAAGCTTTTCACATTGCTCCATGTTTATAATTGCGCGAATCTATATGATGGAGGCAGCTATATTTTATGTGGCTTTGGGAAAATGTTTTCTCATTACATGTATGTTTAGTTTTTATGTCCAACTATTTTCCAAATGATGACATACATGCTTAACTATGTATCAAGAAACATATTGCCTTGTACTTTTCTCAAGCAACAGCTTGTAAAACTGTGTTGTACACATCTAGGAGACTGTTGGTATCCTCAAGCACCACAAGAATACATTAGTATTGCCTTCATTTTTTTGTTGATCATGACTTCATTTGCTGATATGGGTCATATTTGTATGAGAATCATGATTGTGATAAAGACACATGAGTTGGATGTGTCCTTGAGTGGGGAGAATTCCCACATTTTCTGCACTACATGTTATAATGGGAGAATGGGAGGAGATATGGCCACCACAGCTACATGTTTTTTCTCTTTTAAGGTGGGAAATGAGATTGATATTCATCCATTGTATATCCATGGGCAAGTGCTCGATCATGTATTATTGTTACATTCAACCATTTACAATCCATTAGTAGATGTGATGGATCTTGTACATTTCTTGCCATGTAATTTTCTGAAGTTGCAGTGGATGAAATTGCGTTGTGTCCTATTGAGATATTGTTTTTATCATGCACTATCATGTAAAACTTGCAGCAAAATTATCATTGGGATACTCTATGATGACCATGTCCTATTCATCATGGATGGATTGTTTTGGGCAAGCTTGTTCTTCAATGTTGGAGGAGAACTCCTTGGAGGACTATTCTTCACTTTTCCATTTCAGGGCAATACTTTTGCAGCCCAGGATCAGCACACACTCTAAAATTATCATAAGTGGAGAGAAGGATAGCTTGGGGTAGGCTATGATGCTTACCATGTTCAGATTTTCAGCCCACCTTAATTTCTGGATCTTGAAGTGGAAGGAGATTCTCAGGAGTTGCCTTGTTGGGAGGTGTCTCATTTTGTTTGGATGATTGCTTGGGGATGGAGGATCCACATGGGGAAGATGTTCCTCATCACATTTCAGACTCCATACCTTGAGTGGAGACTTTCTAGTTCTATCCTTGTAGTTGCTTGGGGATAAGCAACATTTGGGAGGGGAGGACTATAATGTTCCAAATTTTTCCTTTAATAATTTGGAACATTAAATTTTGCTATATTCACTTATAAGTTGAATAATTGGGTAAGGATGCCCAAAGAAAATAAAAACATGGATAAAATCCCTATAGTATGAAAGGGGATTAGCCTTGGAACTAGATTTCACACCCTCGTGTGTGAAAGGAGACATTTGCAAAGAGGCTTGGTTAAGTTTGACCAAGTCAAATAGCGCAGGGTATGAGGTGGAAAGAACTACATGGGACAGCGCACAGATAGAGGAGGGAATATTCCTTGAAGGAGGAAACAATAATAGAGTGGTACCCATGGAGAGGGAGCTCTCATGTGTTTAAAAGGATGGCAAGGCAGCCATTGTTATTCATGCTTGTATTATTCATTTCATGTCTATTCAGACATTGTGCATTCTTTTGTTGTTTAGTAAGAATTGCTAGGGAATTTCTATTTAGGAATCCTCCTCCTTTCTTGAGAAGCCTCTTGAAGGAGTTGTACTGATTTTTCTCACATCTAGGCTTGAGGCTAAGCATGCTCCTCCAGGAAATCGTTATTGCTACAACATCATAATTCTGTGTTGCAGGGTGTTGCAGTGAGAAGTCACAACACCTCTTCCATTGCTTGTTTTTTAGAGGGAGACTCTCTCTTTCCTTTGGATGATTAGCTTGGAATATTTGGAGCTTATTTGTAGATCTTGGCACTTGGCCACTTCATTTTATTCTACCTACAACGCAGTTACCCTCTTAGACTGCATTATTTTCTTGGAGCAATTGCAATGAGGGATTGCAGGTTGATTGGAGGGTGAGATCTCAAGTGTAAGGATAAGCCTTCCACTTTGGAGATCCATTGGAGGAGGTATACTTCAGATTGCTTATCATATTGAACCTTCTCTATTGAGTACCAAAATTGAGTTGCAGCTGCTACCCAGCAACTCCGATATTTTTTCCATTTTGTATATTTTGGCCAATCCTTTGGAGGATTGATGTTTTATTGTTTCTAAGGGTTAGAGCTTTGCTCCCCTATTGTATTTGAGCCATATCTTGCCATATCTTTCAGATATCATGTAATATGGAGAAGTACCTTTTATAAACTGCATCCTCTTAGCCTGGGTTTCTCCAGAAATATCAGTGGTCTTGTATTTCATGTACTTGTCTTGTTGAGGCTTGCATTGCCTTTCTTGAGTGGATGTTTCCTCAAGAACTTGTACTACTTTTGCTGCTATACATTATTTGTTGGCTATCCATATCTTCTTGTCTCACAACTCATAAAATAACGTTGTCTTTACATTTATTGCTCAATAATTGTTGCATTCCCTCATCGAGAACTTTCTGAGGACATCTAGTAGTGGGAGATCTGTTTAACCACTCTAGAAGGATTTATTTGGAGCCTCCTCTTGGATTCAACACTTAGACACATTGTTCTAAGGGATACAGGTCCCAGTTTCAATTCCTACAGCTGCCATTACTAGAAAATGTGTTTTCCAGTCATGCCTAGCTAGCTGTTCCAAATTGGGAACATTACAAAATAGGCCATAAAGTAAAACATTTCACCTATTTTTCCATAGGAGTTAAGATAGAAGTTATTATTCAGAGAAATATCTACAAACATTCCTGCCTTGAGCCTTACATGGTCTTTAATCGTAGGAATTCATTAACTCTGTAATAAATTACACTCAAACCCTAGATTAACTTCACCTTCTCATTTGCAGCATAATTATAGCATCTGAACTCATTATCTTGTTGGCATTTGATGACTCTTTGAAGTAATACATAGTCTCTTGGAAGTTGAAAAGAAATTGATGTCTTGGAACTTGTGGATGCCCTGATTTGTTTGTTGATGGAGGAGGCTAGATCACTAGATCCCTGAGCTTGGTTGTTGGTGAAGTGCTTCTAATCCATTATTGTTATTTCATGTTTTATTATGTTTCCACCTTTCCATATTGCAGTAGAATAATTTTTTTAGACTAATAAATGCCTTCTGAAAGCACCTTAGTTCCGTTTATTCTTCACTGCCTTAGTGTTTTCTTCTGCTAGGACATTTTAGAGAATTATTAATTGCTCTCTAGAAACCCTAAGCTTGTTTATTTCATAAATAGTTGAATACAATTGGTATCAATCATGATTTATAGTTATCCCTGCTTACTTGCTGCCACTAAAATGTTTTTTTTTAAGTCTCTCTCTAAATTACCATTCTTTAAAGTTTACTAAAGAGGTTCTGTTTCAATCATACCCTTTTTACTTGCTTAACTAATTGTTTTAAATATATTCATAACTATAATAAAGGATTTTTAAGAGTTCCCTCTTCTCTGATTACAGTTACATGTGTGTCTTAAATGTTTTCTGTCCTTGAAGGTGAAATCACTAGAAGTTAATGAGTTTCTTGCCTTCTATATTTCATTGGAAAAGTTTGTCTTGAATTATCATTTGCTTTAGTTGAATCATAGAATGTATGGTTTTCCCTGTCTATTGATTGCCTCTTCATGTTTATGATATTTAAGTGCCTTTGTTGAGAAGTACATATGATAAAGGACTCTTAATTTCCCTTTGTCCTAATTTTTATTCTTACCATTGATGTCCGTCTCATTACCGTTAAAAATTGAAGATCCACTGGCCAAGTTAGATTTTCCCAATGATGCTCCCCGATCCATTGATGAACTTATCATGTGTAATATTCCCTTTTTCGTGTCACCTATGAAAGGGCTTGGATGGACTTCCAGAGTTAGGAGCAGACTAGTCACAGGTATAGGTTGGTGTCATTAGTGGGCCCAGGGGATTTCTGGAGGAGTTTTGAGGAGTTTCTATGTGGTCGGGTGGCATTTGCTTGATATATTCCATCATCCGAGCAGTTTGGTTTTTTTTCTGGTGCATTCTGACAACTTTCAGAAATATTAGTTATTTATGGGTTTAACTCAGCTAATTATGCTCATGGAGGCATTCCGGGAGGAATACATGACATAAAACCTTAGTGTAATAGCTCATTGGAACTGGGACAAGGATACCTTCATGATGGGATAGTTGGAAATGAGTTTCAGTGACCGGAGGAGACGTGGTAGCCGATTTACTCTTTTTTGCATTGAAAATGAATATTTTAATAAGAGGGAAAAATGCTCCATGAATAAAATAATAATAAAATAATGCTCTAAAATTCTCCAAGAGATCTATAAAAGAAAGGGAGGAGGCGATTGAGGGATATATTTGGGATCATATCATGTTCTTGTGTGAGAGGTTTGAGACGTGGTTCTCTACTTCAGCCGTAGCCCCAGGACGAAAACCCTCGGGTGATTTGTGAGTGTTGGTTGAAAACCCAAATCTCTTTGAGGAGACTTCATTCAGAAGTTTCATAGAGATTTAGATATATTGGAATGAGGATCATTCTGATCTTCACCATGTGCTTCAGTGGTTTTATTGGTATTTGTTTCCGGAGGGAGAGTGTCACAGTTCAGTTTTGGAGGTCATCGCAGTGTAGCAATGCAGCAGATTATCTTGGTGACCAGTTTTTCATATGAGCTCTTTTTGCATCAAATCTATATATAACCATCATTATTATTTATAATAAAAGCTGAGATTCTTCCTATTCTATGTCATATTGGATTGTAGTGTTTTATGTCTTTTTATTTTACATGGCAATCTTTTGTTGAGTAAATGTTGATTTTACGATATAATGTGGAGTTCATTATTTTTCTACATTTTTAGTTAAAATATCCCATTCAGGATATTATAGTGGTATCAGAGCTTCAATCTTGGATCAACCTGTGGGTTTCCAGTTTTTAGTTGCAACTATTTTGGTTAGAAATTCCTACACAATCATTGGAGGTGGCTCATTTGTGGGACCTGCATTGGTGGGATTTTAGAGCTGGGGTCTTGTTAAATTGATAGGAAAGCCATATAAGGAGGTTTTCTGGGATTTTGGAGATAAATGATTGACAATAGCAACTGCAGTGCCAAAAAACGAAATTGGAAGAGGGCCAAACTATAAAGGGTCAGATTTTGAAGGTTGGAATTAGAAGAAACCCTTTCTGGGTTTTTCTGGGTTTTGGGCAAGGATCATTTTCCCAAATTCCTAGAATTTTCTGAGTAGTTTTTAGTGGGTAAATCAGAGGTCGAAGTCAGATAGCAGTGTAGTTTTGGAGCAGTATTGCCATTTTTGGAGGAGCTTGTTGGAGCGATTTCTAGGTTCCATTCTATATTTTTTGAGTATACATTTTTTTTTATATCAGTGATGGATGTCACTATGTCTTGTCTAAAATATATCTGTTATGTGGTTTTTTCAATGGCTATAATAATTTTCTGAGCTTAAAATATAGATATCAGTTATGGAGTTGATACTGATTCTTTTGTAAAGTCCCCACTATGCAACTATATTTCACACCAGCGAATATGTGTCACCTTCACCAGTATGTATTTGAACTTGTTAACAAAAACTACACCTACATCACTATAACAACTCAGAAAAATAGTGATCATATTGTTGGTTGAACCATGGAGGGATTCCTAAGCAGCTTGAGAAGAATGAAGGTTGGTTCCTTGAACCATCATGCATCAGAAGACCAGAAAAAAAAAAACCAAACAACAAACCCCTTTCAAGAGGAATTTATGCTATCCTTCAAGAAGAGAAGCCAAAAGATTTGCAAGGAGAATTGGGGATTGGTCACAAAATCTTTGCACTTGGGACAAATTTGAAACACATGAAGATGACATGGAGAGTTTGTCCAAACTTGATGATCTTAATGAGCTTCTATCCAAAATAAGCCAAGAATAAGGGAAGAAACTGGTTTGGGCTCTAAAACTAGCTATGCTTGCTCTTATACAACCCAAATTCTTGGAGGAACCTTGTGTAGGGGTCACACTTCCAGTTGCAGCTTGTCTCGATAACATCATGAAGTTGACAACATGTATAGCTCCATACAATTATGATGTTATGAGCGTGAGTATGAGATTGATTGTAGAGGCTTTTCAGGATTTGGACAACAGCGAAGGCTCTACCTTCAGGAAGAAGCTTGAGATTTTATGGAGTATGGCCACATTCGAGACTTATGTCATCATGTTTGACCTTGAGTGTGATGACTTGATTCTGTAGATGTTCCAATGCTTCTTCATCATTAGGAGACATCATCCTGATATTGTCATAGCACACATGCAGTCCATCTTTTCATCATGTATGAGAGACCATGAGACCATTGGCCGAGAGTTGCAGACTCGGTTGTTGAGAATTTTGAGGAGAGAGCAGTTGGTCTCACCTGTTTCTTGTAAGCTAGCCCAGGGGCTAGTTGATC
This sequence comes from Pinus albicaulis, assembly GCA_034641835.2. Taxonomy (NCBI): domain Eukaryota; kingdom Viridiplantae; phylum Streptophyta; class Pinopsida; order Pinales; family Pinaceae; genus Pinus; species Pinus albicaulis. The sequence goes on along the minus strand of CM076574.1, from coordinate 662,277,346 downwards.
AGAATATTGGGCTATTCAAGAGACAGTTGACCAGGGAGGAGCTACTCCAATTTGGTGGATCTAGCAGTAGAAATGAGTTGAGGAGGAAGGGACTTTGCTTCATCTGCAAAGAACCTTGGGGACCTGATCACTCATGCTTGAGTGATGTAGATGATGCGGTGGAGGTAGAACAGGAGGGAATTACTTTTGTATGCCAGGGTGAGGAATCTTCTTCAGATGAATCCATGGGATCAGTTGAGGACGCTTCTAGGGAGCGAGAGCAATCGTGTGGAGATGATGATAGTAGGTCAGATTTGTATTCCAGTTTGTGGGGTAAGAAGTTAGGGGACTCTACGAGAGATACTTAGGGTGATGAGTCACTTGTGACAATTAAACCAGAGTAGCATATGATGGAGCATGAGTCATCAGAGGAGGATACTATGCACATCATGCATGATAGTCCTTTTTGGGAGAGCCAAATGGAGGCTCACATTGAGTCTATGATGGATATGTGGCTAAGCTTGGGGTCATTCATTGAGGAGGAGCAGTCAGATGCACAGACATTGAGTATGGTGGCAGCAGTTGCAGATCCATATCCTCTGGAGAGGTTGGAGGTTGATGGGATAGTTTTGCAAGGGACTAGTAGGCAACAAGAGCATGAAATTCCTAACCAGAAGAGGGAGGCATTGCTGGAGATGGTGGAGCAACCATCTTTGGGCCGACACATTGATGAGATGAAGATAGATGTACATGCAGTCGGCAGAGCTACAATACTTTCTATGAGTAGCACCCTCCAGGAGTACATTGATGGGGCTTGCAGCATATCTTGCCCCCTTTGCCCATTTTAGAGAGAGAGGCTTCTTTCTACAGGTAGATTTCATTGGCAGACAAGGCAGAGCAGTGTGATTTGATGATGAGCTGGCGACAACACCCCAGGAATCTTCCGTACGCATTTGTTACTACATTGGATTCTTCTTCCAGGATGGATTGGCAGGAGATCATGAGTTGGTACCCTCTTGATGGTATGATATTCTTTGTAGGGAGCAAAATGGATTGGGGGGGGCCTTAGACATAACATATGATACAAATTATAGTTGGCAGTGGGGCACAGATTGGCATTTCTTCAGCATCCTTTCCCAGTTTCAGGAGAGCAAGATCAGCATTAGATTTAGTCAGGGATTGGATTGGAGAGACATGATGAGTTGGTACACAGTTCATGGGGCAACTTACACTGTCATAGATAAAATGCAACAAGAGACATGGTCTTAACTTCTTATAGCATCAGTTATAGCTAGAGGCAGTGCGCAGTCTGAGCCGTGGGACTTGGGTGATGATTGGCCATTGTGGCATGGGGATCCGAGATGATTATTTGTTGAATAGTACAATGAGAGATCAGTTTGTGATCCCGACATTGAGGGGTATATTCCGAGTGGTTTGACACAGATGCACAACAACTCCTAGAGGTTTGTGTGTGATCTAGGAATTAGGTCTCAGTTGCGGCGGGCCAAAAAAGTGGCCCACATATTTAGATTTCTTGAGGGCAAGAAATATTGGGGTAGAAGGCCTGTAATATTCCCTTTTTTGGTGTCACCTATGAAGTGGCTAGGATGGACTTCCAGATTTAGGAGCAGACTGGTCACAGGTATAGGTTGGTGTCATTAGCGGGCCTAGGGTTTTTTTGGAGGAGTTTTGAGGAGTTTCTATGTGGTCGGGTGGCATTTTATTGATATATTCCATCATCTGAGTAGTTTGGCTTTCGTTCCGGTGCATTTCGACAACTTTCAGAAATATGAGTTATTTATGGGCTTAACTCAGCTGATTATGCTCATGGTGGCATTCCGAGAGGAATACATGATAGAACACCTTAGTGTAATATCTCATTGGAACCGAGACGAGGATACCTCCATGATGGGACAGTTGGAAATGAGTTTCAGTGATCAGAGGAGACGTTGTAGCCAATTTACTCTTTTCTGCATTAAAAATGAATATTTTAATAAGAGGGAAAAGTGCTCCATGAATAAAATAATAATAAAATAATGCTCTAGAAGGCTCCAAGAGATCTATAAAAGAAAGGGAGTGTTGGAAATGTTGTCATTGATGGCAAAGGAGATGGAAAAGGAGGAGCACCTGAAACAACAATAAGGCAGTAGAGAAGTAGCAGAGGCAGCAAAAAGAGAAGCAAGGAGCAGTATCAGTCAAGGAGCAGAGGAAGCAGTGAATTGAAGCAGAGTTGTCCAGAGACAAAGTAGGAGAAAAAGGCCATCGAATAGAAAATCTGGCCAATTGAGAAGAATAAGTGAATGTTCTTGTAAATGGTTACATTTGTATATAATGATGAGGGATTGCTTCTAAATTCTCTGTGAATTGTATGTATATTCTTGATTGAATTCAGTAGGAAGGATATTTGAGTCCCTGTGGACAATTATGAAACCCTGTGTTACTGACAGATGGGATTATGCCTGTGTAGACTGCTTGAATTTATTTTGGAAGCGTGAATTTGTTACTCATGGTTTGTAAACATTGTAAGCTCTGTGGAAGGGGTAGATTCGTGAATCTGTATAAGGTAATTTTGAGGATTATTGATTGGAAAAATCGATATCGATTACAAGAAATTATTGATCATTGAATCTTGAATACGGGTTAACTTGGGTGAAGGGGTTCAAATTCTTCCAGAATTCCAACTGATACTGGTATCTCTCTCCGTGTAATGAATTTCCGAACATTTGATTCATAGATATCGAGTTGCTAAGGCCACAATACCATGAGCAATGGGGAATGTATAACCTGATGAAGTAGCATGTTATAGTATGCGGAGGAGTCGTGTTGAAACATTGATGAACCAAAGGTTAAAATATAAATTGATGGAACCTTCAGCCGGTTCATATGGTGGTAGCCTAGAAGAATCGAGGCAATTGTTGTGTGTGGACAGAAGCGATTTTCATTGAAGGAGAAGAGTGGAATTCATAAACAATAAAGTTGGAAGGAACCTTGAGGGAGAAAGCAGTGGAACCTTGCAAGAGTGAATAGTAAAGGCGGGTTTCTGGTTTTGATCGCACCGCCTTTGCATGGTAAGTGGTATTTAATAATTCGGAGCGATCCCATACACTGGGTGACGTGTGTCCCTGAGAAAATTTGGAAAAGTGCTTTCATCGCATGCCATCGCGCATTATCGTTCGCGCATCTAAGCCAAGTGATATCCATTGGATCATCTGAAGTCGTGCGACATGTTGTCAGCCGTTGGATAAGGCAGGTATCAAGCGGTTGTGTGTTGATTCTGCGTTTGTCGTATGTGTGGGCCCCATTGCTTGTAATGGCACATGTTTAATGATATAAAGCCCTAGGGTGATAGACAATATTGAAGGTCTGAGCCGGGTTTTCATAAATCAATTGGAAGGCCTTGGAATGTGTATGCAAGAGCCATGCCATGGTTAGAGTTCTACAAAGGAAAATATGTATTGCGCGAGAGTTCATTATTTGGTGTAATCAAGTTGGGGCTGTATATATACATTGTGTGAATAATACACGAAGATTCATATGATATGGTTGGATGCATAACAGTCTTGTTTCCGATAGATGTATGATTACAGGGTGTGCTACGGGTTTAGACACGAGGCCGGTTCCTTTGTTCAATGTATAAGGGAGGAGACTTCAATGGTAAATTGAGCGCTTGATAGAAAAGGGCCACGGCTATAATATAGTGTATGTTAAGCATTACAATGGATAACGAAGGGTGTTAGTAAATGGAGTGGTTGCCCATTGAAGTAAGGCTTAGAGCATCGTAATCACAGTTTGTATTGAACAATGAGAAAGTTGAAGTTTAAATTTGTTTAACGGAAAAGTTGTAGATTTGATCTGACTGAATACGCAGTGGAGGCTGATAACTCAGATTTACAGAATCTGGAATTGAAGATAGAGTGTCTTGGAGATTGCAGATTTGAAGAAATGTGCAGAAAATGGATTCAGAAGTGCAGTGAACAGTGGAATATGCAAAATACAATGAACAAAGTATGCAGGATAGTTGCATGACTGCTACAGAAAGGACAAAACCAGCAAGCTAAGGGCTGAGAGAATTTTATGTATTGACACTGAAAATGTAAATGTTTTAATTTGTTTTATATTGTTTGTGATGCAAAGGAAAGTATCCAAAGGAAAAATAAAAATCCCATTGTAACATTGAAATTTGTACATATTGTTATATTTTTAATGAGTTTGACAAAGAATTGAGAAGGTAGAAGTCAAAAAGTCATGGTTGTTCACTCCAAATTCCTTGTCAAATACAAAGAGTCATGTGAGGAACTCTATATATAATATCAACCTGATATGCATAAGGGAGGTTAGAGAGAGTAAGGATAGAGAATGCAGAGTATAGAAGATTGAGGCAGAGAAGATAAGGAAGAGAGGAGCATAAAGAGATGCTACAGAACAGAGCTGATACCTGAAGTAAATTAGCAAACATTTATTTAGATAAATTGAGGAAGTTGGAGCTTCCCTATCAAGTTGAAGCTTGATAGCTGTCAGTTGTAGCTGACTGAGGTAGGAGCCTCTTGTAGGTTGGTGCCTACAGAAAACAGTGGTGAGAGGGAGTTGGAGCTTGCCTTTGCATCACAACAATAATAAGATGTGGTTTTCTCCCTTTATGGGTTTCCACATACATCTGTTGTCTCTATGTGTGTTTCTTATATGTTGATCTGATCCAATCAATCTGTTTATTTTTTTTCTCTTACAATAAGGTTGTTTTCACATTAACTTAATACTTGCTGCTACATTGTAAGACTGTTCACATATTAAGCTGTAAATAAGTCTGATAAAAATTATTAATTGTCAAATCTTGTATTAAACTGATTCACCCCCCCTCTCAGTTTAACCAAAGATTCAACAGGGAGGAGGCCATTGAGGGATATCTTTGGGATCATATCATGTTCTTGTGTGAGAGGTTTGAGGCGTGGTTCTCTACTTCAACCATAGCCCCTAGACGGAAACCCTATGGTGATTTGTGAGTGTTGGACGAAAACCCAACTCTTTTTGAGGATACTTCATTCAGAAGTTTCGCAAAGCTTCAGATATATTGGAGTGAGGATCATTCTAATCTTCAACAGGTGCTTCAGTGGATTCAATGGTGGTTGTTGCCAGAGGGAGAGTGCTGCAGTTCAGTTTTGGAGGTCATCGCAGTGTAGCAGTGCAGCAGATTACCTTGGTGACTAGTTTTTCATCTCAGCTCTTTTTGGGTCAGATCTATATGTAACCCTCATTATTATTTATAATAAAATCTGATATTATTCCTATTCTATGTCGTATTGGATTGTAGTGTTACATGTCTTTTTATTTTACATGGAAATTTTTTGTTGAGTAAATGTTGATTTTACGGCATAATGCGGAGTTTAGTATTTTTCTGCATTTTTATTTAAAATATCCCATTCGGGATATTACATCATGACTTCCATTAGACTCCATTTCCCAATGACTTAGAGATTTCATCATTCTACCTATGTTTCTTGGTCATTATACCCAACCAAAACAAACAAAAAAACCTCACACTTAATAACTAGCCTAAAATCAACCCTATAAAGCAAACAAGTTCATATCCTTTGCAAACAATAGAGAGATCCCTCTCTGAGTCCAGGAAGGCTAGGTCCCACGACTCCAAAGACTGGTTCCATGTTACCCTGTCATTTGGTATACCAATCTGCTAAATCATGAGAACCTAACATTCTGTGGATCACGGTGGGACCTTTTGAGTTAATGACAATCTAATTACTTCCTAGAACTTCAAAAATCCTTTTCAAAACATAGGAAATTCCAATTGATAGCTAATGAGTAGAATCTATTTGTTTCACCATCTTAGCTAAATGATGATCAAGTTAAAAGACACTCATGCAAACCTTAGGGATACATAAAGAACTCAGAAAAACCCCAAGAATATCCCTAGATTGGTTTTTTTTCAGTATTTGTGGTGGACCATACACATATCTCTTCAAAATAGCTAAAAACATCCACTTGGTGACTCCATTAGCTTCCAATAGGCCTACTACTCCACTAACTTCTCATAAACCTCCCTAGGAATGCATTAAGAAATCCTAACCATGTTGATGATGGACAACAAAGTTGAAATCCTCCACCTGGAGACTCCACAACTCTCAATAGACCTAATGACTCCACTAGTAGAGAAATCTAGACCGATTGAAAAGATGTAGTGACCCTTTCTGAACAAAAATGGATCCAAGTATAAACAGAGAGGGAAAGCTAGAAATATTGATAGATATAATCAGCAAAATGATGCATGTACATGGTAGGAAAGGAGAAAGTTACAAGGTTTAGATTGGTTCTGCTTATTCAAAACAACATATAACTTTTCCTTGGAAAGAACACACTCAGTAACTACAAGACAAGAAAAACAAACAAAAAATGCATGATGAGAAAGACTGCAAAGAAGAAAATGAAGAAGGTTGTCAAGCAAGTCTTAGTTACTTTCCTACATCTTGTGCTTCACTATTAAGATATCATTACAAGAAAGTTGCAAATAAAAACAGAGAGAAGTGTTCTAAAGAACCAATTAGCCATCTTGAAATCACACAATCTGAAATAAAAGAATAATAAACACATTTAGAGTCTCTACTTTTATTCTTTAGTTAATTTCAGATTTTAAAAAGGCACCCTGAGACTCTATCAGAAGCAACTCATGAATCTCATGCTCAAAGTGAATATAAAAAAAAATAAAGAATAGTTGGTTGAGGATGAAATCAATCAGGGAATGAAAGAAAATCCACAGGCTCTCTCTGAAAACTTAAGTGATGATTTATTATCTCTTCCAGATGAGGCTCGAGAAAACATTCAACCTCTCAATCATCTTTCACAAAAGAAAAAGAATTGTTGTATTTATTTCCAAAGAAAGAGAAAAATTCGTCCTTTCTTAACTGAAGAAGAAATAAATCATCTTCTAAACATGCAGACAACCTCTAAATCCTCATATGAAAAAAACACTTCTGTTCATTCTTCTACTAGTGTTATCTACCATAAATCAGAAAGTGAACTTTTAGGTCAATTCAAAAAAGAACAAACTGTTAATCCAATATGTTTGATTGGTGAAATTATTTATGATAATTCTCCAAATTTTGATCAGTCTGATAATGTTGATGTCCTCCAAATATAAAATAATATTGCAGAGCCATCAGTAGTTGATTTGTGGGATGAAGTTCAATATCATTAGATTGAAATCAGTAATCAGCCAATACCTGTCACCTATGACACTGATGAGGAAAGCCTTGAAATTTTAAAATCAAGAGAGGAGTCTCTCACTCTTTTCTCTACTTCACTTCAGTCCATCCAAAAATAACTTTCACATAATTGGAAATCAACAGTTTTTCAACTTTGATGTTAAGGATGAGGAGAATGAGGAACTTCTTGAGCAAGTTGTTAATAAGAAGCCTTCTCTTGAAAAGGTTGAGGAAATCAGTTGGAACATGGAATACTCCTTATATCCAAATTTACAGCCACCAATTTCCATTGAATTACAAATTGCAGATAAAGGCCTAGAAGTTGGTAATCGCTTAAGAGTTGTTGCACTACCTTCTTGGGAAGATTTATTATTCAAGAGTTCTCCTGCTCATCAATATAATGGCCTTCACATATATTTCGGCCCACTATATCAAGGCATATCAGTTTTGTTAGAGGGTAGTATTTCTATATATGATGAATCTACCAGTTCATATGATCATGAGGAAGAAGTGGAGTTTCTTTCCCAAAAGAGTCCCAAGCATAGTCAAGTGGAAGAAGGAGTAGTTATAAAAGAAGCTTATGTCTCAAATCTTCTAGATAAGGTATTATTCCAAGATCCATTTGTTTTTTTCATTAATAAATCTAAAGGAGGAGTGTTTTATGCCAAGAACAGTTTGTTGCAAAGTGTGAGAAAAATTTTAAGCATTACTGTCCGAAAACAAGTGAGGTGGAAGTGCCCTTTTGATTTCTTTAGCACTCTCAATGTTAGGTCCCTATATTACTATTATAGTTCCTTATTATTGTTAGTGTAATCCCCTTATTGTTATTATTGTACCCCTGTAACCCCCATATTGTTATTATTGTGCCCTTAAATTATTATTGTTAGGTTGGCTACGATTACATTGTGGCCCCACTAGGATTACATTATGGCCCCATGGACTCTTATATATAGAAGGGAGGTTTTGTAATTTGTATCATCCAAGAATGGTTCATTAATGTAATTTATTGGAGGTTTCCCCCTCAAATTTTCTTATTTATAAGGCATTGATATCTCTTTTATTCTCTTTTTGGAGCTGGTTTCACAACATTTGGTATCAGAGCTTTGGATTCTAGGGTTTCACTGTTCCAAAAAGGTCATCGTGGAATTTTTGCTATAAATTTTTTTCTATGAAGTTTCAGAAGCTGAAACTTTTAGGGTGCGAAGTTGAAATAATGAGGAACACCATCACAAAATGTCGGAGTTTGGTTCACAATATTTTCATAGATATGATCTGTGGAAGTTAGGTATTTTTGTAGGCTCCTCAATTTTATCTAAACAGGTCATCGTGGAACTTTGACTATAAATTTTTTTCTACGAAGGTTCAGAATTGGAAATGTTTAGAGCGCGAAGGTGAAATCCTGAGGAATCTCATCGCAAAATTTCAGAGCTTGGTTCGCAATATTTTTGGAGATATGATCCGTGGAAGGTAGTGCTTTTTCAGGCTCTTGAATTTCATCTCAAAGAGGTGATCATGGGAAAATATTCATAACTCTCTCTCTAAGCATCAGATCGGACTGCCGTCAAAAGTGGTCACAAGTACACAAACTTTAGTTTCTTTGATATCAATTTCAGAGATAAAATATGAAACAGTGACATGTGGAAAGTTGTACAATTTCGGTCTACTAAACCAGTCCATAATTAGGTCATTGTGGGAGATTGGACATAACTTTGCCTAGGAGAATCAAAATCAAGTCAATCTTGTGGCATTAAAAATATAATTTATAAGGCTACCTCAATGCCAAATTTTAGATATTAAAGAGCCGTAATCACAGAGATAATCCAATTTCAATATCGAGCTCCTCAAAAGCAAGAAAAATGTGTGTATTTTTTTTTCCGAATTGCATAAGTCTTGTTTGAAGAATCAATTTGACTTGATTCCAATGGCATATTGTAGAATATATATCAATATTTGGTTCTAAAACATGCCCTGTAAAAATAATTCAATGCCCATTAAGCCTTCAGAAGGCTCTACTATGACTCGTGAAGATGAAGAATTGCAACATGATCTATCAAAATTACAAGAGCAAGTGCACCAAATGTCGCTGTCGCAAAGAGAAAAAAAAAATGAAATGGATGTTTTGAAGAAAGGCATGGAAGTGATGATGGATGGTTTGAAGAATAATATGGATGGTTTGAAGAAAGGCGTGGAATCTAATATGGATGACATGGAAGCTAAGATCGATGAAAAAATGAAAGAAAACATGGAAAACCTGAAGAAAGATCTAAAAGCAGACATGGAAGGTTTGACAAAGTTGATACAAGAAATGTTTCCTAATGGTGAAAATATAGTAGAGGAAACTCATTATAAGAACAAAATAAATGTTAATCGTGAATTCATAAACTCTAATGTTGGTGGGAAGAACCACCATATTCCAAAAATGGATATGAGGAAGTTTGATGGAAAGGATCCTGTAACATGGATGCTACAGATGGAGCAATATTTTGATCTCCATGATGTGAAAAACACACAAAAGGTACGCATTGCAACTCTACATTTAGAACAAAATACATTTGTATGGTATCGATGGCTTTGCTCCCGTAAAAAAATTGTCACTTGGTCAATTTTTATAGAGGAAATGATAGCACATTATGAGGATACAAAGAGCAACACCTTCTTTAGCCAATTGATAAATCTCAAACAAAAGGGTTTAGTGGGGCAGCACATTGAGGACTTCCAAAAATTGAATATAAGGGTAACTGATATTCGAGAGGAACACGGGATTGATCTCTTCATAGGCACTCTAAAGGATAACATCCAACATGAAGTTCGTGTTTTGGAACCTGATTCATTGGAGAAGGCATTCAGGTTGGCAAGAAAAGTTGAATGTAAAATTATGGCGACAAGGAAGCCTACCACTCAATTCTATAAAGAAGGAAGTGTTTCTACACCTAGATTTCCACAACCTACAAGGTTGACACCACAACAATTGGAAGAAAAAAGAGCAAAAGGGCTTTGCTACAGTTGTGATAGCAAATACACTAAAGATCATAAGTGTGCTGAGAAGAAATTATTTTACATAGATTGTGAAGAGGAAGAAGAAAATGAACAAGAAGAGGATAGAAACCAGGAACCAACCCTAGAAGAGGAAGAAATGAGTCCGACCATATCGTGTAATGCATTGGCAGGAATTACCACTCCTCAAACTCTCAAGATAGAAGGACATATCAAGAAGAAAAAGGTAATAGTGTTGATTGATTTAGGTAGCACCATAATTTTATTCATTGTAAGGTAGCCAAGGAATTGAATTGTTTCCTATACCCAGCACCAGAATGTCAAGTGATGGTTGAAAATGGAGGAACTATAAATTGCTCTAGAAAATACCATAATATGAAGCTAACCATGGGGGAATATGTATTGGGTAGTCCAATGGTTACAATCTTTGGGGATGGCAACTTTTAATTTTCAAGAACTTTTCTTGAATTTTTTTTTAGAAGGAAAGGAAGTCGAATTACGGGGTATTTTAGGGAAGCCAAGAAAGACAAGAAGCTCTAATGTCATGACAAAGCTTCTAAATAAATAACAATGAGGCATAATTGCACAATTATGCTCACTAGAAGTTCCAACATCAAAATCATCTATTTCTACAGATCTCCAACAAGTCTTGGACAATCATTCCAAGGTGTTTGAAACTCCCAAAGGACTCCCACCTATTCGTGATCATGATAATGATATTCATTTGATTCCAGGAAGTGTTCCTCCAAACATTAGGCCTTATAGATATCCTTATGTCCATAAGAACGAAATTAAACGTATGATTGCAGAAATGTTAGAGGCGGGTATAATTCAACCTACTCAAAGTTCTTTCTTTGCTCATGTAGTATTGGTACACAAGAAGGACGGATCATGGCGCATGTGTCTAGATTATAGGGAGCTCAATAAGCTCACCATTAAAGATAAATTTCCCATTCCTGTGATTGATGGGATTATTGGATGAATTACATGGAGAAATTTATTTTACCAAGTTGGATCTTCATTCAGGATATCATCAAATTAGAATGAAGACTGAAGATATTCCAAAAATAGCATTTCGAACTCATGAGGGTCATTATGAATTTTTGGTCATGCCTTTTGCCCTTACCAATTCACCTTCTACATTTCAAGCGTTGATGAATTCCATTTTCAAAGCCTTCCTTAGAAAATTTGCGCTTTATTTTTTGATGATATACTAATCTACAGTAGGTCGTGGAAGGATCATGTTGAACATGTTGATATGGTTCTCAAACTATTGCAGGCTATTGTAGGAGAAACAATTATATGCAAAAACATCCAAACATTTATTTGGAGTACAAGAGGTGGAATGTCTAGGTAATATTGTATCTCACGAGGGTGTTAAGGTAGACCCTAATAAAATTAAAGCCATTAAGGAATGTAAAGTCCCCACAACCATAAAGCAGTTGCGAGGATTTCCCGAGTTAACAAGGTATTATCGCAAGTTTGTTAAGAATTATGGGAGAATAGGAGCACCTCTAACAACATTATTGAAGAAAGATGCATTTTCATGGACTCCTGAAGCAACTAACGCCTTTGAACATCTTAAAGAGGCAATGTGCCTAGCACCGGTCTTAGCTATGCCAGACTTCACAAAAACCTTTATTGTCGAATGTGATGCCTCAGGAAATGGAATTGGTGTTGTTTTAATGCAGGAAGGAAGACCCATTGCTTTTGAAAGTAGTCCAATCAAAGGAAAGTATTTACAGAAACCTATTTATGAGAATGAAGTGTTAGCAATACTACATGCACTAAAGAAATGGTGAAATTACCTAATGGGATGACAATTCAAGGTAAAAACTGATCAGGATAGTCTTAAACACTTTTTGCAACAAAGACTATCTTCAGAAGAGCAAAAAAAATGGGTCACAAAGATGTTGGGTTATGACTTTCAAATAATCTACAAAAAATGGAAGCTTAATGTTGTTGCAGATGCACTCTCAAGAAATAATGAAGATGTGGAAACATTTCTTTGTTCCATTTCTATTATCCAACTAGATTGGATAATCGAAGAAAGAGATGAATGGAAGAAGGAAAAAGAACTATGGACACTAATTCAAAATTTTCAGCAAGATCCTATTACATATGATACATTTAGTTGGAAAATTGATTCTTTATGGTACAAAGATCGCTTATATCTTTGTAAGAATTGCCAACTAAAACAAAAGATTATTTTGGAATTGCACACTTCTCCTTTAGGAGGACACTCAGGATTTTTAAAAACTTACTACAGGGTGAAGAAAGAATTTTTTTGGGATGGCCTTAAATCTGATATTCAAAAGTTTGAGGTGGGATGTTTGGTTTGCCATCAGAATAAAGTTGAGACAATTAAGACCTCGAGACTTCTACAACCTTTATCCATTCCAAGTTAATGTTGGGAGGAGATTTCAATGGATTTTATCACAAGTTTACCTAATTCCGAAGGAAAGAGTGTCATTATGGTGGTAGTTGATAGACTTAGCAAGTATGCACACTGTTAGCCACCTATAAAATTTGTATAGAAAAAGGTGGCTAAAACTTTTTGGAGCCTTAAAGGAACAAATTTTTATTGCTAAAAAGTGTTGGCTCTTGAAGGCTCTTGAAGACTCTTGAAGGCTTCATGCTTCTATCCAAATATTCACTGTTTTTCTTGTCTTGAAAAACTCTAAAAATCCTGCTGATTCCCAAGGAAAAATACTGCTGCAAGCACCATTATTCTTTTCCCCCTTCTTCCATCACTGACCTCAACTTTGCTTTTCTTCTCCCATGAAATCCTTCAGTTTCATGTTTTCTCCCCTTTTTACCTTCATCAAAACCCCTTTCATAAGGTCTAAGACCATTTCTTAGCCTTATAGAAACCCACCAACTCCTTTGAAAAACATTGAAAAATGCCTAAAAAGACATTTTCATATTATGGACTTAAGCCCCCTTGGGCTAAGTATTTAACCCCCCCCTCCATACGCCCAGGTGCCAGGACCGAGCGCTAGTCTTCTAAGCGCTTATCACATTCTCCAATTGCGATTAGCCCCCCTTTTTTAACCCCCGGTCATATGGTTTCCCATATAACCCATGGCCCCGCAAACAGGCGCCTAAACATATTATATATATGTCCGCCCAAAGTTTAAACCTTTGGTTATATTAAACTTGTCGGTTTTATTATATTATAACTTTCTGCCGGTTCAAAGTTTCAGTCAATCCCCACTGTCGATCTGATCTACAGATCAACGGCACGCAGTCCATCACCTAGGTGGTCCCCACCATCCATTCATCGTTGCAAAAAACCACGAAGTATACATTGCACCGCTTTTGAGAGCGGGGTAGTATTTTTCATTTCGCAGCGATTCCATACACCGCTTGATGCGTGGCCTGGGCACTGTTCATAAAATCGTTGTCCATCTCGCGTTAAATATCAGACATGGACCCGACACAATATTGACGTCCACCGTCTGATCTGAGGCCGCCCATCAGACGACGATCGCTCATCAAAGAAGCTCGATAGTTAACCAGGCTATGGTGCAACATTTAAAATATTGCCACTGTCGATCTAATCTGTAGATCGATGACCCACATTCCATCGCCCGTTTCCCCCCATCCACAGCAGTGTCGGTGGTCCCAGAGCCACATCAGCATCCACGTGGCAGAGTTTAATTGGGGCTGATCTCCATTTTGTTTTCCATACAGTCACCTTTGATCCTGACCATCGATCTCTGCGTGATTGATGACTCTGATTTAAATCATTCTTCGTCCTTCCCTTCAATTCTTCTGATCAATCTCGATCGTTGGATGATTCCATCCAACGGCCATGCCTCCTCCACGTGCCTTTTAAAGCAGTAAACCTATACATGCATGGATTTTATATTATTTGGTCGTATTCTGCAAGGTTAATGGTTTTTTCCACCATGACTGAAGAAATTCAGAAGCAGAGGGTGACGATCCTCCCACCTCTAATCCATCAAAGATAATCCTTTGCAGGGTTTCAAATTCACGTTTCATCAAAGATCCATGAGGCATTGATGCTGTTAGCCCCCTATAAATTCCTTGATAAGCAAGCAAGGGGCTAATTTGTTTTATGAGCCTTCAAGGAATGCATTTCTCTTGAAAAAAACATCATCCTTGAAGCCTTTTCATGTTCCCTGCCCTTTGATTCTTTCCCTCTGTGGTTCTAGAGTCAATAAGCCTCACTGATTGTAAAAAATTGTGCTCCAAAAGGCCTTTCTTTTCCCCTTATATCCCTGCAGAATGTCCCATTTTACCTTTTTTTCCCCTTTGTCAAAGTCCCCCTTTTTCTCCCTCTAAATTCCCCCAAAACCCCCTTTAAATCCTACATTCACCCTTTTTTTGGTCTAATTCCCCTTCTTTTCCTCTATCTCTACCCTTTCCTGGCCTTGAAATGCACTAAAAAGGGGCAAAAAACCCACTTTCCAACTTATATCATGGCCTAGCCCCTTTCCCGCCAGCCCACAAACCACTTCCCCACGTGTCCCCGCGCCAAAACCAGGCACAAAGGCTCAAAGCGCTAATCACAATCGCAACTTTCGGAGGAGCGCATTTCTTTGTTATATGAAAAACTCCGATGCGATTGGGATTTGGTCTTTAAGGCCTCCGCCGCGTTCTCCACCTTTGATCTATCGTTTGATTGGACGGCCCGACGCTGATCACACTCCCACTCCGATCGCAATTGGAACTTTCACCATGCCACTCCGCGTTTCCCCCTGATTGCGACTCCCCGATCAAATCACAGTTTTCCATCCACTCGGAATCAACAGCCTAGATCCTATAGCATTGCGTCCCGTCGCCCCATTCTTTTCCCCGCCGATCTAATCTCCACCATTGATCTAGACTAGATCTGACGGCTGGCACTCAATCGCTCCCATCGCAATCACAAGTTCTAAATGTGCCACCGACTGCATTCGCCGATTGCGATCTGTCGATCCCATCCTAGTCGTTGGTTCTCCTGTTGATCCGACGGCCCGCGCTCTCCCGCTTCAATCACAATTGCATTTTTCAATTGCTGCCACCTTCCGCCCTTTGTGATTGAAATCTCACTGATCCAATCTCGACCTTCCGTTAGTTCGAGATCCAATGGCCATAAACCAATCCCACCATCGTTCAATCGGACAACCGACCCTCCCATTTCTCCCCTCTGATTGGATTGTAGTCGTCGATCTCCCCCCAAGATCTGACGGTCCTGAATGAATCGCCCTCCACCCATGCCGAGTCCCACCACATACGATCATTTTCATTACATTTTCATTCATTTTAATGCATTCCACCCAACTTCATAAACCATCCCACTGTTTAATCTCTGTCGTCGATCTTCGTCACCAGACCATGATTGAACGGTCCACAAGAATTTCCCCACTGAAAACCTATTAGTCACAGTCCACATCATATCACTACATTGTTCACCATTGTTTCATATGAAACCATCGTTTCTACCACCGCCGCGCTGTCATCCTTCCCGCCCTCCATAACCATCCTTACCTATGCATGGATTTCATAACAGAGTTGCGTGTTTTTGCAGGGTACAGGCGGTGGACGCCGCCATGGTCCATGGTCATTGTTACAGTGGCACAAAACAAAAGAAATATCATTTTTAGAATTTAAAGTACAGAGGAGAGCCCGGGAGGATATCAAAGTGCAATTTTCATTAAAAATACAGAGTTTGACTGTGCGAAGTCCTTCCCGGTGCAATCAAAGCCCGGTTTTCGCTGACAGAGACGGTTGAAGCAGCAAAGAGTATCATTAAAAATGGATCACCCAGAAAGGCCCAATACATATAAAACCATATCATTAGGGTTGCTACATCAGCAGAATGTTCCTACCTATGAAAGGACAAAGCCCCCATATTGTTTCCATTATTTACCGTGTTCCTGAAGAAATTTCGGCCCTGACGACAGTCCTAAAGCTACCAAAGCATTTGTTATGCGGTATGGCAGACTTCACTGTCATTTATTTACCTTTTGTTTATTCACCAGAGCACTACAAAGTACTGCATCCAAAGTACATCAGGGGCATACCCGGAGTAAGTGGAAGCCTGACGAAGACCACCATTTCATCCAAGGAGTACCAGGGATAAATGCACAGAGTTTAAACAGAATGGGTTTCAGCCCTCTTTCTTTCTAAGTTTAATGCTTCATTTAGTTTTTCACCTACCTCCTCTGCTCATCTTTCAGCTATAAAATCAGGAAGAAACTCATTGTAAAGGTTGTTGATCAGTTATCAGAGAATTACAAGCTGTTTCTTTTGAGACATATTCTATGTGTAAAGTTGTGAGATAGGCTGAGGGAGATGTTTTCAAACTGAATACCAAGCTATTGGTAATGTTGTACCTGACTGGTGTTGTTTTTTAATATGACAAGCACATTTATTTGGATCCTAATCTAAAGCTGCAGTGATTTTTTTCTGTCCCTGTGTTTTATTTCATTTCATTTCATTTCTACTGGTTCGCATCAAAAATCTGGCATAGGATTTACCCTTGTTAGGTACCCTATGTTTCTTCTCTCCTTGCCTTTGATGTTTTCTACTAAATGTGTTCTCTAAGGGTTGATTTCAGTTAATTTAACCAGTGTAGTGGATTTCATTGCCTGCTAGCCGATGTATGAATTAAATGAATATGTTCTTAGATGTTCTTGTTAGGATTTAATTGAATGAATTGGGAACACTGGGAGGTCTAGAGCTTTGTCTCTATCTCACTAGGATCCTTTTCTATTAATTAAGCCTTCCTAAGTTTCCTCAAGCTGGAGGCCGAAGCATTGAGAGTTCAAAGTCTCTCTCTGATCTCAGGTCTTTAGCTTTGTGTTCTAAACTTTATTGTTTCCTCCTCTCTTACCATTCCATGCCACACTATCATATTTAAGATCCAATGCTTTAGATGACTAGCCCAACTGAAAACCTGCATATTGAATAGCAAGCAAACCCTTTCCTGACTCCATTTCCCAATGGTCTTGTATTTTCCCTGGATTATCTCTCCTTTTCCTAAAATCCTCTTTGCTCATCCTTGTCTTATATTGAACCTTTCTTTCCTGATTCCACACAACCAAAAATACATCAAACAAACAAACCCTGAGCCTTATAACTAGCCTAATATCTTAATACTGAGCTTCAAAGTCATATACCTTTGACATACCATAGAGAGATCCCTCTCTGGACCCAGGAGGGCTAGATCCTGAGGTCTGAAAGTGGTCTGATGTTGTCTCGGCTTTTGGTATTACCAATCTTGCCAAAACATGGAAACCCCAACATAATGGCGACTCCACTAGGGAACTCTGAGTATTTTCACCTTGCTACATCATAAGAGCCTCAAAAACCTATAATATCTGGTTAGGTTGGTAGTTAAACACTCCTATTCACAGATCAACCTCTATACCTTGTTGTGTTCTGCCACAGTCTTAGACAGAGTCTGGAAAGGGCCAAGTAGCCTCCAGATCTCACACTCTTTCAGAGGTGACATATCTGGTAAAAGCCCTCCCAGTCAATCTCTGGTTAGAGTTTGCTGTTTTTGGGAGTTGTCCTTGAAAAGGGACATCTCGTAATCACTGTGGTGGATAGTGTACCCTCCAGAAGCACCCTAAACCTTCCACCTGGTGACTCCATAAGCTCCTTAAAGATCAAAGACTCCACTGGTGATCAATAGGCCTGCTGATTATCTTGGTTCACATAAGACTCCACTGGAAGACCAACCCCCATAGCAACATCAACCATAGTAGAAGTAAAAAGTAGGATTTAGCTCTTGTGTGAAAATAACATTCTGGCTCCAAGAACCATTCACACAAGAGCTCATCCCAACCCAAACCCACCTGAAATAGTTGATAACCCTGAGAGAATCCTTAAGAGATCTCCTGCACCTATAAGACCAACTATTTCTAGCCACATCCATAGAGCTAATTCTACACCAAAAGACTTTACAGCTCTATCAGACCCATTTTTTGACTTAGGCACTCAAAAAAACTTATCAAGAACTAGGTCATTCAACGTCCTAGACTAGCCAGACCTTGAGCTTCCTAGTTCGCCACCTCAAAGTGGTAAACACATCAGGGACAGAGAGACCCCTCCATCTACACCTCTTGATATTCACTTCATTCAAAACTTGGGGCTCTGCCACCCTAAATCTGCCCAACAAGCTTCTGCTGGTCCTAGCATCACTGTCATCCATATACCAGTTGCTCAAGCTAACCCTTTGCCCCATCAAAACATCATCATGGCAGCCTGGTATGCACCTCTGGTTTTACCTTAGCCTCTAGTACCCTTACCCAATGATTATCAATCAAAGATCCCACATTTCATTGCCAAAGAGTCTACCACTGCTCAACACCATGTAGATAGGATGGAAGATTCTTTTGACTACATAGAAATAGATGATGATATATTCACAATGAGAATCATTTCCCAGATCTTAGGAGGTGATGTGAAGAAATGGTTTAAGGGCCTACCTCCTAATAGTATCCAGGACCTTCCTGCTTTATATCAAGCCTTTATTAACAAGTGGGAAGTTAAGGCCAACCCTCTCCAAATCCTAGCAGAATACAAGAACCTAAAAAGAAATGTAGGCGAGAGTGTCCAGGACTACTCTGCAAGGTTTAACAGCGTTTATAATGCTCTTCCACCACACATGAAACATCTTCTAGGTATGGTTCTAGTGAAATACCCTGAAGGCCTGGATGTTGATATGGCCTACCATCTTAGGGAGAGGGACTACAACACATTGGAAGACATGCAAAAGGGAGCGGTGAGTGTAGAGGAAAATCTGATTGAGAAGAAAGCAAGATTGAGAGCTGAGAAAAGGGTAACATACAGAGATGACAATGTAGCTTCCACATCTGGCCCAAATTATGATCGCATATCCAAAAACATGGAAAAGCTACAAGAAATGATGAAAAAAATGGTTGTCACAGTTAGTAACCAAAACAGAAATAAAAACCATAACCAAAACCTAAACTTTAGAAGAAACAATGCCACTCCCAATAGATAAAGAGAATCAGATCAGCAAGTTATTACCCCATTCCAAGAGAAATTTCTTGATGAATATGAGGGAATCATAGAAGAGTCTAAGGGAAACACAATAAACATGTTTGAAGTGGAAAACTCAATCCAAAACTGTTCCACAGAAGAAGATCGGCCCTCACCCTCATATTGGGATGAGGAATGGTTAGAATCTGAGGATTACAGGTTAGGATTTGAAGATGCCATCATGCAGGTCAGAGAACAATATTAAATTAGAAGAAAAAAGAGCCTAGACACTGCCAAACCAAAAGCTTCTGAGGTTACCATCAAGAAAATGCATGAGAAAACTTCTAAAGCAACTGTTGAAAGTAATAAATCAGCAGTTGAGAGTTCTGGGAAAAACAAAGAAAAGGACAACCAAAACAGTGATAAACAAAGCCAACTGACTAGCAGCACGAGAACTGCAATTAGTGCTCCTGAAAAATCTATCATCAACACTGTACATAATGAGAATCAGCACACTGATTCAGCCACCAAGGCAGTGGCTAACAAAACAGAGTCGAACATTCTAAAGAGTCAGTCCACTTTCAATTTGGAGAGTAAGATTGCAAAAATTAAAATATCTGTCCCACTCTTTGAGCTGGCCACTCAGGATGTATATAAAGGCCAAATTTTGAAAGCTTTAAATTTAGGTGAGAAAAGTGACACTGTTAATCTAAATGATGATCAACCGGCCCTTCTGTTTGGTCCAAAGATAGAAGGAAAGTTTTAGGAAGGGGTAGTTCCACCCTTTTACATCAGTCTTAATATACATGACAAGATCCTTCACAATGCAATGCAGAATTCAGGGGCATCACACAACCTAATGCCTAAGGTAGTGATGGAAAGGTTAGGACTAGAGATAACCCAACCCTACAAAGACTTATATTCATTTGACTCTAGCAGGGTAAAGTGTCTTGGCCTGATCAAGGATTTATGTGTAAGCCTAACCCAGATCCCAACTAAATGTATGGTCATGGATGTTGTGGTGGTTGATGTGCCACCCAAGTATGGTATGCTACTATCAAGGTCTTGGGGAGCCAAGCTGCAGGGTACCATGTAGATGGATGGGGCATATGCCACAATCCCTATTTTTAGCCAACTGAGAAGATTGTACAAGGAGACACAAATGAAATTCCTGGTTAGTAGCCCTGAAAAGCCTGAAAATTCTCCTTTTTACTCTGTACACACAGACCTGGACTCCTTTATCTTCTGCAATGATGAATATTTGGGAGAGCCAGAATCCGAAAACATAGATACAAACAGAGGGGTTAAGACTACGGACCTTAACATAATGGCTACTCTCTACTTAGAGGAACACGAAGAAGAAAACCTTAGACAGTGCACCGAAACAGAGATTCAGACCAAACTTAAAATCAAATTTGATCAACTGGTTAGTCACCCCTCACTAACTCATACACTCCACGAAGAATGAAAACGTTCACAGTCTGATGTAGATCATGTGATGCAACAAACCAGAGAAACCCACATTAGGAAGGACAACGATGATAAAGTGAAAAATGGTCCCCTGTGGGAAATGAATTTCGATGGGTAATGTACCAAGAGAACTGCAGGAGCAGGAGTGTGGGTACATAAAACAGAGAGTGACTATGCAGAGAGACATGCATGTAACCTGCACTTCAAATGTACAAACAATATCGCAGAGTATGAGGCTCTTATCCTAGGCTTAAACCTATTGAGAAAATTAGGAGCCCGTAGGATAACCGTGCATGAGGACTCTGAGTTGATCATTAAACAAGTGAATGGTGAATACACAGTGAAACATCCTAGGCTGAGAGTGTATAGGAATGACATTATGGATTTACTAAAAACCATTGTAGAATACGAGCTGGTGTTTATCCCTAGGAGTCAGAACGCAATTGCAAATGGATTAGCCTGCATGGCTAGTTCGTATCATAAACCTCCCAATGACCAACAGATCATTACTCAGACCAAATTCAGACCTGCAGTGCCGGAAAATGAAAAATATTGGCAGGTCTTTGAGGGCGAAAAACAGATTGAAGATTTCCTGGTAGGCAGAAACGAGTTTGAATTTTCTGATTCGGACTCTAAATCTGATAGTAGCTGCCTAAGTGAAGAGTCCTCAGATGAGGAAGAACCACCCTGTAACATAGAAATAAACTCCTTAGATGAACAGATTGGAAACTCAAATGAAGAATGTGGAAACGGAGGTAGTGAAGAAGTAGAGGTGCTGCAGACCAAAGATAAGAACATACCCCAAGGTCTGGCACCTTTATAAGACCTTTTTGACTATGATGATGTAGCAAAAAAGGCCCACTTTAGAACACGCAGAAGCTTATGTCGAGGAATGCAACATAGGCACTGAAGATAAGCCCAAGATGATTAAATTGGCTAAGTCCCTGCCCGCAAACATGAAAAAGAAATACATTGACCTATTCAAGGAGTTCATTGATGTGTTTGCTTGGAGATATGAGGACTTAAAGGCCTATGACACAAACATCATACAACACAAAATACCCTTGAAAAAAAATCAGAAGCCCTTCAGACAAAAAATTCGCCGAATAAACCCAAAACAATCGCCTGCAGTGGAAAAAGAGATTAAGAAGATGTATGCGGCAGGTATAATTGTGCCTGTGAGTTTCTCTGATTGGGTATCAAACCTAGTGGTGGTGAGAAAGAAAACAGGTGAGATCAGATTGTGCATAGACTTTAGGAATCTTAATAGAGCCTCACTTAAAGACAAGTACCCATTGCCAAAAATGGAACACATTCTTCAAAAGGTAGTAGGCTCAAAAGGGATCTCCCTGCTAGATGGTTTTTCAAGTTACAACCAAGTCTTAGTAATCCTAGAAGACCAACTCAAGACAGCCTTTACCACTCCATGGGGCACCTTTATGTATGTTAAAATTCCCTTTGGACTGATGAATGCTGGTGCAACCTTCCAACGAGCGATGGATATAGATTTTTCCGATGAGATAGGGCACTTCATTGTTATCTATTTGGATGACATACTAGTCTACTCCAAGACTGAAGAAGAACACTTGAAACATCTGAGAAAGGTCTTTGAAAAATGCAGAAGGTTCGGTCTGTCATTGAATCCTAAAAAGACTGTATTTGGGCTGCAAGAAGGTAAGATTCTTGGCCACATCATATCTGAGAAGGGAATTAGGATAGACCCACAAAGAGTTGAGGAAATACTACAAATCACATACCAAAGAAACATCAAAGAATTATAGTCCTTCATTGGGAAGATCAACTTCCTCAAGAGGTTTATTCCTAACTTACCAGAGCACCTTAGTAATGTGACAAACATTTTGAAGAAAGGTGCGGGGGTTAAATGGATTGTAGAGGCCAAAAAATCTTTCGAAACAGTACAAATTGCACTCACCCGGGCCCCTGTCCTAATCAGCCCTGATTTCTCAAATGATTTTCTGATTCTCTCATTTTCATCCAAGCATACAGTAGCTGCGGTTCTGCTGCAAAAAAATCTAGAGGGAATGGAGTAGCCCATTTCTTTCTTCAGCAAAGTTTTGAGAGATGCACCCTTAAAATACAGCATAATGGAAAAACAAGCCTATGCTCTAGTTAAGGCCTTGAAAGACTTTAGGGTGTATATACTGCATTCCCACACCATAGCCTATGTGCCAAATATAGTGGTTAAAGACATCTTGTCCCAAGACCCAGATGGGAAAAGGGGAAAATGGATTTTTGTGATCTTAGAATACGACCTTTAGATAAAACCTACCAAGCTGATCAAAGGGCATGGCTTAGCGCAATTAATGGCTGAATCAAATCTGCAAGCCCTTGACATTAACATGGTAGATGCCTTGGATGAGCAGCAGGGATTGCCTAATCCCACTGTTGAAGAGAAGTTTCAGAGCTCTCCTTGGTATTCTGACACTCTTTATGTGCTTACACACCTCAATACCCCTCCTGAACTATCTAAGACCAAGGCCAGATTCTTAAAGCTAAAGGCCACAAGCTATTGTATTTTGAATGGATGTTTATACTGGAAGAATGAAAATGGCCTATTGCTTAAATGTTTGCCTGAATCTGAAGCAGAAAAGATTAAACAAGAATTCCATGCAGGAGAGTGTGGAGGCCACCTAAACTAGAAAGCCACTGTAAACAAAATACTCAGAGATGGCTACTATTGGCCTACACTCTTCAATGATATCCATCAGATGATAATTGTCTACCACAAATGCCAGATCTTTGAAGGAAAAAGAAAGCTCCTCCCCTTACCTCTACAACCCATCACTGTTGAGGGTCCCTTTATGCAATAGGGCCTATATTTCATAGGAGAAATTCACCCTGTTTATTCTGCACAACACAAATGGATCTTAACAGCCACAGACTACTTCACTAAGTGGATAGAGGCCATACCTACTCAGAATGCCACAGATTCAGTCATCATTAGGTTCCTAGAAGGTCATATCCTCTCTCAGTTTGGTTGCCCAAGGAAAATAATCATCGATAATGCTGCTTCTTTTGGATCCAAGAAAATGGTTGATTTTTGTCACAAGTATCAAATAGCACTCGATCATTCAACTTCCTATTACCCACAAGGTAATGGCTTAGCTTAATCATCAAAAAAGAGCATGGTGACCATCATCAAAAAGCTGCTGGAAGAGAACAAAAAGTCATGGCATAACAATTTAGTGCATGCCCTATGGGCTAACAGGCTTACAAAAAAGAAATCCATTGGCATGTCACTGTATCAGCTTGTATATGGAACAAAAGCAGTGTTTCCTACTAGCCTTGAAGTACCAGTGATTAAACTCACCCAAGAAATCCAGATAGAAGAAAATAGAATGGTAAGGAGTATAAACCAGACAATTCATCTCCAGCAAACAAGGGAAGAGGTTTATAACAGAGCTGTGAAAGTTTAGGAGAACATAAAGAAGTTGTTTGACAAGAGAACCAAAGCTTCTGATTTTAAAATTGGAGATAAATTTCTGAAGTGGGACTCAAGGAGAGAGGACAAAGGAAAGCACGGCAAGTTTGACAGTCTGTGGCAAGGTCCCTACATCATCCAGGCCATTGTGGGTTCAAATGCCTTTTTTCTACAAGAGGTAGATGGTACTGAGCTGTTTGGGTGTCCTATCAATGGCAGGATGCTAAAACACTACTACTTCTAATTTCCAACTTCCAGTTTCCATTTCCATTGTAAATACCATTGCAGTGTTTGTTTCCAAAAAAAAAAAAAACGGAAAGAAAGGAGAGGTTCAGACATGCTCAAAACATGAACCTCTAAAATGAAAAATACTGGCTCTAATATGATCAAAACCTGAGCCAAATAAAGCAAATATAGCTGGTTCAAACATGCCCAAAACCTAGACCAGCAAATAAGAAAGAAGAATCAGCTCTAACAAGCCCAAAACTAGAGCTGAACGAAGAAGAGAAAGTGACTCCAACAAGCTCAAAACTTGAGTCACAAAAGAAAGAAGGACACTTCAAATTTCAGAATTCAAGCCTTCAAGATTTTGTTTTCAGTTTTCTGCAAGTTTCTGTCCATGTGCAACTGTCTTTATGCCTTGGATCCACAACAAACTAGACTGTCTAATCCTAGTTTGGCTGTTTTTAAATTTTTGTTGTAGAATATAGAGAAGAAATCTGCTGGACAGTTTAATCCCAGCAGATGTTAGAATAGGTAGAGAAACATGTGAGACCAACAGTTTAATCTGGTCTCATGGAGTAATAAGGGTAGAAATAGAATAGGTTTATTTTCTTGTTTGTAAAAAAAACAAATTGATGTAAAGGGTCTGTTAGTTCAAATGCACCCTAGAAGAAAAAATGCTAGGATTGTAGGATGGGTAGGTAGATTGTTTGGGAGAGCTCTTCTGCTAATTGATGTCTTCACAATTGTGGCGGCTGAAAACCAAAGAAGAAAGGTGGCTCAAGGAGCAGGCATCTGGCCTAATCCATAGATCATTTCTAAATTTTTGACTCCTTCAAGAAGAAGCCATCCCCATGTGGAGCCACTGTTAGCCCCCTATAAATTTCTTGCCAAGCAAGCAAGGGGATAATTTGTTTTATGAGCCTTCACGGAATGCATTTCTCTTGAAAAGCACATCATCCTTGAAGCCTTTTCATGTTCCATGCCCTTTGATTGTTTCCCTCTGCAGTTCTGGAGTCAATAAGCCTCACTAATTGTAAAACATTGTGCTCCAAAAGGCCTTTATTTTCCCCTTGTATCCCTACAGAATGTCTCGTTTTACCTTTTTTTCCCCTTTGTCAAAGTCCCCCTTTTTCTCCCTCTAAATTCCCCCAAAACCCCCTTTAAATCCTACATTCACCCCTTGTTTGGTCTAATTCCCCTTCTTTTCCTCTATCATTACCCTTTCCCGGCCTTGAAATGCACTAAAAAGGGGAAAAAAATCCAATTTCCAACTTATATCATGGCCTAGCCCCTTTCCCGCCAGCCCACAAACCACTTCCCCACGTGACCCGATGCCAAAACCAGGCGTAAAGGCTAAAATTGCTAATCGCAATCACAAATTTCAGAGGAGCACATTTCTTTGTTATATCAAAAACTCCAATGTGATTGGGCTTTGGTCTTTAAGGCCTCCGCCGCATTCTCCACCATTGATCTATCGTTTGATCGGACCGCCCGACGCTGATCACACTCCCGCTCCGATCGCAATCGAAACTTTCACCATGCCACTCCTCGTTTCCCCCCGATTGCGACTCCCCGATCAAATCACAGTCATTCATCCACTCGGAATCAATGGCCCAGAGCCTTTTGCATCACGTCCCATCGCCCCATTCTTTTCCCCGTCGATCCAATCTCCGCCATTGATCCAAACCAGATCCGACGAATGGCACTCAATCACTCCCATCACAATCACAAGTTCTAAATGTGCCACCAACTACATTTTCCAATTGCGATCCACCGATCCCATCCTAGCCGTTGATTATCCTTTTGATCCAACGGCCCACGCTCTCCCGCTTCAATCGCAATTGCATTTTTCAATTGCTGCCACCTTTCGCCCTTTGCGATTGCGATCTCCCTGATCCAATATTGACCATCTGTTAGTCCGAGATCCAACAGCCATAAACTAGTCTCACCATCGTTCAATCAGACAGCTGACCCTCCAATTTCTCCCCTCTGATTGGATCGTAGCCGTCGATCTCCCCCCAAGATCCGACGGTCCTGAATGAATCGCCCTCCGCCCATGCCAAGTCCCACCACATACGATCATTTTCATTATATTTTCATTCATTTTAATGCATTCCACCCAACTTCATAAACCATCCCACTGTTTAATCTTTGTCGTTGATCTTCATCACCAGACCATGATCGAACGGTCCACGAGCATTTCCCCACCGAAAACCTATTAGTCGCAATCCACATCATATCACTGCATTATTCACCATTGTTTCATCTGAAACCACCATTTCTACCACTGTCGCGCTATCATCCTTCCTGCCCTCCATAGCCATCCTTCCCTATGCATGGATTTCATAACAGAGTTGCGTGTTTTTGCAGGGTACAGGTGGTGGATGCCGCCATGGTCCATGGTCATTGTTACAGTGGCACAAAACCAAAGAAAGATCATTTTAGAATTTAAAGTACAGAGGAGATCCCGGGAGGATATCAGAGCGCAATTTTCATTAAAAATACAAAGTTTGACCGTGCGAAGTCCTTCCTGGCGCAATCAAAGCCCGATTTTCGCTGACAAAGACGGTTGAAGCGGCAAAGAGTATCAGTAACAGTGGATCACCGAGAAAGGCCCAATACACAGAAAACCATATCATCAGGGTTGCTACATCAGCAGAATGTTCCTACCTGTGAAAGGAAAAAGTGCCCATATTGTTTCCATTATTTACCTTGTTCCTGAAGAAATTTCGGCCCTGACGATAGTCCTAAAGCTACTAGAGCATTTGTTAAGTGGTATGGCAGACTTCACTGACATTTATTTACCTTTTGTTTATTCACGAGAGCACTACAAAGTACTACAGCCAAAGTACATCAGGGGCATACCCGGAGTAAGTGGAAGCCTAACGAAGACCACCATTTCATCCAAGGAGTACCAGGGATAAATGCACAGAGTTTAAACAGAATGGGTTTCGGCCCTCTTTCTTTCTGAGTTCAATTCTTCATTTAGTGTTTCACCTACCTCCTCTGCTCATATTTCAGCTATAAAATCAGGAAGAAACTCTTTGTAAAGGTTTTTGATCAGTTATCATAGAATTACAAGTTGTTTCTTTTGAGACATAGTCTCTGTGTAAAGTTGTAAGATAGGCTGAGGGAGATGTTTTCAGACTGAATACCAAGCTATTGGTAATGTTGTACCTGACTAGTGTTTTTTTAATATGACAAGCACATTTCTTTGGATCCTGATCTAAAGATGCGGTGATGTTTTTTTGTCCCTGTGTTTTATTTCATTTCATTTCATTTCTACTGGCTCGCATCAGAAATATGGCATAGGATTTACCCTTGTTAGGTACCCTATGTTTCTGATCTCGTTGCCTTTGATGTTTTCTACTAAATGTGTTATCTAAGGGTTGATTTCAGTTAATTTAACTAGTGTAGTGGATGTCATTGCCTTCTAGCTGATGTATGAATTAAATGAATCTGTTCTTAGATGTTCTTGTTAGGATTTAATTGAATGAATTGGGAACACTGGGAGGTCTATAAATTTGTCTCTATCTCACTAGGATCCTTTTCTATTAATTAAGAATTCCTAAGTTCCCTCAAGCTAGAGGCCGAAGCATTGATAGTTCAAAGTCTCTCTGTGATTTCAGGTCTTTAACTTTTTGTTCTAAACTTTATTGTTTCCTCCTCTCTTACCATTCCATGCCACACTATCATCTTTAAGATCCAATGCTTTAGATGACTAGCCCAACTAAAAACCTGCATATTGAATAGAAAGCAAACCCTTTCCTGACTCCATTTCCCAATGGTCTTGAATGTTCCCTAGATTATCTCTCCTTTGCCTAAAATCCTCTTTTCTCATCCTTGTCTTATATTGAACCTTTCTTTCCTGATTCCCAACAACCAAACATACATCAAACAAACAAACCCCGAGCCTTATAACTAGCCTAAAATCTTAATACTGATCTTCAAATTCATATACCTTTGACATACCATAGAGAGATCCCTCTCTGGACCTAGGAGGGCTAGATCCTGAGGTCTGAAAGTGGTTTGATGTTGTCTCATCTTTTGGTATTTCCAATCTTTCCAAAACATGGGAACCCCAATAGATGCCATATCATCCCTGCGCAACCCTGCACACCAGCAAAAAACACATGAATCAAGCACAGTCAGAGATTATTAGTGTCTAAGGAAAAAATGTACTAGGAAAGAAGTTTGAAGATATATTTGCGGGGATTAAACCTAAGAAGGGTTATCATAAGCCTAATCCTCCTGACTAAACACAGTTTAAAGAAAAATCATAAAGGATAATCAAACGGAAAGCCTCCACCACCACATCTGAGGCAAATTGATTCCTCCCAGCTACTGAAATGCCACCTGTGCCTCAAAGTATTCAATCAAAGGCCGAAGTTATTGATTAGAATCAAACATCTCTCTCACAACGCAGCCAAAGGATAAATTCTGCAAACAAACTAATGACAAAATATCAATAGAGTAACTTCGACATCACATAGAGCCTCAAAGGTCAACAAAAGCTCCCACCGAGCTTAATCTTTAATGTAAATCATTTAATACAGAGGATATGTATGTAAGTTGCTTCATTGAGGCCCCAAAGGCCAAGAAGCCATTTAAGTCTGTATTAATTAGTTTTTGAGATCTTTTATCAGATCTCACTTCCTCATTCTTCTATATATACTTCTGAAGAAGATGAGTGAGGGGTTGGTTGATCACTAGTTGTAATATTGGAACTCTCTGAAATATACACAGTCTGTTGAAGTTGAAGAAGAAATTGAAGTCTTGGATGCACTGATGATGTTGTTGCATGCTTGTTACTATGAAGGCTCTATCATTGGATCCACGAGCTTGGCTGTTGGTGAACTATTCTGAACTGTTTAATGTTTTCCCCTGTTTTCATTACATTCCAAAATTTCTTACTACAGTAGGTTGAAAGTTTTAGGCTAAGAAATGACTCTTGGAAGCACCTTAGACTTGTTCATCCTTCACTGTTTTATGCTTTCTTCTGTTGAAGTATTTTAGAGTCTTTAATCTCTCTCTTTAGTCTTCATGCTTGTTTATTTCGTTAATAGTTCAAATAGTTGGTTTCAGCATGATTTATGGTTCTCCCTGCTTGTCTGTTGCCACTTTAAAACTGTTATTGAAGTCTCCCTTTGAAGTTTTCTGTTTACATTGATTCAAGGAGGTCTGTTATGATCTTGCCCTTTGTCCTTACTTAAACATTTGTCTCAAAGCTCTTTATAGTTGTAATCATAGATGTGCTAGGTCTTACCTCTTCTATGACTGCAGTTATCAGTGAATCTTTTATGTTTTCTAAGTCATTTGAAATAAAATCTTTGAGGAAATAGGGTGTTGCCCAAATATTAGATTTCATTTTAAAAGTTTTTTTGAAATCATTTTTTGCTTAAAGGTGTGATTTGTAGAATTCATGGTTAGCCTTGTCTATCAAAAAGCTCTTTATTGTTCAAATTGTGTTTTCAAATTTCCTTTGTTGAGAATTAAACTTCTCTTTTCAAATCATTGATGTCCATATTATTCCAAAAACCAAAGGATCAT
Source organism: Pinus albicaulis (assembly GCA_034641835.2). Lineage (NCBI taxonomy): Eukaryota > Viridiplantae > Streptophyta > Pinopsida > Pinales > Pinaceae > Pinus > Pinus albicaulis. The sequence goes on along the minus strand of CM076574.1, from coordinate 662,247,511 downwards.
ATGGCCAAGTTAGATTTGCCCTCTGATATACCATCTCCATTGATAAGTATGTTATGACCTCTTTTTGACTCCATTGCCCAATGAACCAGATGTTCCTCCATTCTATATATCTTTCCTAGGCCTTTCATGTTCTGTTGTATCAATCCAACCAAACAAACAAAAAAACACCCGCACTTAATAACTAGTCTAAAATCCATACTCTAAGCACACAAGATAAAACTTTGCAAACAAACATTTGAGAGATCCCTCTCTGAGAACAGGAGGACTAGATCCTGGAACTCTAAAGATTGGTTCTGATGTTGCCTTGTCTTTTGATTTTCCAAAATATCAAAACATGGGACCCCAACATAATGGCGATCATGGTGGGACCTACTGAGATTACAGTGGTTTGAAAGCACTTCTTAAAACTCTTTAGGCCCTTAAAAATTGATAAAGAACACCCTCTGGACTTATCCCACCGCTCACACCAACATAATGGCAATCATGGTGGGACCTTGAGTAAAATATTCAAAACAAAACACTCACTGTCTAGTATAACATAAGTAACCTCCCTCAAGAACTACCAATCAATGGTAATCATGATAGGACCTTTTGAATTAGTGACAAACTAAGTAACTGTTAGGATTCTCGTAAAGCCTTATCAAACCTTGAAGGATTCAGTTACCAAGCCATAAGAGTGAACTCTATACGATTTGACACCCTAGCTAAGTGTTAGATCAGATTTAGCACAGTCTCATAACCTATAAAAACACAATGACTTAGAAAAACCCAAAAGACATTTTAGTTTGGCTTCACAAATAAACATGGTGGTGGAACCATCAAATATCTTACCTTCATAAAAGCTAAAAAGTTTCCACCTGGCGACTCCACTAGCCCTAGTAGGCCTATTACTCATCTAGGTTCCCAGGTCTCTTTAGGACTTTGTTAACCAACTTTGAAGAAGTTTAGGAGCCTAGTCCCTTACTAGATAAGACATCGTGAGAGGTAAAAATTCCAAAAAACAACCCTTAAAACCTCAACCTCTCTCATTTTTTGAAAAACAGTCTGGCTTCACATATGATCAACACTAGATCCCATCCAGACCCAAATCCTCCTTTAATCGTTGACAATCCTGAGAGAATTCTGTGGTAGACTTCTGACTCTGGAAAATCAGCTGCTAATAGGAATCTCTTAAGAACAATTTCTGTCCCTGAAAACCTTGTTGTCCTAGAGGATTCACACTTTGATTTACATCATACACAGAACATATTTAGAACTAGATCTCAAGGTGATTTAAACAAGACTGATCTTAACTTTGTAGATTTGCAACAGAGCTTTAGTAGAGAAGCCTCACCTTCCACTCCTCCTGATTCCCAGCTTCTTCATCACTTTAGTCTTTTCCATAACAAGTCTGCTCAAAATCAGTTTGTTGGCCCAAGTATTTCATCCACTGCTCCTGATTCCCAGCTTCTTCATCACTTTAGTCTTTTCCATAAAAAGTCTTCTCAAAATCAGTTTGTTGGCCCAAGTATTTCTTCCACTCCAATTCATACTACCATTATTCAAAACACTCATGTTCAGCCCACTCTTACTCTTGTAAATCCACCCTTATTTCCAGCCATGGCAACATGGTATGCCCCATTAGTGTTACCACAACCTCTACTTCCCTTACCAAATGATTACCAATCTAAAATCCCTCACTTCACTGGAAAAGAGTCTACAATAGCTCAAAATCATGTAGATAGGATGGAAGATGCATTTGATTACATGGAGATAGAATATGAAACTGTGAAGATGAGGATCTTCGCCCAAATTTTAGGAGGAGATGTAAAGAAATGGTTTAAGAACTTACCTCCTAATAACATAAATGATATCCCTGCCTTGCATCAAACATTTATCAACAAATGGGAACTCAAAAAGAACCCTCTCCAAATACTAGCAGAGTATAGCAGCCTCAAGAGAAATAAATGGGAGAGTGTCCATGATTACTCCACTAGGTTCAATAGCGTTTACAAGGCTCTCCCACCTCACATGAAACCTCCCCAAGGCATGGCCTTGGTAAGGTATCCCGAAGGCCTTGATGCTGAAATGACTTATGAATTAAGAGGGAGAGATTACTTAACCTTAGAAGACATGCAGAAAGGAGCTTTGAGTGTAGAAGCAAACATAATCAAGAAAAGAAAGAGGTTGAGATTAGAGAAGAGGGTAACTTATAATGATGACCTACTACCCTCAACCTCAGCTTCTGACACAAAAATTGACAACCTAGTGAAGGTGATGGAGAGGATGCTTGAAAAGTTCAATTTAAATGAGAGACTACCACCAAGAGAACCTCAAAACAATAAAAACAGAAATAGAAATCAAAATTATAGAAGAGAAAACAATCAAGACAAGAAAAAGGAAAGCGACCACCAGATTAGACCTCCCTTCTAACAAAACTATGTAGATCAATATGAGGAAGATAGGGAGTTGGAAAGGTTGGAAGAATCTCATGTAAAATTGATTGGATCAGAGATTGGGGATGATGTTTTCCTCACTGAGGAAGAACAAGGTTTCTTCTCTTATGATCAAAATACAAACATCTATGAAGATTCTAATGACTATAGATTGGGTTTCGAAAATGCAATCATGGAGGTACACAAACAATATGATCTTAGGAGAAAGGGAAGCATAGATAATTCAAAGAATAAGAACACTAGCACTGCTGTCAAGAAAAACGTATAAAACCATCCCAAAAATACAGTAGAGAAAACCAACATTTTGGCCAAGAAACCAGACTTAAACAAAGACAAAAGTGTCTAGCCAAATGTTGAACAGAGTACCCCTAGCACTTCAGCTAGTAGTCCTAACAAAAATGTCCCAATTACTAGTCCAAACAAGGTTCAGCAAATCAAAGTTGCTGAAAATAATTCAATTGAAAGGCCAGATGTAAATATCAACAAGCCAATTATTCCTTTTAGCCTCGAGGGAGAGATTACTAAGATAAAAATCGCCATTCCCCTAGCTGAACTAGTAACCCAATAAGTGTACAAAAACCAAGTTTTGAAAGCTTTGAACTTAGGAAGTGATACTGACACCTTGAACTTAACTTAGGATGGGAAACCTGGAATTTGGTGTGTTTTTTTTAGATCACCGAAGTTGAAGGAAAATACCAAGAAGGTTATTACTCCATATACATATTTAACAGAACATACAAGAAAATTTGCACAATGCTGTATTTGGATTGAAGACTTCACACATCATAAATTCATAATGCCAAGGTGGTAATGGAGAGCTTAGGCTTAGAGATTACTAAACCATACAAAGATTTGTATTCTTTTGACTCGAGCCGAGTCAAATGTTTGGGTTTAATCAAGGATTTATGTGTTACTCTAGCTCAGATTCCTGCTAAGAGTCTGGTTATGGATATAGTTGTAGCTGACATTCCCCCTAAGTATGGCATGCTCTTATCAAGATCACGGGGAGCCAAACTTCAGGGAAGCCTTCAAATGGACATGTATTATGCCACCTGTTGGGGTTCCCATGTTTTGGCCAGATTTGCAAGACCAAAAAATGAGACAACATCAAACCACTTTCAGACCTTAGGATCTAGCCCTCCTGGGTCGAGAGAGGGATCTCTCTGTGATATGTCAAAGGCATGTAACTTTAAAGCTCAGTGCTAAAATGTTAGGCTAGTTATAGGCACAAGGTTGGTTTGTTTGATTTGTTTTTATTTGGTTGTTGGGGATCAAGAATGAAGGTTTCAATATAAGACAAGGCAAGGCAAAGAATATTTTAGGCAAAGAGTGATGAAACCATATAATATTTAAGACCATTGGGCAAATGGAGTCAGGAAAGGGTTTACTTGTTGTTAAATACGCAGGCTTTCAGTTGGGCTAGTCATCTAAAGCATTGTATCCTAAAAAGATAGGTGGAGTGAAACAATCATGAAAGAACTGAAAGAATGAGGGTAAGCCAATTTTTGTCTATAGATCAGGTGAAAGGTCATTTAACTCTAGACCTGCTTGGACATACTCTTCGGAAACTCTCAAAGAAAGGTGAGGAACAAACTGAGGGAACTTAGAAAGGTTTAACTAACAGAAAAGGATCCTAGTGAGATAGAGACAGAGTTCTAGACTCCTAGTGTTCCCAATTCATTTAATTAAACTCTAACAAGAACATCTAAGAAGCAGATTCATTAACTCATACATCAGCTAGCAGGCAATAACATCCACTACACTGGTTAAATTAACTGAAACTAATTCTCAGATAACACATTTAGCAGAAAACATTAAGGCAAGTAGAGTAGAAGAATAGGGTGCCTAACAAGGGAAAATCCTATGCCAGAATTCTAATGCAAGCCAGAACAGCTAGAATGGAATGAAATAAAACACAGAGACAGAAAAACATCACCGCAACTTTAGATCAGGATCCAAAGAAATGTGCTTGTCATATTAAGAGCAACACCAATCAGGTACAACATTTTCCAATAGCTTGAAATTCAGTTTGAAAACATATTCCTCAGCCTATCTTACAACTTTACACAGAACTATATCTCACAGAAACAACTTTCAGTTCTCTGATATCTCATCAACAACCTTTAAAATATTTTCTCATGGGTCTTATAGTAGAAAAGAAGTAGAGGAGGTAGGTATAGAACTAAATGCAGCATTAACACTCAGAAGAGGAAGAGGGCCAAAGCCCATTCTGTTTTAAACTCTGAGCCTTAATCTCTGGCACTTTTGGAGGAAAGAATGGTCTTCTTCAGGCTTCATTAACTCCAGGTATGTCTCTGATGCATTTCTGGTCCACTGTACTCTGTAGTACCTTTGGTGAATAAACAACAGGTAAATCAATGGCTGAATGGTCTGCCATACTTGAGAAACAAATGCTCTGGTAGGTTGGGATTGTGTTCAGGGTGGAAATCTCCTCTGGAGCATGACATAAAATAAAAACAGTATGGGCAACCCATCCTGTCTTTGGAAAAAACATTATGTTGATGTATCTGCCCTTTACTTTGATGAACACAGGCTTTCGTGCCTTCCCAAGTCTTTTTCTGCTCTACCGGGCTCTAAAACATGTCTTACTGAGCTTAATAACTGTGAATCATGGTGGCGTTTAAATGCCTGCATCCTGTAGAACACGAAACTAGACTGAGAAAATCAATGCATATGAGAGAATGGATGGAGCGGAAGGCGGAAGAAAAGACAGTGCGACGATGGCGGAATGGTGGCTTTCACTAAATAATGGTGACAAATGCAATGAAATGGTGACAACTATGAATAATAGGGTTTGGTGGTAGAATGCAGCGCAAACCGTTAGATCGTGGTCTGGGGACAAAGATCAACAGCAGAGATCAATCGCGGGGAGGACCTTATGAAATAGAATGGAACATATATGAAACACGAGACCTTTAATGAAAACATGAAACTTTGGCTAAAAATGAAAATACAAAGGAAATGGGCGAAAATGCTATGAAAATGCATGGAGATGAATGTACGAGTGGGACCCAACAGAGGCAAAAAGGCAATTAGATCTGAGCCGTTAGATCTTTAGATCCAACAGATGGCTGTGATTAACTCGGAGCATTGCAATAGGGAAAGAAAAGAGGAAGCACACCACATAAGTTACGATTGCGATTAAGAAAGGGAAGCGATGACCGTCGGATCTGGCGGAGGAACGAACGATTAGGATTAATATCGGAGAATCGCAATCGGAAGGGAACAGGGGTGACACACTTATAAGTTTCTGATTGCGATTGGGAAAGGGGAAGCGATGAGCTTAGGACCGTTCGATCTGGAGGGAAGATCAACGGTGGAGAAGTGGATCGGGGGATCGCAATCGGAGGGGACGCAAAGGAGCAGCGTCATAGGTCTTCCGATTGCGATCAGGTGGGAAGCATAACAACCGTTGGATCAGCAAGGAGATGGACGGCTACGATTTGTTCGAAGCAATCGCAATCGAGGGGAAATAGGGGTGACACATATTAAATCTCCGATTGCAATTGGGCGGAGACAGCGATGACCGTCGGATCATGGATCAAACGGACGGACGGGATTGAATCGGGAGACGGCATGATCGGGTAATCGGGAGACATAACTTTTGATGAATCAGAGGGGACAACGATCAGAAGGGAATTGCGATTGCGATCGGCGGAAGGGAGCTGCGATCAATCACATCACAAACATTTGCGATGGACCGATCGGAGGAAAAAACATAAGTGTTGCGATTGAAAGTTTGCGACACTGCGCGGGCCGTCCGATCGCGATGACAGATCAACAGTCTATAATGCATCGCAGGACTTAATGTGATAAGCCAATCGCATCAGAGTTTTTAAGTTTACAAAGGAATTCGTCCCTCCGACAATCCTCCGATTGCGATTAGCGCTCATGACTTAAGCGCTTGGTCCTGGCGTTTGGGCACATGGGGGAAGTGGTTCAAGGGGCTATCGGGAAGAGGGCTAGGCCTATTATAAGGTCGGAAAGTGGGTTTTTTACCCCATTTTAGTGCATTTTAAGGCCCAAGGAGGGTAACGATAGGGGACAAAGTTAGGAATTTGGCTGGACAAAGGGTAAGGGTGGGATTCCAAGGGGATCTTGGGGAAATTGAGGAGGTTGATGGGGAAATTAGGGGGAACAAAGGGTACTTGGAAAAAGGGGGAAAAAGTTTAAAATGGGGGAATTCTGCAGGGATACAAGGGGCGAAATAGGCCTTTTTGAGCAAATTTATCATTCAGCTAGGCTCATTGACAACAGATTAGTAGAGGGAAATAGTCAAATGCAGGGAACATAAAAAGACTTCAAGGATGATGTGTTTTCAAGGGAAATGCATTCCTTGAAGGCTTATGAAACAATCTAGCCCCTTGCTTGCTTGTCAAAGAATTCATAAGGGGCTAACAGTGGCTCCACATGGGGATGGCTTCTTCCTGGAGGAGTCAAGAATTCAGAAAATGATCTTTGGTGTAGGTCAGAAGCCTGCTGCATAAGCCACCTTTCTTCTTTGATTTTCAGCTGCCACAAATATGATAGATCAGCAAAAAATTCCCAAAGTTCTACCTACCCATCCTACAATCCTAGCATTTTTTCTTCGAGGGTGCATTTGAACTAGCAAACCCTTTACATCATTTATTTTTATAACAGAAAATAAACCTATTCTAAATCTACCCTTATTACTCCATGAGACCAGATTAGACTGTTGGTCTCATTTTTTTCTCTACCTAATCTAATATCTGCAGGGATTAGACTGTCCAGCATATTTCTTCTCTACATTCTACAACAGGAAATTTAAAAACAGTCAAACTAGGATTAAACAGTCTAGTTTGTTGTAGATCCAAGGCATAAAGACAGTTGCACATGGACAGAAATATGTAGAGAACTGAAAAAAAATTTGAAGGCTTGAAATCTGAAATCTTGGAGTATCCTTCTTCTCTTTGTGACTCAAGTTTTGGGCATGTTTGAGTCACTTCTTTTCTTCATTTCAGCTCTGGTTTTGGGCATGTTAGAGCTGATTTTTCTTGTCTTCTTTGCTGGTCTAGATTTTGAGCATGTTAGGACTAGCTACTTTGCTTTCTTTGGCTCAGGTTTTGAGCATATTAGAGCCATGCTTTTATACCTCAGAGGTTCATGTTTTGAGCATGTATGAAACTCTCTTTTCTCTCTGTTTTTTGGAACATTTTCTCTTTTTTCTTGAAAATAAAAAAATGCAATGGTATGTACAATGGAAATGGAAACTGGAAATAGTAAATCAGCAGAAGTAGTGTTTGAGCATCCTGCCATTGACAGGACCCCAAAACAGCTCTGTACCATAGAATTCTTGTAGGAAAAAAACATTTGGACCCACGGTGGCTTGGATGATGTATGGACCTTGCCACAAACTGTCAAACTTGTCGTGATTTCCTTCATCCTCTCTCCTTGAGTCCCACTTCAGAAATTTATCCCCAATTTTGAAATCAGCAGCTTTAGTTCTCTTGTCGAACAACCTCTTTATGTTTACCTAAACTTTGATAGCTCTGTTATAGACCTCTTCCCTTGTTTGCTGGAGATGAATTGTCTGGTTTATCCTTCTCACCATACTGTCTTCTTCTATTTGAATCTCTTGGACCAACTTGATTACTGGTACCCCAAGGCTAGTGGGAAAAACTTCTTCTGTACCATAGACAAGCTGAAATGGTGACATGCCAATGGATTTCTTCGTTGTAAGCCTATCAGCCCACAAGGCATGCACCAAATTTTTATTCCATGATTTTTTGTTCTCTTCTAACAACTTTTTGATGATGGCCACGAGGCTCTTGTTTGATGATTCAGCTAGACCGTTACCTTGTGGGTAATAGGTAGTTGAATGACCAAGCTCTATTTGATACCTGTGACAAAAATCAACCATTTTCTTGGATCCAAAAGCAGCAGCATTATCGGTGATTATTTTCCTTGGGCAACCAAAACGAGAGAGGATATGACCTTCTAGGAACCTAATGATGACTGAATCTATGGCATTCCTAGTAGGTATGGCCTCTATCCACTTAATGAAGTAGTCTGTGGCTATTAAGATCCATTTGTGTTGTGCAGAAGAAGTAGGGTGGATTTCCCCATTAAAATCTAGGCCCCATTGCATAAAAGGACCCTCAACAGTGATGGGATGTAAAGGGAGGGGGAGGATTTTTCTCTTGCCTTCAAAAATATGGCATTTTTGGCAGGAAATTACCATCTTATGGATGTCATTGAAGAGTGTGGGCCAATAATAACCATCCCTGAGTATTTTTTTGTAGTGGCCTTCTAGTTCAGGTGGCCCCCACACTCTCCTGCATGGAATTATTGTTTAATCCTTTCTGCCTATATTTTAGGTAAACATTTAAGCAATAGGCCATTTGGGTTTTTCCAGTATAAGTTTTCATTCAAAATGCGGTAGTTTCTAGCTTTTAGTTTGATGAATCTGGCCTTGGTCTTTGACAGTTCAGGTGGAGCATTAGGGTTGGTGAGCACATAAAGGATATCAGTGTACCAAGGGGAGTTCTGAAACTTCTCTTCAACAGCGGGGTCAGGCAATCCTTCCTGCTCATCTAAGGCATCTACCATGTTAATGTCGAGGGCCTGCAGATTTGATTCAGCCATTAATTTGGCTAAGCGTTGACCTTTGATCAGTTTGGTGGGTTTTATTTCAAGATCATACTATAAAATCACTGCAATCCATTTTCCCCTCTTCCCATCTGGCTCTTGGGACAGAATATCTTTGACTATTATGTTAGGCACATAAGCTATGGTGTGGGAATGAAAAATGTACACCCTAAAGTCCTTTAAGGCTTTGACAAGAGCGTAAGCCTGTTTTTCCATTATGTTGTATTTAAAGGGTGCATCCCTTAGTGCTTTGCTAAAAATGGCAATTGGTTGTTCCATTCCCTCTGGGTTTTTCTGTAGTAAGACTGCAGCCACTGTATGCTCAGAGGAAAATGAAAATATCAAGAAATATTTAGAGAAATCTGGGCTGATTAGAACAGGAGCTTGGGTAACTGCAAGTTTTACTGATTCAAAAGATTGTTTAGCTCCAGCAGTCCATTTAACCCCCTCACATTTCTTTAGCATGTTAGTCGTATTCCTAAGGTGTTCAGCTAGGTTAGGAATAAACCTCCTAAGGAAGTTTATTTTCCCGATGAAGGACTGTAATTCTTTGATGTTTCTCGGGTGTGTGATCTATAGTATCCCTTCAACTCTTTGTGGGTCTATCCTAATTCCATTTTCAGATATAATGTGGCCCAGAAGCTTTCCTTCTTGCAGCCCAAATACAGTCTTTTTGGGATTTAATGACAGACCAAACCTTCTACATTTTTCAAACACTTTCCTCAGATGTTTAAGATGTTCTTCTTCAGTCTTGGAATAGACTGTTATGTCATCCAAGTAAATAACAATGAAGTGCCCTATCTCATCTGAAAAAACTATGTCCATTGCTCTTTGGAAGGTTGCACCAGCGTTCATCAACCCAAAAGGCATTTTTACATACATAAAGGTGCCCCATGGAGTGGTAAAGGATATTTTGAGTTGATCTTCTAGGAGAACTAGGACTTGGTTGTAGCCTGAGAAACCATCTAGGAGGGAGATTCTCTTAGAGCCTACTACTTTATGAAGAATATGCTCCATTTTTGGCAGATGGTAGTTGTCTTTGAGTGAGGATCTATTAAGATTTCTGAAGTCTATACACAATCTGATCTCCCCTGTTTTCTTTCTCATAGCTACTAGATTCGATACCCAATCAGAGAACCTTACAGGGACTATTATGCCTGCCTCATACATCTTTTTAATCTCCTTTTCAACTGTAGGTAATTGTTTCGGGTTTATTCTACGAAGTCTCTGCCTGAAGGGTTTTTGATTTTACTTTAAGGGTATTTTGTGATGTATAATGTTCGTGTCATAAGCCTTTAAGTCTTCATAACTCTACGCAAACACATCCATGAATTCCTTGAATAAGTCAATGTATTTCCTTTTCATTTCTACGAGTAAAGACTTAGCCAATTTAATCATTTTGGGCTTATCTTCTGTGCCTATATTACATTCTTCAACGTCAGAGTTCGCGTGCTCTATGGTGGGCTTTTTTTCCACATCATCAAAGTCAAACAGGTCCTCTAAAGGCGCCAGAGCTCGAGGTATGTTCCTATCTTTGGCCTGCAACACCTCTACTTCATCACTGTCTACGTTTTCACATTCTGTGGTTGAATTTCCAGTTTCTTCATCTAAAGAATTTATTTCTACATCTTGCGGTGGAGCTTCTTCCTCATCTGAGGGCTCCTCACTTAGGCAGCTGTCACTAAATGTAGAGTCTGAGTCAGAAAACTCAAACTCGTTTTTTCCTATCAGGAAATCTTCAATCTGTTTGTCACCCTCAAAGACCTGCCAGAATTTTTCATTATATGGCACTGTGGGTTTGAATTTGGTCTGTATGATGATCTGCTGGTCATTTGGAGTCTTAGGGTAGGAACTAGCCAGGCAAGCCAATCTGTTTGCGATGATGTTTTGACTCCTAGGGATGAACACTAATTTTTACTCAACAAATGTTTTCAATATATCTTTGGCATCGTTCCTATACGCCCTTAGCCTAGGGTGCTTGGCTGTGTATTCACCATTTACCTGTTTTATGACCATCTTAGAGTCTCCCCTCACGGCTATCCTACAGGCTCGTAACTTCTTCAATAGGTTTAGACCCAAGATTAGAGCCTCGTATTCTGCAACATTATTTGTGCATTTGAAGTGAAGGTTGATAGCATGGCTCTCTGCGTAGTCACTCTCGGTGTCCCGTATCCACACTCCTGCTCCTGCAGTTTTTCTAGTACAGGACCCATCAAAACTCATCTCCCATAAGGGATTATTCTCATGTTTATCATTTTTTTCTTCCTTACAGCTGGGTTCGCCATTATGTTGCTTTATAGGGTCTGTACTAGGCTGTGGGTTGTTTTTTTCTTCGTGAAATGTATGGGGTTCAGAGAGCTGGATGGATGGCTGTTTACGTTCTGTTTCTTGTCAATTCTGAGCTAAGTTCTCAGTGCACTATCTACATATTTCATCGTCGTTTTCTTATAAATCCAAAGCAACCATTATGTTGAAATCCATAGCCTCTGCCTCTTCGTCTGTATCTCTTTTTGGGGACTCTGAACCTTCCAAGGATTCATCATTACAAAATATGAAGGAGTCGAGGTCTGTATGTACAGAGTATACAGGTGAATTTTCTGGTTTTTCGGGGCTACTGACTAGGAATTTCATCTCTGCCTCCCTATACAGTCTTCTAGGTTGGCCAAAGATGGGAATTCTGGCATATGAGCCATCCATCTGCATTGTACCCTGCATCTTGGCTCCCTATGATCTTGATAATAACATGCAATAATTGGGCGGTACATCTGCCACCAAAACATCCATGACCATACATTTAGCTGGGATCTGGGTCAAAATCACACATAAATCTTTGATCAGGCCCAGGCATTTTACTCTGCTAGAGTCAAATGAGTATAAAAATTTGTAGGGTTTGGTTATCTCTAGGCCTATTATTTCCATGACTACCTTAGGCATTAGGTTGTGAGATGCTCCAGAATCATGCATTGCATTATGAAGGATCTTGTCATGAATATTGAGACTGATATAGAAATGGGGAACTACCCCTTCTTGAAACTTCCCTTCTATCTTTGGTCCAAAAAGAAGGGCAGGTTGATCATCATTCAGGTTGACAGTGTCACTAATTTCACTTAGGTTCAAAGCTTTCAAAATCTGGCCTTTATATACATCTTGAGTGGCCATCTCAGAGAGTGGAACAAAGATCTTGATCTTTGCAATCTCACTTTCCAAGTTGAAAGTGGACTGGCTCTTTGGGATGTTCAACTCTGTTTTGTTAACAACTACCTTGGTGGTAGAATCAGTGTGCTGATTCTCATTATGTACCATGTTAGAAACTGTTTTATCAGGAACACTAACTGTAGTGTCAGTGCTGCTAGTGGGTTGACTTTGTTTATCATTTTTCTGGTTGTCCTTTTGTTTGTTCTTCCTAGAACTTGGTTTGCTATTTTCAGCAATCACTTTAGAAGTCTTCTCAGGCCTTTTCTTAATGGTGACCTCGGAATTTTTAGCTTTGGAATTTTCTTGGCTCTTCTTATTTCTAAGTTAATATTGTCTGACCTGCATGATGGCATCTTCAAAACCAAGTCTGTAATCCTCATATTCCAATCTTTCCTCGTCCCAATATGAGGGTGAGGGCTGATCTTCTTCTGTGTAACAGTTATGGATTGAATCTTCTATTTCAAACATGTTTATTATGTTTACCTCAGACTCCTCTATGATTCCCTCATCCTCATAAAGAAAGTTCTCTTGGAATGGGGGAATAACTTGTTGATCTGACTCTTTTCGTCTGTTGGGAGTGGTGTTATTTCTTCTAAAGTTATGGTTATGGTTTTGATTTATGTTTTGGTTACTAACAGTGACAACCATTTTTTTCACCATTTTTTGTAGCTCTTCCATGTTTTTGGATATGCAGTCATAGTTGGGATCAGACGTGGAAGCTACATTATCATCCTTATATGTTACCCTCTTCTCAACTCTCAATCTTGCTCTCTTCTCTATCATATTTGCCTCTATATTCACTGCTCCTTTCTGCATGTCTTCCAATGTGTTGTACTCTTTATCCCTAAGATGATAGGCCATATCAGCATCAAAGCCTTCAGGGTATTTCGCTAGGGCCATACCTTGATGAGGTTTCATATGTGGAGGGAGAGCATTGTAAATGCTGTTAAATCTTGTTGAGTAATCATGGACACTCTCTCCTGCGTTTCTTTTAAGGCTCATGTATTCTGCTAGGAGTTGGCGAGGATTAGCCTTAACTTCCCATTTTTTGATGAAGGTCTAATATAGAGCTGAGAGGTCATTTATGCTACCCGGAGGTAGGCCCTTAAACCATTTCTTCACATCACCCCCTAAGCTCTGGGCAAAGATTGTCATTTTGACTGTATCATCATCTATCTCCATGTAGTCAAAAGAATCTTCCATCCTATCTACATGGTGTTGGGATGTGGTAGACTCTTTTTCAGTGAAGTGTGGGATCTTCAATTGATAATCATTGGGTAAGGGTACTAGAGGCTGAGGTAACACCAGAGGTGCGTACCAGGCTGCCATGATGATGTTTTGATGAGGTAAAGGGTTGACTTGGGCAGCTGGTATGTGGATGAAAGGGATATCATGACCAACAGAAGAATGATGAGCAAATTTAGGGTGACTGAGCCCCAAGTTTTGTATGAAATTTATATCAGGAGGTGTAGAGGGAGGGTTCTGTCTATTCCCAGGGTGTTTACTACTTTGAGGAGGTGAACCAGGAAGCACAAGGTCTAGCTGATCTAAGACACTGAATGACCTAGTTCTTGGTAGTCTATTAGGCAGGTCTAGGTCGAGAGGAAAGTGTGATAGAGCTGTAAGGTCTTTTGGAGCAGAGTTAGCTCTACGGATGTGACGGGAAATAGTTGATCCTTTAGGTGTAGGTGATTTATTGAGGATGCTCTCGGGGCTATCAACTATTTCAGGTGGGTTTGGGTTAGGGTAAGCTCTTGTGTGAATGGTTCTTGAAGCCAGAATGTTGTTTTCTAACCAAGCAGCTTAACCCTAATTGTTACTTCTATTGTGGTTGATGTTGTTATGGAGGCTGGTCTCCCAGTGGAGTCTTATGTGAAACCAACATAATCAGTAGGCCTACTGACCACCAGTGGAGTCTTTGAATCGTTTAGGAATTATAGAGTTTCCAGGTGGAAGGTTTAGGATGTTTTTGGAGGGTACACTGTCCACCACAATTCTCATGAGATGTCCCTTTTCAAGGACATCTTCCAAACACAGAAAAATCTAACCAGAGATTGACTGGGAGGGTATTAACCAGATATGTCACCTCTGAAAGAGTGTGAGATCTGGAGGCTGCCTGGCCCTTTCCAGACTCTGTCTAAGAGTGGGGAAGAACACAACAAATGGTATATAGGTTGATGTGTGAATAGGAGTGTTTAACTGCCAACCTAACCAGAGATTGTAGGTTTTCTGAGGCTTATGGTATAGTAGGGTGAAGAAAACTCAGAAATTCCCCAGCGGAGTCACCATTATGTTGGGGTTCCCATGTTTTGGCCAGATTGGCAAGACCAAAAGATGAGACAACATCAAACCACTTTCAGACCTCAGGATCTAGCCCTCCTAGGTCCAGAGAGGGATCTCTCTGTGATATATCAAAGGTATGTAACTTTAAATCTCAGTTCTAATATGTTAGGCTAGTTATAGGCACAAGGTTGGTTTGTTTGATTTGTTTTGATTTGGTTGTTGGGAATCAAGAATGAAGGTTTCAATATAAGACAAGGCAAGGCAAAGAATATTTTAGGCAAAGAGTGATGAATCCAGATAGTATTTAAGACCATTGGGAAAATGGAGTCAGGAAAGGGTTTACTTGCTGTTAAATACACAGGCTTTCAGTTGGGCTAGTCATCTAAAGCATTGGATCCTAAAAAGATAGGTGGAGTGAAACAATCAGGAAAGAACTGAAAGAATGAGGGTAAACCAATTTCTATCTATAGATCAGGTCAGAGGTCATTTAACTCCAGACCTGCTTGGACATACTCTTAGGCAACTCTCAAAGAAAGGCGAGGAACAAACTGAGGGAACTTAGAAAGGTTTAACTAACAGAAAAGGATCCTAGTGAGACAGAGATAGAGTTCTAGACTCCCAGTGTTCCCAATTCATTTAATTAAACTCTAACAAGAACATCTAAGAAGAAGATTCATTAACTCATACATCAGCTAGCAGGCAATAACATCCACTACACTGGTTAAATTAACTGAAACTAATTCTCAGATAACACATTTAGCAGAAAACAGTAAGGCAAGGAGAGCAGAAGCATAGGGTGCCTAACAAGGGAAAATCCTATGCCAAATTTTTGATGCAAGCTAGAAGAACTGGAATGGAATGAAATAAAACACAGAGACAACAAAACATCACCGCAACTTTAGATCAGGATCCAAAGAAATGTGCTTGTCATATTAAGAGCAACACCAATTAGTTACAACATTTGCCAATACCTTGAAATTCAGTTTGAAAACATACTCCTCAACCTATCTTACAACTTTACACAGAACTATATCTCACAGAAACAACTTGCAGTTCTCTGATATCTCATCAACAACCTTTACAATATTTTCTCATGGGTCTTATAGTAGAAAAGAAGAAGAGGAGGTAGGTAGAGAACTAAATATAGCATTAACACTTAGAAGAGGAAGAGGGTCGAAGCCCATTCTGTTTTAAACTCTGAACCTTAATCTCTGGCACTTTTGGAGGAAAGAATGGTCTTCGTCAGGCTTCATTAACTCCAGGTATGTCTCTGATGCATTTTTGTTCTGTTGTACTCTGTAGTACCTTTGGTGAATAAACAACAGGTAAATCAATGGTTGAATGGTCTGCCATACTTGAGAAACAAATTCTCTGGTAGCTTGGGATTGTGTTCTAGGTGGAAATATCCTCTGGAGCATGACATAAAATAAAAACAGTATGGGCAACCCGTCCTTTCTTGGGAAAAAAAATTCTGCTAATGTATCTGCCCTGTACTTTGACAAACATAGGCTTCCGTGCCTTCCAAAGTATTTTTCTGCTCTACCGGGCTCTAAAACATGTCTTACTGAGCTTAATAACTATGAATCATGGTGGCGTTTAAATTCCTGCATCCTGCAGAACACGCAACTGGACTGAGAAAATCAATGCATATGAGAGGATGGATGGAGCGAAAGGTGGAAGAAAAGATAGCACGGCGGCGGCGGAATGGTGGCCTTCACTAAATAATGGTGACAAATGCAATGAAATGGTGACAACTATGAATAATAGGGTTTGGTGGTAGAATGCAGCGCAGACCATTAGATCGTGGTCCGGGGACAAAGATCAACGACGAAGATCAATCGGAGGGACGGCCTTATGAAATAGAATGGAACATATATGAAACACGAGACCTTTAATGAAAACATGAAACTTTGGTTAAAAATGAAAATACAAAGGAAATGGGCGAAAATGCTATGAAAATGCACGGAGTTGAATGTACGAGTGGGACCCAGCGGAGGCGGAGAGGCAATTAGATCTGAACCGTCAGATCTTTCAATCTAACAGATAGCTGTGATTAACTCGAAGCATCGCAATCAGGAAATAACAGAGGAAACACACCACATAAGTTTCGATTGCGATTAAGAAAGCGAAGCGATGATCGTCGGATCTGGCGGAGGAACGAACGGTCAAGATTAATATCAAAGAATCGCAATCGGAAGGGAACAGGGGTGACACACTTATAATTTTCCGATTGCGATTGGGAAAGGGGAAGCGATGAGCTTAGGACCTTTCGATCTGGACGGAAGATCAATGGTGGAGAAGTAGATTGGGAGATCACAATCGGAGGGGACACAAAGGAGCATCGTCAGAGGTCTTCCGATTGTGATTAGGCGGGGAGCGCGATAGTTGTTGGATCAACAGGGAGATGGATGGATAGGATTTGTTTGGAGCAATCGCAATCGGGGGTAAATAGGGGTGACACATATTAAAACTCCGATTGCGATTGGGCGGAGACAGCGATGACCGTCGGATCATGGATCAAATGGACAGACGGGATTGAATCAGGAGACGGCGTGATCGGGTGATCGGGAGACGTAACTTGCTATCAATCGAAGGGGACAACGATCGGAAGGGAATTGCGATTGCGATCGGCAGAAGGGAGCTGTGATCAATCGCATCGCAAACATTTGTGATGGACCGATCGGAGGAAAAAACATAAGTGTTGCGATTGAAAGTTTGCGACACTACGCAGGCCGTCCGATCATGATGACAGATCAGCGGTTTATAATGCATCGCGGGACTTAACGTGATAAGCCAATCGCATCGGAGTTTTTAAGTTTACAAAGGAATTCATCCCTCCGACAATCCTCCGATTGCGATTAGCACTCAGGACTTAAGCGCTTGGTCCTGGCATTTGGGAACATGGGGGAAGTGGTTCAAGGGGCTAGCGGGAAGAGGGTTAGGCCTATTATAAGGTCGGAAAGTGGGTTTTTTACCCCATTTTAGTGCATTTTAAGGCCTAAGGAGGGTAACGATAGGGGACAAATGTAGGAATTTGGCTGGACAAAGGGTAAGGGTGGGATTCCAAGGGGATCTTGGGGAAATTGAGGAGGTTGATGGGGAGATTAGGGGGAACAAAGGGGACTTGGAAAAAGGGGGGAAAAGGACAAAATGGGGGAATTCTGTAGGGATACAAGGGGCGAAATAGGCCTTTTTGAGCAAAATTTATCATTCAGCTAGGCTCACTGACAACAGATTAGTAGAGGGAAATAGTCAAAGGCAGGGAACATAAAAATACTTCAAGGATGATGTGTTTTCAAGGGAAATGCATTCCTTGAAGGCTTATGAAACAATCTAGCCCCTTTCTTTCTTGTCAAAGAATTCATAAGGGGCTAACACCACCATCCCGGTTTTTAACCAAAACAGAAAACTATACAGGGAGTCTCATATGAAGTACATGGTGAGCAACATAGACAAACCAAAAAACACTCCAGTCTATTCTATTCAATCAAGTTTAGATTCCTTTATCTTATGTAACAAAGATGAAATCACCCAACCAGATAAGGAAAAAATGCACCCAATCAGTTCACCAGAACAATCCAATCTTCCCTTCGATCAAATTCAAAACATTGACAATCAAAAGCCACAAGAAAATGAAAATGAGGCAAATGTACTTTGGACAATAAACTTTGATGGATCCTGTAACAAAACAAGTGCAAGGGTAGGTGTTTGGATCCAAAATACGAATCAAAGTTTTTCATACAAATTGGATTTCCCATGCACTAACAATATCGTTGAGTATGAAGCCCTTCTCCTAGGCTTACAATTGCTTAAACAATTAAAAGCCCAAAAGATATCCATCCTAGGGGATTATAAACTTATCATAAAACAAATCAAAGGAGAATACTCAGCTAGAAATCCAAGGCTTAGGGAATATCGGAATGTTGCCCTTGATTTATTGAAAACCTTCGAAAAATATGAACTCATTTTCATCCCTAGAGCATTGAATCATCTAGAAAATGAACTCGCCTTCAATGCCAGCAACTGCCAAATACCTAAGATAAATGAACAAATTAGTGTAAAGGTAAAACATAGGCCTACTGTGCCTGATAACGAGGATCACTGTCAAGTTTTTGAATTTGACAAACACATAGATGATTTCTTGAAATCAGAAAATGATTTCAACATACCAATATCAGAAACCATCCATAAAGAAAACTGTTTGTATATTGAACAAATCCCAGAAGTTGGAATGACATATTCTGCTGATATAAATCATTATGAGAATCCTTTTGAAGCAGAGATAACTTATAACATAGACCAAGAAGACTTGGAAGTTTTACAATGCAAAAATGACCAAATTCCAAGAGGTCTCACACCTTTAGAACACCTTTTTTATTTTAACTATGTAGCCAAAGAACCGAGAATGGAGCCTGTGGAAATAAATGTAGAAGAGCATAACATAGGCAGTCTAGCAGAACCCAAGATGATAAAACTATCCAACACTCTCCCAGCTCACATAAAATCGCAATACATAGAGTTGTTCAAAGAGTTTAAAGATTTTTTTTCTTGGGGATACAAAGACTTAAAATCATATGATACCAGCATCATCCAGCACAAGATTCCCGAAGGAAAATCAAAAGCCTTTCAAACAAAAATTAAGGAGAATAAATCCTCTCTTACTACCTCTAGTTAAGGCAGAGATTGAAAAATTGCATGATGCTAGAATCGTAGTACCTATTAGATTTTCAGAATGGGTATCAAACTTAGTTTATGTTAGAAAGAAAACAGGGGAAATCAGGTTCTGTATTGACTTCAGAAATTTAAATAGAGCCTCTTTAAAGGAAAAATACCCATTGCCCAAGATGGACCATATACTTCAAAGGGTAGTTGGATCAAGAAGGATTTCCCTCTTAGATGGGCTCTCGGGTTACAACCAGGTGTTAGTGCTCCCAAGTGATCAAATCAAAACTGCTTTTACCACACATTGGGGCACCTTTATGTATGTCAAAATGCCTTTCGGATTAATGAATGCAGGGGCCACCTTCCAAAGGGCCATGTACATAGAATTTTCTGAAGACATTGGGTATTTCATAATCATTTACCTTGATGACATAACCATTTTCTTAAAAAATGATGAAGAAAATTTGGTTCACCTAAGAAAAGTTTTTGAGAAGTGCAGGAAATTTGGCTTATCATTGAATCCCAAGAAGACACTTTTTGGTCTCCAAGAAGGTAAAATTCTTGGCCATATAATTTCAGAAGAGGGAATCAAAATAGACCCTACAAGGATAGATGGCATATTAAAAATTTGTCATCCAAGAAGCCTCAAAATTTTCAATCTTTCATCTGAAAGATTAATTTTCTGAGGAGGTTTATTCCTAATCTTGCTAAGCTATTAAAAAACATTACAAACATGCTTAAGAAAGGTGTTGGTGCAAAATGGACTATACCAGCTAAGCAATCATTCGAATTGGTCAAACAAGCTCTTACTCAAACAACAGTCCTGATTAGTCCAGATTTTACAAAATACTTTTACATCTTTTATTTTTCATTCGAAAATACAATAGCTGCAGTTTTACTTAAAAAGAATGACTTGGGGCAGGAGAAACCAATATCTTCCTTTAGTAGGGCCTTAAGAGATGCTCCTCTCAAATATAATATCATGGAGAAGCAAGCCTTACCATTAGTGAAAGCTTTAAAAGACTTTAGGCTCTATATTTTACACTCTCACATAATTGCTTTTGTTCCACATACTGTTCTCAAGGACATCCTAAGTCAAGACCCTGATGGCAAAAGGGGAAAATAGATTGCAACTATTCTTGAGTATGACTTTGAGATCAGGCCCACCAAACTAGTTAAAGGGCAAGGATTAGAAAAACTTATGGCTAAGTCTAACTTCCAAGCACTAGACATGAATATGGTAGATGTGTTGGAAGAAATAGAAGAATTTGCTACTCCTTTTATTGAAGAAACATTTCTGAATTCTCCTTGGTATGCTGACATTATTTATGTGCTTTTATATTTAAATGCCCCTCCTTCTTTGTCTAAAAATAAAGCTAGATTATTGAAACAAAAGGCTTTGGGTTTTTGCATCTTAGATGGGGTATTATATTGGAAAAATGTTGTTGGAATTTTACTTAAATGTTTACTTGAAGATGATGCAGGTAAAATCATGCATGAGTTGCATGACGGAGAATGTGGAGGACACCTCTACTGGAAGGCCACAGCAAACAAAATTCTTATATCAGGTTAATATTGGCCTACCCTTTTCCCAGACACTCATAAGTTAGTCATGTCTTTCCATAAGTGTCAAATCTTTGATGGAAAGAGAAAACTCCTTCCCTTACCCTTACATCCTATCAGAGTTGAGGCACCTTTTCAAAAATGGGGGCTGGACTTCATTGGGGAAATCCACCCATTCTCCTCAGCTCAACATAAGTGGATCCTCATGGCCACTGAATTCTTTACCAAGTGGATAGAAGCTATACCCTCCAAAAATGCCAACAACTCTGTCATTATCAAGTTTCTTGAAACAAATATCCTATCTAGATTTGGTTTTCCTAGAAAAATCATAACAGACAATGCTGCTGCTTTTAAATCTAAAAATATGGTTGACTTCTATTACAAATACCACATAACCTTGGGCCATTCCACTACTTACTATCCCCAAGGAAATGGATTAGCCGAATCTTCCAACAAGAGCCTCATCAATATCATTAAAAAGCTGTTGGAACAAAATCAGAAATCATGGCACAGTAAACTGGTTCACGCCTTATGGGCTGATAGGTTAACTACAAAGAAATCAATAAATATGTCCCCCTATCAACTAGTTTATGGCATGGATGTAGTTTTTCCCACCTCGTTGGAAGTGCCAGTCATGAAGCTCCTTCAAGAATTGCAGGTTGAAGAGAATGATAGGCAGAGGAGAATCAATCAAACCATCCATTTGCAGCAGACCAGAGAAGAAGTTTATGAAAGAACACAGTTAGTCCAAGAGAATATGAAGAAGATATTTGATAAGAGGACTAAGGCAAACAATTTCCAAATTGGAAATGTTGTTCTTAAATGGGATTCAAGAAGAGAAGAGAAGGGAAAACATGGAAAGTTTGAGAACTTGTGGAAAGGGCCCTATATTATTCATGCTGAGAGGGGTCACAATGCATTTTTCCTGAAAGAATTGAATGGAAAATACTTATATGGAGGTCCTGTCAATGGCAGGATGCTCAAGCATTACTTCTGCCAAGAGTCTTGATTTTAAAGCATTTTATTTTTCATTGTAAATATCATAGTCTAGACATTACATTCAAAGTTGGAAAAAAATCAAAAATACAAAAACAAAGAAAAGAAAGAAAAGAGGGCAGATTGTAAAAAACAAGAAAGGTATAGCCCCATACCAAAAAAGAGAAACAAATCTGAAAGTGTGCAAGCTTAAATACCACTCCTGGAAAACACACTTCTAGTTAGTCAAACAACCTAATCTTGACTAACTAGCTTTAAATTTTCTACTGATAGGATAGTGAATTCGATTTGCCAAACTGTTTAATATTGGCTTATCAGTAGGTAGTTTAGGATAGAAATTAAAGGTTCAAACATGCTCAAAATCTGAACCAGTTGACAAAGAAAGAATAGCTCAAAACAAAATTCAAAACAGAGTTGTAGAAAGAAGAAGGAAATGATTTCAAAATTCATATCTCAGGCCTTCCAATTTTTGTTGTAAATTTTCTACAAAATAAATGTCTATGTGCAGCTTGTTTTTATGCCATAGATCACAACAAGTCAAACAACTTAATCTTGACTTGACTATTTTTTAATTTTTGTTGTAGAATTTAGAGAATAATTCTGTTGGACAGTTTAATCCCAACAGACAGTAGAATAGGTAGAGAAGCATCTGAACTCAACTGTTTAATCTAAGTTCAGGGAGGAATAAGGAGTAGAATTAGATTATTTTTATGCTTTCAAAAGAATAAAATGTTGTGATAAGAGTTTTCCAATCCAAGTGCACTCCGATGAAGAAAAAATGTTAGATCAGTAGGATTGGGTAGGTAGAAAGCTTGAATTGATGTAAATCCATTTGTTTTTATGGCTGCTAATATGTTTTCAAATCAAGATCATCCCAGCAAAGGAAGGGCAACCCAATGGATGAGGCACAGGTCAGCCTCCCAGAGAATGCAGGTCTGAAGTTCTTGATGTCTTCAAAAAGGCACCATCCCCAAGTGGAGCCACTATTAGCCACCTATAAAATTTGTATAGAAAAAGGTGGCCAAAACTTTTTGGAGCCTTCAAGTAACAATTTTTTATTGCTAAAAAGTGTTGTCTCTTGAAGACACTTGAAGGCTTCATGCCTCTGTCCAAATCTTCATTGTTTTTCTTGTTTTGAAAAATTCTGAAAATCCTATTGATTCCCAAGGAACAATACTGCTGCAAGCACCATTGTCCTTTTCCCCCTTCTTCCAACACTAACCTCATCTTTGATTTTCTTCTCCCATGAAATCCTTCAGTTTCATGTTTTCTCCCCTTTTCCCTTCATCAAAACCCCTTTCATAAGGTCTAAGACCCTTTCTTAGCCTTATCGAAACCCACCAACTCCTTTGAAAAACATTGAAAAATGCCTAAAAACACATTTTCATATTATGGACTTAAGCCCCCTTGGGCTAAGTCTTTAACCCCCCCCCTCCATACGCCCAGGTGCCAGGACTGAGCGCTAGTCTTCTAAGCGCTTATCACGTTCTCCAATTACGATTATCCCCCCCTTTTTAACCCCTGGTCATATGGTTTCCCATATAACCCACGGCCCTACAGACGGGCGCCTAACCATATTATCTATATGTCCGCCCAAAGTTTAAACCTTTCGTTATATTAAACTTATCGGTTTTATTATATTATAACTTTCCGCCAGTTCAAAGTTTCAGTCAATCCCCACTGTCAATCTGATATGCATATCGATGGCGCACAATCCATCACCTCGGTGGTCCCCGCCATCCATTCAATGTTGCAAAAAACCATGCGGTATCCATCACACTGCTTTTGAGAGCGGGGCAGTATTTTTCATTTCGCAGTGATTCCATACACCGCTTGACGCGTGGCCTGGGCACTGTTCATAAAACCACTGTCCATCGTACGTTAAAGATCAAACGTGGACCCAGCGCAATATTGACGTCCACCGTATGATCTAAGGCCTCCCATCGGACGAAAATCGCTCACCAAAGAAGCCCGACGGTTAACCAGGCTACGGCGAGGCATTTAAAAGATCTCCACTGTCGATCTGATCTGAAGATCAATGACTCAAATTCCATCACCCGTTTCCCCCTGTCCATAGCAGTGTCGGTGGTCCCAGCGCCACATTACCATCCACGCAGCAGAGTTTAATTGGGGCGGATCTCCATTTTGTTTTCCATACAGTCACCTTCGATCCTGACTGTCGATCTCTACGTGATCGACGACTCTGATTTAAATCATTCTTCCACCTTCCCTTCAATTCTTCTGATCAATCTCGACCATTGGATGGTGCCATCCAATGGCCATGCTTCCTCCACGTGCCTTCTGAAGCATTAAACCTATACATGCATGGATTTTATAATATTTGTTCATATTTTGCAGGGTTAATGGTTTTTTCCGCCATGACTGAATAAATTCAGAAGAAAAGGGTCACGATCCTCCCGCCTCTAATCCATCAAAGAGAATCCTTCACAGGGTTTCAAATTCACGTTTTATCAAAGATCCATGAGGCATTAATGCCATATCATCCCTACGCAACCCTGTACACCAGCAAAAAACACATGAATCAAGCACAGTCAGAGAGTATCAGTGTCGAAGGCAAAAATGCACCAGGACAGAAGTTTGAAGATAGATTTGCAGAGTTTAAAGCTAAGACGGGTTATTAGAAGCCTAATCCTCCTAACTAAACATAGTTTAAAGAAAAATCATAAAGGATCATCAAACAGAAAGCCTCCATCGCCACATCTGAGGCAAATCGATTCCTCCCAGCTATTGAAATGCCACCTGTGCCTCAAAGTATTCAATCAAAGGCCGAAGTTATTGATCAGAATCAGACATCTATCTCACAACGTAGCCAAAGGATAAATTCTGCAGACAAACTAATGACAAAATATCAACAGAGTAACTTCGACATCACACGGAGCCTCAAAGGTCAACAAAAGCTCCCACCGAGCTTAATATTTAATGTAAATCATTTAATACAGAGGATATGTATGTAAGTTGCTTGATTGAGCCCCCAAAGGCCAAGAAGCCATTTAAGTCTATATTAATTAGTTTGTGAGATCTTTTATCAGATCTCACCTCCTCATTATTCTATATATACTTTTGAAGAAGATGAGTGAGGGGTTGGTTGATCACTAGTTGTAATACTGGAACTCTCTAAAATAATACACAGTCTGTTGAAGTTGAAAAATAAATTGAAGTCTTGGACGCCCTGATGATGTTGTTGCATGCTTGTTACTATGAAGGCTCTATCATTGGATCCATGAGCTTGGTTGTTGGTGAAGTATTCTGAACTGTTTAATGTTTTCCCCTGTTTTCATTATGTTCCACAATTTCTTACTACAGTAGGTTGAAATTTTTAGGCTAAGAAATGACTCTTGGAAGCACCTTAGACCTGTTCATCCTTCACTATTTTATGTTTTCTTATGCTAAAGTATTTTAGAGTCTTTAATCTCTCTCTTTAGTCTTCATGCTTGTTTATTTCCTTAATAGTTCGAATAGTTGGTTTCAGCGTGATTTATGGTTCTCCCTACTTGTCTGCTACCACTTTAGAACTATTATTGAATTCTCCCTTTGAGTTTTTCTGTTTACAGTGAGTCAAGGAGGTCTGTTCTGATCTTGCCCTTTTTCCTTACTTAAACAGTTGTCTCAAAGGTCTTTATAGTTGTAATCATAGATGTGTTAGGTGTTCCCTCTTCTATGACTGCAGTTATTAGTGAATCTTTTATGTTTTCTAAGTCATTTGAAACGAAATCTTTGAGGAAATAGGGTGTTCCCTGAATATTAGATTTCATTTTAAAAGTTGTTTTGAAATCATTGTTTGCTTAAAGGTGTGATTTGTAGAATTCATGGTTAGCCCTGTCTATCAAAAAGCTCTTTATTGTTCAAATTGTGTTTTCAAATTCCCTTTGTTCAGAATTAAACTTCTCTTTTCAAATCATTGATGTCCATCTCATTCCAAAAACCAAAGGATCATCTGGCCAAGTTAGATTTTCCCTCTGACATCCCATATCCATTGATAAGTATGTTATGACCTATTTTTGACTCCATTTCCCAATGAACCAGATGTTCCTCTATTCTATATATCTTTCCTAGGCCTTTTGTGTTCTGCTGTATCAATCCAACCAAACAAAAAAACAAACACTCGGACTTAATAACTAGTCTAAAATCCATACTCTAAGCACAGAAGATAAACCTTTGCAAACAAACATTTGAGAGATCCCTCTCTGAGAATAGGAGGACTAGATCCTGGAACTCTAAAGATTGGTTCTGATGTTGCCTTGTCTTTTGATTTTCCAAACTATCAAAACATGGGACCCCAACAGACACTTTTGTCCATTATCTCATCCATTTAAAGAAAGTACAGTTGCTACTACATTTATGGACACAATTCCAAAGCTACATGGAAACACAAGGGTTATTGTGAGCGACAGAGATCCCATTTTTACTGGAAATTTTTGGACAGAGCTATTTTCTTGTTTGGATACTCAATTAGCTCATAGCTCATCTTATCATCCTCAATATGATGGTGAAACTGAGATAGTAAATAAATTTTTGGAAGGATATCTTCATTGTTTTGTATCTGATAAAAAAACACAATGGTTTAAGTGGTTACCTCTCGCTGAATGGTGGTATAACACTTCCTTCCATACTGCAGCAAAAATGACCCCATTTATGGCACTTTATGGATATCATCCACCATCCATCACATCATCTTTAAGAGAAAAATCGAAGGTTCAAGCAGTGGAAGACCACACTGAGCATCAACAAGAATTTCTCCAACTCTTAAAGGATAACCTGAATTTGGCACAAAATCGAATGAAACAACAAGCAGATCAACATCACAGCGAGGGAAGTTTTGATGTAGGAGACTGGGTATTTTTATGGCTACAACCATACAAACAATGTCCCTCAAGAAAGCTAAGAAGGATAATAAATTATCGCCAAAGCACTATGGTCCTTAAAAGGTGTTGCAAAAGATTGGTACTATGACATACAAATTGTAGCTTCCTACTTCTTCACTAGTGCATCCAGTTTTCCATGTTTCATGCTTAAAGAATGTTATAGGTGAAAATATTCCAGTTCAAACAATATTTCCAGAACTTGATCAGGAAGGAAAAATCAAATTGGAACTTGAAGCAGTCACGGAAACAAGAACTCGATAGCTATGGAATAAATCAATTTCAGAGTATCTCATAAAGTGAAAGAATTTACCCACTGAAGATTCTACATGGGAGGATGAGAATTTTATACAAAAGCACCCAAAGCTACTCAAGCGTTGAGGACAACACTTTTTTGAAGGAGAGGGGCATGTTAGATCCCTATATTACTAGTATATTCCTTAATTGTTGTTAGTGTAACGCCCTTATTTTTATTATTGTACTGCTGTAACCCCCATATTGTTATTATTGTGCCCTTAAATTATTATTCTCAAGTCAGCTACGATTACATTGTGGCCCCTCTAGGATTACATTATGGCCCCATGGACTCCTATATATAGAATGGAGGTTTTGTAATTTGTATCATCCAAGAATGGTTCATTTATGTAATGTAATGGAGGTTGTCCCCTCGAAGTGGCTTATTTATAAGGTGTTGATATCTCTTTTCTTCTCTTTTTGGAGTTGGTTTCACAACACTCAAAGAGTTGAAACAAGATCAATCATGGAATCATCTACTTGATTGGTTATACTGGAAGAGGGAGTTCACAAAATGAATGTATATCATGTATAGGTTATATTAGGATAGATAGGTATGAAAAATAAGCTCAACCTTGTGAGCATATTTTTATTTATAGATTGTTTGGAAAAATAAAAATAAAACACCAAAACAAAGGAAAGTAGAAAAAGAGGGAAAATTTAAAAAAGAGGTACAACCCCATACCCAAAAAACAGTACTACTGAAAGTGTGCAAACCTAATTACCACTACTAATTCAAAATTATATCTTGTTCAGTCATCTAGCCTAATCATGGCTAAACACGCTTTAAATTTATGTTGATAAGTTAGTGAAAACAATGATTGTCAAAGCTATTTAAACTTGACTTATCAAGAAAAATAGATTAGGAAATGAAATATTCTATTTCCACATGCTCAAAACAAAACCAAAGAGAAAGATGAGGATACATTTTCAAATTATAAATTATAGCCTTGTATTTCTATTTTACTTTTATGCAAAATAATGATTGTGTAAAACTTGTTCCAATGCCACAACCATGGTAAGTCATACTACCTAATCCTGATTTAAACCATGCTTTAAATTTCATGACAATAGTTTAGAGAATCAGTATTTCCAAACAACTTAATCTTGGCAATCAAATAGCCTAGGTAGAGAATAAAAGAGTTCACTAGTTTAATCTAAAATTTTGGAAGCAATAAGGGTAGAAGCAGATAGTTTATTTATGTTTTCAAAAATAAAAATGTCAAGAATTTTCTAGTTCAAGTGCACTCAAAGAAGAAAAAATGTTAGGAAAAGTAGGATTTGGTAGGTAGAAATGTTGTTGCAAGAAACACATGTTGCAGATTGTTAAGATTGTCACTTCAAAATAAATATTAGCAAGTGAAATAAAGGGAAAATCTGCCCAAAGGATAAGGCACTGGTCTACAAAAACTCATAGATTTGATAAATTGAAAGTTCTGGACACCTCCAAAATGGAGCTGCCCTCCCTGAGTGGAGCCACTATTAGTCATTAGTAATTTTTGCTGATATCAAAATATGACTAAATTATGATCTGAGATTTCTAAAAACAAAATTTGAGAAATATCATGAGTTTCAGAAATCTCACTGCCTTCATTATCCTAAGTCAAAATGTTTCACCGAATTTGCCCCCTCTTTTCCTTCTAAATGTCTACCCCACTGCTACAAAGAATAACTTCATCATTGGGAATGTTTTCCTCATTCCACTACCTTACCCTCACTCTCATTCATGGCTTTTTTCCTCTGAAAAACCCATTTTAACCTTTGCTCAAAACCCTCATAAAACCCCTTCATTCATCATTTTTTCCTTTGACATATTAAAACAATGTAAAAAATTCCCTTTTTACATTGTTTAAACCTGAGTTCTAACCTATTGGGTGCTTTTAATTCTATTTAAAAACCATGTTTTATATCTAAACCCACCCCTTTTTGATATAGTAGGCCTTAAGCCCTTCTCTTCTATGCTCCAACCCCTTTTACCCATGAAACCTTGACCTTTCGCTTATACTTAAGCCCTTTTCCCCATGGTACTTATCTTCCACTTCTTTTATTTTTATACACCCCCAAAACCTTATATAAAGGCCCTTCAAGCCTTTTAAAAATCAAAAGTGGGCCCCTGCCTTTTCATTACACCCACGCCCCTGGACTGAATCATCCTTGTCATTGATCGAAGATCCATTCCCCCAATCCTATGCTTATCACTTCCCTGACCTTTCCTCGCATATATTATAAACCACGCGCTACACAATAAACACTCCGCCATGTAGCCTCGCACCTGGGCCCCATTATCCACTAAAAACACCACCAACCAACCACATCTCGACATCTATCATCCTCAACCCCACCGCTCCATTCCAAAACTTGAATTTCACCTCCCCAGCGTGCCATGGTCATCGATCTTTACTCCCCGAGATCCGATGGCCAACAATGCATATCGTAAATAAAGTGAATGATATTTATTACCAATTGTTATTTGAAATCATTTTAGATCGCATAACGGAAAGATTACATCCCGGGTTAGTGTAGAATTAGATATTTCTTTTTATTAGAATACAATTGCATGTTATTAGATTAGAATTAGAATAAAAGCATTTCACTTAGGAAATTTTAGAAAGGAAATATCAATTCTCAACACACACACACACATATTGGGAAACTGGTCCCATATCCCTAGTCGGACCCACTATACCAAAAGAAAAAGGAGCTACTAACCAAGGTCCAGATCGGGTGGGTATCCCCCTTGTTGTAGACCCGATTTTCGGAGCTATCAACATTTTCCAGGATGGTGGTTTTTCTATCTAAAATGTTGATCTACTCCAACTCTACTCTTCTCTTTGAATTCAACGCCTTAATAATGTCTTATGCCTCTCTTGGTTTCTTCTTGAGTGTTTCCTTTTCATTCTTTATGAGTATCATGCATCTGTTACTTAACTCTTGTTGCTAAAAAATAATCTATATAGATGGCCATACATCTGTCATTGCTAGAATGATATCTGTCCATATACTTTGCTTGGCTTGGGCCAAGATGTCTGCCATTAGAAATTCACTTTCTAATTTATGAACTTTAAGTCCCAACCTATGAGACTTATGCATTTCTTCCATGTGTAATATCCCAAAAGGGAGAATGCAGTAATACTTAAACACAATATAAGGACCGCGACTAAGTAAACAATAAATCTAGAGAAAACATCATAATTTACAGAGAAGTCGAGCCATTTTATTATATGAAGATGAATCAGTTAAACAATGTACAAAATATGAATATATCTAACCCAAGAGATGGCCTAGAATCACCCTACAAAGGTGCTGCAACTAAAACTATGTAACTGGTGAGCTTATAGGAAGAAATAGTACGTTGTCCCTTCCGCTATTGATATGCACGAACTACTACAAAATAAAATGCAAATCTAGGGAGCTCAATAGCTCTGATGATTCCAAGATTAATGATCTAGCCAATGTGATGGGAACCCAAGATAACCGAAAAAGGATTTTCTAGATCTACAACTTTGGAAAATCACCCTCCTAGGGTTTGATCCTTTATCTGCTGGGATTACAGATCTGAAGATAGATCTGACAAATAGATGGCTAAAATATGTCACAAGATCAGATATAATCTATAAGGTTTGATCCCTTCTCCAGATCTACAAGCTAGAATCTCTAGATCTAGCTTCTCAATTCTCCAATGATGATTATGGCTGCTACTACACAACTGCTCATAAAAACTATGTTGTAAGGGGGAGAGAGGCTCTATGCCTACTGAAATATGTTGCAATAGACTCTAGGCTGATGGAAATACTGATGGTAATGTGAGGGGATGATTCCGCATAGGATTACTAGCTGAAATGCTATCAACTTCCTTTCTCCTTTGGATCTGCAATAATGGACAACATAATTGTGGATGGAATTACTGTTGTTAAGAGGTCAATAACTTTTTTCCTAATGCCAGATCTGAAATGAAGCTCTGGGAATGCTTATATTCAAGCCTAAGGTGATAGGAATAAACCTTCACCTATTCTCCATCTGAAATACTGAAGATAGCCTCCACCTTCCAAACAAACATTCAGAAATATACAATTTTTGAATATGGATGTTCTGCAAAAACTAGGAAAATATATATGGCACCAATGCCTGATGTAGAATGAAGTACAATCCTCTTCCAATAGCTACTCAATTAAAGAGATGGGATTCTCGACTAGGAAAAAATTGTGCTAAACATCACTTGCAATCTTTGCTAAATAGCCCAAGAAAGCAATGGAATGTCACATGAAAATTCCAGATCGAAACAGACCTCAAAAATCAATAATCAATAGTGTGCCTTCCTTGTTGTCTTTATCTCCTTTATATATTTTATGAGCCTTCTCATGCCTTGGCCCTCATCTATAATGCGTTGTGCATGTGGACATGATCCTCCATGTTTGACTACGCTGTATATCCAAGTCATCCATCATGTCTAGGTGCAATGTACACCCTCTCAATCATGTGTGCATTAATTGCACAAATTCCTCCATCATCTCATCATGAATGCTCCATGATCTTCTATTTTATTCCTTCTAAGATCTTAGTTTACTGTATCAACCTCCATGATCTATCTCATTAATGAGACGTGATCTCTAATCCATTCACATTAGTAGTTGCTCCACTACCTCCTTTATGTAGATCTAGGCTTAATTAATCGACATTCACACATAAAAAGTGGATATTTATTCATCTTGAGGATTGTGGGCCCCTCCACCCTTTTATTTACTTAATTAAATATGTTTTTTAAGAACTCTAATATTCCAAATATCATGTGATAATTTTGGAGTATTACAGTCCTCCTCGGAAAAATGTTGCTTGTCCTCAAGCAAGTGCAACAAGTGGATGCTATAGCAAACATCCTCCCTCCAAATGGAATCCTCATGTGGAAGACCTTCCCATCTGTCACAATGTTTCATGCATATCTAGCTCCAAAGTTTCCTCTCTATAATGTACAAAATGGCCTCCAACTGAAAAGTTAGATGCCCTTTCTCATCGATGAATCTCCAAGTGGAAACCATATGATGACAAAATTTCTCCTCTATACATGAGATGCATAAGGTGAAGTGGTTCATTCCAAAAGTGGAAAGTGCCAGTTGAATAACTATCTCTCCAACCCATGATACATAGAGTAGATTACACATATCAATTCCCTCATCTTTAGCCATGTTGGCCATGTAGGAATCAAACATCACATCATCATAGTGAAAAACAAGAAGTAGAGACATATGGGAAAAGATAAGCAATCTCAAACCATATTCTCGTAATATCAACCAATGCAGCAAAGCCTCCTGCTGCCATGCTAGATCATCATGAAAACAAGTAAGAGAACCATACTCGCTTAAAAGAAGCCACCACAACAATTCTTCTTGTTTCCGTGCCAAATCATGAATGAGAATATAAGAACCATGCTCTTTCAAAAGAAGCCAACACAATAAGCCATCTTGCTGCCATAACACATCATCATTGTCCCAAATGTAGTGGCCATATTCTCTCAAGAGAAGCCACATTAACAATGCATATTGATGCCCCATCACATCATCATTATACCATGTACAATGACCATAGTCACCCAATAGAAGCCAATGTTTTAAGGCCTCCTGTTTCCATCCTCCAATAGTTTCATGCAATGTATGAGAATAATTCAACCCATACTCTCCCAATAGTAACCAAAGCAACAAGTATTCTTACTACCTCCTTTCATTATCATGATGCAAGTCATGGAGCAATAACATATTAGTGGACATGTGAAATGTCCCATAAACATAATACAAACAAGCTCCTTTATGCCACATCATGTCAGAGTTATACTTTCTCCTAAACCCAAGTACATACATGAACATGAGATACATCCCAAACATAAATACATGTAAAGACATGAGACATATCCCAAACAAGAGTAAGGACATAAGATATATCATGTGATGTCCAAACTCTCTCATTAAAAACCAAAGTAATCATGCCTTCTTCTGAATTATTCCAATGATGTGCAAGGCATGAATCAAAAAATTATGACTCATTGAGTGGTAGCCATACTCACCCAAGAGCAACCAGCATAGCCATGCTTCTTGTTGGCCCGTGTCATAGATTTACAAGTGGTTTGGCAACCCCTTGCTCCATACTATCAACCATTCATCCCAATGTGGATGATGGATCTCATTCTGCAAATACTTGGTATCCTCCCATTGTAGGACACAAGCCACCTCAAACTGATGAAAAAATTTTCATTTCATGAAATGTTGAAGTGCACCTCCAATGAGATCTCTTAATGAGACCTTATTCTCATCCATGGCCTCCCAAAACCAATGAGGTTTTGGATCTACCACAGGTAGAAGTCTCTCTTTGAGCTGTGAGATGATCTTTGAGAAAGTTTCATCAAGGAAGGAGAATTTTTTTATCATCTCAAGATGTCTACCATTCATCATCTTAGCCTTCATTGCTTCATGAGTGAAGCTACCTTCAGAATGCTCCAAGAATAATAGAGCCTCTTTATTATCACTTCTACTAAGTGACAGCGTTGTAGATCTGCAGGGTAATACATATGTTGTCTCAAAGAAAGGTACAATACCAATCTCATAACCAGTCATTGTACATGTTAGGTCCCTGTAATTTCGCAGATTGGCAATGACCAAATAGACAAGGGTAACATCAAACCAACTTTGGAGTCATAGGACCTAGCCTTCCTAGACTCAGAGAGGGCTCTCTCTATATTTGATAAAAGGTATGAGTTGTATGTTTTTAGGATGATGATTTTCCTTTTCTAGTCTGGCTCAGATGTAATAGAATGTCAAATACATGGTTATTCAAGAAGGAATTAAAGTTTCCAAAGAAGTTTTTCTTATTAGTTCAGAACCTACAAGTGAGGAAAATGCAAAGAGTTTAGCACTTCTGCAGGAGTTTTGAAGGCTTTATCAACAGAAGGTACTAATAAGGTAGATAGTCTACTCCTAAATGAAAACAACTTACATCCAAGGAAAGGGGAACACATTGGTTTTGTAGAGAACTAGGGTTTTGAACTTGATGGTCTAGTTGAGTGTCAAAACAGTGATCACTTGCAGAAATGACATGGAGGAGGCACACAAGGCCAAACACGAAGAAAGTCTATCAAAAAATATTTATGGAATATGTAAAAAGTTGAGGTGAACTGGACATAAATTAATGAACTTGAAAGGGCTATAGATAACTTAGAAGACAACATTGATGATTGCTATAAATCACTCCGGACACCTAGTCTTTTGAAGAAAGTGGCTAGACAAGGTGGAAAAGATGGGTTGAGCTCCATGGTGGAAACAAGAGAAGAGTTTGAAGATGTTGCAATGTGGCTAAATCCCAAAGGTGCTAAAATGAACTTTTCATGCCTCTATGACCAAAAGAAAGGTCAAATTCATCATTTGAGAAAACCTACATGCAAATAGTGTAAAAGGGTTAGTGGGAAAATAAAAAGGACTTTTAACATTAAAAAGTGGGTTTCCTTAATTAAATCAAAATTCCATTTTCCTATAAAGCTCATCTAACACTTCAAAGAATCATTATTTCCTTTCAAAGCATTATAATTGTCAAGGAGAGAAACGTTTGTGAGTTTTCAAGCCGAATTTGGGCAAATTTTCTCAGCGTTGTGCACCTGGGAGAAGGCATTGCGCCCCTGGAATTTTTCCTCTGTTCAATTTCTAAAGTTGTTGTGTGCCTGGAAGTGGGAACTATGCCCTTGACAGAGCATTGTGCTCTTGCCCAACAGGTTTTGTGCTAAAAAAAATTGGCGCTGTGTGCTCAATAATGGCGTTGCATGCTCAACATTGGCACTATGCACTCAGGACTGGCGTTGTGCGCTCAGCATTGTCGTTGCACGCTTGGGTAGAAAGGGTTTCTAAACCCTCCAACCACTCAAATAACTCCATTTTTATTCCAATCTCTTTCCAAAGGTCCTCCAAGAAAATATTAAGGGTAAGTACTTGACATACACCTATCTTCAAGAAATTTTGGTGTTTTCTTAATCAATGAAAATGGAACCCTAAGATCAAACCCTAAGTTTCAACCTTGAAATCACTTTTTTTCCGTTGCCTCATCTTCCTATAAAGAGTATCAGTCATAATAAGGGAAATTACACTATTTGAGGGCTACCATTAATATTTCTTGACACAATAGAAATTCCCTTCATTCTCACTCATTCCATTCATTTGAAAACTTCCATTTCATGCCCTCTCTTCATCTCAATGCACATCAGCCCTAGGGTTTCTCGAAACATATTTTTCAACATGTCTGAGGAAGAGGATAGTGGAAGTGGTGTGGAGGCCCAAATTCCAAGGAGGCATGATCATAAAAGGGGAAATATAAATATATTTGAACCCCTTAATACTAGGTAACTCATGGCATCTCCTCTTACTGTTTCGTTCTTCAAACATGTAGGCTAATTTGATTTTTGTGAGAAGGTACAGCGAGTACAAAACCAAATTGAGCTAACAAGACCATTTATTATCAATTTGCATGACAAAAAATTTAATCTTGCCGCGGTCACCTTTGAGTTTTCTACAGATGCCATCACCAATGCTACAAGAATACCAAGTGTGGGAGAAAAGTGGTTCAAGCAAGAAAACCTAGACATGAGTTACTTTGAGCCATACCTAAAGCCTAGCTATAAAGATCACCACAAGTCCATCTTCCCATTTCTCATATACTTGATAGATATGCACCTATGATGAGGATCATAATGAAGTATTTCACATGTGAGGGAAGGTTTTCCCATCTTTACTCATATCACATCTGGCTTCTTATGCATTTCACCAGAGTAAGGATGTTGCATATACCATATTATCTCTACTGAAGCATTGAAAAAATGGCCTACATAGTGAAAAATAAAAATTACCCTCAGCAAATACAGAGCCTATTCCATCACTCACTTATCAAGATGGTGGTTATGCACCAACTACAGCAGAAAGGAATTCCATGGGAGACCTTCATTGCCAATGAGGTTTTTACTACTCCACATGGCCATCATTAACAAGATATACCTTCCTCATCTCATCCTCCCATTCCTACTTCTCCATCACTTCCTACTACTCCTACATCCCTACTCACTCACATTCCTTCACCTCATGATGATCCTCCTTCATCACCCTTCCACAATCCTTCACCCTCATCTCATGATACCACAACATCAAACAATGAAGAGAGCAGGGAGACAGATGACACTAAGATGGTTGACATAAAGCCTTTTCCTTTGACCTACCAAAGAGGTCATGGCAGGTGTTTTCTCCATAGATTGTGGAAGGGGCCCTACCTTCATCATCAATAAAACATATTTATAAGGGTAAGGAAAAGGTTGCAGAGCATGTCATTATTGAAAAATAGGATGAGCATGAAACTGAACAAGAGTTTAAACTTATTGAACTTGAGAGTGAGGATGATGAGAGGATTAAAAAAATGTTGATCAAGAGCAAGGATGCCCAGATTAGGGAGCTACAAACCAATCTTGGCAGGGAAAATAATGTGATCAACTTCCTTGAGGTAGAAAACCAATAGTTAGAGACATAGAAAGCCATAAGTGAGGTCAGAGCTATCAGAGCTCAGAAAGAGGTGGAAAAGCCAAGGATATGCTAGATGAGACCTTGGGTACTCTTGATGAAATTTAGGATGAGGAAGGATAGCTTCCTAGGAAGAGACCAAGGACAATTGGGTTGAAGAAGGCCTTAGCTCAGGAAAGATAGAAAGAGACAGAGTTGGTAGAGCAGCTCACTCCAAGTGAGCTGCTTGCCATGGAAATCAACTATGATATAGGATCTTGTCTAGAGAGAGATAATTTCCACCTAGAGGGTCAAATTGAGAAGGAAAAAGGAGATATTGACCTGCAAAAGAAGATGGCAAGACATTAAGCCATGAGGAACAAAATTGCAAGGGCCAAGTTCAAACGAGCCCTTACAAAGATTCAAGCACAAAATGAGGAAAAGGAGAAGGAAAATCTTGATATCCTTAGTGATGTATCCCTCCAAGCATATCAATCATGATAAACAAGGTAAATTCCAAATTTTGGCACTTGGTGCAAGTTGTTGATTTTTTACTGTTTGGCAAGTAGAAAAAGGGCCAAACGCACAGCGCCACTGGCACTGGGCTCTTTTTTAGGGAGATAAAATGAAAAATGGATTACATAGGCATTATCCTCATGGAAATTTCATCATCCATAGAACATTTCAGGTCATTTGGAGCAAAACTGGTCCTTCAAAAGGGCCAAAAACCACCTAAAAAACACCTTTCTGCCCTCTTTCCAGCATTGGCGCTGTGCCCTAAGCATCTTGGGAAAAGGGATTTTTGACTAGGATAATGGACACCAATATGGAAAATAAAGGCCAATCTAGAAGTTGGATAGGGCAGGCTTTCCAATGAGCTATCATGGAGCTCATTTGGACACCAGGAAGGCCTCCGAAACTCAGCTGCAAAAACAATAATTTTTCTAGCCAGTCGTACTACGCACTTGCCAGAAAGTCAAGAAAAGACACAAGAAGTTATTAAAAATATATATTTTGAAGGCTTTAAGGACAAATATATCTAAAATCAACTGATGATTTCTGTTAGAAGTTATTTTTATCACAAATGAGTTTGGATATTTTTGCCTTGGGCCTTGCATGGTCTCAAAGGTCAAAGTGCCTTAAATGTGTAATTAATGACATTTTGTAATATTCCAAAAATTTAGCCTTCATCTAAATGGAATATTATAGTTGGTTTTATCAGTAGGTAGGTGAATAAATGGGTAAGGAGGCCCATAAACCTCTTTAGAAGGAATAATAACACTTCTGATGTGAAAGAAGGAAGAATAAGAAGCTAGATTTAGCACCTTTAAGTGTGAACATGGGTTGGATCATGTTGATTCAGCCAACTTTGACCAAGTCAACAATGCAATCTTAGTGGAGGACAAATTGCATGAGCTTGGTGGAAAATATGGATGGAACCCAATGAGAAGAGGATCACTTGCTATATATGGAGAGGATGGGAGCCTTTTTTATTTATGTTTTGATATTATCATTTGATATTGGTCTGCTTAGACTATTGCTTCCTCTTGCTATTTAGCAGGGTTGCTATGCTGTTTAGAACCGGGTGTTCCCGAGTGGGAATCCCACCTCTTCCCTTGAGAGGCCTCTTGGGAGAGTTTCTTATTTCATATATCTACATCCAGGCTTGATTCCAAGCATTAGTCTTCAGCTAAAGCGTTATTTCTATAGAGAATAGTGTTGTGTTGCAGGGTGTCGCAATGGAGATTTGATAACACAACTTCCGGGTCTGTTTCTCAGTAGAGGGAGCCTTCCTTATCTTTAGAGATCATATAGGAATATTTCTGGGCTCATTTCACATCTTGGAAGTTGGCCAAAGTATTCCTCATCTCCTACAATGCAGTCCTTTGCAGGAACTGCGTCTTTTTTCATAGAGCTACAACAGCAGGGTTTAAGCCCTTGTTTTTTAGCTAGTTTCCTTGGAAAAGGGCCAACCCTTCTCCCGGAAAGCTAGAAGAAGGGATTCTCATCCCTCTATTGTATTATTCATCTATTTTCATGTAATTTTTTAGAAATACTACATTATTTCATAGCTGAATATTCATATCTGCTCTTTGTACATCAAGCTTTCAAGAAACCCTTGTCAGGTTATCTCAATAATGTATTGAAGAGGCTAGATCTCTGTTTTCTAAGCATATTGCCTAATAAAACTCCATATCCACAATTTTATATCCTATTGTTGTATAAACCCTTAGAAAATAACACTATTATGTGCTTCAGAAATTTTTCATAGCTTAAGTCATGGAGTTCAGCCATTTTTAAGTTGATTTGAGGCCGGGAGGTCTATTTAAATTATCATAAGTGATTTTTTTATGTTCCTCTTTTGTATGTGAGGGAATTAATATATATTATAAGGTAAAAAGTCGATATTTCTCCATATTAAAATACAAATCTCTGGAAATAACGTTTTTAGGGTTAAATTGCTACATTTTCCCCACTTGGGAGGATGTAGAAGAGCTCCTTTTTGCTGTTGTTTCATTCATTTGCTGGAAATGTGTTTCTTAACACATTTTATGATTTAATTCCTCCCTACCATTAAATTATTGTGCTTATGCATTGATCCAGTCCCAATTTGGGGATATTATAGTGGTATCAGAGCATAATCTTGGCTCAGCCTGTGGATCTCAACCATTATGCTATCAAGAGAAGAAGGAGAATAGAAGATATTCAGAAAAGAGAAGACTCCATTATGTGGAGGAAAGAAGGAGGATAGGCTCTCAAAGCTTCTTTCAAAATCTATGTAGAGCATCAAACAAGATCTTAAGAAGATGGGAGGGGAGATGGAATCTCCAGAGAAGTTTGAATCTAGAGCCAGATCTACATTTCCACATGATAGGTGTGAGCATGAAGCTACACCATATTATGCATAGTGTAGTCAAATGTCTAGATCTATCATCAAAGAGATGGAAGAAGGAGGAATGGATGCTATAGGGTAAATTGCTTGGGTGGTTGGTTTTCGTATATCCCTCTCAGGGCTTTCCGGTGCCCGAGGCAGACAGTAAGATTAGCTATGCTGTTCACAAAGATGGCATGGGCATGTTCATATTAGCTTGAAATAACTTGAAGGAATACAATAGAGAATTACCTCCTTGACGGTCTTGGAATCCTTTGGAGAGCGCTGTGCAATGAAGCAAGAGTCCTTCTTCACCGGCTCCAAATCCGAGTCCTGCAATATGTCAAAGCACCCGCGTAATTTCTAATATAACAAGTATTCTATCAATTAAATCAATATACAATAAACATCTAGATTATAAATATCTGAGCCATTCATATCATACTATGTAAATGTTCAAACAATAATGACAATATTAAGCATTGAATGGAAAAAATGAACACAGTTCTATTGATTTTGAAAGAAGGAGGATTACAACCATCGGTTGTACCAAGCCCTCCTCAGTCTCCCAATCTCTCTTCTCTTTCAAGTGAAGAAGTCCAAGTCAACAAGCTCTCTAGGAACCTCTTTGACTCTTAGCCTTCACAATGTCACACTATTCTCTATTCCACAAGTATACAAGAACCTTGAGCAATCCTTCGACCTTCAATTAAGAGCCTTCAGCTCCTTCTTATAGGAGAGGGAGAAGGCCATTGTTGCCCTTCTCTTTCCACTAGTTTGGAATGGAAAAGGCTTAGATGTTTCCTTTATCTCCATGCTTTTGCCTCTTTTGGAGTTCTGTCTCCCATGGCAATGATCAATAATGAACTGGTGCTTCTGCAGTTTCCTTTGTGAACTGACTCCTTTGTGAGTGAAAGTCGGAGATTCAAATCATTCTCTGCGCTCTTTTCCCAATTCAAACTTAAAACACGGGTAACGCGTCCCTCCAATGTAAACAGGGCGTTGCCCTAGCCACTAACGCGGCCAATGTACTGATTGCCTGCGTTATAACGCTCTTGTTCTGTTCTATATGTGCGTTACCCTGGCAGAAATAGGTTTAATTTAGGTCTTTGTACTTCTTCCATATTTTTCTTCCCCTCTGAGCTGATGAGGAGGTATTTTGACCTGTAACAGATGCCCCCTAAAGTGTGAGGTCAGAGACGAAGACGATGGCCGAAATACTTTATAATTTGTAGAGATAGAGAGATTGAAAGACTGAGGAAAACCTGAAACAACAACATATGTCAGAAAATATAGTATTTGCCTAGAGTCGGGCATATCCCATGCTCAGTAGCTTAAACAACATGATTTGTCTAGAATAGAAATATGAGGAATCTGTCCACCAATAGGCCCAATGTGGAAGTTTCTGTCATAACAGGATCAGGCTAAAGAAGCTGTCTCCATAAACAATATCGCAGCTTGGGGAAGGGAACACAACTTTAATGGTGTAGCCTTTGCCCCAAGGTCTTGACCGCCGATTCACTTAAACTTCATATTTATCAACATTTGAATGAAGGATTTGTCATCGAACATGTGAGAAATCGTCTGATTACCAGTCGATAATGAAAAATGTTAACAGACGTGAAGGTGGCCACCGATAATGATGATGGTCCCTAAGATGCCCAGTAGAATCTAGCGAGTGTGAATAAAAGGAGTTGAAGTCGAACACTCGTAGAATCATTCAACCAAGAGACAATGATGAAGACCCTTGATCAAACACAAGACTACCTGCCACTGATGTCTGCAAGTATCCAGGTACTGATGGGTTTCTGGATCAACTTCCTAGATAAGATGTTGAAGTCGATAGGAAGTGATCTATCGAAAGGTAGGCACTGAGGCGTCCTACATCAGTCAACACGAAACGAAAACCAACTGATTTTTTTTATGATTTGAGATAAGGAAGAGTAAATGGGAACGTTAGACGACAAATAATTTCTAGCATAATGAACGGTTTGGTTGATAACAAGAGCAGTAGATAGCGAGATCTGCTTTGAACAATAGAAGGCACTCTAGTAGGGTACTAGGCAGCTGAAGCGTGTTTGAACACCAAAGAGTGTGTTAGGATTTTACCGGTGCAGGGACACTGGGAATTAAAGGCTAATACTCATATATGGTAGGGTTCAGCTAACTGCGAAAGAGTTTTCTGGGAAGTGCCATGTTCAAGAATTTTGCTGCCAAATCGAACTTTTTTGGAAATGTAACAGAGGTAGTATCCATTTTTTCCAAAATTTTCCCCGTCTGATTAAGTTTAACGAGTCCAGACGAGTAAAATCGGTGAATTTCTCATGTTTAAAGAGTCTGAAAAATGTCAGGAAAGACAACTCTGTGCCCCATCTGATTAGATTTAACGAGTCCAGATGATCAAACTCGGTGAATTTTTCATGTTTAGAGAGTCTGAAAAATGTCATAAAAGACAACTCCATGTTCT
Organism: Pinus albicaulis; assembly: GCA_034641835.2. Lineage (NCBI taxonomy): Eukaryota > Viridiplantae > Streptophyta > Pinopsida > Pinales > Pinaceae > Pinus > Pinus albicaulis. Next base: position 662,205,725 of record CM076574.1, on the reverse strand, counting down.
GTCTGATTAGGTTTAACGAGTCCAGATGAGTAAACTAGGTGAATTTTTCATGTTTAGAGAGTCTAAAAAATGTCGTAAAAGACGATTCCATTGGGGTACCTTTGTCATGTCTTGATAACCGGGCACGGCAAAGGGATAATAGTAAGCCCGAAACAATTCATTTTTCGTAAGTTAGTCCATTGAATCGAGAAAAGTGAGAAATCTATGTTCAATGGACGTCTACTTCATTTTGTTATGAGTACGAGGAGACGAAGTAAACTCAATATTCTTTGTGAAATTTTAACGAGTCCAACAAAGAAAAACTCGGTACCTCCGTGAAATTTTAACGAGTCACGCGGAGAAAAATCGATTATTTTTTCAGTTTAAAGAGTTTTGAAAAAAGAGGAAAAGAATGGCTCCTTGTTCTTTGTCTTGATAGTTTAACGAGCCTGACAAAGGCGACTCGGGATTTTTTCGGTTTTATGAGCGAGAAAAAGATTCCTAAAAAGAATGTTCAATACTTCTCCATAGTTTTAACAAGTCTGAAGAAGAAAACTCTAGGTTTTTCGGATTAACGAGCAAGAAAAGACCAAAAAAAAGGACGCTCGATGCCATCTTCGTATAATTTTAACGAGTCCGAAGAAGATAACTCGAGGTTTCTCGGATTAACGAGAAATAAAAATACCGTAAAAGGAATGCTCGATAAAACATGAGTATGTCTGCGCATAAATCTTGATCCCTAATTAGAACATCAGTACCAAATCTCGAGAGTTGCGACATGTGTACAGCGAGAAATTACGACTTTGCCAACTGACTTAAGAGAGTCATGCCCCAGAATTTGCTATAAGAAGGTCAGAAGACTTTCATTTTCACTGTTTTGAGTGCTGTGAAGAAGCTCTGGAGTGGAAAAGGGGTGAAAATTTCAGCTGACGATTACGGTCAATCCGGGCAACAGTTTTCTATTCCACGAGATCCAGGTAAGAGCTAGAACCTCCTGTTATCATTTAATTGTTGATTTGTTAGTTTTTGCTGGTTCAAATTCAGGAAATTTTGAGGCCCTAGAAAAATATTTGCGCCTAACGCGGGTCAGGAGTATGACAGCTGTGTTAAACGCATAACCCGTGAGGGGCTTGCGCGTTAGAACACTCTATTTTGTACTAGTGCCTGTGTTAGGCGCACCGTGCTTTCTAACAACTCAATTTTCCATTTTTGAAGTGGTCCAGGCAAGTTTTAATCGGTTGAAAATGTTGCATTTGCAGGTGTTCAACTGTTAATCATGAGTATCTGGCGAGAGAGAGAGCATGAGCGGGAAGAACGAGAGATGGTGACGGATGCATCGAGCTTAATGGCTCTCCGAAGGTGCAGATTGCTCAAGTATGCCCGTTTAGAACTGATGAGGGGTCAAGAGGACCTCCTGAGGTGGTTGATCCAGCAGTGGGACGAACGACATCATGTCTTTCGGATTGGTGGCCGAAAAGGATGATGTGTACTTTTTGACCGGCTTGACATGTCGTGGGGCGAGGCCCAATTTGACGGGGTCCAGAGCTGACCCTCGTTCCACTACTGATTTGATCCATGCGCACTGCATACGTGGCACCCAGGCCATGAATAACCGGATACCTATTGCACAGGTGACTCTGAGACCACTGCGGTCTATACTATGGATGATTGTTCACTTGGCAGGTGCCAAGAGTCAGCATGTGGCGACCAAGGCTCAGATTCTCCTAGCCTTGGATTGCATGCAGCCTCAGGTTTTCGACTGGTGTGACGGTGTGGTCCGTCGGGTCCGAGCAGAGCTTACTGCATGCAAGACCCATACTCAAAGGGAGTTTGGGTACGGTACACTGATTGTTTCTTTCATACTGGAGCGGATACCACTGATGAGGCCCAGGATCCCTATAGCGCCATTGGGTCCATGCGAGCCGAGGCAGGCTCTATGGGCCACTTTGCTTCCACGGACTGGAGAGGTTTCCCGTCCATCACTGTTTTGATGAGGGGTTTTTTGATTGGCTGGACTCTCAGATCATCATGATTGAGGATTATCCCTATGCAGGGATGAACTTCACAGGCGATCCCGAGTTAGTCCTGCCCCCTGGCACCCAGTGGGGGCCCGATGGTAAGAAAAAATGATCAATGTTTTTTCAAAGAAGTTTTTTGTGTTTTTAGCTTTTGAATGTTTATGTAAAAAAAAATTTGTTTAAAAAGGGGTGAAAATTTAGTTTTGACATGAAGCTTTTGCTTGCTTGACACAGATGTGGCACCTGTCCGTCCAGTTGGGGCCCCTCGCTATGCACGGTGAGGATTGCAGCTACCCGGGGCTGGCGCACCAGTAGAGGATGCGGAAGCCGACAACGATGATGATACCCAAATTTTACATGAACTCTCCAGGAACCTGGAGGGTCTGAGTATGGGTATGCCACCGCTTCCTATGCGGGAGGTTCCAGTTTGTCTGCAGCGGCATACTGTGGGTGTGCAGGAGAGATACTTAGTCCCTCTGAGGAGGATAGCTAGAGCAGCTGTATGCTATCATGAGCATCAGGCCTAGCTGGTGGAGTAGATGTATTAGTGTCAGAGCATGGCTTAGTGTAGCCAAATTTTGTAAAACACCCCATGTTTTGGGAGATTTTCCTTTTTGATGTTTACTATGTACTGGACATGACATATATATATATATATATATACATATATTTTTGGTGATTTGTTTTTTTAAATTTTTATGTATTTTTGATGTGATAAAAATATACGTACTCATGAGTAAATCTTTTACAATAAATGCGATAAATGCCAATCTAACACATAATTTGCCAAAGAATCGGCTAATGCATTAAATTCTCTAGGAACGTGTTCAAATGTGATTGTTTGAAATTGTCGTTCTAAAAGTCGTACTCGTAAAAAATAACGTAGCAATACAGGGTGGCAGACACAGTAATAGTTGTTTAACTGCATAATGATGAGTTGGGAATCTAACCTGACCACTAAATCGGAGATGTGATGAGATGCCGCTTCCGTGAGGAGTTGGATCACTGACATGTACTCAGCAACATTATTGGTGGCGTTACCCAGGAAAATTCCCCTGGAACCAATAAGGTCTGACTCAGGAGTATAGAGAACCCAAGCAGCTGAAGAAATGTGTCTAGTGTGACGACTAGCACCGTCCGCATACCCGACATCTAGTGTCTAGTGTGTATGATAATGAATGTGATGACATCTGTGCGAAAGAAAAATATTACATGAGAAAAACACCTTAAACCAAAAACAATAATCCAGAAGCATCAAAATAAAATAGGCAAAACTTATATACATAAAATTACAAAGCATATGCCTAGTGCGAAACTAGGAAAAATACTTCTTCAGATAGAGCCCGTTGTGGGGCTCTTCGAGTGGAATTCCATTACAGTCCTGTAGTTCGTAAGCCCCATTTGAGAGGGCTTTAGTAATGATGTAAGGACCGAGCCATAATGTTTGGAGTGTTCCTGCCCCCAAGAGGTCGTGCTTTTGATGATATAGTAGAATGAGATCACCCTCTTGGAAAGAACGAGGCTTGACAGATTTGTCGTATTGAGCTTTAACTCAGCGCTGGTGAGCTTCGAGTGCTAGTGTAGCATCTCGACGAGTTTCATCCAAATGATCGAGCGAGAGCAAGCGCTCTTTTGTGGCGGTGGTGCCAGGTAGGATTTCAACGGAAAGTTTGAGTGATGGGATTTTGCACTCGATCGGAAGTACTGCTTCCAGGCCGAAAGCAAGTTGGAAAGGTGTGATATTTGAAAAGCAATACGGAATATTTTCCATGATACCTGTCTTGACTGAGATATCAATGAGCAGTGTCTTGGAAAGATTACCCATGTTCCCTTCTAAATCGATAGTGTGAACAGTCGTATAAGAGGAGGGAACTATCTAAGGTTGGTCAAAAGACGGGATTTCAGTTTTTATTGCCTTCGAATCAATCATTGAAGTGTGATGGTGAAACTCTCCCCAAGGTAATTCTTCTAATGACATGATCTCTCGAATAGCTTTGTCTGTAGGCCAGACTTCATTGAGGAGATTCTTAGAGAGAACTGTTATGGGAGAGAGATTTGTACCTGTGGTCGAAACCATATCAGTGGAGGGTTCAGATGTGCTCTGGATGGCTTGATAAGCCAACTCAACCGGTGAAAGCGAAATCTGATCTCCATAAGAATCTATATCTGAAGGTGTCGGGATGATCCATGGGTCGATAGAGCCATCCGAAAAGGTGGATATCATTGCAATCGTGTTTGGGATCTGTGGCGGCGGTAGAGGAAAACAACCCAGCAGGGAATATGCCTTCAGAAGACTGGTACCGATACTGACGTAAGAGTCAGGGACACCCCCTATTAGGGGTACAGAGCTACTTGGTAAAGTGGCATAATCATGGGTGCAGAAGGATAGCTGATCGACCGTGACTATTTTCCCATCCAATGGAAATAGGATGAGTCGGAAGACCAGAGACACGATGGCGGTCATAGCATAAGACCAACTGCGACTGAGCAATAGATTATAGTCGAGATGATGCTCTACGACTTCAATGTCCACGTTTACCATTTTCCCACTCAGAGTGATGGGAAAGCTAGCAAGGTAACCTTTTGGTAGGAATGTGTGGCCGTCAAAAGCTTTGAGGGAATTCGACGGTGGTGTTAAGGTGGTAGAACCTAAATTGAGCCAGCAAGCTTGTGACATAACGCAGGTCGAAGCACCTTCATCTATGATAGTGCGATGGATTGGTCTCCCTTTCGACACAACCTACACCTAGAATGCGAGTTGGTGCGAAAGGCGAGGTTTAGACTTTTCCATATCAAAGATAGCTAGCATGGAATCCTAGGGGTCTATTCCACCAATGACTGAAAGCAAGGCTTTCCTTTGTGTTAGACAGGTTTGTAATACTTCAAGAGCAGACATAGCTGACGGTGCCTACGCCAAATCTTCTACAATGTTGTATTTTTGGGCTGCATGTACAGAGGTGTTATGAGTCATGCGTCGAAGTGCCCCTTTGGGGGGACGAATTACGGGTTCAACGGTAGGCCTTTTGATATGTAAATCGTTGGGCGACGGCGGATTGGAACTAGTTCCATTCACGAGCATCTATGGTAGAGGTTCCATAAAGCTTGGCGCGAGTTTGAAGTTCAACACTCTTAATGCCATAAATGGCAGATGGTCCTTCGCTGGAAGGATATGAACCACCATTTCCCCGTTGATGTGGTTGTGGTAGATTTTCAACCATGTGTTGATGTTGCTACTGTTGATTAGGGAAAGGATTATGAAGAATGGCAGGTTTTTGCCCAGAATCCTTGTTGGCAATAAAATCGGTGCATTCCTACAACTGAGGAAATTTGTATGTCAAGTGGTCCTCCTCAAAGATCTTGCAAGGAAATTTCATGGGTTTATCCTTCCCTTTGTCATTTTTGGTAGCGTTTTTCTGATTAGGGTTATCCTAATTGTTCGACTGCTCTTCCGAGGAAGATGTCTTTTTCTTGTTCTTCTTATTTTTCCTGCTAGGTTTTTGTGAGGTTTGCACAGAATTTACCTCAGCGGGAGGAAGAGGAGTGGATTTGATGGGGGGCGTGCGAAGTAGGATGGGCGGGAGGGCAGCCCCAGGAAAGTTTTGATGGTGGCTACACGAGAGATCGCGCCAACGAGACCATCGGCATAGGCACTCAGTTTTCGAGTAGCCGGAGGTTTGGAGTTACGAGGGCATGGGGGGCTTCAGTCAGTAAGCGTGCTAGATTGTGTGCAGACTAGATTAAATCTAGGTCTTTGGGCAATAATTTTGATGATCTTGTCACCTTTTTGAAAGGCCAATGTCTTTAGAGATGTGGGGTAAAAGAGACTTCTGAAAACCAATTGACGAGGGTAATTAGGTATTGGCACTTTGACGAGCCTCCTCCTACGTCTCCATTCATGAATATGATCGGAGATGTGGGTGGCGGTGTCTTGGCACAGCGATGTTAACAATTTTGTTCCGGTTTCCACTCTAATTGGTAATTGGAATTACTTTAAGAACTCCATCGCTAAAGCGCCAAAAGTATTGATGGATGCGCGTGGCAATTCAATGTACCACTTGGAGGCATTGCCTGTAAGGGTGCAAGGAAACAGACGAAGCCGAGCACTATCATCTACCATGGAATTGGATATGGACCATAAATGAAAGGTAGTGATGTGTGCGGCTGGGTCGTCCCCATGTTTCTCGTCGAACTTCGGGATGTTAGAAGGAATCTTATGCGGTACGGGAGGCCAAAGCGGGTTGTGGTTGATGGGGTCGTTCGTCAGTTTATGGATATCGTGTATGTCCAAAGCTGCCAAGAATGGAAATTGTGGATTTGCCCCCGAGTCTAACCAAGGAAGTATGGGCTGACTACTTAGACCATAGGGTCCCCCCATCAATGTGTTACCAGGAGGGTAAGTGGGACTTTGATAAAAACCTCCCATAGGTAGAGGGGTAGGAACATATGGTCACTGTCCATAGGGCATAGTGTATTGCGGGGCAAATGGTTGGTTGCCCCCAGTATAAAAGTACCCTCCCATTCTAGATGGAGGTTGGGGTTGGTTATTCCAAATGGATGCAATAGAGTTTCCCGGAGGCATGCTACTACTTACATAGTTTGGCAACAGTATAGATCCTACACCTATGTTTGAACCACTTAAGGGGGTAGTATTTACAATGGGTTGTCCCATTTGTCCTAAGGATTGCATAGGAAGTGAAATATTCCCTGCTACCTGAGTGTTGGTGACACTGCCCCCTGGCATAGAGGCCAAGGGGTTTGAACTCAGCAGAGGGTTCCAACCGAAAGGGTTGCTAAAAGGTATTGAAGTAGTCCGACTCGTGGGAGGAGCTACCGTGGGTCCCAACGTGGTCACGGTAGAAGTAGATGCTGAAGGATTCAGTAAGCTACTAACAGTTGTGATGACCATAGGGTTGGGAATAGGTATATGTTGACTACTGGAGTTACCTAGTGATGGCATAGAACTGACCACCGGCGGGGAGGATGGTGGCGAACCGGGGATGGTTGCCATTGGCATCAACCCAGTGGATGCTGGTGGTGAAATGGATGTTGGTGCGGCCAAAGACATATCTTGGCGTGGTGGAATCTGGATTATCACAGGCCTCAACGGATCAGTGAGCGGAGGGTTGTAATGAGGTACAACCCCTTCAGTGAAAGGGTCCTCCGAAAATTTCAGAGGATAAGGGTCTATGTGATAATCAAGATTAGTCAGAGGAGACTGCTCTTTCGTAGAAGGCTCGGGTTCACCAAGGTTCAGTTCTTCCTCAATAGTGAGAGGAGGTAGACCTGCTGTCGTCGAGACAGACGGCGTGGGTCAGGGGACGCCACGGTGACCGGTTTAATTTTGACAAATTTTATTAAATTGTGATGTATTATAAAGTCTCAAATAGCCATTAACCACCATAAGGTAACAAAAAGAAAAAGGACTTTCTAAAATCAATCGGCAAGCGGCGAATAGGGTGCACGTAGAATGCTGCGGATTCCTTTGGTGATGAAATCCGGTATCGCAATAGTATACGAGAGAGGGGTTGGTCGAAAATACGATTACGGTCACTCTAGAGCTTCGCCGAACCTCAGGACGATAGGTGTAAGCACTCTCGTAGAGACGAGTACCCTCCTATATTCTAAAGACTGAAGACGAGTTGGTCGTCTGTTTCGGTACCGAGACGGCCGAGTCCCGGTCACCTTGTGTAAGTCCCTAAAATTTTGGCCACCTAAGGATACACTCAAATCACGGACATCATCCAAGGGGGTCCACGGTCGAGACGGTGTGCTTGATGGGCGGGGCTTCCTAGATTCGGGTATTTTTGGCTGCTTCTTCGAAGGAACCCCAATATATAACACACCCACAGGATGTAGTCGAAGGCGGGCTACCTTCTAGTGCACCCAAGTGTTGTCTCGCGCTGAGCTCCGGTAAAGGAACGGTCCCGATAATGTGAGTGTAGTAGGATTTCACTCGTTAATGACTCTAGTTTTCAAGTTTTGAGATCTTGGGTAGTTTTCTCACTTTCCTAACCCACAATCCTAGCCTGAACTATTGTTTGTGTGAGCACAAAAAAGAGTAATTATATTGATTTTAGTGTCGCTTTAGTTTTAGTGTACTTTGTTATTAGTCTTGCGGAGGGGGAATGGACGTATGAAGTATAGTGAGACTCTGACTCAAGAAACCATGCAAAACATGCTCTAAATATTAAATTCAATGAAGAGTGTTTCTACAAGGAGAGGTTTCTTTTTCAATCATCCATGCATCAACATGTAAATAACACAGCTCAAATTTTGAAGATTCAGACTTCTATATACCTCTTTTAACAATCTGTGAACTAAAACTTTCAGAATAAACTCAGCTAGATGCAGAAAAAAAAAAAGAAAAAAAGAAAAAAAAAAAAAAAAAAAAGTTTTGCACACTAACTAAATAAGAGAAACAAATAACAATGCCAATTTAGCAGACAAGCACAGGGATTCAGTTGGTGTAAGGTACTGGTGGCCAAAAAACTCTACAGCTAAAACACAGTCACAAGAGTGAACAACAAGGTTTTTGGCTGAGTAACGCTCTGTCTGTGAGAAAATACAGCGTTATAACGCACTTTATTTAAGCATAGACTGCGTTATAATGCACTGGATAGCCTGCATAGGTCGCGTTAACTAGGGAAAAGCTCTTCAGTTGGCCAGACAGGAATAGGACTGAACTCTGCGAGCGTTTGGTATGTCTACTGGGCATCAAAAGATGGTCGGAAGGATCTTTGAACAGAGGAGAAGAGAAGAAAGGAAGGAATAAATAGTCCGGAAACTATGGGGGAAATCTCCCCAGCGGAGTCGCCAATTCTGCTATAGGGTAAACTGCTTGGGTGGTTGGTTTTCGTATATCCCTCTCAGGGCTTTCCGGTGCCCGAGGCAGACAGTAAGATTAGCTATGCTATTCACAAAGATGGCATGGGCATGTTCATATTAGCTTGAAATAACTTGAAGGAATACAATAGAGAATTACCTCCTTGACGGTCTTGGAATCCTTTGGAGAGCGCTGTGCAGTGAAGCAAGAGTCCTTCTTCACCGGCTCCAAATCCGAGTCCTGCAATCAGTCAAAGCACCCGCGTAATTTCTAATATAACAAGTATCCTATCAATTAAATCAATATGCAATAAACATCTAGATTATACACATATGAGCCATTCATATCATACTAAGTAAATGTTCAAACAATAATGACAATATTAAGCATTGAATGGACAAAACGAACATAGTTCTATTAATTTTGAAAGAAGGAGGATTACAACCATCGGTTGCACCAAGCCCTCCTCAGTCTCCCAATCTCTCTTCTCTTTCAAGTGAAGAAGTCCAAGTCAACAAGCTCTCTAAGAGCCTCTTTGACTCTTGGCCTTCACAATGTCACACTATTCTCTATTCCACAAGTATACAAGAACCTTGAGCAATCCTTCAGGCTTCCTTCAATTAAGAGCCTTCATCTCCTTCTTATAGGAGAGGGAGAAGGCCATTTTTGCCCTTCTCTTTCCACTAGTTTGGAATGGAAAAGGCTTAGATGTTTCCTTGATCTCCATGCTTTTGCCTCTTTTGGAGTTCAGTCTCCCATGGCAATGACAAATAATGAACTGGTGCTTCTGCGGTTTCCTTTGTGAACTGACTCCTTTGTGAGGGAAATTCGGAGATTCAAATCATTCTTCGCGCTCTTTTCCCAATTCAAACTTAAAACATGGGTAACGCGTCCCTCCAGTGTAAACAGAGCGTTTCCCTAGCCACTAATGCGGCCAATGTACTGATTGTCTGCGTTATAACGCTCTTGTTCTGTTCTATATATGCGTTACCCTGGCATAAATAGGTTTAATTTAGGTCTTTGTACTTCTTCCATATTTGTCTTCCCCTCTGAGCTGATGAGGAGGTATTTTGACCTGTAACACTAGTTCCTGGTGTATATCCTCTTCTTGTTCATTTCTTCTTCCTCTTCACAATCTATGTAAAATAATTTCTTCTCGGCACACTTATTACCTTTAATGTATTTGCTATCAAAACTATACCAAAGCCCTATTGCCCTTTTTTCTTCCAATTTTTGTGGTGTCAACCTTGTAGGTTGTTGAAATATAGGAGTAGCAACACTTCCCTCTTTATAGAAGCGAGTGGGAGGCTTTCTTGTCGCCATAATTTTACATTCAATTTTTCTTTCCAACCTGAATGCCTTCTCCAATGAATCAAGTTTCAAAACACAAACTTGATGTTGGATGTTATCCTTTAAAGTACCTATGAAGAGATCAATTATGTGTTCCTCTGGAATATCAGTTAGCCTTATATTCAATTTTTGGAAGTCCTCAATGTGCTCCACCACTGAAACCTTTTGTTTGAGATTTATCAATTGGCTAAAGAAGGTGTTGATTTTTGTATCGTCATAATGTGCTATCATTTCCTCCATAAAAATTGACCAAGTAACAATTGTTTTACGAGAGCAAAGCCATCGATACCATACAATGTATTTTTTTCTAAATGTAAAGTTGCAATGTGTACCTTTTTTGTGTTTTGCACATTATTGAGATCAAAATATTGCTCCATCTATAGTATCCATGTTACGGGATCCTTGCCATCAAACTTCCTCATATCCATATTTGGAATATGGTGGTTCTTCCATCCAACATTAGAGTTTATAAAATCACGATTAACATTTATTTTGTTGTCATCATGAGTTTCCTCTACTATCTTTTCGCAATTAGGAAACATTCCTTGTATCAACTTTGTCAAACCTTCTATGTCTTCTTTTAGATTATTCTTCATGTTTTCCATGTTGTATTTCATGTCATCCATCTTAGCTTCCATGCCGGCTTCATGCCATCCATCTTAGCTTCCACGCCATCCATCATAGCTTTCACACCATCCATCTTAGCTTCCACGCCTTTCTTCAAAACTTCCATTTCATTTTTTGTTGCTCTTTGCGAGAGTGAAATTTGTTGCACTTGCTCTTGTAATTTTGATAGATCATGTTGCAATTCTTCATCTTCATGAGTCATAGTAGAGCCTTCGGAAGGCTTAATGGGTGTTGAATTATTTTTACGAGATATATTTTAGAACCCAATACTGATATCTATTCTACAATATTCCCTTGGAATCAATTCAAATTGATTCTTTAAACAAGACTTATGCAATTCGGGGAAAAAAAAATACACACCTTTTTCTTGCTTTTGAGGAGCTCGATATTGAAATTGGATTCTCTTTGTGATTGCAGCACTTAAATATTTTATTTTTAGTACCACCGTAGCCCTTTTAATTATCTTTCTAATGCCATAGGTCTGACCTGATTTGGATTCCCCAAGACAAAGTTGTGTCCAATCTCCCACAATGACCTAATTATGGACTAGTTCAGTAGAGCAAACTTGTACGACTTTCCACGTGTCACTATTTAATCCTTTGTCCCTTAAATTGATATAAAATAAACTAAAGTCCATTTAATTGCGACCACTTTTTACGGCACTCCAATCCGATGCCTGGAGAGAGAGTTATTGAACTTTTCCCACGATCACCACTTTGAGATGAAATTCAGGAGCTTGAAAAAGCACTACCTTCCACAGATCATATCTCCAAAAATGTTGCGAAACAAGCTCTGAAATTTTTTTAAGAATTTCTTCAAGATTTCAAATTTCGCACCATAAGAATTTCAAATTCTGAACCTTCGTAGAAAAAAAATTATAGCACAAATTCCACGATGACCTGTTTAGGAGCCTGAAACAAGACCTAAATTCCACAGATCATATCTCTGAAACTATTGCGAACAAAGCTCTGAAAGTTTTAGAAAATCTTCCTCAGGATTTCGGCATCGTACCCTAAAAATTTCAGCTTCTAAAACTTTGTATAAGAAAATTTATAGCGAAAATGCCACGATGACCTGTTTGGAGCAGCGAAACCCTAGAATCCAAAGCTCTGATACCAAATGTTGTGTAACCAGCTCCAAAAATAGAAGAAAAGAGCTATCAACGCCTTAGAAATGAGCCACTTCAAGGGGGAAACCTCCAATACATTACATAAATGAACAATTATTGGATGATACAATTTACAATACCTCCTTTCTATATATAGGAGTCCATGGGGCCATAATGTAATCCTAGTGGGCCACAATGTAATCCTAGCCGACCTAACAATAATAATTTAAGGGCACAATAATAACAAAATGGGGGTTACAAGGGTACAATAATAACAATAAGGGGGTTACACTAACAACAATAAGGGAGTATACTAGTAATATAGGGACCTAATATTTTTGGGCTATTGATCAAAATATGCTGGTTGGTTTTAAGTAATATTTTCAGTAACTTCTGCTGTTAGTATGAATCTTAATTTCAAGTGTATGAAAAAATACCACTTTAGCTATGAATAACAAGGAGCCCTAACATCAAATATGGCTGCCAATATCTTCAGATCTGCAATTAGGTGATCAAGATAAATGCTACAAAAATCTAGATCTATGCATCAAAAGACATTAAGCAGTAAATAAAAATGAGATTTACTCCATGCATCCAATAGACAAGACAAGAATATGTTGAATCAATTTTATATTAAGGGCACCTGGGAGGAATACATAGAAGGATGTTACCAGTTCTCCTCAATGGGATGGCTTCTTATAGGTCCTCAACACTTCAGATCTAAAATTCCTCTCTCTTGATGGTGTAGAAAACCCAGACAAAAATGGAACTCAAAGGGACTTCATAAGAAAAATGATTGAAAAATATGACAATGATGGTGGATCAAAGTCAGACCAAAATTATAGATCCAGAGTGATCTTTAGGCAACAAAAGGTAGTGAATGAATGGAAAACCCCTTCTATTTATAACAAAATATTGAGTCAGTCTAGATATTGGTGCATAATTAAAATATTATTAACCAAATCAAGATCCAACCTTTATGAAATATTTTATTATATTTTTTTGAGGGAAAAATAATTTGACTTGGGTCAAATGCCTTTATTTGTAAATAATAAATAAATAAATGATTTATTTATCATTTTAAGGTTGTGGTTGTGTAATAATCAAATAAATAATGATTTATTTAATTATTTAAGGGTGATTTAGTCAAATTTAACAAGGAATATTATTTAAATAAGTTTTAAATAATTATTCCTAGAAAATAATAAGATAAATAATGATTTATCTAATTAATTTTCCTGTTTTGGGTTAAATATGACTAGGAATATTAATTAAACTTTTGTTTAACTAATTATTCCTTGAGAAAAATAAAAAAAATGTAGATTTATTTAATATTTCCTCCTGGGGTTTCCTGTTTAGACCATAAAAAACTTAATAAAGGTGGTTTACTAAGTTATTTTTCCTAGTGAAAGCAATTTTACTTAGGGTAAAGTTGGTCTTACATGGTGTACTTAGGTCCATCTAATAGTAACAGGTTAGATGACCAAAAAATGGTGTAACAGATTGCCCCCCAGTGTGCAAGAGTTAGGAGCTAATCGTATGACCAAAGTACATTGTAAGAACTCAATCACTATACACCGAAGGGAAAGCCAAAGAGAGATAAATATAAGGTAGAACAAAGAGCTAAAGGACTAGACCCTGAGGAGGCGAGACGTAAAGGTGTGAAAAGTCTCTTTTATGAGTGAGTACCTGTGCTATAGGCGGTGGGGGAGGCATACCTATGCTTGCCGAGACAAAGTACAAAGAATAAGGCATCGAGTAAACAAGGGACTGAACAATATAATACATGCTGGCATGAACATGAACCAAGTAAAAACATGATAATTAATCCCACATACATATTGTGCATGGGATAACAACCATGACTTATAAAATAATATCTGAGTACATGAGATACAAATACAACCCAAATGCCCTTGTAAACAGGAAAGGGCTCTAAAAATATGACTGATACATGCAAACAAAAAGGCACTGCAAGCGGCTGAGGCTGACATCATCAAATATTGGAGTTTCATCAAAGGCTGTAATGAAGAGGTAATCAAAGCATGTGGGGGGCCACCTGTAGGGCCACCCCCTCATGAGGGCCAAAAACATCTCTCACACACCCGCGAATCACCGGTATTAGCTGCTGCATCACTAAACCGTCAAGTATACAGATCTCGATCATGTTGAAAGGATTTGGAGCTAAGAAACAATCAAGTCAAAGGGAAATAAGGAGTCCCTTTTCCTGATCCAAGGCATCGAATAATATTGGAAGCTGGAACCAAGGTACACCGCCCTTTACACTTGTATTTTGGAATGAATGATCTGATGTCGACAGAAGGAGTTCTGCCATAGGTGAGGTAATAAGGGATCCTCAACTAAGGCACGAGAGAAAATAGTAGAGCAACTGACAGACTGACACCAGGGATGATGACTAAGTGGGGTGTACTGAGTGGTGGACGAACGACCTCCCTGGTTAGAGACTAAAGGGCGTGGATGACCTGGAGATAGTAGGAATGAAGACCATAATGTGCGACATGAGAGAGGAACCAAGCAAGGAAGGATGGAGGACTATAGCGGGATACAAAGGGACTCGGGATAACTCCGTGAATACGATGATGACTCAACTCGAATGCTCTAAACAAGGGTGACTCAATGATGCTGCCACACAGAAAAGGTCCAATGGGGACCATGAAAACATGAGTACATGATGGTTACGCACGATGAAAACCGAAACGAGCGTGAACAAGTATGAAGGTAAAGTGGTGACCCAAATACAAGTGTTGCATGTGAAGGAATTCAATTTTGAGGGGTAGTGAAGTGACCCTTCTTGGACGAAATGTGTCCTGGTGAAGTATCAAATTATAGAATCATGAGATGGCTATCTAAAAGAAAGAAAACATGCATTTCCAGTACGAAATGCTAAGGGTAATATTTCTTAATATGGAGTGCATTGCGAGGATTGGGAAGTGGATGGCCTTCAAAATACTCTAAGAGATATGCCCCCTTACCTAAATCCTTACTGATGATGTAAGGTCCTAGCCATGATGAGTCAAACTTCCCATGACCAAGGACATCATGGGCCTGGTCATACACCAGAACAAGATCACCTTCATAAAAAGTACAAGGGTGGACTTTTCAGTCATACTGAGCTTTGGTATGTTTCTTAGCCTCTTCGATGGTCTGTAATGCAGCACAACGGTCTTTGGAAGCATGCTCAAGCATGATAAGTCACTATTCTAAAGGTTGGGTGTCATGGAGAAGTTCGACGGCTAGATGAAGGGAAGGGATTTCACACTCGATCGGTATGACTGCCTCCTTTCCAAAATCAAGGTGGAAAGGAGTAAAGATGGTTGCATTTTCAATATATGTTCTACAAGCCCACAAAACAGGGAAGAGCATAAGGTTCTAGTTGGTTTTGTGCTTATCCACTCTCCGTTGAAGCATAGTTTTAAGGATTTTATTGACTGCTTCAACTTAGCAATTATCTTGGGGGTAATGGGAGGAGGAATATTGGTTCTCAAAACCCAATAGTGAGGATGTCTCATGCCATATCTCATCTTCAAAATTTCTACCATGGTCATAGACCAATTGTTTCAGAACTATGAATCGAGCGATCACATGGTTAAAGAGAAAGAGGGCTGCAGTAGCTGCCGTGTTGTTAGATTTTGGCATGGCCTCAACCCATTTGGTGAAATAGCAACCTCCACGATGATATACTTGTGGTTACCAGTAAATGACGGTCGACACTCCATAAAGTCTATGGCCCACTTACAAAAGGGACTAGCTGAGATGACATGATAGAGAGGAGCCAGAGGGGCTCGTGCCTTAGGGGAAAAATGTTGGAAATTGGAACATTACTTGACTACCTCAATGCAATCACCGAAGAGAGAAGGCTAGAAGTACCCAGTGTGCATGATTATCTGGGTAGTTTCCAGACCAGATAGGTGGCCACCACAAGCACCACTATGACATGCATTGAGGACTTGCTCTACTTCAGCTTGTGTGATACAATGATGAAGGACAGAATCTACACTGCACCGATAAAGGTCGTCACTGATAAGAAGGTAGCAGGGGGCTTGGTGTTGGATAAGTCGCCAAGCATTACGGTCAAGATGGAGGGAAAACTTTTGGGTTCGTAAATAAGTAAGGATGTCACCATACCAAGGATCATCGGTAGTAATGGAAAACAAATGTTCATCAGGGAAATTATCATTAACTGAAGGATCCTGCGTACCGGTAAGTAGTTTGGAAATGAGTTCAGTGAGGGCTAAACCTTTCTTACTTTTTGGTGTGACAAAATCAACATCAAATTCCTAGAGGATAATGATCCAATGGGCGTAATTCCCATTGATGATTCGACGAATCAATAGGAAGGCCATAGGGTTGGAATTAGTCATGACCTTGGTGGAATGCATGAGGATGTAATGACTTGAGTTTTTGGACCAAGAACACGATAGCCAGTGCTAATTTCTCTTCATGTGAGTAGGATACAGGAGGTCCTACCCATTTTTTACTTACATAATAGATAACATGATCAATTTCATTGTCATCTTCCTGAATAAGGAATCCAGCGACTGAGTCGGTGGAAGCGGAGATATACAGGATGAAATCCCTATCAAAGTCAGGGTTACAGATCAAGGGATTAGATGTGAGAGCATGTTTCAGGGTGTTAAAAGAATCTTGGGCATAGGAATCCCACGCAAAAGGGATGTTAGAGCGGAGGAGTCTAAGGAACCCATGCACGGTGGTGGCATAGTCAGGTACGAACCGGCGAAGGAAATTAGCTTTGTCTTGGAGGCTATGTAACTGGCGTAAAGTATCAGGGATAGGAAGCTCAAGGATGGCTTGAAATTTCAATGGGTCAAGCGTGATACCATATTTAGACACAATGAAGCCTAGAATATGGTCAGTAGGAACACAAAATACACACTCCAAGTAGGTTGAGGCGAATATTACACTTGTGACATTGGAGAAAGATTGTATGCAAATCATGGAGGTGTTGCACCCAATGTTTATAACGTGTAGTGAGGTCATCTAAATAAGCAAGGATAATGTGAGCCAGGTCATGAAAACAGTAAGACATAGCCCATTGAAAAGTAGCTCCAGTGTTTTTAAGGCCGAACGGCATGAATCGATAGGCAAAGGTTCCGCACAAACTAATGAACATAGTCTTATGTTGATCAGCATGATCGATAAAAAAAAATTTGTACCCGAAGAAACCATACATAAAGGATTGAACCTTGTGCCCCACACACTCATCAATGATTTGGTCAATGAATGGTGTGGGGAAGTTGTCTTTGGAGCAAGCTTTGTTTAGGTCGCAAAATTCAGTGCAGATATGGATGGTGCCTTGTTTCTTGAGAATGGGAACCGGATTGGACACCCAAGTGGTGTATTCGATGGGATAGATAAAACCAACCTACTTGAGCTTATCGATTTTGGCTTTGACAACCTCTCATCTGGAAGGATTAATGGGTCTCAACTTTTGACAGATAGGATTGGCATCGGGCCATGTATTGATATGGTTTTCGACAATGGAGGGATCAAGTCTAGGCATTTCTGAATAGGACCAGGTGAAAAAATCATGTAATTATTTAAATATCTTTGTGTAAGCCTCAACCTCTTCTGGGGTGAATTAGGCGCCCAAGGTGATATTTTCTTCTACCCCTGGTTTTTCAGAAATGTTGATTTTAATGGTAGGAGAGATATTGGCAATATTTCCTTCTTCAAAAGCATGAGGTGTAAGGATGGGATTTCTAAACCAATGGGCTTCATCAAGAATGAAGTATTTAGTCTCCACAGCATATTGGTCATGGGACTGCTGTGGGAGGAATTATTCGCGGTGGTGCATATCATCGCACGGAAAGTAAGGATTAGTCATGGCTTCCATAATGTCTTGATCTGCATGGAAGATAGGATGATTGGAGGAAGGGAGACCACCTGATGCGGTAGAGCTACCTGACTCATCATCATGTGAATAAAGTCTCACATGCGCAACGTCAGGGGGGATGACGGAAGAGTAAGAAAATAAGGGATCTATCGATGTTGAGCCCAGGGTGATCGCTAAAGGGAGGTTAGGCGAAACATCAAGGGAAGTCTCCAAGGGGACTTCCACCAAGGGTCTCATGGATCATGATAGGTAGAAAATGGTGGTCGAAGACTCTGTCATTTCAACATCGGGAGGGGAAATGTCAATGGGAGTAGGAAGATCCTCTGGTTCTACCGAAGCAGAACTCACAAACAAGTGAGAGGTTAACTTGTCATGCTTGGCCTAAAATTGGTGAAATGCTACCAAAGAGGAATGATACTCTTCAACGCAGGGACAGAGGTGAGTGTGGTGGCCATGGAAATCTCATAAATCACAAGGGTTATTTGTGCACAAGGATTTGAGTTTCAGGACTGAATCAGGCATAGTGACGTAAACCTCAGGGATATGAGACTCTGGAAATGTCTCATTGACCATGGACTTGAGGTGAGGCAACTTGGGACAAGTATGGGTGGCATGACCGACAACATCACACAAAGTGCACTGGATAGTACATTTTGGTGGCTGAGGAGGGGCAAGGTTTGTCGAGGTGGCATTATCTTCAGTTGCCTTCTTGCTGGCTTTGTCCCTGTTACACGAAATTGTCGCAACAGGAGGAGGTTCCTATTGAGGTGACTGAGGCACTGTAGCAGCAGGAGAAGTCATAGGGACTAGTTAAACTAGGGTCAAAGAAAGATAAGGTTTTGGTTGAACAGGCAGGATAGAGGTTGGGGGATCGGTACCAGATAGGAATCCCCAAGGTCAAGTTAGGAAGAGAGAGGGTAGCCATCACAACTACTGAATACACTACAGGAGGGAAAGCTAGGAACGATATCTGATCGAAGGGGTAATGGCTAGGTGGGACGACCATTCCAGGAGGGTAGAGAGGTTCATGGATACCAAATGTAGGTGAAGGGCCAGGAGGAGGTGGTATAGAAGGATGAATTGAAGGGCTAGGAGTAGGCTGCGGAGGGCAAGGTTTCTGACTAGTTGAAGTGGGAAGCTTGAGGGATGTCCGAGACGATTGCATCATGCAAACATTCAAAGAGCTAGGATCAGAGACAGGAGGAGGAAGACTAGGGAATGTACCAAAAAAATAGGTGTCTTTGTAGACTCCAGGTGAGACACTGGTCAAAGGATCAACGGTTTTCTTACTGGCCACTGAAGAGATGATGGACTCAGGGGAGGTTTGAGTCTTTCATTCGTAATATGTCAGCTGGTCAATGGTGAATATCTTTCCGTTATGAGGGAAGGACATCTTGTGGTGAACCGCAGATGTGGCAACAAACATTGTATAGGTGTAGCTATGACCCAATAGAATGTTTCAATCTAAGGGGGCATCTAAGACTTCTATGTCAACACAAACAATCTTGCCTACAAGAGTAATAGGGAAATTGTGGAATAGGCCAATGGGCTGGGAGGCATGGCCATCCCACACTCAAACAGTGATCATGGAAGGAACCACCTCAGGTGATCCGAGTTTCTTTCAAACCAAAGCAGACATCACAAAGGTGGATGCCCCCTAATAAATGATACACCGGTAAATGTTGGCATTTGAGATCTTGAATGGGATTTGGAAGGTGACGAAAGTAGGAAGAGGAGGATGTTCTGGCTGGTCAACATCAAAGAAAATCAATTGATCATTGGAAGGATCTACAGTGCCCATGGCACATAGTAGAGCATTTCATTGTGAAGGGCACGATTGGAGTAGTTCCAGCTTTGAAATGGCAGCAGGAGATTGTGCCAAATCATGTACTATACTATATGAATGGGAAGCTTTGCTAGAAGCAGGATTTCAACGTAGTGGTCCCTTAGGGATCTTGGTATGAACCTCTGCCTTAGGCTGAGGGACCTACAAGGGACCATTAGGTGTCAAAACAGGCTCTGTAGAGATCGAAGGAGGTGTCTTGGGGACAAACGTAATAGGAGGCTTGTTGTATTGATGGGACCGTGTCTCAAGATTGATATCTACAGTTATAGGTTGGTCAGAATTCATCATGAGAATTTGGTAATCGAGGGTACCAGATGGAAGAGGTTGGGTGGCCACCTGACCTTCAGGTGGTTGGGTAGCCAGAAATCCTTGCTGAGAGAAAGGATTAGTAAACACAACCGATAGACTTGGTGCAACACTGGGAGTGATGGAAGGGGAGGCTTGTTGTCCTCACAATGTTTCTTGAGACTCCCACATCTGCTTCATTTGTGGTAAAAGAGGACAATCGTGTGTGTAATGACCATAAAAACCACAACAAGAATAAGGTTTGTTCGTGCGAACTGGCCTGTCCTGCTTGGGATGAGTTCCCTATTGCTGGTTAGCGGTGTTAGGTGCATTATTTTGAGGATTAGGTCTAAGATTACCGGGATCAAATTGATTTTGAGTGCCTTTCCTGTTCTTTTTGGAAGGAGGAGGATTATTCGCGCCCTGCTGTGCATACACCTACCCCTGAGGGGGCGGTGGTTGTTTTTGTGGGGGTTGGTAAGGGAAGGGAGGCAGAGGTGCTAATGCTGGAGGAGCTGGAGCACTAGGCTGTGGATACAAATAATAAGGAATTTGGATAACATTGTGGTGAACAGGAGGTTGGGAAAAAGGAGGAGGCATGCTGTATCCTGGATACATGCTATCAGGAGGGGGAAAAGTGCAAGAGGTGTTGGCCCCCCCTGAGGAAAATCATAGCCCATGAGAGGCTAAGTGCATGGATGAGAGAGAGCTCCAATGATACCATCGGTGGCATGAGATTCCCCCAGTGCATTGGCACCGTCGGGTCTACGAAGATCAGGTAGAGCGGTATAAACATAACTCGACTAAGCGTAGATCAGGTCATATTTTAACACAATTTGGAGAGCGGCTTCTTTGATTTGAGGGAAATGTGATGTGAAATATTTGCTGATAGTAGGAAAGAGAGATATAAGGAACTAGTCCATGAAGACACGGTCTTCGAAGGTAGGGGCTCGACATAGGCTCTTTCTTCTCTGCCATTCCTAGACATGATCGGATAGGCAGGTTTAGGAATATTGACTGAAAGAACTCAAGAGTTCAGTACCAGTGTCATAACGAAGGGGAAGCTGGAAATAAGACAGAAAAGCCTGAGCAAGAGTCACAAAGGTGGTATGAGAGGATGAGGGCTGATCAACATACCACTTAGAAGCTTCACCTGTAAGCGTAAGTTGGAACAACCGAAGACGGATAGATTCATCGGTAATGGAGTTACATGAACACCATATGTGGAAAGATCAAACATGATTTGTAGGATCTTCTCCAGCAAAGCCTTCAAAATTTGGGATTTCGGAAGGAACCTTGGTCGGCATAGCAGCCAACTAGCATCATGGTGTATAGGGCCATTCATCAACTTGTTAAAATCAGAAAGACTGAAGCCTGCCCTATACAGGAGCAAGGGAGCATCCAAAGAAGTTTATGTTTCGGTCCCACTAGTAGTATTCCCAGCATTAGGGCTAGGGCTACCACCAGTGTTAGGTCCTGAACTAGACATAGTGAAGGTGACAGGAGGAGAATCGGGGGAAGAACCAAAGGGGAACCTAATGAACCAGAAGAGGAGTCGGAGTGCGAACTCGGTGGATGACTAACTTGAATCCTACGTGGAGGAGTAAGTCTTCCTACCGGAAACTGAGGATGAAGGCCAAGAAGTCTCCGGGATAAATGCCTTGGTGGCGCAATGATGATGACACAAACATGGCACAAAGGAAAGAGAGACCAACAAGGGAAGAGAGGTGCAAGATAAGCTGATTACAATATCGAAACAAGGGCAGAGAGGTGTAGGATCAGTTGATTTCAATGTTAAAGTATTTTCTTGGCAGTGTTAACCAAGCTCTTCTTCACTTAGGGTGTGTGTGTAAAGTGTGTAAATTTTAATTTTTAAACCCAGAAGTTTGTAGAGAAAAATAAAAGTTTGTTACAGTATAACTATAAATAAACCTACAGATAATAGTATATGAAACTGAAATAACAGAAAATAAAGAGCTAATAATGTAATAATCTAAACCCAAGGAGGTGGGCCTCTCAACAAGTAGTCTGTAGGTGGGCAAAAATCTAGTCAAAACACACCAAAATATCCAATATATCTAAGGTCGGGAGGGACAGGGATCTAAAGGCCAGATCTGCTGGAAATAGGTGCAGAAAAAAAGCAAAAAATCAAAGGAAAATTTGTGGTAAATGAGGTGGCAAAAGGCTATAACCTAGAGGGAATCGGAGGGGAACCTAGTGGAAAACCCAAAAAAAACAAAAAGGAGGTCATTTGGATGGATAAATAGCCAATATAAAGTGGATCTGAATGTAAGGTATCATATTTGAAAAATGGCCGAACACTTTGAGAATTTTAGGCAACCTGCAGCTGCTAAAACTCTTCCACAAAATGTGGAGGATACTGAAGCCTAAGAGGGCAAGGTTCCCACTTATATGAGTAAAATAGAATAGGTGCAGGTAAAAAATGGGCAGAGATGGAGGTTAGACAACCCTGAATAGAGGCCCAAACAAACCCAGAAAACTTTCTAAAAAAATTTCGCAAAAAGGTGACGTCGCAGTTTCTGACCTATTTCTTGCTGAGGTCACATATTTTGGGTATTTTCCCATGTCCTGAAGCTCTAGGTCGCAGGTTTAGGGAAAAAAAACTACGACCTTCACTTCCAACACTCTCGGGAGCAGGTTTCAAGAGAATGTATCATTTTAGCTGCGGCTGATGTCTATCACCGGTGCAATAGGTCTGAAAACACACAAAAGTTAGAATTTTTAATGTTTTAGGGTTTTATAGGTTAAAAACAACATCAAGAAAATCAAAACAAGAAGTTGTAGAGAAATCCTAAGGTTTGATGCAGCTGGATATGCAGGGATCTGAAAAACGACAACGGTCATAATCGTAAACCCATGTGGAGTCGCCAGTTGTTAGTATGAATCTTAATTGCAAGTGTACGAAAAAAGACCACTTTAGTTGTGCATAACAAATAGCCCTAACAGAAAAGATGCCTGCCAATATATTCGGATCTAAAATTAGGTGGTCAAGATAAATGTTGCAAAAATATAGATCTATGCATCAAAAGACATTAAGTAGTAAATAAAAACGAGATTTACTCCATGCATCCAATAGACAAGACAAAAATATGTTGAATGAATTTTATATTAAGGGCATCTGGGAGGAAAAAATAGAAGGATGTTACCAGTTCTTCTCAATGGGATGTGTTCTTGTAAGTCCTCAGCACTTCAGATATAAAATTTCTCTCTCTTGATGGTGTAGAAAACCTAGACAAAAATGGAACTCAAATTGAGTTCACAAGAAAAATCATAGAAAAATATGACAATGATGGTGGATCAAAGTCTGACCAGAAGTATGGATCTAGAGTGATATTTAGGCAACAAAAGGTAGTGAATGAATAGAAACACCCTTCTTTTTATAACAAAATATTGAGTTAGTCTAGATATTGGTGCATAGTTAAAATATTATTAACCAAATCAAGCAGAGTGAGGGGAAGGGGAAGGGCCCAAGGCCACTTCACTTCCAGAGGAAGATGTGAAAATAATTATATACAACGTACATTTCCATTATAGGTCATTATTTCATCGATAGGAAAAGTTGGTTCTATAAAACCTATCCCCCATGAGTAACCGCTACTTAACCTATCCATCAGATCCAACTTTTATGGAATATTTTATTATATTTGTTTGAGGGAAAAAGAATTTGACTTGGGACAAATCCCTTTATTTGTAAATAATAAATAAATAAATGATTTATTTATCATTTTAAGGTTGTGGTTGAGTAATAATCAAATAAATAATTATTTATTTAATTATTTAAGGGTGATTTAGTCAAATTTAACAAGAAATATTATTTAAATAAGGTTTAAATAATTATTCCTATACACTAATAAGATAAATAAGGATTTATCTAATTAATTTTCCTGTTTTGGGTTAAATATGACCAAGAATATTAATTAAACTTTTGTTTAACTATTTATTCCTTGAGGAAAATCAAACAAATGTAGATTTATTTAATATTTCCTCATAGGGTTTCCTATTTAGACTATAAACAACTTAATAAAGGTGGTTTACAAAGTTATTTTTCATAGTGAGAGCAATTTTACTTAGGTAAAATTGGTCTTACATGGTTTACTTAGGTCCATCTAATAGTAACAAGTTAGATGACCAAAAAATGGTGTAACATCTACATAGCTTCGGTGGAGGCTAATGGAGATAAGTATTGCATCTATCATTTGAATGGTTCCATGGAGTCACTTGAATATAGTGGAAACTTGTAATATGTAATATGAATATAGTCATTATGATGTAATATGTTGTCCTTGATGGCAACCTACTCGATGAAGTTGTCCTTCATGGAAACCTGTTTGATGATTTTCATTTTGATAGAAACCTATTTGTTAGAGAGGTAAAATGACATTTCTATAGGTCAGTTCAGATGTGACAGATAAAAGAATTCTAGTAAGTGCCAAAGAAATACAACAGGAAATATTTCTCAATGTATACGCAGGTTTGATGAAATCAACCCGCATACATATGCTACTTGGTATATAGGAAACCCGCATATACATCTAGAATTAGAATACATGCAGTTTTTATGAAGAAAACTCGTGTACACACATGTGTATGAAGAAGCCAAGTCGTGTATAACTTGTGCACTCTGAATTTATGATACCAGTGGGAATTACTATGGTATTAGCCCATAGTATTGAGCATTGTATTGTTTATTTGATTCCGTCTAAGAATACCATCGGCAGTTGTGTGTTTTTGGCTCATGGTATTGGTAAAGGCTAAATCTATATAAGGAGAAGAAGATCATAGTGCATGTGTGTGCATGTGTAAGGGTTGTTACTAAATACTTCTCTTTGAAGTATATCTGCATGGGATGAACTCTATTTTATTGGTAGATTTGAATCTATGATGCACCCTTGGATACAATGATGGATGAGGATCTCTAGACCTGAAATGACTATGTAACTACATGATCTAATTATGAGATGTTTGAATCTGTGAGCAGGTGTATGTTTGCTGAAGTGAAGTAAATAAATATGGGTAAGTTTATAGATATGCATATTTCTTCAATAATAACATTTACATATCTATACGCTAGTTCTTCACAGTGAATGTGCGTATACACTCGTCTTTCTCTTAGGCAAAGCGCGTATGGAAGTCAGGGTTTTCTTAAGCTTGCTAGAGAGGTTATCTATTTATTGCTTCTTTATTTCTGTTGTCTGTCAATGAAGTATTCATGTAGATCTAGGTTGTTTGAATACTGTATATGCTACTAAGTTTAATATATAATCAATGAGTGAGTAAATATGTTTAATGATGACTGACTGATTAAGGGTTTTTCAATACTAAAAATATATCTGAATGAAAGCCTCAAATTTGGTTCTGAGACTGATCATATTCTGTAAATTCATTGTTCTCAGATCTATACACAGGTTGGTGTGAAGGAAAGTGCATGTACACGTGGGATCAGTAAGTGAAGTAGCTTATGTATTTTAAGATAATGAATGATCAGGGTTGAGATTGATTCTGCATACTAATTCTGAAATCTGGGTTTATTAATGTGTTCTGGTTACAGTGATCTCACTGTTCAGATTGAAGTTTGGGTTAAGGTTATTATTGATGATATATATGATTATTTATGTCAAAGATGTGGCATCCAGTGTCAAAATTGATGAAACATGGTCTGTAGTGGTTCTGAGGGTTGAAGCCTTCAGTGTGGAAGTAGAATCTTCCTGCCAGTAGAAGCTAGTGTTATGATTAGGGGGTTGAAGCTCCATTTTAGTAGTGGTTGGTAAATGATATCAGGGGGTTGGAGCTCCCTTCCAGTAGTAGCTAGAGAATGAGAGAAATTTTCAGCCTTCTGCAGGTAGATGCCTTCTTACTCATATGAATTTCTATCTGTAAAATATTGTAAGCATTTTTCCATATAATAAATATTGAATACATAGACAACAACAACGGTGGTTTTATCCTGAATTGGGTTTCCACCTTATAGCTTGGTGTTCATGTGTGATGCTCTTGTGTGACTATTTATTCTGTTATTACTGCACATATTTATTGCTTAACTATCTGATGCATAACTGATAAGATGGATAAAAAAATGTTTCAGAAATATTATCTAACAATAAATGTATCTCAGTATACACAAGTTTCTGTTAGTGTATCCATGTACATGCGCTAGTTGGGCTAATCAAAGTCACTTATAGAAACCAGTAAGAGAAAAGTAAAAGATTTTGATCGTTTACAATACCAATTCATCCCCCTTCTCAATATTTTTCCCAAAAATTTGTATCAGAGCAAGTCCTTCTGAAGAAGCTTGATCGCTAGAAGGAATTTCAGCTAAGATGAGAAATCAAGATGGCACGACATCTATCAGGCCTCCTCTCTTCAACGGAAACAATTTAATCTTATGGAAGATAAGGAAAATATCCTATATTCAGTATCTTGGAGAAGATGTATGGGATATAGTTGAAGGAGCTTATCAATATCTAGCTTCAGTTCCAATAGATCTAGCAGCAAGAAAGAACTATGAAACCAATGCAAAGGCGATCAATGCATTATTGGGAAGTTTGACTGAATCAGAATTTGTCAAAGTCATGCAGTTGAATGCAGCAAAGGAGATATGGGACAAAATCATTCTGAGCTATTGAGGTGATGCCAAGGTAAAAAGTGTTAAACTCCAAAATATCAGAATTCAATATGAAAATCTTAGAATGCATAATGAGGAAAGCACTGCCAGTTTCTTTTTATGTCTAGATGATATTGTAAATTGTATGAGAAATCTAGCTGAAACCATAACTGTCACTGCTCTAGCAGAAAAGGCTTTAAGATCTCTAACTCCAAAATTTGAGTCAAAAGTGTCTACTATTGAAGAGAAGAAGGATCTACAAAATCTTAGTATTGTTCAACTTCATGGGATTCTGACTGCATGTGAAATGAGGAAAGGAGGTCCATCTGAAGTCAAAGAAGTTGTCTTTAGAGTTGCTGCAAAAGGAAAGGAAGTATAAGAACAAGAAGGATGAAAGTATGTTTCAGAAGAAGATGAGATAAATTTTGTAAAGAAGCTACAACTTGGCACTGGAAGGTTCAAAGGTAAGCTTCCTTTTAAATGTTTTTCTTGTGGAAGAGTTGGTCATTATGCTGCTAAATTTCCCTATAAAGATAATCATGAAAAGGGAAATGATGTGGAAAAAGGAAAAAAGAAATGGTTTATCAATAGAAAAATCTATTATACTCATGAAGATAGCGATGGTCTATCAAATAGTTAAGGAGAAGAATCTGATCAATATATTAGAATGTTCATGGCTTTTGAAAAAAACTCTAGTGAGGCTAAATATAATTTTATGGATGCATTAGAAGAAAATGATTTTCTTTAAGAAATAAATCATCTCAAAATATGTTTGGAAGAAAATAAAGTTTCCATAGATACTCTAAAGAATCGGCTTATAGAAAAGGAGAAACACAATGAGAAATTAGAATGCGAAATAGTAAGTCTAAGAAAGGAAATTGAGAAAGTGAAAACTTTAAATCTTAGATTTTCTAAAGGATCTCAAACCTTAGATGAAACTATCAAGGTACAGTGCTCTCCTCTTGTAAATACAGGTCTTGGATATATCAGAGAATCCTCCTATTATTCAGCACCAAGATATCTAAGTGCAACTAAAGCCAGCCGACAGCATTTTGTCACTCAGAAAAAGAACAAAGAGACTACCCAGGTAAAGCATGAACACTTCAATTCAATGAAGAAAAATAACAGAAATATCAATCAACAGGTAAACATAAATAGAAGGTTTCATGATCGCAAAAATTTCTTATCTAAAGGACAATATGTGTTGCATACAAAACCATCATGACCAGAGAATCTAGAATGATAAGAAATGAGACTTGAGTAAAGAAGAATAATTCCAACAACTTTTCTCCACTTCAAGGTGAAATTGAATGTTCTTATTGCAATAACATTGGACATGAAGAATCTAAATGCAGGAGCAAACTTCAGCCAAAAGAACATATACCCACAAATTCAAAGGTATGGATAAATAAGGATTCACAGGTTGAAAGTTTTGGCATAGTATTATTTGCAGAAGGAGAAGAAAATAAATCGTACATTGATAGCAGATTCTCAAAACACATGGCAGGTGATAAAAATAAACTTCTTTCATATAATGCATTAGAGAAAGAAAAGAATGTTACTTTTGGAAATGACTCTACTGCTATCATTAAGGATAAAGGTTTTGTGTTTCTAAAAGAAAAGGTTAAAGATAACAATGTTATGTATGTGGATTGGTTAAAGCATAACTTGTTGAGTGTAAGCCAAATGTGTGATCAAGGAAATGAAGTTGTCTTTACTTCAAAATAATGTGTAGTACGTGAACTTGACATAGGAAAAACAATAATAAAAGGAACTGGAACACCAAGAAATCTGTATATATTGAAAGGTGGCCAAGAGAAATGACACTTAGGTAAATCTATAGAAAATTGGTTATGGCACAAAATATTGGGACATTTGAGCTTCTCTCAAATAAGAAAATCTAGTAGACTCAAAGTTGTCCGTGATCTTCCCAGCATCACTCTCCCTGAAAGTACCATATGCAAATCATGCCAATTTGGTAAGCAAACTAGTGTGCAATTCAATGACAAATAAGGATCAACAAGTAAGACTCTTGAACTTATACATACTAATCTATGTGGTCGTATAAGGAAAAGGTCACCTCGTCGAGAAAAATACTATATTTTATGTATTGATGAGTTCTCTAGAATGTGTTGGATCGGTTTACTAAAACTTAAAGATGAAGCATTTGAAAAATTTAAGATATTCAAAGCTTTGGTTGAAAATGAAGTAGATATAAAAATAGAATGTCTTAGATCTAGCTGAGGAGGAGAATATATATCAGATGAATTCTTTAATTTCTGTGAACATCATGGCATAAAAAGAATTTTTTTTGTAGCTGGAACCCCACAACAAAATGGCGTGGCATAAAGAATGAATAGAACAATTCAAGAGATGGCTCGTGCTATGCAATATGAATCTAGAGCTTCCGATACATTTTAGGTAGAAGCAACACATACTACAATAAATATTATTAACAAGGCTCATGTTCATGTGAACAGTGATAAAACATCTTATGAGCTTTGGTATGGTAATATTCCCACTGTAAAGCATTTTAGAGTTTTTGGAAGCAAATGTTTTATCAAGAACAATGATGAAAAACTTGGTAATTTTGAGCCTAGAGTAGATGAAGGAATATTTTTTGGTTACTCTTCTAGAAGTACAACATATAACTGTTACAATAAAATAATTTGGAATATTGTTGAATGTATTGATGTTGTAATTGATGAGTCTCTCACAGCTCCTAAAAGGGAAATAACAACAAAAATGAAGATGATGATCATGTATATTTTCCCTCATCAAATATCAAAAATATGGAAGGAGAACCTAATGAAGCACCAGAAGAAGATATATCTGAAAAAGCTCCATCCAGGTATGTTCTAAAGAATCATCTAGAATCTCAAATTTTGGGAGAAAAGGGATCAGGTGTCCAAACAAGAAGAACCCTTGTAGGATCCCCTAGCTATCTGGCGTTATTATCCACTATTGAACCACATAATGTAAATCAAACTAGTAAATATGAATTTTGGATTCAAGCCATGAATGAAGAACTTGATCAGATTGAAAAGAATCATACTTGGGAATTGGTTCCAAGACCTCATGATAAAAATGTTATTGGAAAAAAAAGGATATTTAAAAACAAGTTAAATGAAAATGGAGATGTTATTAGAAACAAAGCTAGACTTATTTGTAAAGGGTATTCTCAACAAGAAGGTATAGACTTTGAAGAAACATTTGCTCCTGTAGCTAGACTTGAAGACATAAGAATGTTTCTTGCTTTTTTCAAGTTTTCAAAAATTCAAAGTTTATCAAATGGATGTAAAATCCGCTTTCCTCATTGGTGATATATAAGAAGAAGTTTGTATAGAACAACCAGAATGATTAATTCAAGGAAATGATGAAAAACTTGTTTGCAAACTTAAAAAGGCTTTATATGGGCTCAAACTGGCTCCTTGGGCATCTTACTATCATCTTGACAAATATCTTCAAAAAGAAGGTTTCACAAAGGGATCTACTGAAAGTAACTTATACACAAAAATTGAGAATGATAAATGATTGATTATTGTTGTGTATGTTGATGACATCATTTTTGGAAGTAATGAAGATTCCATGAGTCAGAAATTTTCTTTTGTTATGCATCAAGAATTTGAAATGTAATTAATTTGGGAACTAACATATTTTCTTGGCTTACAAGTGCAACAAGCAACAAATGGCATATTTATGTCATAAGCAAACTATCTCAAGAAAATTCTGAAGAAGTATGGAATGGAAGACTGCAAACCTATGATTACTCCAATGGTAATTGGATGTAACCTCAGTTCTCATGATGATTCTCCCATGGTTAATCAACCAGAGTATAGATTCATGATTGGAGGTCTTCTTTATCTAATCGAGACAAGACCAGACATTATGCATGCAGTTGAGATTGTTGGACGATTCCAAGCTAACCCAAAAGAGTCTCACCTTCAGACTATAAAAAGAATATTCAAATATATATAAGGGAATCAATACTTTGGTCTATGGTATCCAAAGAATGTTCATCTCACTTTTCATGCTTACAAAGATGCAGATTGGACTGGAAATGTAGATGATCGAAAAAGAACTAGTGGTGGTGGATTATATATGGGGCCCCGATCAATCCCTTCATTCAACAAGAAACAAAGTTCTATTTCCTTATCTACAACAGAAGTAGAAATATGTGGCTGTCGCATCATGTTGCACACAACTTCCTTGGATGATGCAGACATTACAAGATATTCAAATCAAATGTTCACCTCCCATCTCCATTCTATGTGATAGTACAAGTGCCATCTGTATCTTGAAAAATCTTGTTCTGCATTCCAAGACAAGCACATTCCTATCAAATATCACTTTCTACGTGAACAAGTGCTTGAACAAAAGGTTAAATTGGAGTATGTTCCCTCGAAAGAATAAGTTGCAAATATATTTACTAAACCTCTTCCTAGGGAAGCATTTGAATATCTCAGATAGAAGCTGGGAGTTTTCTCTTCCTCTCTTATCAAATCTAATTAATTTCAGAATATTAAATTCGGTATGCTGGTTTCATAAATATGAATCGCGTATATACACTAGTTTCTCTGCATAAAACTGTGTATTATTTTTGCTGAAAAAAATTATCTAGGTCAGCTTTCAGAATAGTCTGTGGTGGTGTTGGGTAATCTCTGTTGTTGTTTCAGTATTCATCTTACTGTTCCTTTCTTTGATATTTATCTCCTTGATGAATATGCTTTGATGAATTGGTTGTTGAAGGTGTTTAGGATGCACAAGTTTAGGGGGAGCACCTGCCTTGTTGAAAAGGATGCATTGTTGGAATTCTGATTGGTTTTTGTGTTATGATATCATGTTTGAGATTATTTGGACTTGGTTATACAAAGTCATATATGTTATTTTATGAAAATTTCATGTTGAGACCTATGATGTAAATTTGTTATATTCAGTCATGTAAGGACTTGTTCACATTTGTAAACCCACTTGGTTGGGTATTTGAGTTAAATATGTAATTCCACTTGTCTGGATCATTGATGTAAGTATGAGTCCTTGGTGATAGGAATGGTCTTACTCAGTTGAGTTATAGAGTGATGTACTTCATTGAAAAACATGTCTAAAGATTTAGCATGAAATCAGGCGGAGCATGGTCAATACAATGCACATCAAATCTACAAAGCTCTTCTTTCTACAAGGAAAGAGAAACCTTAGTTTGCTATTGATTCACCCTTTACCCTTGATGTCAAAGGGGGAGAGTAACTTGGTGTTTTAATAATAATGTTTATGATTGATGTATCTATCAGGTATATGCAGGTTGTTGTGATCAAACACCAACATGTTTGCCATCAAGTCCAAAGGGGGAGATTGTTGGCGTTGTGATGTAATATGTTGTCCTTGATGGAAACCTACTCGATGAGGTTGTCCTTGATGGAAACCTATTTGACGATTTACCTTTTTATAGCAACATATTTGTTAAATATGAAAAAATGACATTTCTACAAGTCAATTCAGATGTGACAAAGAAAGGAATTCCAGTAAGTGTCAAGGAAATAAAACAAGAAATATTTCTGAATGTATACGTAGGTTTGATGAAAGAAACTCACGTACATATGCTACTTGGTAAATAGGAAACCTACGTATACATCCATAATAAGTGGATACACAGTTTTTATGAAGAAAAGTCACGTATACACGAGTTTATGAAGAAGCAAAGTCGCGTATACCTTTTGCGCTCTAAAATTATGATACCAGAGGGAATTACCATCGTATTAGCCCACAGTATTGAGCATTATATTGTTTATTTGATTCAATCCAAGAATACCTTTGGCAGTTGTGTGGTTTTGGTTCATGGTATTGGTAAAGGCTAAATCTATATAAGAAGAAGAAGATCATAGTGCATGTGTGTGCATGTGTAAGGGTTGTTACTGAATACTTCTCTCTGAAGTATATCTGCATGGGATGAACTATTTTTTATTGGTAGATCTGAATCTATGATGCACCCTTGGATACAATGATGGATCAACATCTATAGACCTGAAATGACTATGTACTTTCATGATCTAGTTATGAGATGTTTGGATCTGTGACCTGGCACATGTTTGTTGAAGTGAAGTAAATAAATCTGGGTAAGTTTATAGATTTTCATCTTTCTATAGTAATAACATTTAAAAATCTATACGCTAGTTTGTCACAGTGAACACACGTATACACGCGACTTTGTTTCATCCAAAGCGCGTATGGAATTTAGGGTTTTATGAAGCTTGCTGGAGAGGTTATTTGTTTATTTCTTATGTATTTTTTTTCCTCTGTCAATGAAGTCTTCATGTAGATCTAGGTTGTTTAAATACTGTATATGCTACTAAGTTGAATATTTGTTTAATGAGTGAGTAAATATGGTCAATTATGAATGACTGATTAAGGTTTCTGAAATACTGAAAAGATATCTGACTAAAATCCTAAGATCTAGTTCTGAGATTGATCATATTCTATAAATTCAGTACTCTCATATCTCTACGCAGGTTGGTGTGAAGGAAAGCGTGTATACACGCGGGATCAGTAAAGTGAAGTAGTGTATGTATTTTAAGATAATGAATGATTAGGGTTGATATTGATTCTGCATATTGACTATGCAATATGGGTTTATTATTGTGTTTTGGTTGCAGTGATCTCACTGTTTTGATTGAAGTTTTTGTTAAGGTTATTATTGATTATATTTATGATGAGTTGTGTTGAAGCTGTGGCATCTAGTGTGAAAATTGATGAAATGTGGTCTCCAATGGTTCTA
This sequence comes from Pinus albicaulis, assembly GCA_034641835.2. Classification (NCBI taxonomy): domain Eukaryota; kingdom Viridiplantae; phylum Streptophyta; class Pinopsida; order Pinales; family Pinaceae; genus Pinus; species Pinus albicaulis. The sequence goes on along the minus strand of CM076574.1, from coordinate 662,172,423 downwards.
AGGGTTGAAGCCTTCAGCATGGAAGTAGAAAATTCCTGCCAGTAGAAGTTGGTGTTCTTATCAGGGGGTTGAAGCTCCCTTCTAGTAGTGGCTGGTAAACGAGATCAGGGGGTTGGAGCTCCCTTCCAGTAGTAGTTGGAGAATGAGAGAAGGTTGCAGCCTTCTGCAGTTAGATTCCTACGTACTACTATGAGTATGCATCAGTACAATATTGTAAGAAGTTTCCAATATAATAAATATTGAAGATAGAGACGACAATAGCGGTGGTTTTCTCTGGAATTGGGTTTCCACCTTAAATCTTGATGTTCATGTGTGATGCTCTTGTGTGATGATTTATTATGTTATTACTACATATATTTACTGCTTGACTATATGATCCAGAACTGATAAGTAGGGTTAGAAATTTTTTCTGAAATTTTATCTAACAATAAATTTATCTCATTATACGCAATTTTCTGTTAGTGTATCCGTGTATATACACTAGTTGGGCTACTCAGATTACATATAGAAATCAGTAAGATAAAAGTAAAATATTGTGATTATTTAAAATACTAATTCACCCCCCTCAGCATTTTTCCCAACAAAGGGATCTCCTATCTAGTCAGGGTTCACTAAAATATGGCCACAGTTTAAAGAACACCTAAGGTGAAACTTTGGAAATGGTGAACTTATCCTCATTAGACATCCCGGTCTTCAGGGCTATCCACAGAAGTTTAACATCTTTAGGGAGTTGATCTCGCTCCTACATCGAAAAGGAATATGATTCAAGAGAAAAATTTTGGAGTGACAATAGGGAATACCGAAATGGCACATGGCTCGGCAGTTGGGTTTAACTGACTCTTTAAAGGAAAAATGGAACAAATACTGTGAGAGATTAAGAAGTATGGGTTTAGTCAGAGCTAGCAGGGGGGATCGGTTCAACTACGGAGGTCAACTATACAAAGGTCAAATAGTGATCTGAGAATATTACAAAGGTATGATGAAAATAATGGTGGGCTTGGAATGAACCTGTTGGTTCTAGGAACTATGGAAACTTAAAGTTTAGACTAAAATGATTATCTTCTTATGTTTGGTATGGAAGGACAAGAACCTCACCTAGAACAATTTACAAAGAAGGTGCATGAATATGCCAGGGGTTTGTAAAATTTGTGTGAGCACTGCTAAAGACAACACTCATATTTTTTATGACTGTCCTTCCTCTAGGATGGTCCAACAATCGATAAGAAAACAACTTCATATTTAGACCCCCTCATATGATAGCGCAAAGAAATTTTATTTATGGTGGTCAGGGAAAGGTAAAACCTTCCGGAACATTCCCATCATATATCACTGTTTCTTGTGGTGTACCAGGACTAGGTGATTCTTTGATGAACAACCAAGTACTCCAGATAAGGTAAGTAATCAGGTATTTCATATATGGGGAAACCTAAAGGTCAAACAAAAAACTCCTCTCGATCTATCAAAGAGAAGCCGACCACACGAAATTCACTACCCAGTTGTTTTCTTCAATGGGGTTGCTCAAAATAATATATGTGGTTTCAGCGCGTGGTTGATGCTCTCCCCAACCTGTCACTACAAAATTCATTGGTTTTGGGGTCATGGCACCAATATGAGGGTGGAGACTCTGGCACTTTGGCGTTTGTTTTGGTTTGCAAAAAAAATCTACCTTAACACACTTTCAGTATATGGGGACGCACAGGTCCTTATTGAACATCTGAATAAAGGCACTTCTCTGAATCCTGGTCAACTAGATGCATGGATGGAAAGAATAAAGTTTTTGCGCAGTAAGATCTCTACTATAACCTTCTCCCACATCTATAGAGAAAAGAACATATAGGTTGAGCATCTTTCTAAGAAGGGATTAACGGGAGATATAGTGAAATGCATTATGAGCTATATGAAGAAACTAGTCATGGAGCGAAGGGAACGGTAATATTTTTCTAATTTTCTGTTTGTGCAGGGTACTCAACTTCTAATTAGGGAGGTGCTCTTTTTTTCACATCTCTAGTCACTTCTTAGACTATGAAGAGGCCAATCTGTGGTCTCTTTTTTTTTGTGAAAAATAGAACTAAAAATCCGTTTATCTGGACTCTGCCTAAAAATCGGAGGTCATCATCTATCTTCGATGAGAATGGAACTAACACAGACATGATAGTTTCAAAGAGACTGGAATTTGGTTTCTCCACCGAATTTTTTGATGATATAGTAACTTTTTTTTGTAAAATCTTAGATAAACTTTTCTCACACCTATCTAAGAATATCACAGTCTATCACCTTGAAATTTTTATATGTAAAGGAAATGGGAACAAACTCTCATGTAATTTTTGATGTATTTTTTGAAGAAACAATAAGAATTATGTGTTAGTACTCAATATAAAGCAGTTGTTTTTTCTACTGAAAAAATATACATGTGCAATGGAAACTTGAAAAAAAAGTGTAATCTTCTCTACACATCACCTAAAAATACGTCGCTATGGAATTTGAAGTAAAATTCTAATCTCCATTGGTGAACTTCTTCAAATTAATGTCGTTTTATCGTCTCCATAGAATGCTACTGCATCATATATATTTGGGGTAAAAATGTGAAGTTGGGTTACACTTTTTTCCCTTTTTTGAGAAAAAACATTCATTTTTTTTCAGTTCTTCAACTTTCTGCAAGCTAAAACAAATTTTCTGTTTAGAATTTCATTTTGCGATAAAAAAAAAAGTTGTCAGAAATTTTGTTAGCTTTCTATTACTTATTTTTTGGAATTTTTTTATACACATTTTTTATGTCAACTTACAATTTCTTTGAGTGTGTGTTTTTTAACAATCAACGAATTCATAAGAAGTCATGTCAATACGAAATGTTGTATTCTTTGAAAATTTTTATTTTTGAGAAACAAATGTGTTACAACAATATAGAGAAAGTCTACTTTGGTTTCTTCATATTTACAAAGCCAATGGATGAATATCATAATTACTAGAATTTTTTGAACTGGTCCAATATGAAAAACTGCATATTTTGAATATGTTTCACGACAGAAGAAATTTCTTAACATATAAGTTATAAACTAAAAATATAAAAGCTATCCATTAGAGACAATGGACCATTGTAATGTACGATAATTTTTTCAATATTTTTTACAATGTATTTTGGAAGATACAGAATTTTGATTTCACTGAATCACAATGACCTTCAGAAATTGTTTACATCCGTTTTATTACAAATTTAATTAAAATTAGTAAATATTTATGAAATTACATGAAAGTTATATTTCCTGAAAGTAGATTCAATTCTTAAAATGCGTGTCTTGGTTTCGACACTTAATTCATATTTTTTCATGGATTTTAGTCAATCTGAATTTGCAGAAACGTATTTAGGGCTTGGCTCTGCATCATTGGTGACGCGTTAGTTCAGCCGAACTCTTAAACAAAGTTCATCCAAACTATTTTTTTCACTGATGGCATGTTAAATCAGATGACAAAGTAGTTCGGCCAAACTATTTATTAAAAGTTCGGCCCAACTTTTACTTAACTTTCCGTCGGCCAGAAAGTACTGCCGAGCCCCCCCCAAAAAACATTTCGCTGAAATATAAATTTCCGTGAAACCATTCATTATTTTTGTATATCTCACACCTTTGGTTTGATTTTACAGCATATTTCGCACCTTTGGTCTGATTTTACAAAATTATTGATCTGATTTTGGAAAGAATTGTTTTGGGTTTAAGGACTTTTCTTGGAAGTACATTCAAAGGACTTCAAAGGACTTTTCTTTGAGACACATTATTTTTGTACATTTGATCTAATTTTGCAAGGAATTTTTTTGGGTTTAAAGAATTTTCTTGGAGGTATGTGATACAGTTTTTTGGCCTTCTTTGTTTATTAAAGTATGGATATGGGATTAATTTTGAAAGGACATCTTTTGGTTTTGGGTTGAAGTAAATCTTTTATAATGATTTTTTTAAAATGACCTTTTCTGTAACTTTCTAAAGGAAATTTTTTTTGTAGGACTTGGAAGGAAATATTTTGAACTTCATTTCATTTTTATAAGACATTTTTTTCTTGAATTTTTTAAAGTGTTTTGGATTGGAGTATGTATTTTTTGCAAAAAACTTAAAATGAGTTTTCTTTAAATTAAATCTTTGTGATGTTTTTTTTAATTTATTTTTTGTCTAAATTTTTGAAGGAAATTTTTTGAACTTCATACTCTATTATCATGGGAAATCGAAGAAATTGTATGATAAAATATGATCGAAAAAGAGACCCTGAGAAACGTAGAGAAGAGATGAGACAATCTCACAAAAGAAAGATAGAAGCACTCTCAAATATTGAAGGGGAAAATCAACCTCAACTAGAAGTTGAAAAAAATATGTAAATGTAAATATTATGATTTAGATATATTTAAAATTTTCCAAATTTGAAGCTTAATTTTTATTTGATGAACTAATTTGAAAAATATTTTGCAATGTAAATAGAGAGAGATATTCCTCAAAACATTGATGATGAGATACAAAATTTTGAAAGAGAAAGTGAAAGAGATATTGAACCAATGATTGAAGATGGTGAAAATGATGAAAGAAATTCAAGTGAAGAAATTGAATCACAAGGCATGTACACACACACACACACACACACACACACATATATATATATATATGTTGAACACATGCACGTATTATTGAAATTATACATATATATACTAATTTAGTTATTTATTGAATATGTAAACTTATTATGTAGTACTGATTTTAATATGTACAAATGAAATCAATGTCGATGACAAGATGTTAGAAAATGTTGACACTCACACATATGGAGATAAAAAAGCTGACCATTATATATGATATCGTGTTAACCAGATTTTTGAGAAGTATTTCATAAAGGAAAATGTGACAGTTCAAGCCCAAATGTTGAAAGGTCTCCTATCATTAAGGAAATTAAAAGAAGCTACGACTTTATTGGGTATTCGGAAATCAACCAAACATAAAAAAATATGAAGGAAAATGTGATCCAAAATATAAATAGTGCTATAAACTCAATGAAAAGATCTAGATAGAAAAATGTTTCAGTTATACGTAGAGCAATACATATGGCAGTGGTTTCATCAAGTACTAAAGACAATCGCTTGGTAAAATCTATGGCATGAGCATTAGGAACCTTGCAAAAAAATTTGCACAAACATCAAAAATTTTGGTTGCAAATGGATGTAAATGATGAAATTTCCTGTTGGAGAGCTATTTGTAGGCAACCATATAAAGATAGACTTGGAAAGAATGTTAAAAAAATAATATATGGATATTGGAAGAACAATTCGCATGTTTTTCCAACTGCAAGGCATATGATGCAAAGAAGAATAGCACGAAATCAGTACCAAGAACATGAAAAAAATTTCTTGGAAATCGCTCAAATAGAGTTGTTCAACAAGTTCAAAGAAGAGAATCGTGAAATTCATGTTTCGATCAGTGCTTTTGTTCAACAAAAACCATGGTATGTAAAACCTATCACCATACGTGACACTTGTTGTTGCCATTATCATGTGGAATTTGAGTTATATTATGACACATTCCTTGATTTTGGTAGAAAATTTTGGAAGGATTCACCACCTCCTTCCACTATCCTTGATTTCATATCTCAAATTCTATGTGAAAGAGAAAGCGATGAACTATTTTATGAAAAGAAATGTGTTGGTGGTAAAAAATGCGATGATTGTGGAAATTTGACTAAATTTCAAAACAAATATTGTACTGATATAAATGATCAATCATTGTCCAACATGAAAGTGAAATGGAAGAGATATGAATATATCCATACATTGATTCAAAGTGAAAATAGTGTTAAAATAATTGAATTACGAGAAGAAGAAATTTTTGTGATAGAATTTTTGAGAAATTTTGAGGCAGAAATTTATAAATACACCAAGCATTCCCATAGAGCTCGATGGCAAGACTTGAAATTCAAAAAATCTCGTGAATTTTTTCCACCAGGGACCAATTTGTCTATAATTGATTTTGCAGAAAACTACACATTTGTTCCACAAAAAGAAATTCAGAGTGAATACTATCATTTTGACCAAGTCTCCATGCTCGTCCATATTCTATATAGACATGCTGAACAAAAAGTCGATCATATAGAAAGCACCAGTGAAAATCGACATATTATTAAAGAATATCACTTTTATATCTGTGACGATCGTACACATGATACATATTTTGTACAACATTGTTTTGGAGAATTTATGATTCCTTGAAAAATCATGGAATAAAATTCAATGAACATTGGATATGGTCAGACGGATTCGCAGGACTATTCAAATCTTCACGATCATTCTTTTGGTTGTGTTTTCTTCATAACAAAACCTGCATTAAACATTGTTGGAATTTCTTTGAGACTGGCTATGGAAAATGAGAACATTATGGTGCAGGGGCATGCATAAAATGAGCACTTTGAAGATATCAAATGAACCCCTCTACAAGCCGACTTGTGGATGTGAAAGAAGTTGCTCAATGGTGCATCACTTCTCTAAGCCATGAGACTAACCGATCAAGAGAAGTGTGAAGGTACATTCAATTTAATTTTTATTCAATATCTAATTAAATAAAGAGTGTACATTTATCACAATGATTATCTTTGATTGTATTTTGATATCAAATTTACATTCTTCTTTAAATTTTCCATATAATTTTTTTTTGGCATATTAGGACCGAAGATGTAGATAGATCAATTGGAAATGGCATTGAAACAATAAAGGGACTCAAAAATTGCATTCAATTAAAACAAAGTCATCCAAAAATGTCTTTGCATTGGATAAAAGAAAATATTCTTGTTTTTGTGTTGTTTGCATAGACAACACAAAATCCAATGACATTTGTGAAAACAAAATGTATGTAAAAGATTGGAAACATATAGAGCTAAATACAAAGGGAAAAATGTACGTTGTAATGTTTGAAGAAATACAATCAGAGGAGACTAAAATATTATCTAATGGTGATCGAGTTTCTGATCTTGTTAGAGAAGGTAACATTTGAATTGCTTTCTAATGACAAAGATCTAGAAATAAATTTGAATATGTATAATTTTGTGAAGTTTGTTTTATTGTATAGGAGATGTTTTTGTTGTAATTGCACCTACTGAAAACGATGAAAATGTGAAGTATTATTTGATGCGTTGCATTGAACAAAAGATAAAATTATTGGAAGACTATAATGATCACGGATTTCCTTATGAAAGAGGGTCTATTATACTGAAAGGTTATTTTTTTAGACAAACTAATCAAAGTGGGAATTTTGTTTACTTTGAAGACTATGAACCTGATTTCATAAGTTGTCGATATAGTCACTTGGTGTGTGCAGCATGAATAAAGTTGATCAAGGTTCAATCAAAGAAAAAAATGAATATTAAGAAATGGAAAATGTCAAAATCCGATCATGAATGGATTATTGAAGATGGCATTCCATTGGAATTTTTTTTATTGAACTGCCCAACAATTTATTGTCTTTGGATTATATGTTTTAGAAATTCCAGTACTTAATTAAAAATTGAGCTACGCTATTATGTTATCTATGCAAGTGTTTTCACATGTACAAATTTTTTTGGTACATGCATACTCTAGAGTATCAACTGAAAGTAGTTTTTTTATACATGCATTGATGAAAACTATTGCATACATATATTGGATATATATGTATATGTTCTCGAATAAAGTTAATTGTTCAAGTAGTTTTACTATGTGCATTGATGAAAAATGTTTCATGTACTCAGTATATATTTTCTAGAATGAAATTAACTGAAAGTAGTTTTTCTATGTGCATTGATGAAAAATGTTGCATGTACTGGATATATACATGAACTCAATGCACAGAGTTTTTCTTGTGGGATTTTTTGGTAAAAAGTATCCACAATGTAAATAAATTATCCACAGTATAATTTTGTATGAAGATTCCTTTCAGACAAGAGACTCGGAGCACTTCTTCGACTTCTGGTGGGATTTGACCCACATCTCTATTCCTGATTGAAAATCTAGTACACATTTTTTCTTTCCAATGGTCAAATATGTTCTATGTGCATTAATGAAAAATTTACATACTACATACTATTGTTTGAGTGAATTTTTTTTTTTTAAACTTACCAAATGTACTTCAACCATGCCTAAAACTTGAATTTTAAAAACTTTTTGATTATATCAAAATAAATTACTTCACATGTCATGCCAATTTAACATTATATCACATGCCAAATGTAGATTAAAATGTTATCCAAAACTTAGTTTTAAAACTTTTTGATTATATCACAACATTACTTCAAAACTTAGTTTTATTTTTATTTTTATTATATCACAAAATTATTTCACATGATTAATGTACTTCAACCATCCAAAACTTGGGTCTTAAAAACTTTTTGATTATATCACAACATTACTTGACATGCCATCCTTTTGTAGTTCAACTATCTAATAAAAACATTTAACATTATATCACATGTGCCAAATGTAGATTGAAACCATCCAAAACTTAAGTTTTAAATTTTTTTTGATTATATATCGTGCAACATTACTTCACATGCTATGCCAATTATAGTTCAACTATCTAATAAAAACATTTAACATTATATCGCATGCCAAATGTAAATTGAAACCATCTAAAATTATAGACCGTGCAACATTACTTCACACATACATATTACTTCACATGCCATGCCAATTGTAGTTCTTGACTATCGAATAAAAACATTAAATATCACATGCCAAATGTAGATTGAAACCATCCATAAATTGAGTTTTAAATTTTTTTGATATATATCATGTAACATTACTTCACATGCCATGCCAATTATAGTTGAACTATCCAATAAAAACATTAAACATTTAACATTAAATATCACATGCCAAATGTAGATTGAAACCATCCAAAACTTGAGTTTTAAAAACTTTTTTATTATATCATGTAACATTACTTCACATGCCATGCCAATTATAGTTCAACTATCCAATAAAAACATTTAACATTATATCACATGCCGAATGTAGATTGAAACCATCCAAAACTTAACTTTTAATTTAACAAAAAATTATAGATCACAACATTACTTCACATGCCAAATGTACTTCAAGCATCCAAAACTTAAATTTTAAAAACAAAACAAATTATAACACATCATTACATAACATGCCAAATGTAGTTCAGAAGCAAAACAAAACTTAAATTTTAAAAACAAAACAAATTATAACACATCATTACATAACATGCCAAATGTAGTTCAAAAGCAAAACATTAATTTATAGAAGAAAAACATTAATTTATAGATGAAAACATTACTAGTAGTTCAATTATCCAAAACTTAAAAGTTTTAAAAACCAAACAAATTATATAACAACATTACTTCACATTCACATGCCAAAAGTACTAAAACCATCCAAAACTTAACTTTTTGGAACAAAACAAATTATATTAACATTGTAATAAAATATGTCCAAAAATTGTAGATCTCATAAAATATGTCCAAAAATTGTAGATCTCACAAGTATCAAAATGTATCAAGTTAAATATATATATATGACAGTGCATCTAGATAATATATAAAAAAAGTAAATTTAAGACTATCTAAATGTTGAAATCAAATCTACAAATCATGCCTATCAAGGTCTCAATCCACACAATATCATGCGAAGCATGGGAAACCTGTACACAATGCACATGTACAAACATTAAAATTTGATGTTTTAAAAATGAGTGAGAATATATATAGAACTTCATGTAAAAAAAAATATAAAAAAAAATCATGCACTAACTCATGAGGTTCCCTCTCCATTTGTTCACCTGCTACAAGTTCCCCCCCATGGGAACATCTGCAACGGTAAACTATAAAATATACATGTACAGTTATATATTAAAAAAATTCAGATGAAAATGCACGTGTAAATATATAAACTTATTTTCAATAATATTAAAAAAAAAAGTTAGACTTGTTCAAATGGTTGAAATGGTGTGGATGTTCCTATGTTTGTCGCTAGAGTCCGTGGATTAAAGAAATCTTCTATAGGAACCTAAAATTCAAAATTTTAAAAGTATAAAATCAAGATCAAGATCTCAATTTATAATAAAACTTAAATAAACAACAATTTATAAATTATAACTAAATTAAACACACACACACACACACACACACACATATATATATATTTAAAAGTGAAAAATTGAATACTTTTGCAGGTGAATTTGGGACATCTCCTAAGAGAGGCCGCAAATGAAAATCTCCAACAACCTAAAATTCAAAAAATTTAAAATAACTCAAGATATAGATATATATATCTCAATTTTTAATGGAAATTTTTGAGGTGGAATATATATATATATATATAACTTAAAAACATAAATTTTAAAAGTGAAAAATTGTCCATACTTGTTGTGGATGTGGCACATCTCCTAAGGAAGTAGAAGGTACATCTCCCAAGGAAGAAGAAGGTACTGCCATCCCAAAAACATCGGACGGAATCAGAATCTATTAAAACATTTTATCATTATATATACATACATGTACATGTGTGCACAATTATTTATTTTAAAAATATCACTTAAAAAACACTAACATTTTCCAACATATCTTGATTGTGAGACCCATCTGCATTGTTTGAACCAGAGGTCCCGAACGTGATATTAACATTTTTATCATTCATCATGCGTGACAACTGAAAATGGCATTTTAACATATAATGATACATTTTTGTTAGATTAATGTACATACAAATAAATGTATACATGTACATATACATGTATTTATTACAAATTGTACACATGTATGTGTTAAAATAATTGAACCCTAAGGTCATTAACACATACTGTTCCCGTGCCCTCTTCCTCATGAAGAATTAAGTCTTGCCAACCATTGTGACAATTCTTTGCATATATTCGGAGATCTTCAACATTCATGTTGTCAATCTCTTCATCTGTACAATACACAAAATTGGCACATGCATTCTCACGTGCTCTTTGTCAATTTAGACAAACATCGACTCCACCCAATCCACTGTAAACATTGTCGATCATGACATCCCTTGCTTCTCGACTTATTTGAGAAGTCGCATCCATCTTTGACCGAAGAGTTTCGACCTGAAAAGGTCGACTCACCAATGGGGCTTAGGGCGAGGCAACTCCACATCTCGCTTAGCGCCCTTACGGTCATACAATCGACCTTTCCCCGAACCAAAAAATTATGATGGAAGGCCATTGTAATTGGGTTTCATTTTCAAAAAAAATTCTATGTAAAACAATTGTGCAAAATAAATAGGAACCTCGTCGTTCCATGGGAGTCTTTCATAGGCCGCAAGGTGCCTATCATACAAATAGTGAGCTATATCGGGGTGCTTAAAATATTGCACCTTCAACCTTTTTCTTTTTGGCCCTTGCTTGAAATTAAACATTGACTTGGCCATATCTTTTGTAACTCTTTGTTTTACATCCTCCCATTTATCAGGACCCATTACTGTTTCCTTTCTCTTTCTCATGAGTTCTACAAATGTATCAGTCGTTGGCCCAAGATTTTTGTACACATTTACTATTTCGCCCAATGAATGTGTAACTATTTCGAGGCTTTGTCGACTCTCAGCAAGTAGAGTCAAAGCCACAAGATCTCTCCGCAATTTTGCATGAAATTGTTGACACCTTTGTAAGGTGCATTGCACAATGTTTCTTTCCCATGGTATATTAGTAATGTCAGCCGGATAAGTTGTGGTGGGTAGACAACCTTCTTCTTGAATGTAGCATTCTGCCCTGCGTCTATTTGACCAATATTTGGAACATTTTCAGCCTCTGCATCAATATATATATATATATATATAATTTTGTATATTAGAAAAAAAAACATGTAAACAAATTTGTACAAATTCAATGAAAAAATATTGAAATTGATGGCAACCTCGACGTGGTTGGTTAGCATCTTCTCCACCCTGAAACTGTTGAGACCCAGAACGACCCTGCTGAGAACCAACACCACCAGCCGTTGATTGGCCTCTGGGAGAATAAATATCACCCCCTTCACACAACCTTCTACCACTTATTGATGGCCCTCTAAGGGGATTTGAACCACCACCAACCTCTCGAGAGGAGAGAGAAGCTTCATAAACAAATACGAATTTATAATCAATTGAAAAATACATGCATACATATAAATACACATGTACATATTCATTGATTAAATTGTGTTAAAACCATACCACGACTGGGTGAAACATGGGCATCCATGGCTGGAGTAGAGACCCTTCTCTTCTTATTAGCTCCTAAAAAATAAAAAATGAAACTTATTAACAACTAATTTAACTCACAAAGTTGATAAAAAATCAATTCCATATGTACACACATGTATGGAGATTTAAGATTATATTTAAATTTACCATGAACAACTCTTGATCCTGATCCTTGATCCTCCCCTCTCGTAGAGATATGGGATTTTGTTGATCTTCGTCGTTCCTCCTCCATGATATATATATCTACGGTGGACATTTACAATTAATTTTTTAAATAACTAATTTAAATTAAGTTCAAGATAAAGTTCAGAAAATTAATGTTTAATTTAAAGTGTAAACAAATTATGTCGATGAATAAATTTTGAAGGAGAGCGTCTCAACATTAATTCATCTTTAAGAGATGAATCTTGAATTTTTGAAGAAAAACATCTTAAAATTAATTCATCTTTGAGAGATGAATCTTACATTGGCATTGGCATTGCCCCATATAATTCTAATTCATCTATTAATTCATCTCTCATCTATGTTACCTTTCATAAAAGATGAGATTAGAGGCTACCTGGCCCTTTACAGACTCTGCCTATAGAACTACCATGGATATGAAAATGAAAAACTTATAATTAGAGATTCTAGATATTCTAAAGATTGAATGGAGGGGCATTTACTAGATTAGGTTTTAAAACCTATATGTTTCGTATCAAATCACTTTTGGTTTTCAATGGGAAAATTTTATGGCTAATTTTTGTTTTACATGTTGAATATAAAAGGTTTCTTCTCTCTCATTGTTTGAGACCATGGATATGAAAATGAAAAACTATATACTTGGTTAAAACCTATGTTTTGTATCAAATTAATTTTTGTTTCTAAATACTATATACATGTTTACTGTAGGGGAATTTACTGTAGGTGCATTTAGATCTATTCCAGAGATTGAATGTAGGGGAATTTACTAGATATGTCACCTTTCATAAATATGAGATCCAGAGGCTACCTGGCCCTTTACAGACTCTGCCTATAGAACTACCATTGATATGAAAATGAAAAAATTCTAATTCTAGATCTACTCTAAAGATTGAATGTAGGGGCATTTACCAGATTAGGTTAAAACCTATATGTTTTGTATCAAATCACTTTTGGTTTCAATGGAAAATTTTTATGGCTAATTTGTGTTTTACATGTTGAATATAAAAGGTTTTTTCTCTTTCATTGTTTGAGACCATGGATATGAAAATGAAAAACTATATACTTGGTTAAAAACTATGTTTTGTATCAAATTACTTTTTGTTTCTAAATACTATATACATGTTGACTGTAGGGGCATTTAGATATATTCCAAAGATTGACTGTAGGGTCATTTACTAGATATGTCACCTTTCATAAAAGATGAGATCCAGAGGCTACCTGGCCCTTTACAAACTCTGCCTATAGAACTACCATGGATATGAAAATGAAAAAATTCTAATTAGATCTATTCTAAAGATTGAATGTAGGGGCATTTACTAGATTAGGTTTTAAAACCTATATGTTTTGTATCAAATCACTTTTGGTTTCAATGGGAAACTTTTATGGCTAATTTTTTTTTACATGTTGAATATAAAAGGTTTTTTCTCTCTCATTGTTTGAGACCATGGATATGAAAATGAAAAACTTCTAGATATTTAAAACTATTCGAGAGATTTATTGACCTGTAGGGGCATTTACTCTTAGGTTAAAACCTATGTTTTGTATCAAATCACTTATGGTTTCAATGGGAAACTTTTATGGCTAATTCAAGTGTTTTACATGTTGAATATAAAAGGTTTTTTTCTCTCTCATTTTTTGAGACCATGGATATGAAAATGAAAAACTTCTATTTAGATCTATTCTCTAGAGCTATGGCTAATTTGTGTTTTACATACATTGACTCTTAGGTTAAAACCTATGTTAAAACCTATGTTTTGTATCAAATCACTTATGGTTATGAAAATGAGAGATGAATCTTGCATTGGCATTGGCATTGACCCCGTATAATATAAAAGGTTTTTTTTTCTCTCTCATTGTTTGAGACCATAGATATGAAAATGAAAAACTTCTATTTAGATCTATTCTCTAGAGCTATGGCTAATTTGTGTTTTACATACATTGACTCTTAGGTTAAAACCTATGTTTTGTATCAAATCACTTATGGTTTCAATGGGAAACTTTTATGGCTAATTCAAGTGTTTTACATGTTGAATATAAAAGGTTTTTTTCTCTCTCATTGTTTGAGACCATGGAAATGAGAATGAAAAACTTCTATTTCTAGATCTATTCTAGAGATATGGCTAATTTGTGTTTTACATGTACATTGAATTAAAATGTTTTTTCTCTCATTGTTTGAGTCCATGGCTATGAAAATGAAAAACTTCTAGATATTTAAAACTACTCAAGAGATTGATTGACTTGGAGGGGCATTTACTCTTAGGTTATATTTAAACCTATGTTTTGTGTCAAATCACTTATGGTTTCAATGGGAAAATTTTATGGCTAATTCTCGAGTGTTTTACATATTGAATATAAAAGGATTTTCTCTCTCTCATTGTTTGAGACCATGGATATGAAAATGAAAAACTTATATTTATATCTATTCTAGAGATATGGCTAATTTTTGTTTTACATACATTGAATATAAAAAGTTTTTTCTCTCATTGTTTGAGACCACGGATATGAAAATGAAAAACTTCTAGATATTTAAAAAACTATTCGAGAGATTGATTGACTTGTAGGGGCATTTAATCTAAGGTTAAAACCTATGTTTTGTATCAAATCACTTAAATTTCAATGGGAAAATTTTATGGCTAATTTGTGTTTTACGTGTTGAATATGAAAGGTTTTTTTCTCTCTCATTGTTTGAGACCATGGATATGAAAATGAAAAACTTATATTTAGATCTATTCTAGAGATATGGCTAGTTTGTGTTTTACATGTACATTGAATATAAAAGGTTTTTTCTCTCACTGTCTGAGACCATGTATATGAAAATTAAAAACTTCTAGATATTTAAAACTATTCGAGAGATTGATTGACTTGTAGGGGCATTTACTCTTAGGTTAAAACCTATGTTTTGTATCAAATCACTTATGGTTTCAATGGGAAACTTTTATGGCTAATTTGTCTTTTACATGTTGAATATAAAAGGTTTTTTTCTCTCTCATTGTTTGAGACCATGGATATGAAAATGAGAAATTTCTAGATATTTAAAAAATGATTCGAGAGATTGATTGACTTGTAGGGGCATTTTCTCTTAGGTTAAAACCTATGTTTTGTATCAAATAACTTAAATTTCAATGGGAAAATTTTATGGCTAATTTGTGTTTTACATGTTGAATATAAAAGGTTTTTTCTCTATAATTGTTTGAGACCATGGATATGAAAATGAAAAACTTTTATTTAGATCTCTTCTAGAGATATGGTTAATTTGTGTTTTACATGTACTTTGAATATAAAAGGTTTTTGATACCATGGATATGAAAATGAAAAAATTCTAGATATTTAAACCTATTCGAGAGATTGATTGACTTGTAGGGGCATTTACTCTTAGGTTAAAACCTATGTTTTGTATCAAATCACTTGTGGTTTCAATGTGAAACTTTTATGGCTAATTTGTGTTTTACATGTTGAATATAAAAGGTTTTTTTCTCTCTCATTGTTTCAGACCATGGATATGAAAATGAAAAACTTCTATTTAAATCTATTCTAGAGATGTGGCTAATTTGTGTTTTACATACATTGAATATAAAAGGTTTTTTCTCTCATTGTTTGAGACCATGGATATGAAAATGAAAAACTTCTAGACATTTAAAAATATTCGAGAGATTGATTGACTTATAGGGGCATTTACTCTTCTAGGTTAAAACCTATGTTTTGTATCAAATCACTTATGGTTTCAATGGGAAACGTTTATTGCTAATTCAAGTGTTTTAAATGTTGAATATAATTTTTTTTTTCTCTCTCATTGTTTGAGACCATGGATATGAAAATGAAAAACTTCTATTTATATCTATTCTAGAGATATGGCTAATTTGTGTTTTACATACATTGAATATAAAAGGTTTTTTATCTCATTGTTTGAGACCATGGATATGAAAATGAAAACCTTCAAGATATTTAAAACTATTCGAGAGATTGATTGACTTGTAGGGGCATTTACTCTTCTAGGTTAAAACCTATGTTTTGTATCAAATCACTTATGGTTTCAATGGGAAAATTTTATGGCTAATTCAAGTGTTTTACATGTTGAATATAAAACTTTTTTCTCTCTCTCGTTGTTTGATACCATGAATATGAAAATGAAAAACATCTATTTAGATCTATTATAGAGATATGCTTAATTTGTGTTTTACATACATTGAATATAAAAGGTTTTTTCTCTCATCGTTTGAGACGATGGATATCAAAATGAAAAACTTCAAGATATTTAAAACTATTCCAGAGATTGATTGACTTTTATGGGCATTTACTCTTAGGTTAAAACCTATGTTTTGTATCAAATCACTTATGGTTTTGATGGGAAAAATTTATGGCTAACTCAAGTGTTTTACATGTTGAATATAAAAGGTTTTTCTCTCTCATTGTTTGAGACCATGGATATGAAAATGAAAAACTTCTATTTAGATATATTCAGAGATATGGATAATTTGTGTTTTACATACATGTGAATATAAATGGTTTTTTCTCTCATTGTTTGAGACTACGGATATGAAAATGAATAACTCCTAGATATTTAAAACTATTCGAGAGATTGATTGACTTGTATGGGAATTTACTTTTAGGTTAAAACCTAAATTTTGTATGAAATCACTTATGGTTTCAATGAGAAACTTTTATGGCTAATTTGTGTTTTACATGTTGAACATACAAGGTTTTTCTCTCTCTCATTGTTTGAGACGATGGATATGAAAATGAAAAACTATGTAATAGGTTAAAACCTATGTTTTGTATTAAATTATTTTTTTTTCTAAATAATTTATATGCACAGCGAATATAAAAGGTTTTTTCTCTCATTGTTTTCAAGTCCATGGATATGAAAATGAAAAAATTCTATATTTAAAACTATTCAAGAGATTGATTGACTTGTAGGGGCATTTACTCTTGGGTTAAAACCATGTTTGGTATCAAATCACTTATGGTTTCAATGGGAAAATTTTATGGCTAATTCAAGTGTTTTACATGTTGAATGACTTGTAGGGGCATTTACTCTTAGTTTAAAACCTATGTTTTGTATCAAATCACTTATGGTTTCAATGGGAAGCTTTTATGGCTAATTCAAGTGTTTTACATGTTGAATGACTTGTAGGGGCATTTACTCTTAGGCTAAAACCTATTCTTTGTATCAAATCACTCATGGTTTCAATGGGAAACTTTTATGGCTAATTCAAGTGTTTTACATGTTGAATGACTTGTAGGGGAATTTACTCTTAGGTTAAAACCTATGTTTTGTATCAAATCACTTATTTTTTCAATGGGAAACTTTTATGGCTAATTCAAGTGTTTTACATGTTGAAAATAAAAGGTTTTTTTCTCTCTTATTGTTTGAGACCATGGATATGAAAATGAAAAACTTCTATTTAGATCTATTCTAGAGATATGGCTAATTTTTGTTTTACATATATTGAATATAATTTGTTTTCTCTCATTGTTTGAGACCATTGATATGAAAATGAAAAACTTCTATATGTACGGGCATTTACTCTTAGTTTAAAAACTATTTTTTGTATCAAATCTCTTATGGTTTCAATGGGAAAATTTTATGGCTAATTTTTGTTTTACATGTTGAATATAAAAGGTTTTTTTCTCTCTCATTGTTTGAGACCATGGATATGAAAATGAAAAACTTCTATTTAGATCTATTCTAGAGATATGGCTAATTTGTGTTTTACATGTACAGTGAATATAAAAAAAAAATTCTCTCATTTTTCGAGACCATGGATATGAAAATGAAAAACTTCTATATGTACGGGCATTTACTCTTAGTTTAAAACCTATGTTTTGTATCAAATTACTTATGGTTTCAATGGGAAGCTTTTATGGCTAATTCAAGTGTTTTACATGTTGAATGACTTGTAGGGGCATTTACTCTTAGGCTAAAACCTATTCTTTGTATCAAATCACTTATGGTTTCAATGGGAAACTTTTATGGCTAATTCAAGTGTTTTACATGTTGAATGACTTGTAGGGGAATTTACTCTTAGGTTAAAACCTATGTTTTGTATCAAATCACTTATTTTTTCAATGGGAAACTTTTATGGCTAATTCAAGTGTTTTACATGTTGAAAATAAAAGGTTTTTTTCTCTCTTATTGTTTGAGACCATGGATATGAAAATGAAAAACTTCTATTTAGATCTATTCTAGAGATATGGCTAATTTTTGTTTTACATACATCGAATATAAAAGGTTTTTTCTCTCATTGTTTGAGACCATGGATATGAAAATGTGAATAACTTCTATGTACGGGCATTGAAAAAGAGTTTAAAAACTATTTTGTATCAAATATCTTATGGTTTGATAGGAAAATTTTATGGCTAATTTTTGTTTTACATGTTGAATATAAAAGGTTTTTTTCTCTCTCATTGTTTGAGACCATGGATATGAAAATGAAAAGCTTCTATTTAGATCTATTCTAGAGATATGGCTAATTTGTGTTTTACATGTACAGTGAATATAAAAAAAATTCTCTCATTTTTCGCTTCCAAGCCATCCTTTTTACGCCACTCTATATGTACAGGCATTTACTCTTAGGTTAAAACCTATGTTTTGTATCAAATCACTTATGGTTTCAATGGGAAACTTTTATGGCTAATTTTTGTTTTACATGTTGAATATAAAATGTTTTTTCTCTCTCATTGTTTGAGACCATGAATATGAAACTCTTAGTTCTATAAGCTAATTTTATTCTCATGAAGTTAAAATTTCTTTCATTCATACATTCATAAATAAAAGGACAGTCGAGCAGTCAGCCACGCAATGACAACTATTTTACTATTTTCTTAGAGACTTAATTGTTTCTTGTAAAAGGGTCTAAGGACAGCCGAACAGTCAGCCACGCAATGACAAATTTTTTATTGTTTTCTTGGATACTTAATTGTTTCTTGTAAAAGGATCTAAGGATATCCTCTAATATCTAATGAAAAACACTTATTTTCAGCCACACAATGACAACTGTTTTACTGTTTTCTTGGAGACTTAACTGTTTCTTATAAAAGGATCCATGGACAACCGAATATTTAGCCACACAATGAAAATTGTTTTACTGTTTTCTTGAAGACTTAAATGTTTCTTGTAAAAGGATCTAAGGATCTCCTCTAATCTCTATTGAAAGACACTTATTTTACTTTTCATAGAATGACACGCTTGCACGTTTAAACGTTACTTGTTCAGCGATCTAATATTCAATGAATCACAATGATTTTAATTTCCAAACTATTGTTTTCTTTCTTTTAAACGCGTTTTCTCTGCAACTAAATAATGAAACACTCTGGTTCTATATTTTGGGGTTTCTCCTGCATTTATGATGCAATTTTGATGTTATGTAACAAATATGAGCTGCCAAGGACACAAGCCTCTACTGTTGTGCTATGGAACAAAATGAAGAAACTCTCCTATCATATATTCTGAAAAATATCGCCACATTTATGCTGACAATAAAACTAATCTATAAAAAAAGAGGAGCACCATGCCTCAACAGCCACCAGCCTCTAATTTTTTGCTATGAAAATACATGGTGAAACTCCCATAACCTAGTGGATAGGAATGTAACCTGAGGTTGTAGCCAAAAAAACAGAGACAACCAAAAAAAAAGATGCACTGAAGACGCTGAAATGTACCTGGATGTTGAAGACGATGAAGACGTTGACTTTGTTACAGAGAACACTAAACTTGCTGCAGAGGACACTGAAGATGTCGTCGAAGACCTCTGCAACAAAAAAATCAACACAAGTTAAAAAATCAAACAAAAATTAAAACCAAACTATAAAATCAACACAAATTAAAACAAAATTAAAAACAAAAAATACAAAAAGACTTGCAGAAATTAAAAATGTTACCTCATTGAGCTAGACTGTGACAGATAAGAGCGTGTGTGGGAATGCGATGAACCTGGGCGATGAACCTGAGAATAGATAAGAGCGCATGAGAGAGCAACAGATAAGAGCACATGAGAGAGCAGCAGATAAGAGCGCGTGAAAAAATGACCGACAGAGAGGAGCATGCGAATGTGAACAGAAACCCGTAAATGATTGCGGGCGATATATTTATAAAAATAATAGTTCGGCTGAACTTCTAGTTCGTACGAACTTTTATTTCTGGTTTTCCAAAATCAGGCGAAAAATTTGTTTGCCATTGCCGTCAGTATGCCATCATTGTAAACGAAAAACAATTTTCGGCCGAACTAAATTCAATAGTTCAGTCAAACTCCTGAATTGTTCGGCTGAACTATGACAATAGTTCAGCCGAACTATGGAGGAAAAAAATTTCTGCCTCGAATTGTCACAAAAGTGTTACCCATATTCGCATTTTCACCCTTTGGCCAATGGACATAATCCACTCCAATTGGCACTACTTCCTTATTGCAAACTTGTTTACTTGCCAAATGTTTTGTAAAGCAATTTGTTTGCCATATTGAACTTAGAATTTTTTTATTTTATTTTGTATTTTACATTTTACTGTACTTTATGATTATATATTACATATAATACTCAATATCAATCTACTAATTTGCAGTTGTGTTATTTACATTAGATTTTAACTAACAAAATATTCATAACTATCATATCTTATCGTTTTTTTAATAAAAATGATTAAAAATAAAATTAACTATACATATGTATTCTATAAATTATAAAATCAAATTGTCTATTTTGGAATAGGATTCCCGAAATTTAAATTTAATTATCAATTAATTAAAATATATATGTGTGTGTGTGTGTGTGTGTGTGTGTGTGTGTGTTAGTTATTTAAGAGGTATTTAACCTTATCTATAAGAATATTTTAAAATATTCTTAGTAGTTTACACAAATCGAAGGTCCATATTTATTTTCAAAGTAATTATGCCATTTTTTATTTTCTAATTAAATTGATTCATTAAGAATATTTTTTTCTGAATAAATAGATCCATATATACATAATGAAACAAAATTTAGGTAATAAGACATTAACTCTAAAATGGAAAAGGATTAATTTGTTCAAATAAAGAATAGAGGTTTATCATAAGTGATTTAATATTTGCAAATTGTAATTTTGTTAGATCTAAGACTTTTGTGATCCATAATGTAGATAAATGTCTTTCGGATTAATCACATCATTAGGATTTGGTAGAAGTTGAGAACCATCTAATGTGGTTTATCCACACGACAAGGTGACAGGGGAAAAGGATAATCGATCTTATTGAATAAATAGTGTGGATGCATCATTGCTCCTTGAAAACTACCATTAAATAGTGTGGATGCATCGTTGCCCGAAGATAGCCTTTGAAAATTAGTTGTTATTAAATTAGTTAGTTAATTAGTTATTAGGGAATGATATTAAAATTTTAGTATTTATGAAATTGTCAGGAGATAGCCGTTGAAAACTAGTCATTAAAAACTAGATTTTATTGAATTAGTTAGTTAATTAGTTATTAGGGAATAATATTAAAATTTTATCAATTAAATTTTTTTATTAAATAGGTTAATGAATAACAATATAGAATAATTTATAAATAAATATTTTAATATTAAAAATGATTAACCTTTTATTGAAATATTTATTAATAAATTATTTTAGCCTTATCTTTATTCTTTACCTCACTATTATCCTATAATAATAATAATTTTAATAATTTTATTGAAATATGTATTAATAAAATATTCTATATTACTATTCATTAACCTATTTAATAAAATTTATTAACAAATATATTTTTAATATTATTCCCTAATCACCAATTAACTAACTACTTCAATAACCACTAGTTTTTAACTTTTATCTCCGAAAAATGATGCATCCACACTATTTATTGAATAAAATCTATTATCTTTTTCATCTTGTAGATGAACTACGTTAAATGATTCAAAAATTTGATCAAGTTTGAATGATGTGATTAATCTAAAAAACATTTATCTACAATTATAATTTTAATATTGAACAGAAAATTAATTTATTCACTTAAATGATATTACTCTTTAAATACAATTTGCTTCTTCAAATTTTATAATATCAAATAAATGTTTTACATTAAAAATTTTAAACTAAAATATATATTTAACTTTATATCAAAAAAATATTTTTTTTTCAAACTATACATTATAAATATTTGTAGTAAATTTAATCATTACCACACTTAATAAATTTTATATTAAATTAAATCTAAATGAATTAGATTTTAACTAATGATTTTTATTTTTTATTTTAAAAATTAATTATTTAATAACGTCATTGTTATTATTTGTACCCATTGTTATTTTATAGGTTATGTAGGAGTCTTGAATGAAATTATAGAAAATGATGCAAACGAGCATAATAATTATTTAAAAAAATTGTTAAAATAAATTTAAATGAATTAAATTTTAAGCATTTATTTATTTTATTTTAAAAGATTAAGTATTTAATAATTTAATTGTAATTGTTTTTATTTTATATGTTATGTTAGAGCGTTGAAAGAAATTATAGAAAATTATGCAAAAGAGCGTAGTTATTATTTAGAAATGCTTTGTATAATGTTTTAGGTTGATTCCACACTCAATCCATTCACATATACATATAACATGACCTATTAAAATTTAAATATTTTTATAATATAAATGTTACATGTTATATTAGATTATATGGAAAAACAAATAATTAGAGTACAGTCTAAAGAGGCTATTCGTTTACCCGGAATAATTATGGAAAGTAATTCGGTAGAAATTTTGGGAAATATGGGTTACAATTATCAAGTTTGAGGATTTTGAGTGCCTTCGAGGTTTTTTATCATGTCGAAGCTATTTCCACCGTAAAAAAATGATAAACACTCAATAGTTAGATTTTTTGAAAAATAAAATTATCGGATTCTCCGAACGAAATTGTGACCTCGGTAGACAAAACCAATAGGATTCAAATTATCAACCATGTATAACTTGCAACATAGTGGCCAACACATAGTCATGCCTAGATATTAAATCCAAGCGAGAGAATGTCGAGGTCATGGAAATCCCATGTGAAGGCTTATTTTTGAAGGATGGGGCACAGGTAGTAGTTGTGTCAGCGTGAATAAAAGAAAGAAAGAGGGTTGTGTAAAAAAATTCATATGTAGAAACCAATGTGTTATCAATTTTGCAAGGAATTGTTTTGGGTTTAAAGAATTTTCTTGGAGTTACATTCAAAAAAAAAAATTTAAAGAATTTTCTTGGAGGTACATTCAAAAGACATTTCTTGGAGGTATGTGATACATTTTTTTGGGCATCATTTTTTTCAAAGTATGGATTTTGGCTTAATTTCAAAAGCACATTTTTTGGTTTTGGGTTGAAGTAAATCTTTTATAATGATTTTTTAAAATGAGTTTTTGTGTAACTTTTTAAATGAATTTTTTTTGTAGGACTTGGAAAGAAATATTTTGAACTTCGTTTCATTTTTAGAAGACATTTTTTTCTTGAATTTTTTAAAGTAAGTGTTCTGGATTGGAGGATATATTTTTTGCAAAATTTTTAAAATGAGTTCTTTTTTTAAATTAAATCTTTTGTGATGTTTTTTTTTAATTGAGTTTTTGTCTAAATTTTGAAGGAATTTTTTTGAACTTCATACTCTATTATCATCGGAAATCAAAGGAATTGTACGAGAAAATATGATCGAAAAAGAGACCCTGAGGAACATAGAGAAGAGACGAGACAATCTCGCAAAAGAAAGATAGAAGCACTCTCAAATATTGAAGGGGAAAATCAACCTCAATTAGAAGTTGAAACAGGTATGTAAATGTAAATATTATGATTTTGATATATTTAAAATTTTCCTAGTGTAAAATGTGAAGCTTAATTTTTATTTGATGAATTAATTTGAGAAATATTTTGCAATGTAAAAAGAGAGAGATATTCCTGAAAACATTGATGATGAGATACAAAATTTTGAAAGAGAAAGTGAAAGAGATGTTGAACCAATGATTGAAGATGGTGAAAATGTTGAAAGAAATTCAAGTGAAGAAATTGAATCGCACAGTATATCAGTATATATATATATATATATATATATATATGTGTGTGTGTGTGTGTGTGTGTGTGTGTGTGTGTGTTGAACACATGCACATATTATTGAAATTATACATATATTTATTAATTTAGTTAGTTAGTGAATATGTAAACTTATTATGTACTATTCATTCGAATATGTATAGATGAAATCAATGTCGATGTTGAGATATTAGAAAATGTTGACACTCAGACATATGGAGATAAAAAAACTGACCATTATATATGATATCGTGTTAACACATTTTTCAGAAGTATTTCATAAAGGAAAAGGCGACAGTTCAAGCCCAAATGTTGAAAGGTCTCCTATTATTAAGGAAATTAAAAGAAGCTACGACTTTATTGGGTATTCAAAAATCAACCGAAGATAAAAAGAATGAAGGAAAATGTGATACAAAATATAAATAGTGCTATAAATTCAATTATAAGATCTAGACAGAAAAATGTTTCAGTTCTACGTAGAGCAATACATATGGCAGTGGTTTCATCAAGTACTAAAGATAATCACTTGGTAGAATCTATGGCACAAGCATGAGGAACCTCACGAAAATATTTGCACAAAAATCAGAAATTTCAGTTGCAAATAGATGTAAATGATGAACTCGCTTGTTGGAGAGCTATTTGTAGGCAACCATACAAAGATAGACTTGGATAAAGTGTTACAAAAATAATATATGAATATTGGTAGAACAATTCGCGTGTCTCACCAACTACAAGGCATGTGATGTGAAGAAGAATAACACGAAATCAGTATGAAGAACATGAAAAACATTTCTTGGAAACCACTCAAATAGACTTGTTCAAAAATTTCAAAGAAGAGAATCATGAAATTCATGTTCCAATCAGTGCTTTTGTTCAACAAAAACCATGGTATGTAAAACCTATTACCATACGTGACACTCATTGTTGCCATTATCATGTGGAATTTTAGTTATATTATGACACATTCCTTGGTTTTGGTAGAACATTTTGGAAGGATTCATCTCCTCCTTCCATGATTCGTGATTTCATATCTCAAATTCTATGTGAAAGAGAAAGTGATGGACTATTTTATGAAAAGAAATGTGTTGGTGGTAAAAAAATGCGATGATTGTGGAAATTTGACTAAATTTCAAAACAAATATCGTACAGATATAAATGATCAATCATTGTCCAACATGAAAGTGAAATGGAAGAGTTATGAATATATCCATACATCGATTCAAGGTGCAAATAGTGTTAAAAGAATTGAATTACGAGAAGAATAAATTTTTGTGATAGAATTTTTGAGAAAGTTTGAGGCAGAAATGTACAAATACAC
This sequence comes from Pinus albicaulis, assembly GCA_034641835.2. NCBI lineage: Eukaryota > Viridiplantae > Streptophyta > Pinopsida > Pinales > Pinaceae > Pinus > Pinus albicaulis. The sequence continues at coordinate 662,146,696 of CM076574.1, read as the reverse complement.
CAAGCATTCCCATAGAGCTCGATGGCAATACTTTCAATTCAAAAAATCCCGTGAAGTTTTTCCACCAGGGACCATTTTGTTAGTAATTGATTTTGCAGAAAACTACACATTTGTTCCACAAAAATAAATTTAGAGTGAATACTATCATTTTGACCAAGTCTCCATGCTCGTCCATATTCTATATAGACATGCTGAACAAACTTCAATCATATAGAAATCACCAGTGAAAATCGACTTATTTTTAAAGAATATCACTTTTATATCAATGACGATCATACACATGATACATATTTTGTACAACATTGTTTTCAAAAAATTTATGATTCCTTGAAAAATCATGGAATAACATGCAATGAACATTGGATATGGTCAGACACATGCGCATGTCAATTCAAATCTGCATGATCATTCTTTTGGTTGTGTTGTCTTCATAAGAAAACCTGCATTAAACATTGTTGGAATTTCTTTGAGACTGGCCATGGAAAAGGAGAACATGACGGTGCAAGGGGCATGCATAAAACTAGCACTTCGAAGATATCAAATGAACCCCTCTGCAAGCCAACTTGTGGTTGCGAAAGTTGTTCAATGGTGCATCGCTGCTCTAAGCCATGAGACTAACCAATCAAGGGAAGTGTGAAGGTAGATTCAATTTAATTTTTATTGGATATCTAATTTTAAACAGTGTACATTTATCACAATGATTATCTTTGATTGCATTTTGATATCATATTTACATTCTTCTTTAAATTTTCCATATAAAGGTTTCTTTTGCATATTGGGATCGAAGACGTAGATAGATCAATTGGAAATGATGTTGAAATAATAAAAGGGACTCAAAAATTGCATTCAAAACAAATTCATCCAGAAATGTGTTTGCATTGGATAAAAGAAAATATTCTTGTTTCTGTCATGTTTGCATAGACAACACAAAATCCAATGACGTTTGTGAAAACTAAATGTATGTAAAATATTGGAAACATACAGAGCCAAATACAAAGGGAAAAATTTCTATTACAATGTTTGAAGAAATGCAATCAGAGGAGACTAAAATATCATCCAATGGTGATTGAGTTTCTGATATTGGTAGAGAAGGTTACATTTGAATTGCTTTCTAATGATAAAGATCTAGAAATAAATTTGAATATGTATAATTTTGTTAAGTTTTTATTATTATGAAGGATATGTTTTTGCTATAATTGCACCTAATCACAACAATGAAAATGTGAATTATTATTTGATGCGTTGCAATGAATGAAAAATGAAATTATTAGAAGACTATAATGATCACGGATTTCCATATGAAAGAGGATCTATTATATTGAAAGGTTATTTTTTCAGAAAAACTAGTCAAAGTGGGGATTTTGTTTACTTTGAAGACTATGAACCTAATTTCATAAGTTGTCAATATAGTCACTTGGTGTGTGTAGCATGCATAAATTTGATCAAGGTTCAATCAAAGAAGAAAATGAAAACTAAGAAATGGAAAATGCCAAAATCCGATCATGAACGGATTACTAAAGATGGCATTCCATTCAAATTTTTTTGATCAAACTACCCAACAATTTATTTTCTTTGGATTATATGTTCTAGAACTTCCAGTACTCGACTAAAAATTGAGCTTCCTTGTTATGTTATCTGTGCAAGTTTTTGCACATGTACAAATTGTTTTGGTACATGCACACTCTAGTATCAACTGAAAGTAGCTTTTCTATACATGCATTGATGAAAAATGTTGCATGAATTGGATATGTGTGTGTGTGTGTGTGTATGTGTTCTAGAATGAAATTAACTGTTCAAGTACTTTTAATATGTGCGTTGATGAAAAATGTTTCACTTACTCAATATATATGCTCTAGAATGCAATTAACTGAAAGTAGTTTTTCTATGTGCGTTGATGAAAAATGTTGCATGTACTGGATATATACACGAACTTAATGCATGCCCAGTTTTTCTTGTGGGATTTTTTGGTAAAAGGTATCCACAATGTAAATAAATCATCCGCAGTATAATTTTGTACGAATATTCCTTTCAGACAAGAGACTCGGAGCACTTCTCCGATTTTTGATGGTATTTGACCCACATCTCTATTCCTGATTGAAAATCTAGTACAAAATTTTTCTGTCCAATGGTTGAAAATGTTGTATGTGCATTGATGAAAAATGTTGTGCACATATTGGATATATATGTGTGTGTGTGTGTGTGTGTGTGTGTGTGTGTGTGTTCTAGAATGAAATTAATTGTTCAAGTAGTTTTCCCATGTGCATTGATGAAAAATGTTTCACGTACTGAATATATATGTTCTAGAATGAAATTAACTGAATGTCATCAATTTACCAATTTATAAATCAACAAGGCTACCTAGTTGAGTGCATTAATGACATTGACCCCAATTCAACAAACATATATCTACTTCTTATATTTCCAATCAAAATTAAAGGGATTTATATGGGAAAGAGGCAGAACATATAGCCTATGAACTACTTTAGTTCATAGGTCAATGAAGGTATCATCATGTGGGAAAATGTTTCAAGAACACTTGATCGTACTTAAAAGTAATCTTAAGATTGTTTTTGATCTTTACATACTACATACTATTGTTTGAGTGAAAAAAAAATTAAAAACTTACCAAATGTACTTCAACCATGTCCAAAACTTGAATTTTAAAAACTTTTTGATTATATCAAAACAAATTACTTCACATGTCATGCCAATTGTAGTTCAACTATCCAATAAAAACATTAACCATTTAACATTATATCACATGCCAAATGTAGATTGAAATGGTATCCAAAACTTAGTTTTAAAAACTTTTTGATTATATATCATGCAACATTACTTCACATGCCATGCCAATTATAGTTCAACTATCCAATAAAAACATTTAACATTATATCACATGCCAAATGTAGATTGAAACCATCCAAAACTTAACCTTTAATTTAACAAAAAATTATAGATCACAACATTACTTCACATGCCAAATGTACTTCAACCATCCAAAACTTGAGTTTTAAAAACTTTTTGATTATATCACAACGTTACTTCACATGCCATGCTAATTGTAGTTCAACTATCCAATAAAAACATTAAACATTTAACATTATATCACATGCCAAATGTAGATTGAAACCATCAAAAACTTGAGTTTTAAAAACTTTTTGATTATATCACAACATTACTTCACATGCCATGCCAATTATAGTTCAATTATCCAATAAAAACATTTAACATTATATCACATGCCAAATGTAGATTGAAACCATCCAAAACTTAAGTTTAAAAAAAAAAACAAATTATAACACATCATTACATAACATGCCAAATGTAGTTTAGAAGCAAAACATTAATTTATAGATGACAACATTACTAGTAGTTAAACTATCCAAAACTTAAAAGTTTTAAAAACCAAAACAAATTATATAACAAAATTACTTCACATTCACATGCCAAAATTACTAAAGCCATCCAAAACTTAACTTTTTGGAACAAAACAAATTATATTAACACTGTAATAAAATATGTCTAAAAATTGTAGATCTCACAAGTATCAAGTATCAAGTTATATAAATATATATATATATGATTGTGCATCTAGATAATATATAAAAAAGTAAATTTAAGACTAGAAATCTTGAAATCAAATCTACAAATGATGTCCATCAAATACGGATGGATGTAGTGTCTCTCCTAGCAAAGTCTCAATCCGCGCGCTATTTTGCGAAGCATGGGGAACCTGTACATAATTCACATACAAACATTAAAATTTGATGTTTTAAAAATGAGTGAGAATATATATAGAACTTCATGTAAAAAACAAAAAAAATCATGCAATACCTCATGAGGTTCCCTCTCCATTTGTTCGCCTGCTATAACCTCCCCCATAGGAACATCTCCAACAGTAAACTGTACAATATACATGTACAGTTAAATATATATATATATATATATATATATATATATATATATATATTTCAGATGAAAATGCACATGTACATATATAAACTTATTTTCAATAATATTAAAAACAGATTTAGACAACTTGTTCAAATGGTTGAAATGGTGTGGATGTTCCTATCTCCATCGCTAGAGTCCATGGATTAAAGAAATCTTCTATAGAAACCTAAAATTCAAAATTTTAAAAGTATAAAATAACTCAAGATCAAGATCTCAATTTATAATAAAACTTAAATAAACTTCAATTTATAAATTATAACTTTTAAAAAAACATATATATATTTAAAAGTGAAAAATTGAATACGTCTATAGGTGAATTTGGGACATCTCCTAAGAGAGAGTCCAAAAGAAAATCTCCAAAAACCTAAAACTCAAAAAGTTTAAAATAACTCAAGATATATATATATATATATATATATATATATATATATATCAATTTTTAATGGAACTTTTTGAGGTGGAATATATATATAACTTAAACATAAATTTTGAAAGTGAAAAATTGTCCATACTTGTTGTGGATGTGACACATCTCCTAAGGAAGTAGAAGGTACATCTCCCAAGGAAGAAGACAGTACCGCCATCCCAAAAACATCGGATAGAATCAGAATCTGTTAAATTTTTTTATTATTATATATGTACATGTACATGCGTGCACAATAATTTCTTTTAAAAATATCACTTAAAACACACTAACATTTGTCAACATATCTTGATGGTGAGACTCATCTTCATTGTTTGAACCAGAGGCCCCGAACATGATATTAACATTTTCGTCATTCATCATGCATGACAACTGCAAATGGTGTTTTAACATATAATGATACATTTTTGTTAGATTAATGTACATACAAATAAATGTATACATGTACATACACATGTATTTATTACAAATTGTACACATGTATTTGTTAAAATAATTGAACCCTAAGGTCATTAACACATACCGTTCCCGTGCCCTCTTCCTCATGAAGAATTAGGTCTTGCCAACCATTGTGAAAATTCTTTGCATATATTTTGAGATCTTCAATATTCATGTTGTCAATCTCTTCATCTGTATAACACACAAAATTGGCACGTGAATTCTCACGTGCCCTTTGTCGATTTAGACAAGCATCGACTCCACCCAATCCGCTTTGAACATTGTTGATGATGACATCCCTTGCTTCTCGATTTATTTGAAAAGTCGCATCCATCTCTGACTGCGGAGTTTCGACCCGAAAAGGTTGACTCACCAATGGCGACTCAGTGCGAGGCAACTCCACATATCACCTAGCGCCCCTACGGTCACACAATCGACCTTTCCCTGGACTAGGTTACATTTCGAAAACAAATTCTACGTAAAACAATTTTACAAAATAAATAGGAATCTTGTCGTTCCATGGGAGCCTTCCATAGGCCGCAAGGTGCCTATCATACAAATACTGAGCTATATCGGGGTGCTTCAAATATTTCACCTTCAAATTTTTTCTTTTTGGCCCTTCCTTGAAATTAAACATTGACTTCGCCATTTCTTTTGTAACTCTTTGTTTTACATCCTCCCATTTATCATGACCCATTACTATTTCCTTTCTCTTTCTCATGAATTCTAAAAATGTATTAGTCGTTGGCCGAAGATTTTTGTACACATTTCCTAGTTCGCCCAATAAATGTGTAACTATTTCAAGGCTTTGTTGACTCTCAGCAGGTAGAGTCAAAGCCGCGAGACCTCTTCAGAATTTTGCATGAAGTTGTTGACACCTTTCTAAGGTGCATTGCACCATGTTTCTTTACCATCGTATATCAGAAATGTCGACCGGATAAGTTGTGGTGGGAAGAAAACCTTCTTCTTGAATGTAGCATTCTGCCCTACGTCTATTTGGACCAACATTTGGAACATTTTTAGCCTCTGCATCAATATATATATAATTTTTTATATTAGAAAAAACACATGTAAAATAATTTGTACAAATTCAATGAAAAAAATATTGAAATTGATGGCAACCTCGACGTGGTTGGCTAGCATCTTCTCCACCCTGAAACTATTGAGAACCAGAACACACTGCTAAGAACCAGCACCACCAGCCGTTGACTGGCCTCTAGGGGAATAATATCACCACCTTCACACAACCTGCTACCACTTATTGATGGCCCTCTAAGGGGATTTAAACCACCACCAACCTCTCAAGAGGAGAGAGAAGCTTCATAAACAAATACGAATTTATAATAAATTGAAAAATACATGCATACATATAAATACATGGGTACATATTCATTGATTATATTTTGTTAAAACCATACCATGACTAGGTGAAACATGGGCATCCATGGATGGAGTAGAGACCCTTCTCTTCTTGTTAGCTCCTAAAAAATAAAAAATGAAACTTATTAACAACTAATTTAACTCACAGAGTTGATAAAAAATCAATGCCATATGTACACACATGTATGGAGATTTAAGATTATATTTAAATTTACCATGAACAGCTCTCGATGCCTGATCCCACCCTCTCGTAGAGATATGGGACTCTGTTGATCTTCATCATTCATCTTCCATGATATATATATCTACGGTGGACATTTACAATTATTTTTTTAAATAAATAATTTAAATTAAATTCAAAATAAATTTCAGAAAATTATTGTAATTTAGTGTAAACAAATTATGTAAAACACAAATTTCAAAGCACTAATTGATGTGTGAAGCTCAATTTAAGAAAAAAAAGTTATAAAAATGATAATTTCACCAAATTGTGTTTTGCATGGTGGGAGTACATTTGGTATAAAATTGAAAAAAACACATTGTCATTAAAAAATAAGTGAAACTCCATTTAAACAAACTCCATTTAAACAAAATTTTGTTGAAGTCCCCACATTTTAATTTCATAAAAATGTGAAGCTCACCACTAGTTGCAAATGTGAAGTTCACGAAGTTGTGCTTTACATGGTGTGGTGGGAGCACACTTGGTATATAATTGAAGAAAGCACATGGTCATTAAAAAAGATGCATTTATAAGTACACAACACATACATATCCAAGATATGTTACAATGTCAATCATTAAATTTTGAAGGAGAGTGTCTTAATACTAATTCATCTTTGAGAGATGAATCTTGAATTTTTTAAGAAGAGCGTCACCAAAACTAATTCACCTTTGAGAGATGACTCTTGAATTTTTGAAGAAAAGTGTCTCAAAACTAATTCATCTTTGAGAGATAATTATTCCATTGGCATTGCCCCGTATAATTCTAATTCATCTATTAATTCATCTTTGATAGATGAATCCTGAATTTACATTGCCCCATGCAATAAATCAACAAACGTCTTATTCACATTTGTACAATGCATTATACTAAAAAATTGAAATTTGATAACAATATTGTTTGCTATTCCATTCAGTTCTTTTAGCATCTCCTTCTTAATTTGGTACACATCATTCATCAGGTTGCACACAAGTTCAGAATTGGTGAAAACTACAATTCCATTTAATCCATACTCCATCGTTGTTACCAAGCCTTCTACCAATCCAATATAATATGCCTCGTTGTTTGTTGTTCTTCCCGGTATATTAATTTTCCTTTGGACGACTTTGCTAGTCGCAATATTACAAAGCACACTTGTAATCACTACTTTCCCTAGATTGGGATAGCAAGAAACTTCTATGCATAATTTCCATTTCTCAACCATATTTAATGGTTTTTTTATCTCTAAAAAAAAAAAATTTAATAAAAATATATATATTAAATTGACATTTATTGCAAATGCATGGGAGAAATGAAAAATATATATTTAGATCTATTCCAGAGATTGACTGTAGGGGCGTTTACTAGATATGTCACCTTTCATAAAAGATGAGATCTAGAGGCTACCTGGCCCTTTACAGACTCTGCTTATAGAACTACCATGGATATGAAAACGAAAAACTTCTAATTAGATCTATTCTAGAGATTGAATGTAGGTGCATTTACTCTTAGGTTAAAACCTATGTTTTGTATCAAATCACTTTTGGTTTCAATGAGAAACTTTTACTGGTAATTTTTGTTTTACATGTTGAATATAAAAGGTTTTTTCTCTCTCATTGTTTGAGAAAATCGATATGAAAATGAAAAACTATATAATTGGTTAAAATCTATGTATTGTATCAAATTAATTTTTGTTTCTAAATACTATATACATGTTGACTGTAGGGGCATTTAGAACTATTACAGAGATTGACTGTATGGGCATTTACTAGATATGTCACCTTTCATAAAGATGAGATCCAGAGGCTACCTGGCCCTTTACAGACTCTGCCTATAGAACTACCATGGATATGAAAATGAAAAACATCTAATTAGATCTATTCTAGAAATTAAATGTAGGGGCATTTACTATATTAGGTTAGAACCTATGTTTTGATCAAATCACTTTTGGTTTCAATGGGAAAAATTTATGGCTAATTTGTCTTTTATATGTTGAATATAACAATTTTTTTCTATCTCATTGTTTGAGACCATGGATATAAAAATTAAAAACTATATACTTGGTTAAAACCTATGTTTTGTATCAAATTACTTTTTGTTTCTAAATACTATATACATGTTGACTGTAGTGGAATTTACTGTAGGGCCATTTAGATCTATTTTAAAGATTGACTGTAGGGGCATTTACTAGATATGTCACCTTTAATAAAATATGAGATCCAGAGGCTACCTAGCCCTTTACAGACTCTGCCTATAGAACTACCATGGATATGAAAATGAAAAACATCTAATTAGATATATTCTAGAAATTGAATGTAGGGGCATTTACTAGATTAGGTTAAAACCTATGTTTTGTATCAAATTAATTTTTGTTTCTAAATACTATAAACATGTTGAATATAAAAGGTTTTTTTCTCTCCCATTGTTTGAGACCATGGATATGAAAATGAAAAAATTCTATTTAGATCTATTCTAGAGATATGGCTAATTTGTGTTTTACATACATTGAATATAAGAGGTTTTTTCTGTCATTGTTTGAGACCGTGGATATGAAAATGAAAAAATTCTATTTTTAAAACTATTCGAGAGATTGATTGACTTGTAGGGGCGTTTACTCTTAGGTTAAAACCTATTTTTTGTATCAAATAACTTATGGTTTCAATGGGAAACTTTTATGGCTAATTTTTGTTTTACATGTTGAATATAAAAGGTTTTCTTCTCTCTCATTGTTTGAGACCATGAATATGAAAATGAGAAACTTCTATTTAGATCTATTCTAGAGATATGTCTAATTTGTGTTTAACATACATTGAATATAAAAGGTTTTTTTTGTCATTGTTTGAGACCATGGATATGAAAATGAAAAATGTTTATTTAAAACTATTCCAGAGATTACTTGTACGGGCATTTACTAAGGTTAAAACCTATGTTTTGTATCAAATCACTTATGGTTTCAATGGGAAACTTTTATGGCTAATTTGTGTTTTAAATGTTGAATATAAAAAGTTTTTCTCTCTCTCATTGTTTGAGACCATGGATATGAAAATCAAAAATTTCTATTTAGAGCTATTCTAAAGATATGGCTAATTTTTATTTTATATACATTGAATATAAAAGGTTTTTTCTCTCATTGTTTGAGACCACGGATATGAAAATGAAAAACTTCTATTTAAAACTATTCCAGAGATTGATTGTAGGGGCATTTACTCTTAGGTTAAAACCTATGTTTTGTATCAAATCAATTATGGTTTCAATGGGAAATGTGTATGGCTAATTTCTGTTTTACATGTTGAATATAAAAGGTTTTTTTCTCTCTCTCATTGGTTGAGACCATGGATATGAAAACGGAAAACTTCTATTTAGATTTGTTCTAGAGATGTGGCTAATTTGTGTTTTACATGCGTTGAATATAAAAGGTTTTTTTCTCTCATTGTTTGAGACCATGGATATGAAAATGAAAAAAATATATATTTAAAACTATTCTAGATGTGACTAATTTGTGTTTTACATACATTGAATATAAAAGGTTTTTTCTCTCATTTTTTGAGACCATGGATATGAAAATTAAAAACTTCTATATTTAAAACCATTCTAGAGATTGATTGACTGTAGGGGCATTTAATCTTAGGTTAAAACCTATGTTTTATATCAAATCACTTTTGGTTTCAATGGGAAAATTTTAAGGCTAATTTGTGTTTTACATGTTGAATATAAAAGGTTTTTCTCTCTCTCATTGTTTCAGACCATGGATATGAAAATGAAAAACTTCTATATTTAAAACTATTCCATAGATTGATTGATTGTAGAGGCATTCACTCTTAGGTTAAAACCTATGTTTTGTATCAAATCACTTTTGGTTTCAATGGGAAACTTTTATGGCTAATTTGTGTTTTACATGTTGAATATAGAAGGTTTTTTTTCTCTCTCATTTTTTGAGACGATGGATATGAAAATGAAAAAATTATCTTTAGATCTATTCTAGAGATGTGGCTAATTTGTGTTTTACATACATTGAATATAAAGGGTTTTTTCTCTCATTATTTGAGACCATGGATATGAAAATGAAAAAAATTCTATATAAAAATATTCCAGAGATTGAATGTAGGGGCATTTACTCTTAGGTTAAAACCTATGTTTTGTATCAAATCACTTTTGGTTTCAATGGGAAACTTTTATGGCTAATTTCTTTTTTACATGTTGAATATAAAAGGTTTTTTTCTCTCTCATTGTTAGAGACCATGTATATGAAAATGAAAAAATTCTTTTGAGATCTATTCTAGAGATATGGCTAATTTGTGTTTTACATACATTGAATATAAAATGTTTTTTCTCTCATTTTTTGAGACCATGGATATGAAAATGAAAAACTTCTATTTAAAACTATTCTAGAGATTGACTGTAGGGGCATTTACTCTTATGTTAAAACCTATTTTTTGTATCAAATAACTTATGGTTTCAATGGGAAACTTTTATGGATAATTTTTGTTTTAAATGTTGAATATAAAAGGTTTTTTTCCCCCTCTCATTGTTTGAGACCATGGATATGAAAATGAAAAATTTCTATTTAGATCTATTCTAGAGATGTGGCTAGTTTGTGTTTTACATACATTGAATATAAAAGGTTTTTTCTCTCATTGTTTGAGACCATGGATATGAAAATGAAACTTCTATATATTTAAAACTATTCCAAAGATTGATTGACTGTAGGGGCAATTACTCTTACCCTAAAACCTATGTTTTGTATCAAATCATTTTTGGTTTCAATGGGAAACATTAATGGCTAATTTGTCTTTTACATGTTGAATATAAAAAGTTTTTTTCTCTCTCATTGTTTGAGACCATGGATATGAAAATGAAAAACTTCTATTTAGATCTCTTCTAGAGATGTGGCTAATTTGTGTTTTACATACAAGTGAAAGAGACTACAAACAATGGACTATATTACCCAAAAGGTGAGAAACTTACATTGACGACATAGAGAGATTCAACTAGGCTTGTGTGGATGACATGAAAAGTACAAGTGGACAATGTATAATTCTACTTAGAAGAGTCTTTGGTTGAATATATAAGCAAGAAAGAGTCATTACTTGGACAATGTATAATTCTACTTAGAAGAGTCTTTGGTTGCATGGTTAAGCAACAAAAATTCGTTACTTTCTGTATCTAGAGTAGAAGTGGAATACATAGTAGTTACTTCTTTTAAATGAATATGGAATGAATCATTATACATTATGATAAATCCTGTATTTAAATGACATTTGATCTATGAATAATATGGAATGAATCATTGTACATTATGAAGAGTCATGAGATCCACATTTCCACCATACTATTTGCAAGTTCTATATGAAGATATGTAGTCTAATAACTAATCAGTTATGATATTTGTGAAAATATGAAAACGGTTCTATGATATAAAGGCGAGAAAGGGATCAATATAAAGGCCAACAAGGGATCAAACTACAATGTTACATTTCATTCCATCACTACTATTCCTCTAAATCCTTTAGTTTTTTTATTATGAAAGAAAATTTATATATGCTATGCTATATTTGAATGCTAGATTTAAATGTATACAAATCGTGAATGGTTAAAGTATTAAATTAGAAATTGATTGTAGGTCAAGTATAAAAGATAAACTTCATTTTCAGAATTCACACACTATCTGTACTAATCTAGTAACTCTAATCATTTATGACTATTGAATCACCTTATCTACCTAGTGCAAGTTGTTTCACTTATAACAAAGCATGCTTTGTTTACACTATACTGGATTAGAGATTTACATTATATATGAAATAAATAAAGGTGTTTTCCAATGTGTTTCTTGAGCATAATGTACTGGTATATAGTAATCAATTACTTGTATTACTATAAGTAAGTATAGGCACCACCAAGAAGTTAGAGACTAGTAAGTATGGAGTTACTATGTTCATTATTATAGTACTTTCTCCCATCTTAAAACACACTGTTATAAGATTAGACAGTTAGCTCATACCCAAAATAGGGAATAGGAAGCTAGGGCTGTGGAATTGGGGGGGCATAGTCAAGCACTGGAAGATGTTTCAGTCTTAGGGGACAAATAAAGTTGAAGGCCTACATTCTGGTATTTCGTTCAGCCTAAAAAAAGACCCTTCGTTACACCCTTCAAAGGATAACCCATAACATATAGGAACTAAGCATGTATTATGAAGATATCAATGTGAGTTCTCAGCTGTAGAGACAAGCCACTCATGAAGGTTCATTATGGCTTGTACATGATCTCACAGTAAACATAGCCTGAAAGCATTTACTTAATAATCATACACATTAATAAATTAAGGTCAATCCATTGCATTTATAGAAATAACCTATTCAGAATCTACAAGGTAAGCTATTCCTGTAATATTATGAACATGTAAACAACATATTCCAAATCAATCACCTCAGATAATTCATTTCATTGTAATATTACGAACATGTAAACATCATATTCCATAATCAATCAACTTAGATAATTCATTTCATGGTTATATTACCTACAAATTTGCTTGGTGCAACTCCTGAGCAGCAATTCACGAGTGCCAAATCAGCAACATAGCAGCAGCAACACCACAGAAATGATTCACGGGTGCCAAATCAGCAACAGAGCATCAACAGCACCACAAAAACAAACATAAACGAAAATCACAGTAGAACCCCGTGAAAAAAAAATAATGCAAACAAGGACGCAACGTGAAATTAACAACAAAGCAGTGTAGAAGTGCCACAAAAATAGACAGAAATGAAAATCACAGCAGAACCCGGTGAAAAACAAATAATGCAAACAAGGATGTGCAAAAATGAAAAGAGTTCACGGGTGATATATTTATAAAATATGAGTTTGGCCGAACTATTTTAAAAGTTTAGCCGAACTATTGTTCCTAGTTTTCCCATCTCCGGCCAAAAAACTATTTTCCCACGCCGTCATTATGTCGTCAATTTAAATGACAGAACGAGTTCAGCCGAAATTTCTCAAAAGTTTAACCGAACTATTGCTGAAAAATGTTTTCCGCCCCCGATTCTCATAAAAGTGTAACCCAACTTCACATTTTCACCATCCAACAAATGGTCAAAGTTCAATCAAAACCGTAGAAACCAACAGTTGTGTTAAAATTCCTCACATAGACAAATTGAAACATGCCTAGCTTGTTTTCTAAACAATTCAAGCAAGTTAAAATGAAGCAAACTTACTTATATGAAACAACAATAATTTTTTTGTCTTCTTGGAGGAGTTAGGAGGCCAAGGAAGCTATAATGTGGAGACGAGGATCAACGAGACTTGAAACTCCAGCCACCTATGCGCTTAAACAACATGCATTAGCTCCTCATAGATGTAATGACCATTACTCCAGCAAGGCCTCATTATCGTTCATTCATTCCTACATGACTCCTTTTTCTAAAATGACCCCTCTATTAGTCCATTCTGGAGATAGAGAGAAACTACTTAAGAAGAAGAAATCAGTGGAAAAATTTATGGCAATTGGAACTATAATTGAGCAAGAAGAATTGGAATTTGAAGTTGAGGGGAAGCAACGCATTTAACTAGATCCTCCTTCTGGTTCTTTTGGAACCAAGGAAGCACCTGCTATTGTAGAATCATATTTTGACAAGTGAAAACTTAGCTTCCATGGAGGAACTAGTGAGGAGGAGCATGATGTAGTTTGGTTTTGGCTGGAAAAAGACAAACCTTATTAATGTCCAGTCTGTAGTCAATACTTCATGCTTAAGGTAGCTAGTCCCGGAGGGCCTCCAGGTGGGAACCATCACTAAGAACTCAAGAGAGCCTGTTGTTACGAATTGTATGGCTTGGTTACCTGGGATCATAATCTCAATAATGTAGCAGTAGAATATTGAACACTCTTGTTAGATTATTCAAGGGATGTTATTTATTTGTTTTTAGAGGAGAATGCAGGATTATTTCTAGGATGCTAGCTACCAGTATGCTACATTGTAATTTATGCATTTTATTTTTGTGGATTTGGAATTAAGGGTGGCTCATTATGTGGGCTTTATATTTTTTCTTTTATAATAAAATTCTACCTTATTTTTCTTAGTGACTTTCATTGTATGAAGATGAATGAAAATAAGTGATTTCTTGTAATGACTTGATGTTTGAGAAATTTATTGGCATGATTTTTATTATTCTTGTGAGATGTATGGTTTTTAATATCCATTTTCATATCTTTATCTCAAAAAAATCAAACATGAGGAAAAGGATTGATAGAAATAGCTCTCAACATGAGTTGTAAGACAAAAAACATGGAATATAAAATGTTACTCATGTATTTTCTATGTTTTTCTAGGTATATGCAACTTGCAAGGTTATGGAAGTGTGGCATTTGGATACTTGCAGTTCGCTACTAATAACATATTCTAAAAAACTTATGAATATCCTGCTTGAATTCAAATTTAACAAGAATATTGAAAAATCTTCTGCTAAAGACATTTAATAAAGGAAGGGAAGATAAGATTGTGAAGAGGAGAGATGAAGAGATTACAACTATGACTGTGGAAGAGGATATTGAGGTTCTTGTGCCTTCTTTTGTCGGGAAAGAAAGGGAAATTATTTCTCAATATTCGTTTGCCTCATGCTCTCACTTCGCCATGATGCTCACGACATTCTCATCCTCGATATGAACCCGCAAAACACAAACACACATGAATTAAAGAAAACCTTTAGATTTGATTCATGGTGGGGTGAAAAATATCAACAAATAGTTTAAAAAAAATCGATGTGCATGTAATATCTCTTGACACTCATGCTGAGTTGGGTAGTGAAAGCATAACCTGCAAATAAATTGAAATTACAAAAAATAATGGAAAATTAACAAGATAGAAGAATAATCAAAACATATAAATTTACACAGTGTTTTACATGGGAAAACCCTCATTGTGAGGGAAACATCCATGGGGAAATGACAATCGATATTATTAATATTGAATGGATATTTACAAAAACCAACTCAAAGATATCCATTATCCAACCATTCAACTTACTCTCCATTCATTTTATGTTTTCTTATTGCCTCTACAAGCTTACATGTACGAAGAGTAAGTTGTTATATTTTTTCTATATCTGTCTAAAGATTTTAATCAGTCACATAAGAAATATTTTACATAAACCAAAATAGTTCCTTTTATATGTTTTTTCCAAAAAATTATAGTAGGAAAAACAAACCAAGAAAAAGGAACTAATCTTAGATATTATCCCAAGAATATAGGGAAATAGTTGGAAACTTCTAACCATCTCCACCTTGAAAATAATTTACCTACTATATCATGCCCAAATTATTCATCACCTTCCTTGCAAGCCAAGAGAAGCTAGGAACCATTTTAGCTTCTCTAACAATACGGGATTTGTGAACATGTCTACACAATTTTTCTTTGTATGGAATTTTTCCTGAGCCACCGCTCCAATTTCATCAATAACATTTCCCTAAAAAATGGTATTTAATATGTATTTTTTTTGTCTTACTATGATAAGCTATATTCCTTGCCAAATGAATAACAATTTCAATATCAAAAAATACTTTCACCTTGTCCTACATCCTTCCAAACTCACCTAGAAAATCTTATAACCAAATTGCCTCTTTGCAAGTGTGTGAGAAAGTTATGTATTTTGCTTCACTGGTGGATAAAGCAACTACGTTCTGAACCTTTGACATCCAACTAAAAACTCCACCTGCAAAAGTAAAAACATATCCAGAAGTGGATCTCCTCTTGTCCAAGTCACCTGCAAAATCTGAATCAACATAACTATAGACTGACTCACTACTACCATTATAGGTGATACAATAATTACTTGTGCCTTTAACATATCGAAGCACCCATTTCATGGTTTCCTAATGCTCTTTCCCGGGATTTTTTATGTATCTACTAAAAACACCAATTGCATGTGAGATATATGGCCTTGTACTAACCATCACAGATATTAAGAATCCTACTACATTCGCATATGGTAGACAAGACATATACTCATTTTCTTAATCATTACTAGGAAAAAACCTAAAATAAATCTTGGAATGGGAAGCTAAAGGGATTTGTATAGGTTTCACATTATTCATACCAAATCTCAGAAGTATTTCCTCCACATACTTCTATTATTATAACGACATCTTACCAATTTTATTGTCTTTGTGTATCTTGATGCCCACGATTTGTTTTTGTGCTCCAATATCCTTCATTTCGAAATTCCTAGCCAACCGAGCCTTTAACTTGTTAATCTCAAACATGATTTTTATTTCTATAAGCATGTCATCAACATACAACACCAAAATAATGAATATTCGATTTTACAACTTTTGAAAGTAAACATAATGATCATACTCACTTCCCGTAAAATTGTACCTCATCATGAAGGAATCAAACTTCATGTACCATTGCTTGGGATATTGCTTCAGGCCATATAATGACTTCTTGTGTTTGCAAAAAAACCTCTTGTTGAGATTTTGAAAAAACCCTTCTAGTTGTTTTTAACATCTAGTTTCTCTAACTCTATATCAAGTAATGCAGCTAATGATAACAAAACTATAATTGAAACAAGCTTAACAACTGGTGAAAAAATATCATGGAAATAGATACCTTCCTTTCAATAATATCCTTTTGCAACCACTCTTGCTTTGTACTTCTGAATCATAACATTAGCTCCTTTCTTCAATTTGTAAACCAGCTTGCAACTGAGAACTTTCCTGTCCTTGGGAAGTTCCACCAGATCCTGTGTCTTATTTCTTTGGAATGCATACATTTCCTCTTTCATTTCTACTTTCAGTTTATGGCTATCAAATACTTCCATTTCTTCCTGATAAAAACTAGGTTCTCCATGATTAGTAATTAAAGAAATAAATGTAGAAAAATCATAATACCTTTTAGGAAAATATATGATCCGTGTAGAACTTCATACATTTTTTTTCGATATTTCTTCATTTTCCTGAGAAAATTTTGTATCCTAATCTTCTTTTGTAGTAGTTTCTTCATGAATATCTTCATAATCCTCCTCCCTTGAAGATGATTGAGCTTCCAATTGAACTTGTTGAATCTGTGGTACTTTTTCTTGTTACATTTCACCATCTACATCTGATTTCATGAGTGACGATTCATCAAATATGACATCTATAACAATGATGATTTTGTGGGTAGTATTATCCCACAATCTATATCTCTTAACTCCACCACCATATCCAACAAATATTAGTCTTTTTTATTTTAGATATAACCTAGAACGTTGATTATTTGGAATATGAGCATAGGCATCACAACCAAAAAATTTAAGATTTGAATAATCATGAGGTTTACTTGTTCATACCTCTTCTCAATTTTTACAATTAATTTCAAAACGGTATAATATTGTGGTGACTCTTTTTAAATGGAAAAAAAAAATCAAGGGGGCCCCTTAGGGGAGCTATGACTCATTTAAAATCAAGGGGTCCTAGAAAACATCTTGTGGGTGAGTAAATGCAACAAGGCAGGTAGATATAGACTAGGCAGGGCAGGTGGATAGATTTCTTTTGGACTGGGCAAGACACAGTGCAACGGGGTTTAAGGTGACAATTTACCAAATAGCAGGTTGTAAGAACTAATTTTTCCCACAATTCCTGCTACAAATTTAAATTATTGAGCACACTTCTTTCTATCTCTAGAAGATTCATATTCATGCGTTCAACAACACCATTTTGTTGAGTATAAACCATGGTTTTATGTCTTTCTATCCCAAATTCCTTGCAATAATTTTTGAATTTTTTTCAAGTAAACTCAGTTCCATTTTCAGTTATCAAACATTTAAATGACTTACCACTTCTATTTTCAGCCAAAGATCTATACTTCTTAAAATAATCGAATAGAGCATCTTTTATTTCAGTAAATAGATCCACACCTTTCTAGAGTAATCATCTATAAATGTTACAAAATATGAATATCCTCCAAAAGAGAATTCAGGGTATGGTCCCCAAATATCTGAATGGATGTAATCAAGGATACCTTTACTAACATGTTTTCATGTTTTAAATTTTTATCAAGATTTCTTTCGATTCATACAATGCTCACAAATTTAAATTTAAATTCAGAGATTTTAAGCTTGGAAGTAACTTACGACCAATGAGTACCTTCAACCCTTTCTCACTCATATGACCCACCATTTTATGACATAAAAAATTAGATACACCCTCACCTTCAGATGCTACTATTGCTTTATCTATTTATGGCCTTCCTTCAAGTTAATAAAGGTTCCAAAACCTTTTAATCTTCATGTCTATCGAGATTCCCTTTCCCCCCTTCATTACTCCACCTTGAACTGTACATTTATAAAAAGAAGAATCTAACACTCCCAAAGGTATTTAGTTTTTTCTAAGCTCAAGAAAATGCCTCACCTTTGTTAACATTCTAGTAGTACCATCATACATTTTAATCCTGATACTACCAATCTGAACAATTTTTCATGTAACATCATTACCCATGAAAACCGCACCATCATCAATAGATTTATATGAAGAGAACCAATTCCTATGAAGATAGATATGATGGGAAGCAAGAGAATATGGAAACCAATTATGATGATGTTGATAAATAGTAGAAGTGGACAATACCTCATCAACAATACCCGCACTCATTTCAGCTGAATTAGCTTCCATTGTAGAGTCATTGTTACCAGCTTTTTCCTTTCTTTTCCAGCAATCCTTCTTAAGATGCCAAGATTTGTTATAGTACAAACACTTCAACTTACTCTTATATCCTCTTTACTACAATCCTGATGTGTTTCTCGAATTCTGATATTTTTCTTTTGATCGGCCTCTTTCCAACATTACTTCTAATGTTGAGGTTTCAAGGCTACATTTTTGTCGAGTTTACTCAGAAAACAAAGTTCCCACAACACCATCAAAATCAATGGTATCGATAGAACTAAAACTCATATAGGTTA
This sequence comes from Pinus albicaulis, assembly GCA_034641835.2. NCBI lineage: Eukaryota > Viridiplantae > Streptophyta > Pinopsida > Pinales > Pinaceae > Pinus > Pinus albicaulis. Next base: position 662,127,370 of record CM076574.1, on the reverse strand, counting down.
CAAAATGATCCCAAGACTTAGACAAAGAACACACTATTGGAATTCCTTTGTCTTCCCATTCTATATTTACATATACACTAGACAACTGACATAAAAGAGCATTGAAATAATTCAAATGATCATAGATATTTCTACCTACCTTCATCCACAAACTATATAACTACCTCTTCAAGTAGATTCTATTGGTTAAGGACATTGTCATACAAAGGCTTTGTAACTTGGTCCATAAGCCTAAAATTGTTTTCTCTCTCCAATGATGTTAAACAACACATAATATGCTAAGCATAGATGAATAGAACTAAGGGCTCTTGCATTCATTTCCTCCCATTCATCATTATCCATGCCCGCAAGTTTATTTTCCCTACCCAACAATTCCTTTTCCACTCCTTGAGTGCGAGCATATCCTGTATCTTAACCTTCGATAGATCAAAGCTATTATTGTCATTAAGAATATATCATAATAATCAAAACACATAAATTGAAACAGTGTTTTATGTATAATATCCACGTTGATTCAACTAATAATTGTAATATGCTAAAAAATTATACTTGAATCTACTCTACTAATTGAAAAAACCAATTAAGATCTTGAAATCGCAAAACATGAAAGAGAAATAATTTCAATTGCACAACAAAACAATTTATTTGGGGAAATCATCAGCTAAAAATCCCATTATCTATATATTGCATAAGCTAGAGAATATGGAAATATTACAATATTTTTCTCCAAGCTAAGAAACCTTTGCACTATCTATATCTATCTCAATGATTCCTAGACAAGCGTTTCTCAATACTTCACCAATTTCTGGCTTGCCTAAGTCCCTATTTCCTTGTGTAGTTTCCTTGGGTATTTAGGCCCTATTAATTAGGGAAATTCCCAATCCATATTGTGCAATCAATTAGGCGCCTTCCTCTGACTACATGCACCACATGTACAATTTAGATAATTATACAACTGATAGTACACTGCCCTTGAACTCAAATATCAACTGGGCCTTTCTCAGAACTGACATACATGAGTTATTTATGAGTGAATTATCAGTTATTTAATTGCTCACTACATGTGAATTAAATCTAATTTCCACACATTGACATGTCTCTAGTTCCTCCATCAGTTAGAACTAGTTAAACTAACTTTAACTCAGATAAATTGAGTTAATTAATTACCACTCAAAATAAACTCATCACAGCTCCTATAATGTAGCAGACACTCTACATGCCTCTAGTTTGACCCTAAACTTGAATTAACTGAACCAAATAATTCATCCTAACTTAGTTAACTCGTACAAGTTTTCATGTGACATGGAATTACAATTTTATTCTAATTTAATTCAAGGGAAAATTAAATTAAAATCCTTCTTGATACCAATTTTGGTATTTATTATTTCCATTTTCAACACTCCCTCTCAACAACAAAGGAATTCAACTCTATCCCGATCTGGTACCTTTGGAATGTTTTTCATGAAACACCTCTCTCTATTGTTATTGCGAATGCAACATCTGCAACTAAAAATCACCCAACAAACTGAATCAATTGTGATCAGTATGATGCGTCTGTCACCCGAGTCTCTGACTACTACTAGTTATTGCACATTTTACTAAAAAATCTGTGCTGCTATTGATTTTGTACTGTGCCATTTGCACTGTGCTCCCTAGTATCTAACCACTGCTATTATCTACATATGTCACTCTCGCATCTAACTGCATCAACTTCCACTGATCCATCCTGCTATTGTATAATGCGAGCCCCCCGTAGCAAGGTAGTTATCCATGAGACAAGAACATCTCAATGGACCTTGCCCAAATTTATGCACTCTTGGGACTATTGTTTCACATCACCCTACCTTTCACCTGAAGGTATGGCTGCATGTGCTCCCTCTGCCCACATGGATTTAAATTTCCCTCAATTGGAGGTCTTTGATTAAGTGGATGCCTCTAATTGGTTTCCTCTTTGCATCTCCAATTGTTGTTGCTCCACAAATTTCTGAGGCTTCTTCCGGGGTTGCATGTTGACAGGTAATTCATGCTCCCTCTCAACCACCAAGTATCTACCCTTTGCCTTGCTCCTCAAGGATTTTCATGCATATTTGACTTTGAGAGAATACAGGTTCATGACTCACACACCGATTTTCTTCATGTTTCATGTGATGATGTGTCTAAGAAAAAAATTTCCTATGCTAACTATCACATCATAACCACGGTCTTCCAATACCTTTATGGAAACAAGATTATTCTTTAGACCTAGAACAAACAACACATTAGTGAGTCTGAGAGGGGAGAAAGAAACCCTCTAAAAGGTACTAGTATCGATTCAATTTGTGTTATATCTCTTATCATCTCCAAACTATATGTTCTACTTGAGGTATTTCTCCTCCGTCATTGAAGAGATCTTTATTCCCCGTCCTATGGAATGATGCACCACTGTTGAGATGCCACATGCATCCCATTAAAGTGCTTTCCATGAATGAAATGAGAGTGGAAAGAAGTTAGAATTGTGAAGCTAGAGCTTTACCCCATGTTGCTACTACATGATCCTTCTTGCTTGCCTTCTTCTGTGGACATTTCATGGCATAGTGTTGGAACTCGTGACAGTGAAAACACTTGATGTTGGACAAGTCTCTCTCTTTCCATTTTCTCCTTGGGACTTCTTTCCCTTGGCTTTATTTCCTCTACTGACTAATGCAAAGTCCTCTTCTTTGGAACAGATCTCGTCTTTGGTGTTCCTCCAAATATCTTCCTGCACCAAGCTGGACAACAATCACTCACATTATGGTAACTTATCCCTCTCATTTATTGAATCATAGTAGCTATTCCAGCCCTTGGGAAGGCCTAGAAGTGCTAGGCTCACCAAATCATCATCAACAATGGTAACACCAACACTTCAAGCTCATCTAAACATTGGGTGAACTTGGTCAAGCACTTTGGTATTGTTTCTCCCTCCTACATCTTGATTTTTCCTAGCTTGTTTTTCAATGCTACATTCTTGTGGTCGTTGCTTCTCGGAAAAAAAAATGTTAAGGCCTTCCACATAACATATTTAGTTTCCTTTCCATGGGTGATTTGGAGACTTTTATTTCTATTTTCTTATATTTCATTCCTTTGATTCTCGAATCCACTGCAGAGTTTGGCCAAGGTTCGGCCTTGCAATGTCAAAGTGCTAGGAATTTGCAGCCAGTTAGAGCTACTTCAGTAGAGGCACCTCCTATAGTTCAAATATCCTCAGGAAAGGAGAGGAAAAATATCCTAATAAATGGATTTTCTCATACTGGGAGGCCGGTTTTTCATGTTGCATTGAGCAGGGAAGATATTGAAGTAGTAGTTATCGATGACCCTTTCATTGATGCCAAATACATAGCTTACATGTTTAAGTATGATTCAACTCATGGGGTATAAAAAGGGAGCATGAATATTGATGATGATACAACTCTTGAAATTGATGGTCACAAAATTATTGTCAATTCTAAAAGGGGTCCTTCAGAGATTCCCTTGGGTAACTAGGAAGCTGAGTATAGTGTAGAATAATATGGAGTTTTTTACAAAAAAAGAGAAGGCTTCAACGCATCTTAAGAGTGGAGCTAATATGGTTGTAATTTATACTCCAATAGCATATGAAGCCATGTTTGTGGTTGGACTAAACAAAGGATCATATAAGGATAAAATGACTATTTTTTCAAATGCAATTTGCAAAATTAATTGTCTTGATCGTCTTGCAAAGGTGCTGAAATAAAAAATCAAATTCAAGAGTTGTTGGACAAAGGGATCATATGGCCAAGTACTTCACCATGTGGGCCACCTATTGTGTTGGTGCCAAAGAAGGATGGAACATGGCACATGTGTGTGGATTTCCATGCATTGAACAAAATTATAGTAAAGAACCGTTATCCACTTCCTATAATAGATGATTTAATTGATCAATTGAAATATGAAAAGTATTTTACTAAGTTGGACTTAAGGAGTGGCTACCATCAAAATAGAATTGTTGAAGGTGGCATTTGGAAGACAGGATTCAAGACAAAGAAAGTTTCTTTTGAATGGCTTGTTATTCCTTTTGGTTTCTGTAATTCTCCTACTACCTTCATGCATGTGATGAATGATGTTTTGAGGCCATTTATTGATGATTTTTCCATCGTCTACTTAGACGATATCTTGATTTTCAGTAAATCAATTAATGAACATGTCATGCATGTATGAAAAGTACTTGATGTCTTAAGGAATGAACCGTTCTTTTTGAAGATGTCAAAATGTGAGTTTGAAAAAAATTCTTTGGCATATTTGGGGCATATTGTTGGAGGCGGTGAGTTGAGGATAGACCCCTCTAAGGTAGAGGTCATTGTGAATTGGCCAACTCCAAAGACATCCACTGAGGTAAGAAGTTTTTCGGGAGCAACACAATATTGGAGGAAGTTTATTTCTAACTTATCTTCTATCGCAACTCCATTGCATGAAATGAATAGTGTCAAAAAGGCCTTCCAGTGGGGATGTAAGAAGAAAAAGTCATTTTATGCTTTGAAAGAGAAGGTCATTTCAGCCTAATTATTTGCACTATCAGACTTGAGATAGCCCTTTGAGATTCAAACTGATGCAAGTGACTATGCCATGGGCATAGTCCTTATGCAAAATGGTAAGCCCATTTCATTTCATTTAGAAAATTTCAATGGTGCAATGATTAACTATCCTACTTATGACAAGGACCTTTATGCATTGGGTCAAAGTGTGAAAAATTGGAAACACTAGTTGATGGGAAAGGAAACCATCATACACACCGACCACAAACCATTACAATACTTGCAATCACAAACTAAGTTGAAATAGTCAAGGAAATTTTGATGGATGGGTTTCTTACAACAATTCCACTGGTCATCGGGTATAAGAAAGGTATATACAACAAGATTGTTGATGTGCTTTCTAGGCCTATTTTTAGTGCATCTACTTTACTCAAGGATAATTTTTTTTTGCATGAAAATTATGTTGAACAATATTCATATGATAATAACTTTCAAGATGTTTATGCACACTTGAGTCAAGGAAACCAGGTATAGGAATTGGATTACCATGTACATAATAACTTGTTGTATCATTTGGGAAAGCTTTCTATTCCACATGGGGAGAGATTGAATGCCATAAGAGAAGCACACACTTCTCTTATTGTTGGACATTTTGGTGTAAGAAAAAGAATGGCACATCTTCAGTTGTATTGTTATTTGCCTCGCATGCTTGAAAGTGTGTCACGTTTCATTAAAGTTTTATCATTGCATGCAGTGAGTAATCCAAGCAATAAGAAGTTAGGATTGTACACACTTCTTCCCATACCTTCACGTCCATGGGAGAGTGTTTTTATGGATTTTGTAGGAGATATTCCATTGTCAAAAATAGGTCATGATTATTTGTATGTAGTTGTGGATAGGCTCAACAAGATGTGCATATTAATTCCATGTTAAAAGAAAATCATAGATGAACAAATGGTTCACTTATTCTTTCAGCATGTTTGGGTTCATTTTGGATTGCCCAAATCCATTGTTAGTGATCGAGATTCTCGATTTGTTGCGAATTTTCAGTCAAGTTTTTGGGACTTTATGGACACCAAGTTGAAGAAGATTACAACCTTTCATCCATAAACAGATAGTCAAATCAAGGTGGTAAATCAAACAATCATACATATTATTCGAGGATATTGCAACAAGCATCTTAAGTTGTGGGATGAAAACTTGAAATACATTTAGCATGTTTACAACCATGTAAAACCTACTCCACTAAACAAACATCGACATTCGAGGAATGTCTTGGATACATGCCTAGATCTCCATTGGATTTAATTTTTGGGAATGATTTTTCTATTGATGGCCATAGAGATATAGATAAATCCAGGAAGTTCATAGAAAAAATCTAATTGATACATCAAACACTTCAAGATCAACTTGAAAACAGCTAAGGCAAGTACAAAGCAAGGCATGACAAGCATCGTGTAGATCACAAGTTCCAAGTTGGTGATGAATTTTGGCTTCACATTAGTAAAGAGGGGCTTCAAGGGAAGGTTAAAAGCTAAAACCAATCCATTATGGTCCTTTTAGAATTTTGGAAAAGATTGGTGATAATGCCTTCAAGTTAGACTTTCCTTCATATATGAAAACTTAATGTGTTGTTAATGTTGATAACTTAAGATTGTATGAGCCTCCATTGATTGAAGATCAAGGAGAACAGGTTTAGATTCCTTACATTTAGGATTTTTCTTGAGAATACCTTGATCAGCTTCAACAAGATATCGTTCTTGAAAAAAGAACAAAGACATAAAACGAGGGAGTGTAGACTACCTTTGTGTGGGGATCAAAGGCACAAACCCTTCTAAGGGAAAATGGTTCGAGATTGGAAAGGTGAGAGACCTGTACCTTCATTTGTTGAAAAATTGAAAGTGATATTTTGGGGTCCAAAAGCTTCCAGTGGAGAGGAGAGATCAGGTGCTCAAAAATGAAATTTTTTCGAAATGGTGTGGAACTTGAATGACCACATATATATCTTCATTCTTAATCTAGCACAACTCGTTTCATGGAAAACCAACACCGTATGCTCCCATAAACCCGTTCTTTCCACTTTCTCAAAGATGCAAATTAAAAAAAATGGAGGACAGCCCAGTCAGCAGTCAGTATAGCTAATTGTGCATGCCTACGTGGTAGGGTGACTCTGCAGGTTGACTTGGTCAGTGGTTTTCCCCTAGCATATGGTATTTTTCCAAGTGACACGTTTGTATTGGGTCCAAATGGTGTGTTTTGGTTGGGTGTTGGAAGGGAAATCATGGGCTGCCATGTGGCCTAGCCATGGGCCGCCATGTGGCAGCCCAAGGGCCACCAAAATTATATTGGAGTCTGAGTGGAGTAGGCGGGGGTCGAACTGGCGACCCCCAAACGACGAGCACCAAACCTTCACCACTATGCCATAACCTTAGAACTTAACATATAATGGGTTTCGGTTGCTCTTAATGTCATATGTATTCCGCCATGGGGGGAGGGGATCGAGGTCTAGCCCCAGCCCTGGTCATCAAAGAAGGCGGGACCACGGGCTGGAGGGTAGCCCTGTTCCCCCACCAATGATCCATAACCACAATATTAAATGCAACCACCACCATGTGACATACCACAAGAGGGCACCATGGGGTGGCAATTGAAATTTAAAAAAAAAAAAATTACTGGAAATTTGTATGGAGATTGAAATGCTCTACTACATGAACTCGTAGAGGAAGAATTTTTGACAAAACCTTGTTGGAAAATACTAAATTTTACTATTCCAAATAGGAATTAATTGCAAATATTTTTTTATGATAACTTCATCAAGGAATGGAAACACTTCTTAAAGAAGTGGAAGATGTTTTAAGCAACAAGTCACAAGAATAAACACCACAAACAGAGGGATTTAAAGATACCAATTCTATCTATAGAAGCAGAAAAACTACGATCGCATTTTGTGCAACAGTCAATTAACAAAAGTAAATTATTTTGTATGATAAAATAGCTCAAAAGAAAGGGTTTTGTCAAGGAAAATCTAAAGTGAATGAAGACAAAAAAACCATAAAACCATCATATGGAAATGCCATGAAAGTAGTTGATTAATAGTTTGGACATATATTTACATGTAGATCACTTGTGCTAGTTCATCTATTATAACAAACCCAAACTATGAGGAAGATGTATACACAAATTATAAAAGGGAAAAAGTATTAGGTTTCTTTGTAATATAAAGTAGAAAAGAAAAATCTAATTGTTATCATTAGAAAGTTTAATAATTTTAACTATTAAGTTTTCATCTAATGGTTAATCAAAAACGATTGAGATTATCTATGTTTTTGATATTATTTTTGAAATTCAACTGTATTAAATAACTTACATAACTCATTCAATAGTTTTTTCTTTTATTCCAGATTTTCTGTTTATGCAAGTGAGTGTTTGTTTGTGAGATGTCATTGTTGGTTTCCACGGTGTCTCCTTTCTAGTGTTTTTTTGAAACGTGAGCTCCTTTAGTTTATAGTTCGGCAAAGATAATATCTTCATTGTATTTCTTTTCTTTCACTACTCCGCCATTAAAGTTGCTATTTACTTGGTGACTGTTGTGCTATATATGATCTCTTGTTTACTATTAATCAGTTTAAAATGACTGCATTTTCTTATGTTTTATGTTTTTAATAATGTTTAAGTTTTATTTTTTATTTTATTTGTTTGGGTATGCTATTTCATGTTTTTCACTAAAGTAAATTTTTAAGATATTTGTTTATTTTTTCGTGTTATGTAAATTTGGTGTATTTTACTGTTTAATATACTAATAATATGCTAATTATTACTTTATTTTTTGTTTTTTTTATTTTTTTTAGTGAGTTGTCTTTTTCTAATTTAATTTTGATTTGGTATATATTTTAGTTTACATTTATTTTTAATAACTTTTAATGTTAATGTGTAATTGTTATTAAATAAAATCTTATTCTTTAATAATATAATTGTACAATTTTTATAACTAATTAAGGTTTTTGTTTTTATAATATACACGCATAAACAACTATTAAACAATATAATAAAGGAATAATTAATATTTGTGATATGTTTCAACATATTTGTTTAATCATTAAGTATTGAAATGTTCAAGTATATATAGGAGGAGGTATAATATTTATTTAATTCTTCATACATAAAGAATTTATAGCCAATCTATTTTTTTTAATTTATTGGTTAATTGAGGCTCTATAGTACTCTAAGGAGAAAACATTATTGAAATGATTTTTTTGTTGTTTTTGTAAGTAATTTGTGTTTAGGGTTAGGGTAACCAGCGTTTTATTTTATTTTCTTTTGATAGTCAAGGTTGTTAGATGCAGGATTCTTGTTGGTTAACTATTATTCCTTGACAAGTGAGAGGGTTGAATTGCACTACTCTTAGAGTAAATTCAACTCATACTTGTGCATATATAAACCTTAAGATAGCATTCTCATTAATTTTTGTGAGCCTTTGAGAAGTTCAAGATGTTGATGTAGTGCTTGAGTGACACTTCAATTCCAAAAACATCAACACCATACCTGGTTAAAAAGGTAAGAATATCACATAGCTATTGCATGAAATGACTAACCTAGTACGGATAACCTTGTTAATTCCCTCTATATTATTAACAAAGGGTAGAAAAAAATAATAAAAAAAGGGAAGTTAAAAACAAAAAAAATCCCAAAAAATGGAGGTCTCATTATGATGGCATAATTTTGGCGAGTGGAGTAAACTTTTATTGGCAAGTATTAAAGATTTACATGTATACCAAGTACACCTAGTTTTAGAAAACATCCAATCCTATACATTTTTTGTATTGTAAAAGGATGTTCCCCTTTAAGAAGCTTTATATTCATTCTTCTCTATCATTCTCAAGGAATAGAGTCATTTGTATTGCTCCTATTATACTATTTGGGTGTTTAGTTCATAACTCATAATCTAAATATATATTTTTTTAACCAAATATCAAGTGCATACAAATACAAATTTTATAATGAATAATTCCAAATGGGATTGCTAAACATCCAAAGAATACTTGTCAGACATGATATTTTCTTTCCATTATAAAAATGGAGTAATTATATAAGAATTACTCTCACGCATATGACCTCTTAAAAATCATTTTCATTCCTTGATTTTACTACCTAAGAGTGGTTTGACCGTTATAACACTTATTTGAGAATGAGGAATTACATAAATGCATTATTGATTCACAGGTCATTAAGATTTGATTTTATTTATTTTATTGGATATTGGAGTATTTACCATTTAGAAATTTTAAATAATATAAACAAAAGAAGGGTTTTAGTGGCATTGGTTGATCTAGGTGGGGCAACTAAAGCAAGTATGAATATTATTGATAATTTTCATTTTTTTCAATTAAGAATGTGCAAGCAGAGGAAGATAGATAGAAAAATGGATAAAGATAAATTAACCATGTTTATTGAGATTATTTATATCAATTTAATTGGATTTAAAGAGCACAAGATCAATTTGGGTTTATGAATGTGCATCCTCTAACATGAAAGTAATGATTTGAGTAATCAAGTCACCATGATTTTTCTCACTATGAGAGTTTGCAAACTTGTGTGGTAGTGGTGGTATTAATCTCTTCCTTTTGTTAAAACATTGTATAGAATAAGCTAGAACAAAATATTACAAGTATCAACATCAACTTTGGAAATAAAATTGCTATTTTGCTTCTAAAAAATTTATTAAGTAAGATGAAAAACAAATACTATAAAACTATATTATTACTAATATATTATTTTGAAATAATTTATATTTATTTTGACAGATTAAAAAATGACAATAAAACAATGATAAAATTGTTAGTTAAGATTAAAATCATTGTGATTTAAGATTAAAATAAATTTGAAATATAAATAAAATAAAAATAAATAAAACTCATAATATTATCTATAAATAATCTTTCAAAACAATCATTTTCCACAATATTCCAAAATAAAACATTTTAAAAAGAAATATAACATAATAAATATAGCAATACAAATATTAATATTAATAATAATATTTTATTATTACTGCAATATAGTAATAAAAAACATATCACATTATCAATGTATTTATATCTGAAACTCTCATTATGATAATGATCCTATCAATCCAATAAGCTATTATATTTTATCCATTATCCAAAATATTATTTTATTATTTTCTCATCCTCATTAATAAATACATTTTATAGTTTAAAATATTTTGTGAGACGCAAAGTATAGAGTACCATCATAAATGAGTGGAAATAAGCATAAAAGTTTTTATCCACAGAGATAAGGATCTCTATAAAATATTATAATATAATGAATAATAAATATATTATTATATTTTATAGATTTCGTCATAGCCAAGTTTATAATATCCTCATAAATGAGAAGTAATAAGTATACAAGTTTTATGCTAACTTATTTATGTAAAATATTATAACGTATTCAAATATAAAGTTGGTTAGAATGTATAAATAGATTTAGTAGGAGGATAATGGGTTTATATATTTATTAATTAAAATTTTTTATTTAGGTTATTTATATAATTATGTTGATGATAATAATTAGTATTTATTAAGTTTTATATGGTTTAGTAAACTTTAAGAAAGTAAGAGATAATATTTTTATGCTTAAAAAATAATTTAAAGAAATGTAGGTGGATTACCATAATTTTGTTTAGTTAAAAGGTCAAGAAGTTGGGTAGTGGTACAAATATTTTTAAAACTAGATCAAATGTGAGTAGAAGATGGAAACTCTTAGGGAAAGTTCATTTCATATTCAACCCTCCCAGGATTACAAAAGTGAAAAAAACTTTCATCCCTTCTTTTTTTTGGTACCAACCAACATCTAATTTCACTATAAATCTCATGAGAATTAGTTCTAATCTTAGCAATATTCATTTTCTTCATAACAGTTTAGTAAAGTCACAAAGATAAGACTTATAATGCCATAGTTTTTTTTCCTCCATCTCTCTATTTCTCCACAATTTATCCTTAAATTTGGAAATAATAATAATTTTAATATTATCTTAATTCTAGAAGATGATCTCCTCCTTTACTACCACATGTTCTAGCCAATGCTATCCTTATGCTACCCTCTCTTGATTCAAAGGTGAGGTTTCTTACGAGAGTTAGGAGCAATTTTAGAAGATATCTTGGCAACCATGTTGTATAACTTCTTATACATAAGATGCCTAGTCATAGTGATGCTTTCAATGGGGGAAGACTTGTTTTAATTAAGAATATAGTGTTTTTATCATGAAGTCATAGGTTCTAAATTTCTTTTGGATTTGTTTCTTTATTTCTTCATGAATCTCTACATATACTGCAACCTCAAACCTCAAATCCATGTTAAAAAAATGTAGGGGAAAAAGTCTCAAAAAGAAGCCTTTTTCTAATCCCAAATTCCAAACTCCATTTATTGTTCTATCAATGCTATAATTCCAATTGAGCATATGATGGTTTTCAATTCCTAGATATTTGTATAAAGAAACTTCCTCCAATCAGATGTCATAAATAAAAGTATCATAGGTGGTTTTTTTGGATTTAACTTTCATTGCTTTTTTTTGTCAGTATTTACAATCATATCCTTCTTGGAGCATAAATCATGGAGGGTTTTGATTTTTCTTCCATTATCATAATGGTTCCTTGTCAAAAAAACATTATCGTTAGCATAAAGGAGAAGAGTTGTGGCTATAACAGTGAGTGTGGGGAAAACATAATATGCATCTTATAAACACTCTTCTAGCTTATCAAAGCACATGCAAAAAAGAGTAAGGGACAAGGGACATTCTTTCTTGACTCAAATATTGCATATAATTTCATCTGACCAATCCGTGGTACTAAGCTTTACAATAACATTATTCTACAACCTTGTCATAACAACTCTCAACTTGATAAGAATCATTATCTCTGCTAGCCTCTACCATACGTTTGTTCTAGGAATGGTGCCAAAAGATTTTCTAAGGTAAAAAAAGCAACATAAGTGATCAATTTTATTACTGCAACCTTCCTTTGCAATAATACTAAGAATAAAAGGATGGTCCATATTTGATATATGTGGATTACGATTGTTGTTACTATAATCTCTAGGTCTATTGGAGATAGCATACATTTAATTGCACTTTAGTTAACTAGCACTATCTCAACTTGCATGAGATAGTTAACTCGTGACTACATGGCTTGTTAAGTAGAAATAGGTGTCAATTTTCTTTCGTGCATGTTCACATCTCTCTATTATCTCTAGGTATATTGGAGATAGCATACATTTAATTTCACTTTAGTTAACTATGACTATCTCAACTTGCATGAGATTGTTAATTGATGACTACATGGCTAGTTAAGTAGAAATATGTGTCAAATTTCTTTAGGGCATGTTCACATCTCTCTAGATTCACTACTAGAATCAATACTATAGTAGTTCAGTAGTATATAATATATTTCATGGAATTGTACACTCTCATAATCTCCTTTTTTACTCATGAATAGAATTCATTACTTATTTTGTCAATCAATTTTCTTACCTATTTCCTTACAAGTTTTTCTCACTGTTTTCTAGCTAGATCCAATATGTATAAATTCAACTACAATTTCACAAGATGCTTTATGTATCTTCCAAATATGAAAATTTAACTAAGTGAAATTTAAACAAAGAACATAAATTCCTTCAAAAACACACTTTATCCCCAACTAATATGCTCTTATACTCTACACCTCAAAAATAAAATATATAACATTTAAAGTACACTAATAAAAATATTATACTAGTTTGATAAAAATATTTTCAATAATTGGACCCCGTCATCCACAAGAATGGTGAATTCACCACTCCGCACTTAAAGGATAAATCCATATACCTCTAATGAGAAATAAATCCTAAGCAAGGTCTAAATTTGATGGGCACCACTTACTTTATTATTTAAATATCATGTAGTATATGTTTTTCTTAATTTTTGTTATGAATATAAAAACATTTTGCGGTAAACATTTTTGCGTTTTGTATTAGAAAATTTTTAAACTTTAACCATAAAATATGTTTCACTAAAAAATATCATATATGTATTTATTTTATATTACTTTAAAAATGTTAGACCATTATTGATATGTTTCCAAGTAATTTGGTCAATGCTATTAAGAATAGTGTAATGTGATAAGTTGGACTGAAAAGAGACCTTATAAATGATAAAAAAAAGTTTGAAATCACTTTTAAATAAAATTTTAGAAAAATTCTATCCTGTGTAAAAATAAAAATAATAATATACATGATATTCATTTTGAAGAAATTCATAATCCTCTCGCCAATTAAGTAAGAAAAATAAGAATAAGGCTCAAGGAGGCTAACTCATAAAAAGACCATATCCCATTCTGTTTAGATTGGAGTATGATTGTATTGAAGGCATAGTAAGGTTGGTAACATGAGGTAACTTTTGAGCACCGTTCAAGGATGCTGGAATATCTTGAAACATGAGGTGGGACACCCGACGTCTGCATCTATGGTTGGAAGAAGAATATATGGTAATCCAAGTTTTGAAGGCAACGTTTGAGCACCGTTCAAAGATGCGGGAATATCTAAAAACATGTGGGATACCTGGCATTTCTTCAAGGTCCGACGTAGAATATATGTCAATCTTTATTATTTTCTGGTAAATTAGAATATTTTAAAGTTGTTTATAATATATATATATATATATATATATATATATATATTTATGCATTTAAAAATAATTAAAAAACAAAATTTATTTATATTTAAAAATAATTTTAAAAAATCCATAATTTGACGGACAAAGATTTATCTATAAAAATTCAAACCAATTTTTCCTTAAAAAATATCTACAAAAATTCTAACCAAAATATTTCTAACCAGACACCCACGAGGCGACGACTGGGGATCTGTGCATTGAAAAACAATGGAGTCCGAATATCACTGGTAAAATATGATGTAATACGCTTTTAGATATGACAGGTAAAATATGACGTCAGTTGAAACGTAGGTCTATTTTTTAAATTTTATTATTAATCAGAATAGCCCATTTTTTATATTTGATAAGAAATCAAAAAGTACAATTTCTTGTTGTTTGGATAGTGTTATAGCTTGAGTAGTGTTATGAGAATAAAATATCACATATATTTTAAACTTTAAACATATTTTAAAATTTAATTAAATAATTTCAAATTAAATCATATGCGAATAGAATCAAATTGAAAGCTACAACACATTATGATTGCACACCTCTAACATGAGCTTAATAGCAATGTTTCATTGGAAATCCACTAATCTGGCATCTAATAACCAATCTTCATTGGATCTCCACCATGACATCAGGAAAAAAAAATCATATCCGCCATGGCACCATTTTCCCATGAAAAAATTGCTCATTATCATATTGTTCCTGTAACATGTACTATATTTCTGCCCTCAACCTATACTGTCTCTTGATCTATTGGAAGAGGTAGATTCCGTTCTCAATAGATATAATAGAAATTTCAATATAGTATTGAGTTAAAGGTAGATTCCGTTTTCAATAGATAGAATAGAAATTTCAATATAGTATTGAGTTAGCTCCTGTTTGTCAAGTTCCAATCTATAATTATCATAAAGAAGGTTGGCTATTCGGACATTGTGTGCTGTCTGGAGTGTGTGTCGGGTATGTGGCTAATGCATGGACTGCAAGACCAGATGGAACCGTTGGGACGAAACAAGTGCGTGTAGCGCAATTGGTGTTAGGCTTCAACTTGCTCGAGGTGGCAAGGTTGTGTGGGACGAGGGTTTGCTGTGTTGTTTGTTCCGCGGGTCATCCCACAAGTGATTTGGGCTTCAGTTGCAATGAACATCGAGGCGTATAATATTATAGAGAGACATTGCACACAATTGTCATGAGAGAGGGTGACATTTCAGTATCAATGATCTTGTCTTGTCTCAGAGAAAGGGCTTTCAATGCTCTCTCTCAGTCAGATCAGATTGCCATAAATTCCTATTCCAAAGCACTCAGAATTCATGATGGATAATGGACATGAGACTATGTGTCATCGGGTGATTGGGATCAAGTATTTTTTGAATTTCAAGCAAGGATGGAAGGCGACTGCTGTGAATTCGGTGGGATTGTCTGGGGGTATGATCGCCATTCGGGATCCTTATCGGTTATCCTTCAAATCTTATATTTTTTGGGGGTTTATTACTCGTAGGTGGTATCATCGATATGTCAGAATCAAGCGAGCCTGCCATGATCGTTCAAGTCAGCTGGATCATGCCCCATCAAGCGAATCTGCTACCAATGTCATATGGCGCCATTTTGTCTGGAATGTCTTTCCTTTATCAAGAGAGCCTGATTTTATTATCAAGAGGGAAGGGATTTTGGGATTTTTTCTGTAAAGTCCTTCCATTATCAAGCGAGCCTGATTCTATTATCAAGCGAGCCGGACTTGCACATGTCAATGAGCCTGACACTTTTATCAAGCGAGCCTGTTTCTTATTACAAGCGAGTCTGCTCATAGAATTTTCTCCTCCTTTTGACTAGAAGCTCATTGGTTTCTTTTTGCTACCTTTTTGTCAAATCATTATAGTTAACTTTTCCACCTGTTTTGGCTATAGTTATTATCTAGGGTACATGATTAACATTAAGTTGTAATCCCTTTGGTTTTTTTTTATCATTTCAAAAATGCACAGTATATTTGGTTGGGGTTGATTAATTTCCCCTTGATTGCGATTTGCCAATCACACTTTAACTTGCTAATTCACCTCATGAATCAGCAGTCTTTAGTTTGACTTTGCAATGTAGATTTTCTCATTGAATTCGTTTCAATTGAGAATGTATTATGACTATGTACTGGTATATCTAATATGTGCAGCGTTTTCTTTCTTCTGAAAAAAAATTTCATAAAGAAGGCGAGTAGCCACATGCAGCCAAATTCAGCAATCATATAAAAAGATCGGAGAAACTACTTTTCGTAACATTCAGCAGATATGTAAAAAATCTGCGAAATTCAGCGGATGTGGAAACTCCTCTTCGATAGAAAGAATCTGCCAAATTCAGTAATCATAATCCATACTTTTATATATATATATATACCACCCTTTTCTGATTATTCATTTCCGTGTCCGTTTCTTATTCAACCGCGTCAAGCAATGAATCCGCGATGGAAAAGAGCAATGAGAATGACAACGGCTTCTTCTTCAATCGTAGTTGGAAGTGGCAGTGGCATTAACATGAGAAGATCGATGAGATACGACGTCTTTTTAAGTTTTAGGGTTTAGAGTATAAATAGCCAATTTTTTAATGTATTTTTATTGGGTTTAAATTGTTTTTATTGTACTTTAACTTATTAGGAATTTGGCTTCTGTGATCCATAAAATGTGTGTACGAATTTTCGGTGAAAATCACATATAAGAAATTTTTGTCAATGTTTCCAACCAGCCAGTGTGGCTCATCATCAGGACAAGATGAGAAATCTGATCAAAAAACGAGTTGAAGTAGATCATGACAACTCCACCAACTAGCTGCTAGAAAACGGTTGTTTGATCTTTTTCGAATATATATATATATATATATATATATATATATATATATATATATATATATATATATATATATATAATTCTATTATATTTTAAATTTAATTATATTTTTATTATACATTCTATATAAATATAAATATAAATATAAAATCAAATCAAATAAATAAATAAAAATACTTAATTAATCAATTAATTTAATATTACTAAAGAGGTAAGCTTAAAAAAAAAAGAGGAAAGAAAAAATTAAAATAAAATAAATAAATAAATAAAATATATTAAATAAAATAAAATAAATAAATAAATATATATATATATATATATATATATATATATATATATATATATATATAAACAAAACAAAAATACTAATCAAAACAAAAATAATAAAATAAAAGGAGCACATAGGGAGAGAGGAAACAAGATCGAGAGAAGAAAGAACGACTCGAGGGAGCAAAAGGAGAAGGAAAAAAATAGCTAAGAGTGAAGGGCAGGAATCTAGCATCTGCTAACACTCCACCCATCATCCCTATTAAGGTTAACCAGCCTCTCTTCTATTTCCAAGGCTTCCTTCAACTTTCGGTGGTGGAAGTGGTCAATTGTTGCAATAACCTTAGTATCTTCAATACAAATATGGTGATTTTTTTTTTCAGCATGCTCTGCTAAGGCAGAGGACCGAGATCTACCATGTCTAAGGTCAGCGACATGTTCATGAATTCTTTGGTTAATTGATCGACCAGTTTCACCAATGTAAGGTGTCCCACAGGAACACGGAATCAAATAAACACCCTTACCATCCATCGAGAAAATCGGGTCTTTAACCGATCTAAGAGAACTACGAATAGTGTGGAGAGGCTTGAAAGTTGAAGAGACATTATGTTTCTTCAAGATCCTTGCGATTTTATCAGCAGTACCTTGGATAAATGGAAGGTGAACTCCAGATAACAAGGATCTTTCTTAACCTTAGGACCTTTTTTAGCTTTTTGAAAAGCTCTAACACATTGAGCCCTGCTATAACCGTTCTTACAGAAGACATTAAGGAGATGTGATTTTTCACCTTGAAAGTGGTGCACATCTGAGATTCTAAAGGCTCTAGTGACTAGGGTACTAAGAACCCCAAGCTTCTGAGTCGGGAAATGATGAGAACTAACATGTAAATACTGTTTAGTATGCGTCTTCTTTCTAAATACTTGATGAGAGAAGGAACCATCATCATTTCTTGAAAGAAGGACATCCAGAAAGGGCAAGCTACCATCCACTTTGAATTCCATGGTGAACTTAATGAAGTCAGATTGACCATTAAGATGCTGGAAGAAAAGGTCCAATTTATCTTTACCATGGGGCCACACCACACAGGTGTCATCAACAAACCTTTTCCAAAGCCTCGGCTGAAAAAGGGAGGAGGAAAGCGCCTTCGATTCAAAGTGTTCCATGAAAAGATTAGCAACCACAGGGGAAAGGGGGGAACCCATGGCCACACCATAGGTTTGTTCAAAGAATACACCCTCGAAACTAAATAAGGTTGAGGTAAGGCAAATCTCCACGACATGAGCAGTATCAGGATCCGTGATACGAGAGATGACATAAATGGCTTTCTTAATGGGAATGCAAGTATATAATGATACAACATCAAAACTTACAAACCTATCATCTAGATCCAACTTAATGTCTTTCAATTGATTAGCAAAGGAGGAACAATCTTTGACAAAGGAGTCGATGCGACCCACAAGGGGCTTCAACTTATTGGCTAAAAATTTAGCGAGAAGATAAGTCGGACCACCTATGGTGTTGACAATGGGGCGAAGGGGAGAACCTTCCTTATGAATCTTAGGAAGACCATAAATCCTCGGGGTGAGGGGATTACTTTCAATAACCTTTTTACTAAGGGTGCCAACAGTGCTACTTGATTTTATCGCCAAAGCAACTACTTTAAAAACTTTTTTAAGGGGATTTTTGTCAAGCTTCTTGTAGCTACCGCTATTAAGAAGCTCATCCAACATCTTATTTTGATAATCATCCTTGCTTAAAATAACCGTAGCACCTCCCTTATCAGCCTTAAGAACGACAATGTCCTAGTTACTGTTTAAGGATTTTAGAGCTTCAAACTCATGCTTGCTAATGTTGCTCTTAGGTGGCTTAGCTTTTCTAAGGATCACAGAACAGTCTTGCCTATGTCTTTAGTAGCATTAGGCAAATCTCTAATCTCGTATTCTATATCACAAATAATATCATGAATAGGGATTTTTTTAGGAGCAAGAGCAAAATTAAGGTCCCTCTCCAATAAACTATAGACATGAAAATCAAAGGAAAAACGAGAGAGATTGATAACAATACTCTTTAAAGGGAAAGAGAGAGAATTGTTATTAATGTTATTGATAATATAATTACCACTAATAATTTTATTGTTATTGCTATTATTAATATTATTATTGTTAATAATCTCAATACTATTATTATTAATGTTATGGTTACTGTTAATAATATTATTAATATTATTATTGTTAATAATATCAATACTATTATTATTAATGTTATGGCTATCATTAATGTTAATATTATTATTCAAAATATTATTATTATTATTAAACGGAAACAGATTGTTAATTTTAATATTGAGAGTGTTTTCTTTATTATTAATACCATTTGAAGCAGGCCTAGCAAGATTGAAATTAGAGGGATCCTAGAAAGAAGGTAAAACTGAAGAAACGGAAGTAGAATTAAAAGATTTCAAGCGTAAATCCGATAGGGAAGGATCGAAAAGCTGGACCTAGTCGGTCGAAGAAGGATTGGATCCATCTGCGTCGGATCCCTTCAAATTGGAAGAATGCAACACGCTTTCTTTCATCCCAGAGAAAGAAGACATCGCAGAATCCAAACAACGTATCCCATCCTTGAGAGAGGTCTCTTGATTCTTGGGGATCTGTTCCATTGACATAGTTACAGATAGACTAGTCGCTGGAGAACTCGACTTTGCTTGAGAACTGAACGCCTCCACCACACACGTTGCATCGTCAACCATCAGATGCCTAGATTAAGATGAGGGATGCATACCCTGACCGCTAGAGGGAACAGTCCTAGCCGACGAAGATGCAGGAGAAGTTGATGATGACAAATCAGAATCCAGAATGAAAGACGGTAAAGCACCAACCTGACAACAATTTCTATATTTTTTTTTTATTTTTTTTTTCCTATTCTAGTCAAACTAGCCTTTTTTCCAACGGCTAGTTGGCACTATCCTGATCTACTTAAATTGTTTTCCTGATCAGATTTCTCATCTTGTCCTGATGATGAACCACACTGGGTGGTTCGAAACGCGTCGACAAAAATTTCTTATATGTGATTTTCACCAAAAATTCTTACACGTACTTTAACTTGTTTAAAGCATAGTTATAAAATTATGATTGGAATTTGAATTGACAATGTAAAATTTAATAAAAAAATTTGGAGAATATGAATCTTATAAATATTTAGACATTTTTTTTAAATTAATTTTTAATAAAAATTTAGATAAACCATTATATATTTTAAAATTTTAATTATTTTTTAATTTTTTATATAGAAGTTACCAATTTACAACTGCAATTTGTTGTTTTTTTATTTTTTCCAATATAAAAGTTATGGCTTTTTTTTATATATTATTTTATATTAGAATTTTCCATTTTATAATTTCTTTGAAAAAAAAAGTTATCATTTTTTAATTTTTTAACCTATTTATAACTACAATATATCCAATTTACAAATACCCATTTATAATTTTTTAACATAAAAATTATTATTTTTAGTATTTTTTTATATAAATAAAATTTATAAAAGCAACAAATACTCTAATAAGTCAGAGTGGTTGAAGTAAACCAGCCGATTGATTGGATGGTGGATGACAAGGTAGAATCAAACTAGATCAATCAACCCACAGGTCTAGTTATTGTATGATTATATGAAAATTGGCCAACGACCTGGACCCAAACCAATCGAACCAACTAGCTTGAATGAGTGCTAGGGCCAGAGTTAGCGGATTCTCCAGTGGCGGAGTAAGTTCTATTCAGAGATTGATGGAGATGAAGATTAAATTTCACCTTTGAAATGACACGATATTTTGGTTTTATCTTTCTGATCCTTTAGCAAGAACTCTTACAAAATAAGAAACTCGAATTCTCTTCAATGGACACGGATTCGAAATCGCAGTTGCACCAAATTGCAACTACAAATCATGTTGAAATTACAACTGCACCAAATTCCAACTGCAAATCATGCATGGCTTTGACAATAGATAGTGATAGAGATCTGCATGCCAATGTCGGGGTTGAGGATCAGGAGCTAAAAATCGACTCTTTCTCTCTTCTATTTAGAGATCCCTTAGTGACGACAGTGCATGCGAGCTTGGAATCACCGTACTGAATTCAAATTACCTGAATTATTAAGCGAACCGAACCGTATTGGCGAATTTCCGTATTTTTTTGGCCAATACGACTAAACTTGGTAATTATGTTTCAAAGCATGAGAACCTTTTTATGTAATATACATTGAGGTTCTCGATGTAATTTTCCATTGGGTTCCACTTGCAATACAGATGAGTGAATCCCATTATCAACATATCTAACATACTTCTTAATTAATGATATATGAAAAAAATCATGGAATTTCACTGTGGAAGGTCTAATTCTCTCAATGATCTTGAAGGGTCCACAAAACCTTCCTGTCGGCTTGGCACATGATCTAATCCGTAAGGAGCTTGATGCACAAATACACCTGGTCCCCAACCTGAAATTCCTTGAATGACCTATTCATGTCTGCATTACTCTTCTACCTATCATGTGCTAATTTTAAGTTCTTCTTGATCATCTACATTTCATGTTTTGTTTCTACGAACATCTCTGGTTGAATCAATACCATGTTGACCGGATCACACCAACTGATGTGAGTGTTGCAACTCCCCCCATACATAGCCTCAAATAGTCTCATCTTCAATGACTCTTGGTACCCATTGTTGTAGGTGAACTCTACCAGTGGAAGATACTGTTCCCACTTTTGTTGCTAAAGCACCTTATAAATCCTCAACATATCTTCCAATATCCTATTGACCCTCTCAGTCTATCCATCTCTATGCAAATGATAAGTTATGCTGACATCCAACTCGGTGCCCAAACCTACAAACAACTCCTTCCAAAACTTGGAAGTGAACTTTGCATCCATGTTTGACACAATTTTCTTTGGAACACCATGCAATCTAACCACATCTCTAATGAACACTTGTGCCACATCGCTAACCGAATATGTAGTCTTCGCTGGAATGAAATGTGCAACCTTTGTCAACCTATCCATAACAACCATGTTGGAATCATGTTGTCTACCTCTCGTAGGCAAACCTATGATCGAATCCATGGATGACCTCCCATTTCCTCTTTGAAATCACCATCAGTTGTATCAATCCACCTAGGTGCTTACACTCTACTTTAACCATTTCACAATCCAAACATCTGGTTACTAACGCTACTACATCCTTCTTCAAGTTCGACCAATAATAGAAACTCTTCACCGAAGTCAATGTATTATAGTAGCCTGGGTGACCTCCTGTATTTGTACTACCACGTGTACTTGTACTACCACCTGTACCTATAGATGTACGCTACTACAACCTGTGCACAATCTCCATATACTTGTGATCCTACTGTATGCTGCTGCAACCTATGCACAATACCCATATACCTATGGTCAAACTCATTGATTGTGGCCAACCATTCTACCATTCTACCCTGCGTGGCATTCAACTTCGGGAAGGTGAATTTTGAGCGTTGTTCAAGGATGTTGAAATATCTCCAAACATGAGATGGGAGGCAGACGCACTACTACATGTGGGGTGTTTTAAGACATTTTTTTAAGACAAAAGAAATTTTTTGTCTTAAAAAGTCATTTTTTATTTTAGTTATTTTATATTAAAATTTAATATCAATTGAATTGTCTTAAAGATAAAATTTATGACAAAAATAGTTTGAGACAAAACTTTATATTTAGGACAAAAAGGGTTTTAGACAAAAATATTTAAGACAAAAATAATTTGAGACAAAAAAATTAAGACAAAAAAATTTAAGACAAAACTTTATATTTAAGACAAAAACAGTTTGATACAAAAACATTTTAAGACAAAAAATTATATTTAAGACAAAAGCACTTTGAGACAAAAAAAAAAAAAATTAAGACAAAAGCAATTTGAGACAAAAATATTTGAAGACAAAATTTTTTATTTAAGACAAAATAACTTTGAGAAAAAAATATTTAAGACAAAACTTTATATTTAAGACAATGTAGACTTAAGACAATGACAATTAAGACGAAACCCATTTAAGATAGTTAGAAATTAATACAAAATCATTAGCATTATGAAGTTTTCATTGAAATATCCATGAGTGGATAATGGACAACTATGTTTTTTATTTTTAAAAATAGATATTCAAACCACATGAAATTTGATCATGTCATGAAATTTATTTATTTTATATTATATTTTTCTTTTTTCATTAAAACCACATTCTAAAAATATAATAAATAAATAGATAAAAAATACTATTTTTTGGTTGGCCACTTAAGGGGATTTGAACTTTGAATCTCATGTTATAACATAATATAATTTCATAAAAATGTGATTGTCAATTGAGTTACATTCCATGAACTAAAATTGTTTATTTTTTTAAATATGTGCAAAAATTTAAACTAGCAATTACACCAGATGTTGCAAAGGAAACACTGTAAGGCATGAAATAGAGAAGAATCTTGACATATAAGAAATCATTGAATGATAAAAATTAGTAAACAAAACACCATTCAAAAAAATATTCAATGAAGAAGGCTCATTAGGTACAAGGGATGAAAATTTGGTTTTCAAATAGTAAATTGGCATTTGAAATTCACCTATGAAACATCAGATTATTTGAAAAATGTTATGGTTACAATAACATAAATAGATTGTTGGGGGTATAGAAATGATGCAATTGAGTGAGTTGTTGAGGAAGTATTGCCTGATGAAGGATAAGACAATGGTCCTTGAGGGAGACAGGTTGTCAACTTCATGAGTAGGGGTTGTTGTTAGCTTAAATTTTGCGAATTGCCTTTTTTTTGGGGTGTGCCACAACCTTGATCTTGCTGATAATTCATCAGCTGGCTACAAATTGAATGCCTACTCAGAGAGCTTGTCTGCTATTTGATTGAGCTCATGATAAATGTGGGTGAAGGATGACCATTCTAGCTCCTAAATGCGCGGCCAAATTTGAGACATCGGGGATTAAAGCCACACATTTTACATATAAAACTTGCATTAGCCCGGTCAACAACTATTTGAGATTCTTGTCTCTTGCAAACTCTTCAAATTACCATAAGCACTTTCCAAATAAAGAAAAACAAACAATGATGATAACTCGACCTTTAAATTGGAACGAGGAGCCAGAGCATATCTAATATGAATGAATTGAAATGAATTTATATACAAAACACAATAAAGAGAAAGAATAATCAACATATAAGGAGAAACATATTTTTTTAATGAGATCACCTGGAGATTCTCTGATAAAGTGGGATTTCCTTCAAAATTCCTGCAAGGTATGTTTCCGGTCAGATGTATGAAAAAACACGACACATTATAGCTACGTAACTTGATCTTGCAGGAAAAATAAATTACTTCACCCTGAAAAATTTACTATGAATACCATTTTCGTGTGATCTCAAGATGTGGGTAAAAGTGCATTAGATAAGAAAATAAAAAATTTCATGAAATTCCCACGAAAGTAAGTGCATCGATCGATTTTAAGTTTTTTGTTCCATGTTGGTCTCTCTACTGTAGAGTTGTGGGATAGTTTTATCATGTGACTAAACTATATTCAATAAATAATCTTGCACTTACCCTGATATTTGAGGAGTAGTGCATTTTTATGTGCAACTGTATGGGCGGCAATCTCCTAATTGTGAACTACGTATAACATATCTAATTGGATGTTAGCCAAATTTTTCCATAGGTATAACACACCCAACTTTCACCCTCTGAGGGTTGTCTTGCCCATGATCACAGACAACTTCTGATGACAACTATAATCAGACCACTTGCAATGCTTCTTCTAGATTTTAAAGGAAACACCTCCTTGAAGAAAAAATAAATAAATAAAACAAGAAAAAATGTTTTAAAAATTTAGTTAGAAAAAAACTAACAACCCTCTTGAGGTGCAAAATTCCAGCCCAATTGAAAGAAGCGAGAAAACTCAAGGTATTACAAAGATAAATCAAGACATTTGTGCAACTTTTTCAAGGATGCAACAAGAAATTTTTCTGTACGTAATAAGAAAATATTTGCAAATGAGAAGATACCACACTGGGAATGTACAAGAAGAAGAATGAAAGAAATAAAATTCAATAAAGGAAGCACAACCACCACTCCAAACTCGCTTCTCTAAAACACATACAACCGCAATAAATCCCACTGAAGCTTACAAATTTATCAAGCCCTAATTAACTTACTAAAAAATTCAACAAGCCAACATGCTACAATTTGTTGAGTCACCCCCAAATCAATTAGTAATTATTGCATGAATGTACATTTGTTTGTAATTTTATTTAAAAGGTTGAAATTCTCTCAAGAGCGTTTATAATATATCCAAGAGTTAAAAAAATGGAAACTTTGCCTACCTCCACAAGGTATCATCACACCTAGATAGGTGACAACATACAAGTCTAAATATTCTACCTCTAAGTCTCAATGGCACTTCAACATGTCAATAACATACTTGCAACAATGCTTAATGATTTTTGTCTATTGGCTAAAGAGATGTACATCGATCCATCCAGAAATAAACATCTCAATCAATCCAACACCGTAAATTGTGCTAAATAGTTCATCATGTTATTTCAAATATTACAATGTGGTCTTATATTAGCTCACATATTCCTTAAATATTTGAAATCCAAACTTCCTTAGCACAGTAAACCAGAAGTATTTGTACTCTAAAAGACAAAAAAAGACAACAAACTAAAATATGAACTTTAACTCTAATCCAGACTCTTCATTTTTAGCAACATGATATCTAATGAAGATGATACGTGGAAAAAAAGGCTTCATATATTGTCTATCACATGTCAAACCAAGTGAACAAACACATGCATAGAACACATCAAAAATAGGGTTCATAGATCGACTTGTATTATATGGTTTCAAACTCTTCTTGTCTCCTTCAAGGGGGTTTCTTAAGGTCTTCAAGAAGACTTCCTTTTGCTAACCAAATGGATTGTTTATTTCACACATGTATGGAAACGTACTTTCCAAATCATATTTTAATAGATTCATAAGGTTATATTATTGGTATTAACTACATATTATTTGGAGACATCATTTTTATTGTAGGGGTTGGTACCTTTCAATTGGATGTGGTTGGTGATGTGAAGACTACTCAACCTCTAGTAAATATTCATACTAACTCTAAGAAGCTTATGGATGCTTGTTTACAAAGGGAGACACCTCTAAAATTAACTCATTGGATTATTTGTTTGTTCATGCTAATTATTGTTCTCAACTTTCCTTCTCCAAGGGGTTGAGACTATTTTCTTCATTTATTTTACATGGCCCGATGAAAGAAGAAGAATGGAGATTGTCTCCACATCTTTTCCATTTCGCTAGGCTACAAATAAAAAGAGTCAAATTCTATAGCCAATAGACTAATAGCCTCTTGATACACCTTTAGTGAGCTATGCATAGCTCTCACCTATCACTGTAGCTCAATGAAATGACATCTAATAGCTCCAAGGCACCATTATAAATGGACTAGTTGTGAAGTTGTTGTTAAATTATCGCCTCCAAATGTTCAATTATCATGAATTTTGGGGGAGGGGGATCTTTTGGTGTATTGAACGGGGCAAGGGGACAGAAGGGTAGCATGAATGGGTAGAAGTGAGAGGTTCGAGCATGGTTTACTGAGATCTATAATCCTAACATTAGAGAATGAGAAGGAGCCTTAGGGCCTTATGGCATAGGGGCCAAGGGACCTATAGCTAAGGAAATGAGAGAAATTGATAGGGGAAACTGCAATAGTTTTGACAAGGGGATTAGGGGCCACATTATCACAACCCATAACCACTAAAATACCTATCCCTTTAACCCCAAAGCCACAATCCCTTAACCCCTACACCCATAACTCATAAAAAATTAACCCCTTGATCCCTTAAACCCAAAGCCACTAACCCCTTAACCCCTAACCCCTAACTTAGAATCCTTGAACCCCATAAACCCTAATCCCATGTCCTCTTAAACCTTGACCCTTAACTCATTAACCTCTAACCCCTTAACTCGCTGACACTTAAATACCATAACCCTTAGAAATTTAACCCCTAAATCCCCTAATATGTAAGACCTTTATGGTTAATCTTTAACCCCTGAATCCCTTAACCCCTAAGCCATTAACCTCTAACCCTTAAAACCCCTAACCTCTAAATCCCATAAGCCCTAACCCTTTACGCTTTACCCTTAACCCCTTGCTCCTAAACCTTAAACCCCTTAACTCCTAGAACCCCTTATCCTTTCTCCCAAACCACAGGTGCTCCAACACTAATATTCTTGGGAATATTATGCTTTTTCCTGCTAACCGTTCCAAATACAACCTCTAAGAATTAGTAGGGTCCAAGGAAAAGAGCTACAAGTTCCCCAAATCTGATCTACATTTTATGGAAAATCACACTTCCCCCAAATTTCCTCCACATATTTTCCTTGGTGTATTGGAGTTTGAAAAATACATAGGATGCCACAAGTAATCCTAATCATAAGACTCACCATTCCTAATGACTAGGAGGCCTTAAAAATCAAACAACATCTTAACTTATGCCTAAAATTACTAAAATTTCCTATCCCAAATATGAAAATAGAAATTTTACAAAATTATAGGGCAACAAGGAAACCAACTTCCTCTTCTATAAATCTCTAAGACCTTCTGGAGGACAAATACAAATTTTGATTTTTTTTTTTGAAATTATGCTCTTGCATGAATAGTTACCAATGTATCCTTGTAGGCCACCCCCTTTAACAATAGTAATACCAATGTCATTTACCTAGAAGGAACTCCTTACATATTTCTCTCTTACATCCCCTTAACCCATTACAATGATTGTCTTTGATGCCTAGTTGCAAGCACATTTGGAAGCAATTTAGCATATTCATGGTTGAGGATTTCGATAAGTATGTGATTTTGTTGACATCTTGTGACTGTCCTGTATGTGAATATATAAAATCATTTTTTTTGTACTAGTTTAAGGACTGATACCATCAGGGGTGTGCGCTAACATGGATGGAACACTAACTACATGTTGTATATATTGTAATGTAAATGAATAATCTCTTTTGGAAAAGGCTCCACTCATGATGCCATTTCACAAATGCTTTCACTCACCAATTGTGGTCATATTTTAAGGTACCATGTTCTCGTAAGGGTAAACCTACCTATCCATCTCTTTAAATGCACATAACACACATGTTCGCTTGATCTTGTACTTGTTTTGGGGAAAAAGTTATTGCATTGGATTGACCCTGATTTGACAGGTAGATTTATAAAGATTTTGCACAGTACGTATATAAAAAATATGTCGGGTTATCCATAAATTTCCTGAGACAAACTCCCCAACACAACAAGTAGAATACTTTTTGCAGCCAAAGAGATTAATTGTTTCTAGTTCTTTTTAAGAACTAGTACAAACTATAGACAATCCAAAATGCCTCATTTTGGGGCTATCAGTATAGTATCCATTTAAATATACACAAGCATAGGTTAATAACAGATACCTAACACAATCTCAATGAAATACTGTGAGTAGAAAGAGCCACGGTTATATATCTGGTTTAGTCGAAAATGGATTGATATCTTCCTCAATGTGGACTGCCAGCTTGTTTTCCACTTATTCAATCAATTCATGGTTGTCTTGGATGCCCTTGTGATAGTCTAAAACTACCAACTCCAATGCCATCAACTTTATCCCAGTGACCTCCTAAACCCTAAACCTTTAAACCCTTAAACATTAATTCCCAACCCATAACCCATTTAACCCCCTAAACCTCTAAACCCCTAACACATTTAAGGCCCTAAACCCCTAACCCATTTAACCACATAAACCCTTAACCCTAACCCATTAAACGCTAATTCCCAACCCCTAACCCATTTAACCCCCTAAACCCTAACCCCATTAACCCCTAACCCCTAAAATCCTTAACTGCTAAATCCCCTAACCCCCTAAACATCTAAACCCATAGCCCATTTAACCCCCTAAACCCTAAACCTCTAAACCCTTAACCCCTAACCCCTTAAACCCTAATTCCCAACCCCTAACAAATTCAACACCCTAAACCCCTAAAAACCTAACCCATTTAACCCCATTAACCCCTAACACTTTAAAATCCTTAACTGCTAAATCCCCTAACCCCCTAAACCTCTAAACTGGCCCTAACCCATTTAACCCCCTAAAACCTAAACCTCTGACCCCTTAAACCCTAATTCCCAACCCCTTACCCATTTAACCCTTTAAACCTCTAACCCCTTAAACCCTAATTCCCAACCCCTAACCCATTTAACCCCTTATAACCCTAAACCCATAACCCATTTAACCCCCTAGACCCTAAACCTCTAAACCCTGAACCCCTAACCCCTTAAACATTGATTCCCAACCCCTAACCCATTTAACCCCCTAAACCTCTAAACCCCTAACACATTTAAGCCCCTAAACCCCTAACCCATTTAACCCCCTAAACCCTAACACCATTAACCCCTAACCCCTAAAATCCTTAACTGCTAAATCGCCTAACCCCTTAAACCTCTAAACCCCTAACCCATTTAACCCCCTAAACCCTAAACCTCTAAACCCTTAACCCCTAACCCCTTAAACCCTAATTCCCAACCCCTAACAAATTCAACACCCTAAACCCCTAAACCTAACCCATTTAACCCCATAAACCCTAACCCCATTAACCCCTAACCCTTTAAAATCCTTAACTGCTAAATCCCCTAACCCCCTAAACCTCTAAACCGGCCCTAACCCATTTAACCCCCTAAACCCTAAACCTCTGACCCCTTAAACCCTAATTCCCAACCCCTAACCCATTTAACCCACTAAACCTCTAACCCCTTAAACCCTAATTCCCAACCCCTTACCCATTTAACCCCCTATACTCCTAAACCTATAACCCATTTAACCCCCTAACAAAAAACTAAAATAGCAGCTTTAAATATAAACCAAACACTTCATTCTTAGCAACATGATATCTAATGAATATGATATATGGAAAAAAAGGCTTCATATATTGTCTATCACATGTCAAACTAGGTGAACAAACACATGCACAGAACACATCAAAACTAGGGTTCATAGATCAACATGTATTATATGGTATCAAACCCTTCTTGTCTCCTTCAAGGGGGTTTCCTAAGGTCTTAAAAAATACTTCCTTTTGCTAACCAAATCGATTGTTTCTTTCACACATATATGGAAACGTACTTTCCAAATCATATTGCAATAGATTCATAAGATGATATTATTGGTATTAACTACACCTTATTTGTAGACATCATTTTTATTGTAGGGGTTGGTACCTTTCTATTGGATGTGGTTGGTGATGTGAAGACTACTCAACTTCTAGCAAATATTCATACTAACTCTAACAAGCCTATCGATGCTTGTTTACAAAGGGAGACCCCTCTAAGCTTAGCTCATTAGATTCTTTTTTTGTTCATGCTAATTATTGTTCTCAACTTTCCTTCTCCAAGGGGTTGAGACTATTTTCTTCATTTATTTTACATGGCCTGGTTAAAGAAGAAGAATGGAGATTATCTCCACATCTTTTCCATTTTTCTAAGTTACAAATAAAAAGGGTCCAATTATATAGCCAATAGACTAATAGCCTCTCGATACACCTTTAGTGAGATATGCATAGCAACTATGATCTATTCAGAGAAACCTTTAGAAGGGAATTCAACAATGGTGGTATTGGTGTTGTGGAGATGTTATTTTGATGTAATATTTTGACCCTCGTGGGTGGGGTTTCAAATCCCCAGTACCCTCCCAATAAGGTCATGATCTGGGATGATCATTAGAGCCGTTGTCTTAGGGAATTATCCTTCAGGTCTGAGGTTCAAGTCCTAAAGCTAAGACAGGATGGATTGTGGTGGTGTTGGAGCACAAGATTTGTGTACAATTTCGTGGATTTGAAGTTGGTGCACCATATTGAGATGATGGCAAACCCCAAGGGTTTGTGTGTTGTTTCTCATTATCCCAATAGTTTTTTGTTGGCCTGTTCAGGCTTGGAACATAGGAAAATGAGATTCGAGCGTTGTGGTCTCAAGAGAACCAGATTTGTAACTTCCCATGACTCTCGCATCACTTGCTTTGCGCTCACCTTGATGATAGCCTCCTTGCGACTGCTAGTACAAAGGGGACTCTTATAAGGATCTTCAACACCCTATATGCCACTCAATTGCAAGAGGTAATACCAATGTATCAATAGATACAAATGTATCCTCGTAGGCCACCCCCTTTAACAATAGTAATACCCATGTTCTTTACCTAGAAAGAACTCCTTACATAATTCTCTCTTAGATCCTACCAACCATGAATTTTTTTAGTAAAATAGATGTTCACCCTACAATATTCTATCGTCATGGCCTAATATAATACATCCCTCTATGTCACCCACGATTATTGCATCAATGGTACACTATTAAATAGCAACAAAATTTGAATGGATCATTCTTTGTGTTGAGTTTCATGGATAATATAAGAGAGTTTGTTGGTCAAGTTTTGCAATTTTTCATCATACTCCTGAGAACTTTCTCCAACCATTCTCTTAATATCCTTCTTTTTAGTGATTTTTTGTTGTTCAATGTTTAGCCTCTAGAACTTAGCTATAAATACCACCTTTAATTCATCCAAGGCCTTAGCTACACCCTAGGTATAAATCTATATGAACTACATGCACCATTAGAGAAGCTTCCCCCACAATGTGGTTAGGAACTTTGTCAACTTAGAAACTAGCACTACAATCATTTTCACCCTCTAGATGAATCCACATAAGAACCAATGTGGTTTTTCATCACCATTAACTTTCATAAAGTTCTTGGAACTACTATAACCATATCGTTGGTTGAATTGTTCACAAAACCTCATAGACATGTTTGAATAATTAGGCCTACTCCCCCACTTGAACTAAAATTCAAACATAACATATGCCACTTCCACTTGTATTCCCACCTTCCTTTTGTTTTCACTACTACTATATCCCAAACTACTAAGAAAAGGTGCTTTCAAGTCAAAAGTAGAATACAAATTTGGGGTTACCTCTAGGCTTTTAAAATTCAGAGG
Organism: Pinus albicaulis; assembly: GCA_034641835.2. Classification (NCBI taxonomy): domain Eukaryota; kingdom Viridiplantae; phylum Streptophyta; class Pinopsida; order Pinales; family Pinaceae; genus Pinus; species Pinus albicaulis. The sequence continues at coordinate 662,094,986 of CM076574.1, read as the reverse complement.
GTGGTTGGCTTGGATTGGATCCACTTTTCTTAGGCTATATTATGTCTACTACTTGACCTTCCTATAGCTCAAACAATTAGAAGACATTGCTAAGTGTTTCTTCCTCTTCTTTCTTTATGATGATATCTCTCTCCATAGGCTAATCAATATCTTACAAACTAAGGCTTCCTTTTAGACAATCATGATCCATCTAACTGAACGTGCTCACCTCCTTGAGCCATCACTTCTTTTTTCTCTTCCAAATTTCTTGAAATATTCTCCCCACCTATTCTTCTCTCCAAGCTCTTTCCAATTATTAAATCCCCCTATTTGAATAAGTGTTTCGTATTCTCTTGACACCTTTGAAACCTTTTGAAATCTTTTACTTGTGCCTCTATGTTTCTATCCTCACCAATACTCATTTTCATTACCATAGTATTGTTATGAATCTCCTTCGTTCTATTCATCCACCACTTCTTAATTATTGCATTTTGATTTAAATCCTATTTTCCCCTCTTTAATGCATGTTCTTCCTCCATGGCACCATATTCCCTTAGTTATTAATATGATTTAATTCGTTATAGGTCACCTCCAAGCATTGGTGCTTACACTTCCATGGTTGGAGAACTAAAAGACACATAATCCTCTTCCACCACAAAATTATTTATCCATGTCACGATCTCCTTAACCAACCTTTTATAAGCTCATTTCTTGAACTACTCCTCTTCTCTTCATTTTAAAGAACTAGTTCAACTCTACTACAATCTCAATATTCTAACTCTATATGGTAATTAGACCAAACATCTTTTGTTCTTGAGACTTTTTTATTGAAATACTACAACAAAACCAAATTATGGGCATTCCACTAGATCTCTCTTCTTATATTCCTAGCCTTTACCATGGGTGACAAATCAAGATCATCTACGTTTTCCACTTATGTTATGATAGCTTCATTAGGCGAGGGTTTTTCCTAATTTTCCATATTATATAGGAGACATAGGGTACAACTATATTTTACATATTAATCAATGTTATGCCAATGCTAAGTTATGTACCTTTCAAAACCCTAATTTGTAGATTATCTTGATTGTTGATCTTTGTTGTGATATATCTCTAAAACTTGTGCCCTCCTAAATTTGAAATTCCCTTATTTTCCCCTTCATCAATATTGTGAATGTCAATTTGATGTCAATTGTATATTGATTAACTTATTTGTAATGGACATATAATGAAAACACTACTATAAAAAATACCTTCAGGGGCAGTTTAGGCTTGCGAAAGTCTTGTCAAAATCGTCTCTAAAATTCTTTTAGGGATTTAGTGGAGGTTTTTGAAAACTCGTTGGAGAGTCATGATTTTTTTTTGGGGGGGGGGAGCACTAGATACATCTAATATAAGACAATCTCACATAGTTATTTTGCAACACCTCACCATCACTTACAAGATCAAATCAATAAACATCAGTTGTCACTAGATTCATCTAATTTAAAAAATCTAGTATACTTCTTTTGCACCATTTACAAAATCAAACACAAATATATAAACTTCGTATATGAAATAACAATGCTCAAATAATAAAAAATTATAATTTTTCCTACTTATAATATATTTATGCATAAATTTTATCATACAAAATAATAATTTTGTTATATATCAATAATGCTAACAAAATTCATTCCAAACACTAACAAAAACATACGAGTCCAATATAAATTCCCCTTGAACTTCCCTATAGACCCATAGTGACAATTAATGACAACAGTATTCTTTTAATAGCCAAAATCTACAAGAAATTTCTATCCCTCATGCAATTGAATATGACAAAGACAAAAGATAAAATATCTCGAGAGGACTCTTAAATAATGTATATCCAATGTTGATATTTGATTATTATTACATTTGATGTTGATATTCGATAATATTGGATTATTATCACAATTGATGTTTGACATTATTGAACAAACAACAACTATACAATGATATTAATTATTAAATCTTGAATTATCACAAGATGAAAGATGTTTGTATATTAATGTTGTGTTTGAGTTGGGTTATTTTATTTTTATTTTAAGGTGATAATACGAATTTTTCACCGCCCAACAATAGGACCACCTCTGCTTGACCCATCTATCAATCCCCAAATTCGTTAGTCTGGGCCCAGAGACTACCAGTGAATAATACTCATTTTTCCAGGTATCGTTCAACCAGGATTTCGACTATTTTTCCTGTGGCTCAGAGTAGGTTTTCCAGGTTGGATTTCCACTATTTTTCCTATGGCACAGAGTAGGGTTTCCAGGATGGACTTCAGCTGTTTTGTCTGTGGCATAGAGTAGGGTTTTAGGTTTATAACTGTGGCCTCAAGAGAACCAGATTCGTAACTGCCCATGACTCTCGCATCGCCTGCTTTGCCCATAGGGTAGCCTTCTCTGTAGCACCAAAGGCTTTCATTGGCTTAAAGCATTAGAGGCTCATTTTTTTGGCCACTACGTCTGCATTTCAAAGTTGTTGCAGGAAAGAAACAATCAAGGGAACACCATGGGTTTCCAACTAGGCGACTACTTTAGTTGCAATCTATACGAAATTGAACGAAAACCTAATGGAAATGCTCGAAGATGAGATTCATTACGTGCTTGAATCAGACCCTCCCACCAAGGTAAAGTAAAAGAAAAATACCTAAGAGCTTATGATCTTGCTCTGAAGAGTTGCATATGGTCATGATTCATTTGTATTGAATGTGTTTACAAGATCCTAAACCCCCGGGCACCATTCCCTGGGAGATCGAAGATATGCTGGGCAATCAGGCGATTATTTTGTGGAAGAAACATGGTAACGAGGATATAAAAGTTGAAGTTATGCCAGGGGATGTGGGTGACAAGGAGGATGAGGAAGAATATAACGACAGTGATATCGCTTCTATTGAACCCCATGTTTATCTAACATTCACTATTTCTAAAGGAGAAGGTCCTTTCCTCGAGTTTAATTGCACTGGGTATGCCAAAGAGGTTTCAATCGATGCAATGGCCTTCAAACACCCACAGAAAAATACAGCAGATGAAGGAGATCAAATTCCAGTTGATGGACCTTACTTCAAGTGAGTATCATGATGCCTTATCTCTCTTTCTATTTTTAATTTTTTTCTATCATTCTAGTCTTCTCAGGGTTAAAGGGTCTTTACAGGTAGGCTATCAAGTTTCTTCGGGTTTAGTGGTTTGCATTTTCAAGTTTTCTGGGATCCTACAAAGCTTGAGGGGTTTGAATTTTCAGGCTTCTGGGGTTTAGAGCTTTGGAACTTTAGGCTTTTCAGGGTTTTAAATATATGCAGGTTCGGTTTATAGATTGGATCTTATGTTTATTGGGTTGTAGCGATTTGGATGAGAGTTTACAAAAGGCCCTTCATAAGTACCTGGAATTAAGAGGCATCAAGCCTATTCTAACAAATTAACTGACCGAATATATGATAAACAAGGAGAGGAAGGAAAATATCAATTTGTTGAAAACTGTTTTTACGCAAAAAAAAAAAAACACTTGCTTGAATATGCAAGCTTCCAACTTCTGATCGATAATATATTCATGATTTCATCCATAATAATAAAAAATTTAGAACCAAACCCCATATACAATATCTAAACCATAACAATCTGCAAAGAATATTATATCCAATTTTCCTTTGTAGTTGTTAAAGACCAATGACAGATCAGGTCGAGAACAACCACGTAAAATTTTCATGTAAAGGTGTCTATAGCACAGACTCCATACAGAATAAGGCACATGGAACATTCACTTTGTCTAGTTGCACCATTAATACAATTTATCTTCTAGTGTAGTTCCTTGATCATATAATTTATTTCATAATTGTGACCTTTAAACAAAAACCTTCAGAATGTATGGATAACCCCAACTCAAAAAACAATTTCTAACTGACTGGTCATTGACAAGACACCCTAAAAAGTTTTCCTGTCAATGACAAGTCAGTATTTGCCAGACATGTACATGATGCTAACATGGTGGGAAGGTTGAAATTAATAGAAATACATCTGCTTCTAATCACAAAATGTGTTATGTCCGTATAACAGAGGATTCCATAAATTCATGAGCGTGCTTGGGCCTCAACAAGTGAAATGGCCAATGCTAGCATCATCTATTCTTCAAAACTCTCAGGGACCCCATAAGGTTGTGCATTAAAGGAAGATGGATCAGCATAATTTTCAGTATTGTGAGGAACTTCAGGTGCTTCCCAAGGTAAGTCTAAAGCTGAGGGTACACAACTTGAAAAACTAGTCCCAACTTCAACTACTTCAGAACTATGATCAAGTACCCAATTAGACATTGAGCCTTGACTTCCTTCTCTTATACATGGAGAAAATGCACGTCCGATTTTAGGTGAAACCTATATCCAACTGTCTGGTGCATGGGCCTCAGCTCTGTCACCACCTTCTATATCCACACTATTTTTGTCCTCTTCTGTGCATAATTGTTGTTGTTTCTCTTATGTCTCTCGGTTTCCATGCCCTCTTTCCTATATATCAGAGACTGATAATTCTTGCTCACTATTTGGGTTATGATATATAACCTCCTGTCCCTCTATGCCACCAATTCCAGTAGGGTCTCTGAAATTTTGATGATTTTGAGAGCTTTTCCTTGCAGATGTTGAATCACTATTTAGTATTTGTCTTTCAACTAATGTTGTAATTGCACAAGCAAGGCCCCCTATCATAGAGCTACTTGGAACAACCTCTCTTGAATCAGCTGATGTTGGATGTGACATAATATACTCAGAACTATCCCTCAACCTAGATGTTTGACCAGGTCTAGACGAAAGAATGTTTTTCAATGAAAAAGAAGAGGATCTTGAGATTCTATGTGTAACATTCTCCTGGATAGAGAGCCAAATAGCTTCCATAACCATTATGTCCTCTAGGTCCAAGTCTAATTCATCGTCCCTGTTGTATTGACCAGGCAAAGGTTGGGACCTTGTATCAACAACCCCAGATGAACCATGAGTTGAATGAATCCCATTTAGATCTGACAAGGAACCATGAGTGGCATTGACCCCATTAGTATCTGATATTGCATTGCAAACAGGAAGATCCTATCTATGAACTTCTTTAGAAGGTAGTGTCAGTCTAGCATGCATAGTCTCTTGTCTTCTATGCATATTCTCTGCTCCTCGGCTTGAATCTATTATTGTCTCATCCTTATTTTTGCTTCAACCAATTTTTGCTCTTCAGCTTGTTCAATGCCTTTCTCCTCTTGTGTTTTAGCACCTCTATACTCCACAACATAGTTTGACATTTTGCAAAAGGGACATTGTGTAGGGGCGATTACAATTTGGGGGCTTCATCTGCAAAAAACTTTCTGTACAAATGCCTTTCAGGAAACATCTTGACCTATTAAGGCTTCGATAGTAAAGAAAACAAATGGGACACTCGTCAAGATCGACAGTGGATTCCTCTCCTCCAGGATAAAAAGGAGCTAATTCGGCATCAAGAATATATTGAAAAGTAGAATGTAACAGACATCTTTGTTTTCATAGCCTATTTTTCATAAGCCAAAACAAAGGCTAATTGTGCATCAGTCAACAAAATTGAATAATCTTGGAGTGCAGAGGAGAATGGCAGAGGTCAGTTGCCCTCAATGGGGGAGAACACTAGTTTCTTTAGTGTTATAACTTGAAACTTAAAGATATGAAATCAATGTCGGTGGGCAGCCTGTCATCATCTTAGCTAACCAATGAAGTTGTTCCTTCATTAGCCAACTACAATGGATTTGGATAGCTTGTGGTGTTAATCATTACATGTTAACGAAACCATTTTGATGCTTTCTCCTATTAATTGTTCATGTGGAAAACAAAACAGATATGATGAATTTGTATTTCCTTACAAGGGATCAAAATTTCACAATAATATTGTTTTATGAGTGTTTGGCCAAATAGGCCCACCTTCTACCTAAATGTTTAGTCCCAACCTCCAGGGTAACTAAATATAGCTTAATATTAATACAAAATATGCTTCAGAATCATATACATGTATCACTTTAAAGTCAAGCGGGGAAAATAAACATTCAAAGTTTACAATATAGATTAAGAACTAAGTGTATAGTAGTGACTACGAGAGAACGAGGATTGTTGTCCTAGTGCAGAATCCACACCTTCTGCTTTCCTAAAAATAGAAGCATCTACGGATGTAAGAAAGTTTAAATACATAAATGGGTCATCTCAAATCTATTCACAACCTTGCTTTGTATCAAAACAGTACCAGTAAGCAGCTACAATGGAGAATTTAAATATTTTTCTTATAGATTTAGCGAATCTCTCAGATGGTTGACTAATACCAATACCACGAGTGTAAAAGATGGATTATGAAATACATCATAATAATTGTGATGAACATACGTACTTAAAAATTCAACTAAAGTACCTTTTTAGGTTCTGACTCGATAAACATCTCTAGCAATTAATGGACAAAGTCACATGGACACCTAAGACTGCACATATAGGACATAGTCGAGGAACATATGTGGTAACATGTCAATTGTGATACAAGACTGTATGAGAATTGAATAAAGCCATACAAGTAATTATATAAATGATACACAATCGCTGAAATATTGATATTAATGAACATAACTCTGTATTTTGTATGCATTTGTGAAATGTTATGAATGCATTTCAAAATGGCACTTTAAAAATTTTAGGAAATAGAAAAATGGTGCATTTGCAAAAATACACATATAATATTTCCTCACCAAACATCTCAGAAGTTTTCAATCATCTCTTGAAAAAACACTTCCACATTTTTCAAGAAGCCAGATGCATTGGAGGTGGATTTTGGAAAAATATGATGTTAGATGCAAGGCTTGAGTGGTTGAGGCTTGTGATCAGACAAAGCAAAGAATTTTTTTGAGCTTTTCTAAGCCCTTATATCCATTGTCATCATTGATGAAATTATATTTATCATTTTACATTAGAGCATTGCAAGTGAAAACAGAATTTTAATGAATAACCATTACAGGCTCTGTATCTGCAAGCATTATGAGGAGTTTGCAGTTGCAGGAAGTTTGTGGAATATATGTTTATTACCATGTCATTTGCGATACAATGTCGTCCGTGGATTGAATAAATCAGCACAAGCTATTCTATAAATGATACATAATCATTGAAAAGTTGGCATTATTGAACATAACAATGTACTGTGTATGGGTTTGTGATTTAAAAGTGACAGTTTAAGGATTTCAGGAAGTTGGGAAATGGCATGTGCAAGAGAAATCAAATGTTACTATCTTCTTATGTACTATTCTAGACAACTCTACAGTGGTCTGTTTAATGTTATTGCTGAGGAGTTTATTTTCAAAAAAATTATATGGGGAATGGTAGCCGACTTTGGATGTTATTTGTCACAGATGAATGTATTTATTGTGTTAGAATGTTTAAATTAATAAGAACTTTGTTTTGTATCCTTTAATCCTTTTTGGTTTTCATACACCTTTATTTTATGTGCATGCATTCATGGATGCGAGCTCAACGATAGTTTTTCCCATTGAGTTTGTTACTTAATGGATTTGAATATGTTCTGGAAGGTACAATTTTGTATTATGTGTGCTAATATTTCTCAAATTGTGTCAGGAAATATCTATACACTGTTTTTATTCTTTTGATTTATGAATAGGTTAGTTCTGGATCCATTTTCAATTCACTGTGCAACGTGAACTTGTGGATCATGTATTCAGAAAGTGATATTGTGTGAACTTATTAATCTCATTCTCTTCTATTTTAGTACAATTTTTTTTTTTTAAAGTGTATTTTAATATTTTTTGAATTGTAGTTCCTTATCTTGTCAATCATTATTCATTTTAGTATGCAGATAGATTGTGAATAGTATCTTTGTATACATCAGGACACTTCCCTTCCATAGTCACTGCTTCACCTTCCAACGTTACTTTGCGCCTCTTGGTGCAATTGCTAGTTAAATAGTTGGGTGGAAGTGTATTATTTATCAAGTTTAATTACTATATCTTATTGTAATTCCCCTTCATAAAAGGAAAAATAAAGTGATCAGAAGAATGGCTCTAGGTTGTGGCCATGACAAGAAAGGGATTTTTTTTGGAGCTGCAGGGCTTCTAGGTCTGGGCCGAGGGATACTCTCGTTTCCATCTCAAACAGGGGCATAGTTTAGCAAACGATTTTTTACTGTTTAGTCGACAGGAGCATGTTTGGAACCTCTAGTTCCCTAATTTTTTGTGCAAATGCATTACCCAAATCTACAATTTTTACACCGCGCTCGATAAGTCTCACCTCCATCCCTGCCTCTATGTTCAGGGTGGATGCTACTGGCAATGTTGGAGTTATTATCGATTCTGGAACCTCTATGGCTCGTATGGACGAGTCTTCCTATAATACAGTGAGGGATGGTTTCACGGTAGGGACTGCTAACCCGAAATCTGTCGGTGGGTTTTCTCTGTTTGATACCTACTATGATTTATCAGGGCTGAAAATTGTGAAAGTCCCAACTGTGGTATTTCATTTCCAGTGCCAAGTCGATGCCTCTCTGCTAACAGTCATTCAATTTAAGGGAACCAATATTCATGTCAGTTGTTGTTAACTCAAAGGCATTCCAAATTGTTTTTCAAATCTTTTCTTCATGGATTTGATTTAAATGGAATGAACTGCTTGTTGAGGAAAGTCTATAAATATATTATAAAAAGGAAATATATAAATGCAAGTCTTGTAAGAAAGGTAGTCAAATATACAATAGTTGATTGGCATGAATAATGTATTCTAGCACAGAATTAACAGGATCAAACATTTTCTAGATTTAGCTATTGATAATATTTATAGAGTTTCGAAGTTTATTCCCTATAGTGGTCTAACTAACAAATACAAGTTGCCTTAGCCAATGACTAGGTTCAAACATGGATGCCCAAAAGAGGTATGTTATGCCTATACGTTCCTGATGAAGGAGAGATGCCTACTCCCAAGGAGTCTTGGAAACCTCCAAGGGAGGGGCAGATAAAGATCAATTTCAATGGGATAACAAAAGAAAACCCTAGAAAGCATGTTGTGGAAGAGACTTCCTTCTGGATCATAGGGGTCAGTTCACAAAAATTTGAATGAAAGGATTAGGGGGTTATACAAATAAGCAGGCCAAAGTCAATGCCTTGATTATAGAGATAAGAGATTACAAATGCTTAGTTTCCAAGATATTGCAGTAAAAGGGGAATCAGATAATCATAAAAACCAAAAAGGAAAGGCTTATCCCCAAAACTGGGAGCTTTTAAAACAACTAAAATGGTTAAAATAGGTTAGCTAGTCATTCATAATATTGAATTTTATCATATTAGAAGCACTACCATAAGAGTAACAGATTGTGTGGCAAATCAGGCACTCAAGTTGGAAGATAGAGATCTGATTGTGTTTAAAACTCCAGAGATGAACAAGGAAAAAACCTGGGAGGTAATTTTATAGATCTTAGGAGAGAATCCGAATCAAAACAGATTGAATCATAGCAAATAAGAAGGAAATGAGGAATACTCACCTTCGCGTTGACTAGTTTTGATAACCTTAGCATCCCCTTGGAAATATGAAATATTATCTTGCCCCCCTTGAAAGAGTGCTAACTTTCAAATGAAACACAATTTCAATAATCATTAAGGTGGCACAAGGTTTGGCCCAAATGTGAGGATATGGAGCATTAACTAGTCCACCTGTATCATTGACTGTACCAAATTGGACTTAAACATAATAGGAGAGTGAAATCAATGGTGCCAACATTCCATCAGCTGTTTCCTGCACTCTGTATTTCTGCACCAAGATTTACCCCACATCTAGCCCACAAAATTCGGGATTTATGTGAGATTAATGTGAGATTGAGCAGAAGCTTGGTGACATGAATGGAAAGCTTAACAAGCAGTCAACAGACCAGTCTGATTCAACAAGCTTTGAGGAAGGATGTCTGTGAGCTGCTGGAAAGGTGTTGTAGGTGCATAGTTCTCAAGCTTCCAATTTGTTGATAAAACCTAGGGGCTTGACATTTACCAAGGGAGTGGGTTCTGTAAAGGCTGCAAGCATTTCAGTGGGAAAAAAAGAGGAGGTGTTGCAGACGTTCTCGGTGTATAGCCATAGGAGCTTGTAGCAAGTTCAGAAACATTGGCAAAAAATGAAGAAGGGTATTCCTAAGAAGCAAAAAGAGACCAATTGTCGTCTTATGAAAGGCAAAAAACATGACCTTAGAAGAGCCAGGCTCAAGAAAAATTCTTTTCATGGAAAGACTAGGATCATTCATAACAATTAGTACATTTTAGGTATTTTTTCTCTAGGGTTGCTCACGTTTTTTGAATTTTCCTTTTTCCTGATTTTCTCTAGGTTATATAGGTATTTCAAATGAGTTAAAAATTTTGTTCTGTTGATGGGTTCCTCTAGTGATGTGACCTTGATCACAATTTTTTTTTATACATTTTATCTTCATGGTCCGCAGAAGACAAGTTTTCCCTCAGGAAAATCAAATTGAATCAAGTATTCAAATTTAGGTGCAGAAAAGTAGAAGGGAAGCATTGTTAAAATGAATTTTACAGGATTTTTCCGTTGTTGCTTGACTTAACCTTTGTGATAATAAGCTTCATCAATGTAATTCTCCATAGCGATATTTTTTTTAATGGTGTTCTATTTTAGTCTTGTCTCCATTTGGTTCTTCTCTTCCTTGTTTGCCAGCATCCAATTGGTACTTCTGTTTTTCTTGAACACTATTTCGATTGCTGGAATGTTTTGAATGGAAATTAGTATAAATTTTCTGATCAGAAAATTGTAATAATCACATTGAGGCTATTTGTGACATTCTTTTTGATGGCATAATGTTGGTTTAATATTCTATGCATTTGCTATATATTTCACATTATTAGATATTTTGATAAAGCATATGCCAAAAGTTTTTTGTTTTCTAAAATCATCTCTTTGTCGACTTTCATATCTGGTTTTTAACTATCCCTACACAAAGAAATAGAGCAAAAGCATGACCAAATTGGGAAACTTGAAATTGGACTGTCATCGAATGCATGAATTCTGGTACATCTAATACATGGGTACTGGAAAATTGTTCATCCTATAGAGTCTAGACTTCTAATCATGGGCTTAGCAGAGTAGATTTTAATGGATACTAACATAGATTGGACTTCTAGAACCACTTTGGAATAGGAGCTAGAGTTTAATTTGTGTGCTTGCAAAGGTTTCTCAGAGTCTACAATTTTCTTTAGCATGCTCAGTCGGGATTTCATCACTATCCTTCTAATTATCTAAATTCTTGGCAGCTTGGCCACTTCATTATAATAGCTGCCTCTGGCAGTTCCAAAAGTCTGCAGAAGCATTCTTGGATTGCAGTCTCAAGAGGACAGGCCAGAATCCTTTTATTTTTCTGTAAGTCCCTTGCTTATTCCATCACCATGACATAATTAGCTTGTCCTTGTAGGTGGTTATTGAAACCCATGTTTGAGAGTAATTTCAAATTCATACATTGCGCTATGCACATGAGGAAAATTGGTGTCAAACTTGAATCTATCGGGGAAGAGCACTAATCCACTTCTTAGCCGCAACAAGAGAGAGAGAGCCACAACCCCTGTTGATTTTCTTGGAAAATCCATGTGACATTGGGGATTTCCAATGACACCAGATTTCTCACTGCAAATTTCTGAATTAAGGTACTCTCACAATCACAATTTCATAACCCTAGATGTTCAGAATTATTGTCAAGAATTTGTCCCTTTATAATTTGAGTTTAGGAGTTTTAACTCAATAGCAGATTGCTGAAATTTTGAGAGGTAAATACCACATTGAATTGGATATTAACAAACAGAAAACTTCAACTAAAATAGCCACAAAACCGGAAAATATCCACGTAAATTTGACATGTACAATCATATAGTGAAATTCACATAAGTATTTCATAGAATCGGCATTCTAATTTCTAACACATCAACCAAGAAAAGAAAGGAAGGAGTTATATTGTCTTGTTTGGTGGCTGAAGTGGTCCTGGTGGGGTTTTGTCCCCATAACGTCTTCGGGTCGAACTCACAACAGGATGGGGTTTGCATGCATAACCAGCGTTATCCCCTATCAAGGAAAAAAACAACAATAAGTCTGAAATAAAGGCAGTAATCATATGCACATCATTTGAGCCTCTCTACAGTGGACTATTAAATACCATACCATAGCATATCATAACATGAATCCTTATTTTTCTAATGGAAGCAAGTTTTAATTCTACTTTCCCATGTGCTATTTGGTTCTAGTGCAAGTGTCAACTTGGGGTGAAGTGGGTATTGTTTTTTTGTTAGATACCTAATGCTTAGTATTATGATATATTGTAAATATCCTAAATATTTAATTTAGGAGAAATATGAAGAGTTGGGTGAATAGGAACAACCATCGGACATGGGGGAAGGTGAAACCAAAGGTCATCTCTAATTGCATTTATATATGTCTCTCTTCAATTTTTATTTTATTTGTAGAGCTATTCATCTCTCCCCTATTAGTGGTATTAGAGCCTTGGTGATTTTACAATAACTCCATGATCTTACCTTTGGTTCTTTCCAATCTTCTTGGCATGATGCCTCCTCCCTTGTATGCAATACACACAACCATGAGGTGAGATCCATTGTGATAACTTTGGCGATGTTTCTCCATACAAGAGGATACGTCAAGGGAGATCCATTGTGTTCAAATTTCTCCATGCAAGAGGATACATCGAGTAGCATTTTTCAATTCAATTCCCAAGTCCCCCACCGGAAAAATCTTAAGAAAATATTTGATTCATGAGGCTCTGTCCACCTCTAGATTGTGACTCCCATGGAACAACCTTTAATCTTTGTGAGATCCATTGTGTGCAGGTTTCTCCATACAAGAGGATACATTGAGTAGCATTTGTCAATTCAATTCCCAAGTCTGCCACCGGAAAAATCTTAAGAAAATATTTGATTCATGAGGCTCTGTCCACCTCCAGATTGTGACTCCCATAGAACAACCTTTAATATTTGTGAAGCAATCATCTGCTAGTTTTTTATTTGAAGTTTGAACATCATTTTTTTATTCAAACAACATATTTTAAAAGTGTGTGTCTAGCTAGTATAATCTCACAATGTTGGTTATAAGCATCGATCAATTTGTTTGATCTTTTGTGTCACTCAGGGTATAATGTTGTAATTGACTTCCTCGGCACTTTAAGGTATAGATAATGGAAGAAAACTAAACATTTTGTTATCATTTCCCTTTGCTTTAGCATACCTTCTTTTGTCATTTGTCTACAGAACAACTAAACATATCTACAATCTCTGTTTACATCAAGTCTTGGATATGTTCATCATTACTTCTAGCATCCTATTGACAGATGAAACTTGCAGCACCCAGAGAGACCATTTCTCTGGTTGGTGTGCAGAACTTATAACATTTTGATCATACTTGTGGTATTACAATCAAATGCTCATGGAAATAAAGAAAGTTATAAAGTTATGAATCTAGACTTGTTTTCATTTTATGAAAAGTTGATTTTTATTGTGAGTTCATAACATTCATGAGGATTCAAAAATTACTCTACAATTGTTAGATAACCACCTTATTCAGTCATGCGGAAAAGAGGAAAGGAGTCAACTGGTATGACACATGATCAGTTGGCAACTTTTGTAGAGAAAACACGATTTCTAGAAGAATCACCTGATCATAAGCTTGTCTTGGAACATTTGACTTCAGTTTGTCATATAATCCCAATCACCTTTATTATAATTCATTGGAATTTGGTTGGCTTTGTTGCCTTTTGTGTCTATACTTGTGGTTTTATATTGAGATTATTTGGGCTTGCTGTCAGTGTTTTTCACTTCTGAGAATGTTTTGTTTTTGTTTTGCTCTAATTATGTGTTGAACATTTTTTAAAAATCAATGTTTACTAAACAATTTCAAGGACTATCATAACTCCTCACATAATTCTTTAAAGAGTGCTAGCTCATTGGAAGAGCACCTGCCATGCAGGAGGTTGGTGGTTCGATTCCACTGCACCCTAACATGAATTATTCAATGATATTGTTGATTTTCTTAATTAAATATTTTTATATTGATTTATTTTAATGGTGAGATATTTTTTTGGAGTCATTGTTTTATATTGTCTCTAGAAAGACAATAGATAGGATTAAAGACATTGTCTCCATAAAGACAATATGTCTTTAATTCCAACTATTGTCTTTGGAGAGACAAAAGGGTAAATTGTCTTACAACCCCCCTTTGTGTTGAAGTGCAACTATTGTCTCTGGAGAGACAAAAATGCTTGTGTTATATATTGTCTTTATAGAGACAATATTTTAAGACAATTTAATTTTAAGACGATTTAATTTGGGACAACCGCTTAAAGACAATATTTAAGACAATACACAAGTTTTCTTTTGTCTCAAATTAAGACAATTTACCCAAAAATTGTCTTAAATATTGTCTTAAAACCCCCTTTATGTTATAGTGACGTCTACATATCTACAAGATTAGAAGGAGAAACATGAGATGGGAGGCAGACGTCTGCATATCTACAAGGTTGGAAGGAGAATATATGGTAATCCAAGTTTTGAAGGCAACGTTTGAGCATCGTTCAAAGATGTGGGAATATCTACAAACATCAGGTGGGACACCGAGCGTATCTTCAAGGATTGAAGTAGAATATGTATCAATCTTTTTCATTTTCTGGTCAAATTTGCACTATTAGAATATCTTAACGTTTTTTATAATAAATTTAAAAATAATTAAAGAAAACAAAAATTATTTATATATTTTAAAATAATAAAAATATATATGACAAAAAATTTCGACCAAATTTTTTACCAGGCGACGACTGGGGATCTGTGCATTGAAAACCAATGTAGCCGCAATATCATGCTCCCGGTGGGGAAATTTGTGCAAATAGGATGTATATGTGGGTGGGCTGTATCAATAATGTGGTGGGGGTATACGTACATCGAAAAGTTTTCCTCTTACGTCAAGTGCGCATTGTATAACCTAAATTGTCCCTGCCTAAAATTAGAAACGTCCTTGCATGTACATGTGGAGTGGAAACTTCAAAGAAATCTGTAATCTGCTCTACGCATCACATAAAAATACGTCGCTATGGAACTTCAAGCAAAATTCTAATATGCTTTTACATGTCACAGGTGGAATATGATCTAATATGCTTTCAGATATCACAGGTAAAATATGACGTCTGCTGAGCTTTCTGTTCCTTATCTGTTTTTTTTTTTTATTAGTTAGAATAACATATTTTTTATCTTTTATAAAAATCTGAGAATAAAATCTAACATATATCTTAATCATAATCAGAATCTGCCAGATTCAGTAATCATAATCCCATATATATATGTCTATATGCCCCGGCCATTTCTGATTATTCATCTCCGTGTCCGTTTCTTGTTCAACCCCATCAAGCAATTAATCCCCGTTGCAGTGGGATGATAAGGGCAATGAGATTGCCAACGCCTTCTTCTTCAATGGCAATGGCAAGGGCCAGATGCGATAGAAGTGGCAGTAGCATTGACGTGAGAAGATGTTTGAGATACGACGTGTTTCTTAGTTTTAGAGGGCCAGATGTGAGAAGAGGCTTCGTTGATCATCTCTACAGTGCCCTTACCAGCGCAGAAATCCATGTCTTCCTGGATGCTCATCAACTCATCAAGGGAGACGATATCGGTGAAAGGTTAAGGTCTGCAATTGAGTGCAGTCGAATAAAGATTCCCATTTTCTCCCCACATTATGCAACCTCTGTGTGGTGCCTTACGGAGGTCTCGCTTATTGCGCGCGAAGTCCACGGGAGGATCATCCCTGTCTTTTATAATGTGCTACCTTCGCATGTTCGCCATCCGGAGCAATGTGGCAGCCCATTTGCCCCGGCATTCCAACACCATCGGATCAACGGAAGACACAGTGGAGAAGAAATCGATGAATCGAAGGCTGCGCTGTTGAGAGTGTCTAATCTCTCTGGTTGGTCACTACAAGACACCAACGGGTGAGTTATCTCACCGTCACCCCAACAAGCTACAGAATTTCCGTTTGCTTTGATCTTCGTTTTACGTTTTCAAATTATTGTGCAGGTATGAAGCTGCGCTGGTGAAGCGTATAATTGAGGACTTGGGTAAACATTGTAAAGGAAAGAGGCGTCGGGCTTCTTCAAATTAATTCGGCTGTATCATCTCCATAGAATGCTGTTGCATCAGATATATCCATGCAGTCTATGGGCATAATATATCCAGTCCAACTGGTGCTACTTCCGTATCCAAATTTCCTCCTTGCTGTAAGGGTTTCACCTTTCATACTGTTATGCTTTGTTGGAACATGGTCGTCATAACCATGATTCACCAAAGAGGTTGTAGCAGTCTTTTATTAGTAACATTTTTGTCTTGAGATTCTATGTGCAGACTAACCTCGCAACATGGAGTTCGGCTTCTATAGGAAGATCCAACATTCTTTGTTGCGTCCTTGTTTTTCCCTCTGTTCTCGGTTAAACGCATTTTACAAGGAAAAATACAAAATTTTCACTGTATTCAACAGGGCACTTTGCCCATCATAGCTCAAGAGTAAATTTGGATATTTATGTTGTGTATATATTATAAATTTCCATATATATATATACTAAAATTTTTTAAATAACACAAATTTTATAATATATATATATATATATATATATATATATATATAATTAAAAAAATAATATATATATATATATATATATATATATATATATATATATATATATATATATATATATAATCTTTATCATATTATTTGTTCATGTTAAACTTTTATTTTTTATTTCTTTAACAATTTACAACCTTTTTTTCTTTTATTCTATATCTTTTCATCACGTTGTGTAAAAAGGAAAATAAACCATCAACAATTCTTATGATAAAATTAAGAGAAATGTTTTCAACTAGCTTTTAAATTTAGAAGATAAATATGTACAAAATCTTAATGAAAAAGAAAAAAATATTTAAATTATTATATAAATAAATAGTAAGAAAATAATTTACATCTATCTAAAGCTAGATCTTCAAAATTTGTGGAGGAAAATTCTTACTCTTAGAACTGAATAAAACAATATGATTTCTTTGAGTAGAATTCCATATTGAAATATTTATGAATTCTTGGTGAAAATATTTATGAATTCCCTAATCTCATGTAGAATTCCAAATTGAAAATATTTCTGAATTCCTTAATCTCATAAACAACATCCATACCTTTTTTTTATAGAAGAATAAGTCTTTAATACCGAAGATATAGATTTTGGAGTTAAGTGGCTCATAATTTGAAAAGCTAAAGACATCCAAGACTACCAAGTAGATTTCTTAAAATCCAAAGGAGCTATCCTCATCCATGGTATCCATAAGCTATTCAATTTAGTAATCAATCTTGGCTTCCCTAAACTTTGAATTTAAAGTGTCATTGTAATTATATTTAAAAGTGGGTATCAAAACAATGCCTTGATTTATATAACCATTATTATTACCATTATTATTAGGCCCATTTTCGCTATGTTACCTAGAACGGTTTTGGAAAAGAGAAGCGATGTATGGATAGAAATCTATAAAAAGGAGATAAAGCCTATACGAGCTTTCGGACCTATCATTTAACTATGCATCACCTCGCTATATTTAGGACCATTGTAGAGGAGTCTCACAAAATGAAAGCCAATCTCTTGTGTTATTTTGTTGATTTTAGAATAATTTTGGCATAGTCCATAAGACTAAGCTATGCAATGGATTTGAAATGATAAAATTGTACAAAAATGTTATTACCAAATTTAAGAACACTAATTGTCAAAATGAATAAAATGTAATACATAAATTATGAAAATTTATCCTATGTCTCTTACCCTTTTGGCATACACATTGAGAAGATAGTGGGTTGTTTAGAAGAAATAGGTTGTATCAGCTTGACCCATAGCTAGTACAATTATGATCCTCCTCCTTTGTATTGAGATGTTATTCTTATGGTGAGGAGCCCCTAATATTTCAACAAATAAAAATTATCAATAATTTTTTCTTTAGTATGGGTATGACTATTAATACTAACAAATGAAGGTTATGAGAATTAAATTCGAAAATATCATTTACACTAATTTCACATATGGCAACAATAACTTGTAGCCACTGACCTCATAGAAATATCTTGGAATTGATCTTCATGATATGCTTAACTCGAAATACAACGTTATGAAATGGATAGATGGAGGGTACAAAACTTATAATGGAATTGATAGGAAACTTTATTATAGTACGTATTTAGCTATGGGATAAGAAGAAACTCTTCATTGAGGTTATTGTCATTCTTTTTATCATATATGTTTGTGAATTATGGTGATGCAACATCTCTAGAAAATCATGGAGAAAGATAGACCAATTCAAAAAGAGTTTATAACTTATAATCTCATAATTAAAGGAAATACATCCTATCATATCCTCCTCATACAAGTGAGTCTTTACAACATTGAGAGCATGGCTACGACTACGTACATAATGTATAAGAATAAGATAAATAACATAAAAGATAAGTGACTTCCTAAGATAGCTTCAAAATCCACCCAAAATAACCTAGAACTCAAACAAGATTGGGATAAAGTTGTGAAGTCCAAGCTAAATCATTAGGGAATAAAGGAAGATGTATATATGTAATAACAATACTAAAAATATTATTCCTTCCAAATTTAAGGAAAAATTATGGTGAAATATATAATTAGTGGATTAAAAAAATTATGATACCATGAGGTAATCAACCCTAACCTAGAATAATAAAAGTATATCTTTATTTTGACAAATTGACATTGTTAAAAATAGAAGAAACTCTCACAAGCTCCATGGTGAGATAAGGTGTTGGGCAATTTCTAAAATGTCATGGGTTGAAAGAATTTTTTGTCTTTGTGACACTAAGAAGGTTGAAGATCAAAATAAATTTATCTTAAAGTATCATATAGGCTCCCGCATTAAATAGAAACTTCAAAATATGTTTTATAATGCCAAATTTCATAAACATTTCATTCATAAAAACTATAGTGATTCAAAAATACACTTTTTAAAAGTTAAAAAAAAAAATTAATCCAAAATAAAATAAATAATTCATGATCTTTCGTAAGGCTTCATAAACTAAATTTAGAAAGGTATCTTAAACTAAATTTATTTTTAGATGATGTTAACTATCATTAAAATTATCATTATATTGATAAACATAAACTAGCACAACCACATTAAAAAAGTAGTTGATATATATTGATCGCCCTCATTTTCCACCTTTCAAATGTTGATTAGCAACATCGGTTTGAAAGGTGGAAAATGACATCAATTGAAATATAGCAACCACTTTATTAATGTGGTTGTGCTAGTTCATGGTAGACATGTATGATGCAATTTAGTAGACGATGGTTGACTATGATTGAAATTCTTTGACTACAGTTAAAATGGTTGATGAGGGTTGACAATGGTTAATGATGGTCATTGAGATTGGTTGATGGTTGACTATGGTTAAAGAGGATTAACAAGGTTGAAAAATATTGACAATAACTTACAAAGTTGACCATGGTTGACCTCCATTGACAAGGATGACCATGCTCAACCATTAGCATAACAATATATTTATGTTACAATAACATTGGCCATTGGTACATTAATGTTTATTAACCATGGTTCACCATGTTTGATGTTAAATTAATGTTACATTCTATTATATTAATGTTTACATTAATATTACATTAATGGTTGAGAGCATTGATGAGGTTGACCATGATTGCCCGTGGTCAACCATTAATATAACAATATATTTATGTTACATTATTTTTACATTGATGAACAAGGTTGACCATGGCTCAACGTGGTGACCATATTTCCCATGCCATTAAGGTTGCTTAAGTATGCTTGAACATGATTGACTATGGTTAAATATGGTCATGTCATGGTTGACCATGGACATCGTTTTCCATTTTATCCATAGTTTGATCATGTTGACCATGGTTTTTTATGGTTGACTATGGGTGAACATGATTGACCATGGTTAAAATTGTTTGAGCATAGCTGACTATGGTTAAATTTAGTGACCATGTTTGACCATGGTAGAGCTTATTAAACCATGTTTAACTATGGCCAAAATAATAAAACCAATCTCTTGTGTTATTTTGTTGATTTTAGGATTCTTTTGGCATAATGCCTAAGACTAACCCATGTAATGGATTTGAAATGATAATGTTGTATAAGAATGTTATTACCAATATTAGAAACACTAATTGTCGAAATGAATAAAATGTGATATAGAAATTACCCAAAGTTATCCCATGTCTCTTACCCTTTTGGAATATACATTGATAACTTATAGGGTTGTTTAGAAGAAATAGGTTATGTCAGCCTGGACCTAGATGGAATAGTTATCAACCTCCTCCTTTACACTAAGATATTATTCTTATGGTGAGGATCACCTCTCATATCAACAACTAAAATTTATCAAGGATTTTTTCATTGGTATGGGTATGACTATTAATATTAACAAATGAATGTTATTAGAATTAAATTAAAAAATGCCACTTAAACTAATTTCATGTATGACAACAATAACCTATACTAAGTGACTTCATACAAAAATTTTGGAATCAATGTACATCATATGCCTAACTAGAAGTATAATAATGTGAAATGGACAGATGGAGGGTGGAAATATTATTGTGGAATTGAAAGTAGTTGTAAGTTAGTGCATTTTTAGCTATGGGATAAGAATAAACTCCCATTTGAGAACAAATTCACTATTTATATCATATATGGTTGTGAATTATGGGCTTGCAAAATATCTAGGAAATCATGGAGAAAGATAAACTAATTAAAAAACAGATTTAAACTTATAAGAAAATAATTAAAGGAAATTCACACTAGCATATCCTCCTCATAGAAGTGAGTTTTTACTCTATTTAGAGCATCTATATGACTCACTACCTAGTGTATAAGGACATGATAAACAACTTGGAAGATAAGCGACTTCCTAAGATAGCTTAAAAATTCACCCAGATACACCTACAACTCAAAACAAGGTTGCGATAAAGTTGTGAAGTCCCAACTAAATCATTAGGGAATAAAGGAAGAGGCCTCTATGTATATTAATAATAATAATACTAAATTAATTATTCCATCCAAATTTAAGGAGAAATTATGGTGAAATAAATAATTAGAGGATGAAAGAAAATTAAGAAACCATGAGGTAATCAACCCTAATCTAGAAAAACAAAATTATCTCTTTGTTTTTACTAGTGTAAAGAAAAAATAAAAATTGCTAAAAGTAAAAGAAACTCTCACAAGCTCCACAAAGAGATAAGATTTTGAATACTTTCTAAAATCTCACGGGTCGAAAGAATTTTTGATCTTGGTGAGACTGAGGTTGAGGATGAAAAACACTTTATCTTAAAATATCTTAACTACAACCACATTAAATAAAAACTCCAAAATATATTTTTTTTAATTTAATAGAGAGTTTATACTGGTTGAATTTTTTTGAAGATGAATAGAATCACCTTTTGATGAGTTTTTTAATCCAAAACGTCATCAACATATCTCTTCCATTCATCGGGAGTGTAGGGGAAGGAGCTCGGGGCTTTTTGTTCAAAATGTTCCATGTAGAGGTTAGCTATTATGGGCGATAAGGGAGATCCCATAGCTACTCCATGGGTTTCGTCATAAATTTTCCCATTAAAACTAAAATATGAGGATTTAAAATAGAGCTTAATGAGATTTGTAATTTCAATATCAGTAATAGTTTTTATAATATATATAGCTTCATCAATAGGTATCACTTCCAAAATTCCTAAAATTTCAATTCATAAAAACAATAGTGATTTAGAAATACTATTTTAAAAGGTTTTTAAACAGAAAAATAGAATTTCAAAATAAAATAGGAAATTATGACCTTTATTAAGGTTTCATAAACTAAGTTTTATTTTAGTAGATGTTTTTTTTTTTTCTAAGTAAGTTTAAAATCTATTACTGAAACATATGGTACATACAATCCAAGGCCATCAAAGGCATCATGAGTTCAGCAAAATGAAAATACTGGGCTGCCCACAAGGGGAAACTAGCCTGAGAAATGTATATGAGCTGCCTCGAAGGAGGAAACCAGGTTTGACATAAAAAAAAACTATGACTTCAGCTTTGACATACCAAAAAACTATGACTTCCCGGAATAGAAAAATGGCATGAAAACTGAACAAAATTACTTGGATGATGCTTCCTGCGGTAGAGACCATAGTCTTATGAGGGGGGTTCTTCTTCAATTCTGCACTAGTAGCCATCATCATCATCCAGAATGGGACATTTGCGAGCTACTATTGCGCCTGCCTCGCCATTGCCCTCCTTCTTTCCTTTATCCTGTGGAAGACTCGAGTTTCCATCACCTGCCTTCAGGGAAACCTTTTTTTCTCTGGTTTGAGTGGGCTGCACAAGGTCAGATGGGTCCTGCTTGTGAATTGGACGTGCAAGAGGGGGTGGTTCAAGGCCATCCTCATGAATTTCCTTGAAGGTGACTGAAACAGTCGCAATTACCAGGGGATGATTGGTTTGGCACTAGAAGTGGAAATGGGCCTTAGATGGGTTGGCGAGATTTGTAGAGGTAGCAGGACGAGAGCGGGGAGGTGACGGAGAGGCCGAGCCAACACAAATGGTGGAGGGGAGACTGCGCCCACGCCCACTGTGCGTGGAAGGATATCTTCCATGGAAAATTTCAGAAGAGGATGTCGGAGAACTGGTGGAGGGGGAGTGGCGTCGGCTAGAGGGCTGAGCCCTGGTACTGCCTCGATGACATTTGAACCTGTGCCTAAGCCTGGGAATTTTATCACGAAGTCGATGAGAGCGAGTTGAATTAGCAGCGGTCCACAGAGAGGGAGGAAAATTGAGCTGAGGTAGGGAAACAAAATGCAGAGGATAGAACGGGTTGTGGGAGAAATGATAACCAGGAAGAAAGTCCAGACAGCATCCCAGGTGACAACGTTTTCCAAGGGAGGTGCGCAAGCTGGGAAGCTCTGCTTCCGGAGGGAAACTAGAACTAACAGGCAGAGGCCAATTCTGCATGGAGGGAATCGAAAGAAGCTAAGACAGAGCTGAAGACCCTGATGCAGAGACGAGGAGTGAGAACAAGAAACCAAAGGGCGGCATTATTCTATGCTTGCGGCCTTGACCTCCCCACTAGCATAAATGCCGCATAGGGTGACGGCTCGGAGAGTTAAGTTGCCCGGATCTCCATAACTACTTCCTGCAGGTGGCCATGTGGCCTTGCCATGTTCTGTCCTGCGGATTAATTGCCATCCCATCACAAATTTGCACCCACATCTGGGCTCTTTTAGTAGATTTTAACCATCGCTAAAATTATTATTATATTAATTAACATAAGCTAGCACAACCACATTAAAAAAGCACTTGAAATATGTTTAAAGGCATCATTTTTTATCTTTAAATGTTGACTAGCAACATTAGTTTTAAAAGGTGGATAATGGCATCAATCAACAAATATCAACCACTTTATTAATGTGGTTATACTAGTTGATGGTTGGTTTGCATGATGTAAATTAGTATACCATGATTGACTATGGTTCACATTGTTTGACTAATTAAAAGTGGTTAACAAGGGTTGATAATGGTTAATTATGGTTGTTAAGGTTTTTTTATGGTTGAATGTGGTTGAAGAGGGTTGAGGAGGTTGAAAAATATTGACAATGGTTAGAAGGTTTACCATAGTTGACCTTCATTAATAAGGTTGACTATGCGCAACCATTAATGTGACAATGTATCTATATTAAAATTAACATTTACCATTGTTACATTAATGTTTGTCAACCATGGATAACCATGATTGATGCTAAATTAATGTTACTGTCAATGTTGCATTACTATTACATCAATGGCTACATTAATATTACATTAATGGTTGAAGAGAATTGACGAGGTTAACCATAATTTCCCATGGTCAAGAATTAATATAACAATGTGTTTATGTTACATTAGTTTTACAATGATGAAAATTGTTGACGATGGCTAAACGTGGTGACCAAGTTGACCATGTTTGAACATGGTTGACTATGGTTCAATATGGCCAAGTTATGGTTGACCATGAACATGGTTTTGCATGTTGTCCATAGTTTGACCATGTTGACCATGTTGTTTATGCTTGAGTATGATTGAGCATGGATGAACGTGGCTGAGAATGGTTATGTTTGTTTGAAAATAGTTGAGTAAGGTTGACTTTGGTTGAATTTGGTAACCATGTTTGACCATGGTAATGCTTATTTGACCATGGTTAAATATTGTCGCTAAATAGTTGACTATGGATAAACATGGTAGACTAGGGTTGTCAACATTTACCTATAGCTGACTATGGTTGACCATGCCTATCTATGGATAAACATGATAGACTAGGGTTTAAAATTTACCTATAGATGACCATGGTTGACCTAGAAATCCATTACCGACCATGTAGACCATGTAAACCATTGTTGGCTATGATTTGGCCATGTTTGACTTTGCTTGAACGTGGTTGGCCATATTACCCATGTTAACCACATATGACCATCATTGATTGTGTTTGACCATAGTTAACCAAGGGAATATAATGTTTTTCTTAGTTAAAAATGGTTGACCATGATCGTGACTGGTTTCTTTAGTTGCATTGCAACATCATTTTGTATACCATTGTAATGAAATTTGATGTTAATCACATTGTGATGTCATTTTCTGTCTGTCACATCACAAAAATGTTTATTTTTCATCACATTTCAATGATATGTATTCTTTTTCATATTTCAAAAATAATTATTGTTTGTCACATTGAGACATTAATTGGTGTTTGGCATATTGTGATGTTGTTTTTTGTTTGCACTATTACCATGATGCTTATTGTTCATCACATTATGATGACACTTCTTATTTTTAACATTGCGACAATGTTTGTTATTTTTCATAGTGCGATGTTGTTTGTTGTTCATCACGTTGCGATGATGTTTATTGCATGTCACATTGCAATTACATTTTTTATTCATCACCTTGCAACATTTTTATTATTTTTCCCATTGTGATGCCATTTATTGTTAATCATATTGTGATGACGCTTGTTTTTTGTCACATCTCAACATCATTTGAGGTTCAACACATTATGCATAATTCATTGTTTGGGACATTGTGAAGAGTACTATAATTGCAAAATTTATATTGTCAATAGTATAGAGTTAAAGAAATATTAAAGTTATAGTACTAATTTATAATCCAATTATAAATTTTATATTAAAAATTAAATAATGAAACATTTAAAATAATATTAAAATTATTTTAAATATTAAAATTATTATAGAAATTTATTTAAATTAATGTTGTTAATTTTCATTATTTTACTAATGACTATGCCCATGTTAACCATTACTAGCCATGGTTTCACCATGTTTGACCTTTTTTTAACATGTAACACCACCCACCCCCTCATGCAAAATCAGGTTATGGGAGTGTTACCATCTTGATTTTATACCAATCTATAAAACCTCCCACACCCTTATGCCATTTTGGGCTTTGGTAGTGTTACCTGCTTGACTTGATATTAAAGCTTTCTTATGAACATGGGGTTACAAAGACCTCTTTTCTCAAATTATTCTAACCATAAAACTAATGCCACCATCTTGTTCAACTTATCTGGAGGTTTTTGGAAATATAAATTTTAGGTCAAACTGAGCCCTGGGTAAAATAACATTCCCCTCAGAACTTTATTTCATTTAAAATCCATGTCATCAAGGGAATTTTATGTGTCACCCATGTGAACACACCTAGCCCACATAGTGACACATCACTGTCGCATGGGGTCCACATAACACCCACGTCATATTAGGTTCGGAAATCGACATGGATTAATTTCATTGGCATGCATTATGTAATTTCGCCAATGATGGAAGGTCATTATCAACCCATTAATACTAGACCTCCCCACAAAACTACCCACTCAAATTCTCTAAAGGTCTAGTAGCCTAATGGTTCGATGGGCCTACATGGAACCAACATCATATCAATACCGGCATGTTCTTTTCGATCCTTCGTAAGATGATAACGGTATGACCTTCCCCAAGCCATTATTACCTAGGACTACTTCCCCAATTACCATGCTCCTCAAAATCACCTTGGCAGTATCATGTTCCTTAGGGTCAATTCCCCGATGCCTTTCTCCTCAGAATTACATACCTCAGCACTGCATATCTTGACCCGATATCTCCCTAGACAAGTAACTATTCTCTTCCCTAGGATCATGCTCCCTAGACCAGTATTATTTACCTCCCCCAGTACAACATTTCTTCGTTCAATAGGCTTAAGCTGATGTTTAAACATTGACTAAAATATGAATATCATTAGGGGAATTTTGAGGTCTAAAATGGGCCTCCTAAGGAAATTATGAAATAATAGTGGAAATAATAAAATAATAATATATTACATCATTAGATTTTAGAGGGAAAAAGGAGTAAAATAATAATAAAATAATAAAACTATGTTTTCAACTCATATTTTCAACTTATCTCCTTAAGTTTTAACTCAAATTTCGAGTGGAAACACTCGTTGGATGCAGAATTTAATTTCTCATCTAATGAGCACCCATGTTGCATACTTTCGATGGATCCTGCTACACAAAAAATGAGAAACACATGAAAAACATGATTGAAATCACGTTTTTCATGTATTTTACCTTTTTCTTGTAGGAGAGTCCATAGAAAGAATGAAACATGGGTACTCCTTGGATGAGAAATTAAATTTTGCATCGAATGAGTACTCCCACTCAAAATTTGAGTACAAAATTAGGGAGATAAGTTGAAAATACGAGTTGAAAAAGTAGTTTTATTGTTTTATTATTTCTTATTATTTTATCTTTTTTACTCCAAAAATGGTGAATCATCCCCCATGGTTGACATCATCATCTTGAATCCTATTGGTTCTTCTAAAGTTTATTTTGGTTGTACATTTTTCTTAGGAGGCTCACTTTAGACCTTAAAATTCCCCTAATGGTGTCTGAATTAAAAGGATTATTAATTAACCCCAAACATACCATTCAATGGATTTTAAGTAGATATTAATTATTTCAAAGGAATTACAATTTTGTTATGTGACTTACAATCTAGTTAAAACTATTCATATTGTTGTGATTATCAATTCACCATGCATGACCATGTATGTTCTCATATTTAAACTAGAATAGTTGTTGTATGTCTTTTAGAAATTTCCAATCCCTTGAAAACTTGAACTAATATATTCAAAGCCATTGCTTTCAAATAAGAGGGCATAGACACATTTTTTCAAGTCAATCATGAACTAAATATTAAGCATCAAATTCCATGCATTCATTGGCATTCATAGATGAAAAATATTTCACACTAGTCATAATCATAGTAATAGACATCATAGTCCATGATTCAATTATAAAAATGCTATATACTTATCTATGTGTCTCAAACTGTTGACAACTAAAGAGGGAGCTTCCACTCTCCACCCAAACATAAAGAAATTGTTGAGCCACTTGCTTAGAAAATTTGTTTCTCAAACGATTACATTATTACCATTATTCCTCCTCAAATAAAGACTTGAAAATATTGCCGCAAAAATAACTAAAATTATAAGCCTTAGTAGGTGGGGTCGTCATGGAGTAATAATGAGTATTAACATCATTACACAATTTGTCTTCTTACATTAGCATGTGGTGCTACATAGAGATTTTACATTTTCATACATGTGGTTTTGTCTACAGTGCATGTATTAGTATTAATGTACTAATGGGATCAATATCTACATCAACTTATGGGAACACTGCGACAACTCATTTTCATGAAGAAAATAAAGAATATTTCTCCCATTATGGTATTGTATTTTTTGTCAATACTCTTTACAATATTAAACACAAAAACATCTCATTTCCTTCATCTAAATTTATAAGATCCCTCCCATTTATAAGTGAAATGTAACTACAATATGGTAGACCTTTACCAAAGTTAAAAATGATACATACACTTGATTAAACATTAAGTGAAGCATTAAAATGGTTGAAACATGTTTGTAAAGAATGCAAGCACATATGTCATAAGGCAACATTAAAATGATTGAGAGGGAAAGGCCCCTCATTTTCTCCTTGATTCTAATGACACATACACTATATGGTGTCGAAGGGCAAGTGGCCATGAAGTTAAATTCCTCAAAATATTTAAAACAATTAATTTTGTGATAGCTTGTCTCGAGTCTATATGTGTGATAGTGAAAAATTAAACCTAAATCATTGGAAGTAATTCATATTCATTGCTATCAACTTATGCCAACTATTAGTCACACACAACATGCGTGTGGAATGAGTAATTTCATGCACAATACATGTTAGGGGAGAAATTAATGGTCCTCATGTGACCTTGCTAACACTCTGAAGAAAAATACAAGGGAATTTACTTTGTAATATATGATATAATGAAACATCAATATGTTATGGACTATTCTTTATGACACATGTATATGATCAAATTAAAAAATACACCAAAATTTGCAATAAGAATATCAATTAATTTTATGGGCTTGAAATTGCTTGAGTATTATGAATTTACACCTCTAATTGTATCATACAATAGGGCATCCAATTAACATTAGAGTTATGAGGACATGAATTTCCTTTGTAACACCCCTTTCCCACATCTACCCAACCAACCACCAAACCGGGGTAAATATGCGATGAGAGGCGACAATGGAAAGATTCAACCTTCTAGGTGACCTTAAGGAATTGAAATCTATGGAAACTCTTCAAACAAACATTATACATCAACAATAACACCCCAAGGAGCTAACCCAACAATTCAAGCAACCTTCCCCTCTGTCCCACTAACCTAGTTTACTTTTGGGCCTCTGCACGCATGCACATGCCTTCAAGTTAGCATCTATGACTCTTTGGATGCATGTACAAGCCCACAAGCTAGCGTCCAAGGAAAAAATTCCTTGGTGATATGCTAGCGTCCCCGGGATTTGGGGCACATTTTCATGCCCAGAACCAAGTGCTCTTCCCAAAACTTCATGACAAGTTAAGAGATGAATTAAAATGACCACACGGTGATAAATTTAGAAAAATATCCATGAGGACTAAACTAGAACCCTACTAGCCATGATAGGAACTTCATCAAACATGTGACGAACATGAAAGCTATAGGTATAAACAACAGAATAGAGCAATGGGGTCTCATACTTATATGAGAATCACAAAGAAGAATTTCTCCCCTACATCATAAGCCACAATACTGAATATTTTTCCATAGATACATTGTGCATTCATTTACAAGTAAAAACATGGGGAGAGCTATACATAATCATTGTTAAAATACATGCTTATAACCAGCATAATAACAACAAAAATATCATGGATACAACGAAAATAGAATCCAAATATAAATCAATACATTTGCATACCAAATAACAAGGGAATGAATTTCTCATTAATGAATGTAGAAACCAACCAGAGATGGTACTTCCACATTCCACCTGACCATATATTGGTTGAGCCAATTCTCTCTTTAACCAAACCAAGCTCTGTCATATTCCAAGCCTGAATGTGGCACTCAAACCGAAAGAACCAAATAGGGCATCCCGAGGCTAAACCACCTCACCCTCATCAATAGAAATCAGGCTTTACTGTGATCCACACCAGATCACTAGGCCAACACAATAAACATGTCATAACCGGCTTTACCATTATCTGCACCCAAAATCTAGGCCAACACAAGCATGGATATCACTGAATTCTCTCCACCTACACAATGAGAAATTTTCATGGATCCTAGTCTCTTAGGCTTTACCTCAATCCACAATATTAATCATGGACCATTAGGCCATAAGCCAAAACGTACTCTCTAGTATTTACCATAAATCCCAACCCGAGATTCCTAGGCCTGATGAAGAGAAAACCACCTCTAGGCTTTGCCGTATATCCTACCATTCACCGATCGATGATTCCCAGGCCCACTGAGGCAAAAAATTATCTGGATTTACCACAACCAAAAGTATGATTCAAGGGTTACTAGGCTATGTTTTATATCAATTCGGAGATCCAACTCACTCAAATTCGAATCCATCTGGAAATCTAGCTAAAAGAAGCACATGATAACTCCCCAACACCATGACTAACTGGAAATGGAAAGGTTAGGCTAAAAACATTGTCACGCCTAGAAAAACCCATGCCATGAAAGAAAATAAGTACATATAATACCATGAATTCCAAATCTAGCAAGGAAATAACACATGCAAATCAAAACCTGTAAAGAGTCCCGTCGTAGTTACTTGATATTGCTCTTCCTTTATTTCTTCCTCATTCTTCTTGCTTTCTTTTTCCTTTCTTGGTCCAATTCCAAAATTCTCCAAAAAATTCAAGTGTCCAAGAGAGAGATAAAAACAGAATAATGAGAGAGCTCCAAAACTGAACTAACAAAAAGGTTTATGCCAAAACTCTTTCTAGTTGATCCTCATAAGCCTTTTTATCAATGAGGCCTCCATTTTCTTCATTTTTCATTATTTTCCTTCGTTTTCCTCTACACATGAAACCTATGACATTTCACCTCCCTTTTCTCCTAATTTCCATTATTTTTCACAAATAAATGTGCCAAATATGCCATTTTTCCTTTCCAAATCCTTTTGCTTTTCCTTAGCCAAATTCCTTTAGCCATAATAGCTTAAATGAACACCCACTAGGATGTTCTTCCCAATATTCATCTTCGAATAAGTGTCACATCAACCGTGGTTATTATTTTTAACTTTATTACATTAAATTTTCACCAAGGCTATTACATAACCCTCCCCCTTGGGGCACACCATCCCCAGTGTTCAACCACACATATACCTCAGAAAAAATGCTAAAAAGTAACCATACTTCCCATGGATATTTATAAAATAGCTCGATGTATTATTTAGAATGATCACCCTGCTGAAAACCAAACGAACATGACACCCTAACAACATGACAACTATAATGACATGAAAACCATACTGATTATTGGAGCTTTAAAACATAGGTCACGCTGTTATTTCCATACATATACATATGTACATATACCCAAACATCACATCAAAATATATACCAAAACATCACCAAAACATATACCACATCACGTCAAAACTACTTTTCCTTATCTAACAAATAAAGAAGGATACATGGCCTGCATCTGATTCGCAATTTCCCATGTAGCTTCATCGGGCCCGAAGTGCTTCCAGTGCACTTTAACTTGCTCGATTGCTTGGTTTTGGAGCATAAGCACCTTTTTATGTAATATACACTTGGTCTCTAATGGAATTATCCATTGGGCTCCACTTACAATATAGACGAGTGAATCACGTGATCAAAATATTTAACATACTTCTTAAGCAATGATATATGAAAAACATCATAGAATTTCATTGTGGAAGGAATTGCAGGTCGATATGCCATTGGTCTGATCCTCTCAATGATCTTGAAGGGTCCACAAAATGTTGATGCCATCTTGGCACATGATACATTCTGCAAGGAGATATTCTTGGGCTTGATGCGCAAGTACACATGGTCACCAACCTGAAACTGCTTGAACAACCTATCCATATATACATAAATCTTCTATCTATCCTGTGTTGCTTTAAATATCTTTTTGATCACCTACATTCCCTGTTTCGTTTCTTTCAACATCTCTGGTCCAATGAATACCATGTTAACTGGAGCACGCCAAATGATGGGATTTTTGCAACTTTGCACATACATAGCCTCAATTGGACTCATCTTCAATGAATCCTCATAAATTTTGTTGTAGGTGAACTCTACCAGTGGAAGATACCCTTCCCACTTAAATTGTTGATGCATCATATACATTCTCAGCATATTCTCTAATATCTTGTTGACCCTCTTAGTATTTCCATCTGTATGCGGATGATAATCTATGCTGAAGTCCAACTCGGTGCCAAAACCTGCAAAAAAAATCCTTCCAACAATTGGAAGTGAACTTTGCATCACTATTTGACACAACCTTCTATGGAACACCATGCAATCTAACCACATCTTTTATGAAAACCCATGCCACATCTTTGACCAAATATGTAGTCTTCACTGGAATGAAATGTGCAACCTTTGTCAACATATCCATAATAACCATGATAGAATCATGTTGCCTTGTTGTCCTAGGAAAGCCTGTGATCGAATTCATGGAAATTACCTCCCATTTCCACTCTAGAATTGAAATCAATCGTAGTAGTCCACCTGGGCACTGACACTCTAAACATCTGGCTACAAACTATACCACATCCTTCTTAAGGTTTGACCAATAATAGAAACTCTTCATTGCAGTTAATGTATTTTGGTACCATGGGTGACCTGAATATGGTTTTGCATGAAACTCTCTCAATATCACCTTCTTGAGGTCACTTCTATCTGGCACATATATCCAACATCTAAACTTGACCAAGCCATCTCATGTGAGATGATAGTCCAAATTCTATACACGTGTTCTTGTACCTGTACTACCACCTGTACTTGTACCTATATGCTCCTACAACCTGTGCACAATATCCATATACCTGTGATCCTACTGACATTCCTGAAAGATCCTATCTTGTAGGTTTGTCCCAATAAATTTCATATATGTTATGTGATTTACTTGTACCCACCTACTAAGAGCATATATGACCATGTTCTCCTTTCCCTTGATGTACCTGATCTCGAGGTCAAACTCATTGATTATGGGAAACCATCTAGCTTGCCTGGTGTTCAACTTCGGTTGATCAAACAAGTACCTCAAACCAATTTGATCACTCATCAATACAAACCTCCTGCCAAGAAGATAGTGCCTCCACATCTTCAGTGCATGTATGATTTTTGCTATCTTAATGTCATGTGTTGGGTAGTTCTTCTTGTGTTTGTTTGGTTTTTCTAACTCATATCATACCACTTGTCCATCCTACATAAGGACCCCACTAAGTCCTCTCTTGAAATCACATGTGCATACTACAAAGTCCTTCTCAGGATCTGCAATATTTAACATTGGAACATGTGTCAACAACTACTTAAGATGCTCAAAAATAGACTCAAATTCCTCTATCCAATCAAACTGCGTACCTTTCCTTTGCAATGATGTAATAGGATAAGCAATCTATGAGAAGTTCTTGATGAACTTCTTGTAATAACCTACCAATCCCGTGAATGATCTCACCATGTCTACATTATTAGGAGCTACCCACTCGATGATAGCTCTTATATTTTTTAGATCTACTGTAATTCCCTCCTTGGATATAACATGTCCCAAGTAGTGTACCTAAGTCTAGAATAAATTTCATTTGTTGAGCTTAACATAAAATTGATTCTCTCTCAACAACATTAACGTTGTTGCCAAATGCTTGACATGCTCTTCCTAATTTTTAAAATATACCAATATGTCATCAATAAACAAAATCACAAACTTTTCCAAATAAGGAAGCGACATATTGTTCATCAAACACATAAATTTAGTTTTGGCATTAAATAAACTGAATGGAATTGCAACAAAATCATAATTCACGTACCTGGTCCTAAAAGCGGTCTTGTAGATGTCCTACTCTTTGATGCGTACTTGATGATATCGAGATATCAAGTCAATCTTAGAGAAACTTATTGCTCCCTTTAACAAATCAAATAAATCATCAATCCTGGGTAATGGGTACCTATTCTTTATGGTCACTTTATTCAATTTCCTTTAGTCAGTACATAATCTGAGAGTGTCATCCTTCTTCTTCACAAAAAACACCAGTGCACCGAATGAAAACACACTTTTCTTGATGTACCCTTTGTCAATCACTTCTTTTAGCTGCAAATTTAATTATACCAACTCAATTGTGCTCATCCTGTAAGGTTCCTTTTATGTTGGAGCTGCCCTTGGTACCAACTCAATAGAAAATTATACCTCCCTGTGAAGTGGAAAATTTGAAATCTCTGCTTGAAACACATACAAAAATTGCAGTAAAACTGGATACCTGCTCAAAACATCTACATCCTCCACTTACTTACCTTTTCCACTAGATATATGAACTTCAAATAGCACATACCCTTTCGTACGACTGTGGTGAGCCCTGGTATTGCACTAAGAGTGTTTCAACTCCCAGGGGCTTCCCTACTTTCCTTTATCAACCAGAGGTTCATACAAAATTTGAGGTGATAGTGCTATATACACAGCAGATGCATTTTTTTCATTTCATCGTCTTTTGCTTTACGAAAGGGTGCTACTTCTAGGGGTTCTCAGTGAATTCTATCACACTTCAATGAAACTAAACCAAATTTTAAAAAGGAAATGACAGAAATGGAACTAATTTAATGTGCATGAAGGAAATGACTATAAGAAAATAAATTAAATTGCTGAAAAGAAATGACAGGAAGAAAACTAATTTAATTTGCAGAAAACAAATAGCAAAAAGAAAACTAATCCTAAACCACACTTAACTTGGCCAAACGGCTAAATGCACTCTACTTATCCTATGATCTATCTACCATGCTTCTATCCATTTAACTAGACTATCCATGACTTAATTCTTATTAAAAAGAGTTAATTTGCAGCTTGGAGGGAAGAAAAGGGCTAAAGAGGCTAATGGAGGGCTTAATGCATGAAATGAATCTCAGAAGTGGAAATAATGGGTTTAAAATGGATTAAGACTCTATTATAGCGCAAAATTCTTTGGAGAGGAATAACTTGAAATATGTGATGGCAGAGATGTGATGTGCAGGTGGGACTGATATCGCAATCAAGATATCGCGAAGTTGGAGTGGTAAGAGTTAAAGGGAACAATATAAACGGTGCAAAATGTTTTGAAAAGTGCGATGGCAGAGAGGCAAGAGTACAATTCGGGAGTGGGAACAAAGCGCGGATTGTGAAAAGGTAAAATCTTCGGACTACAAAGTGCGACGGAGTAAACATTGCGATGTCCAAAATGTGACAAGGTAAATGTTGCGAACTGCAATTTGCGATGTGGTAAATGTTGTGAAGCATGATATGTGATATCGCAATATCACAATCGACAAAAAGAGTTGTAAATGTTAATGGAACCAAATAAAGAGTGTGGGATGCGATCTATGATGCGACGTAGTTTGGAATCGGAGAAAATGAGCGGTAAGTGTTAAAGTAAAAATGGAAAAGTCGCGAAGTGTGATTTGCGAAGTAAAGTGGCAGGGAAATCGATCAGAAAATATGGAGGTGGACTTTGGATGGTTTTTCAAGCGTTTTGTGACTAAAGAGGGTAAGGCGACTCTGACCAATAAAAACAAAGGAATGAGGTGGACTAAAGGGTTTAAGTGTTTTTGGGAATAAAAGGTGGGTGTAGCAGTTGGAATACGCAGAAAAAGGAGAGAATGGAGGGCTTAACAACGATGGAAAATGAAGCGAGGAAGCACCACGGAGCTCTGGTTTTTTTAACAATAAGTTCTGAAAACAGCTCTGTTGATCTTATGCATGAGAAACTGACAAATGCGTGAAAAATACCGTGCAAAGGAAGAATGAAAAATGGTAACGTAACTCTACTTCTAATCTTACAAAAAGTGAACAAAAACTAGTTTTTGGGTTTGTCAGGAGGTTCTCCCTCCTCGATCTCTATTGACAGAGATGAAAGGGGGAGGCTTGACCACAAATTTTGGAGTTTTTCTTCTCTAATATATTACTCATAAGAAAATAAAACTACAACAACAAACTAAAAGAAAAGACTAAGAAGCAATGAAATTATCAGAAGCAAATCTAATTAAATGGCAGAAGAAAAACTATTTAAATGATAGAAAGGAAAAGATAGTAGCGATAGATAATCTGAAGTAGATGGGTTGGGCCCTAACCCATGAGCCTAGATCTATGGAACTAGATCAATATAAAGTCATCTAAATAGTCATTTCATTAATAATATAGTCTTATTGCATCCCTAAGATCTTAACATCAAAAGCCTAATAGCTTGGAATAAAAGTTCTTAATGGAATCGAAGAGTAAAATGGAATTGACTAGAATCAACCCCCTCGCTAACTACCCCTTCCTATCTCTATCTATTCTCTATTTATTCCACAAGACAGCTACTAACAGCTCCCTTGAAAATGGTGATTGATTCCACTTTGACTCCAAGTAAACATAGATTCAGTGCCCTTCATCTTTAGTTTCTTGGCTTCCTCTTGGAATTCAATTTGTTGGAGATTCCAAGTGAAGTATGGCTTGAGTGCACTTGGTATTGAGTTGCTTGGCCGCCTCTTGGAATTTTAATTGCTAGAGGGGGATCTCATGAGGATCCTTTGGCTACCTTTGAGAGTTAAGGAGGATGGATAATCCCCTTGAATCTCTCCAATATTTCTCCCAAATTTCTGGATGTTGTGCTCATTTATTCTCCAATCGGGATCTTCCAGTGGCAGGGAGAAAGTCCCTAAATCATATCCTTCTCCAAATCTATATAATCTGCCAAATATTCTCTCAATATTCTACAAAAGTAACCAATATTAGGGAAAAATTTGCAACTACCTTTAGACCTTCCTAACAAAATATTAAATAATATGAAAACATTATTAAGTGCAGAAGGAGAGATTTCATATATCATTTTATGTGCATAGGAGAAATAGATGGGCCTAAGAAAGGTTAGATGGGCCTTAATTTATGTCTAATTTAGAGGACCATCAGACTTCTCTTGGCATGCATGGTTGTCACCATCCTAAATCATGTGTCATTGCTCTTTCCCTGTAGGACTCTTGGTTCCCCATTGTCATCCAACCACTCAATAGCTTTTTCATAGAAATCTACCTTGGTCCTATGACGATATAACCAATGCATACCCAATAGCATAATATATGATTGCATTGGAAATATTTTCAAGTGCATTACTATAAGCATACCATTTAACTCAAATTCACAAGCTCTTACCCAATGGTGAATTTTTTTCTTCGTACATGTAGCCAACTACACTAACCAAGATTCTGCATGCATTTCCTTACTCAAACCAAAATTATGCACCAAGTCAGGACTAACATAGCTATAATCAAATCCAAGGTCAATGAAAATAGAAATATCTTGATCACAAATCTTACAGTACATCTGAATGATAGAATATTGGTGATGTGACTTTGTATTGTCCACGACAACATAAATAAAAGGAATGCTCTATCTAACATCCCCAACAGTCTGCGCCTCATGTATATATATGTGTGTGTGTGTGTGTGTGTGTGTGTGTGTGTGTGTGTGTGTGTGTGTGTGAGGCCTACAACTCTGATTTAATGGAAAATATCTCTTAATATGCTCCTCACCACCTGTCTACCACTCCAACTGTGTCATACCATTACCTCCATGTTGTTGTTGTGATATATGTTGTTTTTGTGGCCTATGTCATTGTCTAGGTGCATTAAACATCTTTTTTGGTGCCAATTTTTCTTTATCATCTACATTTTGAGGCCTTTCTCTCTTAGGCTGTCATTTACCTTTACCTTTATCCTTCAATTTTCATCCTTGCTGAGACTCATTCTTGTGCTTTGACTGTTCATAGAAATGCTTTAGCTTCCCAATGACTTACTCAAGTGACTGAGGCTCATCATACTCAATATGATCTCTAAATTATAATGGAAAACAAATAACAAACCGTTGAGATTTAACCTTCTCATCCTCAAGATATGGTAAATATCTCCAAGAATTTTTTCATGTATTCTTCGATTGTTATTGATCCCATCTTTAGCTCATAGAATTATTTGGCCTTGTTGTCATAGTACCTCTCTAACAAGTACTTCTTAAAAATCCTTTTGAATTCATGCCAACTCAAGTCCTTTTTTATGATATCTCTGACCTACTTCACATCTTCCCACCAAATATATACTTCACCTTTGAAATTGAAGATAACAGTCATGGAATTCACGATTTCTTTGTACTCATGCAACTCAAAGAATTTTTTTATTCCAAGTATCCAAGCCTCTGCATATTTTGGCTTCTTCAAGTTCCCATCAAAATTTGGTGTCTTTTATTTCTTAACTCATGTGGTAAGTATCCCTTATAACTCCTCCTATAAGGATGATACCTATGACAACCACGATGCCTATCAAAACTGTAACTAGAATGGTACATGTACTCATCACCCCTCCTATCGAGAGTTTCCAACAACCTACCATCTCTCACTGTATCAACTCTATCTGACCTATGTTTGGCAAGAAAATTTCTGCCATATGCCCCATTAGTTATGTCCTCCTGTCCATAAATGATCCATAGTGGCCCTTATTTCTGCAAATATGAAAATATCTGAAGAATTATTTCATTCATCTCTACTTGTTTATCTTGTGCCTGTATGATCCTGCCATTACCTGCCTTACAACTACTTATTTCTTCCTTAGGATTCTCTATGTCTATACCAAATCAGAAGAGTGCTCGCCATGCTTCTCATATGACTCATAGGGAGATTCCTTGTATTATACCATATTTCTATCCATTATGATCTTTTTCTTTCCAAGAATAATATGTCAGTTAAACCAAATAACAATAAAGCAATGTACCTTAGTGTAATTTGGGGAGGATACTTCCTGCAAGATCAACCAATCAATGTAATACATGTACATACATAATCATAAAAACATATAAACTCGTAACACATGGTATATTAGGCCATAAACATCACTTTAATTGGAGTCCATTCATCAATTCATGACCATACCAAATACACACCATGACCTAATGCATGACCATACCAAATTCAAATTTACCACACATAATCACAAGCACGGACAATACAACAACATAAGAAACATGTAACCAAGCATGCACAACCAATTCATGTTCAACATATAGCATCATGCAAGTAAGAATACATGGAAAACACACAAGCATGACCAATATGTGGCCTAGCATAAAAAATAAATGCATATACAACATGTAGCAACATGTAAGAAAGTGTGCACAAACAATACATAAGCATGAACAACACATAACCAATCATATACTCATGTAAACATGTTGACAAAAACATCATCATTCCTTCCATGGTGCCACAACTTCCACCATGGACAACACAACATGGATGCAACAATCACATACATGATATGTATGATAATCACATATGCAACCAACAGAACATCATGACCAACACACTGCCCATCCAGTCCAAAGGTTGAACCATGCTCTAATACCACTCTCTAACAACCACTTCCCACATCTACCCAAGCAACTGACCAACCAGGCTAAATATGTGACAAGAGGCTACTATGGTGATATTTAACCTCCTAGGTGACCTTAAGGAAGTGGAATTGACAGAAACTCTTCATACATACCTTTTACATCAACAATAACACCCATAGGAACTAACGCAACCATTCAGGTAACCTGCCCTTGGGTCCGAATGACCTAATTTTCTTTTGGGCCTCTCCACGCATGTACAGGTTTGAAAGCCAACATCTATGGGTCTTTGGATGCATGCACAAGCCCACAATAGAATTTCCTAGGACTAAATTCCTCGATGTTGTGCTAGCGTCCCTGGTATTTGAGCCACTTTCTCAGGCTCAGAACATATTTCTCTACCTAGAAATTCATGAAAAGTTTAGAGATGAATTAAAATGACCAAAAAATGATACATTTACAAATATATCCATGAGGACTAAACAGGACCCCTACCATCCATGACATGCATTTTGTTAAACATGAAAGCTACATGTATAAACAATAGAACACAACAACAAGGTCTCACACTTATATGAGAATTGCTAAGAATCATTGCTACCCTACATGATAAGCTACAATACAATCCATTTGACCATAGATACATTATTCATTCATTTACGAGTAAACACATTGGGAGTGCCATACATCATCACTGTTAAAATACATTATTATTACCAACATAATAACAATAGAAATACCATGGATAAAACAACAATAGAATCCACATATAAATCAACACGTTTACATACCAAATACCAATGGAATGAATTTCTCATTAATGAATGTACAAACCAACCAAAGATGGGACTTCCACATTCCACCTGAACATAGATTGGTTGAGCCAATTCTCTCTTCAACCAATCACCCTCGTGCCATATTCCAAGCAGCAATGTGGGACTCAAACCGAAAGAACCAACCAGGGCATCCAGAGGCTAAACCACCTCACCCTCATCAATAGAAATGAGTCTTTACTATGATCCACACTAGATCACTAGGTGAACATAATAGACATGTCATAATTGACTTTACCATGATCTCCACCTAATAACTAAGCCAACATAAGCATGAATATCATTGGATTCTCTCTTCCTACACCATGATGAAACTTCTCGTATTTTAGTATCTCAGGATTTACCGCAATCCACAGTCATAATCAGGGATCATTAAGCCTTGGACCAATACATACTCTCTAGGCTTTACCATATATTCCAACTCGAGATTCCTAGGCCTGGTAGAGAGAAAACCATCTCTAAGCTTTACCATATATCCTTATTGGTTGAGGATTCCTAGGCCTACCAATGAAACACACTATACAGTTGTACCGCAACCCACAGTCTAGTTTAGGGGTTACTAGGCCATGTGTTATATCAATTCATAGATCTAGATCACTCACCTAGCTAAATCAAAACATGAGAACTCCACAACACCATGGCTATATAAAAATGGCAAGATAGAAAACACGATCACACTTGGAAAAACCCAAGCCATGATAGAAAAGAACCACATGTAATACCATGCATGCCAAATCTAGCAAGGAAATCACACATGAAAATCGATATCTGCAAAGAATATTAATGTAGTTTCTTGATCCGATTCTTCCTTCTTCTTTGTTTCTTTTGCCTTACTTGATCCAATGCCAAAATTCTCCAAGAAACTCTAAGTGTCCAAGAGTGAGAGAGAGAGAGAGAGAATAATAAGAGAGATCCAAAATTGAACTGAAAAAAATGTTTGAGCCAATAAAAAATTTCCTATTGATCCTCCTCACACAAAACCTGTGACCTTTCAACTTCCTTTTCTCCTAATTTCCATTATTTTTCATAAATAAATGTGCCAAATATGTCATTTTTCCTTTCCAAAGCCTTTGTATTGCCTTTTCCAATTTACTTTAGCCATAATAACCGAAATTAACACCCACTAGGTTGTTTTGTCCAACTTTCAGCTTGGAATAAGTGTCCCATCAACCGTGGATATTATTTTTAACTTTATTACATGGAATTTTCACCTGGGTTGTTACAACGTTGCAACTTGAAGAGAATGTTCAATGTGTAACAGAGAGGAGATAGTTAACATTTATACCTATTATTGAGAAAAAATTTAAGCTTTTGAAAACAAGGTCAAAGGCTCAATGGAAATATTATCTGGTGTGAAAACTAAAAATTGGAGAAAATATATCTCATGATAGGTATGAAATAAATTGGCCTCTATCCTAAAGTTAATGGTTCTAGTTGCAAAATATTTGATTTGCATTAATTTTTTAAATGTGGTGTAGGGAGTTAATCCCCTCCATGTTTTTTCCCTTTGTTTTCTCCTTTTTGTTTTCACTTACATGCATGTAAGAGAATTGGTTTGTTTATTCACTGAAATACATGTAAGAGAGTTGGTGCTTTCCATTAAAATTGTCACTCATATACATTGTTGTGTTTTTTTTCCGTTATTCACCATGTTATTTTTTTCACTACGTATTGTTAATCATGTATGTTCTTTGAATAAATTCATATGATAGGGTTGTTCACACCATGACACTAAACACTTATGTTGAGTCTTTTCATCCATGCAACAATGCATGTTGTGGATGGCCCTAATACCACCACATTGACTTCCATTTCCTTGGTACTTTAGTTTACTATGTGCTTCATATTTAGACTTTTTCAAGGGCAGATAACTCCATAAGTATGTTGTCGATTCTAATATGTAGGGCCAATACCAAGGGATGAGTTGAAGTCATGATAAAATAAAGGAATACAATGCAAGTTTTATGAAATCATATATTTCACCCAATTTCATATCGCCTCACACAGGTATATATATAATGTTTAATATGGTCATTGAGCATGTATTTCCTATACCCTATCATCTGGGAAAACGTTTGGATAAAATAAAATGAGTTTTTGTTCCATGTGAGTCTTTACTATTATATGGAACGTAATAAACCTAGCCATGTCTAAAAATATAAAATTACATGGTAATACTCCTGGCTAGTTGTCAAAATTTGATGAAGTTTTGATACCCTACTAGCTAGCGTGTGATTGGCTAAGTTCATTCTATCAATACTTGCACATAAACTAGTTTCTCCTATCACCCAAATTACAAGTGAAGATAAAATTATGGCTCACAATTCTAACTATGTTGTACCATATGGCCACTCATAACAAAGCACGTGATGGAGTTTGAACTATTGTCATGATTAAATTGTATAGTTTCCACTTGTGTTGCCTAATCCTTGCTCTATTACCACATTCAAACCCTCAGACCTATGACAACATGTGCACACTTATAATTCCAATATATATGTCATTCCAATTTGATCCCATCATGCGAGTTAAATGTTTGCAATTTCATTTTGAAGGTTCAAATTTTTTATGATTTATACATATTTCATTCATGTTGGTTTACCCTAACCCTCATATCTGTAATCAATTAAAAAGAAAAAAATTATTATAGCTCAATAAATCCTAAGATAGATATTGGTACATGACAAGTTCATTTCACCTCACACTTAACATTTTCCACTTCCCATGTTGTAACAATGTTCCTTATTCTAAAAAATCTCATAATCACTATGTGTGGTCATATACAAGATGGTTTTCATTTTCACTCATACATATGTTCATTATTTATACCTAGTCTCATACATAAATGCTACTTTATGTTGATATATGTAGCCATTATTATGAAGCGAAAGAGTAAAATTCAGAGTATTGTTGCCACCTCTACTCACTTGCAAACATGTTTATGAATTTACCTTGCATTCTCTAAAATGAATATGCTCCATATTATGTCTTATTTATTAACTATGCTTCAATTTATACCATAAAAAATTAGGATTGGTTACCTTTATTAGCACATTGCAGCTCCTATGCATCGCTTTTGAACATAGTTCCATATTTTTTTGATAAGAAACTCATATGGGAATTGAAATTTTGTATCCCTCCTATAGTATTTATTGTATCAACATACATGATTTTATTACACTTGTCTTATATGCATGCATGCATGCACAGTTCCCTTCCCATTTATTACATATTTCCTTTGTGTGTATGTACAAAATACTCCAGCATATTGTGAAACATGACTTCAAACAATGCTTTATTTTGGTATTTTATGATAATAAAATTGATGGATGCATATAAATTCATATTGAATATAGTACAATAAGAGCTTCTTTAGCATAGTTTCACTGGAAAATAGAAGAGGATAGAAAAAAAGAACTAATATTTCATGAAGGGAAAACAAGAATAAGAGGATAATAATTTCTATTCATTTTAACGCGGACTTTAAGGAATTCAACTAGATAACTAAAAATAGCCACTTATATCTTGGAGGTCCTCGTCCCCCTCTTGCTACCCCACATGCTTCTCACAGCATGCCTCTTCCTTATTCGAGTATAATGGAATTTCTAGAACCTCAAGCACCCTAGTAGCATCAAGTACAAAATCATGGATGGGAGGCAAACCTTGTTGGGTATGCCCCTGGATTTTTTTATTTTCTTACTATTCCCCATAATTCCGTTCACCCTATAATCATTCCTCCTCAAACACCCTCCACTTTTTCTTAGGATACTTCCTTTCATGCTCAACAACCCCCTGACTCTCCAACACTTAGCATTGACACAATTTCATATGTCTACTATAGTTGTACACTCTCCTTCAAAGCCTATCCTCATCTCATACTCCATTTTACATCCTTTGAGTTGAAGGAGGGGGGACGAGAGAAATATATTTCACTGAGATGCACCCAAATATACAAGGAGATAGGAGAAAAGAGGAAAATGATGTCTTACGTGGCTAGCCCTAGGAGACCACTTGAGCATAATTGAGTGATTTATGTGTTCTCATGGGTTTTTAATTCATTTTTCTTGAAGTTAATTCATATTATGACATTGGCATAATTTTGGGGAAACAATTAACTTTTGAATTTGATGCGTATTTTTGATGATATTATGTTACATGGGAGACACAAGGTGATACCACATGCTTGATTATATAAGTTAATGGATATTGGCTTGCTCTAAACATGTGAATTTTATGATGGTGTTATTTTCGATGATGTCATAATTTTATGTTATATTATGGGAGTTAGAAGGTTAATAAAATATTTTATGGACATAGTAGTGTAACTCATAGAATTTATAAAATTAGTTACTTAAAAATAATCCCTTACATATTCCTTCTCCTAACTTAGAAAAGAAAAGATGTTTAATATAACACAACCATTAGTTATGCGATAGTTTTTCCCCACATGGACTTCACTAGGGGAGAAATACCATACCACACGCATTCATATAGGGGGATATATATTGAGGAAAAAATAAAATAAGATATTGAACATATAACACAGGGTAAAGGGTTTTTATATTGGCAGGCATAAAAGATGGAGCTCAAAGTTAATGAAAAATATAAAGGGGTATTAAAAATTCTAATTAAAAAATGGACACCTATAATATCTAGTGAAAGAAGGGGTATTTTAAGGGTGTGATCATACCAACGTTAATGTACCAGATCCCATCAGAACAACATAGAAAATTAACAAATTTAGAGGACCTAGGGTTGGAGCGTCTGTGTAGCCACTCACACTTCATCCCTTCTGCAACTGCTTGATCATGTCCACATGGCCCCTCTCAAGACCATGCCGGAGGTGGACGCTGTTAGGTCCCTATATTACTAATGTAGTCCCTTATTGTTGTTAGTGTAGCCCCCTTATTGTTATTGTTGTACCCCTGTAACCCCAATATTGTTATTATTGTGCCCTCACATTATTATTGTTAGGTTAGCTAGGATTATATTGTGACCCCATAGAATTATATATATAGAAGGAGGTTATGTCATTTGTA
Source organism: Pinus albicaulis (assembly GCA_034641835.2). Lineage (NCBI taxonomy): Eukaryota > Viridiplantae > Streptophyta > Pinopsida > Pinales > Pinaceae > Pinus > Pinus albicaulis. The sequence goes on along the minus strand of CM076574.1, from coordinate 662,050,001 downwards.
TCATACAAGAATTGTTCATTTATGTAATATAAATGGTGTAGCCCCCTTGAAGTGGATTATTTCTAAGGATTTAATCTCTCTTTTCTTCTATTTTTGAAGTTGGTTTCATAACATTTGGTAACAGAGCTTTGAGATTCTATGGTTTCACTGCTCCAAACAGGTCATTGTGGAATTTTCACTATAACGTTTTTTCTAGGAAGGTTCACAAGCTGAAATTTATATCCCGCTAAGCCGAAATCCTGAGGAACATCATGTAAAAGTTTTAGATCTTGGTTCACAACATTTTCTGAGATAGAATCTGTGGAAGTTAGGGTTTTTTCAGGCTCCCAAATTTCTTCTCAAGGACTTGAACATGGGAAAATCATCATAACTTACTCTCTGAGCATCGAAGTAGAATTCTGTAGAAAGTGGCCGCAAGTACACATAATTTAGTTTCCTATGTATCAATTTCAGAGCCAAAGGAGGAAAAATTGACACATGGCATGCCATACAAGTTCGCTCTACTCAACCAATCCATAATTAGGTCATTGTGGGAGATTGGGCATAAATTTTCCTTGAAGAATTCAAATTAGGTCAGACCTATGACATTCGAAAGAGGCTTAAGAGGGTTAATACAAGACCAAATTTTAGATATTGAAGATTTGAAATCACATAGATAATTTAGTTTCAATATCAAGCTCCTCAAAAGCAAGAAAAAGGTGTGTATTTTTTTTTTAATTGCATAAGTCTTGTTTGAAAGATCAGTTTTGAATTCATTCCAAGGGCATATTTTAGATATCAATATTGGGCTCTAAAATTCCCCCCCTAAAAATAATTCAACACTTACTAAGCCCTTAGAAGGCTCTACTATGACTCATGAAGATGAAGAAATGCAACATGACATATCACAATTACAAGAGAAAGTGCACCAAATTTCACTCTCGCAAAGAGCAACAAAAAATGAAATGGAAATTTTGAATAAAGGCGTGGAAGCTAAGATGGATGGTTTGAATAATGGCATGGATGGCATGGAAGCTCACATGGAAGCTAAGATCGATGACATGGAAGCTAAGATGGAAAACATGAATAATGATCTAAAAGAAAACATGGAAGGTTTGACAAAGTTGATACAATAAATGTTTCCTAATGGGGAAAATATAGTAGAGGAAACTCATGATGAGAAAAAAATAAATTTTAATCATGATTTCATAAACTCTAATGTTGGATGGAACACCCACCATATTCCAAATATCTATATGGGGAAGTTTGATGGCAAGGATCTCGTAATATGGATACTACAGATGGAGCAATATGTTTATCTCAATAATGTGCAAAACACACAAAAGGTATGCATTACAACTTTATATTTAGAACAAAATACATTTGTATGGTATCGATGGCTTTTCTCCCCTAAAAAAATTGTCACTTGGTTAATTTTTATGGAGGAAATGATATCACATCATGAGGATACAAAGAGAAACACATTTTTTAGCCAATTGATAAATCTCAAACAAAAGGGTTCGGGGTGGGAGAAAATTGCGGACTTCCAAAAATTGAATATAAGGGTAATGAATATTCCAGATGAACACAGGATTGATGTCTTCATAGGGAGTTTAAAGGATAACATCCAACATGAGGTTCACGTTTGGGAACCTGATTCATTGGAGAAGGCATTCAGGTTGGCAAGAAAATTTGAATGTAGAATTATTGCGACAATGAAGCCTACCACTCACATCTATAAATATGGAAATGTTGCTACTCATAGAATTCCAAAAACTACAAGGTTGACACCACCACAATTGGAATAAAAAATATCAAAAGGGCTTTGCTACAGTTGTGATAGCAAATACACTAAAGGTCATAAGTGTGCTGAGAAGAAATTATTTTACATAGTTTGTGAAGAGGAGGAAGAAAATGAACAAGAAACTTCAAAAGAATAGGATATACACCAGGAACCAACCCTATAAGAAGAATAAATGAGTCCAACCATATTGTGTAATGCATTGGCAGGAATTACCACTCCTCAAACTCTCAAGATATGATGCAGGGGCATTAGACACTAGCCAGCAATGTAGGAGGTTTGTCCACATGTTGTGGCTAGTGGGGGTCGAAAATATTTGAATTGTAATAGCTAGGTGTCAATACCTCAGCTGATTGTATTATTTAGATCAGTTAGAGTCATAGAATTCAAATAGCTCAGTTAGAATAGCTGTCATATTTTAGTTAATTGAATTATTATAATTAGGTTGTTGATTTTCTAAAATGGTCCTCACAGAGGAACTAAAGAGCCACATTGTAATATGTATAAATTGTATTCTCTGGATGTAGAAAAAAAAAGGAGGAGAGAGAAGAGGGAGACGAGAAGAGATTTCTGCAATAAAACTCTATGCATGGTCGATTGCTTCCAATTAAATAATTTCAGTGCGCATTTGCCATAGAGTCGTTTCGAATCCTTAGCTATGAAGAGATTGTTTAATTTCGAAGTGATGAACTCTGTGCATTTATAATTGAACTCCTGTATCAATTCCACATATCACTGTCTGTTGTTTCTCTTTAATTTATTCGAATAAACCCTGTTAAATCAATACTACCCGCAGGCGAGGTCTGTGTAGAGGAATTGTGGTCGTGAACGCTATTTAAATTGGAATATTTCCCACTTTGTAAAGATATATAGTTGTTGCTTCCGAAACCGAAACCGTGGTCTAGACATGAGTTAATGAATGAGAAGGATAGTGCAACCGGCGTGAACCATAGTTAATCACTGTACAAAAACCGCGAGTGGTTTTGTTAGGCGGATTGCCCATATCGCACCGCTTTTGGGTGAATAGGTGGTATTTCCTAAACGCGAGCGATTCCATAGACCTATTGATGCATGGCAAGGTAGACCCCCAGAAAACCAACATTCAGAGTGTGCCATCGTGCGTTAACGTTCATACCAGGAGGCCGAGCGATATGCTTACGAGTCGTTGATTTGGGAGAGGGCCATCAGATGGTGATCGTTGGATAAAGACGCGTGGGAGATAACTGGTACGGTGCGTGCAATTGATTGGGCCATCGAGCATAGAGGTGGGGCCAGTGCGAGGGTTATTACACAGGAAATGGGTTTAATATAAGTTTTGAAGATTAAACATTGGCTATAAGGATGGCAGCATAATACAAAGTTCGGAGAAAATATATATAAGCCGGGATTGTAATATAACATTCGAAAGTTGCGAATATGTTTATTTGTCAATTTCTTTGAAATTGATAAATAAAAACAAAAAGAAGATAAAGAGAAACGTGGGATAAACCAGAAGGGAAATGCTGACAAAGCCATGTCATAGTTGACCAGCTCTCCTTGGGGTGGACTTTCAGCATTTTTGTGTCATTTGTGGTATCAGAGCTTTTGTTTTAAGTTGTTTTGTTGACATGGCAATCTGAGTTGGTAGAGGTGCTGGCAGAAGGAGGCCTGTTGCCAATGCTAAGGTGTTTGGGATGTTGCAGAGGGTCGAAGCCAGAATGGATGCCATGGAGCGAAGATAGCCCAGAGATCCAGAAGACACCAGTGAGCCTAAAACAGAAGAAGCTGAAGAAAATGTTGAGATTCCTCCTGACATGAGGCTCCTTAGGACTGTTCTAGGGTCTGCAGTTAAGCCCAGAACTGAAGTGTCGAGTTATGCAGGGGGACTAAATCTAGAAGAACTAGTAGACTGGATTAATGAAATGAAAAAATGCTTCGATTATGAAGAAATAAGCAAAGATAAAAGGGTCAAGTTTGCAGTGACAAAGCTGAAAGGACATGCTGCACTTTGGTGCGATGGAGTGCAGGCAGAGAGGAGGAGAGTTGGAAAGCAACCTATTAAGAGCTGGACCAGAATGATGGCTAAATTAAAAGGTAAATTCTTGCCTAGTGATTATCAGCTGACATTGTATAAGCAAATGCAGAACTTGAGCCAGAGGTTGCTAACAGTAAAAGAATACACAGAGGGGTTCTACAGAGTAAGCATAAGGGCTGGGCAATTCCAAGACACACTAGAGAAGACTACCGGATATGTGAATGGTCTCAAGCTGGAGATCCAAGACTATATTGGTCTCCCGTCTCCTAAGACCGTGGAAGAGGCCTATCAGATGGCCTTGAAAGCAGAGGAGAAACTCCTGAGGAAAAAGTCTGCCAAGAAGAGAGGTACTTTCCGTGGGAAGGGAAGTCAGGGTGGTAGAGGAAAGCCTGCTCCACCCAGGGATGGAGCTAATAGTAGGTCACCTCAGAATGCATCTGCAGAGGATGATGCAAGGGGCAGAAGGGGTTCTTACAGAGGAAAAGGAAGAGGAGGAAGAGATAGAGGCATAGGTAGAGAGTTGAGGTGCTATAGATGTCAGCAAGTGGGACACAAGCAGTATGAATGTCTAGAGAATGTGGGTGCTGGTCCAAGAAATGTTGTTGTTTCCCAGGCTGGAGAAGAGGCAGAAATTGAAGAATAAATTCTTCCATAAGTAATAGAGAAGTTGAAGTTGAAGACAAGGGAGCATCCAACTCCCTACAGGGTGTCCTGGCTGCACAAAGGGCACCAACTGGTTGTAAAAGAGCAGTGTGAGATAGAGCTGCAAATGGGAAAATACAAAGATAAGGTCCTATGTGATGTAATGCCCATGGATGTATGTCATATACTGTTGGGTAGACCTTGGAATTTTGACAGAGCAGCAGTGCATGATGGCAAGAAGAACACTTACAAGTTCTTCAAGGATGGGGTACATCATACATTGATACCCATGGAAGAAGGAGAGCCATCCAACAGAGTGATTGATCCAAAGACCTTGTTTCTTAGCGGGAAGGAATATCTGTAGCAGATAGAAGACGAATAGGTAAGTTTTTCTTTATTTTTCAAACCTAAATTAGTTCTTACTTCTACAAAGATTTCTAATTTACCAGTAGAAATCCAAGAGATGTTAGATGATTACTGTGACATTGTTGTGGATGATTTACCTGATGAGCTGCCACCTGTGAGGAAGATCATCCATCAGATAGATTTTATCCCTGGTTCAAATCTGCCAAATAAGGCAGCCTATAGAATGACTCCCAAGGAAAATGAGGAAATCAGGAGACAAGTACAGGAATTGGTGGACAAGGGGCTGATCAAAGAAAGTTTGAGTCCATGTGCAGTACCAACAGTATTGAGCCCAAAGAAAGATGGAGGGGAGGATGTGTACTAATTCCAGAGCAATCAATAAGATCACAATCAAGTACAGATTCCCTTTGCCCAGAGTTGAGGACTTAATGGATTGTTTTAGTGGTGCTAAATATTTCTCAAAGATAGATTTGAAAATTGGATACCATCATATTAGAATAAGAGAGGGAGATGAGTGGAAAACTGCCTTTAAAAAAAATGAAGGACTGTATGAATGGATGGTAATGTATTTTGGGTTGTCAAATGCACCTAGCACTTTTATGAGACTTATGAATGAGGTATTGAAAGAGTTCATTGATAAATTTGTGATAGTGTATCTGGATGATATATTAGTTTTCAGCAAAACTAAAGAAGAACATTTAAGGCATCTTAATTATGTCTTGAAGAAGCTGCACCAAGAGAAACTGATGATAAATATGAAGAAATGCTCATTCATGAAAGAAGAGTTGGTGTATTTTGGGTTTGTTGTTTCTGCAGAAGGATTGAAGATGGACCCAGAAAAGGTTAAGGCAATTGTGGAGTGGCCTTCACCCAGGAATGTTTTTGAGGTAAGAAGTTTCCATGGACTTGCTAGTTTTTACAGAAAGTTTATAAGAAACTTCAGCAAGATCAATGCACCCATAATTGAGACAATAAATAAGAGAAAACATCCATTTAAGTGGACTGCTGAAGCAGAAATAAATTTTAAATTTTTGAAGCAAAAGATAACAGAGAAGCATGTTTTGATTCTGCCTGATTTTACTAAACCGTTTCAAGTAAAATGTGATGCCATTGGGGAAGCCATTGGAGCTGTGTTAAGTCAGGATGATAGTCTTGTGGCATATTTCAGTGATAAGCTGAATGACACCGGAAGAAAGTATTCCTCTTATGATAAGGAATTCTATGCAATTGTTCAGGCACTGAAGAAGTGGAGACATTATTTGATGTCCAGGGAATTTGTATTATATTCTGACAATCATGCTTTGCAGTATATTGTACAGCAGCCCAAGTTGAAACATAAGCATGCTAAATGGGTTGAGTATCTCCAAGGGTTTAATTTTTTTTTGAAACATATAAGTGGCCAAGCCAATAAAGTAGTTGATGCTTTGAGTATGAGGCACATGCTTGTCCAAGAAACTAATTTTGAAGTTGTAGGATTTGATTTTCTTAAAGAATTGTATAAAACAGATCCAGATTTTAAAGAAGGATTTGAGGCATGTAGTAACCCTGTCTTAATAGATAGAAGCCAGTGGCTGGATTATTTCCTGCAGGAGGACTTGTTATTCAGAAAAATCCAACTGTGTGTACCAAGATGTTCCATGAGGGAAAATTTGATCAAAGAGAAGCATAGTGGTGGACTTTCTAGACACTTTGGTACTGATAAGACTTATGAGCAGCTGAGTCACTTTTATTACTAGCCCAAGATGAGAGTAGAAGTGGAAAAGTTTGTGAATAATTGCAAAATTTGTCAATATGCCAAAGGAAGGAGCTAGAATGCAGGATTGTACACTCCCTTGCCTATTCCAGACAAGCCTTGGGACATGGTGAGTATGGATTTTGTTCTAGGATTTCCCAAGACTCAGAGAGGGAATGATGCAGTCTTTGTTGTAGTGGACGGATTCTCCAAAATGGCACATTTTATTTCATGCTATAAAACTAGTGATGCCACCCATGTTGCTAACTTGTTCTTCAAAGAAATTGTTAGATTGCATGGGTTACCCAAGAGTATTGTTTTAGACAGAGATACCAGATTTGTGGGTCATTTTTGGAGGAAACTGTGGAAGAAACTTGGTACCAAACTGATTTTCAGCTCATCTTATCATCCCCAGACTAATGGACAAACTGAGGTAGTGAATAAGAGTCTGGGAAATTTGTTGAGAAGTCTTGCAGGAGAGCATCCCAAGCAGTGGGACCATATTTTTCCCCAGGAAAAATATGCATACAATGACTCACCCAACAGGAGCATAGGGAAGAGTCCATTCCATATTATTTATGGAATGCAACCCAGAGGAATATCAGAGTTGAGAAATCTAGGGAAGGCAGAGCTAAGGAGTGCAGATGGTGAGGAATTTTCTTCAGAGATCCATGCCATACATGAACAAGTGAAACAGCAACTACAAGGCAGCAGCATCAGATACAAAAGAAGAGCAGACTTGAGCAGAAAAGAAGTTCATTTTGAAGTAGGAGATCAGGTTTTGGCACACTTGAGAAAGGAGAGATTCCCAAGGAAGCAGTATAGCAAATTGAAGTTCAAAAAGATTGGGCCATGCAAGATACTTACAAAGTTTTCTGTAAATGCTTATGAGATTGAATTACCTCCTGATGTTGGAGTATCTCCCATTTTTGATGTTGCAGATTTGTACAAGTATGAAGATGATGGTGCAGAAGAAATATCAGTAGACAAGGAATAGATTGAGTGGAGGGAACAACTACCTCCAGCGCAACCATTGCAACCAGAGAAGATATTGGATAAAATACCATTCAGAAGGACTAGAGGACAAGAGTACTTTCAGTACTTGATCAAATGGAAGGACAAGCTAGAGGAAGATGCCACTTGGATGAATGAAGAGATGTTGCACAAGATACGCAGATCAGTGGAAGAGCTCATGGACAGGAGCCCATGAAGAAAATTGCCCTCGGGAGTCTGATGCAGGGGCATTAGACACTAGCCAGCAATGTAGGAGGGTTGTCCACATGTTGTGGCTAGTGGGAGTCGAAAATATTTGAATTGTAACAGCTAGGTGTCAATACCTCAGCTGATTGTATTATTTAGATCAGTTAGAGTCATATAAGTCGAATAGCTCAGTTAGCCTAGCTGTCATATTTCAGTTAATTGAATTATTATAATTAGGCTGTTGATTTTCTAAAACGGTCCTCACAGAGGAACCAAAGAGCCACATTGTTATATGTATAAATTGTATTCTCCAGATGTTTAAAAAAAAAGGAGGAGAGAGAAGAGGGAGAAGAGAATAGATTTCTGCAATAAAACTCTGTGCGTGGTCGATTGCTTCCAATTAAATAATTTCAGTGCACATTTGCCATAGATTTCGTTAAGAGATTGTTTAATTGCGAAGTGATGAACTCTGTGCATGTATAATTGAACTCCTGTATGAATTTCACATATCATTGTATGTTGTTTCTCTTTAATTTATTCGAATAAACCTTGTTAAATCAATACTACCCACAGGCGAGGTCTGTGCAGAGGAATTGTGGTCATGAACGCTGTTTAAATTGGAAGATTTCCCGCTTTGTAAAGATATAGAGTTGTTGCTTCCAAAACTGGAACCATGGTCTAGATGTGAGTTAATGAAAGAGAAGGATAATGCAACCGGCATGAACCATAGTTAATCACTGTACAAAAACCGTGAGTGGTTTTGCTAGGAGGATTTCCCATATCGCACCGCTTTTGGGTGAATAGGCGGTATTTCCTAAACGCGAGCGATTCCATAGACCTGTTGACACGTGGCAAGGTGGACCCCCGGAAAACCACCGTTCAGATTGCGCCATCACGCGTTAACGTTCGTACCAGGAGACCGAGTGATATGCGTACGAGCCGTTGATTTTGGAGAGGGCCATCGGACAGTGATCGTTGGATAAAGACGCGCGGGATATAACTGGTACGGTGCGTGCGGTTGATTGGGCCATCGAGCATAGAGGTGGGGCCGGTTCGAGGGTTATTACACAGTGAATGGGTTTAATATAAGTTTTGAAGATTAAACATTGGCTATAAGGATGGCGGCATAATATAAAGTTCGGAGAAAATATATATAAGCCGGGATTGTAATATAACATTCGAAAGTTGCAAATATGTTTATTTGTCAATTTCTTTGAAATTGATAAATAAAAACAAAAAGAAGATAAAGAGTGATGCAGGAACTAGAGCCTGCAATACCCAGGATCTTAAACTCTGTGCATATAAGAATGCATCTCATCATTTACCCAAATCAAAAACCTCAATCACTGGCCAAGTCACACTTTCCCATTTCAACATGCGGAAGCTTTCCAATATATGGTTCAAAATCATTCAATACCATCTCATATATTATCAATCTCGATCCACTCACCTTCAAGAAATTTCATAACTTTTGAAACCTTCAAACAATATTCAAATGCTTCCTTAAACCATATCAATGCCAACATTCACATGGGCTTATACACATCATCCCAAAATTTCAATCTGCATTTCCAATTCAAGCTTACACGCTTTCATACCAAATAAACATCATTCAAACCAAACCTTGTACATGCGCCTTCAAGATCAGATTTAAATATCAATCAAACAAATGCGCCCATGTTTTATTTCAACTTGACATTGTTTATTGCAAATATCATCAACTGAAAAATACACAGTCATTTCCTAGTTCCACTCAGACAACGCATTTAATGTAAGACCCTTTCCAGAGTCTCAATAACAGACTTTCACTAAAATCTGGTTTTCCATACATATGTTCTTAATATTGTATTTAAAAATCAGAACAATGTACCTGTACTTACCAGTTCTGCGTCCATTCATTCCAGTGCTCTTACTATTCGACCATCATTGATACCGATCGATTTTCAAAGCAACAATTGCTCACACATTAAACTTACCTTCTTGACACTTTTAGCTCTGCGTCTAACTCTCCTCATCACTTAATAACGTGTTCACTAGTTTATATTCCATAGTCAAATTCTTTGAACGATTTCCAAAGTAGCACTCTTGCCCTTGACTACATAATGTATTCGATTGGATAATTGAATTGATTTTAAGAAATCTCTGTTTCGATCAGTATTCCGTCATTCCTTTCAATGCCATCGACACCAGATCAATATAACTTATATAATGTCGGTTCTTTCAATGTATCAATGCAATTACTAATTAATGTTGTACTTACTCTGCGTTACTTCTGCTCTGCATTTATCACAAAAATGTCAACGCATACTATAATCAAATCAGATATAAATATCTGAAACGTTCTCCATATTCCATATCTGTGGATTAAACCTGCAATTCCTCACCATACAAGTTCCAAATGCTAACTCTGCTTCTAACACAACGATTTCATTCAGATCGCAATCCTTCATTGCCAGGAATTTGATGACTTGTACTCCTTTTATATAATTGCAATTGTAAATTCGCTACAGGATAACTTATATACAAAACCCAAACTTTGAAACCCTGTCTCCTCCGTCTGGTGTATTATGAATTCATCAAACAGGACAATATTCACCCAACAGTTTAATATCAATCTATTGTTGCTTTATTGAGTTACTTTAATGCCTATTGAACCAATTTACGCAGCGCCTTCAGCATTCAACTTACAATTTGAATTGGGTTTAAAATATGAAATCAACATTGATTCATAGCGGTTCTTGATAGAGGTTTACATTAATAGCAAACCAAATCCAAAAGAACAATCTTATACAAAGGTTTGATACAAACCGATGATTAAAATACAACCCTTTTACGCAGATATTTAATGTCTTGTACATTCAATGGTTATGAATAGCGATTTTCACACAAGTCGATGTGAATTCAACACATATATCGATCATTTCTTCATAAATTCAACATTGCCATGAACTCAGAAATCAAATAAACAGTTTCGCAATCAATCAACCAATGTATGTATAATCTGAAACAAAACAATGACTTACAAACTTTTGCTGGCCAGATATTCCAATTCTGTGGCCCTTTACAATTGTTGAAGGCTTACAGCCTTCCTGTTCAAGCCTACTCTCAATCTCACACTCTCTCACAATCTCAATGTGTTTTTCTCTCAAAACCCCCTCCTATTTATACAATTTTAAAAATGATCTAATTAAATGCTCAATCCCCTTAATATCTCAACACCACTAGAATATGTCAACAAATCCTATTATCTAGAATCTTATCCCTTCATATCCTTAACTAACCAAATTCTCTTATATCCTTTTATTAAATAAAAGGATATTTACAAAATCTTCACTTCCTCCTATTTTATTTAAAATAAAAAATTAATTAATAAAATATTAAAAATTGTCACACCCCCTTTTCTAACATATTTACAAATAAAAAATGCCCTTGATGCTCCCGCATCAAACTCCCCATGTAAGAAAATTCATGACCACCTGGTCATAAGTCTGGTTAATTATTTCCTCCTGGATCCCAAATTTTATTTTGTAATCTTTCCTTGCTTGTCAATTGCTTTACTGCTGTTGTTAACTGGTGTTGTCCTCCAGGTTTCCATATTTTGTGCTGTAATGCTCCACTTGCTTTTCCTTCAAGATCTGCTACTGTCTTCCTCTTGTTGTCACTCCTTTTCTTTCTTATTGTCGTCTTTCTCTGGGATGTTTTTGTCATTAACCTCCTTATCAACTCAATTTCTCTGTCCAGTATGTCCTCTGTCTGCGGATTGTTTCCATCTCTTGATTGCTGAACTCTCATTCTTGCTTGTTCTTCACTTGTTTTGATCGCTTCCTTTTCACCCTTACTGCTTTTTTGCACCTTTTTTGTTGCTGCTACTATAAATGTCGCCTCACATGTTGCTCTAGCTGTCACTATGAATGTTGCTGCCTCCCAGACTTCATGTCCCTCTGCAACATTCCTTTGCTCATCACCTGTAATTTTATCTGCAACTTCTTTCTCTAGTTCAAACGTCTCCTGCAAACATTTCAGCATTCCATCAACATGCTGCAAATTAACTCCAGCATAACCTCCATCTTCCTCTTCGAAAATCCTCAGTAATTGTCCATTATCATCTTGATTAATTCTGGCAATCAAATCAAGTTCTTCCAACACTGTAGCTTCATCCTCTAACACTGTAGCAGCTCCAAAATTTTGTCCACCAGGCTTCTCTTGGCTATACAGACAAGCCAACTTTTTCTTGTCACCCACAGTAACAAGCCTCTGCTTATGAGACATAACTGTCTCACCTTCTACTTGCAACAATTCTTCTTTTCTCGAGACAATTCCAAGTAATGAATTGTCTTCTATATCACCTGTAAACACAATCAAATTGTCAGCATCAAAATCACAAGACCCACTGGTCTCACTTGTCGATACAGTCACCAAGTTTTCTCTCTGCAGCTCCAAGTCTTCTTCAGGACTCAGAAAATCTTCAGTGGCTTTCTCCTCAGCGTTCTCTGGCAACACTTCAGTATGCTGCTATGATTTCCTTCCCAAATCCTCTGTCAGCACGTCAATATGCTGATTTGCATTCATCAAGAGACTATCAACTAGTCTCGCCTTCTTACCATCATCTGCTTCATGACTGTCCTTCATGAAAAATTTCCTGCCTTGCTTCCTCAGCAAATTATCCTGCACATAAGTCCTCTGTCTCTCCAATTCTCTTCTATGAAGATCTAGTTTCCTATACAACTCAACAATTTCATTAGGAGTAGAACTCAGAAACTTTACATAATTTTCCATACCCTCACCAGCTTGTGACCAATCATGAGTTGGTCCTTCTCTCTCTGCACCATCATCCTGATTAGACTCCTTCGTCTTCATTTCCTCCTGAGATCTTGCTATCTCATCATTGATTTGAACATCCTTCAGATTCAATTCTCTCTCCTGAACAAAATCTAAATCTTGCTCATCTCCCTGCACTGTACCTACAAACATACACAACTTATTAGTTTTAAAACTACAAGACTTTTCAGTCTTGACTGCTTCCTTCAATACTTCCTTCTGAACAAATCTGCGTGTGGAATCTTCAAATTCCATCTCTGGCTCCAGAACTCTAAGTCCTTTTTTCAATAAGGCAATCACACTTTGCCTCAACCTCATCTGCAATGGTCGCCAAATCATTCTCTTTCCCTTCAGTGGAAAGATCCATCCTCTATTCTGATCTTCCTGCTCTTGCAGCCATTCTTCCAGTACCTGCAATTGTACCTTCATTACTGCAATCTCTCTTTATCGAACTTCTGCAGTCATCTCATCTCTGTGGAATTCCTCTGAACCTCTTCTCTGATCCTCCATGATCATCTTCTCCATGAGTTTCTCACTCACCATGAGTTGCAATAGCCTCTACGACAGCAATCTCCCTTGCTGCCCCTTACCTCACCAAGCTCTCTTCACTCAGTTTTTTGGTAAGTACTTGGTTCACTGCCTCTGGAACCCTTGAGCACTCTCTCTGCTCTCTCCAGGCTATCTCTTCAACTCACCTTCTTCTTCAGGACACTGCAATTTTCCTCCTTATCCAGCCTTTAGCTGAATGCCAGGTTCACTGCCATCATCTTCTTTGCAACCATAAACTGCATTTACAAATTTCAAATCAGAAAAATCATCTCACCTCTTAAGATCTTGCATGATCTTTTTCTTCCCTGCAATCCTATTCACTTGTGTAGTTTGCATATCAGATTTAGAAATCTGATTTTCCTTTTAATCATTCATCATATATTCAAAAATACATTTCAGTTCTTCAACAAAACCTCTTGCATTCATTCAGAAACAAACATCTTCCATTTCAACAGAGCCAAGCTCTGATACCAAAAATGATGCAGGAACTAGAGCCTGCAATACCCAGGATCTTAAACTCTGTGCATATAAGAATGCATCTCAGCATTTACCGAAATCAAAAACCTCAATCACTGGCCAATTCACACTTTCCCATTTCAACATGCGGAAGCTTTCCAATATATGGTTCAAAATCATTCAATACCATCTCATATATTATCAATCTCGATCCACTCACCTTCAAGCAATTTCATAACTTTTGAAACCTTCAAACAATATTCAAATGCTTCCTTAAACCATATCAATGCCAACATTCACATGGGCTTATACACATCATCCCAAAATTTCAATCTGCATTTCCAATTCAAGCTTACATGCTTTCATACCAAATAAACATCATTCAAACCAAATCTTGTACATGCGCCTTCAAGATCAGATTTAAAGATCAATCAAACAAATGCACCCATGTTTTATTTCAACTTGAAATTTTTTATTGCAAATATCATCAACTGAAAAATACACAGTCATTTCCCAGTTCCACTCACACAACGCATTTCATGTAAGACCCTTTCCAGAGTCTCAATAACAGACTTTCACTAAAATCTGGTTTTCCATACATATGTTCTTAATATTGTATTTAAAAATCAGAACAATGTACCTGTACTTACCAGTTCTGCGTCCATTCATTCCAGCGCTCTTACTATTCGACCATCATTGATACCGATCGATTTTCAATGCAACAATTTCTCACACATTAAACTTACCTTCTTGACACTTTTAGCTCTGCGTCTAACTCTCCTCATCACTTAATAACGTGTTCACTGGTTTATATTCCATAGTCGAATTCTTTGAATGATTTCCACAGTAGCACTCTTGCCCTTGACTACATAATGTATTTGATTGGATAATCGAATTGATTTTAAGCAATCACTGTTTCGATCAGTATTCTGTCATTCCTTTCAATGCCATCAACACCAGATCAATATAACTTATATAATGCCGGTTCTTTCAATGTATCAATGCAATTACTAATTAATGTTGTACTTACTCTGAGTTACTTCTGCCCTGTATTTATCACAAAAATGTCAATGCATACTATAATCAAATCAGATATAAATATCTGAAACGTTCTCCGTATCCCATATCTGTGGATTAAACCTGCAATTCCTCACCATACAAGTTCCAAATGCTAACTCTGCTTCTAACACAGCGATTTCATTCAGATCGCAATCCTTCATTGCCAGGAATTTGATGACTTGTACTCATTTTATATAATTGCAATTGTAAATTCGCTGGAGGATAACTTATATACAAAACCCAAACTTTGAAACCCTGTCTCCTCCGTCTGGTGTATTATGAATTCATCAAACAGGCCAATATTCACCCAACAGTTTAATATCAATCTACTGTTGCTTTATCGAGTTACTTTAATGCCTATTGAACCAATTTACGCAGCGCCTTCAGCATTCAACTTACAATTTGAATTGGGTTTAAAATATGAAATCAACATTGATTCACAGCGGTTCTTGACAAAGGTTTACATTAATAGCAAACCGAATCCAAAAGAACAATCTTATACAAAGGTTCGATACAAACCGATGATTAAAATACAACCCTTTTACGTAGAGATTTAATGTCTTGTACATTCAATGGTTATGAATAGCGATTTTCACACAAGTCGATGTGAATTCAACACATATATCGATCATTTATTTGTAAATTCAACAATGCCATGAACTCAGAAATCAAATAAACATTTTCTCAATCAATCAACCAATGTATGTATAATCTGAAACAAAACAATGACTTACAAACTTTTGCTGGACAGATATTCCAATTCTGTGGTGCTTTACAATTGCTGAAGGCTTACAGCCTTACTGTTCAAGCCTACTCTCAATCTCACACTCTCTCACAATCTCAATGTGTTTTTCTCTCAAAACCCCTCCTATTTATACAATTTTAAAAATGATCTAATTAAATGCTCAATCCCCTTAATATCTCAACACCACTAGAATATGTCAACAAATCCTATTATCTAGAATCTTATCCCTTCATATCCTTAACTAACCAAATTCTCTTATATCCTTTTATTAAATAAAAGGATATTTACAAAATCTTCACTTCCTCCTATTTTATTTAAAATAACAAATTAATTAATAAAATATTAAAAATTGTCACACCACCTTTTCTAACATATTTACAAATAAAAAATGCCCTTGATGCTCCTGCATCAAAGAGCCACGTGGGATAAACCAGAAGGGAAATGCTGACAGAGCCATGTCACAGTTGACCAGCTCTCCTTGGGGCGGATTTTCAGCATTGTTGCGTCAAGATAGAAAGACATATCAAGAACAAAAAGATAATAGTGTTGATTGATTCAGGTAGTACCCATAATTTTATTCATGGTAAGGTAGCCAAAGAGTTGAATTTTTTCCTATACCCAACACAAAAATGTCAAGTGATGGTTATTGGGCCGAGGAAATGGTATATTTTACCTATATCTTTACCATGATTTTTCATTTACTTTTATATGTTTTTCCTTCATATTAGCAATAAAGTAAAGGAAAGTAATGAAAAATTAAGGTGGAATGGATTTTTGATAAAAGGTGTGTTTAATAGCATAAAAATTGATTTTTTGTTGTCTTTATTGGTAGGGAAGTGAAACATCCAAGCTGCTGACCAGGATGACCAAATGACAGTAGACAAGAAAAGAAAACGGAATCAGATCGGCTCCTATGAATTATCGAAATATGTAGAGGCACGCCTACTCTTGGAGTATTCAGTTGATAGCCACAAAGCGGAAGGATCTCCTGATGGGGAGGATCTGTTACTCTATTTTATTTCTCCTTCAAGCTATAAAAGGCTGGAGGTGAAAGAGACGAGGGGAGGAAATTCACGTATTACAATTTCCTTGTAATAAACGTATTCAGACAAAATCGTCGAGTTCATGCTAATGTATTTCTCTATTGATTAATGAATAAATTGGCGTTTTCAGTATAAAAAAATTCTGAGTATTTCTTGACAAAAGACTTCTAGAGGCTTCGAGCGCAACACCTAGGATTTTTCATGTTATTAAGTGCTATATGTTTATTTACTGATCTTGCATTTTTAGTTATCCTTTGTGTTTCATAGCATTATCATTCAATTGGCTAATCGCATTCGTGATATGCCATAAATTCCCTTTCACTAGATTATATTTATCAGTAATGTTCTTTCATCAGGAAGTGACACTTTTACATTCATTAGACTAGTTTCAGTGCGGTTGTTGTTCAATTATGCATACAGTTATTTCTTGAATATTTCAATCATAAGTGTGAACGTTTGGTTCAATGTTTAATTCCGAATGATGCTATTAGTTAATTGACAGAGAATTCCATTGCAAAATCTAGAATAATTGATTGTTGTTCAATTTTTAGGATTGCTATTAAATTCATTAGGGTTGTTGTTCAATTCATTAAGATTGTTGTTCAATTAATTAAGGTAGTTGTTCAATTCATCAAACCGTGTTGTTCAATTGCAATCTATTCTTTATTTCAGTTTTGAGTGGTCATTTCTGCATATGCTTAGAACAAGAATTTTCTCCTTTGATTGGTGTGAAGCATTTCATAGTTCACTTTCAAGTTGGTTTGATTGAAATTTGAGAATTAGATTATCTTTCTTACAACGATCTAAAGTAGTTAACCTCTAATGTCACATGCATATATTTTTCTTACACTCTTGAAATAAAAGGACTTGCCTTTGGTGATAATTAAAACACTGTTACCGATGAAATAGGTAACGGCACTAGTACCTAATTTTTGAGGTAGCTAGAAAAGCACCTGATTTTGAAAAGTGGTGATGCAGAATCAATATTGTTTTTTTTTGGACCATGTTTTTAGCACTTTCAATATTATTATTTTATTTATTTATTTTTTATGTGATGCTTTTTATGTCGATTTTGAATAGTGGTGGTGTATCGTCACCAAAAAAAATTTAGAGGATTTATTTTGACACTATACATTTTCTAATGTCTTCTTCTTCTGTGAGATGTTTATTTTTAAGTGCATTTATGTACTTGTGTTTTAAAATGAGAAAAATATTTTATTTTTTTTAAATAAAAATTTGTAATGATATCTTCACTTTTTCACATAGATAAAAAATGGAAAAAGGGTCAATATTATAAAGTTTATATTTTCTACATGTTTATGTATTATTAATTAATTTTTCAATGCACATCAAATAATTGTTGCTAAAAAACCAATATTTTGAACCATATAACAAAAAAATACAAAGTTTCAATATAAATAGAATGCAAAAAATACACTTTTAGAGACTTTTTGTTAAATAAACATGTTAAATAAACTAATTTTTTGGGAAAATCTTAACAAAAAAACTTAAGAAAATATCATTTTTATTGAATTTTATGTCAAAACATAATAGTAATCACATGTTTTTTGCAAAAAATAAGGAATCTTCTCATAAAATATCAAAGTCTAAACATTACAGGTAAAACTGATTAATAGATCTAAAAAATGAGCTTTGTTTAGAAGCATAACTTAAAGAACATAAACAATATCAACTAATACATGTTCAACATCATCTAGAACATCATTGATGGCTTCTTCCGCGACATTTTCTGCTTCATTTTGGTCATTGTCATCTTCTAATGGATATTTCATGTCTGCAAATCTTCCAAAGTGTCCCTTTACAATCATTCCATATAATGGTGGTTGAGGTTCCTTTGCTTTTTTTGCCATATGTGATTCATTAAAATCCCCTTTCCTCAAACCAACTTCTTGCTTTGCATCCGGAAGGAATTCAAGAGCGTTAATTCTTTGTTGAATAAATTTGCGTTGCACTGGATCTTTCTCAATGACAATGGAATTTCTTCCTTTTGGTAGGAAACATGCTATTGTTGTACATAATCATCAAGCACAAAATAAATAAGTAAGAAAATTAGTATGAAGACATAAAAAGTAAAAAATAATATATTTAAATTTAAATTGGTATAATAGAACTTACCTGAACCTGAGAATAAATCCAAACCCAATCTCCTTCATTTGAGCATAGATCTATAAGATATTTAATCAATGTTTGCAGTTTTTGATAAATGTTAACTATATCTCCTTTTGCATCTTTATCCTCATATGTTAGTTTTCTTACAACTGCATCATGAACTAATACTTGACTATGACTCTTCCCATCTACTTGATACATAAGAATAAGCTTATTGCTATCTTCTTCTGTCCAATATTAAACATGGATGAACTCAGAATCATTTATAATAGGTTGATCTTCAGAAGAAACAATATTTGACTTATGCCTGTAACATAACATAGTAAAATTTCAATTAAATTATACATAAATAAATAAAATTAGCAGTAATAAAACATAAAATTTCAAAGTCTTACCATGTAAGTTGCATCATTGAGTTTTCTTTACCCTTCAAGCTTGTTAATAACATTGCAAACTGTGTGTCTGAATGAAATGTCACAAATCACCAAAGTGGTGATGTTGTCACTTCTTGAAAACCCGTAACCACTTTACTAAAAGCTTGATAAGTATATGGTTCACTATCATATTCAATGTCTAGGAAATTGAAACCATGAGGAATATCTGCAATAACTAGGGCATATTCCCTTTTAGGTATTAGTGATGCAATGTCTTCACAGTCACCTTGTATTATTTGATATTGGATAATCATTGAGTTTCATTTCAAATGTAACGATTAAGAGTGTAGGATAAGTTCTAACATTCATAAGACGCCGTTTTCTTTCATCTTTTCCATCCTTTCTTTGACATATTTAATGTGACATAATATATCTATATCTATATCTATATCTATATATCATATCTATATATCTATATCTATATCTATATCTATATCTATATCTATATCTATATCTATATCTATATCTATATCTATATCTATATCTATATCTATATCTATATATATATATATATATCTATATATATCTATATCTATATCTATATCTATATCTATATCTATATCTATATCTATATCTATATCTATATCTATATATATATATATATATATATATATATATATATATATATAAGTAATAAAATAAAAATAGTATAAATATGAATAAAATGAATGTATAAATCAACATACCTTATTGAATGCAATATAAAAATATTTAAGTGTTGTTGTAGAACTTGCTTCTGGGTAGTGGCACACAAAATCATCCCAACTGTCTTCATTCAATATTTTAACCATATGTTCTTGTATTTTCATAAAAAAATTCTAATTGAATAAATCAAGTTAAAACTATTAATATATTGACATGTATAACAAATTCTACCAACAACATTATGTTTTATTTAAAATAAAATTATAATGAAAGGAAAATAAGAAATAATTCAAGGAACTTACTTTTAAAATTTTGCACACACTTCTTCCTTTGATAATTCACCCAACTTCACATGGGCTAGTACTGATTTGACTAGTTTTTCATCCTTCACAACTTGCATTCTTCTCCAAGGTGTGATATTCATATCCTCTGGAAGTTTCTTCATTTCACGACCTGTCTTATTGTTGGTACATATTATGGGTTTACTCTTTTTAACCTTCTAATTTTTTATGGAAATATTCTCCCACAGCTCAAAATCCTCATCAATCAAATCCCATATCTTCCCAGTTCTAAATTCCAACTGGAAATTGTTATCCATGCTTCTGAATATATTTGAATGCATTTTTCCATCTTTTTCTTTGATTTTTTCATCAATTTGATAACCTGTTTCCATTAAAAATTCCTTCAGAAATGTTAGACTAACTTGTGTCTTATCCCCACCACATTTTTCTATGAATTCATTATGAATAAATCTGACCCTTTATATGAAAGTCATTTTCATTCTGTACTCATTATCTGCATTATGATCCCATGCCAATAACTTTGATTATATTTTTGTTAAGCCAACTTAAATGATGCATTTCATTGTTTAAAAGAGACAGTTATTGGGATATTCCTCAATCAATTGTATTTTAGCCTTTTCCGAATGGTTCCCTCCAATTACATAATATTTATAATCAAAACAAGTTGTCTTGTCAAATTCCTGTTTGTTGGGAACCTGACATGGATCGACAAGAACCACATAATCCACCACATGCACATATGGATTGAACCTGAACAATGTTTTTCAGATTATGTACATGTAGGTGATGGGCCTTTCTAATTTGATATTGAGATTTTCCTTCATCTGGTCTATAAAATTGGCTGACATTAAGCTCAATTTTTGGCCACCAAGAATTAATTTATTCTTCCTCAACCCATATTGAATAGCATTTTGTTTTGTTTTAATAATGGCATCCTCTAACTCAACACTTGGTGTTATGATTTTTTTGCTTCCGTTATAGCTTTCAGTTTGTTCTTCACTGCTGCTCATGACTTTTATAGGTTGACCAATATTTGATTTCCTAGTCTTATTGGTTAACATATAAGTTCTTTTATAAACAAGCTCTTCATCATCGGGTAAAAGAGAGACATCTTTGGCCATCTTTCTTTTTGGTGTCTGGTTTGTTTTCTCCTTTTTTACAATAGTTCTAATCTCCTCCTCACTAATTCTATCATAATTTTCAGTTTCATGTTCCACATCTTCAAAAGAAACATGTTTAAGTTTACTAGATTGACCCACCTTAGTGGCTCTTGGTTGATCCCCTCTTTGTACTATTGCAATGTCAAGAGATATTGATTTTTGCTTCAATATCCTTTCCTCTTCTTTGTCTGTGTGGAAAGTGTTGATCACATTCATAACATTTGGCTCTAGATAATAAATACATTCAAACATGTTTGAAAGACTCGGAAAAAAATCCTATGAAAAAAATAAAACATGTCAATGATAAATAATTTATAAAAAATTGAATGATCCTTACAATAATTCATAGCAGAAATAAAAATAAGCATACTTACAATGTTATTTTCAATGTTGCTTGATATTTCTTCAGAAAACTTTGTAGATATTTAATTTGTATCATACTTGAACTTTGATAGAAGATATCTAACCTTGTCACTTTTATTAGCCTGCAAGAACATAAATAATGTTTGTATTCGGGACCATACATATGTATCGTACTCTACCCATCACATCATATGGTTCATTTAAGTCAATCATACCATAAACGAGATAGATATGTATATCATCCTTCGTTTCACTATCTTCAAGATACCATGAGAAATCAGTTTTATCTATTTCCTTGGTGTTCTTCCAATCAGAAATAAGCTTTAATGAACCTGGTGGCCCACTTGATTGACTTTTATTAGTGTGTGCAACAATGCCCTTATTGCGTCCAATAGTATTCATAGTGCGTCCAGCTTCAACTTTAGATTTGGAATTTCTATTCATAGTGCGTCGAGCTGCAACTTTAGATTTGGGAGTTGCTGCCCTAGGTGCAGAAACATTCAGAGAAATTTTTTTTGATGCCATTTTCCTGATATATATATATATATATATATATAAGGTTTTTTTTTTTTTACTAAATAATACTAATTCTATTTATAAAACATACTCATACAAAACTGCCACAGTTTCAGCTATGGAAGCTTGAAAACTAGGCTTGCTAGCCATGCTTAACAAAAATTCTAAACTGCCCTTAGTGGGAAACCAGCCCATTGTTCATATCATTTAACATATCAGAAAAAAACATACTAGAGTAGCATTCAGTTGTTTCAGTTGAAGAAGAACATAGAAAATAAAAAATTCTCCCAAACCGATTGAGCAACTGTACCATGGTAGGCCGAGGGGAGCGAAATTCACTATTCATGAGCTGGGGAAGGCGGTTCCTCCACAATTATGCACCAGTACTCGTCCCTTGTATCTTCGTTATCTTCCTTTGGCTCGCTATCCTTGTTGGTCACGTCCACCTGCATGGGTTCCTTGCCCAGGTCAGAATGCAAAAATCTAGTGGGCGCATCAAGGTTCAAGCTATGATTCTTAGTCGGCGAGGGATTAGGACTGAGCGAAGTGGGAATAGGGCCAGGCACAGGGGAGGAAAAAAGGTTAGGTGACTCTTCTCTAAGGGTTACGGTGACAAAAGCAGTAACGATGGGCTGATTGAGAGAGCATTCGAAGCGGAATTCCGCTCTCTGGGATGACTGGCGAAGGGAATGACTAGCAGAAGCATGGAAGGCAAGGGAGACAGGCCTTGGAGGGTCAACAAAAGGAAGCGAGGTCGTCTGATCAAAATGAACATTGCCAAAATGGCAAGCGCGACCCCTTTGGCTACGAGTATCCGGATAGCAACCCCACGCAACGTCCTCAAAGGAAGTCTCAGTGTCAGAGCTGGTAGAAGGTCAAGAGCAGGCTACACGACCTCTACTTGCTCCACGACGGCACCACATCCTGTGACGAAGCCGTGGCATGGCCACAGAGGTGCACTAGAAATGCCTGAGACAGGAAGAGCAAGTAGAAAGCGATGGGAGCCAGCAAGAATTGGTAGTTTGGGCATGCAGATAGAAATTTGAACAGCAGAAGGCACCCCGGGTGAAGTGATGGCCCGACAGTGTCTCCAAACAACCAAATAGCGAGTAGCGTCGCCCTGTCTGGGTGCGAACACTCGGCTCAGCACAAGCAGAAGGGCAGGCGCCCCACAGGGGAGGCGGAGAACTGCAAACAGTATAGGAGCAATCCGAGCTATCCAAGACAAACGCCATCACAAACCAGTCGAGCGGAGTGGGGTGGTGAAAAGGCCGGCCAGATTGAGTTAATGCCATGCGAGCTAGCGAAGTTAATGCCGCGATTATGGAGCTGCAGAGGGCCATGTGGCCACCCCAATCGAGCTCCATTGGGAGTCGCCCAGGGACTGACGTCCCATCAACCAAGACAATCATCCGCATCTAGAGATATATATATATATTAATGAGAAAACAGTTAATCAATTTTTTTTCAAATTTTCCAATATAAATTTAAATTTACCGAAAAATAATGTCTATAAAATAAATTAAAAAAATAAAATTTATTTGTAAAACTAAATAAATTGAAATTAAACCAATAAAATTAACTATAGAAATTTTTCATTTAAAAAAAATTATTAAAATTCATATTTAGATATATGTATATATATGTATATAATATCTTTTCAATACATTTTATAAAAAAATTAAAATTTGTTTTAAATTGTATAAAACCATTTTTAAAAATAAGCATTATTTTCAAACTTAAATTTTTGTTTAATATTAAAAATAAAACACAAAAAAAGTATTTACTATTTAACCAATGTTAAAAAAAAAAATTGAGCTAAAGATTTAAAAAAAAAATGAATTTTAATTTTTGGCTTTAATTTTAATTGTATTGTTTTATAAAATATACACTTAACAAATTATATTTTAAAATTTTAAATATAATGAATATAATTAAAGCATATATGTTAAAATTAAAATTAAAATTAAAATTTAAAACTTATAATATTTTATTAAATTTTAAATATAAAATAAATTTTAAATTTTAAAATTATTATATTGTTTATACTTAATAAATTTTAAAATTAAGACGTTCTATTATATCAATATTAAAATTATATATTTAAAAAACATAATGAAAACTTTAATATAAACATTATAATTATTTAAAAATTATAAAAAACTTATATTTAATATTTTAAAACAAAACATTTATATTTTATATTTATAAAATTTATTAAAAAAATTAAAAATTTTAAAAATTTTATTTTATATTTAAATTAAAAAAAAGCAAATTTAAATTTTTTATAAAGTTTAATTTATATTTAAATTAAAAAAAAAAAAAAAAAAAAAATTCACGCCTGCCGGGGGTCAGAGGCCAGTCGGGCAGCGCCGTGAAGAGTTGCCAAGCCGACCTCCGAGCCCCGATGGATAGCAAATAATTATTTATTTATTTTTAAATATTAAAAAAAAAACTATATAACAAATTAATTTTTTTTTAAACTAAATCTATTAAAAAAAATATTTTTTAATATAAAAAAAATTCTATTCTATATATGTATGTGTGTATAAAAAAAAATAAAAAAAAATAAAATTGTTTTTAAATATAAATAAACAAATATATCATTTTTTTTTTAAAGTTTTATTTTTCTAAAACTAAAACAATTATAATTTAAAATATAAAAAAACAATAAAAATATGTTTTAAAATTTATTAAAAATTTTATTTTTAATTTTTAATTAAAAAAAACAATTATAATAAAAACAACAATGATTGTTTAATATAAAATATAATACTCTACAATTTTAAATCTATATATATATATTGAACATAAATACAATTAAAAATAAGATTAAAAATTAAAAAAAAATAAATAAAATCATTAAATAAAAATTGTAAAGAAAACACTAAATAATGAAACCACAAATATATTTATAATTAAAAAACAAATAAATTTAATATAAACTAAAACTATCTATTTTTCTTTAAATAAAATAAAATAAAATATCTAATAATATTTCTAAAAATATATATTGATCTTAAGAAATAAAAATAAAAAATAAATTTATGTTTTCAATTTTTCCAGTTGCAATTTGAGAAAAAATAAAAATAGATTAAATATTACTGTATTTTTATGTGCATGGTCGTTTTATAGTTTTTTCTGTCTAGATGAACCTATAAAACTTAAAATAGAAAAAAAAACTCTAAATTTTTGTCCTAAAAACACTAAAAATCTGAGTTTTTTCCATTTACTTCACTAAAAAAATATAAACAAATTATGGTTTTCGAACTTAAAAACCTTAAAAAAATAGTTTTTGAACACAAAAACCATAGAAGAACCATATTTTCCCCAAAATCGTCCTTAAATGGACAGAATAGAAGGATAATTAACCTTTGAAATGCAAAAAAACTCTTGTCACCAATGCAAACACAACGCCTCCACAAAATTACCAATAGCAACACAACACCTCCAATGCGAATGCAATGCCTCCACGAAGTTACCAATGAGAACACAACCCCTTTAGAAAATTGCTCCAACTAAAACCAAAAAACTTGATGTGATGTGATGAATAGAAACAATGATTCTTATTATATAGCGAATATTATGATGTGATTGGTTTACTGTTTAATGAATGTGGCATTAAAATTTAAAATTAAAATATTTACTTGTAGTTTATTATAGTTAATATTATAGTTAAAATACTTGATATTTGCATGTAGTTATCATAATTAATATTTTATTTAATATTTACATGTACTGAATGTTAAATAATTCAAATATAATCTCGGATTAAACCTTAAAATTTAAAATACGTACATGTAGTTAATTATACTTAATATTATTGTTAAAATAGTTAATATTTGCATGTAGTTATCATAGTTAATATTTACATGTACTCAATGTTAAATCATTCAAATATAATCTTGGATTAAAATTTAAAATTTAAAATATTTACATGTAGTTAATTATAGTTAATATTATAGTTAAAATAGTTAGTATTTGCATGTATTTATTATTGTTAATATTTATATGTAGTCAATTTTAAATCATTTAAATAAGAAAATTATTTTAGTTTGGAAGACATGCATGAAAGGAATCTTTTGTGGATATTTTGAATAGAAAGTATGGTGAAATATTTCAAGACCAACAGTTTATTAATAAATTTTGAAATATATTTTAGATGAATATAATGTAGGTTTAAAATTTAAAATTTAAAATATTTACATGTAGTTAATTATAGTTAAAATAGTTAATATTTGCATGTAGTTATTATAGTAATATTATAGTTAATATTTACATATAGTCAATATTAAATCGTTAAAATAACAACATTATTTTAGTTTGGAAGGCATGCATGATAGGAATATTTTGTGGATATTTTGAATATAAATATCGGTAAAATATTTCAACACAAACAATTTATTAAAATGTTTTTAAATACATTTTTTGACTAATATTTTGTACAAAATATTTGAAATGAAAATTTTGGAAGGAAAGTTTTTTGCGAATTTTTTTTTTGGGGGGGGGGGGGGATTTGGAGGGAAATTTTTCAGTCTTTAAGCTATATATTGTAATTGGGAGAGGCATTTGTATCATTCAACATATTCTTGTTGAAATCCATGGGTTCTTCTGATAGCGAAGTTTTTCTTTGTACAACATCAATATCTTTGTTACGCAACAACTCTATTCAGAGTGATGAAAATAACAGGAGTTCGTTCACCATGAATAGAGAATCAAAAAATCGACTTGGTCGTAATCCTAAGGATGATGAGAAGATAATTGATGAGGTGCAGCAAAAATAAATTTCTGTAAATCGAGAGTCAATTATTCCACTTACTCTTAATCTTAAGGATTATGAAAGCAACAGTGATGAAGGGCATGATGAAGAATTTCCAGAGTCAAAATATTCACTTTGCCCTAATCCTAAGGATTATGAGGGCACCACTAATGAAGGGGGAGATGAAGAATATTCACTTCATCTTAATCCTAAGGATTATGCGAGCACCACAAATGAAGAGGGGAATGAAAAATTTGAAGAGTTAAAATATCCACTTCATCCTAATACTAAGGATTATGCCAGCACCACTGATCAATATGGGAATGAAGAATTTCCAAAGTCAAAATTTCCACTTTTTCATAATCCTAAGGATTATGCCAACACCACTAATGAAGAGGGGAATGAAGAATTTGCAACGTCAAAATATCCACTTTGTCCTAATCCTAAGGATTATGCCAACACCACTGATGAAGAGGGGGATGTAAAAATTCCACAGTAAAAATATCCACTTCGTCCTAATCGTAAGGATTATGCCAGCACCACTAATGAAGAGGGTAATGATAAAATTCCAAAGTCAAAAAATCCACTTCGTCCCAATCTTAAGGATTATGCCAACACCACTAATGAAGAGGGCAATGAAAAATTTGGAGCGTCAAAATATCCACTCTATCATAATCCTAAGGATTATGCGAGCATCACTGATGAAGAGGGGGATGAAAAAATTTCAGAGTCAAAATATCCACTTCATCCTAATCCTAAGGATTATGCAAGCACCAAAGATGAAGATGGTAATGAATAATTTGCAGGGTCAAGATATGCACTTTGTCTTAATCCTAAGGATTATGCCAGCACCACTGATGAAGAGGGGAATGAAAAATTTGCAGCGTCAAAATATCCACTTCTTCCTAATCCTAAGGATTATGCCAACATCACTGATGAAGAGGGGTATGAATTTCCAGAGTGAAAATTTTCACTTCATCCTAATCATAACGATTATAAGTTCACTACTGATGAAGGGGGGGGATGAAAAATTTCCAATAAATATAGATTCAAGGCATCCACTTATTCCTAATCCTAAGGATTATGAGAGCACCAGTGAGGAAGGGGAGGGGAAGGATGAAGAAATTATAGTGAATGTAGATTCAAAGCTTCCACTTAGGCCTAATCCCAAGGATTATGAGAGCACCACTGAGGAAGGGGAGGATGAAGAGTTTCTTGAAAATGATAAATTTAGAGGCACAGATCTAAATAATGCATTTTCTCTAAGTGATCGTTTCAAAGAAACTCATGGTGATGAAGAATTGAATCCTCCCAGGGAAGAATTTGAAAGAATGGATCAAGATGGTGAATAATTTCTTCTGAGTCAAGGTTACAAAGGTGCACATGATTCTTGTGAAATGTTTTATTCAAGTGATGACGGTAATGAAAATTTTCCAAGCAATGATGTTGATGAATTTCTTAACTATGTTGAGAATGATGATAGTGGGGATAATATTCCTCCTAATGGTGATAAAACTTCTTCTACAAAGGATGATGGAATGATGAAGCCATTGCAAGGAAATATTGTAACTAGGAGTAGGAGTAGACCTTTTCATATCAATCCAAAACATTCCAGTTATACAAGGGTGAGGACCAAATATCTCATAAAAAAAGGTTTTGTCATTCATTTGATTTCAAGTGAATGTTATCGAAGAGATTGCTTGAAACGTATGGATTTCAACTTTGTTTTGGAGAAAAGGAAAAGATATATGTCAATGAATAAAAGAATGCAAAATTCATATTTAGTGGGTTGCAGACAATCTACGCTAGCAGGTTATGATTATCATATTGGGAATGTATTGCTCTGCAGAAAGGCTTTCAAAATGCTGCATTCAATTGGTAATTTTCATTTGTCAAGAATCAAAGAAAAACTGGAAAAGTATCCCACATATAATTCAGAAGTATGTTATAAACGGGAGGTTGGGTCGTTTGAAAATACTTCTAAGACATGGATGAAAGACTTCTTTTCAAAGCATGGAGAGTGTATGCCAAATAAAGACACAATACATATTCCAGATAATTTCTCGAGATGTGAAATATTAATCTTATATAGAGATTGTGCAGAAGTTGTTGAAGGAGTTGGTAATTTTATTACATATTATTATTTTACAAGGTTATGGAAAAACGAATTCAACAATGTTTGTATTCCTAGGAAGACAAGGATGGGGGTTTGCAGCACATGTGCTTCTCTTAACGCAAAAAGAGATAAATGTCAAGGGGAAAAAATAAGTATGCGTTCAAAACATTGTTTTTTTAAATTGGATAGTTATCAACTATGAAAATATATTTATTAATATGTTTCTTTTATTTTATGTACAGATTACATTGTCAAAGAACTTCAAGAGAATCACAATAAAAAAACAAGTGAAAGGAAAAAGTTGTATAAACATCGAAAGAAGTGTTGTGATCATCCAAATAAATATCTGGGTTTGATAATTGATGGTATCGACCAAAAGAAAACACTTCTTCCACATTTTGTCTGCACGCCAAAAAAATTACAGGAGGAAAATTTCATTCAGATTCACTTGGTTGGTTGTATGGTATTTAATGAGAAAATGTTTCCAAGAGTTTTCTTCACAACTCCAGATATTCACAATGATGAAAATATGACCATAATTATAATCCATGATGTGGTTACTCATTGGTCTGGTATTCTTCCTGAAGTTTTGTATTTACAATTAGACAACACAAATCGTGAAAACAAAAATCAAGTTTTTTTTGGGTATCTAAACATGCTCGTTGAATTAGGAATTTTTAAAAAGATAAAGGTTGGTTTCCTTCTTGTTGGGCATACTCATGATCATATTGATCAAATGTTCAGTCATTTTTCAGTAACATTGAGGAGGAAAGGTGTTGGGAGCCTGCCATCATTAATTGAATGTATTAAGAAATTGTACATTCTAGAGCCTGTTTTTCATGTGTTGGAAGAAACTATTGATATGCAAAGGTTTATTCTGGGATCGCATGGTGAGGAGAAATGCATTGAAAAACTTAATGAAATGAGCTTCCAACATCAATTTCGTAACAAAAAAATTGATGGGATAATACTTATATGGGGAAAGAAGTGTTCAATTGTTGCAGAATGGGGGCCATCATTAGGTTTAGAATTTTTTAAGTTCATTCCAGAGCATCCAACATTTTCATCAAAGATATTGTTATTACAGTCAGTTTCTGAACTCAATAATGCACGAAGGCATAAGAGAGACATAAATTATTATGAATGTCTGGAGGAAATTAAAAGATGTATTAGAGATACATATAAGTACTTCGATGTTTCTGATTCAGTTTGGTGGGAGCCTTTTCAGTAATCAAAGTGATATGATTTCAAGATCAATAAATGTGGATACACTTTTAAAGAGTCCTTTTTTTTTCCACAAAATATGCCAAATGAACATCAAGAAACACACATTGTTTAACAACAACATTCTCAAGCTATTATTAATTCTCCACAGGTAGAGGAAAGAGAATCTATATTGGTTCTAGAAGATCACGTGCACAACGTGAAGCCATGGAAGACCTTTACAGGGTTTCTGTGCAGGATGTTAAGGAGGGTTGCATGATAGCAGTGTTAGCAGATGAAGATCCACTTGGATATCCATTCTAGATTTCCAAGGTTATAAAGGTCATTATTGAAAATGAAGATATTATAGTTGTTGATTTACATTGGTATGCCACAAGTACCCACCCTTTCAATGGTGTGTACAAGCCAGAGATGGTAGTTGAAAAAAATAGGCAGAAAGAGAAAAATAAAGGTCACAAATATAAATCATTGCCACACATATGTCTTAAAATTGGAGGATGTTGACATACTTGTGTATGAATTCAATTTTAAACATACAGGAACTCTTCGGTTGAATACCATATATATTTTGAAGAAATTTCTACCAGAACAATTACTGTTGAGATGGGACTCTGCAGAATGTAGTCATATATCTACAAGACATTTGAACTCTAAAATGGTGGAAATGCATGTTGACTCAGATGGAGCACTAGTTACTGAAAGAGAAGAATATCTATCATCTTCATTTGCATCGAGCCATTCATCTGAAGATGCAGGTTCTGATGGTATGCTAGAACCTATGGTTGATTTTGAATAACTGTCTAAGACACTTTTATGTAATTGATGTTTGCATGGTAACTTGAAATAAAAATTTTGACTTGCATCTGACTTTTCATGAAGTCATGAGGCATTTCTATGTTTTTCTAGATTATATGTTTTCATTATGAAGGATTCATCTCTTTAGAATATCCATAGTGAAACAATGAATTATAAAAATAATTTATGTTATATTCAATGTACCAATGTGGATATTTTGATTAAAAGTAAAGTAGAAAATATAAAAAAATGTTGAATTTTTAGATTATGCAATGATATTACCATGATATTATGTATTTTTACCATTTGGTATAAGATACTTTTAAAATTTTAAAAAATTGTATGCATCATTGAAAGGGGACACTTTGTTTTGATGGTTGACTTTTAGGTTTTGGTTGCAATTATATGCTAAGATTTGAAAAAAAGATATTTTTTTATCCTTTAAAATTAAAATTACTCTTGGAATAATATTTTTTTCATTTACTTGTTCATTTAAAAAAAAAAAACAAGTCATACAATTTCACCATAATTTCATGGTTCAAGTATGTAGAAAACTTAAGATTGAAAAACTTGAGATTTACAACTTTTCATTAAGGTTTTTATGCACTACGAAATTTTATCTTTAATGTTATGGTTGAAAATAATTACAATTTTAGTGTTTTTTAGAGTCAAGATATTTTATGTTTAAGAACATGGATGAAAATTGTTCAAAATGATAAGCCCTTCAGACATGTTTTTGTTTATCTTTAACATCATCTATCAAAATTTTTCAAATTTTACTATTTTTCAACGTCCTCATATGTTGTATTAAATTCCATTGTTACAATGTGTCAAAAGTGTGACACAATGTTTTTTTTTTAATTCCATCATCAACTCGTTTTGTTTTGAGGGTGTTTTTTCAATCCTTTTTTCAAGAAACAATTTCGTTTTTAGCATAATTTTATAAATTGTTGAAATTTGACCTTGAGAAAAAACCAAATGCATTATAAAATATAAAATTTTTGTTTTTGGGGCATTTCTTCATGTTTTTTTAGTCTTTTTGGGCTATAGTTCTCGTTTCATCGGTAACAGTGCTTTAATGTAAATCATTAAGGTTACCCTTAAAACAATCACCTTTTTTACCCAACTTTTTGACGCCGTTGTCGGGGAGAGTGTTTGTTGGACTAAATAAATCACTTATTAAATGACTGAATAACACACATTTAATTATCAATCCAGGAACATCTATTTATTCCAGTGACAGTTGCATTTTCTGTGTCAATACACCAACCAGAAGTAGTTTCAAAGAAAAGAAATCATTGCTGAAGTAAATGGTGGAAATAAATCACTCATGCAGAAATAAAATAATCTACAAGATTGAAATCACACTTCAATTGATCTGTCTAGCTCACCACATAATAAGTACCCAGCTGGTATATGTATTATCACATGTGTAACAACATATAAAGTATTGAAATCGAAGTAGATATATTCTCAGCTGAACAACAACAACAACACTCTAATGATACATAAACTAAAATACAATTACATACACACAACTACTTCAATCTCTGCAGTCCCTACTAAGAAGGAGGGCCCGTCCAACCTAGTAGGGCGCAGGTAGATAACGAACTTTAATAGAAACTAAATAGAATCATGCATGTAACAACAATAATAGGATAATTTATATTAATCTGAACACAATTATAGAGCCAAAACAACTTTATTCTCCCCTAACCTCTCGACCTCTACGGCCAAGAGCTATATAGTGGTTACATTAGAAAATATAGGGATAGATAAGTCATGAGAATATTACGATTCTCATGCTGATCGAAATAGAACTCATACAGTTATAACGACTTCCCAATAAAGTTATGACTAGAAAATAAAATATTGCAATCGGAATTTCCCTTAGGCTGTTATCCCAAAAATACAACGCTAACAACTCCTACAGCTATCATAATGAAAACACATTTGTAGTGCAATCACCAGAGGACAGATCAACAACAATATTGACGAGATCAATCAAAGGTACAACTGTATCAGTAGTTCGCGAACGAGTCTATAACAACAGAGTGTAACAATAGTTTTCCATTAGGTCTATAACAGCAAGGTGTAACAACATCGCTTTGCTGTAACAACAATATCTGAACTGCTCCTGTGAACTCCGTGTCTGGGATCTTTGGTGCTACAAATAACATCTTAAAAGACAACACAAAGACCATTGACCTTCTCCAAACATTCACCATCAATTAGTCATAAAAAGGTATAATATATCATAATAATTGGTGAATTGGCAAAGTAACAAAATCAAGGTGAACATCACAAGTTAGGGTAAAAAGGTAGGAAAAAGGGGTAAAGATACTCCAATTGGTTATGGTTATGAGGAAAAATAAGGAAGATAAGTGTAGGAAAAATGTACAAAACCAGCACCTAACATCTCCTGCCAACTGAAATACTTGCATGTCCTCATGAAAACTCATCTCTCATGGGAATATCTTTGGTGCAGGGCGGTGAAATCATAAGCACCAACTATGTCCTCGTCTACAGACCTGTATCCCTGATTGGCCATCAAGTGCCATACCCAGGATTCTGACTCATACTTACTTAATTAGTAATTGGTCTGATAATCCTCACTGGGCAACCAGATCAAAGGAAACTTGAACTTCAATCCCAACCACAAAGCACCAAGGGATTATACAATCTGTGTGTAGGCTGGTACATGTGTAACAACCACCATGAAATTTTGGAATGAGAATGTATCTCCCTTCAATAGCTCAGCACTGCTGGATTCCATGTGTTTTAAACACCCTGTCAAAGCTCGGCTCTTCAGCATTGCAAATTGATTGAGTCAGAGCTCCACAATTCTTCTTCTATAAGTGGCTGTCGGTTCTTTAATCCGAAGGGTACTCAACATTCTCCTGAATTCTCATCTCAACTCAGTAGCTCGTCTTGGTTCTGCCTGAACCCACAATTCTCTTCATTAGTCTCCATAGATTTAATGGCCGGATGCCATTCAATATGATTCCTCATGAAGGACACAAAATCCCTTAACTGAAGATCTCCCATATAAGAGAATATTGTCACAACCATATGAATACTCACATGTTCACAAATAATGTTGTGTAAAAATAATTCACACAACAAGCTTTTCTCATCAAAATTTGAGGCACAGAAAACATCCAGAAACGTATGAATGGAGGAATATAAATAAGGTTTGTCCTCCATATTTGCTTTCAATTGAAACAGGAAGTAATGTTCCCACAGAAAAATAGGATAGGATGAAGAAGGCATCTTACAACCCAGAAAGTTGAGGTCGAGGTCATGAAGTTTCTGCTTATCTACGGCGAGGTCTTGAATCTGCTTCTATAACAGAAGCAATTGTTCTTCTTGTTTCTTCAGAGCTTCTTTCTTCTTTTAATTTTCCCACCCTTTCTTCAACTATGCTTCCATCCATATTTCAGGTAAATTGTTTATTTCTCTCTGATGTTCGTTTAGCGAAATCATCCCATCCTGGAGGGATATTGCTTCTTATTTCCATTTTTGTAACTCAGAAATTAATAGGAGTTTCCCAGAGTTCCATCCCAATATGGGACTCGGTATTCTCCTAAATTCAATACCTTCATCAACAATAGGTGTTCCAACCTCTGCTTCATGGGGTTGCTCCACCTCTGCTGCTGGTTCTTGTGTAACAACAGCCTCCTCAGTGGGTTCTTGTGTCTTAGCCCCTTTTTTTTTTACCTAGAGTCGCCTTGGTGTCCATTATTGTTTCTTCTACAATAGGAGTGGCCTCCATAGGTTCTTGTGGGTCAGATTATAGGCTGATTATTACAGGAGGCTCTACTTTAACTGCTAGTTCTTGTGTAGCAGCAGTATCATCAGCAGGTTCTTGTGTAACAAGCTCCTGCTGTTCTGGTTCTACTTCCATTGGGATGATATTTTCTCTATGTGCATTATATCCCACTGATGTTAAGTTTTGAAAACATGTCATGCATACTGACACCAAGATTTCCTTTCCCTTAGATAATTTCCACTTCAATTCCTCGTTTTCCTTTCTTAAATTTTCAATTTCTAAACACAAGGCATTGGTTTCGTCCTTACTTGATGAGGAAGGTTTCCTTCCTTCTTCTTAAACTTCCACTTCTGTCTACTTCTTGGCCATAGGCAAGGGTTTTGCAGGTATGTTGACCTTCAATATTTGTTTCGTTCTGATGTCCCCAATTGTTTCATCAATAGGCTTCTTCCCAATCCTAACTCCAAAAGGTCGAGTCTAGATCTCCACCTCTACCTGACTTCCTCCTGAAGTCGTGGTATGTTTCCATTGGCTTGTCCTTGGTCTTTTCCTCTTGAATTCTTCCCAATTTTTTCCTTGTTGGCATATGGCATCCAACATAATTAGCTTAATGAGTCTGTGATTAGTTATGCATGCCTCTCGGTGTGCTACTATTTTTACTGTTGCCATCATGTTCTTCATGTTTCCTAGCAAATAGAATGGAAGATTGATTCTTTGCTGGTGCTGAAGTTGGTTAAGCAGAGGAAAGTGATAGTTGAACACTATTGTGGATCTCCCTTTCCAAGTGATATATTTGAGCAAGCCCAGCGCAACGTCTTCCCAAGGATGAGGAAGTGACAATCTGTCAATTCCTCTTCCTTTCTTCTCCAGTTTCTCTTCTCCTACTATTAAATCCTCTTTCAAGGAGGGGTCATTGTTTTTTTGTTAAAACACCTCCGCCCCTCTACTGGTAATTAATTTACTCGGGAAATTACCTCTTTAGTCACCTCCACTTGCATGCCCCTTACTCGGGTTTTATTATTGTTCAAGTTTTGAGTAAATTCAATTGCCACTGCCTCATCTGAGCCTTCGAGATTTTGGAAAAACTCAACCCATACAACATCTGTCAATATATGGTAAGCTTCTGGGAAATTCTACAGAGCATCCATGGAATCTGGCTCATGCTTGACCGCTGCTCCACCCATCTCTGTTGCTTGCTTCTAAATTTTCTTCTTAATGTTTGACAACACTGTAATACCACTGAGTTTCTGAGTTCACATTTTTACTGTTTAGTCCTGCTGTAACATCACTGTGTCTCTGAACTAGCTGATGTTCGACACTTCTACTTATCCCAATCAACGAGTTTACAATGAGAATGCAAAGTTCCAGTCAAGGAGGTTGATGAAAGGTGACGACTTTCACAGATTTACCAAATTTTACCTTACATTAATTTTCATAAATGGATTATTATGGAAACTAATGGGATTTCGTACACACGCTCTTTTCCAACGGATTCGGTTATCATTAGAAATTCTATTATTAGATATAAATCTTCCGGATAATCACATGAGAGTTTTAGGAACGACGCGTTTCGAACTACCAACTGTAGTTCATCATCAGGATAATGAAGATTGGCTGATCTGACAAACCCAATTTATACCAGAAAGAGAGAAGCAACGGTCAAAACACAAATTTAACGGTCAAAAATAAAAATAGAAATAAAAACAGAAAACATAACAAACCCAACCCTAAAAACGCTAGTCAAAACTAAAATGATATAAAATCAAACCTAAAAACTGAAATGACACCAAAAAAATAAAAATAAATAAATAAATAATAATAATAATAATAAATAAATATATAAACAAAAATAAAATATATAAATATAAAGAAATAAATAATAAATAATAAACAATAAATAAATATAAATAAATAAATAAATATAAATATAAATATAAAAATAAATATAAATCAAATAAAATAAAAAGTAAAATAATAATCAAAGTCAAAATAAATACATTAATAACTAAAATTTTTTTAATTAGGATTAAAATAAAACTAAAAATAAAGGATTTAATCAATAACTAAATAAATTAATAAATAAATACATTAATAATTTTATTTATTTAATTATTTATTTAAATTTTTAACAAATAAAATTAAAAATAAAGAATTATCATTTATAAAAATAAATGTTTTAACCAATTAATAAATGTTTTAACCAATTAATAAATAAGTAAATTGATAAATAAAAGTATTAATAAAAACATAAAATAAAAATAAAGGATATAATCAATGAATAAATTAAGCAATAGGTAAAAACATTAATAAATAAAATTAAAGCTAGAGTAAAAATAAATTATTTTTATAAATATAAAATCAAAGAATAATAATAATAAAACCAAAAACAAAAGCTTGTGATTATGGGAAGATTTATATCTAATATGTTATGGATCACGAAGCTTGCACTCTCAAATTCTATTATTGATTAGGTGCATGTGAATTTAATAGATATTTATGATTACAACCTTTTTGCAATGATTTCAAGTCATATCCCCTCCCCCATTTTAATGGTGACGGCCTCCCACGACCATCACAGGAGTGTCATTACTTTGCTAATTAATCATCGAATCATGAATGACAATAATTTACCTTTTTTATGACATACCTGAGGTGACGTGGAGGAAGACTTGAATTGAGGGTGTCCTGCTTGCAGCGCTTCATGTTATTGTGTTTAGCCGCTATAGTTATTTCTTTTTATGGAATGAATTACAATGAATAGTATTTGTGGTTGTCGGTTGTTACATGTGTGAAAACCAAGACAACTCTAAAATTATTCTAAAAAAACATAATAATCAGAAGAAATGGGTATAGAAAAGGAAATTACATGAATACCATCATCCTATGACATAGATTAAAAGTGGAAGATGATATTACATGAAGAAAAACATGGGTCTAATAGCTGCCACAAGAGTGGTTTTTAATTGTTACTGGCTATCTAACTATGCCCCAGAAAGGGGTTTTCACAGTTAGATTTATTTTTGTTTTTATTTTATTTTGTTATTTTATTTTTATTTTATTTTTTATTTTTTATTTATTTTTTATTTTTTTAAACAGGTGTAATAGTTGCCATAAAGGTGGTTTTCAATTTATGCACTTATTGGAATTTCAACTTTTAAGGCTACAGAGGAGAATATTTCCCTACTGTCGTAACATGAAGATCAGATTCGGTGATAATGTTGACAAATGATTCCTTCAAAGCAGGTTGATGACATAACCTTAGATGGTGCCTATTAACCAGTAATGACGTCTTAGCACTATCAATGGTGACCAATTGTACAGTCCCATTGTCAAATACTGTATCCACTTCGTAAGGACCTAGACATCTGGTGCAGAGCTTTCTTTTGAAATCTTTGAACCTTGAATCATACAAAAGAGCCCTATCTCCTTTCTGGAAATTTTTCTTCTTAATAAATTCATCATGCCATCTGGCTCTTTGTTGCTGGATGATTTCTATCTAGTGAATAGCAGCCTGACAGCTTGACATTTCTCTTCCAACTCATTAAGTTGGTTCAATATTTGAGTCTCTGTTGTACTCAAATCCAGATCGGCATGCAATGTTGTTCTTAATGTCTTTATTTAAAATTATATGGGGAATAAGGGATTCTTACCATACACCAATTCATATGGTGATAAGCCTTTAGTACTCCTCCATGTTGTCCTGTAAGCCCACAGTACCTCTAGAAGTTTCTCAGCCCAGTTTCTTCGGTGGCTGGCTACTGTCTTTGTCAAGATTCCCTTAATGACTTTATTGGTGCTTTATACTTGACCATTTTCTTGTGGATGATAGGGGGTGGTGATTTTGTGATGGATTCCATACTTTTCAACCAACTTCTTTATCAAATGAGATGTGAACTGAGGACCCCCATCTGTCATTATCTCTCTGGGTATCCCAAAGTGAACAAAAATGTCTTGAAACAGGAAGTCTGAAATAGCTTGCTTTGTTGCTCTAGTTAGTGCCCTTGCTTCGACCCATTTTGTGACATAATCAGTGCAGAGAAATATGTACACTTTTTGCTGTGATGAAGGAGTAATTGGCCCCACAAAGTCTAGGGACCATTTCTTGAATGGTTTTATTACTAGTTGAGGCTGTAACGACATCTCATATAATTTTAGAGGCTGGCCCATCCTTTAGCAACTATCACATCCTTTCACAAACTTCTTGGCATCCTGGAATATAGTTGGCCAATAGTACCCAATTGAGAGTACTTTATGTCCTGTCCTCTTGTCAGTGAATTTTCCTCCACAAGGTTCCTCATGATAAGCCTTTAGGATCTCAAATACCTCATCTTCTCTAACACATCGCCTAATCTAGAAATCTGGCCTGGTGTGATAGAGATTACCTTCTATCCAGGAGTAGGTAGCACTCTTTTGTATAATCCTCCTTCTTTCCTAGGAAGACAATTTGTGTGGGAATTTTCCTGCAGCAACGTAATTGGCTATATCTGCATACCATGGTGAGTGAGTAGAAATGGAAAAAAGATACTCATCTGGAAAAGAATCCTCAGTAGCGGTGCAGTCATCACTTATAGTTAATCTAGAAAGGAAATCAACAACTACATTATATTTTCCAGGTTTATCTACAATAGTAATGTCAAATTTTTGTAACAGCAATAACCATCATGTAACTCTACCATTAGTAATAGGCTTGTTCATTAAAAATCATATTGCAGCATGGTCAGTGTGTACAAATACTTGGTACTCGAAGATGTAGTGCTGAAATTTGTTGATAGCATGCACTACTGCTAGGAATTCTTTCTCAGTAACAGTGTAGTTAAGTGCTGCTGGAGTTAAGTTCTTAGTGATGTAATAAATGGCATAAGGCTTCTTATCCTCCAACTACCCCAAAATAGATGATCCAAGTGGATATCTGTGGCCACCCACCTATTCCATTTGGACCCACACCATCAATTCTTGCAGCTTTTCACATTCAGCACCACTTACTATTTTTAGCAGGTTTTCGAGTCCTGCACTCCCGGAGTTGTTTTGGGGTATTAAGGATCCAGGTGGATATTGGTGGCCACCCACCTATTCCATTTGAACCCCTACCATCATTTCATTCAGTTTTTAAGTTGCAGCACAACTTACTATTTTTAGCAATCTTTCGGGTCCTGAACTTCTGAAGCCGTTTTGAGGACCTAAATGACGTTTTTTGGGAAAACCCGGAGCAACATGGGTCCATAAACCAATGTTCCTCACATCAAAATTTTTACTCCTCGGAAAGATATTTCTAACGAGCTATTAAGCGTGTCAAACAGAAATCGGATGCTAAAGTTACGTCCTCGGGTAGTTGAACCACCAATTTACCCAAATGGGGCCCATAGTTTTGGCGCTTCATCTCTTACAGTTAGATTTTTGAACATTTAGAGTTCTCCGTTGTTTCTCAATAATAATTAGGCCCTCAAGACTCATTGTAACATAGTTCATAGGTCTGTAGCCACCACATCTCTTCTCAGAGATTCGCTACCAGCACCCTAGCTATTTTATTTCTATTATTTCTGTAAGCATATTTCTGTTATTTGATATTAATGATATGACTCATTATTTCCATTGCATCTCTATGTTTATGGTTATTTCTATATTCTGTTGTGTTCCTGCATAAATCCAGATCAGTGGTATCAGAGCGGGCTACTCTTTCTTTGTTTTTCTTTGCATGTCCCCAACGCGGTTAGGGAATAAGGAGTTAGGGCTCGATTTGGTTGAACCCTTGCAAGATCAGGCTCACGAACCCTGATGACCTCCCATGGTGGAAGAAAATAAATATGAGGGAGCAGGAGATCCTATCAAAATATTTCTTGAGGAGGCCCTTGAGAAACAAAGGAACGCAATGATGGATAAATTTTCTCAGATCCTTCAACGACCACCCACCTACGATGCATCTGCATCCAACAGCCACTCTGGAGGTGCCACTCCCTTCAAGGTACAGGTAAACTTTGATATTCCTGTATTAGAAGGCCAAATAGATGCATACACCATAGATAGATGGTTGAATTTGTTGGAAGGGTATTTCTCGGTCCATGATTTCTTTGATCGAGAAAAGATTATTTTTTCACTCCTCAAAGCCGCCCCCCATGTCAAAGACTAGTGGGAAACCTACTGTGAGCAAGAGGACGAAGGGGAACCCTCTCTGTTCTTGGCCACACCCACTTGGAATTCGTTCTGAGATGGAATCAAGGAACAATATTACCCTTTGGGGAGCTATGAGGACAAATACATCCAATGGACCACACTGCGGCAACAAAGGGATCAAGATGTGCATGAAATGAAGAATCTATTCCATACCCTACACACAATTTTGGTATTAAATTTTTGGAGAGACATTTGGTGCTCAAGTAGCGTGGCTGTCTACACAAACACATTCAAGAGGAAATGGAGTTCCTCGACATTACATCACTAGGCATGACATATCACTATGCCGCCAAGATCGAGCAGAAATTTAAGCAGAAGAAGCGAGACTTTGGATATGTGAATCTCAAAGGTGCCCCCGAACCGAAGAAAAAGGGGAAAGGCCAAATAAGTGCAACTCAGAACAACACCAAAAATCAAAATAAGGACACAAGGAAGTGGTGTGAATTTCATAACAGCCTCACTCATAACACAAATGAGTTTCGGGCCAAACAGTCATTGGTGGCCGAACTAAAGGCACCCGAATCAGATGCATTTTCTAATCCTGAGTCAGAACCAGACAAAGGAAATGACAAAGGCAAGAAGATCATTGATGCGGATCCCAGTGCCATTTTTTTCACCACCAAGATCCAAAGGGAGGACCCAGAGGATCCAGAGGAGGGGGAGCTCCTCTTCCATTCACAAATGTGGGTGAAGGGTTCTCCACTGTAATCTCTTGTCGATAGCGAAAGCCAAAATAACCTCATTTCAGTAGAGTTCGTGAAGTAGCTTGGCCTACCGACCATAGCACACCCGCAGCCATACACCATCAGGTGGCTTCACCCAGGGAGAGATATCTGCATCCGCCAACAATGCCACCTTCCGTACAACATCAAGCCATTCACGGATGAGGTATTATGTGATGTTTCTCCTCTTGATGTAGTTGATGTATTATTGGGCCAACCATACTTGTGGAGGTGACATGCTGTGTATGAGTCTAGGCTTCATGCTATTATTATTACTTTGGGAAATAACTTGTATAGGATACCAGAGGTAGTACTGCCTCCGGTCATCTCTTTGACTACTGCAAAACAACGTAGTAAGATTTTTTCCCAAACTAGGAAATTAATTTTCCTTACAACTCACTCACAGGAAAAGAATAATATTATGGCCACAACCTCGAAACAGGGCTCCCCTACACGGCTGCAGCAGATGGAAAAATTCATGGAGGAATACGAGGACATTTTCTCCTCACTCACAGAGGTTCCTCCACACTGTCAGGACAAGTACTCCATTGATCTGACCCCCAATGCACCGCCACATGATTTTACCATACCTCCTACAAATACACATACAGAATCCACACATGTATTGGCTAACGCCGATAAAGAAACCAAATTTACTAAACGTATCCAACATGTCCGCTCACAGGTCCATGACATCTTCAACAGAACTTGCTTCATCTCAGGGAGGATCTCAACGCAATGGGGACTATTGCTTCCTAAGGATGGAGGAATGATCCAAGTGGATATTGGTGGCCACCCACCTATTCCATTTGGATGCACACCATCAATTCTTGTAGCTTTTCACATTCAGCACCACTTACTATTTTTAGAAGGTTTTCGGGTCCTGCACTCCCGGAGCCATTTTGGGGTCTTAAGGATCTAGGTGGATATTGGTGGCCACCCACCTATTCCATTTGAACCCCCACCATTATTTTTTTCAGTTTTTAAGTTGTAGCACAACTTACTATTTTTAGCAGTTTTTCGGGTCTTGAACTTCCTGAGCCGTTTTAAGGCCCTAAACAACATTTTTTGGGAAAAATAGGAGCAACATGGGTCCATGGATCAATTTTGCTCACATAAAAATTTTTACTCCTCAGACAGATCTTTCTATTGAGTTATTGAGCGCATCAAACAGAGATTGGATGCCAAAGTTACGTCCCCCGGTAGTTGAACCACCAATTTACCCAAACGGGGCCCATAGTTTTGGCGCTTCATCTCCTAGGGTTATATTTTTGAATGTTTAGAGTTCTCTATTGTTTCTCAATAATAAATAGGCCCTCAAGCCTCATTTTAACATAGTTTAGAGCTCTGTAGCCACCACATCTCTTCTCAGATATTCGCTACCAGCACCCTAGCTATTTTATTTCCATTATGTATGTAAGCATATTTCTGTTATTTGATATTAAAGAAATGACGCATTATTTCCACTGCATCTCTATGTTTATGGTTATTTCTGTATTATGTTGCGTTCCTGCATAAATCCAGATCAGTATCACCCACAGCCATGTTAGATGTGTCTATAGCAATATGAAACGAGAATTCCCAGTTTGGTCCTCGTAAAACAGGTTTTTTTGCTACAAAGTTCTTCAACTTTAAAAAGGTCTGCTCATACTTTTCTGTCCGCACAAATTCTGCATCTTTCATCAGTAATGAAAATAAAGGAGATGCAATATTTGAAAACTTCTCTATAAACCTCCTATAGCATCTTGCATGTCCCAAAAAACTACGTACCTCTTTCGGAATCTTAGGGTTCAAGATTTTCGAGATTACCTCAATTTTTGCAAGATATACCTTGATTCCATCTGCTAAAATGAAATGTCCCGGTGTAATTCCCTCTGTCATCATCATGTGGCATTTTTCTGTGATTAGAGCAACACTAGTTTTTTCACAATGTTCCAGCACTTTCTCCAAGTTAGCTAATGTTGTTTCAAAGGCATCCTCGTATGGTGTAAAATAATCCATAAATATTTCAAGAAAATCATTCAAAAGATCAGAAAAAATACCTAATATTTCCCTTTGAAAGGTTTTTGGTGCATTGCAAAGACCAAAGGGAAGGACCCTGTATGCAAAAGTACCCCATGGACAAGTAAAGGTTGTCTTGTCTTAATCTTCTAGAGCAATATGTATTTGATTATAGCCACTAAACCCATCTAGAAATGAAATTTTTTTTGTTTTCCAGAAAGAGTGTCCAAGACCTGATCAATAAATGGTAAGGAAAAATGATATTTTGAGTGGCCTTGTTAAGTTCTCTATAGTCTACACAGACCCTCCATTTTCCATTCTTCTTCGGAACTATGACAAGCGGAGACACCCACTAACTGTCAGAAATAGGGTAGATGAAATTAGCATTAAGGATTTTCTGCAATTCTTCTTTTACTATCTCCTTAAGTGCGGGGTTCATTCAGTGCTGAGGTTGTCTAACAAGTTTGTAATCTTCTTTAAGGTAAATGTGGTGAGTGCATAGGGTAGGATGGATTCCTTTCATATTGGTATAGTCCCATGCAAATTAATTTTTGTATTTATGTAACTGTTGTATCAGAAATTTGTTTTGTTCAGCAGTTAGGTTAGGATTGA
Organism: Pinus albicaulis; assembly: GCA_034641835.2. NCBI lineage: Eukaryota > Viridiplantae > Streptophyta > Pinopsida > Pinales > Pinaceae > Pinus > Pinus albicaulis. Next base: position 662,005,878 of record CM076574.1, on the reverse strand, counting down.
TTTTTAAACATTTTCCAAGTTCGATTTCAACGGGACTCCTGATACTAAGTGGATTGGTTTTCAAATGTTCAATATTTACATCATCTTCCTCATATTATTCTCCCAAATCTCTAATGGAGGCAACAGGAAGTGGATTGCTGATAATACCATTAATAATATCATCTTCTGTTTCATCCTTAAATTATTGTGCTTTTCCAAGCATGAGAAGAGGTAGGGAAAGATTAGATTTAGGTGCAAATTCATCCCACCAGGGACTATTCAAATCCATATGAGGTTTTGCTGGGGGATAAAGATTCAGGTTTTGAGTGGCCTGTCCATCTGAGATCACCATAGATCTGGACCTACATCTGATATATGCATCTGCAGTGGCTAGCCACAGTCTTCCCAAGATTAAAGGATGACCCCCCAGATTGGATTTGGTTTGTAAAATAAGAAATTTAGCCAGATAGTTCCAAGAGGCCACAGTGATAACCACATCTTCAATCATTCCTTCGGGCTTAACATGGGACCTGTCTACTATTTCAAGCATTGTAGGTGTAGTTCTAAGTCCATGAAGTCCTAGAGAGATGAAGAGGTCTTTAGTCATAATGTTAATAACTACCCCTAGATCAATCAAGCTATTAGCTCTAGGATGATTGTCAATATGGACAATTACTCTGGGGTTCCTTGGGTCATTATATTTGGTCAACAAAGGTTTATAAATCATAAGATTAGACAGCTTTCCCATGACATGGATAGTAGCAGGGTCTTTAGGTTTCCCCCCAGGTCTTTTGGCACATAGATCCCTCACTGTTTTAGCATAGATAGGAACTTCTTTAAGAGCTTGTAACAGTGGAATCCATACATATAAATTTTGTAGCTCCTTAAGGAATTTAGATTCAGGTTGTGAGACTAGCCCAGTTTCAGTTAATCGTTGTTGGTATGGGGGATTCTCAATGCCAACAGCTGAGTCAGCTACCACAAATGTACCATCCTTACTCGAATTGGATGTTGTAGGAACAATATACCTTCCCGAGTCGGCTATTATAGATGTAACAGCGGGTGTTGTATCAGCTATTACATGTGTAACAACTATCTCAGAATCGTCCATATCCTTCTTGGGTGATTCACTTTCTTCGATAATAATGAGAGTTTGTTAAAATATGATTACCTTTCCAAACCGAAGATAAACCTCATTAAGTCCAATAGGAGTAATAAGATATGTCTAGAGGGTAACCGGAGCATCCATGCTCTGGGTTGCCTTGTTATTTGGATTGGGGTTAGGTTGTATAGGTAATTGGGGTTAGACAAAAGGTGTAGGATTTTAAATAGAAGGCAGTTGTAACTGATGTTTTTGCATTGGTATTGGAGGGGATACTAGACCTTATCCATTGCCTCTCCAGTTCTGACCCCAAGGATTGGGTTGTGATGGAGGATATTTCATTGGTGGAGGAGATGATCACTGGTTCCATGGTGAAGGAAATTACGTTAAGAAAGGAGTATTATATTGCCTTGGGTATTGTTGACTATTATAAATATTATTCCAAGGATAAAAAGAAGAAAAATCTAAAGGCATACCTGTAGGTCATGACTGCCATGGTCTCTTTGATCCGATAAAATAAGAATATTGAACATCATCACTTGATTCTTGGAGTACCGGCTTAAGTCTGGGCAACTTAGGACACTGATTTGTAGAGTGCGCAAACTCACAGATGTTGCACAGGCTGACAGTATTCAGTCTGCATTCTCTTTTCAAATGTTTCTTTTTGCATTGGGGACAAAATATTGCTAAGGCCGCTTCAGCTTCTTCGTGTGACTTATTGACTTGTACCGTAGTGATCTGGGCAAGAGAGTGCTAAGGAGATCGGTTTTAAAATCCTCGAATAAGTTCTTGATCTCTACTTTGGTTACTCATCCACTTGTGGACTTTTGTATCCGAAGTGACGGGTCCTGAACTGAAACTTTCCCCTTGACCAATCCTCTTGAGCTACGTAGGTAAAGTTTAATGATATCATCAAACATTTCTTGCGACATGTCTCCTTTTCCTATTATGTTCAGATGTTACAGAAAATCATCTCTTAAACCTCGTAAGAATATCAGCTTTAAAATATCTAGATCTAAGTTACTGAACTTAGACCTATGTAAATTTTAGTGGAATCACTCTAGATAATCTTCTATGCTTTCCTCCTCCTTTTGCGAAATTCTGAAAATTTCATCCTTCAAGTCCCTGATTCGACATTAGTCCTGATACTTAAAGAGGAAGTCTTCTCTCATATCATTCCATGTTTAAATTGTGCCAGCACCCAATCTCATGAACCATGTCAATGTTTCTCCTTTTAGAGTAGCAAGGAATATTTTCAGCTTCTGGGCATCTGAAATATAGTCATAACCTCTACACAACACATCGAAGTCGAACAGAAAGGTATCAGGATCCTCAACAGCCATCCCTTGAAAGGATGGTAGGGATAATAAAAGGATTTTCTTCATAGAATCCTCGTCCCGTGTTACTACTATTGGGAATTCAAAATTAACATAGCTATCTATTTTAACATTCTCATACCCTATGGTTGATTTTTCCTGATAGGATGAACTAGCCTCGGAGTGCATTGGAGATGAACAAATATAAGGATCAGGCTGCTCTAGAATCAAATTTTTAATAGCACTACCAGCGTCCAATTGGTGATCAACTGACTACTATTCCTTGGGTTCCTATTGATCCCCACTAGTCTCTCTGTGTCCTTCAATTCTTAGATCCTGATCAATAATTCTCCATTGTTGTTTTGAATTTGGAGATTTGATATCAGGAGTGGATATGTTGTTCGAAGGATGGTGAGGTCCAGCCACTAAAGACACTGATGGTCTAGGCCTTGATATGGTATCTACTTTCTGTGGTCATGTCTTCCTATTATCTCTGTATGACGTGGACTATTCCTTTTCTTCCCTCCAAATCAGATCTCCAAAGAATGTTTTCCTTCCCAAATCTGTGCTCTTATTTTCCTTCTTACGACTCGTCTTTACTGTAGTTAGTAGAGTGGGAGGGGTGGGGGTGTTTTTAGATGTTTATGTTGTCCTACCAGCACACATGGGCCCTATGCGTGTCAATTTATCCTATAAGTGGTTCAGTTTCTATAGTAGTGAGCCTTCTCAACCTTGTTAGAGCAATGTGCAGGTTCTTACCTCTCGTCTTACCGCCCAACGACTATATAGCTGAAGGAACCCTAAAAAAACCACCCAAAATTCAATTCCTAAGTGTCCCAGCTAGACATTGGTAAGCCTTCTCAATAGTGTTAGAGCGCTGCGCAGGTTCTTACCTCTCATCTTATTTACCAAAAATTGTGTTGTTGGAGACACTATATGAAAACACATGGAAATTGCACTTATTAGAAACAAATATGATTGATTGGATCGCCATTTCCATCCCCGGTAATGGCGCCAAAATGTTGGAATATATAAATCACTTATTAAATTACTGAACAACACACATTTAACTATCAATCCAGGGACGTCTGTTTATTCCAATGATAGTTGCACTGTCTATGCTGATACACCAACTAGAAGTAATTTCAAAGAAAACAAATTTTTGTTGAAGTAAATGCTATAAATAAATCACTCATGCTAGAAATAAAATAATCTACAAGATTGAATTCACACTTCAATTGATCTGTCTAGCTCACCACACAATAAGTACCTAGCTGGTATCTCTATTATCAAATGTGTAACAGCATATAAAGTACTGAAATCAAAGAATATATATTCTCAGTTGAACAACATCAACAACACTCTAATGATACATAAACTGAAATAAAATTACATACACAAAACTACTTTAATCACTGTAGTCCCTGCTAAGAAGGAGGGCCCTTCCTCCCTAGTAGGGTGCAGGTAGAGAAGGAAATTTAACAGAAAATAAATAGAATCACACATGTAACAATAATAACAGGATAATTTGTATTAATATGAACACAATTACAGAGCCAAAACAACGTCGTTCTCCCCTAACCTCTCGACCTCTAGGGCCGAGAGCTATATAGTGGTTACATCAAAAAGTCCAGGGATAGATCAATCATGAGAATCTTACGATTCTCATGGTGATCAAAATAGAACTCATATAGTTATAACCACTTCCTAATAAAGTTATGACTAGAAAATAAAATATTACAATCAGAATTGTCCTTAGGCTATTATCCCAAAAATACAACACTAACAAATCCTAGAGCTATCATAATGGAAACACAGTTGTAGTGCAACCGCCAGAGGACATATCAGCAACAATATTGACGAGATCATTCAAAGTTACAATTGTATTAGTAGTTCACCAATGAGTCTGTAACAACATAGTGTAACAACAGTTTGTCAGCAGGTCTGTAACAACAAGGTGTAACAACATCGCTTTGCTGTAACAACACTATCCAAACTGCTCCTGTGAACTCCGTGTCTAGGATCTTTGGTGCTACAAATAACATCTTAAACTACAACACAAAGACCATCAACCTTCTCCAAACATTAACCGTCAATTAGTCATAAAAAGGTATAATAGATTATAATAATTGGTTAATTGGAAAAGTAACGAAAGCAAGGTGAAACATCACAAATTAGGGTAAAAAGGTAGGAAAAAGGGGTAAAGATACTCCCATTGGTTATGGTTATGAGGAAAAATAAGGAAGATAAGTGTAGGAAAAATGTACAAAACCAGCATCCAACAGTGTTTAGGAGTGATGTCTTTTATTTTTATTTTCCTTTCACTGTGAAATAATTGGGCATTTAAAATGAGAGGTAAGAGGCTATGTACTAGCAAGAAAAACACTTGATCTCCATCCCGCTTCTCATCAATTTTGCAGAGGTTAAGAGGATAAGTGTTTTTTATTTTTTATGAATAGGAAGAAAAAGATAGAATTAGATCAAAATCCCCCACTTAAATCCACAAAACCCAAGGGATCGGTGGTCCTTGGCAGAACAACATATATAGACAAAATCATTAAGAAGGATAAATCCCAGGCATCCGTAGGACCCAGAACCATTCCTACACAGAGTCCTACTATAGTCCCTCAGGCAGTAGCCCCACCATCTGCAACCCATGCCAAGATTAACAGTGAAACAAAAGGTTCTGAATGAAGCCTTCAAACTATAGAACACTTAAGTCTCGACCCTTCAAGAGAGGTAAATTCTTTCAATTTGTAGGAGGGAAAGGGTGAAACTAGTAGTGAAGTATAGGTAAAAAATCCAAAGCTTGGATCTCCTGAGATAGTAGTTGACATAGAGACACCGAGTATCCCAAATTGAGGAAGTGCTACAAGGCCTCCTCTAAATCCACTCCCTAATTCCACTCAAATTATCCTCCCAAATCAAGAAGTCCCTGAAGATTATTGACACATCTTTGATTAGATGGCACACAACCAAAACCAGAGACAGACATCAACATTGGAGTATCCCATTGTTGATCCAGCCGCAAATGCCCCTATGAAAGCTATTCCATTACAAAACATCCCCGCCTTTCATGGGTTGACCTCGGAAGATCTGGATGCATTTTTATTTGAATTTTATGTCTTATGTAGTGGATATGACTACACCACTAACCCTCAGAAACTGAAACTATTTCCCTCTACTTTTAAGGGGACAACATTACGTTGGTTTATGGGGCTCGATGGAGGAACCATTAATAGTTGGGATTAGATGAAAATATCTTTTCTTAACAAATATCAAGGCTACTGCCGGACTCGAGAAATAAAATATGAAATCCTCAATATGTCCACAAATGACAATGAAACATTAGAAGATTAAGTTGAAATATTTCAATATAATATGCAAAGATCTCCATATACTACACTATCTAAAGATATTTTGAAAGAAACAATGATTAAAGGAATGAAATAAGAATGGGTCAAAACACTCAATATAATGGGAAAATGGGACATCTATCAACAAGAATATGATGACATTATTGCATTGTGCATCAGGTGCTCTCGAGGTAGTATGCAAAGTAGGCCAACCGGACGGGATTCAGTTAAAAGGAATTATAAATAGTCAGGTGGAAACGTGACCAGAGAAAAATTTGGTAATATTTTAGAAGATTTTAAAACCGATATCTTAGGCACCCTCACAACACAGCTAGATTTCCTACAAGCTAAGAAGAAACAAGCTTTAACAGAACAGAACTTGGATGTTTTTTTCCCATGTTGTCGGAAGAAGCATAGCCAGTGAGATTGTCCATTAGACATGGTCCAAACATGTGATGTCTGTACCAATTACCAAGCTACTGACCATTTCCCTTCACTCCCAGGGTTGAAAGTGGTTTTTAAAGATGCAAAAGAAGAAAGAGAACTAGTGTATCTAATGAATCAACGTCAACAGTGGCAAGCATGACCAGGTATGCCACAAGACTTGTCTCAGTTATTTTCTCCTCCATAATTTAATCAACAGAACCCTGGAACAACATGGCAGGGCCAATCACCTTTTTATGTCTGGCCATCCCAATCATTTTCCATGCCTCCTTGGTGAACACAATCCCCTTCAGGTAATAGTTGGTCCAGTTTTCCTTTGCCCCCCCCCCCTTACTGGAAAAAAAATCCATATCAGTCGTAGTGGCCTGCCTCCACTTCATAGAATACAAATTGGTCTCAAAACAGGCATTGACCCCTAGGAATGGCCAATTTACCTATGGGAATAGGGGCTCAAAATCAACCCACATTACGAGCTCCATACCTAGTCTAGCACAATCCTCGTCCTATGATGCGTCCTCAAATGCAACCTCAACCCAATCCTAATCCCAATAACAGTCTGGTTCAGCTAATCCAGATTGTTGATAACCCAAACCCCGAAACTGAACAGACGTAATGAAATTAATTTATGCTGAGATTAGGGCATGTTATTTCACCTGAAGAAGATATGGCCTTGCCACAACTTGAGTTTGAAATTCCAATAGTACCTAAACAATCAACTATGAAAAAAATAGAGATAGAGTAGGGGAGGGACACAGTTGACCAAAATGACCTTGAAAACCCTATTATTTCCTCTCCTCCATTCCCTGAGAGATTAACACTACCTAAACCAATAGTCTCTTCAGATTTTGATTTCCTAGGGGAATTAAAAAATATTTGCATTAAAATTCCTCTCCTACAGGCTATACAAGACATTCCTATCTATGCCAAAATAATTAAAGAACTGTGCGGAAAAAAACAGGTGAGGAAAGTAAAGACTGTACCAATTGTTCATGTAGTGGGAGAACTATCAGACTTACTCTTGGGTAAAGAAACACTGATAAAATACGAGGATTCGAGAAACCCCATATTCACAGTAAAGATCTCTGGCCACTCCTTTTCAAACACATTAGTTGATTTTGGGGCGGCCATTAACATCTTAACTACAAAAACCTATGAGAATTTAGGTATAATAGGCTTGGAACCCACATCTACCTTGTTGGACTTGTTGACAGATCTGTTATCAAACTAAAAGGTATATTACATGACATCCTGGTTTCTGTGGACTCATGGGAGTACCCAACAGACTTTTTAGTTATTAACCCAAAAATTAGGTTAGATGGACATCCCCTGATATTGGGATGACCTTGGTTATCGACGGCTGATGATTACATAGGTTGTCGAATAGGAAACATGACCATTTCTAGAGGAGATGCCATAAATAATATTTCCATATACCCCCCTACCAAACCAAGTCTTCCCACTGTAAATATTCGCATACAATCACATACGTATTGGGAAAAAAGCATTCGTTCACCACTGAAAATAGTTGAAGCACTTGAATTCAAAGATCAAACTGAAGAAGATGTAATCAATAACTTCATGAACCAACCGTCTACTTCAGAAAAATTAAAGTGCCAAATGTTAAAATAAGTTCATGATAACAAAGTGTTGAGTCTCAAAAGTGTTCTCCATATTCATACATATTTCCATTATGTCATAACCATTTAGCTCTTATTTCATAACCATTTGACCTAAAACCCTACATCGAGTAACCATTTTCATAAATATATGGGTTAGGATCCTTGTTTTCCAAAGTTATTTATTTTATGTATTTTAAGTGAATTTATGATTAGAAACTAGAAAATTAACATAGTTTCATATATCTATATATGTGTTATGAGTTTTGTGACATGTGTAGGTCAAAAGGAGACTTCTAGAAGACCCTTATGTGGCACTCTAAGGCCAAATTCAAATTTGGTTGGAGAAGATTATGGGATCAAGAGGATATGTGTCTCACTTCCTTGTTGTATTGAAACTCTAAGAGGATATGTGTCTCATTCCTCAAGTTGTGTTGAAACTCTAGAAAGACATGTGTCTCATCATTTCCTATTTTGATTGTAACTCTAGAGTTGGAGGGAGAGAATCATGGACTCCCATTAATGAGATGACTCCTCATATTTTGTATAAATAGGAGAAGCTTTCTCCTATCATAAGTAATGAAGAAGTAATGAGAAAGTAATGAGGAAGTAGATTTGTAACAAAGTTCAAGATGGAATGGGATGTAGATTTATGAGTTTTTGAATAAAGAAGCTTAGTTCTTTGATTCTATTGTGATCTTATCTTTAAGGAGCTGAAGGACTTCACCAAATTGGTAGCAGAGGGCCTCTGCTATCCAAGGAGGCTTTTACATGTTTTCTAGATAAGTTGCTTTCAATTCTGTTTTGTCATATTTCCTTACTTAGATTGCTTTCTGAAATCATAGCTTTTAGCATAATTTTTCATGGCAGCCCGGGCATTTGCACATCTTTTATGACTAATGACATGGAATCAATATTGTACTTCTGCTGATTTATTTTTCTTAGTTTTTGTTTAATTCCAGCACTGTTTTGTTTATTTCAATCTTGCACATTTGCTTCAGTAGTTAGATTTAGATATATTAAATTGCTCATGTCATTTTCAGTTACCTCCGAAAGCCACAGCTGGACTGATGGTGAGGGATTGTATTATGAAATGTGTAGTTTGATATTAGTTTCCTTTTTGCAAGTTAGATATATTAAATTGCTCATAACATCTTGAGTTGCCTCCGAAAGCCACAGCTGGACTGATGGTGAGGGATTGAATTATGGATGTGTAGTTTGATATTAGTTTCCTTTCTGCAAGTTAGAAATATTAAATTGTGCATGACATCTTCAGTTACCTCCGAAAGCCACAGCTAGATTGATGGTGAGGGATTGAATTATGAATGTGTGGGTTGATATTAGTTTACTTTCTGCAAGTTAGATATAAGTTACTCAAGTTGTTTATGGTTACTTCCGAAAATCATAGCTGGACTAATGATGAGGGATCAGAAGACAAGTTGATGTAATTTGATTTAGATTTACTTTATTGCAACTTTTGGATTTCTTTCGGCATAGTTTCTTTTGTGTTTAGACAGCAGCAAGAATAGTTTGGTTTCATGCTCACTAGTTCACTGTTTTGATTTATTAGATTAGCAGCACCTTTTTCATTTTAGTAGCACATTTTCATTTCCTTTCAAGTTTTGTCATTGTATGTTTCAAATTCCTTTTTCAGTTCCAAGTTGGTAAATCATTATAAAGGACATCATTGCCTTGAATATCCATAACCATACTTGTCTTTTAGAATTTCATAAAAATCCAAAAACGACAAAAAGTAAGAGATAGGTTATCTTGCACATATAGTGCGCCACACTTCGTCAACTTACGAATCCCTGGTTGATAATTTATGTTAGCAATTTAGGACACACTAAATTGACCAAACATTTTGGCGCCGTTGCCGGGGAAGTGTAACTAGGTAGCCTTATTTCTTACATCTAAAAAAAAATTAATAATTCTTGAGTATGCTCTCCTCCTGCACTTTGTGTGATCTGGAGGATCAGAAAAATGATTGTTATGTAAAAAAAAAAAAATTATTAATAATTCTTAAGTATGCTCTCTTCCTGCACTTTGTGTGATCTGGAGGATCAGAAAAAGAATTGTTATGTGAAAAAAAAAGAAAAAAAAGAAGGGGACAAAATAAAACTTTATCATTTCAATTGATTCAACAATTTAAAAAAAAAAAAAATTGTTTTCATGAAAAACTTTGATTTCAATAAATTGTTTTGTTTAATGAATATATATGTGTATTTTTAAATTTTTTTGAAAATATAACATACATAATTTTATTAACAAATCAATTAAATTAAAAAAAAAAAAAAAAATCATGGAAATAAGACCCACGCATATGCATGAGGCCATTCTTTGGCTTGGCTTTACACATATATGCAGACCTTCAATCCACAAAAAGACCCATGCACTGCAATTAAAAAAAAAAGAAAGATCTTTCTCTTTTTCATATTCGTTTTTCTTCAAACAACAGTTATTAGAAATCATTTTAAAAAAATTTGCACACAATGAATGTATATCACATGAAGAAACTGTTGATGAGGAAAAGATTGCAAATTGTTGATGAGAAGAAGATTGCAATTTGCTGATGAAGAGAAGATTACAAATTCAATTGTAGGGACATACAATAGAAGTGTATCATATGAAGAAATTGCTGATGAAGAGAAGATTTCAGACTGTTGATGAAGAGAAGATTGTAGATTCCATTGCAAGTAATTGGAATGAGGAAGATCAATCTGAACTTCTCTGTGAGATACAAGCCATTACACTTCAAAACCTGCAAAATAAAAACAAATCAAACCACAAGTAATTGCGAGAAAACGAAATGCGTCATTGTCAAAAACACCCGATTTTAAAACGAATTTTCTGAGCAAACCAGGACGAATTAGAAAAAATAAAACATGGGTTTTTTCGGGAACGGGGTGAATTAGGTAATCCTATAAGAACTTTCTGAAATTCGCAGCCATTTGGGAGAAATTCAGGGTTCTTCAGAGCACTAATTTGCAGTGTGCGTGAGAGAAAAATGTTTTTTTTTATTATGAAAACAGTCACGGTTTTGAGAAATAATCAAGGAACTAATCTCCTTACTTGAGGGAAAATGTGGCAGAATTCATGTGTGGTGGCATATGATGAATGACAAATGGATTATTTGAGGCAAACACATTATCACATGTGCATCAAATGCAAGTTGTATAAATTGAAAAGGACTCTGCCTTCATCTCCTTCATAGTTAGGAATTTGACTTTAGAAATTTCAAGCTTTTTATTTTTATTTTGCATGAAAGAGGCATTGGTATGACTTTGTTTCAAAAATATTCATAAGAACAATTATTTCATCCATGCTTTATCTCATTTAAAAAATAAAAATAAAAATAAATTCAAAAAAATTCAAAAAATTCAAAAATTCAAAAAAAAAATTTCAAAAAAAAAAAAAAGAAAAAAAAAGAAAAAAGAAAAAACTTTGAATCAATGAAATGAATAAGTTATTTGCTCACTTTTCTGAAGGTATTGAGTAATTTTGGACTGATGATGAAAGATGAATGGCTAACTTTTTATTCAAGATTTTTAGCAGCTAAAAAAACCTCATTGTTCAAATCAGCCTAACTTTCTCATACAAAATCAGATTTTGATGATTTAAGTATCATTGGAAAGGTCTCAACAAGATCTACACAATGAGAAATCCATCATTAGAGTTTGAAATGGCAAATAATGAAATAAATTGCTGAAAAGAAACTACATTCAACTTGAGGCACTAATTCCAAAACATGTATAAATTCTTTTGATTTTTCCTTTGAGAACTTGTTTCATTAATACAAATTCTTAGTTTTGTGTGTAAATGTCATAACTAGAGAGATTGATCACCTCTCTCCCTTTGATAATCTTACATTCCATTGCAGAAGAAGTATTAGTTTTTTGTAGGTTCCAGGAGGAAGGACAAATGACTACAAGAGAATGGTGTCTCTCTAAGAGACCAATTTGTTTCATAAGAGGATGATCGGCAACAAAGAGGAAATATGCTGATGTAAAATCAGATCCAAACACTTGAAAAACTTTCAGATACTATTGTCTCCATCACATCCATACTTCATAATAAACCATTCACCTCATTTCACTTCATATTTTCCATTTACATTCACATCCACTTTCCATTTCTTTTTGTCCATTCATAACCACAAATAAAAGCAAGAGGCTCATTCACATGCTTATTGCCCATTGCCATTTCTCATTCACATGCTTATTTCCCATTTTCCATTTCTACTCTCCATTGCCATCTTCCATTTTCATTTTCCATTTCTTGTCATTTTCATTCCACAAATAAGCCCTGCTTCAATGCAAATTATTGAGTCCATAGTCCTTTGAGTCGAAGTTCTTTGTAAAATACCTTGAAGCTTGCATGCCTTAATGGCAAGTTCTCATGCTGATAAACAATGGGAATACACTAATGTCCTTTGTTCGTCAGATCTTCTAGGTGACTCGACATCAGCAAAATCATTCGTACCTAGCAAGATGTGTTTGGGCATCTTGACTCTCATTGTCATCAATGGTGAGAGTTCTCATGTTGACTAGTGGCATCCATTAATGGCCACTAAGTCAACAATTTTCTACTATGTTCGACATCAGAACATCTTTTCACATAGTAGGAATTATGCCAATGAGTTTTGAAGACATGAAGACTATTATTTTCAGCATTTTGGAGCAGATTCAGCAAGTTTTAGTAGAAGCAATAAAAAGTCATCTCATCTCTTTATCCATGACTCTTCTTGTTCAGCCACTTGAAGAAGAATATGATCAGAATTTTGCAGCCACCACACATACACAACTCATCCACATTTAAGGTAAGTGAAGGTATGTTGTTTTCTAATTTTTAGTCATGTAATTCATTAGAATGCTAAAATTGTAACTTTAGAAAAATTCCTCACTCCCTTTTTCACATTGTCATATCTTTAGTTGGGGGGAAGGGACATCATTTCATATCCACATGTCATACACTATCACACATTTTCATTTCATTTCCATCCACATATACTTCCCAACCAACTATTGTTGCAACATGATTCAAAAGATTATATGCATTGCAAATGATCAATTTATTGATGAAGTAGTTGATTCTAAATGTTTTCATGAACTTTGATGCAACAAAGAAAATAAAGCATTGTTACACAAGAACCAATGCTCAAAAAAAAAAAAAAAGGAGAAAAAAAGGTTGTCACACAAGAACCAACCATTGAAAAAAAATGTGTTGCAATCAAATGTATTATACTTTGCAAAAAAAAAAATAAAAAAATATCAAGAAGCAAAGATTGGAACGAATCTATATGAGTCAAAGATCAACTCATGGACAAATGAATCATTGCAATAGTTGCATGAGGACATGCAACAACTTCAGTTGGGGGGTATGTTGAGTCTCAAAAGTGTTCTCCATATTCATACATATTTCCATTATGTCATAACCATTTAGCTCTTATTTCATAACCATTTGACCGAAAACCCTACATCCAGTAACCATTTTCATAAATATATGGGTTAGGATCCTTGTTTTCCATAGTTATTTATTTTATGTATTTTAAGTGAATTTATGATTAGAAATTAGAAAATTAACATAGTTTCATATATCTATATATGTGTTATGAGTTTTGTGACATGTGTAGGTCAAAAGGAGACTTCTAGAAGACCCTTATGTGGCACTCTAAGGCCAAATTCGAATTTGGTTGGAGAAGATTATGGGATCAAGAGGATATGTGTCTCACTTCCTTGTTGTATTGAAACTCTAAGAGGATATGTGTCTCATTCCTCAAGTTGTGTTGAAACTCTAGAAAGACATGTGTCTCATCATTTCCTATTTTGATTGTAACTCTAGAGATGGAGGGAGAGATTCATGGACTTCCATTAATGAGATGACTCCTCATAGTTTGTATAAATAGGAGAAGCTTTCTCCTATCATAAGTAATGAGGAAGTAATGAGAAGGTAATGAGGAAGTAATGAGAAAGTAATGAGGAAGTAGATTTGTAACAAAGTTCAAGATGGAATGGGATGTAGATTTATGAGTTTTTGAATAAAGAAGCTTAGTTCTTTGATTCTATTGTGATCTTATCTTTAAGGAGCTGAAGGACTTCACCAAATTGGTAGCAGAGGGCCCCTGCTATCCAAGGAGGCTTTTACATGTTTTCTAGATAAGTTGCTTTCAATTTTGTTTTGTCATATTTCCTTACTTAGATTGCTTTATGAAATCATAGCTTTTAGCATAATTTTTCATGGCAGCCCGGGCATTTGCATATCTTTTGACTAATGACATGGAATCAATATTGTTCTGCTGTTAATTTATTTTTTTTCTTAGTTTTTGTTTAATTCCAGTATTTCTTTGTTTATTTCAGTCTTGCACATTTGCTTCAGTAGTTAGATTTAGATATATTAAACTGCTCATAACATCTTCAGTTGCCTCCGAAAGCCACAGCTGGACTGATGGTGAGGGATTGTATTATGAAATGTGTAGTTTGATATTAGTTTCCTTTCTGCAAGTTAGATATATTAAATTGCTCATAACATCTTCGGTTGCCTCCGAAAGCCACAGCTGGACTGATGGTGAGGGATTGAATTATGGATGTGTAGTTTGATATTAGTTTCCTTTCTGCAAGTTAGAAATATTAAATTGTGCATGACATCTTCAGTTACCTCCGAAAGCCACAGCTGGACTGATGGTGAAGGATTGAATTATGAATGTGTGGTTTGATATTAGTTTACTTTCTGCAAGTTAGATATCAGTTACTCAAGTTGTTTATGGTTACTTCCGAAAATCATAGCTGGACTAATGATGAGGGATCGGAAGACAAGTTGATGTAATTTGATTTAGATTTACTTTATTGCAACTTTTGGATTTCTTTCAGCATAGTTTCTTTTGTGTTTAGACAGCAGCAAGAATAGTTTGGTTTCATGCTCACTGGTTCACTGTTTTGATTTATTAGATTAGCAGCACCTTTTTCATTTCAGTAGCACATTTTCATTTCCTTTCAAGTTTTGTCATTGTATGTTTCAAATTCCTTTTTCATTTTCAAGTTGGTAAATCATTATAAAGGACATCATTGCCTTGAATATCCATAACCATACTTGTCTTTTAGAATTTCATAAAAATCCAAAAACGACAAAAAGTAAGAGATAGGTTATCTTGCACATATAGTGCGCCACACTTCGTCCGCTTACGAATCCCTGGTTGATAATTTATGTTAGCAATTTAGGACACACTAAATTGACCAAACACAAAGCACAGGAGGACCCCTTAGCAGACATTTATGACCAGCACATACCAATGATGGTTTTTTGCAATATCATGCCAATTGAAATTAAGTCAGGAAAATTTTTAAATATCATCGGTAGTCTAGATAGTAACCAGCAACAAAATCTCGTTAAAATTTTACAAAAATATAAGGGAGCCTTTTCTTGGGACTACTCAGACATGAAGGGTATAGATCCTCAACTATGCACACATCAAATTTATACTGAAAAGGATGCTCAACCTATTCAGAAACCTCAGCGGAGATTAAACACGCATCTGAAAGACATTATAAAAGATGAATTACAAAATCTTCTAGATGTAAACTTCATTTATCCTATTTAAGACAGTAAATGGGTCTCTCCTCTAGTGGTCACTCCTAAAAAGAATGGTAAGTGGTGAATCTGTGTGGATTACAGAGAATCGAATAAAGAAACATAGAAAGACTACTTCCACCTCCCTTTTATTGATCAGGTCCTTGATACATTGGCATGAAAGTGGTTCTTCTCTTTTCTTAATGGTTTCAGTGTTTATAATCAAATCCAGATAGCCCCTGAAGACCAATATAGAACAACCTTTACCTAACCCTGGGTAAATTTTCCTATAGGGTATTGTCTTTCAGACTATGTAATGCCCCAACAACATTTCAAAGTGCCATACTCAACATTTTTTCTAATTTAATAAATGAAGGGCTTGAGTTTTACATGGATGACTTTACTCCATATGGAGATGGCTTTGATCAGGCACTGCAAACACTAGAAAAAGTATTGGAATGATGTATTTCTACCAGATTTTGTTTGAGCAACGAAAAGTTTCACATGATGATGATCAAAGGAGTGATCTTAGGACACTACATATCTGCAGTTGGAATACAGGTAGATCCAACAAAGGTAGAGGTAATTATTTTATTAGCCACACCTTGTACTCAGATAGAGGTACGTAGTTTCCTTGGATATGCAGGGTACTACCATAGGTTTATAAATAATTTCTCTCAAATTTATGCACCCTTCTATGCATTAACCAGAAATGTTGAATTCCAATGGTCTGACAAATGTGACACTGCTTTTTCATATTTGAAGAAACTGGTCTCGACTGCATCAATCTTATGTGGCCCCAATTGGGAGTTTCCTTTTCACATTTCCTCAGATGCATCCAATACAGTGGTAGGGGTGGTTCTTAGTCAAGAAGAGGACAAGAATCCCTACACTATTTACTATATCAGCAAGTATCTCACTCCTACTGAATTGAGCTATACAATGACCGAAAAGGAATTCTTGGTTGTCATTTATACTATTAATAAATTTAGACATTATATAACTAGCTATCAAGTATTCCTGTATACCAATCACTCTTCCATTAGATACTTAGCTAATAAACATATTACAAATGGAAGAGTGACTCATTGGTTGTTTCTTTTACAATATTTTGATATAACTATCAAGGACCGTCTAAGAAAGTAGAACGTAATTGCATATTTCTTATCTAGAGTTCCAAAGTCAAATGACCCACTAGTGGTGGATGATCAGTTCCCTAATGAGCATTTTTTCGTTGTAACAGTAAAAACACCATGGTACGTAGATGTAGTGAATTATCTGGTAGTAGGAAAGCTACCAAGACACTTTACAACAAAGGAATAGAAGATGATTGTTCAGCGCAGTGCTAGATTGTCTTGGGCTGGTGGATCTCTTTTCCATACAGG
Source organism: Pinus albicaulis (assembly GCA_034641835.2). Lineage (NCBI taxonomy): Eukaryota > Viridiplantae > Streptophyta > Pinopsida > Pinales > Pinaceae > Pinus > Pinus albicaulis. The sequence continues at coordinate 661,989,117 of CM076574.1, read as the reverse complement.
AACTGATATGCATATACATAGATGCATCTAAGAAGACGAGATTTATGAAATCGTAAGGGCCTATCATGATGAACCATGTGGCAGCCATTTTTCAGATCACAAGACGAAGCACAAAGTATTATAAATGGGCTACTATTGGCCTACAATTTTTAAAGATGCCAAGAAATATGTCCAAGCCTATGATAATTTCCAAAGAATGGGCTACCCTATCCAATTTGATGAGATGACATTGTAGCCGCAGTTGGTAGTAGAACCTCTCAAATGGTGGGCACTAGAATTTGTTGGGCCATTCAATCCACCATTGAATCAGAAGACCTACAGACTAGTTTCCACATATTACATGACGAAGTGGGTAGAAATAGTGGCTTTGTCGATAGCTACAAAAGAATTTGTGAAATTTCTTTTTGAGCTATTAGTGTGGTATGGCTTACCTAGGGAAGTGATAACCGATGGAGGGGCACAGTTTGTGGGAAATAAAATCACATCCACTCTAAAGAACCACCCTGTCACCCATAAAGTCACCCCTCCCTACCATCTACAGGCGAACAGGCAAGTTGAAAGCACCAATAAATTCCCTGAGGCAATTATCACTAAAACAGTCTCAACACATTGTTGGGATTGGGCTACTAGACTGCCAAAGGCCTTGTGGGCTTATCACACAACATGGGGAAACGCCACCAGATATTCTCCATACCATCTCATATTTGGAAATTTTTCCTATTGAATTTGAAACAAAGACTCTGAGAATAGCCTAGGAAGTGGAGCTAGATTTGACAAAGGCCCAAGTTAGAAGAATCCAACAAATAAATGAATTTTATGAAGCACGACTACTTGCTCTACAACGCACTACAATTATTCAAAAACAATGAGCTAAGTGTCATGAAAACCTCATAAAAAAAAAAAATACATTCCATAAAGGAGATTGGGAGCTCCTCTATGACTCCAGATTCCAAGACTTCCTGGGTAAGTTACAAACAAGGTGGCTCAGGCCATATGAAATTCAAGAAGGGCAAAACAATGATACCATTACCTTGACCACCATAGATGGATCTGGCTCCACCTTTCAAGTTAATAGACACCGGGTGCACCTCTATCATAAACCACTTACGAAAGAGTCTTTCTTCCAACAGGTGTGTGACAACCCCACCATCTAAATTTTAGCTGCAGGGGATGATGCCCTGACAACTTTAACTTCATAAAAATTTGTTGTTTCCTCTTGTAAATATTGTATATATGTTTCCTACAATTTATATTTCTTCTCACTATTGTACATAATAATTCCATCTCTTTTTCATTATTTTGATGCTCACAGCTGCAGTCTTTTTCTCTTTTCTTTATTTTTTGTGTTCTCCTATTCAATCCATTGAACAACTATTGTTCAATCAAATTGAACAGTTGTCGTTCAGTTCAAATGAACATATGTGTTTTCTAGTGTGCTTATTTCTGTTGTTCAAACCATTCAACAGTTGTCGTTCAATCGAATTGAATAGTTGTTTTTCAATTGAATTCAACAGTTGTCATTCAATTGAAATGAACGACTATTTTTTGTTGCGTGATTTTACATTTTTTGTTCAATCCATTGAATAGTTTCCATTCAATTCGAATGAATGGATGTGTTTTTTAGTGTGTTTATTTTTTCTATTCAAACCATTGAATAGTTGTTGTTCAATTGAATTTAATAGTTGTTGTTCAATTGAATTGAACAACTGTCATTCAATCCAAATGAACGACTATTTTTTTTTTGCGTGATTTTACTTTTTTTTTTCAAATACATTGAACAGTTGCTATTCAATTTCATTGAATATCTATCATGCAATCCAATTGAACAGTTGATTTCTTTTCTAGCATGTTTCTTTTCTTTTCTTTTTCCTTTTTTTTTCGTTTAAAATAGAATTTTTTTTTGTCTTGTGATGATTTCTTTTCGAATATCCACTCTTCCTTTACAAATCCTCACCATAAAAACCATTTTATGAAAGGGAATCAGCACTTGAAGAGGAGAAAAGTAGTGATATTACTAATATTATGATATTTTGAAATTTTTATGGAAATATCTACTTCAGAAGTTGACATGGTTTATCTATATAATGAAGGGTTGGATATCTCTTTTTCAGACATATTACTACACAATTAATTCCGTATTATTATGCTAGTATATATTTTTACACTCTCAAGTAGTAATTATCTTTGGCATGAAGATATAGGAATAAGAGTATTAATTGTATTGGCATTATTTTTACTTCTTACACCATCCCTAACTCTTAAGGAGTTAATGAGCCTCCCTCCATTTATATTTAAAAAATAAAAAATGAAAAAATAATATTATGTATATGTGAATTTTTTTTAAGAAGAGACAATAGGGGGTTTCATCATGAGCCAGCCTACCATGATCATAAGGGTTTAACAAGTGACATTCTCACAATGGCCAACACACCAGGGTAGTGACCTTCTCAACAACTAAAACTTATTAAAGGACAGGAGGTATCATCATGAGCCGGGCTGATCACTCTGTTACAATCCCCGTGAATAGCATTATGACTATCTGGTCACCCCACCAGCATAATGGTCTCTCCATAAAACAAGCAAAATGTCTACTTTTAAAAAAGAAAATATTATGTCTATGTGCAATCTTTTTAAGAAGAGAGAATAGGGGGTATCATCACGAGCCAACCTACCATGATCATGAGGGTTTAACAGGTGACATTACCACAATGGCCAACACACCAGGGTCATGATCTTCTTGAAGGACAGGAGGTCTCATTACGAGTCGACCTAATCACTCTGTTAAAATCCCTGTGAATGGCACTATGACTATCTTGCAACCACACCAGCATAGTGGTCTCTCCATAAAACAAGAAAAATTTATACTTTTAAATAGAGGATTCTGGCTCATTTCCAGGTTAAAATAGCAACCCTGTCAAGGATATGGATGCCTTCTAGAAACAGTGGCTCTACTTGTTGTATTGAAGTTTTTTTTTCTAAAAATTGTCAATTAATTTTATATGCCCTATTTCCTATTGATCAATTCCTGAAAATAAATGCACGTCTTGAATAATTATTATCACTACCTACTCGCATAATTAAATGTGAGTGAATTATATTTTCATGTTGAATTAAGGGATGACAACATCATTCATAATATTTCACCTGTCATGCTTCTGTTATACCATGCCATCAAAATAAGACATCTTTTTCATAATAATTTCTACTCCTCTTTTCTCCCCTTCTTCGGTCATTTCCACCTAATGTACATTTGTGATGATTACCAACTTCTGACCTTTACCTCATGTGCATTCATGATTTTTACCACCTTTCCTCTTTTCTTGAGCTTTAAGGTCGTGGATGCCCTTCTCTCATTTAAGGGGGTATGAATATTCATAATGAATAAGAATATGTTGATTGGACGAAAGAATAACTGCATTTGTGTCGTATTTTTAATAATATATTTTATAAAATCCACATGCAGTGTTTATGATTTTTTAACTAATAGAGCTGAAAGAAGTGCATGCAAAAGAAGAAACCAGTTCTAAAAACACAGTAGCCATGGGTGGAAATTCTCTCCGCAATGAGCCCACAATTTTTAAAGCCTCAGAATTATCTCACACTTTTCTCCAGAAAGCTGGCTAGATTACATATCTACACAGACTATAAGGGTTTAATACAGAGACAACAGTTGAATTCTTATAGAACTTGTGGGAAGGGAATACCATAGTGAAAGGAAGAATCATTCCAATCTCCGAAGAAATCATCACTAAGGTCTCCGAACATCCAATAGAAGGAGAATTATGGAATAATAAACATGTCCTTCTATAAAAAGTAATTTCAGTGTACCAGGACCTAGGTGAGCCACTGGAATGAAAAGGGAAAGGTATTAATCTTGCATCCTTGTAGCAACCTTGGCAAGAATTGGTAGTCTTCATTCAAAGATATATCACATGCGACGGATGCCAGGATGTGGTAAAGTCCCATAAAATTAAACTATTAGTTGTTGTCAAGTGAAAAATTTCATTTAATTTTCCCCTTTTTCCTAAACTCTGGATTGCATGATATTGTTGTTCAGATTAGAAGAGATAAAAATCCTTAAGCAGTTTTCAGTCACCATGGATTGATCAAATTGATTATCATTCATGAGTTAAACAAACAACAGTTAAAATGGGACAACTTTTTAACCCTACTCTTCCTTCCCCTAAATAAAACCCTGATAGAGCAGAAATTGAAGTCCCTAGAATAACCATACCTAGGACAACAAGAGGGAAGAGAACCCATGTTTCGACCGTAGAACCAGGAAAGCGAAGATGGTCTGAAAGGTAAAAAATATGACAAGCCACTTATGTATTGCTATATGAGACGAGAACATCCCATACACCACCTCTGAGCCCTCAAAATATGTCTTTACAAGACTATGAGGAAGAGATGGCTCAAGTACTAGAGAAAATGAGAACATCTCGCGAAATTGGGAACCCATTTGAACAATCTGAGGAATAGAGGGACCATTTAAACCAGTGTGCCTTTGCTAGCAACTCTTTCCATTCTAAAATCCTACCTCCCCATGATGAATTGCAGGATTTGATGGTTTTATCCCCCTCTGATAATGAATGGGTGAGTAGGGAAGACCAGATAGAGAGAATATCTAAGTCTGTAAATCATTCAGGGGATATTTTTCTATTAGAATGGGACACAAGTATCGAGACAGTTCCCTGATGCCTGAAGAAAATATTATTCCACCCAATCAGGACATCAATGCTAAAAGAACCTCTTGGACACCTCAAGAAAACATCATTTCTGATAACTTTATAATTGGCACAACCATTCCTGAACCCGAAGCCATTGCTACTCCTTCTCCTGCCAAAATAAAAATCAATTGAGATTAAGTTAAGAAAAATGAACATGAAATGTAGGAAATTGAGAAAAATGGTAAAACAATTAAGAAAATAGTTGGAAGAAGTAGACAAGGCTTGGAAGCCTAAGAAGGAATTAGCTACCATGGGAACCCAAATATATTTTGTTACCCAAATGGTAGATACTACTTAATTTTCTATACAGACTAATTTAATAGATACTATTGAAGTTTCCATACAGATTTATTTAATAGATAATGTTGCAGCCTCTGTAAAAACGGATTTTATACACACTTTTAAAGCCTCTGTGAAGACTGATTTTATACTTAAAAGAGATAAGGAGACTCAAACAGAGGTAACACCTAATTAAACTCCTCTGATAGAAAAATATGCTAATCAAAATCTCCGCAACAAATTAATTCAAGTTCAACATGAATTGATCCAATATAAGAAGGAAGTAGTACCCTTACAGGAAAATTAGGCACTCCTAACATGATTCAAAGATCTTTTTGCAACTAAAGACAAAACCTTTTCCCAACTTATGGAAGAAAGGGAAAAAATAAAGAAGGCACAGGATCAAGTGGAACAGGCTAAAAAGCAAACCAATGTTGTTTTTTCTCTTTACTCATATGTATTGACTTGCAGGGAACCAACCACTAATTATGCTCTATTCTTAGTGGAAAGATATATGTAGCTAAAAATCAAAGTTTTCAGAGCAGGGAAACCAACTACCTTAAAAACCATTGAATATTTTTTTCACTTTGTAATAATCAGGATGAACAAACCCAACACCTTTTGTGCAAATTGTATTTGCACAATTTATTTCTAGAAGAGGATAGAGACAATAACCCCTGTCCCTTCATAGAGGACGTCCAGTTCCAAGATTTGTTGTCCTTTGCCAAAAATAATACTAGATGGGCTAAGGCCTACAATACCTTTTAGAAAAGAGAACATGGCTTATATCTATGGGTCAGAGGGGAACCTACCAAACCTCTATATTTGATTACTCAACATAATAATTTTATGCAGCGAAAAGTTGTGATAGCCAAATTGGGACCTATTCACAAGGATATTGTGTAGAATGGGAAAGCATACTTCTAGGATATTCATGAAGAAGTATTATCAACAGCCAAATAGAGATGGAAAGCCTCTACAAATAATGTTAAGAATATAAAACCATTTGGGTATAAGAACTTTAAAGCTATTGCTTCCTGTTTTCTTCTGTACAACAACTTATTTTTTAACATGGGTCCTACATCGATAGGGTGCAGATACAGATGCCCCATTATATGGTACCCTCTTGAAGACTATCATCATCATTATGAGCTACCAGAGGGGCACACAAACTCAACATTTACAAAGATAAAACAGAAACATGGTTTAGACTTTACAAGGAAGAAGTATATTCTACATATTCTTTAACCTAGCTACACCTCAACCATCTGTTTGCATGAGGACCTAAGAAAAGGTAAGCAGGGGAGTATGTTGGGTCGAGGAAAAGGTATATTTTACCCCTATCTTTACCAAGATTTTTCATTTAATTTTTTATCTTTTTCCTTCATCGTAGGAATAAATTAAAGGAAAATAATGAAAAATTAAGGTAGAATGGATTATTGATAAAAGGTGTGTTTAATAGCATAAAATTTGATTTGTTGTTGTCTTTATTGATATGGAAGAGAAACAGTCAAACTGCTGACCAGGATGACCAAGTGACAATAGACAAGAAAATAAAGTGGAATTGTATCGGCTCCTATGAATCAGTGGAAGATGTAGAGGAACACCTACTCTTGGAGTATTCAATTGATAGCCATGAAGCGATATGATCTCCTGATGGGAAGGATCTGTTACTCTGTTTAATTTGGCCTTTAAGCTATAAAAGGCTATAAGTGAAAGAGACAAGGGGAGGCAGTTCACGTATTATAATTTCCCTGTAATAAACATATTCAGACAGAATCATTGAGTTTGTGCTAATGTATTGCTCTATTGATTAATGAAGAAATTGGCGTATTCAATATAATCAACTTCTGAGTATTTATTGGAAGACGACTTCTAGAGGCTTTGGGCCCAGCCCTTGGGAGTTCTCCTATTATCTTGTACTATACGTTTATATATGGATCTTGTATTTTTATTTATCCTTTGTGTTTCATAGAATTATCATTCAATTGGTTAATCATAGGTTTGATAACCTTTCACTAGATTCGATTTATCATTAATGTTCTTTTATTAGGAAGTGACGCTTTTACATTCATTAGACTAGTTTCAGCGTGGTTGATGTTTAGTTCTACATACAATTATTTCTTGAATCTTTCCATCATAAGTGTGAACATTTGGTTTGATGTTTAATTCTAAATGATGCTATTAGTTGATTGATAGATAATTCCATTGAAAAATACATAATAATTCATTGTTTTTCAATTAATTAGGATTTTTATTCAATTCATTAGGGTTGTTGCTCAATTCATTAAGGTAGCTATTCAATTCATCAAATCATGTTGTTCAATGGCAATCTATTCTTTATTTCACTTTTGGGTGGTTATTTCTGTATAATATTAGAACATTTTCTCCTTTGATTGGTGTGAAGTATTTCATAGTTCACTTTCAAGTTGGTTTGATTGAACTTCGATAATTAGATAAAATTTCTTACAATAATCTAGAGTAGTTAACCTCTGATCTCAATTTCATATACTTTTCTTACACTCTTGAAATAATAATACTTTCCCTGGGTTGATAATTAATGTAAAGAATAAAGTTTACCCTTAAAACATTCACCTTTTTTACTCAACAATGGTTGCAAATGGAGGAACTATAAGTTTCTCTGGAAAATTCCATAATATCAAGCTAAGATATGGGAATATGCATTTAATATTCCAATGCTTTCCATTCCAATTGGAGGTGTTGATGTTGTACTAGGAGTACAATGGTTACAATCTTTGGGGACAATAACTTTTAATTTTCAAGAAGTTTTCTTGAAATTTTTTTCACAAGGAAAGGAAGTCAAACTATGAGGTATCGCAGGGAAGCCAAGAAAGATAATAAGCTCTAATGTCATGACAAAGCTTCAGAAGAAATAAGTATAAGGCGTAATTGCACAATTATTCTCACTAGAAGTTCCAACATCAAAATCATCTATTTCTCCATATCTCCAAAAAGTCTTGGAAAATCATTCCAAGGTGTTTCAAACTCCCAAAGGGCTCCCACCTATTCGTGATCAAGATCATGCTATTCATTTGATTCTAGGAAGTGTTCCTCCAAACATTAGGCCTTATAGATATCCTTATGTCCAAAATAAAGAAATTGAACACATGATTGCAGAAATTTTAGAGGCTGGTATAATTCAACCTAGTCAAAGTTCTTTCTCTACTCTAGTAGTATTGGTTCACAAGAAGGATGGATCATGGTGCATGTGTCCGGATTATAGGGAGATCAATAAGCTCAATATTAAAGATAAGTTTCCCATTGCTGTGATTGATGAATTTTTGGGTGAATTACATGGAGCAATTTATTTTACTAAGTTGGATCTTCATTTAGGATATCATCAAATTAGAATGAAGACAAAAGATATTCCAAAAACAACATTTTGAAATCACAATGGTAATTATGAATTTTTGTTCATTCCTTTTGGCCTTGCCAATGCACCTTCTACATTTCAAGGGTTTATGAATTCCATTTTCAAACCCTTCCTTAGAAAATTTGTGCTAGTATTTTCTGATGATATACTAATCTACAACAAGTCTTGGAAGGATCATGTTCAACATGTTGACAGGGTGGTCAAACTATTGGAGGAGAAAAATTATATGAAAAACATCCAAATGTTTCTTTGGAGTACAAAAGGTGGAATATATGGGTCATATTGTATCTCACGAGGGTATTAAGGTAGACCCTCACAAAATTAAAGCCTTTAAGGAATGGAAAGTCTCTACAACCATAAAGTAGTTGTGAGGATTTCTATCGTTAGCAAGGTATTCTTGCAAGTTTGTTAAGAATTATGAGAGAATAGTAGCACCTCTAGCAGCATTATTGAAGAAAGATGCATTTTCATGGACTCATAAAGAGACTAAGGCCTTTGAACATATTAAAGAGGAAAGTTTCCTAGCACCGGTTTTAGCTATTCCAGACTTCACAAAAACCTTTATTGTGGAATGTGATGCCTCGGGAAATGAAATTTGTGTTGTTTTAATGCTAGAAGGAAGACCCATTACTTTTGAAAGTCATCCAATCAAAGGAAAGTATTTACAGAAAGCTATTATCAGAAGGAAATGTTAGAAATACTACATGCACTAAAGAAATGGTGACCTTACCTAATGGGAAGATGCTTCAAGGTAAAAATTGATCATGATAGTATTAAACACTTTTTGGAACAAAGACTATCTTTAGAAGAGAAGAAAAAACAAGTCACAAATATTTTTGTTTATGACTTTTAAATAATCTACAAAAAAGGGAAGCTAAATGTTGTTGCAGATGCACTCTCAAGAAAGAATGAAGAGGTGGAAGCATTGCTTTTTTCCATTTCTATTATCCAACTAGGTTGGATAACCAAGGCAAGGGATGAATGGAAGAAGGATGAAGAAGTGTGGACACTCATTCAGAATTTGTAGCAATATCCTAGTAAATATGATACATGTAGTTGGAAAAATGATTCCTTATGGTACAAATATCGCTTATATATTTGTAAGAATTCCCAATTAAAACAAAATATTCTTTTGGAATTTCACAATTCTCCTTTAGGGGGACACTCAAGATTTTAAAACACTTACCACAGGGTGTAGAAAGAATTTTTTTGGGATGGCCTTAAATCTAACATTCAAAATTTTGTGGTGGAATGCTTGGTTTTCCAGCAAAATAAAGTTCAGACAATTAAGACCCCAAGTCTTCTACAGCCTTTATCCATTCCATTTCAATGTTGGGAGGAGATTTCAATGGATTTTATCACAGGATTACCTAAGCCCGAAGGAAAGAGTGTCATCATGGTGCTAGTTGATATACTTACCAAGTATACACACTTTTGTGCATTATCTAATCCATTTAAAGCAAGTACAATTTCTAGTACATTTATGGAAAAAATTCAAAAGCTACATGGAAACCCAATGATTATTGTAAGCAGCAAAGATCCCATTTTTACTGGAAATTTTTGGACGAAATTATTTTCTTATTTGGGTACTCAAATAGCTCATAGCTCGTCTTATCGTCCTCAATTTGATGGTCAAACTGAGATAGTGAATAATTGTTTGGAAGGATATCTCTGTTGTTTTGTATATGATAAATTAAAAAAATGGGTCAAGTGGTTACCTCTCGCTAAATGGTGGTATAACACTTCCTTTCATATTGCAGCAAAAATGACCCAATTTATGGCACTTTATGGATATCATCCACCGTCCATCACAACATATTTAAGAGAAAATTATAAGGTTCAAGAAGTGGAAGATCACATCGAGAATCAACAAGAAGTTCTCAAACTCTTAAAGGATAACCTAAATTTGGCACAAAATCAAATGAAATAACAAGCAGATCAACATCACAACGAGAGAATTTTTGATGTAGGATACTGGGTATTTTTACGGCTACAACTATACAAACAAATGTCCCTCAAGCAAGCTAAGAAGGATAATAAATTATTACCAAAGTACTATGGTCCTCAATAGGTGTTGCAAAATATTAGTACTATGGCATACAAATTGGAGTTTCCTTCTTTGTCACAAGCGCATCTAGTTTTCCATGTTTCATGCTTAAAGAAGGTTATAGGTGAAAAAATTCTAGTTTAAAAAATATTTCCAGAACTCTATGAGGAAGGAAAAATCATATTGGAACCTGAATTAGTCAAGAAAACAAGAACTTGACAACTAAAAAATTGATAAATTTTAGAGTATCTCATCAAGTATAAGAACTTACCCATTGAAGGTTCTACATGGGAGGATGATAATTTTATACAAAATCACCCAAAGCTACTCAAGCGTTGAGGACAACACTTTTTTGAAGGAGAGGGGCATCTTAGGTCTCTATATTACTAGCATAGTCCCTTATTGTTATTACTGTAGCCCCCTTATTGTTATTGACGTACCCCTGTAACCCCAATATTGTTATTATTGTGCCCTTACATTATTATTGTTAGGTCAGCTAGGATTATATTATGACCCCATGGAATCCTATATATAGAAAGAATTTTTTTCATTTGTATCATCCAAGAATTGTTCATTTATGTAATGTAAAGGAGGCAGCCCCCTCGAAGTGGATTATTTATAAGGCGTTGATATCTCTTTTCTTCTATTTTTGGAGCTAGTTTCATAACATTTTCTCCTCCTGACCATGCCTCTACATTTTCTTCTCTCATTAGCTCTCTGAATTATCCTCAACCGAGGCCTACAATATCCAAGTTTGTAAAAAAATTGTATGGGATCCATGAAGTCTCATTTCCCCCTGCGATCCCTTGAATAGATGCTCTCTCCCTAGTAGATAAAGTACTCATTGAGAAATTCATGGGACTATGGCCTTCACCTAAAACAGTATAGAAATGGGTGGAGCACAATTGGCTAGACAAAATCAAAGGGAAAATCTCTATAAGATTTCTGCAATAGGGGCTTTTATACCTTCCACTTTGAGACTAAGGAAGACAAATATCTGATCTTTAAGAATGGGCCATATTTCATGGATACCATAGGGATCTATCTAAAAAAATTTACACCAGACTTCCATCTTGAACTCGAAGTCCCTAATGTTGTCCCAGTTTAGGTTCGTCTTTTGCATCTTCCCCTTCACTGTTGGGAGGATGATTCAGTTAGATTGATTGGGAATTTTTATGGTAAGATCATTGACGTAATTGAGCCGAAGGAAAACATGCAAGCTTGTCCAAGAATCTGCGTAGAGGTAGACTTGGGGAAAGGACTTCTGCTGTGAAACCAGCTCCAAAAATAGAAGAAAAGAGATATCAATGCCTTTGAAATAAGCCACTTCGAGGGGGAAACCTCCAATACATTACATGAATGAACAATTATTGGATTATACAAATTAAAAAACCTCCTTTCTATATATAGGAGTCCATGGGGCCACAATGTAATCCTAGTGGGGCCATAATGTAATCCTAGCCGGCCTAAGAATGATAATTTAAGGGCACAATAATAAAAAAATGGGGGTTAAAGGGGTACAATAATAACAATAAGGGGGTTACAGTAGCAACAAAAAGGGACTATACTAGTAATATAGGGACCTAACATGCCCCTCTCCTTCAAAAAAGTTTTTTCCTCAACGCTTGAGTAGCTCTGGGTGCTTCTGTATAAAGTTCTCATCCTCCCATGTAGAATCTTCAGTGGGTAAGTTATTCCACTTGATGAGATATTCTGAAATTGATCGATTTTGTAGCTGTTGAGTTCTTGTTTCCATGACTGCTTCAGGTTCCAATATTATTTTTCCTTCCTTGTCAAGTTCTAGCAATATTGCTTGAACTAGAATATTTTCTCCTATAACCTTCTTTAAGCATGAAACATGGAAAATTGGATGCACTCATGAAGAAGCAGGAATCTCCAATTTGTATGCCATAGTACCAATCTTTTGCAACATCTGGTAAGGACCATAGTACTTTGGCGATAATTTATTATCCTTCTTAGCTTGCTTGAGGGAAATTTTTTTGTATGGTTGTAGCCGTAAAAATACATAGTCTCCTACATCAAAACTTCTCTCGCTGCAATGTTAATATGCCTGTTATTTCATTCGATTTTGTGCCAAATTCAGGTTATCCTTTCAGAGTTGGAGAACTCCTTGTTGATGCTCGATGTGATCGTCCACTACTTGAACCTTCGAATTTTCTCTTAAAGATGATGTGATGGATGGTGGATGATATCCATAAAGTGCCATAAATCGGGTCATTTTTGCTGCAGTATGGAAGGAAGTGTTACACCACCATTCAATGAGAGGTAACCACTTGACCCATTGTGTTTTTTAATAAGATACAAAACAATGAATATATCCTTCGAACATTTATTTACTATCTCAGTTTGACCATCGGATTGAGGATGATAAGATGAGCTATGAGCTAATTGAGTACCCAAACAAGAAAATAACTCCGCCCAAAAATTTCCAGTAAAAATGGGATCTCTGTCGCTCACAATAACCCTTGGGTTTCCATGTAGCTTTTGAATTGTGTCCATAAATGTAGTAGCCACTGTACTTTCTTTAAATGGATGAGATAATGCACAAAAGTGTGCATACTTGGTAAGTCTATCAACTACCACCATGATGACACTCTTTCCTTCGGACTTAGGTAAACCTGTGATAAAATCCATTGAAATCTCCTTCCAACATTGACTTGGAATGGATAAAGGTTGTAGAAGTCCTGGGGTCTTAATTGTTTCCACTTTATTCTGCTGGCAAACCAAACATTCCGCCACAAACTTTCGAATATCAGATTTAAGGCCATCCCAAAAAAATTCTTTCTTCACCCTGTGGTAAGTTTTTAAAAATCCTGAGTGTCCTCCTACAGGAGAAGTGTGCAATTCCAGAAGAATATTTTGTTTTAGTTGGGAATTATTACAAAGATATAAGCGATCTTTGTACCATAAGGAATCATTTTTCCAACTAAATGTATCAGATGTACTAGGATCTTGGTACAACTTTTGAATGAGTGTCCACACTTCTTCATCCTTCTTCCATTCATCTCTTGCTTCGGTTATCCAATATGGTTGGATAATATATAAGGCACAAAGAAATTCTTCCACCTCTTCATTATTTCTTGAGAGTGCATCTGCAACAATACTTAACTTCCCTTTTTTTTAGATTATTTCAAAGTCATAACCCAAAATCTTTGTGACCCATTTTTTTTTCTCTTCTGAAGATATTCTTTGTTCCAAAAAGTGTTTAAGACTATCATGAACAGTTTTTACCTTGAAGTGTCTTCCCATTAGGTAAGTTCGCCATTTCTTTAGTGCATGCAGTATTGCTAACATTTCCTTCTTGTAAATAGCTTTCTGTAAATACTTTCCATTGATTGGACGACTTTCAAAAGCAACGGGTCTTCCTTATTGCATTAAAACAACACCAATTCCATTTCCAGAGGCATCACATTTCACAATAAAGGATTTTGTGAAATCTGGCATAGCTAAGACCGGTGCTAGGCACATTACTTCTTTAAGATGTTCAAAGGCCTTAGCTGTTTCAGGAGTCCATGAAAATTCATCTTTCTTCAATAATGTTGTTAGAGGTGCTGCTATTCTCCCATAATTCTTAACAAACTTGCAATAATACCCTATTAACCAGAGAAATCCTCAAAAATACTTTATGGTTTTGGGGACTTTCCATTCCTTAATGGCTTTAATTTTGTTAGGGTCTACCTTAACACCCTCACGAGATACAATATGACCCAGATATTCCACCTCTTGTACTCCAAAGAAACATTAGGATGTTTTTTCATATAATTGTTTCTCCTGGAAAATTTTGAGCACCCTGTCAACATGTTGAACATGATCCTTCCAAGATCTGTTGTAGATTAGTATATCATCAAAAAATACTAGCACAAATTTTCTAAGGAAGTGTTTGAAAATGGAATTCATCAACCCTTGAAATGTAGAAGGTGCATTGGTCAGGCCAAAAGGCATGACCAAAAATTCATAATGACCCTCATGAGTTCGAAATGTTGTTTTTGGAATATCTTCAGTCTTCATTCTAATTTGATGATATCCTGAATGAAGATCCAACTTGGTAAAACAAATTGCTCCATGTAATTCATCCAATAATTCATCAATCACAAGAATGGGAAATTTATCTTTAATGGTGAGCTTATTGAGCTCCCTATAATCCGGACACATGCACCATGATCCATCCTTCTTGTGTACCAATACTACAGGAGCAGAGAAATAACTTTGACTAGGTTGAATTATACCAGCCTCTAACATTTATGCAATCATACATTCAATATCGTTATTTTGGAAATAAGGATATCTATAACGCCTGATGTTTGGAGGAAAACTTCTTGGAATCAAATGAATAGCATGATCATGATCACGAATAGGTGGGAGTCCTTTGGGAGTTTCAAACATCTTGGAATGATTGTCCAAGACTTTTTGGAGATCTGAATAAATAGATGATTTTGATGTTGGAACTTCTAGTGAGAATAATTGTGCAATTATGCCTCGTTGTTCTTTATTTAGAACCTTTTTCATGACATTAGAGCTTATTATCTCTCCCAACTTCCCTGCAATAACCCGTAATTCGACTTCTTTTACTTCTGAAAAAAAATTCAAGAGAAGTTCTTGAAAATTAAAAGCTACCATCCCCAAAGATTGTAACCATTGTACTCCTAGTATAACATCAGAACCACCCATAGGAATGGAAAGCATTGGACTATTCAATACATATTTCCCCCATGGTTAGCTTGATATTATGGCATTTTCCAGAGAAATTTATAGTTCCTCCATTTTCAACCATCACTTGACATTCTGGTGTTGGGTATAAGAAACAATTCAATTCCTTGGCTACCTTACAATGAATAAAATTATGAGTACTACCTGAATCAATCAACACTATTTTATTTTTCTTATTGATATTTCCTTCTATCTTGAGAGTTTGAGGAGTGGTAATTCCTGCTAATGCATTGCACTATATGTTCGGACTCATTTCTTCCTATTCTAGGGTTGGTTCCTGGTGTATACCCTCTTCTTTTGAAGATTCTTGTTCAGTTTCTTCCTCCTCTTCACAATCTATGTAAAATAATTTCTTCTCAACACACTTATGACCTTTAGTGTATTTACTATCACAACTTTAGCAAAGCCCTTTTTCTCTTTTTTCTTCCAATAGTTGTGGTGTCAACCTTGTAAGTTGTGCAAATCTAGGAGTAGCAACACTTCCCTCTTTATAGAAGTGAGTGGTAGGCTTCCTTGTCACCATAATTTTACATTCAATTTTTCTAGCCAACCTGACTACCTTCTCCAATGAATCAGGTTCCAAAACACAAACTTCATGTTGGATGCTATCCTTTAAAGTACCTATGAAGAGATCAATCCTGTGTTCCTCTGAAATATCAGTTACCCTTATATTAAATTTTTGGAAGTCCTCAATGTGCTCCCCTACTAAACCCTTTTGTTTGAGATTTAACAATTGGCTAAAGAAGGTGTTTCTCTTTGTATCCTCATAATGTGCTATCATTTCCTCCGTAAAAATTGACCAAGTGACAATTTTTTTACGGGAGAAAAGCCATCGATACCATACAAATGTGTTTTGTTCTAAATGTAAAGTTGCAATGCGTACCTTTTGTGTGTTTTGCACATTATTGAGATGAAAATATTGCTCCATCTGCAGTATCCATGTTACAGGATCCTTTCCGTCAAATTTCCTCATATCCATTTTTGGAATATGATGGTTCTTCCCTCCAACATTAGAGTTTATGAAATCACGATTAACATTTATTTTGCTCTCATCATGAGTTTTCTCTACTATCTTTTCACCATTAGGAAAAATTTCTTGTATCAACTTTGCCAAACCTTCTATGTCTACTTTTAGATCATTCTTCATGTTTTCCATGTTGTCTTTCATTTTTTCATCGATCTTAGCTTCCATGTCATCCATATTAGCTTCCATGCCCACTTCTATGCCATCCATTTTAGCTTCCAAACCATTCATCTTAGCTTCCACGCCTTTATTCAAACCATCCATCTTACTTTCCACGCCTTTCTTCAAAACTTCCATTTCATTTTTTGTTTCTTTTTGCGAGAGTGAAAATTGTTGCACTTTCTCTTGTAATTTTGATATGTCATGTTGCCATTCTTCATCTTCATGAGTCATAGTAGAGCCTTCTAAGGGCTTAATGGGTGTTGAATTATTTTTAGGGGCCATTTTAGAATCCAATACTGATATCTATTCTACAATATGCCCTTGGAATCAATTCAACTTGATTCTTCAAACAAGACTTATGCAATTTGGAAAAAAATACACACATTTTTCTTTCTTTTGAGGAGCACGATATTGAAATTGAATTATCTCTATAATTGCATATCTTCAATATCTAACATTTGGCCCTGTAGTAGCCCTCTGAAGCTTCTTTCAAATTCCATAGGTCTTATCTGATTTGGATTCTTCAAGGCAAAGTTATGTCTAATCTCCCACAATGACCCAATTATGGACTAGTTCAGTAGAGTGAACTTGTACGACTTTCCACATGTCACTGTTTTCTCCTTTACCTCTGAAATTGATAAAAAAAAAACTACATTCCATGTACTTGTGGCCACCTTTTACATCGTTCATTCCTCAGGAGTTTGGCTTCACACAATAAAAATTTCATCTTTTTAACCTTCTTAGAAAAAAGGTTATGGAAAAAATTCCACGATGACCTGTTTGGGGCAGCGAAACCCTAGAATCCAACACTCTGATACCAAATGTTGTGAAACTAGCTCCAAAAATAGAAGAAAAGAGATATCAATGCCTTAGAAATAAGCCACTTCGAGGGGGAAACCTCCAAAACATTACATGAATGAAAAATTCTTAGATGATACAAATTAAAAAACCTCCTTTCTATATATAGGAGTCCATGGGGCCACAATGTAATCCTAGCTGACCTAACAATAATAATTTAAGGGCATAATAATAACAATATGGGGGTTACAAGGGTACAATAACAACAATATGGGGGTTACAAGGGTACAATAACAACAATATGGGGGTTACACTAATAATAATAAGGGACTATACTAGTAATATAGGGACCTAACAACTTCTGGAGGCGATCAAGTTGAAGGTGGAAAACTAGACATACATCTAGCAGATGGATTACGAACAAATTCCTTTCAAGTGCAAGGTATGCCACAAATATGGTCATTTCTCAAATATATGAACAAAATCAATAGAGGTCGAAAAAATTGACGCTGAATCACAATGGGAAGTCATAAAAAAGAAGAAGCCTGACCCAAATCCCAGAAATGTTGGAGCTTCAACAACCCATCGATCCTCACATTCTGCTATCGCTAGCACCCAAATTCACCCTAAACCCCCTCCAACCCCTTTTCAAACCCCTGATCCCCCCTTACCTCCTCTAACTCCTTTACCTCCTTCGCCTCTCTGGAAGAGGGACCCCCACAGCCTTCCCTCCCCACCTTCTCCTCTGAATCTCTACCTCTTCCTTCAAATTTCAAATCATGCCCTCCTTCATCCTTATCTAAGCCATATTTTTCCTGGATAGTCACCAGAAATTCAGCAAAGGAGTTGGGAACAAAATTGGAAACCTTAAAAAAACTTGACCAGGAAGAAATTCTACTAAAGACCATACGGATGAAGCAGCTCAGAAATGCATTTCTCTAGGAACGCATCAACTAATATATACCTTTATTGGAGGGCTTAACAAAAAATCCTTTAACCAACATGAACCATGAGGGAAGACAGGGTCTCAACCTACATTCTTGAAATAATGAAAGCATTCACATGGAACTATAGGGGATTAGGGCACCCTTCTAAAAACAATGCCCTAAGAGATCTCATCAAACAATAAAAATTAGACACAGTTCTTCTCCAAGAAACCAAGAAAGGAGAAAAAGATATTGGAAACATCATAAACATAATCAGAAACTACACAGGCACAATAGTAGAGTCTAGAGGTGCTTCAGGAGGAATAGCAACAATCTAGAATCAGAACTCATGGAAGCAGCTGACAATTTTATAGGCCCAAGATTGGATAAAAGTAAAATTACAAACATCCACGACGATGTAATGATAATAGTGTATAAAATTTATGGCCCAAATCACTATAGAGATAAAGAAGTTTGTTGGCACACTTTAAAACTGACATGGAAGATGAGGATAATATCAATGTCATCATCAGAGGAGATCTGAATTTTTTATGCATGCAAAAGAGAAAAGAGGGGGCACTTTTACTCCAAACCCTTCAATAGATTAGTTGGAGAATATTATTCATGATCATGACTTGGTGAACATCATCCCCAAAAAAATAAATTTTACATGGATAAATCACATACTCTGGCCAGGGAACATCATTGAAAGACTTGACCTTTTTTTGTTGTTTCCTCCCTCATCTCCCACTTCTATGTCACAACCTCCACCATTCTTCCATGCTCAACCTCTGATCAATATATTGTTACCCTTTTCCTCGATGATCAATCTTCCCTCAGACCTCTCCCTTTCCGCTATAGCCCTCTATGGAGTGACTCCCCTGAGGCAAGATTCATTGTGAAAAGAAATTGGAAGAAATCATGTTGAGGGAACTCTAATGAATATATGGGAGACAAAATAAAGCTTGTGTGCACTGCTCTCAAAGGCTAGGCAAAAGAATATTATAGATAATAGGAAAAATTTAAGCATGACACTAATATAAATTTAGAAGAAGTTCAAAAATACATAGATATCTGAGGGGTGAAAAAATAAAAGCATGAGCAGGAAAAATAACTTTATTTGGATTTATATAACACAAATAGAAAGGAAGAAGAAATATGGAGACTTAAATCTAGTAATATCTGGATTCAGGCTGAGGATAAAAATACTTCCTTCTTCCATAAGAAAACCACTTTTAGAATGTCGAGCAACATCATTGAAAATATATCTAATGAAGAAGGTAACATGTTCACTGAGCAATAGGCAATAAAAGTAGCAACCCATCGCCATTATAAAAGCCTCCTAACTAAAACTATGGAGGCGGAGGGATACAATGATCTCCTGGTTCACACCCCTAAGCTAATCATTGAAAATATCAACTCCTTCCTAACCCAGGACATCAAATAGGCCAAAATTATCCAAGCAAACTGGACCCTCCATCCTGAAAAAGCATCGGGCCCGGATGGATACTCCATCAGCTTCTATCAAACTTTCTGGGAAGTCATTAAAAAATACCTCATCAAAATGATCCGATCGGTACAAAGAAAAAAAAATATTGGGGGATTCACAAACTCAACATTTATTGCCCTCATCCCTAAAGAGACTCGCCCATCCACCTTCTCCAGATTTAGGCCTATATCCCTTTGCAACTCCTCTTATAAAATTATTACCAAAATCCTTGCCACTTCCAACAAAATCTTCCTCCCCAACCTTATCTCTTAAAATCAATGTGGTTTTATCTCAAATAGGTAAATAACTGATGTCATCTTTCTAGTCCAAGAATTCCTTCACTCTAGCATGATGCGATCAAAGAAGGGATTCGTTCTAAAACTAGACCTTTCCAATTCCTTCGAGAGAGTGAGACACTCTTTCCTCCTCCTTGTCCTAAAGAAAATGGGTTTCAAAGAATAATTCATATATGTTATTCATGCTTGCATATCAGATCCCTAGATCTCTCTTCTGGTGAATGGAAGACCTAGACATTATTTTTGATCTACTAGAGGCTTAAGACAAGGCTACCCCTTATCCTCCTTCCTCTTCATTCTCATGGAAGAATATTTCAATAGGGAATTGGACCACAACCGTAGAGTTGGCCTAATCAAGGGTATCAAATTTAGCAATGAGGTCAAAAACATGAACCACTTTTAGTTTGTTGATGACACCCTACTAATGGGAGGGGCTAGTAGCATAATATCCAGGAGATTTAAAATGATTCTTGAAAAATTCATGCACTACTCTGGTGGGCAGATAAACTATCATAAAAGTTCCATTTATGGATGGAATGAAGCTATTAACACCATTCATAGTATTTCCCAAAACTTCAGGGTTCCCTACAAATGGAGTTGGAATAATTTTAACTATATGGGGATGCATGTCAACATAGGACCGTTAAAATCAGAGGTATGGAGCATCACCATTGATAAGATGAAAAATAAAGTCCAACAATGGGGAGCCTCTTGGTGTTAAATTAAATATTACAGAGCAATGAAACACATAAAATATGCGGAAAACACAAGCACACAAAACACATAAAACCAGAGAGACACATATATACCTGGTTCACCCAGTTTGGGCTACGTCCACCCTGAATAGCTAGTCCTTCCTTTCTATTATCTAGCAAAATGACGAAACACAACCTAAAACATATCTGTTGTAATATCCTTTATTCTCTCTCATAGTCTCCCTATCTATTTCTCACTCTGAGAATACACGGCCTCAATACAATACCCTCATACAAGCATGCGGTTACCTTCTGGGGCAAAAAGCCCTAAACTAAACATAACTTCTACCGTCAGATCATCCGCCTAATGAACGGCCCAAATTGACTAGAAATTACTATAATTTTACAAGGAAATTTTACATCTATTTTTAGCTTCAGGGGCGTTGCCCCCAAAACCCCCCACTAGGGGAGGGCTCTATAAAGTCGTAGCCGCCCCCCCTGGACCTCCTAGGCAACATTTAATTACGGGTGGAATTTTTTCCCCATTAAGCTACATGGGTCCAACGTTGTGATACAAAATAAATAAGATAATCAGGCTCCACACCCAACACTTGGCTCAATATGGCTGGGCACATGGTCCTCTTAAAGGCTACCCTCTCTTCTCTACCTCTTTACCACTTCTCTTTGCTACAGGCTCCTATCAATATCCAGCATAAAATGGAATCTATTTTAAGACAATTTATATGGCAAGGTGGAAGAAATGAGAAAAATAAGTTCAATCTGGTCAAATGGAGATATGTAACCCAAAAATATGAAAATGGTGGTCTTGCTATCCACATTCCCAAACTACTGTATGTTACCTTTGGAGTGAAAATAGTGTAGCACTTAATCACTAGGTAGCAAGCATGGTGGAAGCAAGTGTTTGAAAGGAAATATCTTTCTACTTCAAGGCAAAACCTTTTATATAAACCCATCCCCAATAGGCCTTGCTCTCACATCTAGGCTCTTTGCAAAAAAATCCATCCCCTTTCTTCACAACAATACCTCCAAAGTTTCACATGGAGGGCACAACACAAACATTTGGGCAGAAAAAATGATGGGTAAGATTCCTCTTTTAAAAAATTAAAAAACTCTGCACATTTGAATGTATCTTCGAAAGCATGGGATCAACACCCTAGATCAAATATCTAGCTGGGAAGATATTTATAGAAATTATAAAGGTTGTATGTTTCCAAATTTTCCACCCCACCTTGACAATGACAAAGCTACTATGGAGGGACTACTCCACAGAGTTGTCCATTTTGCAAAAGGCAAAGAAGATAGCTACAGATGGGACCCTTCTAGGTCTACCTACACCTCAAAAGCAGGATATGAGGCTCTTCTCAATGAGAAATTCCTCACTCCTCGGTGGGAAATCTGGAAACAAGTCTGGAAATCTAAAGTGCTCCCAAAGATCAAATCTATTCATCTGGACCCTGGTAAAGGGGGAGATTTTGAAAATGGAAAATCTGAAGAAAAGAGGCATTCATTCAGCCTCTAGATGCCCCCTATGCTCTATAGATGAGGAGACAATCCACCACCTCTTCATTGATTTCTCCTTTCCTAAACATTGTTGGCGCACTCTCTCAGATCCCTTTGATGTTGTGATGGTTGAAAGAAACTTGGTTTTGAATTATATTGCTAATTGGAAAAAGAGCTACCCCTGGGGGGGAAAAGAAGAAGAATGTTACTAAAAGAGTCTGTAACACTCTGCATTATGCCGTACTTTGGAACATATGGGTTATGGGGAACAAATCCACCTTCCAAGACCATAAACCTTGCATCAAAAAAGTGTTGAGAAAGGCCTGAAGCCTTACTATCGAGACCATTCTTGCCAAAAACAATAGTCATCTCAACTTCAATGATTTGCAAGTTGAGGAAAGAGTTCTCCTCGGAAGAGTCCTTCACACATTCCAGAAGTAAAATAAAACTCCTTCCCTTCAACCTCTTCACAAGGATCAGTCAAATATTAGGCTTAAAGAAAAAGAGTTCATTGAATGGCTTGATGGAATCAAAAGGCCTGCACTCTTCTTTGACGGTGCTTGAAAGGTAATCCCAAGAATAGTAGGAGCTGGAGGTCACATTGTGGATGAGCATGGTAGTACCATTTCCTTCTTTGAATGGGGATTGGGTCGATTGTAAAATAATAAATTAGAAGCCTACACCTTACTACAAGGCATTCAAATTATAAAAATACTAAAGATCCAAAAGGCTATGATCTTCGAAGACTCGAAAATAGTCACTCAACATGATGTTGAACTCAGCTTTGTATCCCAACATCGCCCTCAACGGACTAATCACAATGTGCCAAAATTTGAGTAAGGAAATAAGATGTCTCACATTCTACCACATCCTCTAGTCCAACAACAAGAAAGTTGACTCACTAGCCAAAAAAGCATGTAACAGACCCTCTGGTCAACTCCTTTCCTAAGATAGCATCACCTACTCCCCTATACCATGAATTTTCCCCTCTGTGTGACTACTTCCATTATGATCTTTTGTGCCTTCCAGATTTTGATATGGCAGACCTGCCATGACCATCCCCTCCCCTGCTATATTCTTTTGAATCTTTCCCCTGGGATTCCTGCCCCCCCTCATCCCCAGCCAACCTTCCTCCCCCTCCTCTTTATATTCTTCTTCTCCCTCCTCTGGATACCACCAACTGTGCAACATTAATTTCTATCTGCTTCATGATACCTAGGCTCCCATTCGCTATCCATCAGTGCCCTTGGTGCCTCCTCTAATCCTATTTCCCACTCCATCTCATACCGATCCCTTATCCTCTGCTGATCACATGCTACGAAATGTTCTTACAACCTCCGTGCTTACTTGTAGTTCTTTGACCCTCAACCCCTAGCCTTCCTTTCATTGTCTATTAGTGCCCTCGTTTCCTCCTCGAATCCACCCTCCCTCTCTTATTCATCCTGATCCCCTCTAATCCACTGATCACCTACCGCGCAACACTAATTCAACCCCCTTGCTTCCCCATGGCTCTCTGTCCCATGATCCCTGGGTTCTCTATCGTCACTTCTTAGCAGTGCCTCTTATGCATCCTCAAATCTAACCTCCCACAGCTATGATCTTGTTCTACCATTCTTCAACCACTATGAGGAACGATAATTGTTTCCATTGTTCCGATATGCAAGTAGAGATGGATTTGATAAAATCATAGTTAAAGATAATTCAAGATCAACACCAGGCAGACACTAGCTTCCTCCACCACCAGGTACAATCCCTCACGGAGCATCTGAGGGGAGCTAACAATAGTTGTGCTCACATTGGAGAATCCCTCGAGATCCTGTGCTACATGGTGGACAAGTGAACTGTTCAAATTTCAAGTGCCAACCTAGACAACAACCACGACACTACAGAAATTTCAAATGTTTTTCAAGGCAGCACGAACTAGTCTCCATTCCTCCAACTATCACATCTAATATCATGTCGTTTAAGTTTTCAGATATGTTATTTCAGTTTTTTAGGATTTATAAAGAATTAGATATGCAACATAGTAGCAATAGTCATCACGCAGGAGGTTTAGTATTCTACCATATCACCACTCCTAGTTATTTTACTTCACCACTCGAATGTAATAGGAATTTCGATCCCCTCTTTTTTGGAATATAAATAGTAATCGACTTTGTTAAAAAAACTAGGCGTTTTTTAAATTGGGAAGGTGTAATGGGTTCATATTGGTAGGGGGTTAAATTATGTGATTTTTAGAGGTATTTTCCAACGCGTAGTAAAATTAAGGGTATTGTTTAGTATGCCACAAACACACATGATATGTTGTAGGTTTATTGAGTAATTACCTCACGTTTTTCTACCTAATATCAGTTTAAAACTAAACATAAGGCACATAAAGAAAGGGGAAAATTTCTAATGAGGAGAGGTATGCATAATCTATGAAAATTGTCAATTTGCCTCTGATTAATTCACTCTAGAGCACTAAAACTTACATATTTTGGTGACAACAAAAATTCTTGCACGAGTGAGAAGGAGAAAGTGATCTCATTAAATTTTTGGTTCTTTCGTAAAGGTTGTTTTTGATTTCTTGTGTTAATTATTGTTGTTAGAAGGTGTAATATTTCATCATATCAATGCTAACTAGTAATTTTTTTTAAGAAAACATTGATGTTCCAATCTAATTCAAAGAATCCAAGCTACCCAATAATGTGTGATGTGTGATTATTTTCCATTTTGATGTTTATGTATGAGTTTTATTACATATCAAACATTTAAAAATTGAGTTATCATCTGTATTTTTGCAAAAATTGGCTGAAATAGTATGTTGTACTCTCATTTTTCAACAATAAAATCAACATTTGAGAGCTCATATTTTCATCTCATATTTTCTCCAATAAATTTACTTTATCTTCTTGATTTTTAGGATCATTTTTCTCTCATATATTGGAAACTGAAATTATCAATTAATTTATATAAAATTTTATAACACACCTATGTTGTCCTATGATTGTTAGAGTATGGTCATAAAAATATTCTTAGAATTTTATTCACCATATTGTCATTATTTTAAATAAAATTTATTTATTTTCACTTTTAGCAATGTATGTGGTTGTTTATATGGTTTATTTTCTATTTATTTCATTTCTATAAATGTTTATTCTCTATTTTATTATATAAAATCGGCTATAAATAATTTCCACTTAATTATAGGCATAAAACACTAGGCCTAGTCCCATTATCTCACCAACCCAGTGAGATTCAAGGGTGTTGGTAGTGAACCATAAGAAAATTCACTCACCAACACTAGATACACTGTAATGTTCTTATAGTCGACCACCTTTGAGTCAAATCTAATGTATGAGGAATTCTTTCTCAAGGAATTTAGACGAAAGGCTTGTTTTAACACTCAAAGTATAAATCCCATTGTCCAGGTGGTTTATCAACTATCCTCTAACAGTAACCACAAAGGTATTTTAGTATTTATACCTACAAAAAATCACAGGGTATTTTATTAGTTGTTTCCTAGTAGTAAGTACCATAGTGAAAAAATCTCTCCTCTATTTTCATTCCCAAGGATCCACGTGAGCTTCAGATGGGGTATTACTCAATATCAAGAGTTAAAATCCACTCACATGGTCTAGTGGCCTGACAAATTTCATAGGAAATTCACCATAGTTCATAGAGGTTTATCCCTTACACAGTGATTTAGATAACAACTTAGGCATCACTCTGTCTTCCCGTGCAAAAGAAAAAAGATTCCATGATCCAAAAATTTGTAGCAAGAACTTGAAGACTCTTCTACCCTAAAGTGCCAACACAAAATAATATCCAATGCCCCAAAAAGAGAGAGACTCTCCCCTTCACTTCTGCACTCCTCTTGTCTTCCTAGATTCTTGTGTTGTTTGTCTCCTCAATGCGTGAGTGAGATGGGAACTATCCTTTTCCCCAATACCAAAATCACATCTCTTTATTTTCTTATCAAAAAACAGCTTTCTCAAGTATACCAATAGATTGTACATTAAATTCATTAATAGAATGTAGGGCTAGTTTCATGTATGTTTAGTCAATTTAACATTCTTAAATTGCAAGCATAAATTATCGACCACAATGAGTAAACTAATGAAGTGCAAGTGCACTATATGTGATAGAAGTATTTTTCATTAGAGTGATGATTGAATTTTGAGTTTTGCTAATTTTTGAATTTTTGGATTAGTGTTGAAATCCTATGGATCAATGAGTTTTAAAGTAAAGTTATAGAAATTTATCATCTATGTTAAATTTTATTCCTATAGTTAGTTTCAATTGAATTGAGTCTTTTGTTAGATGATCCAAATATGTTAATGTAAAGTTAGGATAAAATATTTAATAAATATTAGAGAATAAAAATATTTATTAAATTAGAATATTTAATAAATATTAGAGATACTTAGAAATAGAATTTTGTTAGTAAAGATAAGACTCTAAAATAGGAATAAATTTAGTAGAGTGGTTAGAAGGTCATTTATTGTAAATGGACACTTGTTGTTTTTTCAAGTGATCCATAACTAAATTATGTTAGGACATATTTCTTATAATTAGGTTAGTCTCCTATTTGCAAGTTAGTAGCAGTTTACGTTTGTAAACTCCTACAAATTTTTATGTAATTTCTTTTCATTATTAATAAAATTACGTGTCTGAGGACACTTCTGCCATTAATGTGGTATCGAAGCCACCGGTAATGCAGATGACAAGAAAGTGAATATTTCAGCTTTGAAGACTTTATAAAATTATGTCAAAAGATGAATTGAGCTAATGGCGAAGAATCAGTGATTTATTAGCCCACGTAGTGATTTATTTTATTAAAGATTTCATTGTCAATTTCTTTCTGAGTTTGCATATATATATATATATATATATATATATATATATATATATATATATATATATATATGTATATGTATATGTATATGTATATGTATATGTATATGTATATGTATATGTATATGTATATATACATATGTATGTACATATACATATACATATGTGTGTGTGTGTGTGTGTGTGTAAGTTGTGTATGCATGAATTTAAGTGCATAGTAGAACCAGCGAGATGAACCAATGCAGAGAAATTAAAAAGTGGCGCAGAAACGAGCTTTAATACTCGTCAAGAGCACAATCATTAGTGCGAAGTCAATAAACAACTATCGTGTGCATGTAGCACTTGAATGTTGAAGAGATGTGAGTAAAGGTGAGTGCAGAAGACATGTTTAAGACCATTGTAGCAATCACTCTAACTCGACGGAGAAATCAAAACAAGTGGAATCGCATTTTCTTTTGATGCAAAGTTTAAATCCAAGACCTAATCACCGAATGGAGTCCTGAATGAAATCCATGAGGTTTTTGAAGCAGAGTAAAGCTATGACGTTCGAATTGGTAGATATAAATGCTACATAAGCAATGGCACTATCACTGTAGGAGCGTGAGATTAATTGAATGCTGCCACCGTGAAGTATTGGCAACGTTGTAAACAGAACACTATGTCTATATGGTAAATATCCATCCATTTTAAGAAATGCAGTTCACATTTTTTTAACATGGCATTTGAATTTCATCCATATGGTTTGTGAGATCGGTCATTTAGATTCCGCCCATACATATTGCAGTCTCCACGTAGATTTTTTTTAGCGCTGAGTTGTGAGTTAAGGGTTTCACATTTATTGAATGGATATATGAAACTGTATGAACCAACGTAGGAGACATAACTCCATTCCTGTGGAGAGGTGTTTTTTTTTCCATATTAATAAGCATTGGGTGGATTGAAGTGTATGTAATTGATGAAATTTGGAAGAAGAATTTGTAGAATTGCTAGCTAGTAGAAAATCAATTAACTATTTTATGAAGGACATAAGCTCACTCTTTAAAGAGTGATTTTGGAAAGATAAGGAGTGAATTTTTTATTTTTTTTATTTTGTAATTGGAGTTATAAGGGAGACAATTGTATTTTTTTTGGAGCAATAAGGTGAAGTAAAACTTTGTTTTTGGAGGAATAAGAAGAATTTTTTATTTTGGAGAAATAAGGGTCATTATTTGTAACTCAAAGTATATTTTTACTTTGAAGGGGGGTAGAATTTTTTTTTAAGAAGAGATTTGTAAAGGCATTGTCAAATTTTGCAAAGATTTCATTATAAACACTCAATGAGAAATTGACTAGAGCCAAGTGCAAAGCTCAGTCATTTTTCTCCTTTTTTTTCAATGACTATATGAGGGTCAAGGCCAGGCCCCGATAGATCATTTTTTTCATGGCGTGTGTCGTTTTTGCATGGCATGTTTCGTGTGACGAGTTGCTCAAATTTTTTCTCCTTGATTCTTTTGGTGCACTACTTCAACACTACAATTTCGAAGTTAATTAATCCGTTCTCTGAATATGATAAGATAGAAGGAGTGAAATCTTATAAGACATGGAAACATCTAATTGAAAGCACTCTCATATATAATCAATTGTGGCATGAAATTTTTCATGGCAACATTAAGCCAAATAAACCAACAGATGCAGCTTCACTTGCAAAATGGGAAATAAAAAATGCCAAGTCATTGGCTCTTATAAAAGCTTCAGTTAGTAATGAAATGTACATACACATTGAAAATTCCACAGATGCTTGAATTGCTTTACTTACATTCAAATATCTCTTTGATACACATCCTGAATCAAAGAAAGTTGATCTTCAATTAAAATTGCTTCAACAGAAATTAAATGAAGGTGGTGATGTCCTTGAGTATATTTCATGACTTAAAAATATCAAGAAAGAAATCATAAATGTTGGTTTTCAAGCTATTGATGAAATCTTCTTGACCATGATTCTAATTGCTGGATTGCGATCATCATATACACATTTTTTGAAAACTTTGCAAGTTCCTGGAAATTTAGAGAAGATAAATTTTGATGAATTGAGTGGCATGTTAGCCCAACATGATAAAAAATTTGGGAAGAAGAAACAAATTGGATAAGACGTCTTCTTCATCGAAGCCAACTCAAGTAAATCCTCAGCTGATAATTCAAGAAACCAAGGAAGAGGAAATTTCTATCAAAATCAAGCAACCCAAGGTCGTGGTCGCAGTCAAAGAAGAGGAAACAATTTCAACATAGGCTACAATTTAGGTAGGAACAATTTTCAAGGCAGAGGCAACAATCAAAACATAGGATATCATCAAGGCAGAGGACATATTCCAAGCAGAGGAAAAACTCAAAAAGGAGGCCAAATCAGAAGCTGAGGACAGTATGAAGGCAGAGGAAAGTCTCAAGGTAGAGGCAGCGATTTCAGTCAAATTGTTTGCAGGAGATGTAATAAAGTTGGCCATTATGCGGCAGATTGTAGAACTTCTATTGAGAAAATTCCCAAGTTTCATCCAAACTCTGCACAATTTGCAAATGATGAAGATGATCTTGATAATTCTGAATATGTCTTCACCAACACAGAAGCAACAACTTTACAAGTTTCAAGCTTTTTCAGAAGTGATTATGAAGATGCATGGGTTCTGGATACAGGCGCAACTAAACACGTGAAATATAAATATGAATTCTTTTAGAGTTTCAAAGAATGTCATCTAAATTCAATCTATCTTGCCGATAAAACAAAACATACTCCTTCAGGAAAAGGTGTAGTTAAATTTTTTTTACCAGGCATTGGAGAAGGAATGATTTCAAATGTATGGTATGTCCCTACTTCAAGAAAAATTTGTTAGCTTTAGTCATGATTCACCAAGAAGGAAATATGGTAATTATGGAATATGGCTTAGTTAAAATCAACTCAGTTAAACAAAACATGAAAACAGTGATGATAGGTTATGAACATGGAAAACTGTTAAGGATGAAAGGGACAGTTATTCCAAGAAATTCTGACTTTGCAGGAGCAACAAGTACAGATATTTCACTGATCATATTGTGGCATGTAAGATATGGCCATCTCAAGTTTGACAGTTTCTCTCAGTTACAAAAACAGGGAATGGCTAAAGGACTTCCAACCTTCAAAAGGGAAAATGCAAAGTGTGAATCTTTCATTTTTGGAAAAAAAACATCGAGAGACTTTTCCTACAAGTTCATGGCATGCAAACAGGCATTTGTAGTTGGTTCATAGTGATATTTGTGGACCCTTCCCAACTTCGCTTGGAAGTTGCAGATATTTCTTACTCTTTGTTGATGATTTTAGCAGGATGACTTGGGTATATTTCTTGAAGAAAAAGTCAGAAGCATTTGAAAAGTTCAAAAATTTTCATCAGCTTATTGAAAATGAAGTAAAGGAGAAGATTGGAACTCTTATAACTGAAAATGGCGGAGAATTAACTTCAAATGAATTCAAAAATTATTGCATAGATAATGGCATAAAACGACATCTTACCAATGTCTACACTCCACCGTAAAATGGAGTAGTAGAAATAATAAATCATACCTTGTTAGGAATGGCGTGATCTATGTTAAATTTCAAAAATTTAAGTCCTTTATATTGGGCTGAAGCAATTCATACCACTGTCTACTAGAGAAACAGATCTCCCACAACTTATTTAGACAGAATCACACCTTATGAATCATGGTTTGGCTTCAAACCTAGGGTAAAACATCTCAAAATTTTTGGATCAGTCTATTATGCTTTATTTCCAAAGGAAAATGAACTAAGATTGATGCACATAGCTTGAAGTGCACAATGATCGAGTATTCTAATGAGAAGAAAGGGTACCAACGTTTTTCGAAAGGTAAATTTATTGTAAGAAGAGATGTGATTTTTGATGAAAATGACAGTAAGAGTGTTGAAGAAGTTGAAAGTATTCTTCAAAATTTAGAAACAAAAAGTGATAAAAGAAACGAAAATCTACAAAGTCAACCAAATTCACAAAATTGGTCTGAACTTGAGTTTCCTTCATCTGAAAATGATTCATCCAGTCTGTCTTCATCATTAGTGCCATCTAGGTCTTCTAGCAGTTCATCCAACTCTCCTAGCAGCAGCAGTTCTTCTGACAATGACTCTCCACCCCCAGAACTTGCGGTTGATCAACACACATCAGTTTACATCAACCCTCTTTTTAATGATGGTTATTTTTCACAATCTCAAACCAGTGAACATCAATTTCCAAAATGGGCAGCTCAACTTTTGAAATATGTAAGGCCTCATGAACAAAATAAAACAGGAACAAGGGGATCACAAAGAAATAAAGGCAATTTTTCCTTGATAGCAAATGATTTTATTGAACCTTCTACTTATCAAGAAGCAGTAAAACATAAAGAATGGCAACAGGCTATGGTTGATGAATATCAGGTAGTTCAAGGCAATAACACTTGGAAACTTGTTGATTGTCCTCAACATGTTAAACCCATTGGATGAAAATGGGTTTACCACATTAAGTACAAGAAAAATGGTTATATCGATAA
Organism: Pinus albicaulis; assembly: GCA_034641835.2. NCBI lineage: Eukaryota > Viridiplantae > Streptophyta > Pinopsida > Pinales > Pinaceae > Pinus > Pinus albicaulis. Next base: position 661,957,650 of record CM076574.1, on the reverse strand, counting down.
GTATAAAGCAAGACTTGTTGCTAAAGGTTTTGTGCAGCAGGAAGGGACAAATTATGAGGAAATTTTTGCTCCTACAACTAAATGGAACACTATCTGACTCACACTTGCCTTAGCATCTCAACAAGGATGGAAAGTTCATCAAATGGATGTAAAAAGTTCTTTCCTCAACGAAGATTTATAGGAAGAAGTTTACATGACACAACCACCAGGTTTTTAAATTGAAGGACAGGAACATAAAGTATGCAAAGTGATAAAGGCTTTATATGGGTTAAAACAAGATCCCCGAGCTTAGTATGCCAAAATGGATGAATACCTTTGGAAAGTTGGTTTTCAACGAAGTGACTCTGATGATATCTTGTATGTACATCAACAAGGTATAAATTTGGTGATTTCGGCTATGTATGTCAATTATTTGATTATCACAGGAAACAATGATAATCACATTACACACGTGAAAAGGGAGTTACATGCAGGTATTAAGATGACAGATTTGGGACTTCTTCATCACTATCTTGGAGTTGAATTATTCCAACATCCACATCAGATCTTCATTTCTCAGAGTAAATATGCAGCATAAATTCTTTAGCAATTTGGAATGCAGGATTGCAAGCCTATTCTCACCCCTATGGAATAAAACTTGAAACTTTCAAAATTTGAAGGGGGGGGAATGGTGGATAGCACTACCCATAGACAGCTTATTGGTAGCTTGATTTATTTGACAACTACTCGACCAGATTTTTCTTATGCCACAAGTATTCTTTTCCGCTTTATGCACAAACCACGAGATAGCCACTGGAATGCAGCTAAAAGAGTTCTTCGTTATATCCAAGGAACAAAATATTTTGGTCTAATTTACAAAAAGACTAAAATTTTTGTACTTGGTGGATTTTCAGATGCCGACTTTGTTGATAGTATTGATGATAGGGCATCAAACTCAGGTTCTTTAATGAACATGGGGTCAGCTACAGTTTCCTGGAATTGCAAGAAGCAAGCTATAATGGCCACCTCTTCAGCAGAAGAAGAGTACATTTCAGCATGGGAAGCAGCATGTGAGATTGTTTGGTTGCCACGAGTTTTATAGGACTTGGGAATTTCTCCAGTAGAAGCTACTTCGTTATTCATCGACAATCAGTCAGCAATAAATTTTTCCAAGGATCCAATTTTTCATTCAAAGACAAAGCATGTGGACACCAAGTATCATCATATCAGATCATTCATTGCAAAGGATGCCATCAAGCCAATTTATTGTCCTTCAGAAGATCAGACCTCTGATATCTTCACCAAACCTCTTGGCAGAATAAAATTTACTAAGTTCAGAGATGAACTTGGTATATGTTGTAATGTATCTTTGGATCATAGGGGGGAATTTTAGATGATCCAAATACGTTAATGTAAATTTAGGATAAAATATTTATTAAATTAAAATATTTAATAAATATTAGAGATACCTAGAAATAGAATTTTGTTAGTAAAGATAGGACTCTAGAATAGAGTCGTTTCTTAGACTCTAAAATAGGAATAAAGTTAGTAGAGTGGTTAGAAGGTCATTTATTGTAAATGGACACTTGTTTTTTTTTTAAGTGATCCATAAATAAATTAAGTTAGGACATATTTCTTATAAATTGGTTAGTCTCCTATTTGCAAGTTAGTAGAAGTTTACGTTTGTAAACTCCTGCAACATTTTATGTAATTTGTTTTCATTATTAATAAAATTACGTGTCTGAGGACACTTCTGCCATTATCTTTAAAAATGATTTGTGAGATAACTCTTTTCAAAAGATATGTTAGATTAACTTCTACTTTTTTTTTTAGCAAATTTTTTTTATATTTTATACTACAGTGAAACAAAGAACTAAATCATAAAAGAATGAAATATTTATAAGTCCTAGTTTTATGAAAACATGAAACTTAAAAACTAACTGAGATTAAATCATAATTATATGAAATATATATCTTCTACATACTGCAATATTAACTTGGAATGTAAACGAAATAAAAGAAATAAATTGAGCTATCTGAAATATGGAAAGAATAAAAGAGTGAATCTACAAAACAAGTAAATACAAATAATTGAACTAATTAAAATGAGCTTGAAAATGAAATACAAAATAGAGGATTGACAAAATTATAATTATGAAATGACAATTCGATTGAAAAGAATTCGAAATATTGAAATCAAATGACATGATCTGCATGCAAGGGCCCTCTACAATGCAGTAGGTTTCTTTAAAACTAACAACGCATCAATGCACGAAAAGGACTTCGAATAAGAGAAAAGTATTTAAAAAAATAATCAAAAAAATAAAATACGGTGCACCCCTAATACACATAGCTTCCATAGTTTTATATAGTGCATTTAAACAGTACATGAGACCTATGCCTACAATTCTCCTGAGAATCCTTATACAAATTATAAACTTAAACAACTATCGTTATCCTGTTTATTTTCTATTAGGAAAGAAAATCAACAAAGTCATGACATTCACAGAATTTGTTTCTAAGAACTGCTACATGTTGACTGCCACCATTGACCACGTAATTGTGTGATTTTTTTGATCAATTGGCTTCAATAATTAGGAGGATATCCATGAAAGAATCATGCTCTAACTACCCATATACTCCTTTGCTGAGCTAGCGCATTGGAACCCTCTTATCAATGGAGTTAGTTTTGGATATGTGAAATAACTGCGAAATTGTGTTAATTCTATAGTTGAATGTAATATTTAACGAAACAATAGGGCATATTTGAAAATATGAAAAACATGACACATAAGTGTTTTACCTTGTCAAAATCATATGATTGCTTCCTTTATTAGGTTGATAGTGATGGGAAAATAAGGAAAACATGGATGCAAAAGGGTGTCAAAACAAAACAATTCTGGGACTTTACATTCCCCCACATTGAAGGTTTTGTATGTCCTAATACAAACACACAATTTCTCGTCTCTTTTAAGTTATTGCATATCCTTGGAAACTTCTGCCAGTACATCCAATTTTATCTTTTTCACCCTCTTCCCTGTTACTACCATCCTTGGTTTCTTCATAAGGATTTTGTACTTCAGAGTAATGATTTTTCTCTTCATTGCCATGTTTGATTCCTTGAATTTCTTGCTCTTTTTGTACCATAGACTTAAATGTAGTAGGAGGTTATCACTATTGGAAATTTTAAATTCATTCTAACATTTCAAAGATTGATTTTTAGCTTTAATATACCTATTTAATGTCTCCAGTTTGAATATTTCAATTTTGAGGATGTCGAATACTGGAGGTTCTTTTTGTTTATTAAACTGGTCCTTCTATTCTTCTTGATTTCGAATTGGTTTCTCGGCTACTTCTCTTTTCTCCAATGATTCTATGTAATCATAAATCTCTTTTTGTATGAGATCAATACCTAAATTTTTCCTGGACTCCAAGGAGGTGAAATGTAGGCAGGTGGTGATGATCTTGGAGAATTTACTAAATTTTCATTTGTCTCCAAATCAATGTGTTCTACATCTTTTGAGGGTACTTCTTTCACTATGTTTATCCTAGTACTTCTTCTTAGTCTCGTGACATGGTTATTTTGAGTTATAGGCTTTTCTTTCTGGGGTGAAATCTCTGTTTTTTTTCTGGATTTATTTCTTCTAACATATTTTGTATTTATTTTCTTTAAAATTTCAATAATTGGTATGTCATCTTCAGACAAATATTGTTGTTGTTATGGTTCTTGTTCCAATGATGTTTCAACTTTCCTTTTCCTCTGAATCCAGGTACTACTTGGCTGTTCATTTATTTCTTCTTCAAAATTATTTCTTACTAGAAAGGTTTCCCATGTATCCCCTATACTTTGAAGATGGAATTCAACAAGTATTTTAACTAGCCCATGGTGATACATTGTGTTTTCTATGAACTAAATTCTCCTTCCAACATTCCCTGGAATATTTTTAGGACTACTCAATAAGAAATATCGAAGTTTCATTTCACGTTCTTCAGTAAAATTCATCAATAGACTTATATGATAGAAAAACACACATCTGAATCCACCTTCACAAGTAACAAATTTTTGGATGATTAAGAGAAAATTCCTCCACTTGATTTTTAGTGTAGAGTTGGGGATGCCTTTCTTGGAGACAGTAATATCCATGCTTGGTTTCTTCAAGAAAACCCTCTATTCATCTCCTTTTGTTCCTATGTTCTTGAACCATTTCTCTCCTATACAAAGCAATCTGGTGGCTTCTGAGATTAGAGATTTTTTCACTATGAATTTAATATCTCCCATTTCCACTTCTACACCATCAAAAACCCTTGCAAAAGTTTTGGTGACTTCTTTATGGAAAAAATTGATTTTTTCCATGAAGTCTAACCTCTGTGCTTTCTGTAATAATTCCCTTGCTTTTGGATATCCTTACAAGAATTTCTTCCATGTTGGCTCTGTTCCAACAATCAAACCCATGGTTGGAAGATTTTTTGCCTCTAGAAATTATTTTTCTTGATGGGGTAGTTATCTTGGTAGGGTTTTACTTCGGTGCAGAAAGGCGGTTGGTGATGGAAAAATGAGAGGGAAAGAAGATAATAAATGAAGGTGTAAACAAGTGAATTATCCTTTAGGAATCCATAGTTATGATTGAGGCGGCGATGAAATAAATGAATCGAGACTTGAATCATGATATGATGGTGAAAATGGAAATGGAAAATTATGAGGGATTTTTCATGACACTATCACCTTTCACAATAATGATTTTGATTTGTTCGGTAATGTCATGTTTGTATACTTCATACATGTAATATTTTGACCCCTATTGTTAAATTAAAGTATTACATACCTTTGATTTAATTTATTTATAAAATTTAGTTGTCATCTTGAAGGTGCTCTATATCATAAAGAGTCAATCACTTCTTCTTTTTGAATCATCAAATGTTCCTGTCAAATTGGATGTAGAAACTTGTCAAAGCTGCAGAAGATCATCAATTTTGTAGCTTACTTATTATTTTAAGAAAGGGATGCTAGAAGGATGAAATTTTCTCTTAGAAAAATGGGTAAGAAAAAATTTAAGGTGCCAAAAGAATTATGGTTTTCACCTTGAATTTTTTGTATAAAACATGCCAACAATCTATTGGTTTTCATGTTTATACAAAATTTATTATAGTTATTTTTTTTAAGAGAAATAAAATAAAACTTTTAAGGTTGAGAAGAACAATTCTTCTCAACCAATTTTAAATCATAGTTCTTTTGGAAAATCTTGAAAAATTCCTCTCTTGTCATCAAATTTTGATAGATCTTGAGTCGGTGCCCATTTACTCATAGAGGAATTTTCTCTTCATCAATAGTCTTGATTCTAACAGATCCATTGTCAAAAACTTCTTTGATTTCATAGGGTCCAAGACCATTATGGGAATTTTGAGGTCTAAAATGGGCCTCCAAAGGAAATTATAAAATAATAGTGGAAATAATAAAATAAGAGTTGATTACATCATCAAATTTTAGAGGGAAAAAACAAAAAAATACTCTTTCAACTTGTATTTTCAGCTTATCTCTCAAATTTGTTACTCAAATTTCGAGTGAGAGTACTTGTTGGATGCAAAATTTAATTCCTTATCCAAGAAATACCGATGTTTCATACTTTCAATGGATCCTGCTACATGTAAAATGACAAATACATGAAAAACGTGATTACAATCATGTTTTTCATTTATTTCTAATTTTTCGTGTAGCAGAATCCATCAAAAGTATGCAACATGGGTACTCTTTGGATGAGGAATAAAATTTTGCATCCAACAAGTACTCCCACTCGAAATTTGAGTAAAAACTTTTGGAGACAAGTTTAAAATACGAGTTGAAAAAATAGTTTTATTATTTTATTATTTTTTAATAATTTTACCCTTTTACTTAAAAAATGGTGAATCATCCCCCATGGTTGACATCATAATCTTGAATCCTATTGGTTCTTATAAAGTTTATTTTGGTTGTACATTTTTCTCAGGAGCCCATTTTATACCTCAAAATTCCCCTAATGCAGTGATTTTGGAACATCCCTTGAAAATTCTTAAATTTTGAGTCGAAGAGTAGTGCCCAATCTCCTAGAAGAAATTGTACTTCTGTGAGGTGTTTGTCATGCCACCTAGCTCTTTGTTGTTGATCCAAGCTAGTCTTCTAGATATCATCTTTCCTTATCTCATCAAGCTCATTGAGTTGTCCCATCCTTTTCTTTTGTGCTTTTGATAAGTCAAGTCCCAACTTGACTATTGTTTTATAGGTATGGATTTGGAACTCTATTGGAAATAAGACTTGTTTTCCATAAATAAGTTCGTAGGGAGTATGTCCTTTATTGCTCCTCCATGTAGTTTTGTAGGATCATAAAGCTTCTAGAATCTTTTCTGCACAGTACCTTCTGTGCATGTGTACATTTTCTGTCATAATGGCTTCAATCACCTTATTTGTAGATTTGACTTTCCCATTTTCTTGTTGATGGTATGGAGTGGACTTGCAATGCTTTATTTTTTATTATTCCACCACGTTCTATAGTATTCTGGATGTGAATTGTGTTCCCTAATTTGTTACAATTATTTCCCTTGGGACACCAAAATGAGTGAAGATATCCTGAAAAAGAAATGAAACTACAACATTTTCAGTAGAAAAAGAAAGTTCTTTAGCTTCTACCCATTTAGTAACATAATCAGTACATACCAAAATATATCTCTTTTTCTTGGAAGGTGGATTAATTGGACCGAAAAAATCAAAAGCCCATTTCTCAAAAGGTTCAAGGAGTACTTGAGGTTGCAATGGAATTTCACTTGAAAGAACAAGTTTCCACATACTTTGAAAACTATCACATCTCTTAACATATTCTTTGGCATCCTTGAAAATTGAAGGCCAATAATATCCTAAGAGAAGGATTTTATAAGTAGTTCTTTTGTCAGATAAATGGAGGACAAAGCCCTCAAATAAAAGGTATCTTCAGTCCTCAAAATCCATTTCATGGTTTTTTTTTTCCTTGTAACAATTTTGGACATAAATTCATATTCTGTATATGGAATGGAAGGAAACAATATGTGTTAGGTAGAAGCAACCCAAGAATACAAAAAGAGGCCTTAAAAAGGGGTGTTGGCAGTAGTAGAGGTCGTGAAAATAATGCTAGTGATTATGCTCGAGGTTTGAAGACAAGAATGGATGAAGAGCAAAGTATTATGCGTATCTCTTTAGTGCTCAGTATCAAAAGGACTTGCAAAATAAAGGAGGAAGAAATCCCTCTGTAATTGCAAGCCATAATGAGTGCAAACTTCAGGTAAGGAAAGGGAGAAACAATAAAACAATTACAATTCTCTTGAAAACAAATCAAAATGGTAGCAAGTTGGTTTGGGTTAAGAAAGAGGAATTGAAGGATAATTTTCCTTTATCCATGCGCAACCAAGAGAAATATCAAACGTGGGTAAAATTGAAGCTAAAAATTAATGATCTTGTGACGACGCATCCATTGAAGGGTTGGAAGAAGAAGACGATTTTCCTAGGGGGATTAGATCCTCTGTTTATCTTCATTGAAAGAAGAGAATGGCCTCAAGGGAGGTCAAATAAGTCAGATGTTAGAAGCTGTAAATAATAAGATAGGTGCATATTATTGTTGAAGGTATCGTTGAATCCCCTTGCTCATTATAGCGAATAATTTATTAATTTTGAATGTATCAGCATCGAAAGAGAGAGGAGGAGTGAAACCAACATGATTTAAGGACGAGTACACAACAAAATTTTATGTTGTGAAGAGAAGATGAGCTACAACATAACTGTGGAATGATAGGAAGACCACAATCAAATTAGGTCCACAAGATCAATCCCCATGCAAAAGCAAGGAAGAAGATGCAGGATATCAAAAGAAAATTGGATGAGGGGAGGTTGCTTTGATAGTAGTAGCAACAAACAATTGTCAACCTTGGGAAGAAATATTGCTCAAGAAATGAAAGTTTTGCATGTTGGGTGGAATACCCTTATTTCATTTAAGTTGTGAGTTTGATTATGCCTAGTAGTCTTGTGTTCTGAAATAAAATTGGTACAAGATTTGCATGTCCCTTAATATTAAATTGATATCACTATGTCAATTGATGGTTTTGGCTCGTATGGAGAAACCTTTTGTGAAAAGGGGAGTTACTTTTTGAGAAAAATCTATTACAATTTTCATGGTACACAGTCCAATTTGTATCAACTATTTAGTGCAATTGGTATATGTTAACCAACACTCCATATTTTAAGTAGCATGATATTAGGGGAGTAGAGTTGGTTAATGGAAATGATCAAATGAAGTGAGCATAGTATGAGAAGAAAAAACAACGGTGAAGAGAAATCTGAAATGCATCACTAATGATTGGTATTTGCAGCAGCAACAATACCATGAGTAGTTTAATTGGTATCAATTCCTTTTAATTGATATAGAAGATGCATTTCTGGAGAGATTATTTTATCAATAGACATAAGGTGTCAAAAAATTGAAGAATTGGAATTAGATGAAGTATATATTCAGGGGGGCATATCACTTATATATAGTTTATAAGCATACAAGAATAGAAATTAAATGTTAATCCCTCATCATTGACATTAGATGATTGAATGGGGAAGAAAAAGGAAGCTTGTAGCCCCATTCTAGGATAAGTGTGGAAGAAGCAGGAGGATTGGCCATTAACGTGAAGTGATGAAGTGCTGCCACCAATGCCAAAGGGGGAGATTGTTGGATAGTTCACATTATCTGGATGGCTAGTGGTTACAAATGTGTTGGAATTGATGTCAGCAGTCATGATGGGAGATCAATTTGAGCAGTTTTCAATGCCTGATTATAGGCAAGAGTTTTGGTATTGATGTCAACCAGATCAACACAAATGTATGGGATAGCATGATGTTAAGCAAGACAACATTGATGTCCACTAAGTTAGTTGTGATGGAAGTATATTCTAGCATTGATGTGATTGGTGTGTCAATCTCATGGGGATTCTGATGGTTGTTCCAATATTCGATAGAGAATCACCACAGTAGTAGGATTGTTGGAGAAGCCATCAAAAGAAGACTATGGTGGTTGGGATTCTAGGATTCGAGGCATAAGAAGAAAATTCAACAAGAAAATAATGAAAGTGATTTTGCAGCCATGTTTTAGGTAGCATATGGGCTCAAAGACTCTATCAAGCCCTCTCAACTAGAAATTTCTTTGAAATAGATTTCAAATGGTGCGAGGAAGTCTGAAAATGGCCTCCTAGATAAAAATTTACTGATTTCCAAAGTTAGGATCTTGAAGTCCTAAGAAAACCGAAATATCAGAGCAGGTTGTCATACCGAGACCTTGGGAGGTCAGAATATCGGAAGGTTGGAGTCACGGGAACCGATTCTCAAAACAAAATATCGAAACGGCAGGAGCCTCGGAATTACACTAGGTAGAACATAAAAACATTAGATATCAGAAGGCTTGAGTAGGCAGCATATCAGAACTCAATATCGAAAGGTTGGTCATATCAGAACCTTGGTGCAGGAAGAATATCGGAGGTTGGAGCAGGTTGAAACCTTAGAAGTTTGAGAGCATCAGAACCTCGGATTTTTGTAAGTCCTTATAATTTCAATTCTTTGAAATCACTAAGGTTGTGAGGAAATAATAATTACAAAGGAGTTTGTTGAAAAACCAAGGACCGAGGGACTCCTTTCTCTCTCCTCAAAGACAAGAGCCATGGAAATAGATTATTAACCCTTACGAGTTGATGGCGGAAGATGATGCCAACATGAAATGGAAATACAAAGGACATGTGACAGTTAGATTTAATATTTTTGGTGGCCTATTAGGGAAAATACAGGATACACGTGTCACCAATAAGGAAACGCCATATGGAGATGATTACATCAGCATGATGTCCTCTCAGAGGTAGGAGACATCGTAACTCTATTATAATCAATTTTTGAAGAAGTTACAGTATAGGGAGATTATGATGGTTACTAGCACATGGTCATGGGAGATTCAAAGAACCAAGGGCGCAAGAAGAGACTAGTGCTTAAGTGTTATAAAGTATTTAGAAGGAAGGATGCATCGTAACTTTGTTCTAATTAAAAATTGAAAAGGTTATGATACAAGGGACTTCTGATGTGGACTAGCACTTGGTCGTGGAGTTCAGAGAACCAAGGGTGTAGAGAAAAACCTAGAACCTAAGTTCTATGGAGTATATTGGAGGTTTAAGACCTTGTAACTCATTTTTTAAATTAAATTTGGAAAAGTTACGATACCAAGGGCTTTCGATGATTAATCATTATTTGGTTGTGAAACCCTAAAGAACCAAGTGAATAGAGGAATATAGAAGGAGATAGGCCCGCAGTTGGATCCTAAAAGGCTTAGCACCCAAATTATATATTGATGGTCACAGGTAGTGGTCATATTAGGAAAAATAAAAGGGGCTAAAGGCACTACGAAATATTGTGATTTCGTAAAATATATTTAATAAAAGTTATGATAGGAAAAGGATCTGATAGTGAAACATAGAGGTAATAAAGAATGAATGAATCTGTAGATGAGTGTATATAGATGGATGAGTCATAGATAAAATTAAATGTAGGAAAAAGAGTTGATCGATGGGGTTGATGGTGTTGGAAATACTGAGAGGGGGGGGGGCTGAATCAGTATTCCTTTCAATTAGAGCATTAGTTAATCTTCAATTATTATCAGTGTGTTGAGGACAACAGCAGGGGATCTCCCCGGTAAAAGGTCCCAATTAGACCTTGAACCGTTTGGACTAGGGATCCCATCCGGGGTGTGGGTCCGACTACCACTGATTTCTCCTTTGCTTAGGGTCTCGCTTAAACTCTATAAAAAAGTGGATACACACCTAATCAACTGATACAAGACATATGATTGATGCATTAAATGTACATGTGACACTATGAGTAGCAAGAGGAAATAATAAAGCGTGAAGACTGAAGGAAGTGTTGTTAGCAACACTTCATTAGGGTCACACTTGTAGATTGTTCTGACCACAAAGGAAAAAATTCCTCATGGCAAGAATGCCTTTCACTTCCTAAAAGTTTTAAATAGTAACACAAATTCCAATAAACAAAGCCATCAGCGTTCGTTAAGAAAGTGAAATAAACTTAGCCACCATTAACATACTCAACAAACTGTTATGCAACTGTGATGAGAATTGAAGATGCAGTTCCATTAATCTAAAGATGTTCAGAAACTGAAAACATAATACTCAACAGTGCTCATACATAAGACAACACCAGATCCACAAAGGGATTTTTCAAAATTCTTGTATTAATGCTTAAATGTATAATCCTCTGGTAATACAATATACTTAGCTCGAGTCCCAAACAAAAGATCTGATACAAGTTCCCAAAGGAAGTATTTATAGGGCAAAACTTGCCCTTTGGGTTTCCTTGACCTTTGGCCTTCTTGACTGTTGGGATGCCTTGCAACCCAATCCATTCTGCGACTTGCGACCTTAAGCAGATCTGCGACCTACGACCTCCTTGGATTTGAGACCTCGCGACCTCCTTAGATTTGTGACTTGCGACCTCCTTGGATTTGCGACCTCGCGACCCGGGTAAATGTGCGACCTTGCGACCTTGGTAAATTTGTGACCTGCGACCCAGTCGCTGGGTCGCTGGGTCACGTCGTCGAGCGTTTGTCATGGAATATGACTCCGCGACCTAGTGACCTGAAGAAATCTGTGACCTAGGGTTTTATCACTTCTACATTTCTCCTGTTGAGATAGTCTTAGCTCCTGCCACATGAACCAGCATTTTCTGGGTAAGTGAAAAAATTCCTTGTTTGGGTCATTGTCATAATCTCCTCATGTTACCTGCATGTAAGAATATCAGATTAGCCATTAGCCTCTCCCACATAAATATGTTTATACATGTTGAAGAAAAAATAAAGATATAGTAAAAGAAAATGCAGATGCATAAGGAGCATATTGACAAATAACATCAAGGGGTTTTAACGATTAGCTTGGACCCCTGTGTAGTCATGTTCTGTAGGCGATATATGCTTTGAGAAAAGAGGCCATTCCGAAGTAGGGTCGCATGGTCGGAGCTTTCATGGGTCGCAGCCTCTAGTGGACATATCATTCTGCGACCTTACGACCTTGGAGGGGTCACACAGTCGCATGGTCACATTTTCCGTCCAGCCTTGTGCATCGCGACTTAGCGACATGGAGGGGTCACGCAACTTGATCTCTACGTGGGTTGCAATTTGAAAAGGGTCGCAGGGTCGCAAATATCATAAAGTCGCAATCTGCACTAGCCTCACAAGTTTGCGACCCAGTGACCTGGGTTGAACTGCGACCTCAAAGCATGGTTGTTTTCATCGTGCAATCATCGTTTAGCTTAGGCATAATGTCTTCTCTTGCATTGAATCTTGCTTTAATTCAATGAAGGGAATGGCTTTTACATATGGAGGATTCGCTCGATCGCACGATCTGGTTGTAGTTGCAGGAAGGAGTGCACTCCAACAAATCCCTTGCCCTTCTAACGGTGATTCGTCGATGGATAGTTAATTTTAACCATGCATCAAAATTAATAACGAACAGCTTCTGCCTCCGCGGTGGTAAGTCAGGTTTTGAGTAGACAAACACCATTGCCATGCTATATTTATACGATTTCAACAAAACCAGTCTTCCAACGAAAATCTAATACGCCAATCTGTCGGACACGCATTTAGATTTGAGTTAGTCATTTCATGCTCTCTTTGGAAGCACGGATATGAAACATGTTTCGGCCATGTCAACGAAATTCATTTTAACTTGTGGATTTTTCCATATAATGATTCAACACCAAACACCAAGCCTCCTCGAGTCAGCATCTTCGATATAATTTTGAAGGTGGAACTTTTATCTTGTAACAAAATATTTCTCATCTACTATATTGAGGGATCTGTCATTCTGGAAATAATGCTCCATAGCTGTTACTGCTCTGGTTCGATTAAGCGTTTTTCTTTTTCCTGGTGCATCCTACGGAAATGAAAAAGCTGACACAGCTGAATCCATGCGCATGCATTCTGGGCAGGATTATGTTGCCATTATTATTATCTCATTCATGCTGGATGATAGCAAACGCTGCCTGCCTCCATCAAAACACTACTTTAGTGACACGATCCACTTGGTGTCATGCATGTAGAGGTTACTAAACGTTATTAATGCATTCCTAGGAGGTGCTGAATGCAACTTTGGGCCTTGGACACTTTCCTCCGTGAGGTGGCAAATGATATTCTTTCACACGTGGAGGAGAGGCATCAACGAGCCTTTCCATACTGGAAACAGGCGAAGGGCATAAACAGCTGGTAAAGAGCATGATTAGTGCTGACAAGAACGTTGAACCCACTGCATATTTTAAGCGTAACTTTGACCATCATTAAACGTTTCACCATTGTTCGAAACTCCACTATCGAAATGCCTGCATCCATTGGCACGTGTTGGTGTAGTTCTGTTCCATGTTTCAGTTGAAAAATTTGACCGCTACATAATATATATCTACTCCAAGCATTTACTGTAAGTTGAAAACCTGCCAAGAAATATTTAAGACCACTCGTAATGTGTTTTCATATAGTTCTGATCCGCGTTTTAATCGTCGATTTGACCACCTTATATATCTGCCTCATAGATTAAAACTTTGGCATAAATTATTTGGTCCTAGATGTAATGTGCCTCGTATTATTTTATTTGGCGGTCTTATATGGTTTTGAAATCATATGTGTTTATACCTTGGCATTAAATATACAATGTAACTTTGGCCCATCGAATGTTTGCCCCTTATAATGTCTTCACATAGTTTTTCTCTACGATCTCCTATGGTTTTGAAACCATATGATTTTTTTATTTGCCTCAATTTAATTATATAATATCAAAACCATAACCTTGGTCAACATATTTGCGCCCACCATGTAGCTCGAGGTCTAACAAACGTTGCTCCCCTTCCCCAATTTTCTAGAGTTATCAACAAAATTATGTCGGTTCAGAAGAATGGCCTTTTATAGAATTTCTACAATCTTCAAAAACAAAATGTACTTCACCATTATCTAACTTTGGTACAACACTCAGACTCTCAGATGTACCTTGAACAGCTGAAGACTTATAACCAAGAGCTTCCTTCTGTGTTGTCATGATGGGTCAAATTTGTGTAGGCCATAAATTATTATGGACCTCAAATTACCACCTGCTATACTATCTGATCTATGTGCCTCTAGATCGACATCATCATGGCCAATACTATCGTGACTAAGCTGTAATTTTTTGTAGGCCCTTTGCATAATCACCTCCTCAACTGTTTTTAATGCTTATTTCCAAAACATGATGCAGCTGACCAACGCGATGAGCACCCTGTAATGCTTGCTTTTCAACTTGTGGATTCCATTCCTGCTCACAGAAAATGACAATATCAGATCCTGCAAGATTCAAACCAGCACCACTATCTCTAGTAGATATTAAAATACAAATGCTTCACAAGTATCCTCGTTGGCCTTTCTGAAGTCACTTGACTTTAGCAGTGTTGATGCTTTGTCACCAAAGCTTTGCATAACTGAAAAATGCTCTTCTGCTCTTACTGATCCATCAAGACACTCATAATAATACCTTCGTAGCTCTAAGTAATCCTGAAGAATGTCTATTGTCTATGTCATTGGAGAAGAAATCAAGACACAATGTCCTTGACTATGCAGTTTCTCAAGAAAAATGTCCAAGATGATGAGTTTTCCACTTGCTTGCACTAAATGTTCACCTTCTTCAAATGGCTCTGGCTCCACACCATTGAAAAGATAAGCATGGCTACATGTCTTTCGCAATTGTACCATAATATTTTTTAAAGATTGATGCTGAGTGCCTGAACCACTTGTTTGAAGTTGGGCCACTCTTGATGCATTATAGATACATAATTTTTTTTTCGAAGTGGGACCAATGGATCCATTACTGTAACCCCAGACAGTGGTGGCAATGTAAGAGTTCCATTCTTGACAAGTAAAGCTTTTGTACGCCAAAGCATGAATGCATGCACAATATAACTTAGCAGCTTGAACTGTTTGCTACATCCAGAGGTATCGTCACCTTGAGTCAAGGTCGCAACTTTAATGGACACAACACCAAAAGAGCCATGGGCATTTCCGTTGATCTTTCAATTAAGCCAAAAAACTTAAAGCCTACAATGTGTTCCCAAGTCCCATTGTGACTGCAATTTCCCTTGACTGGCGCGATCTTATTACCTGCGTACATGCGATAGATGTCCTCCACTTCTCATGTTTCAGCTCGTACTACTCTTATCCTTCTTATCGGTGTTCTGATGACATTTATGAATATATCACTCGTGGGATCGACCTGTATGGAACATTATCACATCATAGTTACTTGTTTTGAGAATGGTGTCCCTAGGTAAACATATGAGATTAACGAGCTTAAAATACGTATTCAGTCAACATGCTTAATGACCCATGGCGAGAGGGCCTTTAATTGTCAAAAAAAAAAAAAATTTTGATTCAAATGTAAGCATGGAAATCTCATGGCGCAACTGCGGTAAGAGTGTTCGAGCGTATGATGGATGATCCCTCCCACATATGGCATGATTGCAGCAACAACATCTGATCATGATGGTGAGAAAGCTCATGAGGATTTGGGGATAGGTTGGTGGGATGTCACTGACTATAGGTCGGGTGAAATACTTTAACGCCTAAGCAAGCAGAGGGGGAACCCGAAATTTTAAATACACCCAAAATTTTGGGTGCTGTTGTAGTGGCTACAACAAATGGCGAACCACTGGTAGAATCCATCATCTCTGTCAATATCGCAACAATAGTCTGAGTCTAGATAGTGATGCAAGGGAATATTGAACAAGTTCCGCGGGTACCCTTTGTATTACTCTTGCCCTTTATAGGTATGCCTCGTCCTTGTGCCTTAGCTAGGTCTCACTAATCAGAAACACATCAAAGAGAAAGCTCACAGACGCCAGTAGCCTGTTGATGATGTGAAGAGCAAGGGAATGGGTTTATTATTTCCAGGATTTTTAAAGTAAGTTTCTGGTGTTGCTCCGCTGCCAGTAGACCTGGACAGTACCCCGGCAGAGTCACTTCAAGAAATCACAAACGTTGCTCCACTGCCAGCGAGCCTGGTCGATACCCCGGCGGAGTCGTTGCATTACCTCTCTGCGCAGGAAGCCTTTCTCGATCCTTTTCCCTTATTTGTTTTATGTGCTTGCAGCACTTATTTCCATGTGCTCGTGGCACTTATTTTTCATGGGCGGATGAGGGATCCCAACTTATTTTACGAGCAAGAGAGGTTGTTTCTTGTTTTACAGAAACTGAAAGATATCCTAATTTGGGTTTTCCCTTGTGCCAAAGCTTCACATCCCATCTACCACAATAGGAAAAGTGCGCAAAACAGATCATTAAGATGTCCAAGACTATGCTAGGCACAAGGCTTAGGCTTACGGGTATTGGGCCATTCAAACTCATTAGGTCTCCCACAAACAACTGGCTCATATCTCCCCGGCTAAATCAGTTTAACTCATAGGAATCTTGTTGAGAATGAAACTTTGATGACTTGTCCTAAGAGAAAGCTGCCTCTTGAGATAGCCACCACAACCTCACGCAAACAATGGGGTTACTGTTTCAGTAGTTGGGGCACAACAAATCAGCAAGGTGGTAGGGTTTCAATGAAAGCTCATGCAGTGGCAGGCGATATGAAAAAAATGATGTGAGGAAGAGAGCATACGACGCAATGTAATAGGTGAGGCTCAAGATGCAATGCAACGCCATGTGCGAGAATGATCAACGAGTTGTAGGTGGAAAAGAAGCGCAATACAAGCAGTGATTATTTATGTAGCGACAATAAAACTGAAAAGAAATGAGTGCAAAACAATTGTAACATGATGATGCCTAGGATATTAATCGTAAGCAAAAATAATACACACACTTTTTAATCATGAAGTAAAAATTTGGAAAGTAAACCTAATTAACTTTGAACTAAAATTTTTATTAACGGGTTCTAGCTAGCCTACACCTAAACCCTAGATTAACCCATGAGGTGACCGGGTTATGTAAAATCAATTTTCCAGTGCAGCCACTGCATTAGTTCGCATCCTGCAATGACGAAAATGATCAGGATCAGAGCTAATATCCAAAAAAGTGCAGTAACAACAAAACTTACCTGAGGAGTAGGTGCAACGACAAGACGATCATAGATACTTACCAAGGAACATGCCATAATATATTGTGCAAGATGAATCCCATGCTCATCTTGATACATAGCAATATGTTCTTGAAACTCAACATTTATAAATGACACATAATCATTCATGCACAATCCTAGGCCTGATGGGTGCTGGGTAAGCCATTTCCTATTTGTAGGCACATCCACCGAATAGGGTTGGTTGAGTTGACCGGAAATATCATCATGGTGTTGAGGACCATTAGTTTTATGGAATGGAAACAGTAATCATGTGCCAAGCGAATTATAAATGCTTGTGCATCCAAGTGCAGAAACCCTAGTTTGGGGTTGCTCCTGGGTTTGGTCAAGGGTGTGAGGGTCAAACCCCAGATCTTCAAGCGGGGGGTTGCCCAACTTTGATGGTTTGGCGAGATCAAAAGACGAATGGATGTGAACATGGATTGCGGTGGGTTGCAAAATTTCAGTGGGCTTTGTATCGATTAGGTCAAATGTTGGCACACTAACAGATTGATAAATCGATGTATTTGATTCTCTAGATTTGCGAGGGTGGGGTGAATTCGACATAGTTATGCTGGGAGGAGCATGGTACTTGGGGATCGTCATTTCAGAAATGGTCGGCAGAAGCTGAAGCGCTTCGATTTTCCAATGGGTACTTGAATCTTCCCAAAACGACTCATCGAATTCTGGTGTCTCCATGAGGTTGGCAAAGAGACGCGAGTGATAGTCCTCAGTGGTATGATTGAGTATGTTTTCAGATAAGAAGGGATCTCTGTAACCATTGATTTGATTAAGCTGGGTACCTGGCATGTTGGGCTTCCTGGGAGTTATGGACTGGGAAGGATCAATAAAGAGGACATCTTGAGGTTGCCCAGATAGGAAATCGCTCCTATGGATGTCTAAAGATTTCGAGTGAGAAAGATTAGATCTGAAAGATTCATCGATTTTGAACTGTGATTGTGAAACACCGTCTGCGTGCTTATGATTTTCGCCAATACCAGTATAAGGAAATTTTGAATGTCTCGAAGAAATTACTGGTGTGGCGGGGTCATGAAATAAATCGAGGAATAATTAACGAATGGATTGAGTCGCAGGGGCATTAACCATACAAGGCTTTTCAACACGTGCATCCGTGTCATTTAGAGAAAACAATGAAATGGCAGGCCTTGTAAGGGAATCAACTATACGCTGGGGAGGAGTTGATTCATAATCAGTATGCGAATCAGATTTAGGTTTGTGTCCAGGGAGACACCGAGTGGGCTCGAGGTAGGTTTCATGAACTGGGAGAGATAATGTGCCACTATGGTTTTCAAGCTTTGATTCAACATGGTGCGTGAAATATTCAAGGGTAGTACCATAGGCTTTATCCCCATGTAGCCATCCATAATTTCTCGGAACTTTCAAGGTCATAACTTGACTACCCGACAACTCAGGAGGAGGAGCGAGAATGTCACAAATACCAATACTCTACTGGGAGGCTAGAGCATGGTCTAGACTCGGGGAGGTGGACAAGAAAACATTGGGGACGCAGTCTGAACAGTGGGAAACTTGCAAGTCATCATAGGGAACACTAGGATAAGGCTGGGTTGCTACTTGAAATTGTTCAAGGGAAACGAAGATCACATACGTGAACTGTTCTCTTAACAACTTCCAATGGACATCCTTTTTAGGGAACTCAAAACAATAACGAACAAATCTGATAGAAAACTCATCCAGAGGTTCCTGAGGTTCCATTCTGATGTCATTTATCTTTATCAATACACTTTGAAAATCGTACTCGTGAACAACTTGTTGTAATTCACTAGTGAGTTGTTCAAATGAATGGATGGAAGCCTCCGGCAATGTGCAACACCATTACTTAGCGCGACCTTCGAGGGTGAGGAAGAGAATAAAACAAATCAAACCTTCATTTTTCAATTTTGTAGCACTCACCAAAGTCATAGAAATCTAAAAGGTGTTGGGTTATGGACGCTTGATTTTCACCATCGAATTTTAACTGGAACAAGTGATACATAAGTTCATCGGGGATGAGACATCGAGGCTCATAAAACTCCGACAAACATCTTGGGAGAACAATTTGGGAATGAGCCATTACAGATATGAGATTAACAGCAGGCTCTCAGGGCTCAACTTGTCATCTGGCCCTCCTTCTAGCACCAATTCTGTTGACGGGAAAATTTGTCGGCCAATAGTAGGGGATCTCCCCAGTAAAAGGTCCCAATTAGACCTTGAACTGTTTGGACTAGGGATCCCGTCTGGGGTGTGGGTCCGACTACCACTAATTTCTCCTTTTCTTAGGGTCTCGCTTAAACTCTATAAAAAAAATGGATACACACCTAATCAACTGATACAAGACATATGATTGATGCATTAAATGTACATGCGACACTATGAGTAGCAAGCGGAAATAATAAAGCGTGAAGACCGAAGGAAGTGTTGTTAGAAAAACTTCATTAGGGTCACACTTGTAAACTATTCTGACCACAAAGGAAACAATTCCTCATGGCAAGAACACCTTTCACTTCCTAAAAGTTTTAAATAGTAACACAAATGCCAATAAACAAAGCCATCAATGTTCATTAAGAAAGTGAAATAAACTCAGCCACCATTAACATACTCAGCAAAATGTTATGCAACTATGATGTGAATTGAAGATGCAGTTCCATTAATCTAAAGATGTTCAGAAACTAAAAACATAATACTCAACAGTGCTCATACATAAGACAACACCAGATCCATAAAGGTATTTTTCAAAATTCTTGTATTAATGCTTAAATGTATAATCCTCTGGTAATACAATATACTCAGCTCGAGTCCCAAACAAAATATCTGATACAAGTTCCCGAAGGAAGTATTTATAGGGAAAAACTTGCTCTTTGGGTTTCCTTGACCTTTGGCCTTCTTGACTATTGGGCTGCCTTGCGACCCAGTCCGTTCTGCGACTTGCAACCTGAAGCAGATCTGTGACCTATGACCTCCTTGGATTTGCGACCTCGTGACCTCCTTGGATTTGCGGCTTGCATCCTCCTTGGATTTGCAACCTCGCGACCCAGGTAAATGTGCGACCTGCGACCTCCCCAGATTATGCGACCTTGCGGCCTTGGTAAATTTGCAACCTCTGACCTGGCGACCTAAAGAAATCTGTGACCTGGGGTTTTATCCCTTCTACATTTCTCCTATTGAGATAGTCTTAGCTCCCGCCACATGAACCAGCATTTTATGGGTAAGCGAAAAAATTCCTTGTCTGGGTCATCATCATAATCTCCTCATGTCACCTGCGTGTAAGCATATTAGATTAGCCATTAGCCTCACCCACATAAATATGTTTATACATGCTGAATAAAAAATAAAGATACAGTAAAAGAAAACGCAGATGCATAAGGAGCATATTGACAAATAACATCAAGGGGTTTTAACGATTAGCTTGGACCCCTATGTAGTCCTATTCTGTAGGCGATATATGCTTTGAGAAAAGAGGCCATTCCTAAGTGGGTTCGCATGGTCGGAGCCTTCATGCATTGCAGCCTCTAGTGGACATATCATTCTGCGACCTTGCGACCTTGGAGGGGTCGCACAGTCGCATGGTCGCATTTTCCGTCCAGCAGCATGCATCGTGACTTAGCAACCTGGAGGGGTCGCGCGACTTGATATCTACGTGGGTCGCAATTTGAAAAGGGTCGTAGGGTCACAAATATCATCAAGTTGCAATCTGCACTAGCCTCACAGGTTTGCGACCCAGTGACCTGGGTTGAACTGCGACCTCAAAGCATGGCTGTCTTCATCATGCAATCATCGTTCATCTTAGGTGCAATGTCTTCTCCAACATTGAATCTTCCTTTCATTCAACGAAGGGAATGGATTTTACATATGGAGGAGTCACTCAATCGCGCGATCTGGCTATAGTTTCAGGAAGGAGTGCACTCCAACAAATCCATAGCCCTTCTAATGGTGATTCGTCGATGGATCGGTAATTTTAACCATGCATCAAAATTAATAATGAATAGCTTCTGTCTCCGTGGTGGTAAGTCAGGTTGTGAGAAGTCAAACACCATTTCCACGCTATATTTATACGATGTCAACAAAATTAGTCTTCCAACGAAAATATAATACGTCAATCTGCCGAACACGCATTTAGATTTGAGTTAGTCATTTTACGCTCTCTTTGGAAGCACGAATATGAAACATGTTTCAGCCATGTCAACGAAATTCATTTTAACTTGCAGCTTTTTCCATATAATGATTCAACACCGAACACCAAGCCTCCTCGAGTCAGCATCTTTGATATAATTTTTAAGGTGGAACTTTTATCTTGTAACAAAATATTTCTCATCTACTATATCAAGGGATCTGTCATTCTGGAAATAATGCTCCATAGTTGTTACTGCACTAGTTCGATTGAGAATTTCACTTTTTCCTGGTGCATCCTACAGCAATGACAAAGCTGACACAGCTGAATCCATGTGCATGCATTCTGGGTGAGATTATGCTGCCATTATTATTATCTCATTCATGCTGGATGATAGCAAATGTTGCCTGCCTCCATTGAAACACTACTTTAGTGACACGATCCACGTGGTGTCATGCATGGAGAGGTTACTAAACCTTATTAACGCATTCCTGGGAGGTGTTGAATGCAACGTTGGGCCTTGGAAACTTTCCTCTGTGAGGTGGCAAACAATATTATTTCACACGTGGTGGAGAGGCATCAACGGGCCTTTGCTTACTGGAAACAGGCGAAGGGCAGAAACAACTGGTAAAGAGCACGATTAGTGCTGAAAAGAACATTGAACCCACTGCATGTTTTAAGCATAACTTTGACCATCATTAAATGTTCCACCATCGTTTGAAACTCCACTATCGAAATGCCTGCGTCCATTGGCACGTGTTGGTGTAGTTCTGTTCCATGTTTCAGTTGAAAAATTTGACCGCTACATAATATATATCTACTCCAAGCATTTACTATAAGTTGAAAACCTGCCAAGAAATATTTAAGCCCACTCATAATGTGTTTTCATATAGTTCTGATCCGTGTTTTAATCGTCGATTTGACCACCTTATATATCTGCCTCATTGATTAAAACTTCGGCATAAATTATTTGGTCCTAGTTGTAATGTGCCTCGTATGATTTTTTTTGGTGGTCTTATATGGTTTTGAAATCATATGCATTTGCGCCTTGGCATTAAATATACGACGTAACTTTGGCCCATTGAATGTGCGCCTGTTATAATATCTTCACATAGTTTTTCTCTACGATCTCCTATGGTTTTGAAACCATATGATTTTTTTATTTGCCTTGGTTTAATTATATAATATCAAACCATAACCTTGGTCCACATATTTGCGCCCACCATGTAGCTCGAGGTCTAACAAACTTTGCTTCCCTTCCCCAATTTTCCAGAGTTGTCAACAAAATTATGTCGATTTAGAAGAATGGCCTTTTATAGAATTTGTACAATCTTCAAAGACAAAATGTACTTCGCCATTATCTAACTTTGGTACAACAATCAAACTCTCAGATGTACCTTGAACAGCTGAAGAATTATAACCAAGATCTTCCTTCTGTGTTGTCATGATGGGTCAAATTTATGCAGGCCATAAATTATTATGGACCTCAAATTACCACCTGCTATACTGTCTGATCTATGCGCCTTTGGATCGACATCATCATGGCCAATACTATCATGACTAAGCTGCAATTTTTTGTGGGCCCTTTGCATAATCACCTCCTTAACTGTGTTTAATGCTTATTTCAAAAACATGATGTAGCTGACCAACGCGATGAGCACGCTGTAATGCTTGCTTGTCAACTTGTGGATTCCAGTCCTGCTCACAGAAAATGACAATATCAGATCCTACAAGATTCAAACCATCACCACTAGCTCGAGTAGATATTAAAATACAAATGCTTCATAAGTATTCTCGTTGGCATTTTTGAAGTCACTTGACTCTAGCAGTGTTTATGCTTTGCCACCAAAGCTTTGCATAGCTGCAAAACACTCTTATGCTCTTACTGATCCATCAAGACACTCATAAGAATACCTTCGCAGCTCTAAGTAATCCTGAAGAATGTCTATTTTCTGCGTCATTAGAGAAGAAATCAAGACACAATGTCCTTGACTGTGAAGTTTCTCAAGAAAAATGTCCAAGATGATGAGCTTTCCACTCGCCTGCACTAAGTGTTCACCTTCTTCAAATCGCTTTGGCTCCACACCATTGAAAATATAAGCATGGCTACATGTCTTTCGCAGTTGTACCACAATATTTTGTAAATATTGATGCTGAGTGCCTGAACCACTTGTTTGAAGCTGGGCCACTCTTGATGCATTATAGATACATAAGTTTTGTTTCGAAGTGGGACCAATGGAGCCAGTACTATAACCCAAGACATTGGTGGCAATGTAAGAGTTCCATTCTTGACAAGTAAAGCTTTTGTAAGCCGAAGCATGAATGCATGCACAATATAACTTAGCAGCTTGAACTATTTGCTACATCCAGAGGTATTGTCAACTTGATTCAAGGTCGCAACTTTAATGGACACAACACCAAAAGAGCCACAGGCATTTCCATTAATCTTTCAAGTAAGCCAACAAACTTAAAGTCTGCAATGTGTTCCCAATTCCCATTGTGACTACAAGTTCCTTTGACTGGTGCATTCTTATTACTTGTGTACATGCGATAGATGTCCTCCACTTCTCATGTTTCAGCTCGTAATACTCTTATCCTTCTTATCAGTGTGGTGATGACATTTATGAGTATATCGCCCATGGGATCGACCTGTATGGAACATTATCACATCATAGTTACTTGTTTTGAGAATGGTGTCCCTAGGTAAACATATGAGATTAACGAGCTTAAAATACATATTCAGTCAACATGCTTAATGACCCACGGCGAGAGGGCCTTTAACTGTCAAAACACAAAAAGGTTTTCATTCAAATGTATGCATGGCAATCTCATGGCGCAATTGCGGTAAGAGTGTTCGAGCGTATGCTGGATGATCCCTCCCACATATGGCGTTATTGCAGCAAAAGCATTTGATCATGATGGTGAGAAAGCTCATGAGGATTTGGGGATAGGTCGGCGTGACGTCACTGACTGTAGGTCGGGTGAAAGACTTTAACGCCTAACCAAGCAGAGGGGGAACCCGAAATTTTAAATATAACCAAAATTTTGGGTTCTGTTGTAGCGGCTACAACACGATGTTTGCACAATGATAGAAGAAAACAAGAAGAACAAAAATGCACACAGTTTTTAAGGTGGAAACCCAATCCGGGACAAAAACCACCTAATGCTTTTCTAATAATTCTTTAATATTCAACTTCAATTGAAAATAATGCTCCAACTTCCTAGAATCTAGAAAATAATTCTTCTCCAACTCCCACTAGATGGACGCTCCAATGCCCAAGATTCTTCAGTAGTCAACTGAATGGATGGCCCAACACCCAATGAGCTACAACTCACCCTAGTACCACCCTACCACCCTATAGAAGAATAAAATAAGAATGGACTCCCATACCAGGGAAAATGGTTCACTTTACAATGATATAGAATGATGCAGAAGAAGAAGATATACTAGAACATAACCCCAACTTTGACACAACCACCTAATGATGATCCTAGACCTCCCAACACTGCCTCTTCAACCCTTGGCAGATAGACACTAGTACAATTTGTACAATAATGTATTTATAATGACTAAGTACAATGACACCTTTACAATGATTGTATGTGGTGCTGCCCACTTGAAGACTTCATATGATGAACTTCTTTCTGCTGTTATTCACCATGGCTGCTGCTCTTGTCATGCTACCCTCTGTTGCACCTTTCTTTTCTTTGCTGCCGTAGAAAGTCTGGTCCTTTGCAACCCTTGACAACACATGATCTAGCTTTTTATTGCCTTCTAGGAGCTCGATATTGAATCTGGTGTATCTCTGTTATTTAAGATCCTCAATATCTGATTTTCGGTCCTGTAGTATTCCTCTAATTCATATTTCCAATGCCATAGTTCTGACCCAATTTGGATTCTTCAAGAAAGAGTTATACCCAATCTCTCACAATGCCCTAATTATGGATTTTTTCAGGAGAGCGCAATTGTATGGCATGCCACATGTCACTGTTTATCTATTTGGATCTGAAATTGATAGATAGAAAATCATAGACTGTGCACTATCTGGAACTTTTTACGGAATTCCAATCTGATACTCAGAGAGAGAGTTATGACAAATTTACCAAGGTCACTTCTTTGAGACAAATTTTAGGAGTCTGCAAAAACCCTGACTTCCACAGATCATATCTCCAAAAATATTGTGCAACTTGATCTAAAATGTTTACAGCAGCTTCCTCAGGATTTTTTCTTCACCTCATAGAAATTTCAGCCTTTGAACCTTCGTATAAAAAAGGTTAGAGCTAGAATTCCACGATGACCTGTTTCAGATGGTTGAATCCCTTGCCTAAGGGGGAAATGAAGATCACAATTTATATAAATTCTTAGGTTGAGAGGGGCTTCAACAAGTGAACGTGGGAGGGATTTTAGGATCTTAAAAAATATTAATTATGACTTTTCAATGATCCATGCCCCAACCCCATGGGGTTTTAGCCCACTAACTGGGGGTACAAACTTCAAACATGAATATCTCTCAAACTGTGAAGAATTACATGGTGTTCCATATATCAACGGAAACATCTCGACAAGTAGAAACCTTAAAAATCATTATTGACCCAGAATATATTAATTTTTTAGTTCAAAAGTCTCATGCAGTATTGGGTTAGCCCCTCGTGCTGCTTGGGTTGACATCAATGACAACCGTTGATCAACAGATGGTGACTATAGAGATCGCTTGGTCAAGGAAGGGAGGACCACAATCTATAGAAAAGAGTGTTGAGGCTTTTCTTGAGTTGGAAGTAAGCCATCCCTGATATTCTTGTGAATGCCTCATAAATTAAATTAAGACAATATAATCCATGTCGATGTACTTGTCAAGTTGTGTGAGCTATGAGTAAGAATGGAGAACCTCATTGGAGTGTGTAGGTGGACTGAGGATTAATTCTCAGTATGGAGGTAATTCATTAGGGGATAATTTCAAGGTAGACACAACTTTAGTATGGGAATGCATGCAGGAGTACACTCGAGCAACGTGAATGGAAAAATGACGGGAAACATCAGAAACATTGACCATTTTGCAACAAAGGAATAAAATAGAGGAGAAAGACTTAGCAAAGTGGGGAAATAAGAATTGTTGCTAGTGAGTTGTGAGGAGAGATATTTTTAAGTGTGCATACTATTGTGTGTGAAGACAAGTGATCCTATTATGTAGAGAAAGGTTGAGAGTTACTATGCAAACAAAATAGACCCCAAGAGAGTATACTCCTTGTGTGAAATTGGGAGAGACCCTATAGATAGAAGGAGCCGAGTGATGAACACATGTTGTTGAGGGTAGAGGCCGAGAGTTGAATGTATGTTGTGAGAGAAGAGGGCCGAGAATAATTGATTCTATAGTGTGGACATTAGGCAGTGAGGATTGACTCTTGTTGTGCAGAAAAATAGGTTGTAGAAAAGTGAGTAAAGGACAAAACAAAGTTGATATCAGGAAGAGCGAATTCCATATATAGTGAACATTGATTTATTTATTGAGTGTGGGTTGAAGCTTACATACATGAATTTGGTGCTGACATCTATATTTTGTGCCTGAGGAGGATTGGGGGTTGGTGCCTCTTGCAAGTTGTTGCTTTCATAAATCAAAGGAGCTGCAAGTTGGTGCTTGCATAAATCAAAGGAGATGCAAGTTAGTGCTTGCAACAAATCCATGAATTTCGTGCTTCACATGGTTCTTCTGGTAAGATCGACAAGTTTCTACAGAAGGAGAGGGTTGGTGATTCATGCTAGTGGGTGCTAGAAAAAAATCAAAGGGAGTTGGTGCGTCTTGTGAGTGGTAGCTTACAAACATATTGATGTATTAGACTAGGTTATATTATTTTACATCAATAACAACAACAATATTTGGTGGTTTTTTCCCAAAATGGTTTCCACGTAAAACCTTTGCATGTCATGTGTTTTCTGCTCATGATGTGTATGCTTGTGTTTATTTATATGGCTATTATTATGGTTTCTTAAAGGATTCTCTCAAATAATGGATTCCAAGTTTGAATTAAAAATAAATTGGCATAAAAGTTAAAATTAGCCTTAATATTGATTCACCCCCCTCTCAGTATTAACATTGTTTCCAACACTTGCAAAATTTATATTCAATGTCCTAGGTAATATAGTTGTAGATTGATTGTTTGGCCTTGGAATTATCTAGATAGTTTTGGAATGCACTCATTTCATTCATACAGTCCTTTGTTGATTTGTTGAGCACTATTTTTACTTGGAAAAGTGTTGAATTGATTGGATCTTAGATCAACATATACATGAGATATGGATAGATATCCATACATATAGTGTGCATAATATACAGATTAAAAATGGTTGTAAATATTTTGTACACGTTTATTTAGGGATCTACATGCCTATGGTGTGAAGGAGTGATGAAGAACTGAAGGTTGTGTGCATAGTGCCAATGTAAAAGTGTGATCAACGTGATTTTGGATAGTTCATTAGAGAGCTTGTGTGCATAGTTTTGGAAATAGAGATCAATTAGTGACACTGTAAGTGTGCATTATGTGATTAGTGTAGCATATAAGTATCCTTGCACATGAAATGATATGGATCAATCCTGGAAAGCCATTTCATTGATATTAATGCACTAGTGAAAATACATATTGGATCTTTGTGACAATTCAGTGTATTTGGGACCTGAAGGGAGCATGTATCATTAACATAATGCATTATATAAAAGGGGGATTCATATAAAATATATAAAAATGTGTTTGTGAATATGTAGAAGATATTTGGTCTCAAAATTTGATGCATATGTGGAAAATAATCAATGTTATGGTGTCATTAATATTTCAAGAGATAGATTGTGTGATAATAGTGCTATAGAATCTGAGGTTGAATGACTTACATAGGAGATATAAATTGAAAAAGTTGTTGTGTGATGAGATATATATTTGTGCACTGATGCATTAGGCAGAGTATGTAGGTGTGGTTTATACTAGTTATATAGGATGGATCAAATTTATTGTTTCTATTAATGATATTGTAACATAAGATGGGTAGGGTATGAGGATTTAGTACCTACAGAAGATATCAAGACATAGGCTTCAGAGAGGCTACATGCATGAATATCATAGGACATACTTGTACCTATTTATCCATGTGACTAACAATGTTTATATTTGCAGGTTTGATATCCAAGTTCATGTGTATTTTTTTCTTGTAGGGTTTAGTTGTTGTAGTCATGAGACTCTCCATGATTTTTTCATAGATATGTAATAATGTAAAAACCACGTGATGTCTTTGTATGGATAGGTAAATTTAGTTTGTTGGAATATATGCCTTGTAGTATGGTTTTTGAGGTTCTTATTGGTAACTTGATGTAATGGTTCATTTTTTAGGGTTTGATTTTGAATGTAAGGGATGATTGTATGAGGATAGATTTAATGAGTTGCAGAGTCTTTTGTATTGAGTTTTTGTGATTGAGGTTGATATCATTGTAATAGTGATTGTATTGAGCCCCATTCTATGGATGATAAATGTGATTTTTGTGATATGCTAATGTATTATGAGTAAATATACATAAAATGTGTGTTTTGTATGCATAGAGTGTGTTTTCTACAGAGATGGTTTTGTATTGTTGAGATTTTTTTTGCTACTGATTATCAAGTGGTTTGTTTATAATTATATTGATGATAGATTTGTATTATAGTGATTAGATTTTATATTGAAGAGAGGGTTCTATTTTGTATTCAGTTTGATGAGAATAATGTTGTATGTGGGTATAGTTTAAAAATTGGATGAAACCTGGCCTAAAATATTTGAATTTGTTTCAGGTGGATATAGAGTGAAATATTCTAAAACAAGGTCCACAAGAGTCTAAAATTTTGAGAATTTAGTAAGGGAGTAGTAGTTTTCTTTTGGTGGTGGCTAAAGAAATTAATGAGGGCATAGTAGTTTCCTTGTAGTGATAGCTAGATAAAAAATTGGAGGCGGTATCCTCTAACAGGTAGAAGCCTGTGCTCTGGTAAAATTCCTCGTTAGTGTAAGATGTAACCGAATATTTTTTTAATATTAATAAGAAGAATATGAAGACAACAATAATGAGGTTTTTTCCCAATTGGGGTTTCCACCTAATATCTCGTGTCTCTCTTTGATGTTGTTTATGTTGACTTCTTGTTGTGTTGTGCTCTTATGGTTCACATGAATTTATGATTATATGTTACTTATGGTTTATATTTGCTATATTCTTATTCTTAGATCAATGGCATAATGTGTTTCTATTTAGATGATGATTTAGTTAACATTGTAAAGAAGAGTTTAAATTGGGTAAAAGTTGTCTTATCAAAAAATTTTGATTCACCTCCCCTCCTCTTAGTATTTATAATACATCCATCACTAGTGAAGGTAGGTTTAACATAATATATCATTATCACGTTTCTATTTGCATGAACTCGAAGTAAGAAAAATTTTGTAACCTGCCCTATTTCATAATTGATATCTTAAAGAAAATGGCTAGGATTGTTAAGAGGTGAAGGGATCGTGAAAAACATTATTCCATACGGGGTTTATAAATATGTTGATCATGGATGAATTGTAGTGGTTTAAAATGTCATAGAAAATTTTGTCACGATGAATCACAACCAAAACTTGATCAAAGGTTCAACAACTAATAAAATGACAAAAATAGTTAAAAACAGAAGCAATTGTAGTGTTAAGGTCCCATTAATTGATGAAGGAGGTGATAAGGATAGTGAAAATAATGGAGAAAGAGAAAGGTAAGCTTAGCATTGATATCATTACTAAATCAAAGATCGATGGATTAGGGAAGGATAATATATACTTAAACAATGAGTCTTACTAGAATGAAGGTGACGAATAGTTTGAAAAATGATTTGAGGAAACCACATTACAAAAGCCATGATTCAAATAGATTCATTTTGAATATTTTGTGGATGAGGAATTTCATCATCCATAGTTTCTTCCTAGAATTGAATTGTTGGGACCATGTTAAAAATGGAAAGACGAGATAAAAGGAGGTCATTTTCATTTGGTTCCAAATCCTTTTTTTGTGTATCTAACGTTACTAAGAATTTCTTCAGAAAATAAAAGGACTAACGTTACAAAATAAAAAAATTAAGAGCAAGTTATGATATAACAAACACAGGCTTTGAAAAATGGAAAACATGTTAAATAATATTGAATGAGAAGAGAATTTAGAGCCTAGGGTTGATAATAGTGCCAAAATACATATAGAGGAGGCTTGGAAATTCATTAATTCCTTCCTTTATGATATCATCACCAACACATAAGCCTTTATTCAATTAAAACTATACCTTCCATAATAGAGAAATAAAGAGAAGTTTTTTAATATGGGGATTATTAATAGAGAATCTAACTTCCAAGTTCTTTAAAAATTAAAGTAGTGATGGTTATCTTTGTATCTCATTCAAGAACAAAAATGGGAGGCCAAAATTAAAATGTACAAGGGCTAGTTAAAGTAGGCATGTGACCCAACCTATGAAGTGGTTCTTTGTATATCATCAACAAGGGCTTATCTTATACATTTACATGATATATGAACTACATGTAAGTTGAAGAAAATAGCAACTGGGAAACCACATGATGTAAATAAACCACAAGAATTCATAGATATATTCCTCTCCATTGATATCTAAGACCAAAATTTGTTATGTGAACTCTAACTGCTAAAACAATTGTTACAAGATAACATACACTAGATCCTTAATCCCTATGTTGGTGTTGTCCAATTGTCCACATTTACATCACACATCCATGGCCTAATTAAACAGAAGAAGGGAATTGAGCATTATGAAAGGATTGGGTCAAAACCAAGTTTACATATCAAATACAAGTATCCTCTACCCCATTTGATAAAAAATGAACAACAAAGCTTGATGTGAAACCAGTGGAGTATTATTGTCATTCAAAATTGAAAAACGTATGAAATGATATAATATGGTTAAATTGCAAGGGAATGTCTATTATATACACTCCTAATGTCTCATTACATGTTGGAAACTCTTCCCAATTATTTGAAAAATAAAAATCATTTTGGATACCCATATTTCACTATTCCCCCAATATGGTAGGGTTTTGCACCAAGTCCTTCATAAGGTATGGCCTAAAATGGATTTGAGTATGTTTCCATTATCCTATTATATGGTCCTAAATTTTATTTTATAGGGAACATGTTTCTTGGAATGGAGAGGAAGGAGGAGTACAATTTCTACAATTAGACAAAGCCTTGGATTATTAACGAAGGATATTATGGATACCTCACTATTAACTGGGGTTAATTGCATGGGGGAGACTAAAATGAATAATAGTTGTAGTTTCATGGGGAAATGCAACTAGACTATTTTCGGGGAGATGACCTCTATTTTTACTTTGTTTTTCCCTACAAACACTTCCTCTTTTCCTCAGTCTATGTCCATTCTTTTATTTCATTACTTTATGTTTTCCCTTGATTATTATATGTTTTCCCAATATACATATCTTCCATTACATTATTACTTTCCTTATATATATATATATATATATATAATTAAAGTGAAATTTTGGATTTATTGGATTATTTTACACATACATATATATGTGTGCATCTATTATTTGATCATAATTTCATGTTTCTACTACAAATATCTTTATTAAAATGAATTTTTATGAGGATGACCATTATTTATTGGTCAATATGAATGATTCCCCATCATACCTTATACAATTGTGAAAGGGTTCAAATTTCAAATCCTGTCATTACATTTAGATAAAATCGTTCTCATGAAACAAAGGATATTATAAGGAGAACCAATAGTGTAAGAATATAAGAGGAGCTCCATTGTGACAAGAATTGATTTTTAATAAGGTCATGGATATCACAATGATGATGTTTAAATATGTGCATTGAATTACCCAAAATTGAATCCAACATGATCAAATAGGGAATCAAGCCTCACTACTACATAAGTACATTACTATGACAACACAAGGTCAAGCTCATGAATACATGCTACAACCAAGCCATTCAAATAATAGCAAGGAGTTTAATGATATATTTTGTTGGAGATTGAAAAAATGGATAATTGATTAGAATTGTTGTGCCTTAGATCCAATCAAAGGAATGTTTTAGTTTCACTTAATTTATATTATTTTTAAATTAGTATTGAGTTTTGAGGGGCTTGCCACTCCATTCATGGGATAGGTAGGTCACATTTTCATGTATAAAATTTGTATGTTATTTCCTTGAGGGATATATTCATTACTTTCCTTGATATTATTTTGCATAATTTTACTCTATGATTTTGGTTTTTAAAAACTCAATAGATCATTTTTATTTTATGTGTGATACTTCAACCTACATTCTAGTGGTCATGTCGCATAAGTCCTCAAAAGGTCTTATAGAGTATCAGTCGAAAAAATTAATAAGTGATTGTGTTCCTATGATACCATATTAGTATTAGAAGAACCATGAAAAATAGCCATTAATGGGTGCAATAATTCCATTATTCTTGAGAGTGGTTCAAAAGAAAAAAATATAGTAATATCTATAGAGAAAATTTTATGCTGTGCCATCAAAGGTTGGTACATATCTATTGGAATATTCACCAATAATGGCAGGGGGGAGATAATTATTGAACACTTTTTACCATTTTAATTATATCTTGAAACTATTGAAAATCAATATTTCAACAATGCATAACATCACACATAGCATATAAGATATTTTTATGTGAAAAGCCAAACATGAGAAAACCATTGAATGATTTAATACATATATTGAAAATTACATTAATAGGAAGAAAAAAATTCCAATATTATCTAGAACAAAATATAAGGAGCCACCAACCCCCTGGTTTTATCAATCCCAACAAAAAGGAAAACCAACACCTTGTATTATCCATCACCAACTAGAAGTATGCACCAACACCCTACAAGCAAGAACTTGTTGCACAGGCACTGACATGCCCTAGTATCACCCAACCACTCTAAAGTGTTGTGAAACACAAACTTGGAGGAGACTTCAATATCCCACTTGCACCACATTTCCACCCTTACGATTCAATATGTCATCAGGAATTTAATTAAAGGAGTCTGTGATATTCTCCCTTGCCCCAACATACCACCCTGAAGATAAGATAACTAAATAAGATATAGCATACCGAGTACACTTCTTATTCACTACACTTGATCACTACACTAGATAACTACTTCTCTAATTACTATCCAACCATTATTTTCAATAACACTGCAACATTGCCTCAACTATTGTCCAAATTATAGATTTGAGGCTTCTGCGATTATTGTTTTGTGTAGAGATGTTTTCTGGATCAATTGCATCCATTCTTGATAAATTTGACATTTCGAACCAAGCCACTGCAGTTCAAAACAAATAGGTTAAAAACAATCCTTGATGCATGGAAACAAGAATATTCAATCTTTGGAGTTATTATCAGTAAGATGATGAGAACCAATATGTAAATGTGAATAACATAACCTTGTACATACATTCCCTTGTATTATGATCACACTGTTAGATAGTAGTTTTGCACCAAATCATGGTCTCAATTTAGTTCTTGGATAGGATTTAAACAATTCAACAACCTTTTGAATTACATGATGTATGCTTTATCATGATATCGCACTTTAATATGCTATTTATATTTGGGCCAGAAGAAAGTGGTATTGCTCTAGTTTCAATATGCCTAGGACAGAACAAAACAACTATCATGTAATCGGTTTTGTTTTAATTGTTGGATTTATATATGCCTTCATTATCTGACCACAATACCATATTACATGTTGTACAATCCACAAATAAACAAGAACAGAGACACAATGCTGCCATTTTCCATATCATATAAGCTTTAGATCACACCTTCACAATGAAAATTTTTTTGAATGAGAGTATAACAAAAAAATTTAATGGAATGATTGAATAAAATGATTACTTAAAAGGAAAAATTTGTGGTCAATTTTTTTTTATCTCGTTCACCGACATAGCATATCATCACACATAAAAAATTATTCGTTACAAGAAATATAGTTTCTTTTCCAAGTGTATGCTTTCTTTGTCAATATTATTCTTTAAACATGCCCTTAGGTTTTCCCTCAAATGTTTGGCCTCATAATATACCTTAGATAGCTCAGTGAATTGGACTTGAATTAGAATTCTTCATGCCCCAACCATAAGTCTTCAATTTTACCTCCAAAACGACTTTAGAAAATGCCTAATATTGTAACAAAATTTGGCAAATATAGATTAAAAAATAGCACCAAAATTTGCCTCATATTTGTGCTAATATTAGTCTGGATATCTTCCCTTAAATTATGTCCTTAGACCATGATTTAATATCCATTTTCAACTGACCTTGATATACACTTGGAATTGACCTAAACAAGCCCTCAAATAGTTTTGAATACATGGTCTCAATAAGTTCTAGAACCTCAGTTTAACCAACTTATAATTCAGCCTGAGTTGGCTTACAAACATGCTCTAGGATAGGCCTTAGTTACCATCAAAATCAACCCTGAGTTTTCCTTAGAACTCAGCCTAGTATGCACTTCGTAACTAGCCTAAAAAAAGACTTAATTAGTCTTGGGAAATCATCCTAAGTTAGAAATAATATACCCTCAAACAATTAACCACCAACAAGAATAAAATTCAAAAATAAAACCCCAAACATTGATTCTTCTACTTCAGATCTTTAGTATTGTCCTTGGCCTCCTCTTTCAGATATAATTTCATGTTGATTGAAAATAAGATGATGATCACCATATGAGCTAATGGTGCCATATTTATGGTTATTCAAGAGGGTCTAAAAGGAGGTCCAACCTTCCCTATTTTAAATTTAGTTTTAATTAAAAGTACCCTCATAATGGGGAAAACCTTAACAATATTTTAAGACCATTTTCAAGATGAGAAATTGCCCTTTTAGGAGATGACTTGGTTAACATTTAAAGAATTCTTAGGTTGAAGGGGAGGCCATCTTCACAATGGCTAGGACACTTATTTTTTACATAAGGTACATCTTAGGCATGAATTTATTTCATTAAGATTTATGCCACATTTTTGGACCAAACATATTGTTACCTCTACCATTCAATTGGGTCACCTTGACCATGACTTCAGGGCATTAGCTTTAGGAGGGCATATATCCTCAACCATGATGAACCATGTGGTTTTCTACCTAGAATTAGAAATGGTATGATGAGTACTCTTATATTATGATGGTATAATATGCATCTTCACATTCATATTCCTCAACAAACACTGTTACCGATGAAATAGGTAGCCTGACCTCAAAACGGGAACTCTAGCCCAAAAAGACTCAAAAAACATGAAAAAACACCCCAAATACAAAAAATGTGTATTCTAGAACGCACTTGGTTTTTTTTTAAGGTCAAATTTCAACATTTTATAAAATTATGCTAAAAACAAAATTGTTTCTTGAAAAAAGGATTGAAAAAACACCCTCAAAACAAAACCAGTTGACGTTGGAATAACAAAAAAAAAAAATTGTCATATTTTTGACATTTTAAAAATAGAAATAACATTTTTTAATTTTTAAAATTCAAACATTAATTTATACTCAATATCCTGATGTGATCTCTCCCCTATTCCTGATGATGAACCACATTGGTTGGTTCGAAACGCGTCGACAAAGTTCATTTACATGTGGTTATTACCGAAAAAAATTATAATACTCAATGGATCACAAAATCCAACACTATAGATTAAACAATTAATTAATTAATTAGACAAAACTAGTTGTTATTAGTCAGTTTAATTTTATAAGCCAAACTATCCATTGGGATAACGATTAGTTTAGCCATCTCTACATCTATTTATACTCAACATCCTAATGTGATCTCTCCCCTAGTCCTGATGTTGAACCACACTGGATGGTTCGAAAGGCGTCGACAAAGTTCATTTACATGTGGTTATTACCAAAAAAAAACTATAATACTCAATGGATCACAAAAGCCAAAATTTGAAAAGTATAACTCTCGCTGACAACTTCTCTCCCATTTCCTTGCAGTGCCTCCCATGACTTCTCATTTGTATCACTAGTTGATACCTCGTGTCAATAAGATTTACTTGAAAATTCATCTCTAAAATAATGAAAACTAGTATTAAATAAAATTTCCCCGAGCTCAATTTTCAAATGTCTCAAAAATTCATCTTTGTCCATATCTTTTATCTTCAAGTCTGTTGTTCAAATTTACACAATGCTGACTAATCTGGCACTATAGTGCTCTGAAAACTTCTTCAAATTTATTTAAGTACATATTCCTACTTGAATACATGCATGGAAACCTCTATACAATCATGAACCACTGAATTCACCTAAATCAATCAACCTATCTGACACGAGACACTCTAGAAATCTATCATCAAACTACTATGAATCAACCTTCCCAAATCTAACTAATCGAAGGATAGCTCTTCAAAGATGTAATTGCTACTGCTTAGAATCCCTCTCTTCAATATTTACAATACTAGGAGTCTCCAAGCTATATTGTTTAAAACTATATATGAACCTAATCTAATTCAAGCTTATTATTTTGAGTGTTCACATCTTCCTTTTCATCTAGGGATTCATTATTATCCCATGATTTTATAAATCCTATGACTATGACCTCTCAGATCTCGTCATTCGTCAATCATTATTTTTTTTCTTCTCTAAACCTTATTATACCTGATATCATATTTTTTCTTCATGGAATACTCCATAATGCTTCTCAAATCATGAGCTATGTGTCCATAGCTATCGCATTTAAAGCATTCCATATTATACCTTAACAACAAAATGAC
Organism: Pinus albicaulis; assembly: GCA_034641835.2. Taxonomy (NCBI): domain Eukaryota; kingdom Viridiplantae; phylum Streptophyta; class Pinopsida; order Pinales; family Pinaceae; genus Pinus; species Pinus albicaulis. The sequence goes on along the minus strand of CM076574.1, from coordinate 661,920,585 downwards.
TGACATATAATTTCTATTGATAACGCTATTTGGATATATGTCTTGTGCTCCTGCCATATTTCTTCAATGGTTTGGATGATGACCTTCATATCATCCCTCTCATAATATTTGTAATCCCTAGACTTATGCCCAAGATTTGTGCATGAATAATAATAACCAGGACATATATGTGTACCTAGATGAGATGAGTTTCCTTGATGATGTTGATCTTTGGAAGAAATTATTTCTTGAATGCTAGATCCTTTGTTAATCCTTGTCCTTGATTACCTTAGCATAAATTATTGGAGCAACAACACTTTCAATCTTCTTTTGTATTTTTCATTTATTTGTTATTTAAAGAATGATGACTTCGATTTCAGGCTTCTCTTCAACCTTGGTCTTTGGGGGCTTGGAACTTGTGCCTTCGTTCCATGGAGGTTTACCCGCATCGTCAAGAGTTGAAAACATACCTTCTTCCTCCTTTATATTGAAGTGAGAATAGATACTCGGTGCAACCATATTTCATAACATACAAACTTCAGATCAAATCTTCATAACCAAGCCATTTCTTAAAGAGAGATCAACTCAAAAATTTATGGCATGATTGAATAGAGTGATTACTAAAAATAATTAATTGTGTTCAAAATAGTTTTATCTTCTTCATCGACATACCATATTATTACAAATGGATAATTATTAATTAAGAAATTTTTTTGACACAAACACATTTTACACAACCACTCACTTTTCACGCCAAGATATCACACCATAGACAATAGCTACACCAAATGAATAGGTCAGGATATTTATGCATAGATAGAATCCATAATTCTCATGTTATTGTTGTATCCAGCCACTCTATTTCAATATTCGAGATTGTTGGTAGAAAAATGATGGACAGGCTGAGACCCTAGGTTCATACATAGGGACCAAAAAATTCTTTTTCATCGACATCTTCACCCTATTCAAAAGAATAAGGCCTCTCACTTGAGGCATATCACAACCTTACTTAGATAGAGTTGGAACCTGGCATCGGGAAAACCCCATCAAGACTATCAAATCCCAATAAACTTAAAACTAGAACATCAAGAAGCAATCAAGTTGGATCAAGCATTCAAGAAGAAGGTATAATGTACATCAGAAGTCATAGAAAAAAAAATCAAAAGGATACAACAAATCATACACAAATATTATCACCTAACATTGTAGCTCTTCATTTCATTAAATTCAATAGTATTACATTAATACATTGGGCTCAAAGGCTTTAATGATATAATATAAAGTTATAATAAGAAGACAATATCTGAGCAAGATAAGACAGAACAACGTGGATTCAGTAGGTTCTATGACAACATTTCAGTACATTCCTATGCTTCTTCTCTTTTTGGCTTTTCTTATTTACCTTCTTAAAGCATGTGCCTATTGGTACCTCTCCCTTGAGTAATACACCTTTCCCTTATTTCGATTGCCTCTATTGGTTGGTTGTGTCTGCATCCTCAACTTCCAGTGTTCCTTTTATATTAGATGAAAATACCCAAGTCTTGATTTATTTCGTTGGATCTTTGCAACTGATAGCATTTGGCAAACCCTTTCTCCTTCTTTGGTTGTCTTCTTTTAATCCTCCAATGGTTTCCTCTAGTAAAAATATGGTCAATATTCAAAACGTGTCACTGCTTAACTCTCAAAATTAAGGACCCAAAATGCCCTGACCATAGTCCATTAAATCATCCCCGAGTCAACCATTTGTCGACGTTGGTGGTGCTAGTGTTGTTGTGGGTGCTTCTTGTTTTTCTGGTGCTTCTACTTGTGATGCTTCTCCCTGACTAGATTCTTCTTCCTATGCTGCTCATCGTTGACTTGTTCCATCAAACGAAGGACCCAACTCTAGGACAAACTAAATGGAAGTGTTTTTGAATCTTGTGAAATCATCGAGAATTTATTTGCATGAGCCTATCAGTATGCCTGTGTGATCGAGGAATTTCACTATGAGCTCGGAGGTAAGATGGGAGGGGCGGGTCATTAGGAGGGTATTCCATTGAGCTTATATGTCCCTATTGAGCTATTTTAGCACCCCCAACTAATCCTGTCTTGGTGGCTAAAGGTCACATAGTAGGGCCTTGGTATTGTTGGAATCATCTTAAATTTGTTTTATTTGGAAGGCGATGGCGTCCACCTATGCTAAAATATTTTTTTCCCAGGTCATTATCCTTCGATACCATTTCTTCGTTGAAAAATTTATTGGCTTGTTGAAATAGGGAGTAAGCTGCCTGATTTATTCATTCAAGGTATCCTAAATAATTTTTGACTTGTTCTAAGAGTCCCTTGGCTTTCATTGTAGCCTGAAGGATAGAGGCTTTCATGCAAGGCACTTCTATGATTTTATCTTCAATATCATGGGTATGCTACCTAGCAGGATCCGATAGTGCCTTTTGAGTGGTGGAAATACTTCATTTGAGCTCTTTTTTGGTTGATAGAATATTAGTGTAGGCTTATTTGATGTGGTCACAACAGTCTAAGGGGGTGCAGGACGAGAATTATTTAGGTGCATCTACGACGATATCTGCAAATGAGGGCCATAGATCCTATAATTTTGCAATAATTTAATCGACCTGACTCTGAAAATGTGCTTTCTCTTGGAGGATATTATTTATTTATACAGTGAGGGAAATAATGTATTTTTTTTTTCTTGGGCATGGGAAGTTAACAAAAAACTATGCAACTCCTCCTCTTGGCATGTAACCAGTTGAATGAAATTCAATAATTGAATCTAGAATCAACCATGGAATTCATCGGGAGACATAGTGGATGGTTGAGGGGCCCGAATCTGTAATGGTTTTCCACTGGTAATTGTTTTCTCATATTTCCCTTGGGGTGATGCTTCTTTATGAAAAGGCTCGACAATGTGAGAATTAATGTGGGATGGGGTGGAGTGTGGTGTTGATGAGGGGTCGAGGTCGAAGTTTATGTACAATGAGTGGGTGTTTCATGGATTTAGAGGCTCAGGGCAAATAACCTAACCAGTAAGCATTAGGGGGGAAAATACAAGTAATAAATACAACATACACATATGAAATAGACTCTGTGCTCGAAGGATGAGCTGTAAGTGCCCCATTGATAGGCTCGGTCACCCAGTGGATGATAGAGTCTACCTCCATTTCCGTTTCATTTTCGGGTAGATCTCAAGATGGAAGTATGTTTGAGATGGATATGGAGGTGTAGGTTGTGTGGGGTGATGGATCGCACAACCTGGGGGAAGAAACAGAAGTGGAAGGTGGATTTTATTTGGTGACTAGTCTGGAGGTGTGTGATTGGGGTTCTTTATCAGTGAGGTTAACAACTTGGGTAGAGGTTATTTTGACCTTTTTCCTAGGGACCGAAGGTGGTGTAGTAGCTAGATGTCTAATATTCATAATTTTGGTTTCAATATGAGAGTGAGGGCCCACTAAAGAAATTAAAGAAATAACAGGGCTATCGGTCACATAAATTAATGGCCTTGAATAATGAAATCCAGAATAGGTCGGGAACAGACTTACTGATATGTTGATATCGTCCAAAGTGGCATGTAAGGATTGCATATGTGTCTCAATATTCTTGAATACTGGGGTCAACATTTCCTACAATAGTTTCTTCCTTGAGGCTGAAGGGCTTTCTCCAAGTAATTAATGAGGCACCATTCGTCTGAAAAAGTATATGTGCTTCCTCTCCTGAACTTCTCTCGCAATCTCAGGCCAAGAATATACTTTAGCATGGAAGGCTTCTTCTAGTAGCATGAAATTTTGGGCCAACATCGAGAATGTGTCATATTTAATGAAATCCAGCCACACCCAGGTGCTTCCATGACTCATGCCAAACCAGACATCCTACATGTATTCATCGAGGAGTGACAGTGGGATTCTAGGTCTAGCCCTAGTGGCATCTAACATGTAGCATGTTATCACAAAATCAGGCCTGATGGGCCGCTCATCAAGTAAATATTATGTAACTATTTCAAACCAATCTTTTGGCTGAGGCTTAGCCTCCTCAACCTGAGAGGGCTCTCTCAATGGTTTATGATTTTTAATAAATAAGTAGCTGGCTAACTCTATATGTGGAAAAAAAAGATAAATGGTATAACTGGTTGAAAATCACATTATCAAGTATTCATTGGGCTATGGAGTCATGATAACTTCAGCAAAACCAAGATAATCTACCTAGCATGGAAGCTGGGGCATGTTAGAGTTTTAGTCAAAAGATACACATGTGAGATAGTAGAAACACAGTCAATTTGCCTACATAGTAAGTCAGAGCATCAAGGATGAATTCTGAGTAAACATAAGCAAATACCACTGCAATAGATAATAAAAGGATGCAATAGAACAAACACACACTAAAACTCTGTATGAATCTCAAGTTGGCTATGTAAACTTCTCTGTGTTAAAGCTGAAAACAGTCACATACAAAACACAATATTTTTGCTAATAAAATGACAACCCTTAGCATTTCGAAATCTTCCTCTTTATAGATCATTTAAAACATAGGATAACCTTATCCTCAGCTAGATACCTTGAAATCCTACTATTTGACATCTTTTCTAACCATAAACATGGTCTTTATTACAAAATGACAACTGCAAACCTAATGAGAAGTCCTATTTCAAATAGGACTAAAACTCTTTAACTTTACTCCTAACAACCTTATCTAAATTTAATTACATAAAATGACACTTGTATTTTCACGAAGTCGAATTCTGAAGATGAGCTCCAACCTGTTGTGACCATAAAGCTGATGACAATGTTCTCCTAAAACCTACGAAATTGTCTCCCTATTTTTTAGGCCTTTGATTTCTTTGACTCCTTAGGACATTCTAACCATTTATGAACCATGATTTAGATGCCATTTATTGTCAATAAATAAAACCATATGTCTTCAATCAATTCCCTATGCCGGCTGTGCAACATTGACTTTGAATTATCCAAAAATATTGAAAACAGACCTGTGCTACAAAAGCAGCATAGTTTCGTAGTGCTTTTCATAGCGTAGTGTTTTAGCCCATTTCTTTTAATATTTTGATATTTTCCCTTCAAGGTGGATTTAATATGAAATTTACATGTTTCCTCTAGAAACTTCAGGGCTAAACTCTCAAAATTTCCCCTCAAAATTGATAAGGAAATGCGTGAAAAGGCTGCTACAACAGTTTCGTAGTGCTTTTCACCCTTTTTGCACTACAAACACTACGAAACTGCTATGCAAGCAGTTTTTTCTAGATTTTCACAAATTTAAAAAAAAAAAAAGGTACCATAGCTTCAGAAAATCATTGGCCTCATCAAAACCATCAGAAATTTGAACTAAAAACATAATATTCACAAAATTTGATCCTTCTTTTCCATTTAAAATTTGTTTTGAATTTGTCATTGTGTACCTCTACTTTTTAGTTCATCTTGAGACTGTTTTAATTGTAGCTCCAAATATTTCACTTGGATTCTTAGTTTCTTTTTACTTGCTCTCAAATGAGTGTTGATCACTCCAACAAACCTTGCCTCTTTAATAGCTGGAACTTTCCATGTATAGAACTGTTGGGCACTACTTGGGATCTCTGACCTAGCAACTATTTGACCTTCCCAAACAGCCTTCAACCTCTTGAATTATGTATTTTAAATGTTGTGTTTTCTTGCACTCTTTCTCATCATTTCCATCTCTTGATTTTATAGCTTCAACCTTTCTTCCAGCATTTGACACTCTGGCATGTGTTCCTTTCCCTTCACTATCTTGAAAGGTTGCATGCTCCACTATAGCTGATGAGAGATCAAATACCTCTTCAAGGATTTTGGCTACTTCAATAGTTACTTGGATATCTTTACTGCTTTTCCTTTCATGTCTGGTTAAATTTATCCTAGTTGGAAAAACAAAAGTGGCATTCTCACCTTCAAATTCCAATTTCTTAGCTAATTTCATTTTTCTATTTTTGGGTTCATACACTTCAATGAAATCTACCTGCATAATGGGTGATTATTCTATATCAATTGCATGAAGTATATCATACAAGTTTCCTTTCATCACTGGGCTATCCTCTATCACTGAACAACTCATTTTTCTTTTGATTTTGTTGCTTGGCTTTTTGTCTTTCTCTGATTTCCTGCTAGCAATTGGTTTTCGTTTTGCCTCTTTGACGCTCTTTGACTTTTGTTTTTTGACTTATTTCATCCAATATTGTCTTAATTACCATTTAATATATCCTCCCTAGAAATTTCAGTTCTTGATTCATCTTTTACCCTTAAAAACTTGATGAAAAAGAGCAAGAAAAGTTGTTACAGCAATTTCGTAACATTTTTCTGCTTTTTTACACTAAATGCACTACGAAACTGCTGAGAATGCAGTTTTGTCAAAAAATTTACCAAGTGAAAAGTATTATTGCCCCAAAACCTCAAAATATTTCTTATATCATCATATAAAACCCACAGAAACCATATACTAACTTCATTTTAGCTTTTTTCTTCTTCATTTGCAATAGGTTGTTCTATTAGTTTTTCCTGTTTTTTCCTAGAACATAGCTCTTGGGACAGTGCCTATATCTCCTACTCCATGATGCACTTTGAAAAAATGAAGGAGTTTTTTGTAGGCCATTATGTATGTAATAAAAACCTCTATTGGGTTTTTGAAACACATCTCCTGTTGTCCAAAAAATTCCTTTGAAAAACATGTGTAAGACACGAAAACTTTGTTTCTGAAAATAGGGCTTCATTTAAATCCTTGTATCTTCCAACTAATAACACCTGTAAGAAATGTGGTAGAGGTGTTTGTATCTAGGGCTGGGATGAAGATAAACCTTTTTCATAATTCCAAAAAACGTTTTCATTTGGCCAGAAAATGAACTTTAAGTTGACTGCTAAAAATTCATGTACAGGATAGTTTAGTAACAACAGTTTCATAGCTCATTTTAATTTATCAATTTCTCCAACCTCCTAATGAATTTAAATAAAATGAGAGAATTTTCTATAGCTACATATGTTATGAAGAAAAACATCTTTCATATGTCTAAAATTAATTTTCAGTTGCTCAGAAAACTCCTCTGAAGTTGACAGCTACAAAACTGCGTTTTCGTAGCACCTGTAGTCTATTTTCTGCATTTTGCGCTATGAAAGTAGCAGCGCTTTCGTAGTGAAAATCCTATTTTTTGAACTAGCGGCGCTACAAAATGGAGGATTACTGGCTAATTGCAGAAATTTAACCCGAAACCTTATGGATTGACCCCTAGATGGAAAATGTTAATATTTGATCATGGAATGGACCTCTAAAGACTTTATTTGAATCCAATGATGACCTTTAAACTTACAAAAACTCTAACCTACTCTTAACCAAATCATAAAATGACTTTCAAACCCATTTAGACCATGATAAAAAATAGAGTTGACACAATGATGTTTTGAAAATTTTTGGGTGATAACAGTGGCTCCACTTGGGATAGTGTGCCCTTGTGGTACACTAAGAACCAATAGCTCCAGTGCTGCTATCCATCCTTTAGAATAAAACTCTAAAATTTTTCCAAGCTCCTCCTCAAGCTCGAATGGCATTCATTTCAGGCTCAATATTGATGGTCACTGCAGAAAAACCAACTTGATACCTACTGAAAGATGCCCATTCACTTTTGAGCTTATTCACATACTCCTACCTACCCTATTAGCTGCAACTCTCCACTTTAACTCAATCAACATGAAACTTACAATGAATCCAATCATTGATCTGATCTGATGCTTGAACCTCTTGATTGCACTTGAACCCAAAGTAGACATGATACTATGATGACCAAGGTAACTTAGAATGTATCTGATCTTCATAATGAAAATGAAATTGTAAAACTGGACTGAAAAGCTCTTCCATGTATTCAGCTATAGGGTCAAAGAAGAAATGTTTTTTTTAATGATGCTCATAACATTCTGTAACCTTGGACAGCTCATATATGCTTTGTTCAAACACACAAGATTTTATTTGTATGCTATCCAACTTCTATTCCAACTGACTCTCAAAGACAGTGTATTCTTGCTCATTAATATGATCTTTATTTGATGTAAGTTGATCCAAGGAATGACATAAAAAAATCAACCCTTTCCTTACCCTGATGGTTATAGAAACAATCTTCCAATATTTCCTCTTATTGTTTGCAATGATTCACATACTCTTGATGATAAAAGAACTGACAAGTTTGATGAAATTTTTTGTCAAACTCACAGGATGTAACATGGTTTTCATAAATGACCTCCCGCTGGGTTTCATTTTTATCTAAAACAGATGTTATCCTTTCTTCTTGGTGTTCTTCTTGGTGATGAAAGGTATTGTCATGAAGGGCCTCTAAAATTTCTTCATCCATGAACTCATCATCTTCATAACAATTCTACAAATATCTAATAAAACTCACATAATGCTTACAATATTCTTTAACCAGCAACAAATATGGATGATATTATTTATACATATCATAAAATGCAACATGGAAATCAATGAGAGAATATAATGAGCCATTTCGCAAGCTTTCATACCAAGACCATGCTTTTCCTTCTAAAGTTTCCATAAACATCTTCATGAGACAATATTCAGGGAACTAAACCTTAAGACTGTGTACATGCATATGGAATCTAACCAAATGAAGGGCAACATTATCTTTCTTTTCATCTTTAAATATTGGAAGATCCTCTAACCACTCAACCTTTGGCATGGGATTTGGAAAGCCAGGGATATGAGACTGATTCATAGGAGCATACCTGGAATTTTTTTTTGCAATGGAATTCATTTTGAAACTTCATCAAGCTACTAATCTTCAAGCAGTGGAGTCACCTTCCAAATTATTATTTGATGTGTGGATTCGCCAAGGTAGATGCAGCCTCGAAAATATTCCTGAGCTCCTGCTACCTTCATATGTTCAAATTAAAAATCATGGGAAAGTATAATCTTCAAACTCCCGGCAAACGCACCAAAATGTTATCACAAAATCAGGCATGATGGGCTGTTCATCAAGTAAAATTTTTGTAATTGTTTCAAACCAATATTTTGGCTGAGGCTTAGCCTCCTCAACTTGAGAGGGCTCTCTCAATGGTTTATGATTTTTAATAAATAAGTAGATGGCTAACTCTGTATGTGGAAAAAATAGATAAATGGTATAGCTGGTTGCAAATCACATTATCAAGTATTCATTAGGCTATGGAGTCATGATAACTTCAGCAAAACCAAGATAATCTACCTAGCATGGAAGTTGAGGCATGTTAGATTTTTAGTCAAAAGATACACATGTGAGATAGTAGAAACACAGTCAATTTTCCTACATAGGAAGTCAGAGCATCAAGGATGAATTTTGAGTAAACATAAGCAAATAGCATTGCAATAGATAGTAAAAGGATGCAATAGAAAAAACCCACACTAAAACTCTATATGAATCTCAAGTTGGCTATGTAAACTTCTATGTATTAAAACTAAAAATAATCACATACAAAACACAGTATTTTTGCTAATAAAATGTCCAACCCTTAGCATTTCGAATTATTCCTCTTTTTAGATAATTTACAACATAGGATAAACTTATCCTCAACTAGATACCTCGAAATCCTACCATTTGACACATTTTCTAACCATAAACATGGTCTTTACTACAAAATGACAGCTGCAAACCAATGAGCAGTCCTATTTCAAATAGGACTAAAACTCTTTAACTTTACTCCTAACAACCTTATCTAAATTTAATTACATCAAATGACAATTTTATCTTCATGAAGTCAAATTCTGAAGATGAGCTCCAACCTGTTGTGACCATAAAGCTGATGAAGTTGTTCTCATAAAACCTAGAAAATTGTCTCCTTGATTTTTAGGCCTTTGTTTTCTTTGACTCCTTGGGACATTCTGACCATTTATGAACCATGATTTAGATGCCATTTTTTGTCAATAGCTAAAACCATATGTCTTCAATCACTTCCCTGTGCCATTTCTGCAACATTTACTTCGAATTATCCAAAAAATATTTAAAACAGACCTATGCTACGAAAGCAGCACAGTTTCATAGCGCTTTTCCTAGCATAGTGTTTTAGCCCATGTCTTTTAATATTTTGATATTTTACCTTCAAGGTGGATTTCATCTGCACTTTACATGTTTCCTCTAGAAATTTTAGGGAAAAACTCTCAAAAATTCCCCTCAAAATTGATAAGGAAAAGGGTGAAAAGGCTACTACAGCAGTTTCGTAGCGCTTTTCACCCTTTTTGCACTACAGGCTACGAAACTGTTGTGCAAGTAGTTTTTTCCAGATTTTCACAAAATTTTAAAACAAAAAGGTACCATAGCTTCAGAAAATCATTGGCCTCATCAAAACCATCAGAAAATTGAACTAAAAACATAATCTTCACAAAATTTGATCGTTCTTTTCCATTTAGAGTTTGTTTTGAATTTGTCATTTTGTACCTCTAATTTTTAGTTCATCTTGAGATTGTTTTAATTATAGCTCCAAATATTTCACTTGGATTCTTAGCTTCCTATTTCTTGCTCTCAAATGAGTGTTGATCACTCTAACAAACCTTGCCTCTTTAATAGCTAGAACTGTCCATGTATAGAACTGCTGGGCACTTCTTGGGATCTCTGACCTAGCAACTGTTTGACCTTCCCAAACAGCCTTCAACCTCTTGAATTCTGTATTTTCAATTTTTTTCTTTCGTGCACTCTTTCTCATAATTTCCATGTCTTTATTTGCTAGCTTCAACGTTTCTTCCAGCATTTGACACTCTGACATGTGTTCCTTTCCCTTCACTCTTGTTCGCTGCATGCTCCACTATAGTTGATGAGAGATCAACTACCTCTTCAGGGATTTTGGATTCTTCAATAGTTACTTGGATATACTTACTAATTTTCCTTTAATTTCTGGTTAAAGGTCTCCTAGCTTGAAAAACAAAAGTTTCATTCTCACCTTCAAATTCCCATTTCTTTGCTGATTTCATTTTTCTCTGTTTGGGTTCATACACTTCAATGAAATTTTCCTACACAATGGGTGATTCTTCTATATCAATGGCATGAATTATATCATCCAAGTTTCCTTTCATCACTCGGCTGTCCTCTATCACTAAACAACTGATTTTCCCTTTGATGTTGTTGCTTGGCTTCTTGTCTTTCTCTAATTTCCTGCTAGCAATTGGTTTCTATTTTGCCTCTTTGACACTCTTTGACTTTTGTTTTTTGTCTTCTTTCATCCAAGATTGTCTTAATTACCCTTTAACGCATCCTCCCTAGAAATTTCAGTTCTTGATTCATCTTTTACCCTTCAAAACTTGATGAAAAAGAGAAATAAAAGCTACTACAGTAGTTTCGTAGTGCTTTTCTACTTTTTTACACTAAATGCGCTATGAAACTGCTGAGTATGCAGTTTTGTCAAAAAATTTACCAAGTGAAAAGTATTATTGCCCCAAAAACTCAAAATATTTCTTATTTTATCATCTAAAAACCACAACAACCATATACTAACTTCATTTTAGCTTTTTTGAGGCATTTCTTCTTCATTTGCAATAAGTTGGCCTATTGGTTTTTCCTGTTTTTTCCTGAAAAATAGGTATTGGGACAGAGTATATATCTCCTACTCTATGATGCATTGTGAGAAAATGGAGGTTTTGGTAGGCCATTATTCCTTTAATAAAAACCTTTATTTATTTTTTTAAACACATCTCTAATTGTCTATAAACTACCTTTGCAAAACATGTGTAAAATAAGAAAACTATGTTTCTGAAAATAGGGCTTCAATGAAATCCTTGTATCTCCCAACTGATAACACCTATGAGAAATATGAGAGAGGTTTTTGTAGCTGGGCCTTAGATGAAGATAAACCACTTTCAGAATTCAAAAAAACTTTTCCATTTTTCCAGAAAATTAACTTGAATTTTACTACTAAAAAGTCATGTACAGGACAGTTTAGTAACAGTAGTTTCATAACTTATTTTAATTTATCAATTTCTCCAACCTCCTAATGAATTTAAAGAAAATGAGAGAATTTTTTGTAGTTAAATATGTTATGAAGAAAAACCTCTTTCATATTTCTAAAATTCATTTTTAGTTTCTCAGAAACCTCCTTTGAAGTTGACAGCTACAAAACTACTTTTTCTTAGCGCCTGCGGTGTATTTTCTTCATTTCGCCCTAGGAAAGTAGCAGTTCTTTCGTAGCGCAAATCCTATTTTTTGAACTAGCGGTGCTATGAAATGGAGGATTCTTGGCTAATTGCATAAATTTAACCCGAAACCTTATGGATTGACCCCTAGATGGAAAATGTTAATATTTGATCATGGAATGGACCTCTAAAGAATTTATTCGAATCCAATGATTACCTTTAAACTTACAAAAAATCTAAACTACCCTTAACCAAATCCTAAAATGACTTTCAAACCCTTTTATACCATAATCAAAAATAGAGTTGACACAATGATGTTTTGAAAAATTTTGGGTGATAACATAGCAAAAGAGGCTTCATTGATTTCCTTATTGTTCGGGTCCCCGAAGGTTCACCACAGTAAATCTCAAAGTGTAAGTGGTTGGTGTTCAATAACCATCAACACCTCTCACCCCTCCAATGAGCACCATTTCCACATAGCCAAGGTGACAATGAGATATCGATAGAAAAAAATGAGTTGTCCACTTATATACATTTTCATAAGAATCAAAGAGTTCAGTTAACATAAAACTACACCAATTCAACTATGTGCCTTACATACAAGCCTCCGCAACTGAGATTATATCAAATGGGCATTCGCCTCTTGAGAAATGTTGCATGAGTTTCATAGAAATATTGTAGCAGCCGAATTTGATGTTAGGCTTGTTGATGTGATCTATCAGGGAACCTTTTCCCCCATGCTAGGTACCATACCGGTTGTAATAGTTTTCATTGCCTCTTCCCTCACTTAGAAGTATTCTAGAATGTAGTTGTGATGTGACTCCAGAAGCCGATAAACCTATTAGTTGGTGAATGTATATGGCATGGATTTGGTATCCCCTATTAAGCCAGAGAGACCCTCCATGCATCCTACCGATGAGGAATCTCATGCACTACATTTTTACTCACGTAGTGCTAAACACTGGAAGACTTTGTAAATGAAACAATGTTGACCTCTATAATCCTCTGAAATCATCTCCAAATCTTATCAATTTACTTCCATCTATTTTTCTGAAAATTTTGATGTATAAATCCGGCTTGAGTGCTGGAAATTTAAATGAGTCAGAGAGTTCATTTTCTACAAGTACGACCTTATCATACTTGCCATAGATAGGATTTTTCTTTATAATTCTCGAGTTTGGTTCAACATCTAGGACAAATATTATGGTCATCATCATGGCTGCAGTACTATGGTGATATAAAAAATAATACTGAAGGCTTGAAATTGGGTTGGGAATAGGGTAAATTTGATACATACTCAAAAGTTTGCAACTCGACCACCTTGGCTTTTGATACGGAGAAGCTTATTGTTTTCATAAAAAATAAATAGAAAGGCTAGACACAATGATTTTATTTGACTACTTAACTAATTGATACGGTGGCTTTCACCACTATATCCCAACCATGGCAACGATAATGATATGTAGTCGAAGCTAACTGGAATGATGCAAAACTTATAAAAAGGGGGTGGGAATGATGGGTACTTATGGTGATATGATGACAGACACCTAGGAGTTGATGAAAAACTTGTGTTGGGGGTGTCATGGAAGGGATTTAGCACAAATTCGGACTGGAAAATATAATTATTCCTAATTATTATGGATACGATGACTGACACATGAAAATCCCTGGCCACAAATGGTTGCGGAGGGGTGAAGCAACTTCCAAAACTGAAACAATTGGCGGAAATTTATTCATGACCGAATTTTATTAGAACAACTAACTAATTAGCACAACTAAAAACTTAAAAAAGTTGAGTGGCCCTACCTAGACCTACCTACAATCTCCTTCTAGAGATGAAATCATTTGATATAGAGTTGGTTGATCCATGGAAAGGTTCTAGACATGCACCGTTTACCCATCCAGGTAGTAGGACTCCATCCAATTGTGCAAGCTTGACAACATTTGGTTCCTGCACCTCCAAAAATATAAATGCTCCTAACCACTGCATTTTAAACTTTCCAAGAAACTTTAAGAATTTATTTTCATATAGTAGAACATGCCCTCCAACTGTGAAATATTTCTTCTTGATGTTCTAATCATGCCAATATTTCTCCCACTTTTTTTTTACATTCTGGTGGAAATATTCCAAAAACCTAGATTCATCCAACTCCTAAAGAACTTCCAACTACTTTTAAATTTATTCCTCCTCTCTCATGCGGGTGGCCTGCATAATAAAAAGGTTGGGGATGGTAAACTCGACAAGTACTACAACCTCACTTCCATATACTAGTTGGAAGGGTTTGTACTTGTGTAACCACTTAACGATAGTACGATAAGCCCAAAGTGTAGCCAAAACCAATTAATACCAATCGTCCCTATTATCCAAGCATATATTGGTGAGTCCCTTCTCTAAGATATTTTTAAAAGCTTCCATAATACCATTCGCTTGAGGGTGTGTTGATGCCTCGAAAATTTCTGCAACAACATCGGGGAACACCACCAGGTCTGGAACTTAAAAATCGTACCTTATCCATTTGAGATAGTGGCTCCGATTGGGGATTATGTGACCAATTTCCCAATGAAATATGATTGAGTGGATGGGTGGTATTTTATAACTGTGACTAGATGAATGAGAGTAAACAACAAGCATAAAAATGCATATAAACCTATCTCTATCCTGGGATGAATTATATTTCTTTTATATTTGTGATTTAAAGGATGATCTTAAGTGTATGTAAATGAAGATTTATGTGGCACTTATATAAATTTAAAACAATTTAATATAATTGATTTAATTAAATAGTTAATCAAATCAATTGTTTAAGCACATACCGCATTTAATAATTGTATGTATTTGTTCATGTATTAAAAATGGCAATCTAAGCATGTTCAAAAGTGAATTAATGTTGTATTGTGTTTAAAAGGTTACATATAACAAAAAAAACATATGGAAATTGAACTAATTATCATGTGAAATTGAACATCAACATAAATATAGAAATACCATATATATCTTAGCTCTACTCATTTGAAAAAAATTCCTTGGTCCAACCTTTCTATTAAGAGAAACTTTAAGAATACAAAAGTGAAACTTATATAAAGTCTTCTTTTCAAAATTTTAGGACCCTTTCTTCAAAGACATGAAAGGGTCTGTATAGTAAAATAAAAAGTATAAAAACAAAAAATACATCAAGTGTTGAGGAGGTTTCAACAACTCTCCTTAAAATAATTAAAATGAAAACATAAATAGATTTTGCTGGGATGACTTGCTTCATGAGTGTGGTGTTGCCCTTATTTTCATTCGTTCCTTCGGTTGAAGGATGCCCATCATAGGATGAACTTTAGGATGTTTGTCTGGCTTGGCGCGCAGTTGTCCTGTATAGACCACATCTGATAGTGGAGACATCATGTAAGAGGAAGTGTTGGTTAGACATCAAAACATTATCCATTGGCTATGTGGCTTGACTAAGTGCTTCCAGTATTGTCCAAATCAAGCTTCTCCAATTTTTTGATGCTTTATTCCTTCATATTAGACATTTCTTGCCACTTCCATATCAAATATTTCACAAAAGGTAGAGAACTAGGTGGGAATTTATCAATCACACTGCCAACAATGAGGTTTTGGCTGACTGTTTCAACAATGTTGTTGGCAAAATCCCTAGCATTGCAAATTTCCCTTTTTTCCTACTTTAATTATATGCACCAATCGATGAAAAATATTTCTTTTTTAGAATCTTCAGTCCTGGGAAGATTGGACTTTCATCCTTCAACAATATCTTTCCAGGTAACATATTAAGAGACTTTATCATCAAATTCATAAAATATGATCCTCTGGTCAGCTACTTGATTTATCAACGAATCGCGTTTTTCACATAGCTCAATTATGATAGACAATTTTTGATAGAAAACAAATTGTTGTTGAGCCAACAAAGTGTTTATATCTAATGCTTCCTTTTTAAAATCATCCAACTTTGGATTATCCTTTAACTGTTCCATAGTAAATTGTAGCTGATGGATTTGGGCATCCTTATCACCAATGTCAGATTGATGCTACAATTTTAGTTTATACATGCTTTTCTGAATCTATGTGACATGTGATTGAAGATGTAGTTTAATACTCTACTTTTCTGCTAGTAGCTCTAGCTCTAGCTGAAGGATTTTTTCATCCTTGCCCTTTAATAACTGTTGTACTTATGTAGCTTTATCAATTTAGGTAGATGCATAAGCACCTGCAAACTAAGTTAATCATGAGAGATCCTGGGATGGGTCTGATTGAGGGTTTTTCCAAAATATCCATGGGAACATCACCAAGGACTAGATCTTTTGAATGTTAAATTCTTCTCCTCTTCCTCTATATACTCATGACAAACTTATGCTTTGGGTTGCAAAATATATCCAGAGGGATTTCCTCTATCTTCAACACTATTTCATATGTTGGTTAGGTCGGGATGAATTAAACTTCTATGCGCTAACATATTTTTCAGTAGACCTAGCATAATGGGTTTTGACTTTTTCCATGAGGTGTTCCAACTATTTACTGATGATCAATGATCACCACTCCTTTATCTACCCTAAGTTGTTGATTGAATTTTTTCTATACTTCTTGTAGGTCACTGTAAAACAGTGAACTATCAGAGTGTAACTATGTTGGGTTAACTTATTTTGATCTACTAAGTACTTCAATATCCTTAGAGGGTTGATCTTTTTCATGTTCTACTTGTTGATATTTTTCAGTAATAGGTTGGGATACTTGTAAGATGTCTAGATGGATGGCTTCCAACCTGTTGTTTCTGTTTTATTTGAACTTTTCCATTTGTTTAGGGTTAGGGTGGATGGCTTCCAACTTTTAAACATCTAGATAAGTATTCAAAGACTCAAATAAATCATCATAATCATCATCCTCATGGATGAAGTGTATGATCTTAACCTGAGTTGTAACATTTAGAGAAAATTTATTTGGATCAAACTGTCTATTAGGAATTGTAAATAATTTTAGACATTGGATTTGAGCAATCTCTAATATAGCATCCTTGAAATTTTCCAATACATAAATTCCACAGTGAATGGGAAAGGTAGGCTGGCAAGCTTTCTTTGCCTCTTTCAAGGCTTTGGTCAACCCATGACCCACTCTCTGGTAGGAAATTTCTTTGGATAGAAGTTTGTCTGGAAGATATAATGGGAGTATATGGGATTCAACAATGCTTCCATATACATTGTTGTTAGTAAATAAATCCTCTCCAAACCATTTCCAATTCTTGTAAAATCAACTTGATATTCTTTAGACAATATTGAGGCTTTTTCATTAAATATAGCTTGGAAGAGTGGCAGAATAACCCCAAGACAAATTTTGAAAAAAATAGATTCATATTTATATTCCCATAGAATATCATGGTAAACATGAATAGGAGTGGGATCTTGGATGGTCCATTTCCTACCCATAGTTGGAAAATCATAGGTAAAACAAACATCACCCATGATGTACGCACTCATGAATAATGGGGGGATTTTCTTGGAAGTAAAAGAACATTTTTTTCTATATTCAGGAATCTAGGAAGAAATATTGTTTGAAAAAATGGTACCCCAATCCATAATGTAGGAGTCTGTGACATCCTCCATAAGAGGGACCCATTTAATTGAAAATTTAGTGGTATTGGGTGAACCGAACAACCTAAACATCATAGTAGAAACATAACAGTAGGGACTAGCCAGAGAATTGGTAGAATGCATACCCTTTTCATCATGCTTGTGTTTGTTGGGGTTATTCCTCCACTGATTTATAGGGTTTTATTGCAGCTTTTTTTCTTTGGAAAATTTCTCAAGGAAATATTTTCCATACACCTTTTGGGGGTTTGATATACGATACATTCTCTATAAATCCTCTTCTCAAAATTACCCTATCATTTTGCCTCTCGTTGTGAGAAAGGTTTTGTTGCCAATGTCAATATTATAAATAATCCATCTCACCATATCTGAATATGGTAAAATCTTAGGACGCGTAGAAATTATATGAAGAAAATAGTTGGTCACATCAGAAATGGTAGATTTTGAGGAGTTAGGAGCATCTGTTATAGTTGCCCTTTTGACTATGCAAGGTTTTTCATCTTCAAAAAGACTGTACATAGATTCCCATGAAGCAGAACCACTTTCTGAAGTGCATGCAGTGTCTTAAAACTGGGGTGACATCTTAGTTAGTTCAGCAGTAGAAGGTGTAGGATTAGTCGAAGCCATCAGTTTCTTTGATTTTTTTAGAAGCCTTAGACATCTCGGAGAAATACTATTTTTTTGGACTTGCCTGTAAATAGGAAGAACAAGTAATGAAAAAATAATATGCAAGATTTATGTAATAATTAAACCGAAATGATGAATAATTTGGTGTCACATGAGAATAAATCTAAAATGTTGATTAACCATCAATCAAAACTCATTTGGTGGCTCGGGCCTTTCATACCATTATGATTATGAATTTATGGAAAATGTGGATTCACGTTCCTGAACGAAAACTTAAGCATTTTAAAATAAAACATCATGCATTGTAGTTTTATTTTTGTGTGACGGTCTCAAAACACCAAATGTGCTTTTCTTTACAGATTTCGATTGAAACTTTTCCCTTTTAAACCATGATTTTAGTATATGAAATGACTTGTAAAGGTTTTTTAAAACATTGGTGGGGAAAGGGAAGGGTAAATGATTTTGCAATATGATATCACATCGCAATCGTGGTCTCGGTGAAACAAGAAGGTGAAAGGATGATGGATAGCACAGATGCGATGCGATGTATCACATTGGAGAAATGAAGGTGGGGTGGAAAAAATGATAGTGGGAGAAATTACGATCTTGTGATTGCGATTGGCGACATGGAAAAGGAGGGTCCTGTTAATCATTTTTTATGACCTATATATTCGTCAAAGATCATTTTTTCCTTTACTTTTTATTTTTTTCTTTTATTTCCCCTCTTTCCTAGAATTTTTTTTTGCATGTTTCAAGGTATAGGGAAATCCCACATCACAAATTTCATGTCGAGTGGCTTAGCAATTTTTTTGATATTTCTATGATTTTAAAATAAATCTTCTGGGAAATCACATGAGATATTTTAGAACTAACGCGTTCTGAACTACTGAATGTAGTTCATCATCAAGATAATGAAGACTGCCTGATCTGACTATCCATATATATATCATGCAGAGAAAAGCAACTGTCAAAACCTATGAAAAAAAAGATGTTAAAAAATGGTCAAAAATGAAAATGAAAATAAATAAATAACTAAATCAATAAAAATTAAAAATTGATTAATCCAAATTAAAATTATAACTAACAAAATAGTCACTATAAAACAAAATTAAAAAATAAAACTAAAAAGAATAAGTCAATAAAAGTAAAATTAAAAATAATAATAAATTAAAAATAAAATAAATAAATAGAAGCGACGATCAAAATATATGGAAAAATAGATGTTCAAAATGGTCGAAAATATAAATAAATGAAATAAATCCCATCCTAAAGTAATAAAATAATAAAAGTACAGACCAAGTCAAACAACAAATAAATAAAATAAAAATAAAGACTAATTCAATAAAATTAAAAATAAACATAAATTAAACTAGAATAGAAGTACTAAAATAGAGAAATAAATAAACTATATATATAATAAAAACAAAATTAAAAATAAAGAAATAAATAAAAGGACTTATAAAAAATCATAAAAGATAAAAAGAAAAATAATCTAAAACTATGTCAACATTAGAAATAATATTTAATGTATAAAATAAATAAGGGAACATCAAACTTCAAACACATATCAAGCAAAAAACATAGGGAAACCAAAGGAGAGGAAAACAAAGGAGGCATGACCACTACTAAGAGAAAAGAGATGGAATCCAACAACTGTTATCTTTCCACCCATCATCCATGTTCAACATAAGGGGCCTTTTCTCAAACTCAATAGCTTCCCTAAATTTACGGTGATGAAAATGCTCCAGCCTAGCAATGACTCTGGATTCTTCCATACAAATGTGATGCTTCGTCTTCTCTGTGTGCTTAGCTAGAGCTTAGGACCTCGTTCTACCATTCCTGATATCCATAGTATTCTCTTCAATCCTTTTATTAATCAACCAATCTAAGGGAACAACGAATGGTGTTCAAAGGTTTAAAAGAGGAAGAGATCTTATGCTTCCTTAAAATCTGAGCGATCTTGTCAGTAGAACCTTGTATAAAAGGAAAATGAACTCTACTGAGAAAATCATCTTTTACTTTTTTTTTATTCGAACCTCTGCTAGCATTCATGAAAGCCTTCAAACCCTGACTTTTACTATAGCCATTCTCTTCAAAGACCCTAAGGATATGGGCCTTCTCTTCACCCAAATGATCCCCATATGAAATTCTAAGAGCTCTTGTGGCTAAAGTGTTAAGAACTCCAAATCTTTGAGCTAGAAGATGATGAGAGCAAGATTGAAAATATTCCTCAATGTGAGTTTTTTTTTCCGAAAAACACGGTGCGAGAAAGAACAAGTATTATTTCTAGAGATGAGAACATCAAGGAAAGTAAGGCTTCCATCAATCTATGTTTCCATCGTAAACTTAATGGAGTCAGATTTATTATTCAGGTGTCGGTGAAAAGAATCTAACACTTGACGGCCATGAGACTAGTTTATGAACGTGTCATCCACAAACCGCTTCTAAACCTTGGGTTTAAAAGGCGCAGAAGCCAAAGCTTTAGATTCAAAATATTCCATAAAAATTTTCGCAACCACAGGGTAGAGTGGCGAACCCATGGCAACACCAAATATGTGCTCATAAAATTCTCTGTCAAAACTAAAAAAAGGTAGAAATAAGGAAAATTTATACCAAATTTTCAGCATTTGGATCAATGACTCTTTTGATTACTTCCACTGCCTCATTGATAAAAATATTCATATAAAGGGAAACCACATCAAAACTAACAAGAGAGTCATCTGGTTGACATTCCCAGCTCTTTAAATCTTGGACAAAAGAAGCATAATCTTTCATGAAAGAATATGAATGACCAACAAGAGGCTTCAGCTTACACGCCAAATACTTCGCTAGGAGATACGTGGGTGCACCAATAGTATTAACAATGGGTCTAAGAGGAACACCCTCTTTATGAATCTTAGGGGGCCCATAAATCCTAGGGGTGATAGGATTGCTTTCGATGAGCTTCTTGCTTATGGAACCCACATTGCTACTAGATCTAATAATGTCTGCCACAATATTAGAGACTTTATTAATAGTGTTCTTAGAGAGCTTCTTGTAACTCCCGCTATTACAAAGATGGTCAAGAATATTTGCTTTATAATCATCTTTATTCATGATTACAACCACGCCACCCTTATCAGCCTTGAGGACAGCAATATCAGGGTTCTGATTAAGAGACTTTAGAGCTATAATCTTAGACTTACTAATATTAGTTCTAGGCATTCTAGCCTTCCTAAGAGCCACATCACAATCCTACCTAATAACATCGTGCAAATTTTCAGGTAAATATTTAATGCCATATTCTACACTACAAATAATATCATCTTGAGGAAACTTCCTAGGATAAAGAGAAAGATTAAGGCCTTTAATTAACAAAGAAATAATAGACGAGTCAAAATAAAACCTAGAAAGATTAATAACTTTATTATTATTATTATTATTATTATTATAATTTAAATCCATATGAGATAAAGAACCATAGGAAGAAGAGACCTCTTCAACCAAGCCACCATTTAAATGCTCGACCAGGGCTAAAGAGGGGGAAGAAATAATGCACAGGACTGATGATGGGCTCACATTTCCATTACCTAACGTATTGCTCGAAATCTTCAACAGTAGAGGAAAATCACTCACGAAACGAGAACCTCCCGAAATGCTAAAAGGTGTTGACTACAATCCAATACCAAGCTTGAAATTATTTCCATTAAATACTAGTGATAAACCTGCAACAAGACCGAACACTATTGAAGGCTCCTCTTCTTCATGTAAACCAGCACCAATGCCATCCTTTGATTCCACAAGCCCACCTCCAAAAGTGGAAATTGATGCAGACCAACCATCTATATCAATACCTGTAGACCCAGCTCTGCTAAATTATTCAAGTGACCAATCCTCAGAGGAAAAAAGGTCAAGCGGATCAGTTTTCTCAGACCACGAAGCCTACTCTAAAATCAACGGAGCTGGATCACAACTAATCGAGCAATTGAACAATGCATCCCTAGAAAATTCCTCCTACTGCTGAACAAATCCTTGGGCCTTGATTCTACAATCGTGGGGTCCAACACAATGCTTATCCACAATCAATGGATCAACTATTGAATCCATGGCCCTCCTATTGGAATTCTGGATCAATTCAACGGAACTGGTCAACAAACATCCTGACCTAGAACAAGGAAGAGAGGGTGCGCTCTGATTATTTGATAGAGAATGGGAGAAAATCAAAGCATCCAGAGCATAGACCTGCTCACGACTCACAATGCTTCTTGAACCAATAGCACCATTAACAAAACATGCCTCCATTCTTGCGTGATCTGAACTGTAACTGGCCAATCACTCAAACTTCTTCAAATTATTCTTCTTTTCCGCATCCTCTAGACGCTAAGCTTTTAAGGCTGAAAAAGCATCAATCCTCATCCACAGTGAACCTACAACAAATAAAGACAACTCGAGGTGGAGAGAAAGCAGTCTTCTAGAAAGAAGATCGATATTTCTTCTCACATCACGAATCTTAGAATGCAAAAGAGCCACACTGGCTCTTTCCAAAATGAGATTATTCTTGCAAGAATTAAGACGATTCTTAGTCATAGAAAAAGAGGGAATGACACATGCATCTCTACAATTCTTTAAAAAAGAAATATCAGCCAATCTCTTACAAACCTTGAGTCATGTACGTTCGAATAATTGAACTTTATCATCAATAACCCTTCCGTGTAGGGATAATATTTGAGAGTGTAAACTTCTGTGATCGATATCATATTAAAATAAATCTTTCGAGAAATCACATGAGAGATTTTAGAACTGACGTGCTTCAAACTACTGAATGTATTTCATCATTAGGATAATGAAGACTGGTTGATCCGACTATCCATATATATATCATGCAGAGAAAAGAAACGGTCGAAACCTATGGAAAAACAGATGTTAAAAAACGGTCAAAAACGAAAATGAAAATAAATAAATAACTAAATAAATTAAAATTACAAATTAATTAATCCAAATTAGAATTAGAAGTAACAAAATAGTCACTATAAAATAATTTCAAAAAATAAAATAAATTAAAAAAATAAAACTAAAAATAATAAGTCAATAAAAGTAAAATTAAAAATAATAAATAAATTTAAAAAATAAATAATAAATAAATAGAGGTGACGGTCAGAATATATGAAAAAATACATGTTCAAAATGGTCGAAAATATAAATGAACGAAATAAATCCCATCCTAAAGTAATAAAATAATAAAAATACAGACCAACTCAAAGAACAAATAAATAAAATAAAAATAAGGACTAAGGTAATAAAATTAAAAATGAACATAAATTAAACTAGAATAGAAGTACTAAAATAGATAAATATATATATATATATATATATATATAATCAAAATTAAAAATAAAGAAATAAACAAAAGGACTTATAAAAAATCATACAACATAAATTTGCGATTGCGGTTTGCAATTGCGATTTAGGCCTTTCTTTGGTTTTCTACTTATGCATATAAGTCGCAAAAATTTTATTTTCTTATTCTAAAAATTTAGAAGGGTCCCCATTATTTTCCCTAAGTTATTTATTCTAAAATAATGGGGGTTGTTGAATAGCACAACAATTGGCGATCCACTGGAAGAACCGTTTATCTCTGAGTTAAAATAAAAATGAGATTGTTGTCATTTTAAATAAGTAAGAATAATTTTAAGGAAATGAAAATTATTTTCGAAATACTTGGACAAGTAGAATTACTCTAAATATTAAAAAAAAAAACACTTATCCTATTGTGATCCTAGTAAAAACCTTTTATAGATGAAAATATTTGTTTCCCTATACTAGTCATTTGAAGTTAAAAAGATAAAGCAGGGGCGATTTGCAGCTCAGCCTTTTGATATACTCATTTTGTCATTGGAAGAGGCACTCCTACTAGTAGACATTCATAGCCTTGACATGGTTACCTTTTAACCATCAATGATTTAGTATCCCATCCATCTATTATTGCAATCTTTAGGGATAAATTCAACATAATAAATACATACTTTGTTTACTATTTTTTATTTATTTTTTACTCTTAGAATTCGTTGTCCTAGTTTGGTGGCTAGGTGGTGAAAATGCCATTCATTGGTTTTAATTAGATTGAACAAGTTGGCTCATGATGGGACTCCTTGTCTTATGGTTATAAATAATCATAAGCCATTACCCTGTTTTGATATGCAGTAGTGGTAATGTCAGCTTATTATTTTCCTATGATCGTGGTAAGGAGGCTCATGATGAGATATATTCTCTCTTAAGTTTTATATGTTTTTGAATTACACTCTAAAAAAGTATAATTAATGGATGGGGAAAACCATTGACTCATTAAGGGTTTTGGATGATAATTTTAGAGTTAAAGATTCTTAGCAACAAAAAGTTCTCACTTTGTAAAAATAAACTTTTCAGACTAATAGTGAGGTAAAATGACTTTATAAAGTTTAAGGTTTTTTGAAAGAATTTACAATTTTAATGGAAGGAAAATTTCCGAGTTATATAATATTTATCCACCTTTTCTAGCTTGTGAGCATTTCCTTTTAAAAAATTCGTATTTTTTCAAGATGAAAAGTCATAAAATGATTTCAAAAATATTGATAAATAACCAAGAGTATGTTATCTAACATTATTCTTTTATTAACCTATAAATGTGATGTAGGGATTCCGCTATAAAATAGATCCTTGCGCATAGTAAAATGTGTGCTTCCTTAACATGGAATCCCCAATTAAATTCTTCATTAAAACCACATTCAATTCAGCTCAAAACATATATAAAGAAGAGAGAGCCAACACAAATAAAATACAGGTATATAATAACACAAGAAAATTCAAATTCAAACCAATTTCCCAAATATTACATTTGTGGGCCTCTCGCTCTTGGCCTTTTCAAAACTCTCACACCGCTTCTCTCTATCTCTCTCCATATTCCTCACTGTCCTCCATCCTCACACAAGCTTCATATTTATACATAATTATGGATTGATTTGAATCCATGATTTCCTCCACACAATCTCAACCAAATCCTAAAATTTATTTATCCCTTCTTTGACTCAACTAAGTTCCATTTAAGGAATTCCTAATCCCTAAAATATCTACCCAAACCAATTCCACTCATATCCTCAATTTATTAAGAGAATATTTACAATAAACCTCACACTCGGATATTTTTCTCTTAATTTATTAAAAATGAGCATAATAATTTATAAAATAATTAAAAAGACGTCACCCCCTAATTATACAATATTTTAATGAAAATCAAGCAGGATGCTCCTGCATCAGACTCCCCATGTAGAAAAGTTTCCATAGACTCCTGTCTATGAGGTCTGCCACCTTTTTGTAATAATGTGACAGCCACAAATCTCCATGGCTTACTATCTCCAGGATTCCAAACTCTATTTTGCAGCTAGTCTTTTAAAGTATCAACTCCATTTTGTAATTTTGCACAAAATTTCCAAAATATTATTTTCAGAATATTATTGAATGTAACTCTCGTTTTTCCATACCACATCATATTTCTTTCAAAAATTATAGACTCATGTAGAATCATTGATACACATTCTTCTGGTCTCCAAACTCTGAAAGAATCTCGAATTGGTTGTACATCATCATCACTCATTCTATCAACCGGACTCCATCTCCTTCTCCAACAATTTCTTTCACCAATTCCTCGGAGTAATTCCTCTTTTTCTGATGCTTCCATCTCTAATTGCGCTGAACACTCAACTTTTCGTAATGAAGAATAATCAAGAATTTATCCTTGATCACAACTATAGTCATTAACTGTTCCTACAGTAACAAATCTCTCATCCATTGATGTACTTGCATTCATCAACAAACTATTAGTTTTAAAAATACAAGACCTTTCGGCCTCTTTTGATGCTTTAAGCACCAATCTCCCATCATAGAATTTCTAGATTTCAGTAGATCCTGTTTCGAATTGTTGGTTGCTTTCATATTTATCCTGCTGGTTTAATACTCTTGTTTCCTTTATGTCTCTAAGGACATAACTTTCCTCCTACTCTTGATCTTTCATCTCATCTCCAAATACCTTCTGCTCGATTTCTCTTATTTCAACATCATATTTATTAATGTTGTTTTCTATACCTACAACCACATTATCATTTTAAAAGTTATAACATTCACTCAACTCTATCAATGTTAAAAACATTTCATCCCTATCATGCACAGCAACTGCAATCTCTTCTATACCAGGTTCTGCAAGCTTCACTTCTCCCTAAGGTTCTTTGAGTCATCGTTCCAAGAATTCTATTTCCATGTGAAATTTTTCCAGCATTTCATCACAACCTTCATTCTCAATTTCATTCTTCTTCTAGCAATCCTCCTGAGTTATCCTATTTTTCGTATCACCACATTGCAAAACTATTTCATCAATTTCATTAAACAAATTCATTTGTTTATCTCCTTGGAATATCACTTTATCATTTTCATTATGCTTCTACTCCATAACAACTTCAACTGGTTGTCTTACACCAAACAAGAATTCATTTATGAATTCTTTCTACTACAAAAAATCGGTACCTGCCCCCTCTGAAAGGCATTCTCCATCATACTTCACCTCAAGAGTTCCATTCATCTCTGTAAAATTTCCACCAAATTTTCCACCATCTTCTGCACATCCTGAAAACATACACAAATTATGAGATTTAAAAATACAAGGCTTCATATCCTCATCTACTTGTCTTGTCAACATATCTTTCAACTCTTTTGAACTATTCCAATAGTCCATGACATCTTTCTCATTGATATCTTCACCCAGAATTTCACCTTGTTCTGGGCCACAAATGGAAACTTCCATTTTCAACTCAGCCTCTCTGAGTTCTTCACATCTCATTTGCACACTCATCATCTGCTAGAGCTTCCTCAGCTCATCTATCAACTGTATGTTTACCTGTTGTTCCCTCTTTGCATGTAGTCTCTTCTATTTCACTTTCTTCCTCATGGTCCAACCATATCTATGGTCTTTCATATTTCTCTACAACAATTCCATCAATAACTCAAGGTGAACTGCTATCTCAACTTTCTCCCACTCATACTCTTCATCATTAAACTACATACATATGCCATTTGCCTTGGCATTTTACTTATTCTTTTTTCCGTTGAGGTCTTTCTCAAAACCTCTAAAATGACTATCAATAGTCATGTTTTCCTCCTTTGTTGACTGCATTTGTTCACTTGTGGATTTCATTCAAATCCCCTTTTCAGCAAGCCTTCCTATTTTCCATCCAACAATATAAGCTCTCTTCCTACACTTGACCTCTTGCGGTTCTCTGTCTTGGAATAATTTCTAGCAACTGTCTTGCTCCTCTTTGTTGCAAACAACAACTTAAATAATGTTTGTGTTACAATAACCAACTCTTTGGGTTTCGGGTTCTGCCGATCATGCACCCAATTACATTCAAACCTTTGACTTAATTTAAGACTTTTTGACTCCAGACTTGACATCAAATCTTCATCTTGGATGAAAAATACACCCTCTTTTACAATAACTCAATGGTTTAACTTGACTCAAGCTATCAAAATTTTCATTTGACCTTAACATCTGATTTAACTTCAAGGCTTGCCCCAATAATTATAATAGTGGATATTTTGACTCTAATTCAAGTTATACAACATACCAATGAACATCCAACATTATAATGATGTAAAATCTTCTGTCTCTCTCATACTCCATTCTTATGAAAATATCATAAGTTTCCCATTATCACTCTACGTGATACTGAAGCCTTTAAATCGAAATGCAATCCAATTTTCCCAAGATTTATTTTATGATGAAAATAAAATAAATCATTTAATTTTCAACATTTAAAATACCTTTTTGAAATGATTTATCATACCTTATCCTCATCATCTTGGCGCAGATAATTTTCCTGCACTTCCATGCAGCTCATTCTTTGTAGTGACAGTTCTCATGAAACACTGTCTCTTCTCAGTGCACAAAACAATTCATTCACAAGAATTTCCCAAAACTTTCTTTTAACATGGTGCCATCAACATATTTCTCTGGAAGTAACAAACACAAATTGTACTATCTTCTGAATAGAATAATGTGAACACTTTCACATGCGCCACAAGCAATGATCAATCATGATATTTAACTCATGGAAATCATAGATGCTCCTTTACTGGCTTGCTCCTTCATGTAGATCACAGTTATCATGACCTCAAAAATGGTATGCCACAACCATGTTCGAATAATATTTACACATCAATTTATGAGATGGATTTCAATTCCATTCCTTAAACTTTGGATTGATTTCACTCTTTCATAAAATTTACAAAAAACTAACTTCTCGAGTATGGTAAGGGAAATTTAATCATCCAATTTTTTTAAGAGCACCTTTAATCAATGAATATTGATTCATCCAATGAACATTTACCTGGAGTCTCTTTGCGTTCTCCACATGACAAACACAACCCTCAGCAATCACCATTGATCTTCACATATTTTCAATACGATTTCTCATACCAGAAACGCTCAAAATTTTTGCAAGTAATGTATTTATTCTCTTCTCACGCACAAAACACCAGATTTGACAAATCCACGGACAACCTACCGGATTTTTCCAAGTTTGTACTTTGAATTGAACAATTTTTTAGGATCCATTGCAACTTTAGACACAATTTAACAAAAACCACTATATTTAAAGAATCCATTCACCTTAGTGAATTCTTGAACAAGAATTTTCCCTCACGCTTCCGCGGCTTCACTCTGCAACTATGCAATAGAACATATCACATGGTTCTATTTTCCTCGGAGGTCTGTCACTCAACCAAACTTCACTGCTGCCGAAAAGAAAACGAAACATCCCTTATTGAATCAAAACATACTACAATCGGATATTCACAACTCTAGTCAATTGTCTCCAACATGCAAGTCGATCTAGCTCTTAAATGTCTCCACACGCAAGTCTTCTAACTTATACTTCTGCTGCTCCTTCTCTTCCACTAGAATTATAGGATTCACTTCTAAAGCTTAAAGCTCTTTCAGTACCATGTCCACTTTCACTATCACTGGAAGAATCGCTGCACGAATCCCTCGATTAAAAGTCTCTGTCACCCTCATCCCTCATACTCTTGATTTATTGTAGCGATCCCAGAGATCTCCAAGGCTGAAATACTCTGTAGACTCTACTTCGGAGGGCTACCATTACTTTTTCAATGAAAAATATCCAAAGGCTTGGACAAAAGAAGTTGCGTGAAGTTTTTCCATGCATTCACCCATATTTTTGTTGCATACACATCGTTTTGACCGCCATCCTTGGCCTTTATTGCAAGGTAGTACTGCATGCCTGTCACTACTTTCTCCTTGGCTTTTACCACTTTATAAAATTAAATGCTCACATTCTTTATATTTTCAATGTCTTTATTGTGTTCCACATCCAGTATGTCGTTGGTGCCCCCAAAATCTTCCGACACTATGCAGAGCCATGCCAGCAACAAGATCGCGAACACCATTATTATGCCTCTAGTTCCCATCTTCTTCGATGTTTGCAATCTCCATTAGCGCAGTTTTGAATGTATTTATTATTTCAAGAAACGTTCACAATCAAATGTAAATAAACAATTCACCACTCAGGACGCGGTTCATAAAGGAATGGATGCCACTATGTAATTCATGCACTAACGCAGACAAGAATTTATAATTTCTTTTATACACTCATAGCCCAAATGTTGGCAATGTAAATATAAATTTTTAATGGAATCGTTACCACACAGGAGATGTTGAATTGAAAGAGCGAATGATGCATTGGATGCTTCTGCGTTACTTCAATCACATTTTTAATCACTATTATACAACCACAGACCTGTGCTGGCAACTGTGACATTGGTCGTAATGGAAACCGATTTAAGATGTGTGGTAATCTCTCCCAATTTCTGTGTGGTCTCTACGGTATTTCCCTTCAGTCTCTACGTTGAACCTCCACGTCCTGGATGCTCCTACCAGCATTCCAATCTAAAATAGCGGATTTCCAATCTACGCTGGTCGACTCCAGCTTTGTGTTCACATTCCTACTGGCAATTCAATACACAGCATACGATTTCCACTCTACGTTGTCTACCATCTCAACATCTTCTTTCACATTCAAACTATATGATCCTCTTACCATTTCATAAACTTTATAAGTTTCCTGGAATTTATTTTACCAAACGGATTTGGCTCCCATCACACACCTATTCCTACAAATTAATGCACTTGTCTAGGAATATATGTATAATGTAATGTAGAGTAAAAAAAAAATGTAGAACAAGCATCTTTCCGGCTCTGATACCAAATCATGCAGGGATTCTTCTATAAGACAGATCCTTGCACATAATAAAATGTGTGGTTCCTTAACATGGAATCCTCAATTAAATTCTTCATTAAACCCACATTCAATTCAGCTCAAAACATATATAAAGAAGGAGATCCAACAAAAATAAAATACAGGTATATAATAACACAAGAAATTTCAGATTCAAACCAATTGCCCGAATATTACATTTGTGGGCCTCTCGCTCTCGGCCTTTTCAAAACTCTCACATTTCTTCTCTCTATCTCTCTGTATTCCTCATTGTCCTCCATCCTCACACGAGCTTCATATTGATACATAATTATGGATTAATTTGAATCCATGATTTCCTCCACACAATCTCAACCAAATCCTAAAATACCTTTATCCCTTCTTTGACTCAACTAAGTTCCATTTAAGGAATTCCTAATCCCTAAAATATCTACCCAAACCAATTCCACTCATATCCTCAATTTATTAAGAGAATATTTAAAATAAACCTCACACTCAAATATTTTTCTCTTAATTTATTAAAAAATAGCATAATAATTTATAAAATAATTAAAAAGACATCACCCCTAATTACACAATATTTTAATGAAAATCAAGCAAGATGCTCCTGCATCAAAATGGAAATACATCTATACATAAGAAGATATGTTCTTCTAAGAAAATAATTTTTTCAAACAAGCCCATTTACAGGGAGAAAATCTCTCTTCCCTTGTATATATTGCAATATGAAGGTTGATGGGCCTACTTGTTATGTAGTTTGATATGGTCCAAGCCACATTTTTTGGAATTGGGTATGCTTACCTTTTTCCTCATGTGCCTTGTCCCATTTAAGGGCATTGTCTCCAACTCGAAATATTTTTTGGCAATAGAACTTGCATCAATAGAAGTTTTGACAATTTATTGACATCGAGCATGTGCTAGTTTAGCCTTTTCCCTTTCTTCTTGTAGTTTAAGGATTTGGGACATTCTTAGCTGTAGAGAAGAGGAAGGCACTTCATCATTGAAATGGACTAGGGTTAATGAGGGAAGGACTAAATTTGATGGAATTACAACTTATTCCCCATATACTATATTGAATGGAGAATTTCCTATAGAGGATTTTTGAGTTACTTGATCTTCCCATAGAGAAAACGTTAAAGTTTATGCCAATTATTTTGGCTATGATCAACCATTATTTTTATGATTATTATGAGATTTTTATTGGTTGCTGCCAAATCATTCCCTTATGGATAGTAAATAGCATAATATTGAGTTTAAACCTCTCTTCAGACAAAATTCAATCATACTATTACCCAAAAAGTGAGATGCATTGTCTAACAGTAGTGCCTTAGTTAAGCCTAATCTAGTAATATAAATTGATCGATGAATTCCATAATGGCTTCAGAATTAGCTACCTTTAGTGAAACAACTTCCACCCATTTAGTAAAGTAATATATTACATTAAGGATGTATTTTTGTTGTTTGGAAGAGTTAGGAACAATCTCACCTATGATGTCAAGTCCCCATTGTTCAAAGGGTTTTTCAATGTTGACTGTTTGAAGAGATAAGGATGGATTTTTAGGTATTATTGGCCAACCTTGTTCAAAGATACTAATGATACGATATTTATTAGGTTTTAATACTAAATCTATTTTCCTTTTATAATTGAGTTAGGTGGGAGAAAATCCATTTTTGAAATAAAACATAAGATCGGCATATTGTGATTCAGAGTCTACCAGGCTTACCTCAGATATTTGTACAATATTACTTGAATCTTCATTATCTGGTATGTTCAATGCTCGAGTCAACAATCTGCAAAAACCTTGTCCTCTGACAATTTTGGCTGGTTCAATGTCAATATCATATTCTTGCAGGGTTGTAACCCAATTTTCCCTTTTTTCTCCTAGTTCCTTTTTAATCAATAGTTGTCTTACTGCTGGGAATGGAGCTATTATCTTGGTATTTTCTTTTAGGAGAAAAGGTATGAAATTATTTAAATATTTGTAAATATAAAAATCTTGTTTCTCCACCTCTGAATAATTTAGTTCAGCACCTTGAAAATTTGAACTAAAGAAAGAGATGGGTATAAAATGTTTCAGAAGCAAAAGTGTATAAAATAATCTGATCAGAAGAAATTGGATTTGTTAGAGAAGGGGAATTTATTATAGCTTTCTTAATTAAATAAAAATATTCTCTTTCATTGTGCCCCCATTTAAATATCAATTTTTTCTTGATCATGGCTTGCAATGATAAAACAATATGGAAAAAGTCAAGGATAAATCTCTTTAAAAAATGTATTTTTCTTGAAAAGGACTACATGGATTTCTTGTTATGGGGTAAAGAGATTTTAGATATTTCATTTATCCTCTCAAGATCTATACAAATGCCTTATTTTCATATAATGAATCCTAGAATTTTTCCTTCATTAGGTGCGAAGTCAAACTTTTTTGGATTTAGTTATATCCCATATTTTTTGCAGCTTCCAAAGATTTGTTTGAGGTCATGATAATGATTGTTTCTCTTTTTGGAGAAAATGGTTATATCATCTAAGTATACAACCACATTTTTGTTTATTATACCTCTAAAAGAAATATCCATAGCTCTCTGAAAATTTGCTTCTGCATTTATTAGACCAAAGGGAATTTTCTGATAGGCATAAGTTCCCCATTTGGTCCTAAATGTAGTCTTCAACCTATCCTCAGGATGAACCAGAATCTAGTTATAACCTGAAAAACCATCAAGGAAAGACATTAATTCAGAGCCACCAATTGATTGCAAGATATTTTCCATAGGTGTAAATGGGAAATTGTCTTTCAAAAAAGCTTTATTAAAATTTCTAAAATCTATAAAAATGCGGATGTCACCATTTTTCTTTCTAACAGGGACTAAATTTGATACCCACTCAGAATGTGTAACATGAAAGATGATTTTAGCTTTAAATATTGTATTCAACTCAAATTTTATTTTATTTTCCAAATTTGGGTGAATTTTTCTTAACTTCTTTTGTATCGGCTTATCATTAGATGTCATTAGGATAGTATGTTGGATAATGTATGTATCATGCGTCTTAATATCTTCATATCTCCATGAAAAAAATTCTTATATTTCTTCAATAAATATTTCTAGAGTATTTATACATTTGTAATAATTTGACTGAGAAAAGTTTTGAATTTGAAAATTTACTGAATCAGTTACGAATGGAGATCGTTGTGCATTGAAATTTCCCAAGAATTATTCAACGGAGTAATTTCCAATTATTTTATTGTAAAGGCCATTGGTTCATTTTCACCCTCAAAATCAATTACTGAGTATTTCATGTGTTTTTCATGGTCAACTCGAATTTTATGTAGCTTCCCATTGTAGGGAAGCCACATATCTACTATGAACCAAACTGTAAAAGTCAGGGATATAAACAACTAAAATATCAATTACTTGGTGCACTTTTGAATTAGATGTAAGTCTAATAAGGAAAAAATTCATTTCTCCTAAAACTTTGACTTTGGTTTTATCCAATTGAACCATGTGTAATGTAGACTTTTGAGGTGAATTTTTTAACTTCAAACAAACATAATATAGCATTATATTTGAAGAAGCCCTAGAGTCTATCAGGAAATTGTGCACATTTTTATTAAAAACATAAAAATTTAAAAGGAATGGAGGAGTGTGAGAGTTGGATCTGTCTCCAATTAGGATAGCATCATAGGTATCAGTCCTTTCCAAAAAATATATGGGAGGTGTTAGGCCTCTGTAATTTTAGTAGATTGGTAAGACTAAAGCTGCAGAGACAACATTATGAACCACTTTCGGATTCTAGGATCTAGCCCTCCTGAATCCAGAGAGGGATCGATTTTATAAGTGCAAATATTGATTTATATTTAAGGCCTTATGTATGATAT
This sequence comes from Pinus albicaulis, assembly GCA_034641835.2. Classification (NCBI taxonomy): domain Eukaryota; kingdom Viridiplantae; phylum Streptophyta; class Pinopsida; order Pinales; family Pinaceae; genus Pinus; species Pinus albicaulis. Next base: position 661,886,129 of record CM076574.1, on the reverse strand, counting down.
TAGGCTAGTTATTAAGAACAAGGGTTTTTGTTTTTTTGGATGGATGAGCATGATTTTTAATTGAGTGGAAAGTCCTAAAAATGAAAGAGTTTCAAAGGGGTGAAGGTGTGAACAATCGGAAGAATATTCAACTGATAGGATAGATATGAAACAACACTTAGTCAATTCGGCTATGGAGTCATAAAAGGGTTTAATTGTGCAACAATTTCAAGAGTGGTCCAAGGGGCAAGTCATCTATATCAAAAGATATTTTTTCATTAAATGATGGAATGGAACATTAAAAGTGTTGAGAAGGTGGAAAAAGTCAATAATTTCAACAAGGATTTATCAACTTTCCAAACAAGAAAATCCTTTTAAGCAACCGTTTGAAACCAACCAAAGGATAGGGCTAACCATAAAATTCTTTGGACAAGCTTGTATTAAAGCCAACTTATTATACAAACAATCCAACAATCCACATGACTACTTTCAGAAAGGATGAAAACAGATAAGAAAACAAAGTGCAGCTTAAGATCAAGCAAGATACATTAAAATCTAAACCTACCTCAGCATACTCTTGGGGAAACCTTCAAAATAACCTTTGGAGAAAGAAACTAGAAGACAAGGCAAACCATAAAATTTTCCAGTCTAACTCTACTCAGAATATAATGAAAATATATTTCAAGAACTTCCTTTCAAGCTTTGCACATAAAGATATGACAAACCAACATTCCTTGATAATGTTTACACTTAACTTCAGTCATTCTTAAAAAAACAATTGGAGGAAAACATAAAGATAAAGCTTATCATTTAGAGAAGGGTACTGTAAACAGAAAATCCTAACTCTATGCTCATTGTTCTTTATCCAAGGAAAGTGAACAAAATGGCATACATGAAAGGAAAACAATAACAGTGAGAATTACTTCACCAATGATATAGACTAGGATCCCAAAAATCAGCTTGTATATTGATGTCAATCTAGTTACATACTTCAAGTCCAGTGTTTCAGTACAGCAATCATCTTCTCTTCTCAGCCTAACTTCTTCGATCACAAAACAAAGCTTCAAGAGCCTCTAAAAACTATTTACATGTACAAAGTTTTGAGCACAAGTATTACATCAAAGTTCAGCAACCAACCTATATCTCATCTTCTTTAGAAGTATTTATAGAATAACTGAGGAGGTGGAATAAAATAAAAAATATCTAGTTCAATTAATACAATTTGAATGCTTCTTGGCCTTTGAGGGTCTCAAAGGAGAATTTTTCTGATATTTCTCTATATTAATTGGTTTTCATTAAATATTAAGGTTATTTGGCAAATTTTGTTGACTTTAAAGCTCTTTTAAGGACGTTGGCAATAACTCTGGCTGTTTTTAACAAAATATCACTGACAAAGGCAATAACTATGCCTTCTTCGATTTATTGAGGTTGTAGGTGACTTTTGGTAGCTGGAGAGGATTCAATTAGCCTTTGATGTGGTATTGGAGGCTTCTCATACTGATAGATCTCATTTTTTTCTCTAAAACACTGTTAATTTTCTTTTGATCTATGTTTTAGGCCTGGTTAAGTTTAATCTTTGTCTTCAGGTCTTCATATTGTCTTTAACTATGTGGATTAGTCCTTTCATATTCGAATTCAAGCCTTAATCCTTCAGAATTGTGTTAAAACCTTTAATTCTTCATATTTGTTGTGATTTCATACATTGACATGGATACTCTTTGTATAATTAAGTTTCACTGTGTTTTTGTTGTTTTTGCAGGCACGTAGAAGGCTTTACGGCTTCACAAATGGTCATGAGTCATGGAGAAATCATCATTGGAACCCTGTAAATTTCCTTTTTATGTGAATAATTGGCTTAGGGATTGTCATCCTTGGCCATTCATTTCTTTTAAAAATAATGGAGAAACCTTAAAAACCTGCAAAAAAAAAACAAAGTTATGAAAAATTTGGTGAGAATACTTTTAGACAGCTTCTGGGCATGAGATTAAATTGTGACCATTGGATGAAATCAACCAATGGTTGGGATTGCTTACTAGGGTCAAAAGGGGAGGCGATTGGACGAATGGGGTTCAGATTAAGACCAGGCCATTGATCTGGGTTGATCAACGGCTGAGATAAATCGGGAGTTTTATAATGCGGAGGGGAAAAGTTATAGCGGAAAGGAGTTAAACATAGGAAAAAGGGAAAAAGTCTTTGTAGAAGTGAAAAATGGGGCTAAATGAAGTTTGGGGACCCCCAAACAGTCCAGCTCCATTTAATTCTTGTAGAAAATAGGAATTTTTACCAGCAGTAGAATGAATGAGATAAGGACCAAGCCATAAGTTATCAAATTTTCCATGCTTTCTCTTATTTTCTCTCCTGGAATCCCACTTTAAAACTTTGTCACCAATGCTGAAATCACTAGCCTTTGTCCTTCTATCAAAAATCTTATTGATGCTTTCTTGCTTTTGTAATGCTTTGTTGTAGACTTCCTCTCTAGTTTTTTGAAGATGTATGGTCTGATTTATTCTTCTTGCCATGCCATTTTCTTCAGACTGTACTTCTTGGATCAGCTTCATGACTAGCACTCCTAGGCTAGTTGGAAAATTTCATCTACTCCATAAACAAGCTGGTAGGTTGACATTTCAATTGATTTCTTGAGTGTTAATCTGTCAGCCCAAAGTGCATGTACCATCTTTGTGTACCATGATTTATTATTGTCCTCCAACAAATTCTTGATTATGTTCACCAAAATTTTGTTTGAGGATTCTGGCAGCCCATTACCTTGAAGGTAATAAGTAGTAGAATGGCCCAATGTAATCTGATATTTGTGACAGAATTCAACCATATTTTTGGATCCAAATGCAGCAGCATTTTCAGTGATAATCTTCCTAGGACAACCAAATCTAGATAGGATATAAGTTTCAGGGAATTTTATGATGATAGAGTCATTGGCTTTCCTAGAAGGGATGGCTTCTATCCATTTGGTAAAGTAGTCTGTTGCAGTGAGAATCCATCTATGTTGGGCAGACGATGGTGGATGAATTTCTCCTATGAATTCTAAACCCCACTGTTGAAAAGGAGCTTCAACAGTGATTGGATGCAAGGGTAAGCGAAACAATTTTCTTTTGCCTTCAAAGAGTTGACATTTATGAGAGGAAATAATAATTGTATGGACATCTTCAAAGAGGGTGGGCAAAGAGTAACCAACTCTAAGGATTTTTTTGGTAGTTGTCTTCCAATAGAGGTGGCCTCTACATTATCCTTTATGGAACTCATGCTTGATTTTCTCTGCATCATTCTCAGGAAAACATTTAAGCAATAATCCACTAGCATTTTTCCAATAAAGACATTTATCCAAAATGAAGTAATTTATAGCTTTTAACTTTAAAAATCTTCCCTTAGTCTTAGACAAACCAGGAGGTGTATTCAAATTTAGAAAAACATATAAAATATCAACATACCAAGAGGAATTCGTAAAATAATCTTCAACAATGGGAGATGGAAATTCTTCTTGTTCATCTAATGCATTTATCACATTTATATCAAGAGCTTAAAAATTAGACTCAGCCATTAATCTTGCTAATCCTTGGCCTTTTATGAGTTTAGTGGGCTTGATCTCTAAATCATATTCAAGTATCACAGTTGGGCTTGATCTCTAAATCATATTCAAGTATCACAGCTATCCACTTACCTCTCTTGCCATCTAGGTCCTATGTTAGAAGGTCTTTCACAACTGAATTTGGCATGAATGCAATTATGTGGGATTATAGAATGTAAACTCTGAAGTCTTTTAAGGCTTTAACTAAGGCAAACGCTTTTTTCTCCATCATGTTGTACTTCAGAGGTGCATCTCTCAATGCCTTACTAAAGAATGCAATTGGTTGCTCTTGTCCCTGTGGATTTTTCTACAATAGGAGAGTAGCCACTGTATGTTATGATGTAAATTAAAAAATGAAAAAATCTTTTGAAAAATCAGGACTTATGAGAACTGGTGTTTTGGTTAATGCTTGTTTCACTAGTTCAAATGATCTCTTTGCCTGTAAGGTCCATTTAACTCCTTGTTCCTTTTTTAGCATGTTTTTTATGTTTCTAAGGAGTTCAGCTAAGTTTGGTATGAACCTTCTCAAGAAATTAATCTTTCCAATGAAATATTGAAGTTCCCTGATGTTTCTAGGATGATTTATTTGCAATATACCCTCAATCATTTTTGGGTCTATCTTTATTCCCTCTTCTGATATGATGTGTCCAAGAAATTTACGTTCTTGGAGACCAAACATTGTTTTCTTTGGATTTAAAGATAACCCAAATTTTCTGCATTTCTCAAATACTATTCTCAAGTGCTCTAGGTGTTCTTCATTTGTTTCGGAAAAAACAGTGATATCATCAAGGTAAATAACAATGAAGTAGCCTAATTCTTCCAAGAATTTAATATCCATGGCTCTCTGAAATGTAGCACCATCATTCATTAAACCAAAAGGCATTTTCACATACATGAAAGTACCCCAAGGTGTAGTAAAGGATGTTTTGAGTTTATCATCAGGATGTACTAAATCTGATTGTATCCTGAGAAGCCATCTAACAAAGAAATCCTCTTAGAACCAACTACCCTTTGTAAAATATGATCCATCTTGGGTAAAGGGTAGTTGTCCTTTAATAAGGCTTTGTTTAAGTTCCTAAAGTCAATGCAAAGCCTTATTTCTCATGTTTTCTTCCTAACTAACACTAGATTAGACACCCACTCTGAATATCTAATAGGGACAATAATTCTGGCTTCATACATTTTCTTGATTTCCTTCTCAACCAAAGGTAATTGAATAGGGTTAATTCTACAAAATTTTTGTTTAAAGGGCTTTTGGATTTCTTTGAGGGGTATTTTGTGCTGGATTATTTCTGTGTCATAGGACTTTAGATCCTCATAACTCCACACAAAAACATCAGAAAATTCCTTAAACAGCTCTATGTATTTCAATTTGATGTGAGCTGGCAAAGTTTTAGACAGTTTGATCATTTTTGGTTTTAGTTCACTGCCTATGTTACACTCTTCTACTTCAGTTTCAACAGGCTCTAGCTTTGGTTTCTTGGCAACATCATTGAAATCAAACAATTCTTCTAATGGGACCAGAACCTTTGGAAAACTTTGGGTGTTAGATTGTAGCATTTCTAAGTCTTATTTTCCTAAATCTGCACTAATTTCTGTAGTATTTTCAAGTTTATTAGCTAACAGATTTATATCAGCAATCTTTGGAGAGTTTACTTCTTCATCAAGTCGGTTTCCTTCAATAGAACAGTCATCTTAATAATCTGAATCTGAACTTGGTAGTTCAAATTTATTTATGGACTATAGGAATTCTTCTATTTGTTTGTCTCCATCAAACGCTTTCCAATGTTTCTCATTATCAGTGATATTTGGTCTAAATTTGATTTGGGTGGTGCATTGTTTGGTTTCATACGGTGTTAAACATGTTCTAGCAGCAAAAGATAAACTATGGGCGAGGATATTTTGGTCTCTTGGGAAAAAAATAAGTTGAGATTCCTCAAATGTTCTTAGTAATTCCATGACATCATTTATATAGGCTCTAAGTCTTGGGTGTTTGGCACTATATTCCCCATTCACTTCCCTAACAATCAACTCTGAATCTCCATAAACTTTTATCCTTTTGGCTCCTAATTTCTTCAACAAGTGTAGGCCTAAAAGGAGGGATTCATACTCAGCTATGTTATTTGAACATTGAAAATTTAATCTGTAGGAATGACCTTCAGTGTGATTATTTTCAGTGTTATGTATCCAAATGCCTGAACCTGCATTGTTCTTAGTTCAAGACCCATCAAAATTCATACTCCAAAGAGGACTAGTTTCAGATTTAGTAGTTTGATTACTATCCTCTTTATTTTGTGTGTTTTCGGATTGTTCTTGACAGTCAGTATTGTTTTGAAATTGTTATAATTCCTCATGTTCTTCATTAAGTTGAGGATTCTTATCTTGGTTTTCAAAGTTAACAAGTAATGGATATTTGTTCTGTAGCTCTAGACCTGTGATTAGTTTACAGTGATTTTCTATTTTGACACACCTTTTTGACCTTTCTGTTAAGTCTCCTTCCTTTTCTATGTCAGCTACTAAATTACAGTGAGGAGTGGCCACTAATTAAGTTAAGGCTTCCTACTCATTAAATATTTCATCATTAAAAAGAATGAATGAGTCAAGGCCTATATGAATAGAATAAAGAGGAGAGTTTTGTGGCCTATCTTGGCTACTAACCATGTATTTCATATGAGTTTCCCAATAAATTCTTCTTGTTTGATTAAAAACAGGGATGGTAGCATATGTCATATCCATTTGCATTATTCCTTGTAACTTAGCTCCCCAAGATCTTGATAATAGCATACCATACTTTGGGGGTACATCAGCCACTACAATATCCATTACCAAACACTTGACTGGAATTTGTGCTAATTTTACACAAAGGTCTTTGATCAAACCTACGCATTTCACTCTATTGGAGTCAAAGGAGTATAGATCTTTATATGGTCTCGTAATCTCGAGGCCTAGGCTCTCCATCATTGATTTTGGCATTAAGTTATGACAGGCCCCTGAGTGATCCATAGTGTTGTGTAAAATTTTGTCATGAATCTTCAAACTAACATAAAAAGGAGGAACTGGGCCTTCTTGATACCTACCTTCAATCTTGAGACCAAATAAGAGCTCTGATTGTCCATCATTAAGATTGACAGTATCATTATTCTATGTTATGTTAAAAGCCTTCAAAATTTGTGATCTATATACATCTTGGGTGGCTAATTCGGTAAGAGGAACATAGATTTTTATCTTGGAGATTTCATGCTCCAAACTAAAAGGCAGCTGATTTTTTACAATGTTTGTTTCAACCTTATTTACCACCATTTTCTGAGCAAAATCAGCCTGCTGATTTTCTCTATTTATATTGATCAAAATTGTTTTATTAGGAGCACTAGATGAGTTCCTAACGCTGCTAAGATCTGCACTCCATTTTTCATTCGTTTGAGTGCCTTTTTCTTTGTTTTTATCGGAATTTACATCCACATTTTTATCTTTCTGTTTTGCAATTTTGGTTTTGTTCTCAGGGCTGTTTTTTGCAGGATTTACAGAGGTTTTGGTTTTGGGAGTTTCCACATTCCTTTTACTCCTAAGGTCATATTCTTTTCAAGTCTCTATGATGACATTTTATAGCTCTTGATAGTAATATTCATCCTCTCGTCCTTCATCATCATAGGGTGTGTATAGACCTTGTTTTCTATTATAATGAACTTCAAAATCATCATTGTCCATGCCAACATGTTTATGTCATCTTCCTCTGTTTGTTCAATTGTTTCTTCAACCTCACTTACATAGTTTTGATGAAAAGGAGGTGTAATCTGTTGATCATCCTCCCTTGCTCTATTTTGAGGTTGTTTTCTCCTAAAATTTTGATTTTGAATTTGATTTCTGTTTTGAGGAGCTGATTGGTTTTGAATAGCTTGTGATCTCTCAAGTATGCTCATCTTTTCCATCATCTCCTCCATCATTATTTCCATATTTGAGCTTGATGCGGAAGGTGTAGATTCCTCTCTAAAGGACACTTTCTTCTCATTCCTCATCCTTGATCTTTTCTCCATTAAATTAACTTCCACAGCGAAGGCTCCTTTCTGCATATCTTCTAGAGTCAAAGGGTCTCTTTCTCTAAGTTGATAAGCCATTTCAAGAACAAATCCTTCAAGAAACTTGTTTAAAGTTGAGCCTTGTGGAGGTTTCAGATCTAGGGGAAGTGCATTATACACACTATTGAGCCTAGTGCAATAAGCTTGAACACTTTCCTCGGGGTTTCTTTGGAGATTCTTGTAGTCCGAAAGTATTTGAAGAGGGTTTTTCTTAACTTCCCATTTTTTTAAGAATAACTGATGGAAGGCTTGGAGATCATTAATACTATGAGGGGTTAAGCCTTTGAACCATTTTCTTGCTTCTCCCCCTAAAATTTGAACAAATAATCTAAGTTTGACAATTTCATCATCAATCTCATTTCTGTCAAGGTAGTCATTCATCTTGTCCACATGTTGTGAAGCAGTAGTAGCACCACTGGCATAATACATAGGTATCTTGGACTGATAGTCCTGTGGAAGATTTACTAAAGGTAAAGGAAGGACCAATGGAGCATACCATGTTTCCATGATATGAGGTAGAGGTGGATTTACAAGGGGTGGATTAACAAGAGGGAAAGTGGGCTGAAGTGGAGTATTTTGGACAATGGATGTATGAGGAATAGAAGTGGATGGACCAGCAAGAGACTGTTGAGCTGATCTTGGATGAGAGAAACCAAAATTATGAAGGAAATGTAAATCAGGTGGAGTATTTTCTCTACTACCAAGATATTCACTTCTATCTTGGGATGAAAGTGAAGGCTCTAAATCTATCTGATCTATACCATCAAGTGACCTTGTTCTAAATGGATTTTTTAAGTCTACTTGCGATTCTTGTAGAGCTGAAAGGTTTTCAGGAACAGAATTAGCTCTATGGAATGGTCTAACAATAGTTGAAGATTTGTCCTTAGGATACTTCCTAAGTATTCTTTCAGGGTTATCAACTAGCTCAGGAGGGTTTGGCTTAGGATAGGCTCTAGTATGAATTCTTCTAGGAGCCACTATGCTATGTTTTTCAGTCGCAAATTATAAGAAAAGTTTAACCAAATATGACAACCTTTTGGAGGCTAACTGATCTTTAAACAAGAAAACTTTAATGCTTAAAGTTTTTTTAACTGAGTTTAAATGATGTTCAAATGATAATGGGTTTCTCAATAGAGTCTTAAGGTCTGTTTAGGATTGTGGAGTCACCAGGTAGAAATTTTTAGCTCTCTTAGAGGTAAAATGTTTTTATGGTCCGCCACCATGTTTATTTGAATACCAATCTAGAATGTTTTTGGGTTTTCTGAGTTTTTTTCATTCCTATCAGTTCTAACAGTGTCCTAAATCTGTTTCAACACTTAGCTATGGTGATGAGACAAAGAAAGTATACTCTTATGGCTAAGCTAGTTGATTCCTTCAAGGTTTGATAAGCTCTTATGAGAATCCAAATGTTTCCTTAGTTTGTCACTGATTCAAATAATTTTTATCATGAATACCATTTTCTTTGTAGTTCTTGAAGAGGGCTACTTATACTACACTGAACTCTTGAATCAAGGGTTTTTCTTGAGGTATTAAGGGTATCTAAGATGAAATTTACTCAGAATTCCCCAGTGGAGTCGCAAGAAATGTTAGGCCTCTGTAATTTTAGTAGATTGGTAAGACTAAAGATGTAGAGACAACATTATGAACCACTTTGGGATTCTAGGATCTAGCCCCTCCTGAATCTAGAGAGGGATCTCGCTTATAAGCGAAAATATTGATTTATCTTGAAGGCTTTATGTATGATATTAGGCTAGTTATTAAGAACAAGGGTTTTTGCTTGTTTGGATGGTTGAGCATGATTTTTAATTGACTGGAAAATCCAAAAAATGAAAGAGTTTCAAAGGGGTGAAGGTGTGAACAATCAGAAGAAGATTCAACTGATAGGATAGATATGAAACAACTTAGTCCATTGGGCTATGGATTCATAAAAGGGTTTAATTGTGCAACAATTTCAAGAGTGGTCCAAGGGGCAAGTAATATATATAAAAATATATTTTTAGATTAAATGATGGAATGGAACATTAAAAGTGTTGAGAAGGTGGAAAAAGTCAATAATTTCAACAAGGATTTATCAACTTTCCAAACAAGAAAAGACTTTTAAGCAACCATTTGAAACAAACCAAAGGACAGGGCTAACCATAACCTTCTTTGGTCAAGCTTGTATTAAAGCTAACTAATCAGACACACAATCCAGGAATCCACATGACTACTTTCGGAAAGGATGAAAACATATAATAAAACAAAGCACAGCTTAAGATCAAACAAGATACATTAAAATCTAAACCTGCTTCAGCATACTCTTAGAGAAACCTTTAAAATAACCTTTGGAGAAAGAAACTAGAAGACAGGGAAAACCATAAACTTTTATAGTCTAACTCTACTCAGCATATAATGAAAATATCTTTCAAGAACTTCCTTTCAAGATTTGCACATTAAGACAGGGACAAACCAACATTCCTTGATAACTTTTACACTTAACTTAAGTCATTCTTAAAAACAAAAATGGAGGAAAACATAAAGATAAAGCTTATCAGTCAGAGAAGGGTACTGTAAATAGTAAATCCTAACTCTATGCTTGTTGTTCTTTATTAGAGGAAAGTGAACAAAATGGCATACATGAAAGGAAAACAATAACAGTGAGAAGTACTTCACTAATGATATAGACAAGGATCCAAAAAATCAGCTTTTAAATTGATGTCAATCCAGTTACATACTTCAAGTCCAGTGTTTCAATACAGCAATCATCTTCTATTCTCTGCCTAACTTCTTCGATCACAAAACAAAGCTTCAAGAGCCTCTAAAAACTATTTACATGTATAAAGTTTCGAGCACAAGTATTACATCAATGTTCAACAACCAACCCATATCCCATCTTCTTCAGAAGTATTTATAGAAGAAATGAGGAGGTGGAATAAAATAAAAGATCTCTAGTTCAATTAATACAAGTTGAATGCTTCTTAGCCTTTGGGGGGCTCAAAGGAGAATTTTTCTGATATTTCTCTGTATTAATTGGTTTTCATTAAATATTCAAGCTATTTGGCATATTTTGTTGACTTTAAAGCTCTTTTAAGGAGGCTGGAAATAACTCTGGCTGTTTTTAACAAAATATCACTGACAAGGGAAATAACTATGCCTTCTTAGATTTATTAAGGTTGTAGGTGACTTTTGGTAGCTAGAGAGGATTCAATTAGCCTCTGATGTGGTAGCGAAGGCTTCTCGGACTAATAGATCTCATTTTTTCCTTAAAACACTGTTAATTTTCTTTTGATCTATGTTTTAGGCCTAATTAAGTTTAATCTTTGTCTTCTGGTCTTCATATTTTCTTTAACTGTGTGGATTAGTCCTTTGATAGTCGAATTCAGGCCTTAATCCCTCGAACTGTGTTAAAACCTTTAATTCTTCGTCTCTGCTATGATTCCATACTTTTACACGGATACTCTTTGAATAATTAAGTTTCACTGTGTTTTTGTTGTTTTTGCAGGCTCACAGAGGGCTTTATGACTTCACAAATTCTCATGAGTCATGGAGAAATCATCGTTGGAACCCTGTCAATTTCATTTTTATGTGAATAATTTTGTTAGGGATCGTCATCCTTGGCCATTCATTTCTTTTAAAAATAATGGAAAAACCTTAAAAACCTGCAAAAAACAAACAAAGTTATGAAAATTTCTGTGAGAATAGTTTTAGACAGCTTGTGGGCATGAGATTAAATCGTGACCATTGGATGAAATCAACCAACGGTCGAGATTGCTTGCTGGGGTCAAAAGGGGAGGCGGTTGGACGAATGGGGGTCAAATTAAGTCCAGGCCGTTGATCTGGGTTGATCAACAACTGAGATCAATCGGGAGTTTTATAATGCGGAGGGGAAAATTTATAGTGGAAAGGAGGAAAACATAGGAAAAAGGGAAAAAGTCTTTACGGAAGTGAAAAATGGGGCCAAATGAAGTTTGGGGTCACAAAGAGAATAAGATTCATTGATCTAGGATGATCATTGTTCGGGATTCTTTGAATGAAGTGCTTGGGGGTTTTGATGATGGACAAATGAATGGGGGGAAGGATTTAATCAAAACCATCGATCTTCGGAGATTGATGGTGGAGAAGGATTGGTGAGTTGTTCAAGGAGAAAAATCAAAGGGCGAAGACTTGGAGGTAAAACATAATCAGATCCGTTGGATGGAAACAATGGACGGTAGAGATTAAAAGGTGAAAAATTTAATGTGGTGGGGAAAGGTGGTTTCGGCTGAAAAAATCGATGGTTTTGCGCTGCTCCAAAGTGGTTTTAGAATTTTTCCAAAACAACGCGATATGGGTTTTTGCTTGACACATGTCCTTTTAAAGCCGCCCATATCAAGTAAATTTTTGGCATTAACTTTTAGGCTTCAAATCACGCAATATGGAGTTTCAGCTGTTGGATGAAAGGTGGAGAGATCCGGTGGTGGGAATGAGAGCACGATGGGGTAAGATGCGTGGGAAAAAATGGTGGGCAGGGTCAAGGGCAGTTTAGATCTGGACAGTCAGATTCCGGGAATGGATGGTAGAGATTTTTCGACGGGGAAGGTAGGTTCCAAAGGAGTTGGGCCCATTAGTTTAAATCTAGACCGTGGGATTTGAATGATGGACGATCCATATTACTTCTCAGGGAAATGAAAGCGATGTGAGATGGGGGATTGGGTAGAGATCGGGTGCAATAAAGACCGTTGATCTACAAAGATCAATGGTGGATCTTTACTGAGAAGTTTAAAATGCCTAGCTTTGTGAAATAACAAAGAAAGGTCGGGCTTGATCTGGACCGTTAGATTTTTGGAATGGACAGCCTAGATTTGATCACATGATCGAAAATCAAAGGAGGAAAGGGGAAGACACAAAGGGATTTTTGCGATGCAATGTAATGCTGGCCGTCAGATCTAGGAGTAGATCGACGGTCAATATTCAATCGGACGGGTAAAGGATGGAAGTTGTGGGTGGAGTGCGAAGAAATATTATCCATTGATTCTTGTGGATTCGCGGCTAAGATTCAATCGAGGGAATCGACATCGGAGAAGGGAAAGGACTTTGCAATTGGCGATGGGAAAAACTTGCGATTGCGATTAGCCGATGGCGGTTGATGTGTAAAGATAGATGGCCAAGATTTGTTTAAAAACACATCATCGGGTTTTATAAAAAACAAAGTAAAAAGGTTCGGGAAAGGTTTTCTATAGTGTTTTAGTGCTCGATTGTGGGGCTATGGGTTATGTGAAGAAGGAAAAGGGATCAGGGGTTTAAAAGAAAAGGTCCTATCACAATCAGAGTTTTCAAAAGTAAAAGATAATAAGGAAAATAGAAAACCCCGATTGCGATTGCGCGATAGGGGCTTAACTGCGGGTTTCAGCTCCGGTTTTATTTCGAAAAAAAGGAGTTGGGCTAAGGCAAAAGGGGCTTAAGGCCTTAGTGCAAAAATACTGTTTTTCAGGATTTTTGAAGGATTTTTTGAGGATTTTCAGAGTTCCGATAAGGCTAAAAATGGAGTTTTTAAACCTTATTAAAGGGAATTTATGAAGGGAATGAAGGAAAAAGAGGGAAATGGAGGAATTTTATGAAGAAAAAAGGGAATGAAAATGGTTTTATTAATGAATGGAATGAGGGGTAAAATAAAGGGGAAAATGGGTTTTTGAGCAGTCTTTCTTCTTGCAAACAGCGGATTTTTCAGGACTATGAGGGAAACAACAGTGAAGATTAACTAAAATATTAGTTAACTTCATAAGACTTTAAGAACTAACAATTTGGCATGAAATTTTTTCTTAAAGGATTCAAAACGATCTAGCCACCATTTGATATGACAAAGTTTTATAGGTGGCTAACAGTGGCTCCACGTGGGGATGGCACCTTCTTGAAGATGTCAAAAACTTCAGACCTATCTTCTCTGGAAGCTGATCAATGCCTCATCCATTGTGTTGCAACTTTCTTTACTTTTCTTATCTTCTTTTGATCTGATAGTGTTAGCAGCCATTAAAAAGAATGGAATTCTATCAAAACAAGCTTTCTACTTACCCGATCCTAATGATCTAACATTTTTTCTTCTTTCAGAGTGCATTTAGATTGGCAAACTCTTTTTACAAACATTTTGTTCTTTTGAAAGCATAAAACTATTCTAAATCTACCCTTATTTCTCCATGAACTCAGATTAAGCAGTTGAGTTCATAAGCTTCTCTACCTAACTACTATCTGTCAGGATTAGACTGTCTGACAAATTTTTTATTTACTAACTTCTGAAACAGAAATTTAAAAGCAAACAAGCTAGGATTGAACAGTCTAACTTGTTGCTAGTCTATGGCATAAAAACAAGCTACACATAGACTAAAATTTGCAGAAAAGTAAAGCAAAATGGTGAAGGCTTAAGATCTGAAAGTTTAAGGACATCCTTCTCTTTTCTTCAGCTCTGTTTTTTAGGCTTGTTTGAGCTGTACTCTCTCTGTTCTCTAGTTCAAGTTTTGAACATATCAGAACCAGTTTATCTTCTATCTTAATCTACCTAACTGATAAGCCAAGGTTAAGCTATTTGGAAAATGTATTTCACTAAAATATCAACAATAAATTGAAAACTAATTAGTCATGATTAGGCTGTATGACTAATTGGAGTGTGTTTTTTAGGAGTGGCATTTGAGCTTGCACACTTTCAGATTTTGTTTCTCTTTTTTGGTATGGGGTTGTACCTTTCTTGTTCTTTACAATCTACCCTCTTTTCTTTTGTATTTTTTTTGTCTTTTTTCATATTCTATCTTTGAATTTAGTGATGGATATGATATTCACAATGAGAAAAAATAAAAAAGACTTGCAAACTAATATAGTCAAGAAAAATAATGTTTGAGCATCCTACCATTGACAAGACCCCCAAACAGTTCAGCTCCATTTAATTCTTGCAGAAAATAGGAATTGTTACGAGCAGTAGAACGAATGAGATAAGTACCAAGCCATAAGTTATCAAATTTCCCATGCTTTCCCTTATCTTCTCTCCTGGAATCCCACTTTAAAACTTTGTTACCAATGTTGAAATAATTGGCCTTTGTCCTTCTATCAAAAAGCTTTTTGATGCTTTCTTGCTTTTGTAATGCTCTATTGTAGACTTCCTCTCTGGTTTGTTGAAGATTTATGGTTTGATTTATTCTTCTTGTCATTTCATTTTCTTCAGACTGTACTTCTTGGATCAGGTTCATGACTAGCACTCCTAGGCTGGTTGGAAAAATTGCATCTACTCCATAAAAAAGTTGGTAGGGTGACATTCCAATTGATTTCTTGAGTGTTAATCTGTCAACCCAAAGTGCATGTACCAGCTTTGTGTGCCATGATTTCTTATTTTCCTCCAGCAACTTCTTGATTATGTTCACCAAACGTTTGTTTGAGGATTCTGCCAGCCAATTACTTTGAGGGTAATAAGCAGTACAATGGCCCAATGTAATCTGATATTTGTGACAGAATTCAACCATATTTTTGGATCCAAATGCAGCAGCATTGTCAGTGATAATCTTCCTAGGATAGCCAAATCTAGATAGGATATGGGTTTGAAGGAATTTTATGATGGCAGAGTCATTGGCTTGCCTAGAAGGGATGGCTTCTATCCATTTGGTAAAGTGGTATGTTGCAGTGAAAATCCATCTATGTTGGGCAGATGATGGTGGATGGATTTCTCCTATGAATTCTAAACCTCACTGTTTAAAAGGAGCTTCAACAGTGATTAGATGCAAGGGTAAGGGAAGAAATTTTCTTTTGCCTTCAAAGAGTTGACATTTATGAGAGGCAATAATCATTTTATGGACATATTGAAAGAAGGTGGGCCAAAAGTAACCAAATCTAAGGATTTTTTTTATAGTTGTCTTCCAATAGAGGTGGCCTCTACATTCTCATTCGTGGAACTCATGCTTGATTTTCTCTGCATAATTCTCAGGAAAACTTTTAAGAAATGATCCACTAGCATTTTTCCAAGAAAGACATTTATCCAAAATGCAGTAATTTATAGCTTTTAACTTTAAAAATCTTCCCTTAGTCTTAGACAAACCAGGAGGTGTATTCAATTGAGCAAAACATATAAAATATCAGCATACAAAGAGGAATTCATAAAATAATCTTCAACAATGGGTGATGGAAATTCTTCTTGTTCATCTAATATATTTACCACGTTTATATCAAGAGCTTCAAAATTAGACTCAACCATTAATATTTCTAATCCTTGGCCTTTTATGAGTTTAGTGGGCTTGATCTCTAAATCATATTTAAGTATCACAACTATCCACTTACCTCTCTTGCCATCTGGGTCCTATGTTAGAATGCCTTTCACAACTGAATTTTTCACGAATGCAATTATGCGGGAGTGTAGAATGTAAACTCTGAAGTCTTTTAAGGATTTGACTAAGGAAAATGCTTGATTTTCCATGATTTTGTACTTCAGAGGTGCATCTCTCAATGCCTTACTAAAGAATGCAATTGGCTGCTTTTGTCCCTATGAATTTTTCTGAAATAGGACAGAAGCCACTATATGTTATGATGCAAATGAAAAAATGAAAAAATCTTTTGAAAAGTTAGGACTTATGAGAATTGGTGTTTTGGTTAATGCTTGTTTCACTAGTTCAAATGATCTCTTTGCCTCTAAGGTCCATTTAACTCCTTGTTCCTTTTTCAGCATGGTTTTTATGTTTCTAAGGAGTTCAGCTAAGTTGGGTATGAACCTTCTCAAGAAATTAATCTTTCCAATGAAATATTGAAGTTCCTTGATGTTTCTAGGATGATTGATTTGCAATATACCCTCAATCCTTTTTGGGTCTATCTTTATTCCCTCTTCTGATATGATGTGTCCAAGAAGTTTACCTTCTTGGAGACCAAACATTGTTTTCTTTGGATTTAAAGATAACCCAAATTTTCTGCATTTCTCAAAGACTATTCTCAAGTGCTCTAGGTGTTCTTTATCTGTTTTGGAAAAAACAATGACATCATCAAGGTAAATAATGATGAACTAACCTAATTGTTCCGAGAATGCAATATCCATGGCTCTCTGAAATGTAGCACCAGCATTCATTAAACCGAAAGGAATTTTCACATACATGAAAGTACCCCAAGGTCTGGTAAAGGATGTTTTGAGTTGATCATCAGGATGTACTAAAACCTGATTATATCCTGAGAAGCCATCTAATAAAGAAATCCTTTTAGAACCAACTACCCTTTGTAAAATATGATTCATCTTGGGTAAAGGGTAGTTGTCCTTTAATGAGGCTTTGTTTAAGTTCCTAAAGTCAATGCAAAGACTTATTTCTCATGTTTTCTTCCTAACTAACACTATATTAGACACCCACTCTGAATATCTTATAGGGACAATAATTCCAACTTCATACATTTTCTTGATTTCCTTCTTAACCAAAGGTAATTGAACAGGGTTAATTATGCGCATTTTTTGTTTAAATGGATTTTGACTTTATTTGAGGGGTATTTTGTGCTGAATTATTTATGTGTCATAGGACTTTAGATCCTCATAACTCCATGAAAAAACATCAGAAAATTCCTTAAACAGTTCTATGTATTTCAGTTTGATGTGAGCTAGCAAAGTTTTAGATAGTTTGATAATTTTTTTTTTTAGTTCACTGCCTATGTTACACTCTTCTACTTTAGTTTCAACAAGCTTTAGCTTTGGTTTTTTGGCAAAATCATTGAAATCGAACAACTCTTCTAATGGGACCAGGCCCTTTGGAAAACTTTGTGTGTTAGATTGTAGCATTTCTAAGTCTTCTTTTCCTAAATATGCACTAATTTCTGTAGTATTTTCAAGTTTATTAGCTAACATATTTATATCAGAAATCTTTGGAGAGTTTACTTCTTCATCAAGTGGGTTTTCTTGAATAGAATAGTCATCTTCATAATCTAAATCTGAACTTGGTAGTTCGAATTCATTTATGGACAGTAGAAATTCTTCTATTTGTTTGTTTCCATCATACACTTGCCAATATTTCTCATTATCAGGGATAGATGGTCTAAATTTGATTTGGGTGGTGCATTTTTTGGTTTCATATTGTGTCAAACATGTTCTAGCAGCAAAAGCTAAACTATGGGCGAGGATATTTTGGTCTCTTGGGACAAATATAAGTTGAGATTCCTCAAATGTTCTTATTAATTCCATGACATCATTTCTATAGGCTCTAAGTCTCGGGTGTTTGGAACTATATTCCCCATTCACTTGCCTAACAATCAACTCTGAATCCCCATAAAATTTTCTCCTTTTGGCTCCTAATTTCTTCAACAAGTGTAGACCTAAAAGGACGGATTCATACTCAGCGATGTTATTTGAACATTAAAAACTTAATCTGTAGGAATGAACTTCAGTGTGATTATTTTCATTGCTATGTATCCAAATTCTTGAACTTGCATTATTCTTAGTGCAAGACCCATCAAAATTCATACTCCAAAGAGGACTAGTTTCGGATTTAGTAGTTTGATTACTATCCTCTTTATTTTGTGTGTTTTTAGATTGTTCTTGATAGGCAGCATTGTTTTGAAATTGTTCTAATTCCTCATGTTCTTCATTAAGTTGAGGATTCTTCTCTTGGTTTTCAAATTTAACAGGTAATGGATAATTGATCTGTAGCTCTAGACCTGTGATTAGTTTACAGTGATTTTCTATTTTGACACACTGTTTTGACCCTTTTGTTAAGTCTCATTCCTTTTCTACATCGGCCACTAAATTACAGTAAGGAGTGACCACTAAGTCATTTAAGTTTTCCTACTCATTAAATATTTCATCATTAAAAAGAATGAATGATTCAAGGCATGTATGAATAGAATAAAGAGGAGAGTTTTGTGGCCTATATTGGCTTCTAACCATGTATTGCATATGATTTTCCCTATAAAGTCTTCTTGTTTGATTAAAAACATGGATGGTAGCATATGTCATATCCATTTGCATTGTTCCTTGTAACTTAGCTCCCCAAGATCTTGATAATAGCATACCATACTTTGGGGGTACATCAGCCACTACAATATCCATTACCAAACACTTGGCTAGAATTTGTGCTAAGTTTACACAAAGGTCTTTGATCAAAACTAGGCATTTCACTCTACTAGAGTCAAAGGAGTATAGATCTTTGTATGGTCTCGTAATCTCGAGGCCTAGGCTCTCCATCGCTGATTTTGGCATTAAGTTATGACAGGCCCTTGAGTCGTGCATAATGTTGTGCAAAATTTTGTCATGAATCTTCAAACTAACATAAAAACGAGGAACTGGCCCTTCTTGATACCTACCTTCAATCTTGGGACCCAATAAGAGCTCTAGTTGGTCATCATTAAGATTGACAGTATCATTATTCTCTATTATGTTAAAAGCCTTCAAAATTTGTGATCTATATACATCTTGGGTGGCTAATTCGGTAAGAGGAACAGAGATTTTTATCTTGGAGATTTCCTGCTTCAAACTAAAAGGCAATTGATTTTTTACAATGTTTGTTTCAGCCTTATTTACCACCATTTTCTAAGCAAAATAATCCTGCTGATTTTCTCTATTCATATTGGTAAAAATTGTTTTAGTAGGAGCACTAGCTGAGGTGCTAACGCTGCTAAGATCTACACTCTGTTTTCATTCATTTGAGTGTCTTTCTCTTTGTTTTTATCAGAATTTACGGCCACAGTTTTATCTTTCTGTTTTGCAACTTTGGTTTTGTTCTCAGGGATGTTTTTGTAGGATTTACAGAGGTTTTGGTTTTGGGAGTTTCCACATTCATTTTACTCCTAAGGTCGTTTTCTTTTGGAGTCTCTATGATGACATTTTCAGCTCTTGATAGTATTATTCATCATCTTCTCCTTTATCATCATAGGGTGTGTATATACCTTGTTTTCTATTGTAATGAACTTCAAAATCATCATTGTCCACACCCAACATGTTTATGTCATCTTCCTCTATTTTTTCAATTGTTTCTTCAACCTCACTTACATAGTTTTGATGAAAAGGAGGTGTAATCTATTGATCATCCTCCCTTGCTCTGTTTTGAGGCTAGTTTCTCCTAAAATTCTGATTTTGAATTTTATTTATGTTTTGAGGAGCTGATTGGTTTTGACTAGCTTGTGCTCTCTCAAGTATGCTCATCTTTTTCATCATCTCCTCCATCATTCTTTCCATCTTTGAGCTTGATTCGGAAGGTGTAGATTCCTCTCTAGAGGACACTTTCTTCTCATTCCTCATCCTTGATCTTTTCTCCATTAAATTAACTTCCACAGCTAAGGCTCCTTTCTGCATATCTTCTAGAGTCAGAGGGTCTCTTTCTCTAAGTTGATAAGCAATTTTATGATCAAATCCTTTAGGAAACTTGTTTAAATATGAGCCTTGTAGAGGTTTCAGATCTACGGGAAGTGCATTATACACACTATTGAACCTAGTGCAATAAGCTTGAACACTTTCCCCAGGGTTTCTTTGGAGATTCTTGTAGTCCGAAAGTATTTGAAGAGGGATTTTATTAACTTCCAATTTGTTTAAGAATAACTGATGGAAGGCTTGGAGATCAGTAATACTGTGATGGGTTAAGCCTTTGAACCATTTTCTTGCTTCTCCCCCTAAAGTTTGAGCAAATAATATAAGTTTTACAGTTTCATCATCAATCTCGTTTCTGTCAAAGTAGTCATTCATCTTGTCCAAATGTTGTGAAGAAGTAGTAGCACCACTGGCATCATACAAAGGTATCTTGGACTGATATTCCTGTGGAAGATTGACTAAAGGTAAAGGAAGGACCAAGGGAGCATACCATGTTGCCATGATACGAGGTAGAGGTGGATTTACAAGGGGTTGATTAACAAGAGGGAAAGTGGGCTGAAGTGGAGTATTTTGGACAATGGATGCATGAGGAATAGAAGTGGATGGACCAGCAAGAGACTGTTGAGCTGATCTTGGATGAGAGAAACCGAAATTATGAAGGAAATGTAAATAAGGTGGAGTAGTTTCTCTACTACTAGGATATTCACTTCTATCTTGGGATTAAAGTTAAGGCTCTAAATCTATTTGATCTATATCAACAATTGACCTCGTTCTAAATGGATTTCTTAAGTCAAATTGTGATTCTTGTAGAGCTGAAAGGTTTTCAGGAACAGAATTAGCTCTATGGAATGGTCTAACAATAGTTGAAGATTTTGCCTTAGGAGACTTCCTAAGTATTCTTTGAGGGTTATCAACTAGCTCAGGAGGGTTTGGGTCAGGATAGGCTCTAGTATGAATTCTTCTAGGAGCCACTATGCTATGTTTTTCAGTCCCAAATTATAAGAAAAGTTTAACCAAATATGACAATATCTAGGAGGCTAACTGATCTTTAAACAAGAAAACTTTGATGCCTAAATTTTTCTTAACTAAGTTTAAATGATGTTAAGATAATAATGGGTTTCCTAGTGGATTCTTAAGGTCTATCTAGGATTGTGGAGTCACCAGGTGGAAATTTTTAGCTCTCTTGGAGGTAAAAAAATTTTATGGTCCACCACCATGTTTATTTGAATACCAATCTAGAATTTTTTTGGGTTTTCTCAGTTTTTTTCATTCCTATCGGTTCTAAGAGTGTCCTAAATTTGTTTCAACACTTAGCTATGGTGATGAGACAAAGAAATTCTACTCTTATGGCTAAGCTATCTGATTCCTTCAAGGTTTGATAAGATCTTATGAGAATCCTAAGGTTTACTTAGTTTTTCACTGATTCAAATAAGTTTTATCATGAATACCATTTGCTTGGTAGTGCTTGAAGATGGCTACTTATACTGCAGTGAACAATTTTCTTGAATCAAGGGTTTTTCTTGAGGTATTAAGGGTATCTAAGATGAAATTTACTCAGAATTCCTCAGTGGAGTCGCCAGAAATGTTAGGCCTCTGTAATTTTAGCAGATTGGTAAGACTAAAGCTGCAGAGACAACATTATGAACCACTTTGGGATTCTAGGATCTAGCCCTCCTGAATCCATAGAGGGATCTCTCTTATAAGTGAAAATATTGATTTATCTTGAAGTATTTATGTATGATATTAGGCTAGTTATTAAGAACAAGGGGTTTTGTTTGTTTGGATGGTTGAGCATGATTTTTAATTGAGTGGAAATTCCTAAAAATGAAAGATTTTCAAAGGGGTGAAGGTGTGAACAATCAGAATAATTTTCAACTGATAGGATAGATATGAAACAACACTTAGTCCATTGGGCTATGGAGTCATAAAAGGGTTTAATTGTGAAAAAATTTCAAGGGTGGTCCAAGGGGCAAGTCATCTATATCAAAACATATTTTTAGATTGAATGATGGAATGGAACAGTAAAAGTGTTGAGAAGGTGAAAAAAGTTAATAATTTCAACAAGGATTTATCAACTTTCCAAACAAGAAAAGCCTTTTAAGCAACCATTTGAAACTAACCAAAGGACAGGGCTAACCATAAACTTCTTGGGACAATATTTTCTTAAAGTTAAATTATCAGAAAAAAAATCCAGCAATCCACATGACTACTTTCAGAAAGGATGAAAACAGATAAGAAAACAAAGCGCAGCTTAAGATCAAGAAAGATACATTAAAATCTAAACCCGCTTCAGCATACTCTTAGGGAAACCTTCAAAACAACCTTTGGAGAAAGAAACTAGAAGACAGGGCAAACCATAAACTTTTCCAGTCTAACTCTACTTAGCATATAATGAAAATATCTTTCAAGAAATTCCTTTCAAGCTTTGCACATCAAGACAGGGACAAACGAGCATTCATTGATAATGTTTACACTTAATTTATGTCATTCTTAAAAACACAATTAGAGGAAAACATAAAGATAAAGCTTATCAATCAGAGAAGGGTACTGTAAGAAATAAATCCTAACTCTATCCTTATTGTTCTTTATCAGAGGAAAGTGAAAAAAATGGCATACATGAAAGGAAAACAATAACAGTGAGAAGTACTTCACCAATGATATAGACTAGGATCCCAAACATCAGCTTGTATATTGATGTCAATCCAGTTACATACTTCAACTCCAATGTTTCAGTACAACAATCATCTTCTCTTCTCAGCCTAACTTCTTCAATCACAAAACAGAGCTTCAAGAGCCTCTAAAAACTATTTACATGTAGAAAGTTTCGAGCACAAGTATTACATCAAAGTTTAGCAACGAACCGATATCTGATCTTCTTCAGAAGTATTTATAGAAGAAATGAGGAGGTGGAATAAAATAAAAGATCTCTAGTTCAATTAATACAAGTTGAATGCTTCTCGGCCTTTGAGGGGCTCAAAGGAGAATTTTTCTGATATTTCTCTGTATTAATTGGTTTTCATTAAATATTCAGGTTATTTGGCAGATTTTGTTGACTTTAAAGCTCTTTTAAGGAGGCTGGAAATAACTCTGGATTTTTTTAACAAAATATCACTAACAAAGGAAATAACTATGAATTCTTAAATTTATTGAGGTTGTAGGTGACTTTTGGTAGCTGTAGAGGATTCAATTAGCCTCTGATGTGGCTGTGGATGTTTCTCAGACTTATAGATCTCATTGTTTTTCCCTAAAACACTGTTAATTTTCTTTTGATCTATATTTTAGGCCTGATTAAGTTTAATCTTTGTCTTCAGGTATTCATACTGTCTTTAACTGTGTGGATTAGTCCTTTGATAGTCGAATTCAGACCTTAATCCCTCAGAACTGTGTTAAAACCTTTAATTATTCATCTATGTTGTGATTCCATACTTTGACACGGATACTCTTTGTATAATTAATTTTCACTGTGTTTTGGTTGTTTTTGTAGGCGCACAGAGGGCTTTACGACTTCACAAATGCTCATGAGGCATGGAGAAATCATCATTGGAACCCTGTAAATTTCCTTTTTATGTGAATAATTGGCTTAGGGATCGTCATCCCTGGCCATTAATTTCTTTTAAAAATAATGGAAAAACCTTAAAAACCTGCAAAAAACAAACAAAGTTATGAGAATTTGGTGAGAATAGTTTTAGACAGCTTCTGGGCACGAGATTAAATCGTGACCATTGGATGAAATCAACCAACAGTTGAGATTTCTTGCTGGGGTCAAAAGGGGAGGCGGTTGGACGAATGGGGGTCAGATTAAGTCCAGGTCGTTGATCTGGGTTGATCAACGGCTGAGATCAAACCGGATTTTTATAATGCGGAGGGGAAAATTTATAGCAGAAAGCAGGAAAATATAGAAAAGAGGGAAAAAGTGTTTGTGGAAGCGAAAAATTGGGCTAAATGAAGTTTGGGGTCGCAGAGAGAATAAGATCCGTTGATCTAGGATGATCAACAGTTGGGATTCTTTGAACGAAGTGCTTGGGGGTTTGGATGATGGGAAAATGAATGGGGGGAAGGATTTAATCAGAACCGTTGATCTTCAGAGATCGACGGTGGAGAAGGATTGGTGAATTGTTCGGGGAGAAAAATCAAAGGGCGAAGACTTGGAGGTAAAACATAATCAGAGCCGTTGGATGGAAAAAATGGGAGATAGAGATTAAAAGGTGAAAAATTTAATGTGGTGGGGAAAGGTGGTTTCGGCTAAAAAAACCGATGGTTTCACACTACTCCAAAGTGGTTTTAGAATTTTTCCAAAACAAAGCAATATGGGTCTGTGCTTGACACATGTCCTTTTAAAACCGCCCATATCTCATCAATTTTTTGCATTAACTTTCAGGCTTGAAATCATGCAATATGGAGTTTCAGCTGTTCGATGAAAGGCAGAGAGATCTGACCGTGGGAATGAGAGCGCGATGGGGTAAGATGCGCAAGTGGAAATGGTGGGTAGGGTCAAGGGCGGTTTAGATCTGGACCGTTGGATCTCGAGAATGGATGGCGGAGATCTGTCGACGGGGAAGGTAGGTTCCAAAGGAGTTGGGCCTATTGGTTTAAATCTAGACCGTGGGATTTAAATGATGGACAGTCCATATTACTTCTCGGGGAAACGAAAGCAATGTGAGATGGGGGGTTGGGCAGAGATCGAGTGCAATAAAGACCATTGATCTACAAAGATCAACGGTGGATCTTTACTGAGAAGTTTAAAATGTTAGGCTTTGTGAAATAACGAAGAAAGGTCTGGCTTGATCTAGACCGTTAGATTTTTGGAATGGACGGCCCAGATTTGATCGCAGGATCCCAAATCAGAGGAGGAAAGGGGAAGACACAAAGGGATTTTTGCAATGTGATGTAATGCTAGCCGTCGGATCTAGGAGTAGATCGACGGTCAATATTCAATTGGAGGGGTAAAGGAGGAAAGTTGTGGACGGAGTGCGAAGAAGTCTTAGCCGTCGGTTCTTATGGATTCGACGGCTAAGATTCAGTCAGGGGAATCGGCATCGAAGAAGGGAAAGGAATTTTTGATTGGCGATGGGAAAAACTTGCGATTGTGATTAGCCGATTGTCGTTGATGTGTAAATATCGACAGCCGAGATTTGTTTAAAAACATATCCTCGGGTTTTATAAAAACAAAGGAAAAATGTTTGGGAAAGGTTTTTTATAGTGTTTTAGTGCCTGATTGCGGGGCTATGGGTTATGTGAAGAAGGCGAAGGGATCAGGGGTTTAAAAGAAAAGGGCCTATCACAATCAGACTTTCCAAAAGTAAAAGGTAATAAGGAAAATAGAAAACCCTGATTACGATTGCACGATAGGGGCTTAACTGCGGGTTTCAACTCCGGTTTTATTGCTGAAAAAAGGAGATGGGGTTAAGGCCAAAGGGGCTTAAGGCCTTAGTGCAAAAATACTATTTCTTAGGATTTTTGAAGGATTTTTTGAGGATTTTCAATGTTTCGATAAGGTTAAAAAGGAAGTTTTTAAACCTTATTAAAGGGAATTTATGAAGGGAATGAAGGAAAAAGAGGGGAATGGAGGAATTTTATGAAGAAAAAAGGGAATGAAAATGGTGTTATTAATGAATGGAAGGAGGGGTAAAATGAAAGGGAAAATGGGTTTTTGAGTAGTCTTTCTTCTTGCAAACAGCAGATTTTTCAGGACTATGAGGGAAACAGCAGTGAAGATTAACTAAAATATTATTTAACTTCATAAGACTTTAAGAACTAAAAATTTGGCATGAAATTGTTTCTTAAAGGCTTCATAAATATCTAGCCACCATTTGATATGACAAATTTTTATAGGTGGCTAACAGGAGGTTTACCTATTCATTTTGATACTTTATAAGTGATAGGAGTAGGTAAAGGAGAGGCAAGAACTGCATTCAATTCTTTGAGTAGGATTTTTTGTTGTTGCTTTAATTTAATCACCTCATACATAGAGATATTTTCTTTGAATTTCTTCATATATTCCACTATATTATACTCAATGGTATCTGAAACCACTAAGGTCTTCGATGTAGATGGATATTTAGAAGAAGTTGGACTGCTTTGGGGAGATCTAGAAGGAGTATTTTATTAACAACTTTGTATTTAGCAACATCTGTTGAATATTTCTATTTTTTTGAAGATTGTGGAAAATTATCAAGGTTTTCACTTCTACTGCTAATTTGAAACACCTCATGTTTATATTCATTATCGGAAGTAGGAAGAATGAAATCCCATAATCCATGAACTTCAACTAGTTCTTCATCTCGGGATTCATTTGCAGACAATATTGTTTCATCCTCATCTTCATCTTGATCTGATTCAACATTAGAGATTACATTTGGAGGTTGAGGATTTGAATTTTGAGTTTTTCTGAAATATCTAAAAGGTTTCTTAGAAGAAGATTCAAATACTTTTTTGTTTTAATTTCTACCATCTCATTAGACATGGTTTTGAGAAAATTTTGTAAACCTTCAAGATCAAAGGGATCCTTAGGTGTTTTATTTTTGGGCTCAACCTTGAATGTCACCTTTTAAGACTTTCTATCTTCCCGGGGAGCCTTTTTCTCTAGAGAAAGAATTCTCCTTTCTACAGACAAGGATTATTTCATGTTTTCTACCAAGGTAGCCTTATTGGCTCTATCTACAAAAAATTCTATATTGGAAGGGAGAGAGGATATGTACCATTCGATCTGTACATCTACACCAGGTCTCAATGTAGTTGGGATTTTTTCTAGAAAAATTTTAAATCTAGAATTAAAATTTTGATATTTTTCCTGAGTTTTCTTGTAGGTTTGAAATATCATTTATGAGAGTAGCAGTAATACGATCATCACCAAATTTAGTCAAAAATTTCTGCTTGAATATGTCCTAGCTAGTAATAGTACCTAATGGTAACGAAAATTACCATGATCCAGCTGATCCTTGAAAAGTATAGGGAAACAACCTTACTACACAATCTTCTTCTGAGACTACATTAAGGTTCATTGTGAGCATAAAATTGTGGAGGTGCTCTTCAGAAGGGAGGCCATCATCAGGATTATACTTTGGAAACCATCTTTCTATTTTTTTGGGTAAATTGTGGAGAGGACATGCTAATTGAATAGATCCTGTATTGGTCCATGGTCTATTTTACATCGTATGACCTAAAGGATTGGTTTTTCCTAAAGGAGGATTCAAAGAGGAAGAATTAGTTCCCGAGGTGGATGCAGTTGAAGAAGTAAAAACCACATAAATAGTAATTCTTGGGGCAACACTAGTTGACTGAGATGAGGAGATATGAGTGGATGAGAAAATCAGTTGAGAGAATGTAAATGAACAAGGAATAAATGATGGATTTTAAGGAGGATAAGATGAAGAAATAACAGTTGTAGATGTTTAAGTTTCAGATGTTGGATTTTTCGTGTGATGGGAATGAAGAGGAAACTCAAATGGAGTTATTCCAAGTTTTTCAATCTAAGAACGAGTCAATACACTCATACCTTGAAAAATTGAAGTAACACTTCCTTCGGAGGCTTTAAAAAGCACAGGATTTTCTACTGAATTAGAAATTTCTTCTAATTTCTTTATCAAAGTCTGTAATTTAGGTGATTCTAGAGTATAGTTAGGGGAGATTTATTTGGGGATTAAACTAAGAGAAGTGGGAGGAGATTGTACAACTTCTGATCTAAAGGTATGTGATTTTGAGCGTGCGGTTGAAGTTGTAGGATATTTGGAGGGGGATCGACTCTTTTCATGGTATTTGGTTTTAGGATTAGGATTTGGTGTCATCAATAGTCTAGTGGCCCTACGTCTAGCACCAAAAATGTTTATGCCTCAAAAATCACTGAAGACACATCGAGGAAAACCACCCGTTCATGAACTTCAAAATCATCACTTATCCGTTCGACATATTGGCTTCGACTAGGGATTATGGGACCAGTTTCCCAATGAAATATAATTGCGTGGATGGGTGCTATTTTATAATTGTGATTTGATGAATTAGAGTAAACAACAAGCATGAAAAAATTATATAAACCTATCTCTATCCAGGGATGAACAATCTTTCTTTTCTATATGTGATTTAAAATATTATCATAAGTGTATGTAAATTAAGATTTATCACACACTTATAGAAATGTGAAACAATTTAGGATAATTGATTTAAATATTTAATCAAATCAATTGTTTAAGCGCTTATCTCATTTAATAACTGTATGTATTTTTTCACGTATTAAAAATGGCAATCTAAGCAAGTTCAGAAGTGAATTAATGTTATATTGTATTTAAAAGGATACATATAACAAAAAAATCATAACGAAATTGAACTACTTATCATATGAAACAAAACATCAACATAAATATATAAATACCATATATATCTTAGTTGTGCTCATTTGAAAAATAGTCCTTGGTCCAACCTTTCTGTTAAGAGAAACTTTAAGAGTAAAAAAGTGCAACTTTGGTAAAGTCTTCTTTTAAAAATCTCAGGACCCTTTCTTCAAAGACATGAAAGGGTCTATATAGTAAAAGAAAAGGTATAAAAATAGAAAATATATAACGTGTTCAGGAGGTTTAAAAAACACTCCTTAAAATAAATAAAATAAATAAATATATAGATTTTGTTGGGATGACTTACTTCATGAGTGCGGTGTTGTTTCTATTGGCATTTGTTCCTTCAGATGAAGGATGCCTATCATAGGCTGAACTTCAGGAGGTTGGCCTAGCTTGGCATGCAGCTATCTATTACACTAAATTTGTCACCATGACATTTTACTCTCCCTTAGAAGTCTACAATATCAAAGTTCCTAAATTCAAGCCTTGAAATTAAGAGAAAAGCTCATAAAAGTCTTAAAAACTATAGTACCACACTTTCTCTTAGTTTTACCTGCGGTGCCACACCTTTTGGCTATAAATCCTGCGAAGCCAAACACACTGTTTATTCATCAAGGGTGCGGACCCCTGTAAAAGATTAAAAAGGCACAAGCAAAATCTAGAAGCTTAGTTTGAGTCATTTTTGGAGGCTTCTAGAAACATTCCTGCAGTGGAAAGTCCGCTCTTTTCAGGTTCATGTATCCCATCCATTAAGGAGCTAACCCCTTGATGTAAGGAACTAATCCCTTTGAAGGAGGCTTTTATCCCTTCTTGTATGGAGCTATAACTTCCTCTCTTTCACTATAAAAAGAGGCATATGGCAGCCTCAAGGGGTTACAATTGATGAGTTGAAGTTTTAGTATTGTTGGAGGCGAAGTGCTATTGAAACTTAGACCCTTTTAGCTGAGATTTCATGTGGGAAAGATTACATACCTGTATGTATCTCGGTTGGAAGAGCGCAAGGCTGGTCAGAGTAAAGGAAACGTTTGTTTCGGACCCTACGAAGGCTTGTATGACATCAAGGCGGACACGGTTGTAAGGCTCTTCCTTATTTAAGTTAATACAAATAAATCCATTTTTCTCAATAAGCTGTCAATTGATTGGTTTATTTTATGGATTTCTTGATCACCATAATAGATATGATTTATGAATATATGTTGTGCAGGTGCTATTTGATGTTTGTTTGTTTGTGATTGCAGATCTTCGAAAGCAACTCTTTCGGGCAACTAAAGGACTACTACTACAAACAAGTGTTGGATCAAAGGTAAGATCGTTAAACCTTTATAGCATTTAATTATGAATCACAATATATCTAGAGAAAGATAGTTTTGTTTGTCCGTTTGTTGCTAGCTGTCCGCAGGACACTTGGGAGGTCTGTCTTGTCCGCAAGAATGACTTATCCGTCCAACAAATTGTCGACTCCGTTGGGGAATGATTGGATTTTTGGTTTTCCTTTTGTTTTGACTTGAGAAAATGATTTTTCTAGTTCTTGATTGATGTATACTGGTTTGGGTGGCTTAGTTTAATTTTTCTGTACTTTGAAAAGTTTTGAAAAGTTTTGTTTTCTTGAAGTTTTCTGATCTCCACACTTTTCATTCATGCACAATGCAGTCATCTCCGCAATTTTCTTGAGTAACTAGTGCGGTACCGTACCTGTTTACTCTGGAGCCTGTGGACCCTGGGAAAATTTTATGAAAACTTAAAATTTCCTTTTCAGGCTTAGTCTAGATTTAATCTAGGATTCTTAGCATCTACCCAGATCTGTATTTTTCTGTCAAAAAGCCTTGTTTATGTGTTTCTTTTAGCAAATTTTTCATCTCATCAATATCCGTTAAGTTAATTGGGTGTTTTGTGTCTCTTTTTAATTTGATTTCCTCTGGTCATTACTTGGAGGTTTGTTTCAGTCTTTTCACAAATTTTCATCTTTTTGCTTTTTTTTTTGCAAAAAAAAATCCCCCTTTAATGGGAGGGGGCTAAATTGTGTCTGAGTGTTAATCGCCTTTGAGTGTTTTTTATTTTTTGATCTTCGGAACTCTCACCCAATTTTCTTTACTTACACTTGATTGGTTCTTAGATTACATTAGAATCATATTTTGTTTGAGAATTCTCTTGCATAGATTACATTTGCATAATTAGAATTCTCATTTTCAGAATATAAATGAAAAATGTGCATAGATTACATTTGCATAGTTTTCAAGTGAATTGTGCATAGATTGCAACTGCATAGTTTACATTCTGAAAAATCAATCGTAGATTTAGATCAGTTTCTTTAATTTGAATTTATATGTTTTTATGCTTTTTTTTAAAACAGAAAAATAAAAAATATGGAATTGATTAGCATTATTTTTTCTTGATGAAATTAGTGCATTAGAGAATTTGTTATATTTTCTCTTATTGATCAAATTTTTGCATTGTTTGAAGTGAGTGGAAACTCTCTCCCTACCTTAATTAGGATTCATCGAATTGAAAAGATTACATTATCATATTCGATTGCATTTAGTTTTGGGTCGAGTCATAACACCATTGGTTTCATATCCATTTACCCTTTGAGTAATAACAACCTAAATAACACAGCGCTTAATTAAAATTCATCTAGTAATTTTTACATTTTTAGGGCTCTTTCCACCAATCTAGCTCAGGATTAGTGCTTTGGAATAGGTTTTAGTTAACTTTCCAAAGCAACTAAAATAAACAAGTAGTCGATCTTGCGATAGGAAAAATTCCAATTGTTGCATGTATGCTCTGGGAAGCTCCTCTTAAAGGAGTCAAGCACGAGATCATATTTGAACCAGTGAGGTAATCAATCCTTCCTCATTGGGAACGATATAATATATACATGTATTAACAATGGTAAACCTCATATTGACCATTATCGAGGAGCCTGGGGTCACTTATCGGTAAACCTTGGATTACATCAAGGAGCCTTCAAGGGGATTGAGCTTTGTTACTCTACCCTTGCGTGTGTGTTGGATCGTAGACTGTTCCCCCAGGGATATTTGTTTCTGTTGGTAACCTTAGTGGCCATAAAATATAGGATTCTTTCCCAAGGTGATGGTGGAGGGAAGATCCCACTGTACCTGGAGCAGACGTTGGCTAGACTCACTTGGACTCTCCGGAGGGTTATCTTCACTTGAGATGGTATAGTAGAGGAACTTGCATCATTCTGTGTCATTAAGCAGGTTTTCGAGGCAACTATTCCAACCGCCATTTCTGCATTAAAATTCTACGATGTTGGATTTCATCACCAACTAGTGTTTTTAGTGCGGGAATCTACTGTTTATGTGTGGTTTGACTCCTAGATTTGATAGTGCATGTTAATTTTTTTACTTTTAGAGACCATAGGTGTGAATTGTGAATTTTAATTGTTCGGTGTGAATGGTTAATTGTTAATTTTATTTTTAAAATTGTTAATAAAATTCACTGAAGTTGAATATAATGGCAACTGTTCCATAATTTACCAACCAAGTAACCCCTCTTAACGAGAATCCTAGTACTTTTCCTTGCTTTAGAAATGTTGGTCCTCCTTATATGGCTACATTGTCATTACCTAGATTTACAATAGGTTTACCAATATGGTTATTTTCAACTTTGTTGGCCCCGAATACTCCAATTGTTCCACCTCAACCAAATGCTTCACCTCAACAGAGTTCGCCATCTCAACATAACCAACCTTCTATTGACCCTTTACCTTCTTCGCCCAATTTGTCTTCCTCCCTTTCTTCCTCTTCGCTTGGTAAAATCCTTGACACTAGTAACCAAGTTACTAAGAAGAAGAAGAAGAAGAAGCAAGATAAGAAATAAGTCAACCAACCAACCATGGCTGCAAGTGTTATTAATGTTGAAGAAACCTCCAACATGCATCGTAAACCCAAATTCCCTTGCAAAATTTGTAAGGGTGACCACTTCCTTATCAATTGTCCTAGTATTCCAAAGGTCTTGGAAGTATGGTTAGAACAATCTCATCAACTTTCTGTTGATCCATCAACTAGTGATAGTCAGGTTCCTGGGAAAATGGGTAAAGTTAGGTTTCCTTGTAGGTTATGCAAATGGAGTCATCAGACTCACATTTTCCCTCACATGGATGAAGCCTCAAAATTGTTGGGAAACCTTACTGTTCCACAACAAGAACTTCCAACTAGTTACTGTAAAATTTCTCCCAACCTACCGTCAACTGACGGAGTGATTGATCTAATTCCAAGTACAGTCAATCCCACTCTTCCATTGAAGAGTGAAACTCATATCACTCAAGTTGATGATCCTTTAGTTGATCAAGTGATCGATTTTATTTCACATTCGGTTGATCCCACCCACCCTGAAGAGAGTGAACTTCATACCACTTTGGTTCTTCTTATTACATCAAATTCTTCTACGCTGGGGGGCATTTCACCTGTTCCTACAGAACCCCCTCCAAGTACTGAGGTATTTTCCTTTGATTGGAATAGATTGACAGAACCTCATCTTCCTTCATCCATCCCTTTTCAAATAATTGTGCAGGCTTTTCATAAGAATGTGCATTGCACACATGTAGATGAAGGTGCTTCTATTAGTATCTTATCCTCAACTACTTGGAAAGCTTTGGGTTCCCCTCATCTTGTGCTTGTTACAAAGAATCTGAAAGCTTTTAAAAAAACCATTAGTGAACCTTTAGGGATCCTTCCTAAGTTTTCTATTACTTTGGAAGCTAAAACTGTCTGTATTGATCTTATGGTAGTTTGAGGTCCCTTGGATTTCAATTTACTCCTTGGGCGAGACTATTTCTATGCAATGAATGTTGTCGTATCGACGCTCTTTCACGTGATGTCTTTCCCTCACAATGGAAACATTGTGACTGCTGACCAACTTTCATTCCCTAGTCTTGATTTGACTACCAATAATCTGACACCCCTAAATGTTCCTTATACTAAAGTGGTATCTACCTCGCCACGGGTTAATTATGTGGCAACCAGTCCCATGTTTTCAGTTACCAATGCAAGCGAGCCTCTCACTGTTTGCTCGACTTCCTATGACTTAGATTCGGTAATTGACATGGAAAACTCTATGGGATTATTTGAACGGGATGTTCTTATCCCTTTAGAGTCCCTTGACATGTGTTCCTTCTACAGAACTGTTCTTCCATTTGATGAAGACCTTTTGGAAGCCATGATAGAGGAGTGTCCCTTGACATGTATTTTTTTAGTTGGAAGCCATGAAAAGGTGATTGTGAGGATAGTTCCTTTTACTGTGTCAACCTCATTAAAAAATGAATCAGTTAGTCGAGAGCATGGTTCCTTTTCTTGTGTCAAGATCGTTAAAAAAAAATGAAACAAGCTTCCAGGAGGAAAGTTCTTTTCCTATGTCAACCACGTTAAAAAATGAAACATATCCTTACGAGGACAGTTCTTTTTACTGTGTCAACCTCGTTAAAAAATGAATCAGTTGGTTAGAGGATATTTCCTGTTACTCAGTCAACCTCATTAAAAAATGAATCAGGTATGAGGACAGTTCTTTTCCTATGTCAACCTCATTAAAAAAATGAATCAATAGGTAGATTGTAGAGAGTATATTGATAGATTAGAAATAAGTAGTTTTTTAGTATGGTTCCTATTACTGAGTCAACCTCGTAAAAAAATGAATCGGGTATGAGGAAAGTTCCTTTTACTGTGTCAACCTTGTTAAAAATGAATCAGTGGATCAAGAGGAAAGTTCCTTTTACTGTGTCAACCTCGTTAAAAAATGAATCAGTGGGCCATGAGGACAGTTCTTTTCCTGTGTCAACCTCATTACAAAATGAATCAGTAGGTTATATAGGTAGATTGTAGAGAGTAGATTTGAGGATAGTTCTTTTACTGTGTCAACCTCGTTAAAAAATGAAACATGTAGGTGAGGATAGTTCCTGTTACTATGTAAACCTCGTTAAAAAATGAAACACGTTGCCATGAGCATAGTTCTTTTCTTGTGTCAAGCTCATTAAAAAATGAAACAAATCCTCCCCTAATTGAGTCAAGTCTTTGACTAGATCTCGTAAATATTAAGTCATATATTTAGGTTAGTTATTTCAATTTTTGCATAACTTTCTTACAATTTTAGGTCGGGTCTTTCATATGATCTCGTAAATGAACCTTCATTCCATCCAGCTATTAATTACCAGTAGTCTACTTAGTTGAATGAAATGAAGCTTGGGGGGCATGTGCTCTAGCAAGTTACACTTGGGGGGCCAAGTTATGCTAGGGGGCATTAAAAACTATTCTCAAGCACAGTTTAATATGTTTCAAGCTTTTGTAAAAATGAAACCTATCTTGAGTCCATTTCGGTTATTATTTTCAAGACTCGTTAAACTCATGAAAACCTCGAGCTTCTTTTTCTATTCTTTTCATGCTCATAAAACATACATGAAAATGTCGAGTTCTTTTCGTCTTTTCTTGCACATAAATAAAATTGAAAGTCGGCCATATGAGTACATTTTTATCCCCTTTTCGAACTCGTTAAAACTTACGAAAAAGAGAAAACCATGAGTACATTTTTATCACTTTTTCGAACTCGTTAAAACTTACAGAAAAAAGTGAAACCCTAGAGTTCTCTTTTAAGCCCTTTTCAGACTCTCTAAACATGAAAATATTTCCGAGTACTTGACTATTCGAACTCGTTAAAGTAAATGAATGGTCGTTCCTTCAATATAAGTTTACCCCTTTCTCGGACTGAAATGGACTATTTACAAAAAAAGGTATACATTGACTAATCATGGTCAATAGAGTTCTCTCTTGCATTATTTTATCCCTTTTCGGGCTTGAGAGACTAAAATTAATAAAAGTACACCCATGGAGTTTTCTTAAGTTTTTTCTTCTGACTACCTAAAAATGAAAAACACCGAGTTTCTCCTATATTGGACTCGTTAAAATTTAACAGTAAAGGACCTATTGATTACAAACAGGAATGGACCACTCCTTCTTAGGGTTCGATTTTAAAACTAAGTTGGACTCATCCAAAGGATGAGCTTATAAACAAGAAAATGTTATCCTCCTCAAGCTTGTCAAAAATAAAGAGGTACTTGCCAGAAATGGTGAGGGAAAAGAGACAAAAATAGATTTTTTTGTTACACTTTTATTTGTAAAAATCTTTACACCACTCTTGAACACGACACTTTTTGTCAAATTTCCACCTGGGTTGGGAAATCCTTTGCCTAGCAATTAATCAAACCACATTGAAAGTCTTCAGCCAGTTTCTGGTTATTAGCTTAAGGAAACTGTCACCAAACCATCTACAATGTCGTAATTTGTTCAAGAGGTCATTCAAATAAACCATTCATCTGTAAACATTTGTCTTCATTCGCGTTGACCATCCCTGAGTTAGTCCTTGCAAAAAATTTCTTCAAAACTTGATTTATAGTTTCATGTCATGAGCTTGCTTACGATGGATCACTTTCTATCGACAACAGCTCGACATCTAGGAAGTTGATCTAGAATCCGTCAGTACCTTGGAATCTGCATGCCTTAATGCCAGGTTTCTCGCCTTCGATGACATGTTGCATCATTGAACTTCGATCGAACGATTCCGTGAAATGTTCGACTTCAGATCACTTATTCACATTTCATGGATTGTACTGAGTACTTTCAAAGCCATTTTCATTATTGGTGGTTTCTCTCACACTTGTTAACAATTCATATCATTGACCGGTAATCAAGTGGTTTCTACCATGTTCAACTTCAACACATTTAATCACATGGATAGAATCGTACTAGTTCGGGAAGAAAAAATCAAGACCCTGGATCTAGTTTCCACCATCCAGGCTACGAGGAGTTTTATTATTTATTATGTAGTAGAATATTCATTACAGATGGCTACGCCCATGCTGTGTCTACACTATTGATGTAAAATTAAAATCATTTCTGTATCAGAACATGTTTGGTTAGTTTTGATCTGAGTATGGGAATGCCTACCTCAGCAACGATATATATGTTTTGCATTGAATGTTTTTACAGGGTTCTGATTGGGGTATCCACAGGCTAATCCTTGAAATGATAAAGCACATCACTCTTCTAATATTCTCAGACTTCGCACTTTAGGGGGCAATCTGTTACACTAAAAATTTTCACCATGACATTTTATTCTCCCTTAGAAGTCTAAAATATCAAAGTTCCTAAATTCAAGCCTTGAAATTAAGAGAAAAGCTCATAAAATTCTTAAAAACTCTGGTACGGCACTTTCTCTTAGTTTTGCCTGCGGTGCCGCACATTTTGGCTATAAATCCTAAGGAGCCAAACACACTGCTTATTCATTAAGGGTGCGGACCCCTGTAAAATATTAAAAAGGCGTAAGTAAAATCTAGAATCTCAGTTTGAGTCATTTTTGGAAGCTTCTAGAAACATTCCTGCGGTGGAAAGTCTGCTCTTTTTAGGTTCATGTATCCCATCCATTAAGGAGCTAACACCTTGATGTAAGGAACTAATCCCTTTGAAGGAGGATTCTATCCCTTCTTGTATGGAGTTGTAACTTCCTCTCTTTCACTATAAAAAGAGGCATAAGGCAGCCTCAAGGGGTTACAATTGATGAGTTGAAGTTTTAGTATTGTTGGAGGCGAAGTGCTGTTAAAACTTAGACCCTTTTAGCTAAGATTTCATGTGGGAAAGATTACATACCTGTATGTATCTCGGTTGGAAGAGTGCAAGGCTAGCCAGAGTAAAGGAAATTCCTATTTTGGACCCTAGGAAGGCTTGTATGACATCAAGGCAGACACGGTTGTAAGGCTCTTCCTTATTTAAGTTAATACAAATAAATCTGTTTTTCTCAATAAGCCGTCAATTGATTGGTTTATTTTATGGATTTCTTGATCACCATAATAGATATGATTTATTAATATATGTTATGCAGGTGCTATTTGATGTTTGTTTATTTGTGATTGCAGATCTTCGAAAGAAAATATTTTGGGCGACTGAAGGACTACTACTACAAACAAGGGTTGGATCAAAGGTAAGATCGTTAAACCTTTATAGCATTTAATTATGAATCGAAACATATCTAGAGAAAGATAGTTTTGTTTGTCCGTTTGTTGCTAGTTGTCCGTAGGACACTTGGGAGGTATGTCTTGTCCGCAAGAATGACTTATTTGTCCAACACTATCCTGTATAGACCGCATTTTATAATGGAGGCATCATGTAAGAGAAAGTGTCTGTTAGATAATGCAACATTATCCATTGGCTATGTGGCTTGACTAAGTTCTTCCAGTACTTTTCCCAATCAAGCTTCTCCAATTTTTTTTATGTTTTCTTTCTTTATCTTAGACATTTCCTTCCACTATATTATAAAATGTTCACAACACGTAGAGAACCAGGTGGTAATTTATCAATCAGATTGGAAGCAATGAGGTTTTGTCTTACTGTTTAAAAAATGTTATTGGAAACATCCCTAGCACTTCAAATTTCCCTTTCTGACTGCTTTAATTGTATGTCCCAATGCATGAACAAGATTTCCTTTTTAGAATCTTCAGTCCTAGGAATATTTTCCTTTCGGAATTTAGTAGTATCTTACAAGGTAACATATTGGGATACTTTATCATCAATTTCATCAAATATGATCCTCTCGTCAGCTACTTGATTCATCAGTGAATCACTATTTTCACACAGCTCAATTATGCTAGATTGTTTTTTACAAAAAAAAACTTTTTTGTTGAGCCAAGAAAGTGTTTAGTTCTACTGCTTCTTTTTTTAAAATCACCTAAATTTGTATTACCCTTTAATTTTTCCATAGTAAATTGCAGTAGATGGATTTGGGAATCCTTAGCACCAATGTCAGATTGATGTTGCAATTTTAGTTGATCCATACTTTTCTAAAGTTGTGTGACCTATGATTAAAGTTGTAGGTTAATACTCTTCCTTTATGCTAGTAGCTCTAGCCATAGCTGAAGGATTTTTTCATTCATGTCCTTTAATAACTTATGTACTTCCGTAGCTTTATCAATTGGGGAAGATCCATAAGCACCTGCAAACAGATTTAACCATGATAGATCTTGGGATGGATCTGATTGAGGGTCTTTCCAAACTATCTCCATGGGAACATCACCAGGGAATAGAGCCTGTGAATTTTCAATTCTTCTCCTTTTCCTCTGTATACTCATGACAACCTTATGCTTTGGGCTGTAAAAGATATCCAAAGGATGGGTTTCCACTATCTTCAACACTATTTCAGATGTTGGGTAGGCTGGGATGAATTCAAATTATTTTGTGCTAATAGATTTGTCAATAGACCCAGTAGTAAATAGGTTTTAACTTTTTCCATGAGGTGTTCCAACTATTTTTTGATGATCAATGATCACCACTTCTTGATCTCCCTTAAGTTGTTGATTGAAGTTTTTCCAAACTTCTTGTAGGTCACTGGAAAACAGTGAACTCTCAGTCTGTAACTCTATTGGGTTAAATTTTTTTGATATACTAAGGACTTCAGTAACCTTAGGGGTTGATATTTTTCATGTTCTTCTTGTTGACCTTTTTTAGTAATAGGTTTGGATACCACTAATATGTCTAGAGGCATGTCTTCCAACCTATTTTTTATGTATTCTTTGAAAAATTCCATTTTCTCAGGGTTAAGGGACATGGCTGCCAAATTTTCAACGTCTAAATAAGTATTGGAAGACTCAAATAAATCATCATAATCGTCATCCTCATGGAGGAAGTTTCTAATGTTAACTTGAGTGGTAAAATTTATGGCAAATTTATTTGGATAAAATTTTCTATTAGGAATTGTAAATAATTTCAGACATTGGATTTGAGCAATCTCTAATCTGGCATGCTTGAAATTTTCCAGTGCATAAACTTCATAGTGAATGGGAAAGGTAGGCCATGAAGCTTTATTTTCCTCTTTCAAGGCTCTGGTCAATCCATGACCCACTATCTAGTAGGAAATTTCCCTAGCTAGTAGTTTGTCTGGAACATATAATGGGAGTACATGGGGTTCAAAAATGCTTCCATATACTCTGACATAAGTAAATAACTCCTATCGAAACCATTTCCCAATTCTTATAAAATCAACTTGAGCTTATTTAGACAATCTCAGGGATTTTTCATTAAATTCAACTTGGAAGAGTGGAAGAATAACGCCATGACAAATTTTGTAAAAATTGGATTCATATTTAGATTCCCATAGAACATCACGGTAGACATGAATAGTGTTAGTATGAATCTTGATTCGAGGTGTACGAAAAAATACAACTTTATCTGCCCATAAAAAATGGCCCTAATAGTAGAAATGACTACTAATATCTTCAGATCTGCAGTTAGATGATCAAGACAAATGCTGAAAAAATCTAGATCTATGAATTAGAAGACATTAAACAGTAGAAAAATAAGATTTACTCCATAGATCCAATAGACAAGACAATAATATATCCAATGAAATTTTATATTAAGGGCACCTCAGAGGAAAACACAAGAGGGTGTTCTCTGTTCTCCTCAATATGATGGGTTCTTGTAAGTCCTTGGCACTTCAGATTTAGAATTCCTCTCTCTTGATGGTGTAGAAAACCCAGGAAAAAATGGAAAAATATGGCTATGATAATGGATCAATAGCTAGACCAAGAGTTGAGATCCAGAGTGATCTTTAGGCAACAAAAGGTGACAAATGAATGGGAAAACCCTTCTATTTATAACAAAATATTGAGTTAGTCTAGATCTTGGTGCATAATTAAATTATTATTAACCAAATCTAGATCCAAATTTTGTGGAATATTTTATTATATTTGTTGGAGGGAAAATGTATTTGACTTGAGTCAAATCCCCTTATTTGTAAATAATAAATAAATAAATGATTTATTTATTATTTTAAGGATGTGATTAAGTAATAATAAATAAATAAATAAATGATTTACTTATCATTTTAAGGATATGGTTGAGTAATAATCAAATAAATAATGATTTATTTAATTATTTAAGGGTGAATTAGTCATATTTAACAAAGAATATTATTTAAATAATATTTAAACAATTATTCTTAGAAAATAATAAGATAAATAATAGTTTATCTAATTTATTTCCTTGTTTTGGGTTAAATATAACCAGAAATATTAATTAAACTATTGTTTAATTAATTATTTCTTGAGGAAAATCAAACAAATGTATATTTATTTAATATTTCCTTATGGGGTTTCCTGTTTAGACCATAAAAAACTTAATAAAGGTGATTTACTAAGTTATTTTCATAGTGAAAGAAATTTTACTTGGAGTAAAATTGGTCTTACATGATGTACTTGGGTCCATCTAATGATAATAGGTTAGATGACCAAAAAATGGTGTAACAGATTTCCCCCCATCATGTGAGCATTAGGAGCTAATCGTATGACCAAAGTACATTGTAAGAAATCAATCACTAGACATCGAAGGGGGAGTCAAAGAGAGAGAAGTATAAGGTAAACAAAAGTGCTGAAAGACCTAGACCCTGAGGAGGTGACTTACAGGTGCGAAAAGTATTTTTAATGAGTGATTACCTTCTATAGGTGGCGGGGAAGGCATACCTATGCCCGCCGAGGAAATAGTATAAATAATAAGGTGCCCAGAAAATCACGGAACACAATAATAAAGTATATGCTGGCATAAACATGAGTGAGATGAATAACATGATAATGAATCCCACATACAGATTGTGCCTGGGATAACAGCGAGGACTTGTACAGTAAAAGTTGAGTACATGATATATTAATGCAACCTAGATGCCCCTGAACACAGGAAATGGCTCTGAAATCTGACTGATACATGCAAACAAAACAGTGCTACAAGCGGTTGAGGCCGACATCATCAAATGTATGGAGCTGCATC
Organism: Pinus albicaulis; assembly: GCA_034641835.2. Lineage (NCBI taxonomy): Eukaryota > Viridiplantae > Streptophyta > Pinopsida > Pinales > Pinaceae > Pinus > Pinus albicaulis. The sequence goes on along the minus strand of CM076574.1, from coordinate 661,845,102 downwards.
GAAGGCTATGATGAAGAGGTCATCCAAGTGTGTGGGGGGCTACCTATAGGGCCACCCCCTCATGAGGGTTAATACATATCACACACACTTGGGAATCATTAATGTCAGCTGTTGCATCACTGAACCATCAAGTATATGGATTTCAATCAAGCTGAAAGAAGCTGGAGCTGAGAAACAATCAAGTCAAAGGGCAGTAAGGAGTCCCTTTGCCTGATCCGAGGCACCGAACAAAAGTGTAAGCTGGAACCAAGGAACACTGCCTTCTAGACCTCTTTTCTAGAATGAATGAGCTGATGTCGACATAAGGGTGTCTGCCATAGGTGAGGCTATAAGGGATCCTAAACTAGGGCACGAGAGAAAATAGTAGAGTGACTGACAGACTGACACCAATGATGATGATGATGAAATGGGGGGAACTGAGTAGTGAACAGATAACTTGCCTTGTTAGAGCATAAAAGGCATGGATGACCTGGCAGCGAATGACACAACCTCATGAGGGATAGGAGATAGTGGGATTGAAGGCCATAAGATGTGACACAAGAGAGGGACCAAGCAGTGAATGATGGAGGACTATAGTGGGATGTAAAGGGACTTGGAATAGACTCCATGAATGCAATGATGACCCAACTTGGATGCTTTGAACAAGAGTGAATAGATGGTGCTGCCACATACGTGAAGGGTCCAATGGGAACCATAAAAGCATGAGTACAATATGGCAACTCACAACGAAATTAGATACTAGCGTGGAAAAGTATGGAGGCAACATGGTGCCCCCTGTACGAGTGTTGCAAGTGAAGAAATTCTATTTTAAGGAAGGTTGAAGTGGCACTTCTTGGGAAAATGTGTCCTGGTGAAGTATCAAATCACTAAAAAAGACATGTTCTAGCTACCTAAAGACAATAAAACATGCATTTCCAGAAGAAAATGTTAAGGGTAATATTTCTTCAAATAGAGTGCATTACGAGGATTGGGAAGGGGATGGCCTTTGAAGTCCTCTAATAGATATGCTCCCTTTCCCAAATCCTTACTGATAATGTAAGGTCCTAACCATAATGAATCAAACTTCCCATGACCGAGGACATTATCGACCTGGTCATACACTAGAAGAAGATCACCTTCGTGAAAAGTACGAGGTTGGACTTTTAGATCATATTGAGCTTTGGTGCATTTCTTAGCGACCTCAATGGTTTGTAATGCAACACATCAGTCTTCGGAAGTGCGTTAAAGCATGATAAGTCTCTGTTCTAAATTTTGGGTGTCAGGGAGAAGCTCGACGGCTAGATGAAGGGAAGGGATTTCACACTCGATCGGTAAGACTACCTCCTCCCCAAAGACAAGGTGGAAAGGAGTGAACCCGGTGATAGTTTTAACAGAATTTCTATAGGCCCACAAAGCAGGGAAGAGCATTAGGTGCCAGTTTTTTTTGTGCTTATCCACCATCCATTAAAGTATGGTTTTAATAATTTCATTGACTGTTTCAACTTGGCCATTACCTTGGGGGTAGTAAGAGGAGGAATATTGGTTCTCAAAGCCCAACATTGAGGATAGCTCGCTCCATATCTCATCTTCAAAATGTCAGCCATGGTCTGAGACCAATTGTTTTGGAACTCTGAATCGGGCGATCACATGGTTGAAGAAAAATAGGGCTGTGGTAGCTGTCTTGTTGTTAAACGTTGGCATGGCCTCAGCCCATTTAGTGACATAGTCAATCGCCACGATGATATACTTATGGTTACCAACTGATGATGGTCAACACTCCATAAAGTCTATGGCCCACTTGCAGAAGGGGCCAGCAGAGATGACAGGATGGAGGGGAGCTAGAGGGGCTCATGCCTTGGGGGAAAAATGTTGGCAATTGGGATAGTGTTTGACTTCCTCAATGCAATCGCCAAAGAGAGAAGGCCTAAAGTACCCAGCGCGCATGATTTTCTAGGTAGTGGCCAGCCTAGAGAGGTGGCCACCGCAAGCACCGCTATGACAGGAATTGAGGACTTGTTCTGCTTTAGCGTGTGTGAGACAATGACGAAGGACATAATCCACACCACGATGATAAATTTCTTCACCGATAAGAAGGTATCAAGGGGCCTGGTGTTGGATACATCGTCAAGCATCACAGTCAAGATGGAGGGCGAACTTTTGAGTTTGAAAATAAGTGAGGATGTTCCCATAATAGGGGTCATCGGCGGTAATGGCGAATAAGTTTTCATCGGGGAAACTATCGTTAATTGGAGAATCCTGTGTACCTGTAGGTAGTTCAGAAATGAGTTCAGCGAGGGCTAAACCTTTCTTACTTTTTGGTGTGACAAATTGAAGATCGAATTCCTGGAGGATCACGATCCAACGGGCATACTTCCCACTGATGATTCAACGACTCAATAGGAAGGCCATGGGGTTGGAATTAGTCACAACCTTAGTGGGACATATGAGGATGTAATGACGAAGTTTTTGGACTGAGAACACGACATCCAGTGCTAATTTTTCTTCATGTGAGTAGGATACAGGAGGTCCTACCAGGTTCTTACTGACATAATAGATGACATGCTCAATTTCGTTGTCATCTTCCTGAATAAGGACGCCATCTACCGAGTGGGTGGAAGCGGAGATATACAGGATGAAATCCCTATCAAAGTTAGGCGAACGAATCAAGGGAGTGGATGTGAGAGCATGCTTCATGGCATCAAAATAATTTTGAGCATAGGCATCCCATACAAAAGGGATATTGGAGTGGATAAGTCCAAGGAAACCATGTGCGCTGGTGGTGTACTCAGGTACGAACCGGTGAAGAAAATTAGCTTTGCCTTGGAGGCTTTGTAACTACCGTAAAGTGCGGGGGATCAGAAGCTCAAGAATGGCTTGAATTGTTTATGGGTCAAGAGTGATGCCATATTGTTACAGGTCAAAATACCTCCTCATCAACTCAGAGGGGAAGACAAATATGGAAGAAGTACAAAGACCTGAATTAAACCTATTTCTGCTAGGGTAACGCCTATATAGAACAGAACAAGAGCGTTATAACGTAGGAAATAAGTGTATTTGGCCGCGTTAGTGACTAGGGAAACGCTCTATTTACACTGGAGGGAAGCGTTACCCGTGTTTTAAGTTTGAATTTGGAAAAGAGCACGGAGAATGATTTGAATCTCCCACTTTCCCTCACAAAGGAGTCAGTTCACAAAGGAAACTACAGAAGCACTAGTTCATTATTGGTCATTTCCATAGAAGACTGAAATCCAAAGGAGGAAAAAGCATAGAGATCAAAGAAACATCTAAGTTTTTTCCATTCCAAACTAGTGGAAAGAGAAGGGCAACAATGGCCTTCTCCCTCTCCTATAAAAAGGAGCTGAAGGCTCTTAATTGAAGGTCGAAGGATTGCTCAAGGTTCTTGCATACTTGTGGAATAGAGAATAGTGTTATATTGTGAAGGCCAAGAGTCAAAGAGGTTCCTAGAGAGCTTGTTGACTTGGACTTCTTCACTTGAGAGATAAGAGAGATTGGGAGACTGAGGAGGGCTTGGTACAACTGACGGTTGTAATCCTCCTTCTTTCAAAATCAATAGAACTGTGTTCATTTTGTCCATTCAATGCTTAGTATTATCATTATTGTTTTAACATTTACATAGTATGATATGAATGGCTCAGATGTGTATAATCTAGATGTGTATTGTGTATTGATTTAATTGATAGGATACATGTTATGTTAGAAATTACGCGGGTGCTTTGACTGATTGCAGGACTAAGATTTGGAGCCGGTGAAGGACTCTTGCTTCGCTGCGCAGCGCTCTCCAAGGGACTCCAAGACTGTCAAAGAGGTAATTCTCTATTGTATTCCTTCAAGTTATTTCAAGTTTATATGAACATGTTCATACCATCTTTGTGAACAGCATAGCTAATCTTACCGTCTGCCTCGGGCACCGGAAAGCCCTGAGAGGGATATTCAAAAACCAACAACCCAAGCAGTTTACCCTATAGCAGAATTGGCGACTCCGTTGGGGAGTTTCCCCATAGTTTCCGGACTATTTATTCCTTCCTTTCTTCCCTCCTCTGTTCACATATCCTTCCGACCATTTTTTGATGCCCAGTAGACATACCAAACGCTCGCAGAGTTCAATCCTGTTCCTGTTTGGCCAACTGAAGAGCTTTTCCCTGGTTAACGCGAACTTTGCAGGTTATCCAGTGCATTATAATGGGTTCTATGCTTAAATACAGTGCGTTATAACACTGTATTTTCTCACAGACAGAGTGTTACTCAGCCAAAAACCTTGTTGTTCATTGCTGTGATTGTGTGTTAGCTGTAGAGTTTTTTGGCCATTAGTACCTTTCACTGACTGAATCCCTGTGCTTGTCTGCTAAGCTGGCCTTTTTATTTGTTTCTCTTGTTTAGTTAGTGTTTAGAGAATTTAATTTTTAAGAGAATTTTTTTTTTAGTTTTCTGCATCTAGCTGAGTTTATTCTGAAATTTTTAGTTCATAGACTGTTGAAAGAGGTAGATAGAAGTCTCAATCTTTAAAAGTTGAGATGTGTTATTTACATGTTGGTGCATGGATGATTGAAAAAGAAACCTCTCCCTGTAGAAACACTCTTCATTGAATTTAATATTTAGAGCATGTTTTGCATGGTTTCTTGAGTCAGAGTCTCACTATACTTCATACGTCCACTCCCCCTCCGCAAGACTAATAATAAAGTACAATAAAAATAAAGCGATACTGAAATCAATCTAATTAATATTTTTTGAGCTCACACAAACAGTAGTTCAGGCTAGGATCTTGGGTTAGGAAAGTGAGAAAACTACCCAAGATCTCAAAACTTGAAAACTAGAGTCATTAACGAGTGAAATCCTGCTGCACTCATATTATCGGGACCGTTCCTTTACTGGAGCTCAGTGCGAGACAACACTTGGGTGCACTAGAAGGTAGCCCGCCTTTGACTGCATCCTATGGGTGTGTTATATATTGGGGTTCCCTTCGGGGATGTCGAAACTAGATCGGGGATCTAGGTATTCTGCCCATATAGCACACTGTCCTTGACCGTGGACCCCCCTAATGATGTCTATGATTTGAGGTATCCTTAGTGGCCATACTTTTAGGGACTTACAAAAGGTGACTGGGACGGGCTGTCCTAGTACCTGAAATAGACGGACCCACTCTTTCTTCGGTATTTAGGAGGGTACTCATCTTCACGAGAGTGCTTACACCTATCGTCTGAGGTTCGGGCGAAGCTCTAGAGTGACCGTAACTATACTTTCGACCAACCCTCTCCGTATACTATTGTGATACTGGATTTCATCACCAGTGAACGGTAGTACTCAGACAGGGCACCCTATTCTAGCTGCTTGCTGATTGATTTTAGAGAGTCCTTTTTCTTTTTTCTAGGTGTGTGGTTACTGTCATTTGAGACTTTATAATACATCAAAATTTAATAAAATTTTTTAAAATTAAACCGGTCACCGTGGCATCCCCTGACCCACGCCGTCTGTCTCGACGACAGCAAGGTCTACCTCCTCTCACTCTTGAGGAAGAAATGAACCTTGGTGAACCTAGGCCTTCTACAGAAGAGCAGTCTCCTCTGACTAATCTTGATTATCACATAGACCCTTATCAGCCGGAATTTCCGGAGGACCCTTTCATTGAAGGGGTTGTACCTAATTACAATCCTCCGCTCACTGATCCGTTAGGGTCTGTTATAGTCCAGATTCCACCACGCCGGGATATGTCTGTGGCCGCACCAACATCTATTTCACCGCCAGCATCCACAGGGTCGATACCAATGGCAACCATCCCTGGTTCGCCACCATCCTCCCCACCGGTGGTCAGTTCTATGCCATTACTGGGTAACCCCAGTAGTCAACATATACCTACCCCCAACCCTATGGTCAACACAACTGTCAGTATTTTACCAAACCCTTTGGCATCTACTCCTACCGTGACCACGTTGGGACCCACAGTAGCTCCTTCCGTGAGCATGACTACTTCGGTGCCCTTTAGCAACCCTTTCGGCTGGAACCCTCTGTTGAGTTCAAACCCCCTAGCCACTATACCAGGGGGCAGTGTTATCAGCACACAGGTAGCAGGGAACATATCACTTCCCTTGCAATCCTCAGGACAAATGGGACAACCCATTGTAAATACTATCCCCTTAAGTGGTTCAAACATAGGTGTAGGATCTATACCGTTGCCAAATTATGCAAGTACTAGTATGCCTCCGGGAAACTCTATTGCATCCATTTGGACTAACCAACCCCAACCTCCACTTAGAATGGGAGGGCACTTTTATACTAGGGGCAACCAACTACTTGCCCCGCAATAAAGTATGCCCTATGGACAACAACTGTATATTCCTACTCCTCCACCTATGGGAGGTTTTAATCAAAGTCCCACTTACCCCCCTGGTAACACGTTGATGGGGGGACCCTATGGTCTAAGTAGTCAGCCCATACTGCCTTGGTTAGATTCGGGGGCAAATCCACAATTTCCATTCTTGGCAGCTTTGGACATACCTGATATCCATAAACTGACGAACGACCCCATTAACCACAACCCGCTTTGGCCTCCAGTTCCGCATAAGATTCCTTCCGACATCCCGAAGTTCGATGGAAAACATGGGGACGACCCGATCGCACACATCACTACCTTTCATTTATGGTCCATATCCAATTCCATGGTAGATGATAGTGTTCGGCTTCGACTGTTCCCTAGCACCCTTATAGGCAATGCCGCCAAGTGGTACATTGAATTGCCACGCGCCACCATCAATATGTTTGGCGCTTTAGCGACGGATTTCTTAAAGAACTTCCAACTACCAATTAGAGTGGAAAATGGAACAGAATTGTTAACCTCGCTATGTCAAGACACCGCCACCCACATCTCCGATCATATTCATGAATGGAGACATAGGAGGAGGCTCGTCAAAGTGCCAATACCGGACCATCTCTTGGCCAATTGGTTTTGCAAGTATCTTTTACCTCACATCTCTAAAGACATTGGCCTTTCTGGTGCGGTCACAGAAGATCAATGTATTCGTCGTGCCCAACACCTGGATTTAATCTATTCACAATCTGGCACGCTTTACGATCTGCTCCCCCATGCCCCTGGTAACCCAAATCCTCCGGCTACTCAGAAAACTGGAGCTCATGCTGACGGTCTCGTTGGTGCAATCTCTAGTGTAGCCACCAAACAGTATCGGGGGAAAACCTCCCAGCCATCCTCGGCTGCCACCGCCCCCCACCAAACGACTCCTCTTCCTCCCGTTGAGGTAAATTCGATGCAAAACTTACAAAAAACTAGCGGGAAAAATAAGAAGAACAAGAAAAAGATGTCTTCTTCGAAAGAGCAGTCAGATAATCAGAATAACCCTAATCAGAAAAATGCTGCCAGAAACGACAAAGGGAAGGATAAACCCATGAAATTTCCTTACAAGATCTGTGCGAAGGACCACTTGACCTACAAATGTCCTCGGCTGCAGGAATGCACCTATTTTATTGCAAACAAGGATTATGGGCGAACACCTGCCGTTCTTCATAATCCTTTCCCTAATCAACAGCAGCAACATCAACACATGGATGAAAATCTGCCACAACCCCATCAACGGGGCAATGGCGGTTTGCATCCTTCCAGCGAAGGACCATCTACCATTTATGGCATTGAGAGTGTTGACCTTCAAACTCGAGCTAAGCTTTATGGAAATCCTACCTTTGAGGCTCAAGAACCTGGTACTAGTTCGAACCCACCACCGCCAAACGATTTGCATATCGAACGGCCTAATGCTGACCACGTAATTCGTCCCCCCAAAGGGACACTTCGACACACGACTCATAACACCTCTGCACGTGCAACCCAAAACTACAATATTGTAGAAGATTTGGCGCAAGCACCATCAGCCATGTCTGCTCTCAAAGTTTTACAAACCTATCCAGCACAAAGGAAAGCCTTGCTTTCGGCCATTGGTGGAATAGACCCCCGGGATTCTATGCTAGCCATCTTTGATATGGAAAAGGCTAAACCTCACCTCTCACACCAACTTGCATTCCAGGTGCAAGTGGTGTCAAAAGGGAGGCCAATCCATCGCACTGTCATAGACGAAGGTGCTTCGACCTGCGTTATGTCACAAGCTTGCTGGATCAATTTAGGTTCTCCTACTCTAACCCCGCCATCGAATTCCCTCAAAGCTTTCGATGGCCACGCTTTCCTCCCAAAAGGATACCTTGCTAGCTTTCCCGTCACTCTGGGTGGGAAAACGGTAAACGTGGACGTTGAAGTCGTCGAGCGCCATCTCGACTATAATCTATTTCTTGGTCGCAGTTGGTCTTATGCTATGACCGCCATCGTGTCTTCAGTCTTCCGACTCATCCTATTTCCATTGCATGGGAAAATAGTCCCGCTCAATCAAATATCCTTCTGCACCCCTGATTATGCCACTTTACCAAGTAGCACTGTACCCCTAATAGGAGGTGTCCCTGACTCTTACGTCAGCATCGGTATCGGTCTTCTGAAGGCATCTTCCCTTCTGGGTTGTTTTCCTCTACCACCGCTGCAGATCCCAAACATGGTTGCAATGATATCCACCTTTTTGGATGGCTCTATCGACCCATGGATCATCCTGGCACCTTCAGAAATCGATTCCTATGGAGATCAGATGCCACTTTCGCCGGCCAAGTTGGCTTATCAAGCCATCCAAATAGCATCTGAACCCTCCACTAATATGGTTTCGACCGCAGGTACAAACCTCCCTCCCATCACAGTTCTCTCTAAGGATCTCCTCAATGAATTCTAGCCTACAGACGAAGCTATTCAAGAGATCATGTCATTAGAAGAACGACCTTGGGGAGAGTTTCACCATCGCGCTTCGATGATTGACTCAGATGCGATGAAAACTAAAATCTCGTCTTTCGACCAACCTGAGATAGTTCCCTCCTCTTATATGACTGTTCACACTATCGATTCAGAGGGGAACATGGGTAATCTTTCCAAGACACTGCTCATTGATATCTTAGTCAAAACGGGTATCGTGGAAAATATTCAGATTGGAGAATCTTGCAATCCTGAGGAAATTGCGCACTTCACATCCATTTTCAAAGAATTTCGCGATGTGTTTGCTTGGTCTCATAAGAAAATTCCCAACATAGATAATTCTATTAACGAGAAAGAGATCAAGAAATTCTGAGCATTCCTTTTACGGTATTTTTCTTGCTCGTTAATCTGAAAAACCTCGAGTTCCCTTCTTCGGACTCGTTAAACTTACACGAAGTTGATACCGAGCGTTCTTTTTGTAGGTCTTTTTCTTGCTCATTAATCCGAAAAACCTAGAGTTTTCTTCTTCAAACTCGTTAAAGCTATGGAGAAGTACTGAGCATTATTTTTAGGAATATTTTTCTCGCTCATAAAACCGAAAAAATCCCGAGTCACCTTTGTCAGGCTCGTTAAACTACCAAGACAGAGAACAAGGAGCCATTCTTTTCCTCTTTTTTCAAAGCTCTTTAAACAGAAAAAGTAACTGAGTTTTCTCCGCGTGACTCATTAAAATTTCACGGAGGTACCGAGTTTTTCTTTGTTGGACTCGTTAAAATTTCACAAAAAGTACTGAGTTTACTCCGTCTCCTCGTACTCATAACAAAATGAGGTAGACGTCTATCAAACATAGCTTTCTCACCTTTCCGAATTCGATGGACTAACTTACGGAAAATGAACTATTTCAGGCTTACTATTATCCCTTTTCCGTGCCCAATTATCAAGACATGACAAAGGTACCCCAATGGAGTCGTCTTTTACAATATTTTTTAGACTCTCTAAACCTGAAAAATTCACCGAGTTTGCTCATCTGGACTCATTAAACCTAATTAGATGGGACACAGAGTTGTCTTTCTTGACATTTTTCAGACTCTTTAAACATGAAAAATTCACCGAGTTTTCTCATCTGGACTCATTAAACCTAATCAGATGGGACACAGAGTTGTCTTTCCTGACATTTTTCAGACTCTTTAAACATGAAAAATTCACCGAGTTTGCTCATCTAGACTCGTTAAACCTAATCAGATGGGACAATGAGTTGTCTTTCCTGACATTTTTCAAACTCTTTAAAAATGAAAAATTCACCGAGTTTACTCGTCTAGACTCGTTAAAATTAATCAGACGGGGAAAAATTTGGACAAAACGGATACTACCTCTGTTACATTTCAAAAAAGGTTGATTTGGCAGCAAAATTCTTGAACATGGCACTTCCCAGAAAATTCTTTCGCAGCCAGCAAAACCCTACCATCTATGAGTATTAGCCTTCATTTCCCAGTGTCCCTGCACCAGTAAAATTCTAACACACTCTTTGGTGTTCATTAAGCCTCAGCTGCCTAGTACCCTGCTAGAGTGCCTTCTATTGTTCAAGCAGATCTCGTTATCTACTGCTCCTGTTATCAACCAAACCGATCATTATGCTAGAAATCATTTGTCGTCTGACGTCCCCATTTACTCTTCATTATCTCAAATCATAAACGAAATCAGTTGGTTTCCATTTCGTGTTGACTGATGTAGGATGCCTCAGTGCCTACCTTTCAACAGATCACTTCCTATCGACTTCAACACCTTATCTAGGAAGTTGATCCAGAAACACATCAGTACTCGGATACCTGCAGACATCAGTGGCAGGTAGTCTTGTGTTTGATCAGGGGTCTTCATCATTGGCTCCTGGTCGAATGATTCTACGAGTGTTCGACTTCAACTCCTTTTATTCACACTCGCTAGATTGTACTGGGCATCTTAGGAACCATCATCATTATCGGTGGCCACCTTCGCGTCTGTTAACAGTTTTCATTATTGACTGGTAATCAGACAATTTCTCACATGTTCGACGACAACTCCTTCATTCACATGTTGAGAAATATGCAGTTTAAGTGAATCGGCGGTCAAGACCTTGGGGCAACGACTACATCATTAAAGTTGTGTTTCCTTCCCCAAGTTGCGATATTGTTTATGGAGACAGCTTCTTCAACCTGATCCTGTTATGACAAACACTTCCACATTGTGCCTATTGGTGGACAGATTCTTCATATCTCTATTCTAGAGAAATCATGTTGTTTAAGCTACTGAGCATGGGAAATGCCCGACTCAAGGCAAATACTTTATTTTCTGACATATCTTGTTGTTTCAGGTTTTCCTCAGTCTTTCAATCTCTCTATCTCTACAAGTTATAAAGTATTTCGGCCATCGTCTTCGTCTCTGACCTCACACTTTAGGGGGCATCTGTTACAGGTCAAAATACCTCCTCATCAACTCAGAGGGGAAGACAAATATGGAAGAAGTACAAAGACCTGAATTAAACCTATTTCTGCCAGGGTAACGCCTATATAGAACAGAACAAGAGCGTTATAACGCAGGCAATCAGTGTATTGGCCGCGTTAGTGACTAGGGCAACGCTCTGTTTACACTGGAGGGAAGCATTACCCATGTTTTAAGTTTGAATTGGGAAAAGAGTGCGAAGAATGATTTGAATCTTCGACTTTCCCTCACAAAGGATTCAGTTCACAAAGGAAACTGCAGAAGCACCAGTTCATTATTGGTCATTGCCATAGAAGACTGAACTCCAAAGGAGGCAAAATCATAGAGATCAAAGAAACATCTAAGTTTTTTCCATTCCAAACTAGTGGAAAGAGAAGGGAAACAATGGCCTTATCCCTCTCCTATAAAAAGGAGCTGAAGGCTCTTAATTGGAGGTCGAAGGATTGCTCAAGGTTCTTGTATACTTGTGGAATAGAGAATAGTGTTATATTGTGAAGGCCAAGATTCAAAGAGGTTCCTAGAGAGCTTGTTGACTTGGAATTCTTCACTTGAGAGATAAGAGAGATTGGGAGACTGAGGAGGGCTTGGTACAACCGACGATTGTAATCCTCCTTCTTTCAAAATCAATAGAACTGTGTTCATTTTGTCCATTCAATGCTTAGTATTGTCATTATTGTTTGAACATTTACATAGTATGATATGAATGGCTCAGATGTGTATAATCTAGATGTTTATTGTGTATTGATTTAATTGATAGGATACATGTTATGTTAGAAATTACGCAGGTGCTTTGACTGATTGCAGGACTAAGATTTGGAGCCGGTGAAGAAGGACTCTTGCTTCGCTGCGCAGTGCTCTCCAAGGGAATCCAAGACTATCAAAGAGGTAATTCTCTATTGTATTCCTTCAATTTATTTCAAGTTGATATGAACATGCTCATGCCATCTTTGTGAACAACATAGCTAATCTTACTGTCTGCCTCGAGCACCGAAAAGCCCTGAGAGGGATATTCGAAAACCAACAACCCAAGCAGTTTACCCTATAGCACATATTTAGACACAATGAAGCCTAAAATATTTCCAGTGGGCACACAAAAGACACACTTCAGCAGGTTAAGGTAGATATTATACTTGCGACATCGAAGAAAGATGGTGCGTAGATCGTGAAGGTTTTGCGCTTGAGGTTTAGAAAGTGCGGTAAGGTCATCTAAATAAGCAACGATAATGTGAGCCAGGTCATGGAAATAGTAAGACGTAGCCCGCTGAAACGTGGCTCCTGCATTTTTAAGACCAAATGGGATGAATCGATAGGAAAAAGTTCCCCACACACTAATGAACGCGTTTTTGAGTTGATCAACACGATGAATGACAATTTGGTTGTATTCAGAGAAACCATCCATAAAAGATAGAACCTCGTGCCCCGCACACTCATCAATGATTTGGTCAATGAATGGTGTGGGGAATTTTTCTTTGGGAAAAGCTTTGTTTAGATCACTAAATTTAGTGCAGACATGGATGGTGCCTTGTTTCCTGAGAAAGGGAATCGGATTGGACACCCAGGTGGTGTATTTAATGGGATAGATAAAACTAGCCTATTTGAGCTTATCGATTTCAGCTTTGACAGCTTCGCGTCTGGAAGGATTAATGGGTCTCATCTTTTTTTGGATAGGATTGGCATCAGGCCATGTATCGATATGGTGTTCGACAATGGCAGGATTAAGTCCAGAAATTTCTGAACAGGACTAGGCGAAAATATCACAGAATTCTTTGAATAACTTGGTGTAAGCTTCAATCTCTTCCATGGTGCAATGGGTGCCCAATGTGATATTTTCTTCAACCCCTGGTATGTCAGAAATGTCAGTTTTAATGGTAGGAGATATATTTTCCATATTTCCTTCTTCAAAAGCATCAGGTGCAGGGATGGGATTTCTAAACCAATCGACTTTGTTAGGAAGGAAGTCTTTAGTTTCCACAGCATATTGGTCATGGGACTGCTGCGGGAGGAAGTATGCACGGTGGTGCATATCATTCCACAGAAATTTTAGATGGGTTAGTGCTTCCATAATGTCTTCATCGGAGTGAAATATGGGTTGACTAGAGGAAGGAGGACCACCCACCGAAGGCTCCGTCATGTTGGCATCGGGAGGAGGGATGCCAATGTGAGTAGGTAGATCCGAAGTAGAACGCGTGAACAAGGAGAGGGGGTGATTGTCCTTTGGTGCCCCCTGGAAATATTTTCCCTTCTTACCCGAGATGGTCACAATAGTAAAAGGTTCTAGTTGAGGTGACAGAGGCACTGTTGCAGCGGGAGGAATGTAATGTTCCAAAATTTTAGCTTCCAAGCTAAATGGAACATTAGAGTTAGCATCAGCTTTAGCTGGTGAATAAATGGGTAGAAAAGCCCATAAGTATCCTAATGAGGATAAAAACACTCCAAGTGTGAAAGGAGACACTCTTTCTAGCTCAATAAAACACCTCCATGTGAGAACAAAGATAAAATGAAGCTGCTTGACCAAGTCAACAACGCAGTTTTAGTGGAGGAGGAATCCTAGGATGGATAACGCAATTTTAGAGAGAAATGTAACTTGGGTTAGAAGTAACCTAAGTGAGTGGGGCCAAGGGAAAGAAAAAACACATCTTACATAAGGAAGAGAATGGAAGCATTATTCATCATGTTGTAGATTATTATTATTGGCTGCCAAGAATTGTTGCTGTTGTGCTGCTTAGCAAAGTTGTAGTGTTGTTTAGCACTGGGTGTTCTTGGGGGGGAATCCCACCTCTTTTCTTTGAGGAGCTCATTGGGAGAGTTTGAATTCATCATTCCACATTAGGTATTCAGGCCAAGCTTTAGCCATCTAAATTAGCTCAACTTTGTCAGAGATTGTGAAATGTTGCTGGGTGCAGCAGTGGAAGGGATTGAAATCTCGTCTTCTGAGCTAGTTTCTCATTGGAGGGAGTTTTCCTTCACTTGATATATATGTTTGGAGAGCTCCAGGACTTATTCCAAATCTATGGTATCAGACCACACATTTCTCATACCCTCCTAGCACTGTTTCTACTAGGGATTGCATTATTTTGGAGGCAGTGCTCATTGCAGGGTTTGGTGGCTCCATTGCTGAGTTTCCTTGTGATTGAGAGGTTCATCCTTTCATGGGAGGAATACCTTGAGGGATATACATTATATCAGACATATTTCAGCCTTTTACACTTATGTGCTTTATCGTTGCAATGATAATTCAGTGATTTCCTGAATATCACATTTGTATACAAAGTGTTTGGACAAGAAACCCTTGCCGGTTCCTTTTGTATCTTGTATAAGGAGATTAGGTCTTTTGTTCTTAATCATTTTAATCAATATATGAGTAGATATAATTTTTTCATTCATTTATGTGTATAAACCCTCTCTTAGACTGCGCAGTCCATTAAGCAGCAACTCCAGTAAAATGCAGTTTTGGGGTTTTAGCACTTTTTGGAAATCCTAGGTGTGGGAGATCTGTTTAACCCACCTACTTTTCTTTGTTTGAGCTCATTTCTTGGATTTAGGTTGCTTATTTATTAATATATAGGATCCAAGAGTCCATTTTATTATTTTATTGCATATGTTGCTGGAAATGCATTTTTTATGCTTGATTTATGATCAATCCTGAAAAAGTAATATTACAGTGGTATCAATTTATGAACAGCCACACTATTGGGAATATCTCAAGATATTACCAATATGGAGATCAGAAATACATAAACATGAGCTGGAAAATAGCAGTGAATTAATTAATATCAAGAATGCCAAAAGATCTGCACAACCATTACATTAGATGATAGCAGCAACATATGTATACAAGTTCTTGAGAAAATTATCTCTCAAGCTAAGAAATGCAACCTCAATGAAACATATACATGAAAATGGAGAAATATTGCTATACAAGGAAAGCCCTGGCTATGAATGCGCAATCCATGAGGAGGAACTGTTGAAAAATGTCAATAATACATAAATATGACAATAATAGCTCAAATAAAGAAGGGGGAGAAAGATCTCAACCCCTGAAAACATACAATGCACAATCCTTAAAAGGATTGGCTGGAATACATACAAAATGGCAATTCTACAAAAATGTCAGAGTTGCTGGGCAGCAGCTGCAACTCAAAACTGGAAATGGATGTAGATAGTTGATGATGCTGTAATAGATGGTTGAACCTCATCCAAAGGATCTCTAGAGTGAAAGGATGATCCTCTCACCTAAGATCTAACCCTCCAAACTTGTGGAGCAAGTCTTCACTACAAATAATACACTCAGAAATAACGTAGTCTAGAGAAGGGACTGTGTTTTTGGTGAAGAGAAATGCTTGGCCTTGATGCCAAAGTCTACAATAAGCTCCGAAATATCTCCAATCTGATATCTCAAAGGTAAGAGAGGCTCCCCCTCTGAAAATAATTGATGGAAGTGATGTAGTGAACCCTCACTACAACACCCAGCAACACAACATTACCCTATTGTAGAAATAACGTTGTCTTGATGGAGGATGCTTGGCCTCAAGCCTGGAAGTGAGGAAAATCTGAGAAATCCCTCAAGAGGCCTCTCAAGAAGGTGGAAGAATCCTAAACAGGAATTACTCTCGGAAATTCTTACTAAACAGCAAAGAATGCACAATTGTCTCAATTGAGAATTGAAATGAACAATACAAGCATGAGAAACAATGGTTGCCTTGCCCTCCTTTTAAACAAGTGAAAGCTCTTTCTCCATGGGCCCCATCCATTAGAGTTTTCTCCACCAAATATCCTCTTCCTCATTCACACTGCGTTGTCTCATAAAGTGATCCACTCCTCCTATGGCAGCGTTGTTGTCTTGGTCAAACATGACCTTGTCTTCATGCATTTTCCCCTTTTCACACTTGAGGGTGAAAAATGAAGCTACTCTAATGATCGCTTTCACATCATGAGGGATTTTATTCATGTATTTAATAAGAATGGGCCCTTTTACCCATTTATTTAGCAGCAATGTGATGAAAGAAAAATTTTAATGTTCCATTTAGCCATGTGCTAAAATGGGAACATTACAGAGTGTGAGCATGCAGCTACACAATGCAGTCAAATGCCCAGAGCTATCTTGAGATGGATGGGAGGAGGAAGAATGCCTAAGAGAATGACTCTTAATGATTTTTTGTATGAGTATTAATCTCAAACTGAGAGGTTTAGAGATCATACTAATTTCCAATAGTTTTGCAAGATCCAGATGGAGAAAAGCCGACAGTAGGATGTAGATAGATTTCTTCTATCTACTTTTTCTGGATCACCTACATGTTCATTTGGAGCTTGGGTGAAGGAGCTAAACTCCTATTTTCAGCTACACCATATTTTCGGAGATGAAGCTATCAGAGTTGCAGTGCTACATTTCAGAGGTAAGGCTCATGCATGGTGGATTTTTTAATCTTATTCCTTAAAGAATGCCAATATTTTCTCTTATGAAAGATTCATAAAAACATTGATGGAGAGGTTTGTTGAAAAAATTCCTAAGACACAAGAGCAAGGAAAACTTGAGAAAACAAAACCCTTGCATGTGATGGAGGAAACTCCATTTCAGAAAACCATGGGAGGAGCTGATGTCTTGCATTACACTTTTCTAGAAGCAAAACCTCCAGTTCATATTCTTGAACAAGAGGGCATGGGGATCACTTTTTCACAAAGGGATCCAATTGTTGAGATGTTTCCCACACACATTGATGAAGAAAAGGGCAACAACATTGTCACATCTAGAGCACATCCAGTGCCTCATTCAGAGGAGGGAGGAGCACATGCTCCCATAGGAGGGATTATTGTATCTTTGCAAGAAGTTCCCCAAGATCTCATACATAGAGGTCCAAGCACAATTAGTGAGCAGCATGATTGTGCAGCATTGCAGCTGGAAGAGGGAGGAAAGGAGGAAGAGCAGCATTAGTTGATGAGAGGCATACACCCTTCTCTATTTTAGAGAGCCAATGCAAGGAAGAGGAAAAATGGTTTTCACTATAGAATCAGGGGAAAGATTGCCCAATCACCTATGTATTCTACTCTTGACATTGATGTCTCACTTCATGGAGGAATTCCACTTGGGAGGCCACTTGATCTTCAGTTGATGAGAGATATCTTGTCTTTGGGTTCACCACTCTTGGATTTTGGGGAGGTGAATATTTTGGAGTAGAAATTTGGCATGAGGGATGTCAAAGTACCAAGCAGCAACATGAGTGGAGCTTCACATGCCAGATCACCAGCGCTGTCACTGAGAAGGATTGATCCTTATTGGAGATCTCAACTTTTAGTAGAGTACTTCAAGGATATTAGTGCATGCATGATTCTTGATGACCTCGATGGAGATGACAGATACATGGTGGATGATGTGGTCATCTATTCCTATGGCGGGTTCTTCTTGACTAGATCTTCTAGTCTCAAGGAGAAGCTGCTACATGCAGCACATGAGGACTTCTCTTCTATGCACTTTGATGCATATTTCCACTTGATGGAGGAGTTCACTTGGGAGGGCATCTAGCATGACATATATTAGCATATGGAGAGATGCATATCCCGAATGGTGATATAGAGGATTTCACAGACACCTTCCTACTCCTTGGGAGTGAGGGAGAATTCCCAGTTGAGCCATTTCAGCTCAAGACCTCAAGTACATAATGGAGGAGGTATCATTTCATGTCTTGTCTCATACTTCTTTCTTTTATTTGAGAAACATGATGTAACAAGAGGAAATCTTTCTTCTTGCATATTGTATGATGATGTACTTGCAGCTACTTGTAGCAATGATCTTGGCTATCCTTTTGATGAGTTGTGGGGGAAGCCATATGTCTCTTGGTGTGCACCATATTGTAATTTCATGTTTTCGTCTTATGAGATGACTATGGCATCAAACAAGTGGCTGGAAAATCACTTGTTATTTCTTATTTTGATGCAGGCCAAGGATGCACTGCGCTGGTTCCATGAAAGGGACCATGATTCACTCTCCAGTTGTCATTTGGCAACTAGATTTTATTGTATATTGCTTCCATGTATTGCTGATGTGTTTTTGTTCAAAGGAAGCTTTGTATGGAGAGAAAAATCAATTGGATGGCATGGCACCCATATGATAGAGCAGCAGAAAAATTGTTGGTATGGGGCATCATACAAGTTGACCTTCATGACCTTACTTTATGGCTTGTATGAGGGAGAGATGAGGCAGCAAAAAAAGTTGTTGTTGCTTTGGTTGGACTTGGGAGAGTATGGGAAAAATTCTTCCCATACTTTTCATGATATTTCTAAAGAGAAGAAAGGAATATTCATGGTGCAAGGAGGTTACCCTTCAGTGTTGGAGGATCGTGAGAGGCTTCCCTATAGGGAGAAGATCTTCTCACTTGGAAGCATGATGGTGGATGACTTTGGTATATGGAATGTAAAATAGAGGTGTCATGGAGCCTTAATAAAAAGGACTGCAACACTGTCACATAGGAGCATGCTCTTATGGATGAGATATTCCAAGTGGAGGTGGTATCCCTTATTCTTGCAGATTTTTATGAGTAGATTCTCATGGGAGGACTTATTGGAGGATCTCATTTTCATCCAACTCACTATGTATGGTAGAGAATGCATTTTTGTACTTTTTGATTACTCTATTGAGTATTTGTACTTTCTCACCATGTTTGCACAGTGCATTGCTCCTCAAAAGAGCAAGAGTATTTTTGGGTTTCATGGTCACTTTAGGGCCAATGTTTATGATGATAGTAGCCCATCTATACATGAATTTGGGAAAGTGTATTGTTATTTTATATATGTACAACTGATATAAATTGATGCTTACTTCCCCATGTTGGGAGAATAAACATATACAACTTGTAATTTTTTGTAGGACCACTTGCCATATGAAATTCTCAAGCAGCAGTTGGGAGAACTGCGTTGTATCCACCAGAGAGACCATATGTATCATCCAATTTTTCACATAACCTTCAGCCATTTTCTGATTTGGATGATATGTGGTGATGATGTGCCATTCATCTTGAATGGAATGGTTTTGGTTGGCATGACTCACGATTTTGTAGGTAGAGTCTTTGGAGGCTCAATCTTCTTCTTGCCATTGGAGAGAAATCATGTTTCAACCCAAGATCAACATGCCCTCTACACTTATCATGAGTGGAGAGGAGGACAGTGTGGGATAGGCCTTCTTGCCTATCATGTACATTCATTCAACCCACCTTCATTTCAGGAGCACAAGGTGGAGGATACTTTTCATGAGTTACCATGTTGGAGGGTGACTCACTTCATTTGGATGCTAGCATGGGTGAGGGAGGCACTCATTCACCATGTTGGTCATCACTCCTACTTTGTGGAGGCCATGAGACAACTATCATGTTTCCAGTCACACTTTCCACCTTTGACTGATGTAGACATTTTGGTTTTGCACACTTGGGAGGAAGCATTGGATGATAGTTTATTTGCAGATTCTCTTGATGCAGTGATGGAGGGTATTGATGGGATGCCACATGAGGAGGAGGGGAGAAATTTTTATCTCCTTATGCATTTTCTTGAGGACAATAAAATATTTTGGAGGGGAGGACTGTAATGTTCCAAAATTTTAGCTTCCAAGCTAAATGGAACATTAGAGTTAGCAGCAGCTTTAGCCGGTGAATAAATGGGTAGAAAAGCCCATAAGTCTCCTAAGGAGAATAAAAACACTCCAAGTTTGAAAGGATACACTCTTTGTAGCTCAATAAAACACCTCCATGTGAGAACAAATATAAAATGAAGCTGCTTGACCATCAATAGCGTAGCTTTAGTGGAGGAGGAATCCTAGGATGGATAACGCAATTTTGGAGGGAATTGTAACTTGGGTTAGAAGTAAACTAAGGGAGTGGTGCCAAGGGAAAGAAAAATCACATATTACATAAGGAAGAGGATGTCAGAATTATTCATCATGTTTTAGATTATTATTCTTGGCTTCCAAGAATTGTTGCTACTGTGCTGCGTAGCAAAGCTATAGTGTTGTTTAGCACTAGGTGTTCCTGGGCGGGAATCCCACCTCTTTCCTTTGAGGAGATCATTGGGAGAGTTTTCATTCATCATTACACATCAAGTTTTCAGACCAAGCTTCAGCCATCTACATCAGCACAACTTTTTCAGAGATTGTGCAGTGTTGCTGGGTGCAGCAGTGGAAGGGATTGAAATCCCAGCTTCTAAGCTAGTTTCTCATTGGTGGGAGTTTTCCTTCACTTGAAAGATCTGTTTGGAGAGCTCCAAGACTTATTTTAGATCTTTGGTATCATACCACACATTTCTCATACCCTCCTAGTCCTGTTTCTGCTAGGGAGTGAGTTATTTTGGAGGAACTACTCATTGCATGGTTTGGTGGCTCCATTACTGAGTTTCCTTATGATTGAGAGGTTCATCCTTTCATGGGAGGAAGCCCTTGAGGAATATACATCAGATAAGACATCTTTCAGCCTTATACACTCATGTGCTTCAGTTTTTTAGTGATAATTCAG
Organism: Pinus albicaulis; assembly: GCA_034641835.2. Taxonomy (NCBI): domain Eukaryota; kingdom Viridiplantae; phylum Streptophyta; class Pinopsida; order Pinales; family Pinaceae; genus Pinus; species Pinus albicaulis. Next base: position 661,824,360 of record CM076574.1, on the reverse strand, counting down.
TGATTTTTGAATATCACATTTGTATATAGAGTGTTCAGATAAGAAACCCTTGCTGATTTATTTTGTATCTTCTATAATGAGATTAGATATTTTGTTCTTAAGAGTTTTAATCAATATATGAATAGATATAATTGTTTCCTTCATTTATTTGTATAAACCATCTCTTATTTTGTGTATTCCATTAAGCAGCAACTCCGGTAAAATGAATTTTTTGGGTTTTAGCACTTTTTGGCAATCCTAGGTGTGGGAGATTTGTTTAACACACCTCGTTTTATTTTTTTCAGCTCATTTATTGGATTTAGGTTGATTATTGATTAATATATAGGATCCAAGAGTCCATTTTACTATTTTATTTCATATGTTGCTGGAAATGCATTTTTGATTCTTGATTTATGAGCAATCCTGAAAAAGGAATATTACAAGGAATCAGAGAGACCGGTGGAACTGGGGTCAAAGAAAGATAAGGGTTGGGGGTAGTGTATAGAGGATTGAGGGGGTCATGAGTACCATCTGAAGGTAAAGGGCCAAGAGAAGGAGGTTCATAAGGCTGATTAGAGTACATCACGAAAATCTGCTAATCGGGGGACCCAGATGGGAAAGGTTGAGCAACCACCTGTCCTTTAGGTGCTTGGGTGGCCACAAATCCTTGCTGAAGGAGAGGATCGGCAAGCATAGCAATTTGACTAGGTGCAAGACTGGGAGGAATGGAAGGAATGGCTTGTTGTCCTCTCAATGTTGCTTGATACTCCCATAGTTGTCGCATCTGTGGTAGAAGGGGAAAATCATGCATATAATGTCCATAAACACCATAACATGAACAAGGCTTGTTGGTACGAAGAGGCATGTCCTACTTGGGCTGGGGGCCTTGTTGTTGGTTTGTAGTGTTAGGATAATTATCTTGATTAGGTCCATGATTACCAGAGGAAGCTTGATTTTGATTGCCTTTCCTCTTCCTTTTTGAGGGAGGAGGATTAGTCGTGCCCTGCTGTGCGTACACCTACCCAGGAGGGGGTGGTGGTTGCTGTTGCAGGGTTTTAGAAGGCAAGGGAGGAGGAGGTGCTAATGCTATAGGATCTGGAGCACGAGGCTATGAATACGGATAATAAAAAGGTTGGGTACCAATGTGGTAAACAAGAGGTTGGGCAGAAGGAGGAGGCATTCCGTATCCTGGATACATGATACCAGGAGGGGTAAAAATGTTGGAGGTGTTGGCCCCACCCTGAGAGAAACCATAGCCCATGGGAGGTTGATCATACGGATTAAAGAGAGCTCCAATGATACCGTCTGCGGTGTGAGATGCCCCCATTGCGTTGGCACCACCAGGTCTGGGAAGATAATGTAGAACGGTATAAACATAACCCGACTGATCGTAGATAAGGTCATATTTTAATTCAATTTGGAGAACAACTTCTTTGGTTTGAGGAAAGTGCGATGCGACGTCTTTCCCGATAGGCGGCAAGAGAGTCCTAAGAAACCAGTCCGTGTAGACACGGTCTTCAAAGGGAGGGACTCGACATAGGCTCCTTCTTCTCTGCCATTCCTGAACATGGTCAGATGGGAGGGTCATGGATGATTTACAGAAGGAGTTCAAGAGCTCATTCCTACTGTCATAACGTAGGGAGAGCTAGAAATTAGACAAAAATTCCTGGGCAAGAGTTGCAAAGGTGGCATGAGAGGAAAGGGCCTGATCGACATACCACTTAGAAGCTTCACCAGTAATGTTGTGTAACTAGCTCCAAAAATAGAATAAAAGAGATATCAACGCCTTAGAAATAAGCCACTTCGAGGGGGAAACCTCCAATACATTACATAAATGAACAATTCTTGGATGATACGATTTACAAAACCTCATTTCTATATATAGGAGTCCATGGGGCCATAATTTAATCCTAGTGGGCCACAATGTAATCCTGGCTGACCTAACAATAATAATTTAAGGGCACATTAATAACAAAATGGGGGTTACAAGGGTACAATAATAACAATAAGGGGGTTACACTAACAACAATAAGGGACTATACTAGTAATATAGGGACCTAACATGCCCCTCTCCTTCAAAAAAGTGTTTTCCTCAACGCTTGAGTAGTTCTAGGTGCTTCTGTATAAAATTCTCATCCTTCCATGTAGAATCTTCAGTGGGTAAGTTCTTCCACTTCATGAGATACTCTGAAATTGATCGATTCCATAGTTATCGAGTTCTTGTTTCCATGACCGCTTCAGGTTCCAATATGATTTTTCCTTCCTCATCAAGTTCTGACAATATTGTTTGAATTGGAATATTTTCACCTATAACCTTCTTTAAGCATGAAACATGGAAAACTGGATGTACTCGTGAAGAAGCAGGAAGCTCCAATTTGTATTCCATAATACCAATCTTTTGCAACACCTTGTAAGGACCATAGTACTTTGGCGATAATTTATTATCCTTCTTAGCTTGCTTGAGGGACATTTGTTTATACGGTTGTAGCCGTAAAAATACCCAATCTCCTACATTAAAACTTCTCTCGCTGCGATGTTGATTTTCCTGTTGTTTCATTCGATTTTGTGCCAAATTAAGGTTATCCTTTAAGAGTTGGAGAACTTCTTGCTGATGCTCGATGTGATCTTCCACTGCTTGAATCTTCAAATTTTCCCTTAAAGATGATGTGATGGATGGTGGATGATATCCATAAAGTGCCATAAATGGGGTCATTTTTGCTGCAGTATGGAAGGAAGTGTTATACCACCATTCAGCGAGAGGTAACCACTTGACCCATTGTGTTTGTTTATCAGATACAAAACAACGAAGATATCCTTCCAAAAAATTATTTACTATCTCAGTTTGACCATCAGATTGAGGATGATAAGATGAGCTATGAGCTAATTGAGTACCCAAACAAGAAAATAACTCGGTCCAAAAATTTCCAGTAAAAATGGGATCTCTGTCGCTCACAATAACCCTTGGGCTTCCATGTAGCTTTTGAATTCTGTCCATAAATGTAGTAGCAACTGTACTTGCTTTAAATGGATGAGATAATGCACAAAATTTTGCATACTTGGTAAGTCTATCAACTACCACCATGATGACACTCTTTCCTTCGGACTTAGGTAAACCTGTGATAAAATCCATTGAAATCTCCTCCAAACGTTGACTTGGAATGGATAAAGGTTGTAGAAGACCCGGGGTCTTAATTGTCTCAACTTTATTCTGCTGGCAAACCAAACATTCCACCACAAACTTTTGAATATCAGATTTAAGGCCATCCCAAAAAAATTCTTTCTTCACCCTGTGGTAAGTTTTTAAAAATCCTGGGTGTCCTCCTAAAGGAGAAGTGTGCAATTCCAGAAGAATATTTTGTTTTAGTTGGGAATTCTTACAAAGATATAAGCGATCTTTGTACCATAAGGAATCATTTTTCCAACTAAATGTATCAGATGTACTAGGATATTGTTGCCACTTTTGAATGAGTTTCCATACATATTTGTCCTTCTTCCATTCATCTCTTGCTTCAGTTGTCCAATCTAGTTGGATAATAGAAATGGAAAAAAGAAATGCTTCCACCTCTTTATTCTTTCTTGAGAGTGCATCTGCAACAACATTAAGATTTCCTTTTTTGTATATTATTTCAAAGTCATAACCCAACATCTTTGTGACCCATTTTTACTGCTCTTCTGAAGATAGTCTTTGCTCCAAAAAGTGTTTAAGACTATCATGATCAGTTTTTACCTTGAAGTGTCTCCCCATTAGGTAAGTTCGCCATTTCTTTAGTGCATGCAGTATTGCTAACATTTCCTTCTCATAAATAGGTTTATGTAAATACTTTCCTTTGATTGGAAAACTTTCAAAAGACATGGGTCTTCCTTCCTGCATTAAAACCACACCAATTCCATTTCATGAGGCATCACATTCCACAATAAAATTTTTTGTGAAGTCTGGCGTAGCTAAGACTGGTGCTAGACACATTGCCTCTTTAAGATGTTCAAAGGCCTTAGTTGCTTCAGGAGTCCATGAAAATGCATCTTTCTTCAATAATGTTGTTAGAGGTGCTGCTATTCTCCCATAATTCTTAAAAAACTTGCGATAATACCCTGTTAACTTGAGAAATCCTCGCAACTTCTTTATGGTTGTGGAGACTTTCCATTCCTTAATGGCTTTAATTTTGTTAAGGTCGACTTTAACACCCTCGTGAGATACAATATGACCCAGATATTCCACCTCTTGTACTCCAAAGAAACATTTGGATGTTTTTGCATATAATTGTTTCTCCTGCAATAGTTTGAGCGCCCTGTCAACATGTTCAACATGATCCTTCCAAGACCTGCTGTAGATTAGTATATCATCAAAAAATACTAGCACAAATTTTCTAAGGAAGGGTTTGAAAATGGAATTCATCAACCCTTGAAATGTAGAAGGTGCATTGGTAAGGCCAAAAGGCATGACCAAAAATTCATAATGACCCTCATGAGTTCTAAATGTTGTTTTTGGAATATCTTCAGTCTTCATTCTAATTTGATGATATCCTGAACGAAGATCCAACTTGGTAAAATAAATTGCTCCATGTAATTCATCCAATAATTCATCAATCACAGGAATGGGAAATTTGTCTTTAATGGTGAGCTTATTGAGCCCCCTATAATCTGGACACATTCGCCATGATCCATCCTTCTTGTGTACCAATACTACAGGAGCAGAGAAAGAACTTTGACTAGGTTGAATTATACCCGCCTCTAACATTTCTGCAATCATACGTTCAATTTCGCTCTTTGGAAGTAAGGATATCTATAAGGCCTGATGTTTGGAGGAACACTTCCTGGAATCAAATGAATAGCATGATCATGATCACGAATAGGTGGGAGTCCTTTGGGAGTTTCAAACACTTTGGAATGATTGTCCAAGACTTGTTGGAGATCTGCAGAAATAGATGATTTTGATGTCGGAACTTCTAGTGAGCATAATTGTGCAATTACGCCTCGTTGTTATTTATTTAGAAGCTTTGTCATGACATTAGAGCTTATTATCCTTCCTGGCTTCCCTTCAATACCCCGTAATTTGACTTCCTTTCCTTCTGAAAAAAATTTCAAGAAAAGTTCTTGAAAATTAAAAGCTACCGTCCGCAAAGGTTGTAACCATTGTACTCCTAGTACAACATTAGCACCTCCCATAGGAATGGAAAGCATTGGAATAGTAAATACATATTCTCCCATGGTTAGCTTGATATTATGGCATTTTCTAGAGCAATTTATAGTTCCTCCATTTGCAACCATCACCTGACATTCTGGTGCTGGGTATAGGAAACAATTTAATTCCTTGGCTACCTTACAATGAATACAATTATGGGTGCTACTTGAATCAATCAACACTATTACCTTTTTCTTCTTTATTTGTCCTTGTATCTTGAGAGTTTGAGGAGTGGTATTTCCTACCAGTGCATTACATGATATGGTCGGACTAATTTCTTCCTCTTCTAGGGCTGGTTCCAGGTGTATATCCTCTTCTTGTTCATTTTCTTCTTCCTCTTCACAATCTATGTAGAATAATTTCTTCTCAGCACACTTATGACCTTTAGTGTATTTTCCATCACAACTGTAGAAAAGCCCTTTTGCTCTTTTTTCTTCCAATTGTTGTGGTGTCAACCTTGTAGGTTGTGGAAATCTAGGCGTAGTAACACTTCCTTCTTTATAGAATTGAGTGGTAGGCTTCCTTGTCGCCATAATTTTACATTCAACTTTTCTTGCCAACCTGAATGCCTTTTCTAATGAATCAGGTTCCAGAACGCGAACTTCATGTTGTATGTTATCCCTTAAAGTGCCTATGAAGAGATCAATCCTGTGGTCCTCTGGAATATCAGTTACCCTTATATTCAATTTTTGAATTTCCTCAATGTGTTTCCCCACTAAACCCTTTTGTTTGAGATTTATCAATTGGCTAAAGAATGTGTTGCTCCTTGTATCCTCATAATGTGATATCATTTCTTCCGTAAAAATTGACCAAGTGACAATTTTTTTACGGGAGCAAAGCCATCGATACCATACAAATGTATTTTGTTCTAAATGTAAAGTTGCAATGCGTACCTTTTGTGTGTTTTGCACATTGTGGAGATCAAAATATTGCTCCATCTGTAGTATCCATGTTACAGGATCCTTTCCATCAAACTTCCTCATATCCATTTTTGGAATATGGTGGTTCTTCTCGCCAACATTAGAGTTTATCAAATCACAATTAACATTGATTTTGTTCTCATCATGAGGTTCTTCTTCTATCTTTTCACCATTAGGAAGCATTTCTTGTATCAACTTTGTCAAACCTTCGATGTCTATTTTTAGATCATTCTTAATGTTTTCCATCTTAGCTTCCATGCCAGCTTCCATGCCATCCATCTTAGCTTCCACGCCTTTCTTCAAACCATCCATCTTCTCTTCCATGCCTTTCTTCAAAACTTCCATTTCATTTTTTGTTTCTCTTTGCGAGAGTGAAATTTGTTGCACTTGCTCTTGTAATTTTGATAGATCATGTTGCAATTCTTCATCTTCATGAGTCATAGTAGACCCTTCTGAAGGCTTAATGGGTGTTGAATTATTTTTACAAGGCATATTTTAGAACCCAATACTGCTATATATTCTACAATATGCCCTTGGAATCAATTCAAATTGATTCTTCAAAGAAGACTTATGCAATTTGGAAAGAAAAAAAATATACACACCTTTTTCTTGCTTTTGAGGAGCTCGATATTGGAATTGGATTATCTCTGTGATTGTGACTCTTCAATATCTGAAATTCAGAAATGAAATAGCCCTCTGAATTCTCTTTTGAATGCCATAAGTCTGACCTGATTTGGATTCTCGAAGACAAAGTTGTGTCCAATCTCCCATAATGACCTAATTATGGACTGGTTCAGTAGATCGAACTTGTATGACTTGCCACGTGTCACTGTTTCGTCTTTTGTCTCTGAAACTGATAGCCAAGAAACTACAGTCCGTGTACTTGCGACTACTTTTTATGGCACTCCAATCCGATGCCCAAAGAGAGAGTTATTGAACCCTTCCCACGATCACCTCTTTGAGATGAAATTCAGGAGCCTGAAAAAGCACTACCTTCCACAAATCATATCTCCAAAAATATTTCGAACCAAGCTCTGAAATTTTTTGACAAATTTCCTCAGGATTTCAGCTTCGCACCATACAAATTTCAAAATCTAAAACTTCGTATAAAACAATTTATAGCGCAAATGCCACGATGACCTATTTAAGAGCCTGAAAAAAGACCTAACTTCCACAGATCATATCTCCGAAAATTTTGTGAACCAAGCTCTGAAAGTTTTAGAAAAGCTTCCTCAGGATTTCGGCTTCGCACCCTAAAAATTTCCGCTTCTGAAACTTCGTAGAAAACAAGTTATAGCGAAAATGCCACGATGACCTATTTAGAGCAGCGAAACCCTAGAATCCAAAGCTCTGATACCAAATGTTGTGTAACCAGCTCCAAAAATAGAAGAAAAGAGATATCAACGCCTTAGAAATAAGCCACTTTGAGGGGGAAACCTCCAATACATTACATAAATGAACAATTCTTGGATGATACAATTTGCAAAACCTCCTTTCTATATATAGGAGTCCATGGGGCCATAATGTAATCCTAGTGGGCCACAATGTAATCCTAGCCGACCTAACAATAATAATTTAAGGGCACAATAATAACAAAATGGGGGTTACAAGGGTACAATAATAACAATAAGGGGGTTACACTAACAACAATAAGAGACTATAGTAGTAATATGTAGAAATTTGCTGAATAATAATTAATTATCCACCGAGACTATCCTGATCACATACAATTTGAATTTATATGCAACACATAATCTCTTCCACTCAACTCAGATCATCAAACATGCGGAAATAAAATCAAGCGATAACACATCAAATCATCATACACATTAACACAGTATGTATGGGGAAAGCTTATAGCTGAAAACCCCACATCTATTGTGTATATTATAATGGAGAAATCAAGTAACAAACTCAGTACAATACTCCTCACAAGTACTCAGTACTTTCTCATACAGTTACTCACAATCTAGCTCGGTTTTGAACAGGTTACTGGTTCAAAACTCACCGCCAATTGCCTTGCCTCTATTGCGCAATCTAGGCTGTCTATATAGAGATCCAAGGTTCAGGTTGTCTTGGCTTGACGCACAATTTTCCTTCGAAATCCTCAGAGTGTGGTTCTAATCTCATGCACAAGCGATGTCTCTCTTCCTCCACTTGATAGCTAACTTCACCCTTTCATCTACCTCTTTCACTGGTCTCCACTGAACTGATCATGCACTGTAGTGAACTGATGTGTTCTTGAGTTGAATAATGAGTTACTAATTAATGAATTAAATATTATTTAATTCACTCCACTCATAACTAATTGATTAGCTAGTTAAACTAATCTCAATCAGTTCAACTAAAATAAACAGAACACAACTCCACTAGCTGTCTCATTAACTCCTCCAAACTTCTGCCACTGAAGTCCAACTAAAGTCAACCATGCATGATGCCATCAAACACTTGGGAATAGCGTAATTCCTCTGTCAGATGCATGAGCCACTTCTGTAGCTCGAACTTAAGTGCTCCAAGAGAGTAAACTGAAGTTTATAGTCCAAATATTATTAAGGGTAAATAATATTTGACTTCCCTATTTTTAGGAGAGGCAGTCTAAAAATAGCCTTCGACCTCTTCGACCTAAAAAATAGAGTCTCATATATTTTTACCAACATGAACAATGCTCCAAGAATCTCAAACTGGAATCCCCGAACCATGCTCCATATGTCTAAAAATAGACATAGTCTAAAAATAGACTTTGCGCCAGAATTCACCTGCGGGCCCACTTAGTGAAGGCAACTTCATTTCACTAATATCCATCATCTTGCTGCATTTTCAACACTCCCTCTCAGCAAGATATGGATTATCTTCAACCCCTATCCTACCTCTGTGGAATTCGAAGTTGCTCCTGGTGAGCGCCTTCGTCAGGATGTCGGCATCCTGATCCTCCGTGGGAACATATGAAAGCATCATGATTCTCTGCTGAACACAATATCTGATATGATGGTACCTGATGTCGATGTGTTTGGAACTATCATGAAATAATGGATTATCTGAGAGCTTGATGCAACTCTGGTTATCACAGTAGATCACTGTAGGCTCCAAATGCAACCTGAACAAACCTGTGAGGATCTTCCTCATCCAAATAGCCTCGCATGCAGCCAAGCTAGCTGCCATGTACTCGGCCTCTACTAAATTGAGTGCCACGGATCTCTGCTTCCTACTGTACCAGGAAACTACTGTCGACCCAATGTTGAAAACTCCTCCAGAAGTGCTCTTCTGGTCCGTTGGACTCCCTGCCCAATTTGCATCAGTGAAGCCAGAAAGCTTCGCTCCATCCTCCTATCTGTACCATAGACCATATCCTGATGTGCCTCTGATATAGTGAAATACATGCTTTCCCACCTTCCAAAAGAGCTTGGTAGGCTTAACCATAGCTTGTGAAAGCTGGTTAACTGCATAGAATATATCAAGTCGTGTATTGACCAGATACATATGCGACCCCACCAACTGTCGATAAACAGTGGCATCCACTACCTCCGCTGAAGTAGCATCCTCCTTCCTCCAACCACCAGGAAGAGGAGTGTCAACAGGCTTGCAGCCTTGCATGTTGAACCTCTCCAGAATCTCCCGGGCATACTTTCCCTGAGAAACAAACAGTCCTCCGCTGCACTGCCAAATCTCCAATCCCAGGAAATAATGAAGGATGCCCAAGTCCTTCATCTCAAACTCTCGTGCAAGATCCTCCTTGCATGAAAGTATCAACTGCTCATCGCTAGTCAAAATCAAATCATCTACATACAGTACGATGATCAACAGCTTCCCCTCCACCACAATCTGGTACAGGTTAGGATCCGCCTCACTCTTGGAGAATCCAAGCCCGGTGAAGTAGCTGTCTATCCGAGTGTACCAAGCACGAGGTGCTTGCTTCAGCCCGTACAGTGCTCTCTTGAGTTAGCACACATGCGACTCACTGCTGAAGATCTCAAAACCTTCAGGCTGCTCTATGTACACCTCCTCCTCAATAACTCCATTGAGGAACGCAGTCTTCACATCCATCTGATGAATGTGCCACCCCATCTGCACTGAGAGAGCAAGGATCGTCTGTATGGAAGAGTACCTTGCGACAGGTGCAAAGGTCTCCTCATAGTCAATCCCCTCGATCTGTGAAAAGCCACGGGCGACAAATCTCGCCTTGTACTTCTCCACACTCCCGTCAGCCGCCTGCTTCACCTTGTAGATCCATCGCGAACCCACCACTGATTTCCCAACCGGTCTTGGGACAACCTCCCATGCACTGTTCCTGACGATCGAATCATATTCCTCGATCATGGCATCAACCCATGCGGGTTCCTCCACAACTTCCTCAAAAGAGGATGGCTCCGTCACAACACATTGACTCACAAGAGCCATGTATCCAGTGTACCGATCCGGTGACTGTCTCTGTCTGCGCTGTGCTGTAGGTGGTCCTACAACCTTCTATGCATCCCGAGCCAGTCGCTCAGCTTCTGTAGTGCGCATGCGCCCTCTGATGGTTGGCGCTGCATGGGTGGTTTCTTCCACCTCCTGAACTTCCTCTTGTGGCTGATCCACATCCGGAAGCTCCTCCTTAGGAACTAACAGCTCCTCATCTGCATGGAAGTGTAGCTCCCTCTCAAGTGAACACTGCATGGCTTTCTCCTCCTGAAATTTTATATCCCGTCGCACAACAGTCTTGCGACTGTCTGGCACATACACCCGATAGTTATGAGGTGTATCAGTGTACCCCACAAATATTCCAACCTCAGCAGTTGGATCTAGCTTCCTTCTCACATCCTTCGTCACATGCATGTAGACAAGAGAACCAAAAATCCGCAAATGGGAAATATCGGGCCTCTTGCCAGAATAAGCCTCCTCTGGTGTACTCATGCCAAGAACCTTGTGAGGACAACGGTTCTGCACATACACTGCTGTATTGCATGCCTCAGCCCACAAGTGAAGGGGTAGGCCCTGATCATGCAACATCGCCAGTGCAGCACCCACGATCGTTCTGTTCTTCCGCTCAGCCACCCCGTTCTGCTGTGGGTTATGGGGTGCGATGAGCTCTCTCCGAATCCCTTCTGCGCTGCAGAACTCCTTGAATTCAGCCGAGATGAATTCACCACTATTATCACTCCCATCAATCACCTTCTTCCCCTGAATTCTTCGACCAAATATCTGAGGCAACTCTCATAGAACTGGCTTGCATGTATCGCTCTTCTTCCCGCATGAAGAAGATCCAGCACTTCCGAGAGAAATCATCAACAAAGATCACATAGTACTTGTGCTTTGCTGTCGAAGCTACTGAGAAAGGTCCACACACGTCTGTGTGAATTCTGTCAAGGATCATCGTGGCACGACTATCCTTCTCGTGAAAGGTGGCTTTAACAAATTTTCCCAAAGTACACCCCTTGCACTGATCTGACTGTGCAAGGGTGCCCTTAGGAAGCCCAAGAGGAACGCCGCGTAATCTTCAGTGCTTCCATGGTGAAGGTGGCCCACTCGTGCTTAGCGCTCTCGCCCTCATCATCCCGCCACCACTTCTCCCGCCTTGCATGCCATGTTGCTGTTTCCATTCACTCGCAACTGATAAAGGTTCTCTGTCCAACTCTATCTCCGGTCTCTCCTAGCAGGGGTCTTACCGCGCTAGAAGGCTTTTCCTTCACAAGACTACATCATACCCTTTATCCTCCAACATCACTACCGAGACCAAGTTTCTTCTTCATCCAGGTACATGCATGACATCCTTCAAGACAAAGGGTTTACGATTCTCCGAAAGATATGGTACCGATACCGCGCCGCATCAGATCTACCATCATCGCCCATCCATGTGCACACCCAAACTCTGTCCTCCGTATCCGAGAACAAATCCGATCTCCCGTCATATGAAATGATGCACCGCTGTCCAAGAACCATACCGATCCCAACACACTTGAAACCAAGCATGCGATCAGTGAAAAGTCAAGCTCAAACTGTGAAGCCAAAGCTTCTCCATCTGCAGATCTTCTCGCTTGCTTGTTATTCTTCTTCTTTGGATAATTTGTAGCATAATGTCCGTGATCATGGCAGTGAAAACACTTCACTTTCGCAATATCCTGCTTCTTTCCCTTTGCACCAGAATGAGAGGTTTTCTTACCCTTCCCCTTCTTTGCTTTGGCAACCAAAGTGTAGTTTTCTTCATCAGCTCCCTTTGATGAAGATCCATCACAAGTAGTCCTCCTTATCTCCTCCTGTATGAGATCCGCCCAAAGGCGCTCCCATCCCGGCAGCTTCTCCCGACCATTGACACTATCTTGATAGTATGTGCGCTGGGCCTTCGAAGAGAAAGGAGAGCCAGTCAATTACTCGTCTTCGATACTACCCCCACACTTCCCAAATTTCATCTCAGACTGCAGTGAACTTCGTGAGGTATTTGGCGATATTGTCGCCTTTCTCCATCTTGATGTTCCTGAGCTTATCTTTGAGCGCCATCTTCCTTTGGTCGCTCTTACTCTGGAATAGATCCGTCAAAGCTTTCCACATTAAATATGGAGTAGCCTTTCCATGCAGGCTGGATACAATATGATCCTTGACGCCCTCCAACAGGATCCTTCGACACTTCGCCATCTTCTTTTGCCATGCATCAACTTCAGCAGGATCAGTGGGCTTTTGGACATCCATATCTACGAACTCCTTCAGACCATTATCTTCTAATACTGCCTCCATGCGATCCTTCCATGCAACATAATTCAAACTGCCTTCAAGAGCATATTCGAGTCGCAAACCGTTGAAAGACATTTTCAACACTGGCACCAAGAAAATAAAACTGCTGCAAAATTTCGAATTCCACCTCAAAGCTCAACCACTCTAGATCGTGAGAAAAAATTATTTCTAGCACAGAGATCGACTGCAATGGGCGTTTACTAGACCTTTCACTTTCCGAAGAAATATGAATCCAGAGGCTACCTGGCCCGCATGCAGACTCTGTCTACCGAAATAAGTTTGTAATCACTGTGATGATATATCTAAACTTCAATAGCTTCGATACCATGTAGAAATTTGCTGAATAATAATTAATTATCCACCGAGACTATCCTGGTCACATACTATTTGAACTTCATACACAACACATAATCTCTTCCTCTCAACTCAACTCAGATCATCACACATGCGGAAATAAAATCAAGCGATAACACATCAAATCATCATACACATTAACACAGTATGTATGGGGAAAGCTTATAGCTGAAAACACCGCAGCTATTGTGTATATTATAATGGAGAAATCAAGTAACTAACTCAGTACAATACTTCTCACAAGTACTCAGTACTTTCTCATACAGTTACTCACAATCTAGCTCAGTTTTGAACAGGTTACTGGTTCAAAACTCACCGCCAATTGCCTTGCCTCTATTACGCAATCCAGGCCTGTCTATATAGAGATCCAAGGTTCGAATCTCCTTGGCTTGACTGCGCAATTTTCATGGAAAAATCCTCCAAGTGTGGTGCAAATCTCATGCACAACTGATGTCGCCACTGATAGCTAACTCCACCCTTTCATCTACCTCTTTCACTGGTCTCCACTGAACTGATCATGCACTGTAGTGAACTGATGTGTTCTTGTGTTGAATAATGAGTTACTAATTAATGAATTAAATAATATTTAATTCACTCCACTCATAACTAATTGATTAGCTAGTTAAACTAATCTCAACTAGTTCAACTAAAATAAACGGAACACAACTCCACTAGCTGTCTCATTAACTCCACCAAACTTCTGCCACTGAAGTCCTAACTGAAGTCAACCATGCATGATGCCATCAAACCCTTGGGAATAGCGTAATTCCTATGTCAGATGCATGAGCCACTTCTGTAGCTCGAACTGAAGTGCTCCAAGAGAGTAAACTGCTGTTTAGAGTCCAAATATTATTAAGGGTAAATAATATTTGACTTCCCTATTTTTAGGAGAGGCAGTCTAAAAATAGCCTTCGACCTCTTCAACCTAAAAAATAGAGTCTCATATATTTTTACCAACATTACCAATGCTCCAAGAATCTCAAACTGGAATCCCCGAACCATGCTCCATATGTCTAAAAATAGACATAGTCTAAAAATAGACTTTGCGCCAGAATTCGCCTGCGGGCCCACTTAGTGAAGGCGACTTCATTTCACTAAGCTCCATCATCTTGCTGCATTTTCAACATAATATATGGACCTAACAAGTAAGCATTTTTTGGAGTAACTGAAGACAGACAGAGTCATCAGTAATAGAATTGGATGAACAACACATGTGGAAAGATTTAACATGATTTGAGTGATCTTGTCCAGCAAGAACTTCAAACTTTGGGATGTTTGAAGGGAGCTTTTTTGGCATAGCGGGCTAACTAGCATCATGGTGTATAGAGTCGTTTATCAACTAGTCGAAGTTGGGGAGGCCGAGGCCTACCATGAAAGGGAGAAAGGGTGCAGCCAGGATAGTGTCTGTTGCGGTCCCACTGGTGGTATTCCTGGCAGGAGGGCCGGGTTTACCCCTAGTATTAGGTCCTACACTAGACATGGTGAAGGTGACAGGGGGAGAACCAAAGGCAGAAGGAGAAGGAGAACCCAAAGGACCAAAAGAAGAGTCAGAGTGCGGACTCCGTTGAGGACTAACTGTAATCCTATGTAGAGGAGTAAGTCTCCCTATCGAAAACTGAGGGTGAAGGCCAAGAAGTCTCTGGGATGAACACCTTGGTGGCGCAATGGTGATGACACAAACACGGTACAAAGGAAAAAGAGACCGACAAGGTCAAGGAGGTGCAAGATCAACTGATTACAATGTCGAAACAAGGGCAGAGAGGTGCAGGATCAATCGATTTTAGAGTCTTTTCTTGGCAGTGTTAACTAAGCCCTTTTTCGCTTAGGGTGTGTGTAAAAGTGTGTAAATTTTAATTTTTAAACCCAGACGTTTGTAGAGAAAAAGAAAAAGTATAAACCTACAAATTTTAGTATACAGATCTGCATAATAGAAAATAAACAGCTAATAATGCACCAATGTCAACCCAAGGAGGTGGTTCCGTCGAAAATTAGTCTATAGGTGAGCAAGAATTAATCTAAACACACTAGAAAATGGCTAATAGATCTTGGGTCAAGAGGGACAGCGATCTAAAAGAAAAAATCTGTTGGAAAGTGGTGCAGAAAACAACAACAAATCAGAGGAAAATTGTTGTAAAAAGAGGTGGTGAAAGGCTATCTCCAGGAGGGAAGAAGAGTGCCCCCTAATGAACAACCAAAACAAAGCTAAATGGGAAGATTTGGATGGATAACAAGCCAATCTAAAGTGGATCTGAAGATGAGGTATCAGATCTAAAAAATGACTGAAGACTCTGAAATTTCAGACAACCTGCAACAAAAAACACTCTTCCACAAAAAGTGGAGGGTACTGAAGCCCTAGGGGGCTAGGTTCCCACTTAGTTGAGCGAAACAGAACAAGTACAGTTCCAAAACGGGCGAAGACAAACGTCGTACAACCCTGAATAGAGGCTCAACAAAACCGACAAAAAATTCAGAAAAATCCTTGCAGAAAGTTCAGGTTGCAGTTTCTGACCTGTTTTCAACAGAGGTTGCACTTTTTGGGCTGTAAAGTGTGCCCTGGAGGTACAGGTACAAAAAAATACCACTTTAGCTACGCATAACAAACATCCCTAATAGCAGAAATGACTGCTAATATCTTCAGATCTGCAGTTAGATTATCAAGACAAATGCTGCAAAAATCTAGATCTATGCATTAGAAGAAATTAAATAGTAGAAAATAAGATTTACTCTATAGATCCAATAGACAAGAAAAGAATATATCCAATGAAATTTTTATTAATGGAACCTGGGAGGAAAACACAAGAGGGTGTTCCCTGTTCTCCTCAATGGGATGGGTTCTTGTAAGTCCTCAGCACTTCAGATTTAGAATTCCTCTCTCTTGATGGTGTATAAAACCCAGACAAAAATGGAAAAATATGGCTATGATAATGGATCAATAGCCAGACCAAGAGTTGAGATCCAGAGTGATCTTTAGGCAACAAAAGGTGACAAATGAATGGGAAAACCCTTCTATTTATAACAAAATATTGAGTTAGTCTAGATCTTGGTGCATAATTAAAATATTATTAACCAAATCTAGATCCAAATTTTGTGGAATATTTTATTATATTTGTTGGAGGGAAAAGGTATTTGACTTGAGTCAAATCCCCTTATTTGTAAATAATAAATAAATAAATGATTTATTTATTATTTTAAGGATGTGATTAAGTAATAATAAATAAATAAATGATTTATTTATCATTTTAAGGATATGGTTGAGTAATAATCAAATCAATAATGATTTATTTAATTATTTAAGGGTGAATTAGTAATATTTAACAAAGAATATTATTTAAATAAGATATAAACAATTATTCTTAGAAAATAATAAGATAAATAATGATTTATCTAACTAATTTCCTTGTTTTCGTTTAAATATAACCAGAAATATTAATTAAACTCTTGCTCAACTAATTATTTCTTGAGGGAAATCAAACAAATGTATATTTATTTTATATTTCCTTATGGGATTTCATGTTTAGACCATAAACAACTTAATAAAGGTGATTTACTAAGTTATTTTCATAGTGAAAGTAATTTTACTTGGAGTAAAATTGGTCTTACATGATGTATCTGGGTCCATCTAATGATAATAGGTTAGATGACCAAAAAATGGTGTAACAAATAGGATTGGGATATTGGATGGTCCATTTCCAACCCATAGTTTGCAAAATTAGAGGTAAAACAAAGATCGCCCATGATGTATGCACTCATGAAGAATCAAGGGATTTTATTGGAAGTAAAAGAATGATTTTTCATGTATTCAAGAATCTGGGAAGCAATATTGTTTGAAAAAATGGTAACTGGATCCATAATGTAGGAGTCTTTGATAGCCCCCATAAGAGGGACCCATTCAATTGAAAATTTAGTGGTACTGGGTGAACCTAATAACCTACACATCATAGCAAAAACATAACAGTAGGGACCAAGTAATGAAATAGTGGAATACATACCATTGTCATCATGCTTGTGTTTATTAGGGTTTTTCCTCCACTACTTTATATGGTCTGATAGTAGCTTGTTTTCTTTGGAAAATTGCTCAAGGAAATATTTTCCATAAACCTTCTTTGGGTATGGTATATGATACATTGTCTTTAAATCCTCTACTCAAAATGACCCTATCATTATGCCTCTTGTTGTGAGAAAGGTTATTTCGCCAATGTTGCAATTTTCAATAATCCATTTCACCATATTTGAATATGGTAAAATATTAGGGCGCATAGAAATTCTATGAAGAAAATAGTTGTCCACATCAGAAATGGTAAATGGTATATTCTAAGGAGTTAGGAGCATTTGTTATAGGTTTCCTTTTGACTATGCGAGGTTTTTCATCTTCGAAAAGCCTATACATAGATTCCCATGAAGCAGACCACTTTCTGAAGCACATGTAGTGTTTGAAAACAGGGGCCACATCTCAATTACTTCACCAGCATAAGGTGTAGGATTAGCTAAACCCATCAGTTTCTTTAATTTTTTAGCATCCTTGGACATCTCAGATAAATATTTTTTTATAGAATTTCCTGTAAATAGGAAGAACAAGTAGTGAAAAAAAAAATGTGAGAGCGATGTAACAATTAAACCAAAATCCCCAGATGCGAGTGACAGTAGCAGCATGCATGAACACAGTCTCTCCCACGCTCGACATTATGAAGATCTATAGCGCAGGCCTTCACTCAACGTGGATCCTCACTCCTACAATAAATCGCATGAGATGACAGAGACCAGGCATCATGAAGACACACAAAGACAAAAACATCCCCTCCAGGGCACCTCTCTGCTTCAATCTCTTGAATTATCTCATGGACGAATATGACGTTCATCCATAATTCTATGCACAAGCCTACCTATGAAAATAGTTACATCATGCAGCTGCGAGCGAGGCATAATAATTCTCAGCATATTCACATGTGTCACAACCCTACAAAATGGGAGGACCTACAAAACATAGCTACTCACAATCTACTCCTTCTAGTTTTTTTAATTCAATTATAGCCCTCCTGCGTGCCCAATATGTTGCAAAACCTCCCCCTCAATGTTGTGCTTCAAATAATCCCCTAGGCTACGTACTCCCTTGAATGTGCGCCTCACCTTAGATCCACCTGCCTTGCTAGTTTCACTAGCCTATGTGCTTCCACTATCCTGCACCCTTTGCTACACATTATCCATCAATGAACCTCCCTATTCAACAATTCCTCATTGCACACCTCCCATCTCGGGTCAAATTTGCTCCTCACCTCATCTTAGACCCACATCAACCCCCTGCTTCATCTAGCCATGGCTCCTAGACTGCACCAAAGAACCATCAGAGGTGGCCAGAGAGGTGCACTCCCTGGTCGCTACCACCAAGAGCCAAAAATCCTCTTGGAATCCGTTGAAGGCTCCTCATCGAGCAATCACTATGTTGGTGTGTTTGGCATATGAATGTACCAAATCACACTTGCTTAAGAGGGGTGGTTTTTCCCTCTTAAGTTATTGGTCACAAACATAAAATAGATGGAGCTAAGAAAGTTAGTGGAACATGCTAAAACATAAACATACTCGATAGATAAATAGCATGCATATTCAAACATAGAAACTAAACTAAAAATAAAAAAAATGAAACAAAAGCTCTAAATAGAGTCAAACAACTTCAATAATCCAAATAGCGGCACTTACATCCCCTCTTATTCAGTGATGGTAGGTAATGAGGATGAAACTTTAACCCACTTTCCAAGGGGCCCTTGGAACTATGGAGCTCCAAATCCTGATGTAAGGATGTCTTTACTTTCGAGCTGCCTTGGCGCAAAGTATCCCTCTATCTAATATGGTGGACTAGAGTTTTTGGATGGCCAACAACTGAGTACCCTCTATCTCTGCTCTGGATCACACACTGTTGGTATCTCTTGGGGAAATTCTGGCCAACATAACAATGTACTCTACCATTTTTCATCTCTTGGTGGCCTTTTATAGGAGAATTCAAATGTTCCTTCCCTCTCTTGGTACATTTTGGATGGTGACCCAAGAGAGGAGGGTGATTCCATTGGGTGCCAAATTTATTCCATTGTGTGCTCCTTTGAGGTCCTAAGGAGGCTTGGACGACTGTCCTTAGGTAGCCTCAAGTGTGGGATCAATGTCCTGGAGTGTGCCTTGTGGTCCCAGAAAGTGACTTCCGCCACTCTCAGGACCACGTGGCTTTTTAAGGAAAAGTCACACAAAGGTGTTCTTATTGAAGAATTTTGAGTGTAAGGGCGCATTTGGCTGGTTCTTTCTGTGCGCGATTTGATTTTTCCTTTGAGACCTTAGAGAATTTTAAATACTTCAGATTCTCTAATGTCTCTCAGCCCTGTAAATCCTTCTGCCTGTCATTAAATTATGTCATATTTGCTTGTCCAATTTTCCAGTGATAACAGTTGCCCCCTAATGTGTGAGGTCTAGGAAGAACTCTATAGCCAAAATGAATTATATTTTCTTTTATTTTTATTGTGTGTAGAGAGAGAGAGAGACCTGCATGTAGCTTGGAGTTGGAGACATCTTGCACCCGGTCGAAGAGTGACCATGTCCTGTGGTATCCCTGGAAATAAAGGTACAATACGATACATAAAAATTTTCTATGAGGCGGGCATGTCCCATGCTCATGATGCTTTGTCTAGTTAAACAAATGTATTTGACAGATAGATATTATGTATTTGTCACTAGTATGGTAGTGATATGTTGATCAATGATGATGACTGTTGATGCCCTCAGGGGCATTTTTTCTTTGACAATAGGTGGAATGTGGTACCCATATGCATAGAATTGGTATGGCATATAAATGTGTATTTTACTCATAGGCACTGGTTGGGACCTTCCCATGTAAGCATTGCTGAAAGAGATGCTTGTAGAGCCATGGGTCTTCGAAAAATTTGATCAAAGTGCAATGGTTGTAAAGTACAATACCATCTTGACATGAAAGCTTGTGTTGTAGTCGAATTTTAGAATGATCAATGACATCTGTGGGAAATGATGTCTCCCACAATGCCACCCAAGGACGTCCCTTTTATGGAGAGGGGTGATCCAAGGCACCGCTTCCATTTTGGAAAAGAGGTGTTGAAGCCGACAAAAAGGAAGCCTCAACCAAGTGAATGGGTCACTGATATGTAGGATCAAGATCCTTGATGTGATGGGTTTAACATAGGCATGATGGCGAGGGGTGACTAAAAAATTATGATGGGGATTCAGTGGCCCAAGTTTGAAGTATAAAAATAAGCTTGGCGGCAGTCATAACTATTTATGATGGGGAAATCCTTAGAGTTGGTAGGATTTCCAGGGTGGGTATAAACTATTTATGAATGTCATGATGGCTTTTGCATGAGGGTGTGATACTTCGACCAAGGGTAATGAGGGACTGCTACCATGGGAGAAAAAATTAATGGGTGGGTGGGGGATGTAGTGTGCCGTTTACAGTATTTTTACACTTACCAAAAGAATAAAATAATGGGGTTTGGTTTGTACAAAACATAGATACGGGTGCCCCAAAACATGAAAGTGTTCACTCAATGATGATGTGAGGATGGTGTTTTGATGAGGGTGGGGGCCCCATTGGTTAGTATCATTTGTGATTTTGATGAAGTGAATGAAAAGGTATCGCAAATGGGTTATGTTGATGGAGGTATGATAGGCCAAATGTGAGGCACGATAGTGCGCTTTTGATCTACTTGCACAACCTGGTCGTCTAGGAAAGGGATTTTATTTTGATATGGTAAAACTTGACATGATGCATGGCAAGTGAATGGGCATGAGGTGCTTCATGAAATACAGTGGTATGGCCATGATGTCACTTTTTTTGTGATATCTGGTCTACTTCGGGTGATGAGCGCCATGGAAGGGAGGCTCTACCGACCAAGGAGGATGCTTATCATGTGCAAGGTGAGGTGATTATAAACATGGTCAGGTGTTTGGAACCTATAGTTAATTTTTGATGGAGAAATGACGTCAGGATATGCAAAGTTTTTCTGGGACTCTATCAAGCTAGGGGTGGAATGATACATGCTTTGGAACTTTCAGTGGATGGAGTTATGGATGGTTTGCACACTACCTCCAAAAAAAATACCACAAGTGAAAGCATATCCTTTATTTAAATATTCATTTTAAAGACATGTGATAAAAAAGAAGATGAGAGAGGGCATACCTTCCAGTGCTGAAAATTTATTTTTTCGGGGGTGCGAATATGTGGCACTGCTCTTGGGCGTTATGAAATGTTGATCACAGTACTACTTTCGGTCCAGTGATTTGGCTTTCTGAGATCTCGTTATGGTCCTCCAAAGTTTCTGAAAAGGGTGACATATAGGCAAATATGGCTCAATTTAGTTCATTTGTGTCTGTTGAGTATTGAGAGTTCAGAGGCTTTTGCGGATCAGTTCTTTCCATTGCGGTTAGCCTGAGTACCCAAGATTAGTGGTTTTTTTTCCAGGTAAATTTCATGATGTCCTGCATTTTAATTTTTTTTAGTTTGTGAGTGTCGGGGTCTGTACAATACTGGTTTGTATGTATTTTTGGCCAGTTTTTCCCCTTGGGTGCACCTTTTTCACACCTATGAGGAGAACATGCACACCTTCCTCACTCCTGTCTAAGGAACAGGCGCGCGGAAGGCCGAGGCAGTTTTTGTCAAATTTTTTTGGAATTTTTTTCTATTTTTGGTGTTTTTCATGCTGCTGATGTGATCCTGTTTTGATGACAAGATTATGTGGAGGGAGAGGGAATTTCCTAAGCTCTGTACTACCCTAGCTACCGATGTTCAGGTTCACCAATAGTTGATGCGATGGGGTCTCCTAAATTTTCTGGAGAATGACCTTCTTCGGTCAGAGGATATAATTTCGCGCTACCTGATCCAATGTTGGAACATGTGGCATAACGTGATGGTGCTATGTGGGTGCGACCTAAATATCTGTCCTGAGATGGATATCTACTTTGCGACATGGCTGCTACCTGAAGGTGAGGTGCTCTAGTATATGCTTCCCTCTGGGAGGGTGGATCTTGATTGGCTTCAGGCGCATCATTGTGGTGGGGAACCCCTTACGGACGGGTACATAGCCATTGATACAGTGATGGATTTAGCCAAGCGATGTGATTTAGTGGCCATTGTATGATTGGAAGGGTCGTCTACTCCTCATCAAGCATCAGATCCCCAGATCGATGTCTTGTGTTGGTTGAGGGCCGAACATTTTTTTGACTTTGCCCATTTTTGTTACGACAAGATGCTGGCACAACTTTCAAAGGTACGGGATGGATCAAATTTGTTTACTTATGCCATTATCTTATGTAGCATTATGTACAAGAGGGTGGTACTACTAAGACCTGTGGTGGTGGTGCCTATTGGGGGACCACAGGAGCGTCGCATGAGGAGGTGGGCTCCCATGATGCCTTAAGGAGGTGGTGGTACGGTGGGGCGTTATTGGAATGCCACTACTGAAACTTGGTTTGAGGCCAAACCTCAAATGTTCCTACCCTTCCCTTATGGGGGATGGACCTTTGGGGAGATCCAGAGATGGGTCTTCTTGCTGGATACTGTTAGTATGAATCTTGATTCGAGGTGTATGAAAAAAATACCACTTTAGCTGTGCATAAAAAATAGCCCTAACAACGAAAATGACTACTAATATCTTCAGATATGCAGTTAGATGATCAAGGAAAATGCTGCAAAAATCTAGATATGTGCATTAGAAGACATTAAATAGCAGAAAAATAAGATTTACTCCATAGATCCAATAGACAAGAAAATAATATATCTAGTGAAATTTTTATTAATGGCACCTGGGAGGAAAACACAAGAGGGTGCTCCCTGTTCTCCTCAATGGGATGGGTTCTTGTAAGTCCTCAGCACTTCATATTTAGAATTCCTTTCTCTTGATGGTGTATAAAACCCAGACAAAAATGGAAGAATATGGCTATGATAATGGATCAATAGCTAGACCAAGAGTTGAGATCCAGAGTGATCTTTAGGCAACAAAAGGTGACAAATGAATGGGAAAACCCTTCTATTTATAACAAAATATTGATTTAGTCTAGAGATTGGTGCATAGTTAAAATATTATTAACCAAATCTAGATCCAACTTTTATGGAATATTTTATTATATTTTTTTGGAGGGAAAAGGAATTTGACTTGAGTCAAATCCCCTTATTTGTAAATAATAAATAAATAAATGATTTATTTATTATTTTAAGGATGTGATTAAGTAATAATAAATAAATAAATGATTTAGTTATCATTTTAAGGATATGGTTGAGTAATAATCAAATAAATAATGATTTATTTAATTATTTAAGGGTGAATTAATCATATTTGACAAAGAATATTATTTAAATAAGATTTAAACAATTATTCTTTAGAAAATAATAAGATAAATAATGATTTATCTAATTAATTTCTTTGTTTTGGGTTAAATATAACCAGAAATATTAATTAAACTATTGTTTAACTAATTATTTCTTGAGGAAAATCAAACAAATATATACTTATTTAATATTTCCTTATGGGGTTTCCTTTTTAGACCATAAACAACTTAATAAAGGTGATTTACTAAGTTATTTTCATAGTGAAAGAAATTTTACTTGGAGTAAAATTGGTCTTACATGATGTACTTGGGTCCATCTAATGATAATAGGTTAGATGACCAAAAAAGGTGTAACAGATTTCCCCCCAGCATGCAAGCGTTAGGAGCTAATCGTATGACCGAAGTACATTGTAAGAACTCAATTACTAGACATCGAAGGGGAAGTCAAAGAGAGAGAAGTATAAGGTAAACCAAAGTGCTGAAAGAACTAGACCCTGAGGAGGCGACTTGCAGGTGCGACAATTCTTTTTGATGAGTGAGTACCTACTATAGGTGGCAGGGAAGGCATACCTATGCCCGTCGAGGAAATAGTACAAACAATAAGGCGCTAGGAAAACCACAGAATGCATAATGCTGGCATAAACATGAGCCAGATAAATAACATGGTAATGAATCCCATGTACATATTGTGCCTGGGATAAAAACTAGGAATTGTACAATGATATCTGAGTACATGAGATATAAATTCACCCCAGATGCCCCTGAAAACAGGAAAGGGCTCTAAAAATATGACTGATACATGCAAAAAAAAAGGCGTTGTAAGCAGATGAGGCCTACATCATCAAATGTATGGAGATGCATCGAAGGCTGTAATGAAGAGGTCATCCGAGTGTGTGGGGGGTTACCTATAGGGCCACCCCCTCATGAGGGCTGAGACATCTCACACACACCCAAGAATAATCGATGTCACTTGCTGCATCACTGAACCATCAAGTATACGGATCTCGATGATGTTGAAAGGAGCTGGAGCTGAGAAGCAATCAAGTCAAAGGGAAATAAGGAGTCCCTTTGCCTCATCTGGGGCACCGAACAAGAGTGGAAGCTGGAACCAAGGTACACCTACCCTCTAGACCTATGTTCTGGAATTAATGGGCTGATGTCAACAGAAGGAGGTCCACCATAGGTGAGGCAATAAGGGATCCTTAGGTAAGGCATGAGAGAAAATAGTAGAGTGAATGACAGACTGACACCAATGATGGTGATGAAATAGGGGGGGCTGAGTAGCTAACGGATGACTTCCCTTGTTAGAGCATAAATGGCATGTATGACCTGGCAGCGACTAACATGATATCATGAGGGATAGGGGACAGTGGGACTGAAGGCCATAATGTGTGACACAAGAGAGGGACTAAGAAATGAATGATGGAGGACTATATTGGGATGCAAAAGGACTCGGGATAGACTCCATGAATGCAATTATGACTCCACATTGATTCTCTAAACAAGGGTGACTCGATGGTTCTGCCACATATGTAAAGGGTCCAATGGGGACCATAAAATCATGAGTACAAGATGGTAACTCACGACGAAAATCCACATGAGCGTGGAAAAGTATGGAGGCAACATGGTGTCCCTAGTACGAGTGTCACAAGTGAAGAAATTCAATTTTGAGGAGGGGTGAGGTGGTGCTTCTTGGACAAAATGTGTCCTGGTGAAGTATTAAATCAAAAAATATAATAGATACCCATTTGAGGGCTTGGTGAGATCTTTCCAATGGTATATACGATTTTTCAAACTGAGCTATAGTTTGGTCGTAGTAAGAAAAAGAAAAAACAGGGGTTTTCTTTTAATAAGGCATTTTCTTTCGAGATTCACTTATTTGTCGGTGGAGCTATGGTGAATGTCATGAGGAGAGGAGGCATTAAATTTTGTGGCAGTTGTAGCGGATAAACCGACCGTTGGAATTTGAGATCTATCAATTGTAAGTAAGAGGCCTAATCCTACTCTTTCATTTTAGTGGTTTGAAAGTTCAGTTTATGTACCCAGAGCTCATGAACAGGCCAGGTCACACTTTTTGGGGTTTGTTCTGTGACCTGGGTAGCAGGTTCTGGGCAGAAAACTGCGACCTGTCCCAGCCAA
Source organism: Pinus albicaulis (assembly GCA_034641835.2). NCBI lineage: Eukaryota > Viridiplantae > Streptophyta > Pinopsida > Pinales > Pinaceae > Pinus > Pinus albicaulis. Next base: position 661,798,761 of record CM076574.1, on the reverse strand, counting down.
TGACCTGAACAGTGCGACCTATCAGAAAAATGGGTTTTCAATGCTATTTTTGGTTGAGATCTGGGATTTTTATGGTTGAGGGGCACAGGTTCCCCCAAGCATGTTGTGGACATGCCAAAATGTACTTAGAAAAATGGAAATCTAAACACATTTTAATGATGTGGTGCGCCATTTATTTTTGGTATGGTTACATAGTTTGAGAAAGGAAATAGACGATGGCCAATCTCTTTTGGTACTGCATATAGAAATCAAATGGACTTTAAGTTTCTAGGTTGGCATACATAATGCTAATATCCCAAAGATAGTATTTGGGATAATGAACTGATGTTCTCCTAGAAAACCTATAGGTTGCTCAACCACAATGTCTATGAGACTGGGTTGCTGATGAAACATGAAGGAATGATGAGGGGTATCATTCCTAGAGTGATCTTGAAGTGATATGGGACTCTAGAAGTTCTTGTAAATGTGGAATAATAATGGGACTAGATTCATCACGACTATATTCACTAGGAGAGTGGTAAAGAATTGCTTCTCCTGGTCTTTCCAATATGGGTGCCCCCCTTACCCAAACATTGGGTGTTAATGTAATGGCCACACGGTGCATGTGGTTCGAATGCATGAGTTTGATGTAAGGGGGGTAAATAAAGTCAGGAGTGGTCGATTCTTCCATAATTTCATCATCATAATATAAGATGGGGTGACTGATGGAATAAATACCACCTGACGCAACGAAACAACCTTACTCCTCATCATGAGAGGAGAGGTTCGTATGCGCATCGTCACAAGGGGTAGCAGGAGAGTGAGTAGACAGAGGATCCACTGATGTTGAGAATAGGGAGGTCAGGTGAAACATCAAGGGAGGTCTCATCATGGACTTCTGACCAAGGCCCCATTATCTCAACATCATACCCGAAACAGTCGCAACGAGAGGTGGTTCCTGTTGAGTTGAATGACGTACTATTGCAGCGGGAGAATTCATAGGGACCGGTTGAACCAAGGTGAAAGTGACATAAGGTTTAGGTTGACCAGGCAAGGTAGCGGCTGGACGATTGAGGTACCAGATGGGAATCCCAAGGATCAGGTTAGGAAGAGAGAGGGTGGCCATAACAGGTACTACGTACACTCCTGGTGGGGGAGCTAGGAATGGTATTTGACCAGAGGGGTAATGACTAGGTGGGATGAAGCCAAGATGGTTGAGGCCAGGAGGAACTATCCCAGGAGGGTAAAGGAGGTCATGAGTACCAAATAAAGGTGAAGGGCTAGGAGAAAAAGGTTCATAAGGCTAATCAAAGGACATCATTAAAATCTGGTAATCAGGGGAGCTAGATGGAAGAGATTGAGTGGCCACCTATCCTTCAGGTGGTTAGGTAGCCACAAATCCCTGTTGATGGAAAGGATTAGTAAGCATGGCCGACTGACTAGGTGCAGGACTGGGAGGAACGGAAGAGATGGCTTGCTATCCTCTCAATGTTGCTTGAGATTCCCAAAGTCGTTTTATTTGTGGCAGAAGAGGACAATAATGTGTATAATGACCATAAACAACACAACAAGAACAAGGCTTTTTCGTATGAAGAGGCTTATCCTGCCTAGGCTAAGTAGTGTTAGGAGCATTACCTTGATTAGGTCCAGGATTACCAGAGGTAGCTTGATTTTGATTTCCTTTCCTCTTCCTTTTTGAGGTAGGAGGATTAGTCGTGCCTTGTTGTGTGTACACCTGCCCCGGAGGGGGTGGTGGTTGTTGTTGCGGGGGTTGAGAAGGTAAAGGAGGAGTAGGTGCTAATGTTGTAGGAGCTGGATCACCAGGCTGTGGATATGCATAATAAGGAGGTTGGGTAGTAGTGTGGTAAACAAGAGGTTGGGAAAAAGGAGGAGGCATGTCGTATCCTGGGTACATGCTACCGGGGGGGGGAAGTGCTGGAGGAGCTGGCCCCTCCCTGAGAAAAACCATAGCCCATGGGAGGTTGAGCATATGGATTAAAGAGAGATCCAATGATACCGTCGACGGCGTGAGATGCCCCCATTGCATTGGCACCACCAGGTCTGGGAAGATCAGGTAGGACGGTATAAACATAACCTGACTAAGCGTAGATCAAGTCATATTTTAATGCAATTTGGAGAGTGGCTTCTTTAGTTTGAGGAAATTGCGATGTGATGCCTTTCCCAATAGGCGGCAAGAGAGTTCTAAGGAACCATTCCATGTAGACATGATCTTCGAAAGTAGGGGCTCCACATAGGCTCCTTATTCTCCGCCATTCCTAAACATGTTCGGATAGGCGGGTCGCAAATTATTGACAGAAAGAGGTCAAGAGCTCAGTACCAGTGTCGTAACGAAGGGGAAGCTAGAAATAAGATAAAAAATCCTGGGCCAGAGTCACAAAGGTGGTATGAGAGGAAGGGGCCTGATGAACATACCAATTAGAAGCTTCACCTGTAAGCGTTCGTTGGAACAACCGAAGATGAACATAGTCATCGGTAATGGAATTAGATGAACACCACATGTGGAAAGATCGAATATGATTTGGAGGATCTTCTCCAGCAAGACCTTCAAACTTTGGGATGTCTGAAGGGAGATTTTTTGGCATAGTAGGCCACTTAGCATCATGGTATATAGGGTCGTTTATCAACTAGTCGAAATCAGGGAGGCTGAGGCCTGCCATGAAAGGGAGCAAGGGTGCAACTGGGGTAGTGTCCCTTGTGGTCCCACTAGTGGTATTCCCGGCGGGAGGGCCAGGGTTACCAGAAGTGTTAGGTCCTGCACCAGACATGGTGAAGGTGACATGGGGAGAACCGAAGGTGGAACGAGAAGGAGAACCCAAAGGACCAGAAGAAGAGTCTGAGTGAGGCCTCGGTTGAGGACTAACTCGAATCCTCTGCGGAGGAGTAAGACTCCCTACTAGAAACTGAGGATGAAGGCCAAGAAGTCTTTGGGATGAATTCCTTGGTGGTGCAATGGTGATGACACAAACACGACACAAAGGAAAAAGGGACCAACAAGGGCAAGGAGGTGCAGGATCAACTGATTACAATGTCGAAACAAGGGTAGAGAGGTGCAGGAACAATTTATTTCAATTTTTTAAATTCTTTGCTTGGCGGTGTTAACCAAGCCCTTTTTCGCTTAGGGTATGTGTGTAAAAGTGTGTAAATTTTAATTTTTAAACCCAGACATTTGTATAGAAAAAATAAAAAGTGTGTTGTATAGCTGTAAATAAACTTGCAAATGTCAGTACATAGGCCTGCAAAACAGAAAATAAATAGTTGATAATGCACCAATCTAAACCCAAGGAGGCGGGTCTCTCAACAGCTAGTCTATAGGTGAGTAAAAAACTAATTTAAACACACTAAAAAGGGATAATATATTTAGGGTCAAGAGGGACAAAGATCTAAAAGACAAAATCTGCTGGAAAGTGGTGCAGAAAACAACAACAAATCAGAGGAAAATTGTTGTAACAAGAGGAGGCGAAAGGATATCTCCACGAGGGAAGAAAAGTGCACCCTAACGAAAAACCCAAACAAAGCTAAAAGAGGATATTTGGATATGTAACAAGCCGATCTGAAGTGGATCTGAAAATGAGGTATCAGATCTGAAAAAATGGTTGAAGACTCTAAAATTTCAAACAACCTGCAACAAAAAACACTCTTCCACAAAAAGTGGAGGGTACTGAAGCCCTAGGGGGCTAGGTTCCCACTTATTTGAGTGAAAAATAACAAGTATAGGTCCAAAACGGGCAGAGACGGAGGTCAAACAACCCTGAATAGAGGCTCAACAAAACCCATAAAACTTTCAGAAAAATCCCTGCAGAAAGTCCAAGTCCTAGTTTTTGACCTGTTTTCAGATGAGGTCGCACTTTTTGGCCTGTAAAGTGCATCCTAGAGGTCCAGGTTGCAAGTTTTGGGCCGAAGAGTGTGACCTGCACTTCCGGCACTCTCGATGGTAGGTTTCATAAAAATTGTTGTCTTAGCTGTGGCTGATGTTTATCCCCTGCACAATGGGTCTGAAAACACGCGGAAGTTAGAATTTTTATCGTTTTAGGGTTTTATAGATTAAAAACAACATCAAGAAGAAGAAAAATAAGGGGCTGAAGAGAAATCCTAGGGTTTGAAGCAACTGGCTATGAAAAGATGAGAAAAATGACAGCGATCGTAATGGTAAACCCGTGTGGAGTCGCCAGTTGTTAGTATGAATTTTGATTCAAGGTGTACGGAAAAATAGCACTTTAGTTGCACATAAAAAATATCCCTAACAGCGGAAATGACTGCTAATATCTTCAGATCTGTAGTTAGATGATCAAGAAAAATGCTGAAAAAATCTAGATCTATGCATTAGAAGACATTAAACAATAGAAAAATAAGATTTACTCCATAGATCTAATAGACAAGACAAGAATATATCCAATGAAATTTTTATTAATGGCAACTGGGAGGAAAACACAAGAGGGTGTTCCCTATTCTCCTCAATGGGATGGGTTCTTATAAGTCCTCAGCACTTTAGATTTAAAATTCCTCTCTCTTGATGGTGTAGAAAACCCAGACAAAAATGGAATAATATGGCTATGATAATGGATCAATAGCTAGACCAAGAGTTGAGATCCAGAGTGATCTTTAGGCAACAAAAGGTGACAAATGAATGGGAAAACCCTTATATCTATAAAAAAATATTGATTTAGTCTAGAGATTGGTGCATAATTAAAATATTATTAACAAAATCTAGATCCAACTTTTATGGAATATTTTATTATATTTGTTGGAGGGAAAAGGAATTTGACTTGATTCAAATCCTCTTATTTGTAAATAATAAATAAATAAATGATTTATTTATTATTTTAAGGATGTGATTAAGTAATAATAAATAAATAAATTATTTATTTATCATTTTAAGGATATGTTTGAGTAATAATCAAATAAATAATGATTTATTTAATTATTTAAGGGTGAATTAGTCATATTTAACAAAGAATATTATTTAAATAAGATTTAACAATTATTATTTAGAAAATAATAAGATAAATAATGATTTATCTAATTAATTTCTTTGTTTTGGGTTAAATATAACCAGAAATATTAATTAAACTATTATTTAACTAATTATTTCTTGAGGAAAATAAAACAAGTATATACTTATTTAATATTTCCTTATGGGGTTTCCTGTTTCTACTGTAAACAACTTAATAAAGGTGATTTACTAAGTTATTTTCATAGTGAAAGCAATTTAGTTGGAGTAAAATTGGTCTTACATGATGTACTTGGGTCCATCTAATGATAATAGGTTAGATGACCAAAAAATGGTGTAACAGATACGCTTGGGGGCCAACAGGTATGTCTTTGTGTTTTCTGCATTTATTTGAGTATTTATGTTTATATGTGTATTATGATTAAACTGACATAGTTTTGGTTACTCTTGTAGATATTGGTGAGGTTGGTTGTCCTATGGATTGGTTGGTTGGGCACCAACTAATTTGACGACCTCAAGGACCTGTTGGGGGGTAGGGAGGAGCTCTTTCTTAGCCTCTAGGTGGAGCACCGGGTAGTGAGGCTAGCCCTTTGGGGCGGGGGGGGTAGCAGCTCGGCTACCGCCGAGACTAATACTAAGCGAGCTCATGCAGATGTAGTAGAGGCTCCCGTTGTGGAGTTAATTGAGCAGGTGGTAGTTCTAGAGGATGCGTGGGATCGAGTGAACCGCTTGACCCAAGGGATGCCTACTCGAGGCTTTTTGGATGATGTAATATCCCAAAAGATTGATTCTCTACAACAATAAGAATATATTAAGATATTAAAAATTTGGAGATGCAGCAAGAAATTATCTCATAAAGTGTATTAGAACACATAGCCATCATATCATAATCACAGAAGCAAACTATGTCTTCATACAATGCCTCCAAGTGGGGAAAAGTAGTAATGTTGACCCCAAAAATGTTATTTTCTGAAGATGGAGTTATAACACTAAAAAATAATGGTTTTTTTCCTTAGTATATGTAATATGGAACTTTCATGCAAAATATTTTCAGAAACAAATGTCTTTTTCCTAGTTAAACATGCCTCCCATGCTTAACACAACTTAAAATTGATAAAATCCCATGACTGCAACACACAGAAATTACTACATAAAGAAACTGCACAGTATAATGGAGGTTATGCTTAGGAAATGAAGAGACAAATCAGATATTCTATTAGATAACTCAATGAGGCATGAAAACAAAGATCTAGTCTTTTTTTATATAGATCTAAGATAACCTAGTAAGGGTTTCTTGACAGAAAAGATGTAAAAGAAGAACTGCTACAGATTTCTGGCTAAAATAAAATTGTATAGCTAAAAATCTGCATAAAAATGGCTGAAAATACAAAGAAATGGATGTAGACTCTCCTGCTTGCTCTCTGGAAGAAAGGATGAACCTCCTCTTGGGAAACTAGCTCGTAAAAATGGGGATTTAACCCCTCCCACTGCACACATTAAGAAATGACGTAGTTTTCTGAAGATATTGCATTATGGGTAAAGGTGACTACTTGGCCCAACATCAGATAGTGGAAAATGCATCTCAGAAAGCTCCTCTTAGATCTCTTGAACAAGATTTCCAACAAAGAGTATGGAATCCCCGCATGAGAAAACCCTAGCACTAAACAGTACAGAAAAATTAGCTAAACAACCAAAGAATTCAATGAGTCTAAATAGACCACATACAAAATATTATTTCCAATATAACCCCTTATGGTTTCCATTTCTTCATTATATAGATGACGAGCTTCCTCACCAAGGGTACCACACCATTAGGAGGTTGCTTGCATGCAAAGGTTTCTCCACAAAAATCATGTTGTCTTCATTAGTGAGGATCATCCTTTTACAGTGCTATTTGATTTAGTCAATCTTGACTGGATCAAGCTTGATAGGATCATCCTTGACTGAATCTTCATGCCTTGTCTTCTTTCATACTCAAGGTGTATTCATTTTGACTAGCTGGATGGATCTTCATTCACATTGAGTTGTCTTTATTTAGGATCCACTCTTTGAGGATAAATCATGTTGACTTGGTCAAAAATCGACCTTTTTCACACATATGGATGCTTGATATGGTTATTTCATGATCCCCTTTCACATTATGAGGGATTTTTATTCCTGCTTAAGAAACTAATGAGCCGCCTTGCTCATTTATTCATTCAACTTGATTTTTAAAGGAAAAATTAATATTCCTATTATTTGTAAGCTAATTTAGGAATATTATAGTCTCCCCCTCCCAAATTTTGCTTGTCCTCAAGCAACTGCAAGGGTGCTGCAAAATCTCCCCTCTTCTTCTTGTGGCCTCCTCCTTCAACATTCTCCACCATTGCTTCAGATTTTCTGCAATAATTCTGTCTCCCAATGGTTCCTCTTGAGTGTGCAAGTTGGCCTTTGGTGAATAAACCCAAGGGCTCTCATCATGAAAGAATGGAATGTTTCTATGGAAACCTTCTTGCTGATCCATGGCCTCCTCAAGATAGAAGTGATGGCCTATATGGGGAATTTCTCCATCAATGAAGGATTCCCTCCTCCATGCTATCATCCAAATGAAATGAATTACCCTCCAGCTTCGTGATTCATAGTAAAGATCCTCCCAATGGCTCATGAGAGGCATATCTCAAGTGTTCCACTCCATCATATGGCCCACATCATGAAGAAATAAATGACATACTATAGTGGCCATATGGTTTCCCATGCTCCCCTTAGAACATGTAGTGCAAAAAATGTGGGAAATTCCTTTCCCCAAGGACACATTCCACCAATGTGCCTCTCCTCCAACCATGTTCCCAAGAGTAAGAACATTTCCAGCATATGGAATCATGATTAGAATCATGCTAGCTGCCATATATGATAAAGGAGAAGGAAGATGTTTTCTCATGTGCAACCAACGCAGTTTCACCCTTAACTGCGATAGAATAAAAGATGACAAGTGCCTCCCCCAACACTTTTTTGCTGCCCCATCCTTCTTGCATGCTTGGAGAAGGTGCATCATAGTTGGTGTAAAGAATCACATCATGAAGAATATAATAACTCTCCAAGATCCTCCAAGGAATGACCTGCATCAACATAGTTCATGGCCTTGAGTGGCCCATGAAACCCATCATAAATAGTGCCCTCTCTTAGAGCAATTTCCTGCAAATGAGTGTTATTAAAATATAAGAATATCGGATAAACATCATAATATTCATAAATACATGTTCCTCCATATACTTGTTTTAAATCAGTGAGGTAACTCATGGATGAGTTCCCTCTCACACTCAAGGAGTAAGGAGGTGTAGATGATAACTCTTCCCAAGAGCTATGTTCCTCCCCATCTAGCAAAAATTCTATACAATTCTTCATATGAGAGTGCACCTATTCTTTTAAATTCTCCCACATGAATCCATCTAATATAGTATTGTATGCTCTAATGAAACCAGTGGGTTTGTAGAGCAAGATATCATAGAATACATGAAGTAGTTTCTCCTTGAGCTTGGAGTCTTTGGCCAAAAAGATCTGATCATGTGAATAAATGAATCCTTCAACTACCTTATACCTCCCATCCATTTCTTTCCCATGAAGAACCTTTCATGTGGAAAGTTCCATGGAGTACTCCATCAAGAGTTGGGAACCCCAATAAGGATCTAGGCTCCCAAAAAATGATAGCGTTGTAGAAGTCTGAAATGCATCCCATGTCATAACATGGCTCTCCTCTTTGACATACTTGATGCCAAATTCACATGTTGGAGTGCGAAAAACTTCTTTTTTCTGCCTCCTTTGCAGAGGATCTTGTCCAAGACAAGATTGAAGTATATGGAAGTCAACCTCCCCTTCGAAATTCCTTGTCTTCCAAAACTTCCTCAATTTGGCCCATGCATGCAAGAGTGTTAATATCCTCTTGTCATGTTCAGAAATCTCTTTTGTTAATGATAATACCATGGGCTTCCCCAAAGATATGGATTTTCCATGTGTCCTCATGTCCATGCCATCATATATTTTTGATTCCTCCTTTCTTAGCACAGATAACTGAGTGGGAGATAGCAATGTCCATTTCAGAAAATTTCTTACCTCTTTTCCGAATTCATGAGAGACCCTTTGCACTGTGCTAGCTTCTCCCAAGGCTCCTTCCTTAGCCAAGTATGCAAATGCTACCCATAGTTGAGAAAAAACTTTAGTTTTCCTCCAATCAGGAGGTCTTCCTGGTGGAATTCCTCCTTGCAAAATGGCATCAAGGCATAGAGTAGGATGGGGATGTAGGTGGATAGATTTTCCCCTAACTTTATTGCATAGGTCCTCTTTCCTTCTTTGTTCTTTCAAAATTTTAAACAGAGAAGGATATATGTTCTTCATCTTGTGATGCTATTCCTCCTCTTTTCCTCCTTCTTTCTTTTTTTCAGAGGAATAAACTCGCGGAGAACCCGGGCGCACTTCCCCAGAATATCTGGATGGTACGCGCGATAAACCGTCGGCGCTGATTACGGCGCCTGACCCCAAGGGACTCAAATTCAGAATCAAACCTGTGACCTCCCTGATTATGGAGAGGACCCACGTTTGGCTCAGACCAGTTAAGCTATCCCTTGGGGCTTCCTCTTTTCCTCCTTCTATCCTCAAGATCTCATCATTTGACAATGATGGTACATGATTCTCATGTGTTGTGCCAAGAGCTCTATGTGTGAGACCTTTTGGAAATCCTTTCAAGAGTGCAAGAGTTTCTCTTCTTGGAGAAAGTGATCCATTCTCCTATTCATGAGGTTCTTGAGGTGCTCTTGTCATGATTGCGTTATCATCTCCTTCCTTCCCTTCCTCCTTTTCAATAGTTGAAGTTGCCTCATCTTCAATAAGAGACCTTAGATCTTGGTCTTCTTTTGAAGAAGGAATCCTCATGCCTTCCTTTTGAGAATAAAGCCTTTCATCCAATGAATATCTTTCCCTTGGAAAGGTATCAAAAAATCTCACCTCCTCTTCAATGGTTTTCAGAAATGGAGTTGGATTTATAGACCCTCCCAAGTCATGCAAAATCTTTGTTTGATATGGTTTGATAATTTCAATAGAAGATGTTTCACATGAAGTTTCATCAAACCTTTATACTAATATTTTAATGAATATTTCATAAGTAGATGTATTTTCATTCTTTAAGGAAAATGATTTAAACAACCACCAAGCATAGGCCTTACCCTCAAAATGCAGCGCTGCTACTTTGATGGCTTCAATTTCTGAAATTTGATGTTGTTGCACAAAGTTATCTAGCTCCTCCACCCAAAAAATTAGCTGGACATTTAGGTGATCCATAAAAAGTAGATAGGAATAATCTACCTACACCATGCTGATTGCTCCTTGTGCTTCTTTCCTCCTTGATCTTGCAAAACCCTTGGAAGTTCAAGTTATCTTTGAACTCCTTGATTGAGCTTCATATTCCCGTAAATACTCTCTAAGAGTCTCTTTCTTTAGCACACCTCCTTTCCTTCTCTTCATGAAGAAGTTACTGATAAAACCTTGAAGATTTGATGGTATGGCTGAGTTCTCATACCCAAAATATGAGGATCTAGAACATTCCTCATGTATAAATCTTGTTGATCTTGTTGAGGGACTTACATATTCTTCCCTCCTCATTTGTTTGTTTTCTTTTCTTTCATCCTGTAGAGTTTGAAAGAGAAGCTTTGAGATCCTCTTTCCTCTAGAAAATAAGGGTTTTCTTTGACCACTTTTGCAGATCTCCTCCTCCCCATGAGAAGATTCCATAATGCTTGAAGCTCACAGGCTGAGCCAAGATTGATGCTTTGATACCATTGTAATATCCCAAATGAGGGATTTTATACAACAATAAGAATATCTTAAGATATTATAAATTTGGAGATGCAACAATAAATCATCTCATAAAGTGTATTATAACACATAGCCATCATATCATAATCACAACAACAAACTCTATCTTCATACAATGCCTCCAAGTGGGGAAAAACATTAATATTGACCCCAAAAACGTTATTTTCTGAAGATGGAGTTATAACAGTGAAAAATAATTGTTTTTTTACTTATTATATGTAATATTGAACTTTCATGCAAAATATTTTCAGAAACAAATGTCTTTTGCCTAGTTAAATAGGCCTCCCATGCTCAACATAGCTTAAATTGATAAAATCCCATTACTACAACACACATAAATTACTGCATAAAGAAAATGCGTAGTATAATGGAGGTTATGCTCAGGAAATGAAGATACAAATCATATATTCTATTATATAACTCAATGAGGCATGAAAAAAAATATCTAGTCTCTTTTTACATAGATCCAAGATAACCTAGCAAGGGTTTCTTGACAGAAAATATGTACAAGAAGAACCGTTGTAGATCTATGGCTGAAATAATAATTTATAGTTGAAGCTCTGCATAAAAATGGCTGAACATACAAAGAAATGAATGTAGACTCTCCTGCTAGCTCTCTGGAAGAAAGGATGAACCTCCTCTTGGGAAACTAGCTCATAAAAATGGGGATTTAACCCTTCCCACTGCACACCTTAAGAAATGACGCAGTTTTCTGAAGAGACTACATTATGGCTAAAGGTGACTACTTGGCCCAACACTGGATAGTGTAAAATGCAGCTCAAAAAGCTCCTCTTATATCTCTTGAACAAGATTTCCAAGAAAGAGTATGGAATCCCCACATGAGAAAACCCTAGCACTAAACAGTGCAACAAACTTAGCTAAACAGCCAAAGAATAAAATCAGTCTAAACAAAACACATACCAAATATGATTTCCATTCTAACCCCTTATGGTTTCCATTTCTTCATTATATATATGATGAGATTCCTCACCAAGGGTCCCACCCCATTAGGAGGTTTCTTCCATGCAAAGGCTTCTCCACCAAAATCACGTTGTCTTCATTAGTGAGGATCATCCTTTTATAGTGCAGTTTGATTTATTCAATCTTGATAGGATCATCCTTGAATGAATCTTCATGCGTTGTCTCCTTTCACACTCATGGTGTCTTCATTTTGACTAGCTGGATTGATCTTCATTCACATTGAGTTGTCTATATTTAGGATCCACTCTTTGAGGATAAATCATGTTGACTTGGTCAAACATTGACCTTTCCCACACATGTGGATGCTTGATATGGTTATTTAATGATCCCCTTTCACATTATGAGGGATTTTTATTCCTTCTTAAGCAACTAATGAGCCTCCTTGCTCATTTATTCATTCAAAATTCTTTTTAAAGGCAAAATTAATATTCCTATTAGCTGTAAGATAATTTAGGAATATTAGAGATGAACTCGAGGATGTATGTCTGGAGACCTTGATGGCTTGGGAGAGGGGCTATCGGCCAGTTTTACGTCGAGTGGCTGTCTCGGTATTGATGGTGGCTCGAGTAGTGGCGCCAGGAGTGACAATGGGTCCAGATGCCCCACCTAGGGGAGCACCATCCTAGAGTATTTTTGTACATAGGGAAAGCACCCATTATGAGGATGCTTCCCATATTTTTTTCAACTTGCATATTTGTATCTTTTTTGGGCTGATCAGTGGGTTAGAGACACTATTTTTTGTCCTCAGACACATACATTTTGATATATATGCAAGATATATTCTTTGCGGCTCTACATGGTGTGCCCCAAGTTTCTACTTACGGATTATGTTATGCTGGTGGATATCTATATTTTATATGTTTTCTTTTTATGTGTGATGGTTTATTCGAGATGCATTCCAGTTTAGAAGATTGTTAGCTATGCGATCAATTGTTTGGTTTTGACTCCTTGGTACATGTGTGAATGTAATGTAGTAAAATTGTCTGCTTAATATTTTTGCACGCAAGTGTTGGGCCACTAAATTGTCATTCTTATTACCATTTCTTAACATATATTTCATCCATTCCTACCATTCTTTTATCACATTATTTATCATAATTTATCATTTAATCCCATTTTATAATTATTTATGCTCTTAAGGATAAGTAATATTTATTCTCCTTTATTTTTAATAAATTGAATATTATTATGAATTGTTTTGTAAATGATGGTTTATTTAATTAATTTGTTATAACTCATGATTTTAGCCTCCAAGATCTCTTTCAGATTGCAAATCCAATCTTCAGTTCATAATCAAATATTCCAACTCATAAATTCGTTGGAATAAAAAGTGATAGTTTTGCGTTGGAAATTTCTGGTAAAAAAAGAAGAATATTAAAAATTCAAGACATGGGTTTTGTGCAGAATGGACCAAATTAGTTTTTCTATGATAATTTTTCCAAAATTCAGTCTTCATTGGGAGAAACAAAAGGTTCTTCGAAGTACATATTCGCAAATTTTCTGTTGTGGACATTTTCCAAATTTCCTCAATTGCAATAACCAGATTCGACTTGTTACAACTGAATCATGGTGGAAAGATCTCTTAGAATTTGTAATCATTTGGTTGGAAATTTCTCTTTTGTATCTAGTATATTTAAAGAACAAAAATCAGAGAGAGAGGGGGGAGATCATCATCTTGACTCTTTAACTTTCAATCATCATAATACAAAAATATTGTATTCTTGTTACATGTGTTATCTGATTTAGCTTCCATTAAGTTATTTCTCTTCTTGTGCCCTACTAGGGAGGAAGGGCCCTCATCTTTCATAGCTATTGCGGTGGTCAAGGTAGATGTGTATATATATATTTCTTATTTTCTTTATGTATCAGTGGAATTTTTGCTATTGTTGTTTTCGCTGTGAATAGATCTGCTTCAATTCCAATGTTTTATATGTTGTTACACATATGAGATCAGAGATACCGGCTACGTAATTATTGTGTGGAACATTAGGAAATATTAATTGATGTGTGATTACATTCTTGTAGATCATTATTTCCGCATGAGTGATTTCCTTCCAACATTTAATTTAGCAATGATTTCCTTTATTTGGATTTGCTTCTAGTTGGGTGTATCAAAACAGACAGTGCAACTGTCATTGAAATAAAAGACATCCCTGGATTGATAATTTATGTGTATCTTTTTAGTCATTTAATAGCGATTAATATAGCCCAAAATTTTGGCGCCATTGCCGGGGATGGCAGTGATGATCCAATTAACGAGAGTTGCTTCTTAGAAGATAGTGTACCCAGTCTACAATTTTTGGGCAGTAAGACAAGAGGTAAGAACCTGCGCAACGCTCTAACGAACTTGAGTGGGCTCACCAGTGCTACACTGGAGCACTTAGAGGTGAAATTTTCGTGTTTTTTTAGTGTGTCTCCAGCAACACAATTTCTAGGCACTAAGATGAGAGGTAAGAACCTGTACAATGCTCTAACAAACTTGTTCAAGCTCACCAATGTCTTGCTAGGACACTTAGAAGTGTGAGTTTTTGGATTTTTTTTTAGTGTCTCTAGCGACACAATTGTCGAGTGGTAAGACAAGAGGTAAGAACCTACGCATCACTCTAACAAACTTGATCAAGCTCACCAATGTCTTGTAGGGACACCTAGAAGTGTGAATATTTGGTTTTTTCTTGATGGTGTCTTCAACTATAGAGTTGCTGGGTGGTAAGACGAGAGGTAAGAACTTGCGCATCACTCTAACAAACTTGAGTGGGTTCACTACTATAGAAACTGAAGCACTTGTAGGATGAATTAATACACATAGGGTCCATGTGTGCTAATAGGATGATAGAACAATCCACAAACACCCCCTACTCTAAAAAGCCCCCAAAATTCATGGGATGAGGTCAAGGAAAAAAGCATCATCACAATCTGGAATCCAGTCGAAGAACTTCATGATATAGTAACTATGGGAAATCAAGACTATATTGAAGACTGGTTTCACTTTATTGTTTGCTCGCAACATCACTCCATACTTTAGCAATTCTTGGCACCATCCTTAACAGGGGAGTTGGTCTCTCATACCCTAGTACTTAGTAGCATACATCTTTCAATTATGGGTATGTGGATACCTGAAGCCTTATTTCTAAATGGCTTCATTGGAGGTACTCTTATACGTAAGTATATTTTATTTTTCAAGGTAGAATAGTGTAGTGTAGAAAATAGAATAAATAAAAAGATAAATAAATAAATTTCTTTATATGTAAAAATAGTTATTTTTGTTGCAACATGCTGTGAAATTTGACATAGGTAGTCAATATTCGAATTTATTGATGTATGTAGATGTGTTATGTTGGAAAATGAAATTTCTACAAAAAATCATATTCATTTTTATCACCTTCTTGGAAAAATTCCCTGATTATCATATCTTATGGCTTGTGGACTTGATGAAAATTATGGAAAAACAATCGGGACAATCATGTTTTGAGGGACCAAATGGGAATATTTTCAAGACCAGTTTCTATCCTACATATCCCTTTATTTCTAATTTCTAACCCAATTTGAATCACTTGATTTAGATTTGAAACAAAAAAGTTAAGACCAAAACAATGACAGGATGTCTAGTAGGTAGCTTAGGAAGAGATTTCAGACAATCCGTTTTTGGAGGACTAAATGACTAGATTTTGGAAAAATATTTCTATGGGATATTCCACTATGAATATAGTTTACAATTCAACTTGAATCAATTTATTTCGATATTTCATGGGAAATTTATGACCATAATAATGATTGTTTATCGTAAATCAACACTCTTGAAAATATGTTTTCCCAACTGTTCACTAGCGTATTTGACCCATCAATTCTTATTTACTTAAAAAAAATTTAGTAAGGGGGATAGCTACATGGATATAATTAAATCTCTAATTTTAATCAGTTCAATCCATCACCAAATGAAAAATTTATGCTTAAAATATCAACTGTTGGTATGGGCTTGAAAATAAAAAATGACTCTGTTATGCAAGTTGTTCTAAGAAAATTTAACATACCATTACATGGAATTTTTAAAACCTATTTATATTGGAGACATCTCACTAAATTCAATTTCATTTGGATTTGGAATTGTTAGTCATCAGTAATTTTTTCCTTTGAAGATGACTAAATGCTTATCCTATATTTCTAGAAACAAAGTTCATGAACATTGTGAGTTCTAGAAATCTTAGTTCCTTCATTATCCTTAGGATAATTTTTTCACTATTTCATCATCCCATCATGTCAAGACCAGCTCACCCATCCCATAAAACCCATCATGGGCTCATGTCACTCATTTTTTTTTATGTTTTGTCACCTTTGGCCTCAATCCTCTGTTTTGTTTTTCCTAACCCCTCCACTACTACCTAGGGCCACCAATCAACCATCTCTCTTATATCTCCAAATATAATTCAAGCATTTATGTTCTCAAAAATATCTCTGTAGGCTCTTTAGATAAATCAAGTACGTTGGATTTTGGGTCTTCAATACATCATATTGTACTAAAATATGTTTTACATCCAAGGATCCCAAATCAATTTTCCAGGCAAAGGCCAAGTCCAAAGAGCCTTCCACTAGGTCACCTAGGGTTTCATAGGTCATAGGGTTGATTTGGTGTTCTAAAATCTCTATTTTTCCTTTGTAAAGAAGTTGCATTGAAAGAAGAAGAAGGTCAAGTAACGTGGTCCAAAACTAATAAAAAACCCTTCAAGGAAGGCCTCCTTTGCCAAATCACAAATTCTGCAAGGGATAGCTGCCCTTGTTCACATTTCTACAAAATGATCAAGTTGGTCATCAGCATAAAAGAGGTAAGGTAATAAGGTGAAATCATCAGAAGAAGACATCCATAAGCAAGAGAAGGAATTAGAATATGTTTAAAGATAATCAGGGTTTTGTGATTGGTTGAAAAAAAAGTGTTGCCAAGCAAGGAATCATCACAAAGACCACTAAGACAGAACGCACAGCAACACAACCAAGTACATATTGAAGGTTTCTAGAAATTATAAATTAATAAGGGAAAAAGGTGAGGTGAACTGAACATAAATGAATGAAATTGAAAGGGCTATATAGAACTTAGAAGACAACACTTTTTATTCTTCTCTAACAACGCTAAAACCTACGAGTTCTAAAATATAGATAGAACAGGTCCAAAGAAGATGATAAGTCCTTCATAACAGCAGAAGGCATTCAAAGGATTTTCAAGGTGGCTTTTAAGGTTTGTCAAAAAACAACACTGCTTCACCTACATCAAAGGAAGAAATGGCAGAGAGTATTAGTGTGATGGAGACTAGGTCTCCCAGTGTATTCAATGTCTTAAAAATTATCAAAGGAAGAAAAAATGAGGTAAAATGTCAAAATGAAAATCTTGCTGACCCTAAGAATCCCTGTTGGGTGACCAAAGGTTGTAAAGGTCCAATGACAAAGAGATCAAAAACCCTATGTTATGGCACCTGCAAAAATCATAAGTGACCAAGGGGAAAACATGGTGAACCTGAGGTACACAACTTTGTCAAAAAGACATATCACTGTCAAATCTGCAAAAGGTAAAAGACATGTTTCAGGTCACCTGCAATCAAAAATTCCCAAGGAGATAAAAATAGTGTTTTCAGTTTGATTAATATATGCCAAAGACAGTTTGAATAGTGCCTAGACTTTCAAAAATATAAAAGGATGAGAAGGACATCTACATCCCCTCAGCTAGCCATCACCACAAAAAGAAGAAATATGCCTTGAGAAAGCTTTCAAGAACCCCTGCAAAACATATAAAGGGTATCAATCAAATGATAAAAATATTGAAGAAACATGGTAAGAGTAGGTTTATAAGATTAATTTATCTCTCTCAAGGGGTATAAAGGTGTTTCAATTTCATTTTAAACTCATTTAGCACTTGGTGAAGAGAAAAAGTCTTCAGAGAGAAAAACAGGGTTTTCTAGCCGTTTTCTAGGCAAGTGTTTTTGGCACTGTGCAAATCGGTGGTGCTATGAAAATACAGGCTGACACTATGCTAACTGGCCCTCCGCCCATTCAGAATAACATGTCACTATGCTAATCAGCCCTGTCGCTATGCAAATCCCAAGCACTGTGCAAACGTGGGCCTGACTTGCCTGGAGACCGACAGACTGCACGTGCCTAGCGTTGTGCTAACCCTCAAGAAAGCCTACCGGTGCTGCGCTAATGGGCCAAACTGATAGCTCGGGTAGGGCACTGTGAAAATGAAAAAGGCTTCCAAACAACGAATTCTCTACCCTTATTCACAAATTTCATCTTCCATTCGATCTCCAAAGGTTTACAAAGAGCCAAAAAATTTGTAAGTTTCTTTCTCTCCTTGCCCCCAAGCAGTTTTCCAAATTAGTTTTAGTCTTTGGTGCTTTGAAGTTCAAACCCTAGATGAGTAAACCCTAGGTATGGCATGCAAATGAGCCTTTGCTTCTAAACCTCCTTGAAATCATTTTGATGTCATGTGAGGGTGAGTGAGTTAGAGTGGCTGCAATCCACTTTTGATAAGGCCTCCTAAAGCTACAAATATACTCAATCCTAAGAACCCTAGCCTCCACATCACTCATTCATTGAAATTGACTTCATCATCATCTTCACCTTGTTTCATCAAGCCCTAATTTGTAAACCAGCATCTCCTATCACCATGTCAGGAGCTGAGAACAACAGTAGCAGTAATAAAGGTCAAATTCCTTTGAGACCAAAACATAAGGGATGGAAAGTAAATAGAATGGAACCTTAGAGCATAGTGGTCATCACCTCCTCTCCGAGGATCTTATCATGCTTTCAGAGTGCAGGGTGTTTTCATTTCTGTGAGAAGGTCAAACAAGTGAAGAGCCACCATCAGCTTACAAGGCTCCTCATTCTCAGCTTACACAACAAGCACTCAAGCCTTGCAGGAGTGGATTTTTATATCTTAGTAGGTGTCATCTCTAAGGCCGTAGGTATCCCAGCTATGGGTGAAAATTTGCTTAAAAAAGGAAAATTGGACAAAGACTTTTTAGAGCCATTTATCAAAACAAGGTATAGAGGAGGTAACAAGACAATTTTTCCTTTCTCACACCTTAAACATAGATTTGCATCCTTGATGTTGGTTATCATGAAGTACTTCACCTGTGAGGGGAGGTACTCTAGGCTCTATTCCTATCATGTTAGACTCCTCATGAATTTCACAGGGGCTAAGGTGCTAAACTTACCTTACTATCTCTATAGGAGCATTGCGAAAATGTCTTCTGTTGTCCATACGAGGAATCACCCACAACAAATGCATAGATTGTTCCACCAATCCTTGATCAAGATGGTGGTATTACATCAGTTGGAGCAACAAGGTATACCTTGGGAGATATTCATAGCACATGAATTCTTCACAACCCCGCAGCCTCCTCCTCAACCAAATTTTCCTTCCTCATCTGCACAAGTACCCTCACCCCAAAAAAATCTGCCTTCTTCCCCTTCTATTGATGCATCAAATGAAGAGGATGACAGTGGAAATAATGAACAATATAGAGGAGGTGATGAAATCAGTAAGGAAAAGACATGAATTAATGGGAAAGAGCAAGAGGGAAATGATGAACAAGAAAATGATGAGGCAGAAACAGAGTTTGAAGAAGAGGACAGTGACAAGGAGGATGACACTGATGGGATAGGCAGTGAGAAACAAGACAGTAAAGGAGAATGACAAAAGTGTAGGAGATGATGAAGAAAAGGACCCAAGTGATGAACAAAACCAAAGTGAAGAAAGTGCAGAGGATAATATTCCAAATGAAGACCAAGGTGACAGTACAAACAACAGTGAAGAAGGTGAGGGTTATAATAATTTTGAGGATCAAAAGAGAAGTGATGAAATAGAGCAAGTAATTACTGATGAAGATCCTAGTAAAGGTGAAGAAGCTGATGACAGCAACAAAGGTCACTGCCAGGATGAAGACACTACCAAAACCACCATCACACCTCTTGCATGCATATACCAAAGAGGTCCAAGGAAAATGTTTGCTACCTCTTAAAGTCAAGGGACCTTGCCATCTGCATCAACTCCAAGGCTTGACAAGGGAAAAGAAAAGACGGAAAAGGGTAAGCAACAGGTAAAGGTGGAGGAGGAGGATCCTGAAATAGAAAGGGAGTTTGAACTTATCCATATAGACAGTGATGAAGAAAATGAAACAATAATTTCAAACTCCCTCCTCCAAGACAAGAATGCACAAATAAAAGACCTAGAAGCTGAGTTAGAGAGTGCAAAGGATGCCATTCACTTATATCAAATGGAAAACAAGAAAATGA
Organism: Pinus albicaulis; assembly: GCA_034641835.2. Taxonomy (NCBI): domain Eukaryota; kingdom Viridiplantae; phylum Streptophyta; class Pinopsida; order Pinales; family Pinaceae; genus Pinus; species Pinus albicaulis. The sequence continues at coordinate 661,778,711 of CM076574.1, read as the reverse complement.
GTGCCCAGCAAGCCATCTATGAGGCTAGAGCACTAAAAGCCCAGAAAGAAGCCCAAAGAGCACAAGTAAAACTAGAATAATACATGGGCCCATATGAATAAAGTGAAGGTGAAGAGGAACAACCTAGGAAGAGGCCAAAAACAATGGGGTTAAGGAAAGCATTGGGAAAACAAAAGGAAGAGGAATTAGCCCTAGCAAAGAAAATTTCCCTCACTGAACTCCTTGCCATGGAAATTGAACATGATAGGGAGTCACGGATTGAGAGGGAAAACATACACCTAGAGGCCAAGCTGAATAAGGCAAATGAAGGCTTAGAGCTGCAAAGAAAGATGACAAATTATTATGCAAATAAGCACAAGCTTGTTTGTGCCAAACTGAAGGAAGCCCTCCTTGATGCCCAAACCCTGAAGGAGGAAAAAGAGCATGATAGCCTTGGATTTTTGGCTGAGGCTTCTCAAAAATTTTCGAAGACCCCTTAAGGGAGGTATCCACCAATTTTGAGAAAATTTGGAGCACTTTTTGTTTTTTGTGATTTTTAAGGCACATTAGCAAAGCACCACTAGCGCTACGCTAATACATGGAACATCCTCATGAAGAGAACTCAACATTTTTGAACTTTTCACACCTATCACACTTTTCTCACCATGTTTCAAATGATTTGGAGCAGGTTTGACCCCTCAAAAGGTAAAACAACCCCTCTTTTTCCATCTTTCTGCCACTGTTTTAGACTTGGCGCTACGCTAATGAATGTCTTGGGATTTTTGACATTTTTACTAGGATATAAGCATTGGATCAGGAAGCTACAAGCCCTTTTGAAAATTAGACTCATCATACTTTCCAAAGAGCCATCACAGAGCCAAATATGACATCGGGAAGGGGTCCAAAACTTGGTTGCAAAATACCCTATTTTCTGCTAAAAGTGGCACTATGTAAATGGATTGTTCAGTGTGTTTTGCACCAAAAGTAAAAAAAAAACACTCATTTATTGCAAAATCATTTTTTAGTGTTTTTTGAAGAAAATCACTCTAGAATTAGGTGCAATAAGTTATTTTAGAATTTATTTCATGAGACATTTTGTGCCTTCGGCCTTGCATGGTCTCTTAGGCATAAATGACATTTATGGGTGATTTTGACATTTTCCAACCCTATATAGGGTTTTTTCCCTCCTTTTCTGAGTTAAATAGAGCATGAGGGATTCATTGTAAATGTTGGAATTTGATGAGCTTTGAGAGAAATACATGGTTTTTATGAGCTTGGAGAAGAAATTGGTGTTGTGAAGTTTTTAAATTCCTTGCTTGGATTGATGATGGAGAAGCTTGTTTGCAGGATTCCTTAGCTTGATTAATGGTGATGTATTCTTAATTTTTTCATGTTTTCTTGTTATCATTATGTTTCATCCTTATTTTTTGCAATAGAACATAAAATTATAGGTTGAGAAATGAATTTTGAAGCACCTTAGTCCTCCTGCCTTCTATTGCCTTTATGTTTTCTTCTGCTAGGTGTGTTTGAGGAATTCTAAGATACTCCTTAAGCCGCTTTATGCTTGATTGTTTCATCTATGGATTAATATGATAGTTTAAAAATATTATTCATGGAAAGCCCTTCTTATTTGATGCTATCTAAACTCTGTCTTGGAGCCTTTCTTTGAAGTAATACTTTCTAGGTTAAGTCAAAGAGGTCTTGTTCTGATCTTGCCCTTTGTCCATGCCTATCAGTCTACCTCAGAGTTCTTTGTAGCTTGATCAAAAAATTTTACGAGTTACCTCTTTGATTGATTAAAGTTATTGTGTCATCTTATATGTCTTCCAATTCTGAAGGTTAAAATACTAAAGTAAGATAAGCTTTTCTTGCTTTCTTTGTTTCATTGGAATGTTTATCTTGGATATTTATTTGTTTAAGTATTGTCATTGAGTCAATGGTTTTCCATATCTCATGATTAGTATATTTTTCTTATCATACTTAAGACCTTCTTGTTTATGGATAAATGACAAAGGATGCTTCACTGCCCTTTTCCCTACCTTATTTTTCCCCAACTTGATGTCCACCCCACTTCACACATTACCTTAAGGATCCATTAACCTTGATAGATTGGCCCTGTAATGCACTCCGATTCATTATTGAGATACTCATGACTTTCATTGTCTCCATAGCCCAATGATTTAAAGACCTCTCACTCCACCTATTCTACCTGTTCATCTTACCCAACCAAAAAAATCAACAAAACCTACACTTAACAACTAGCCTAAAATCAACCATCTAAAAGCAAACAAGAACACATCCTTTGCATCTAATAGGGAGAGCCATCTCTGATTCTACGAAGGCTAGGACCTAGGACTCTAAAAACTGGTTTCATGTTACCTTGTCATTTGGTCTGCCAATCTGCAAAATCACAGGACCCTAACATTCTGGTGATCACGGTGGGACCTATGATTTAGTGACAATATAAGTATCCCTTAGGACTTTATAAACCCTTGTCAAATCATAGAGAAAACTGATAGCCAACAGTAGACTCTATTTGTTTCAACATCTTAGCAAAATAATGATTCAGCTATAGGACACTCTTACAAACCTTAGGGCTACATAAAGGAAACTCAGAAAGCCCAAAAACATCCCTATATTGGTTTTTTTAGTTATTGGTCATGGACCATAAACATACATTCTTAAAACAACAAAAAATATCCACCCGGCGACTCCACTAGCCTCTAATAGGCCTATTACTTCACTAGTATTCATTTGATTTCCTGGATTTGTGTCAAACCAACCCTGAGAAGTTTATGAGCCCAGTTATATACTGTGAGAGTTTACCAAGCACTAAGAGAGTCTAGCCTTCAGAAAACAGTCCTAAAAATTTTAGCCTCTCTGAATTTTAAGTTTCAAATCTGGCTTTGTAATACCCCCAAATGGGATTGCTCAACAAGGCATGCCTGAAAAACACATTTTTCAGGAACGGATGCTACAGGATTTGAAACCAAGACCTATATCCCTTATATCAATTTATCTAAGACCAAAATCCAAGAGGAGGCTCAAAATAAATCACTCTAGGTGGGTTAAACAGGTCTCCCACACCTAGTTGTCTTGGAAAAATGCCTAATGAATGGGGCTGAGCAATGCATGAACAAGAAATGGAGAAAAAAATTTATTTTATTAAGCCTGAACACACGAAGATTTAGATAGCCTAAAAATGTATAATATAGCAGTAAAGTGAGTACAAATCCTTGATGAAACAATCACTCAAGCAAGGCAATGCAAGCCTCAACAACACATGTATAAGGAAATGAAGAACACTACTACATATGTAAAACCCCAGGCTATGTTAGTGCAGTATATTATGCATAACTGCTAAAAAATGATGTAAATACATGGATATAGCAATGTATAGCTCAAAATATATGGGGGAGCAAGATCTCAACCCCTAGAAACAACAATACAACAATCCTTAGAAGGATTGGTTGAAATGTACATAAAATGGAAAAACTACAGAAATGTCGGAGTTGCAGTAGTAGCTGCAAATCAAGAAATGGAATTGGATGGAGATGGATAAATATGATGCACAATATGAATATACCTCCTCCAATGGATCTTCCAAGTGAAAGTCTAATCCTATCACTGAAGATCTTACCCTCCAATCAACACTGCAAACCCTCACTGCAAATGCACACTAAAAATAACTCAGTCACTGAGGGAAACTACACTGTAGGTGGAATAGAAAGTGTTGGCCAAGTGCCAAGATCTGAAATCTTCTCTGGATCCTTCCTTACTAATCTCCCAAAGGAAATAAGGTCTCCTCCTCTGAAAAACAAGCTAAGGATTGGTGTTTTGGAACCTCCACTACAACACCCTACAACATAACATTATAATTTAGCAAAAATAATGTTGTAGCTGGAGGAAGTGGCTTGGCCTTGAGCCTGAATGTGGAGACATGAAGTGCAATCCCTCAAGAGGCCTCTCAAGAAGAAGGAATCCTAAACAGGAATTCCTTGTGCTAAACAACACTGCAACTCTGCTAAACAGTAGGAGACTGCAAATAGTCTAAGCAGACAAGAAATCAATAATCATATGCATGCCTCACAATGGCTGGCTTGCCCTCATTTAAAAAAAATTCAAGCTAATTCTCCATGGGTCCCACTCATTAGGGTTTCCTCCATCAAGGAAAATTCCCCCCTCTTTCACTGCGTTGTCCCATAAGATGATCTCCACCTCCTATTGTTGCGTTGTTTGACTTGGTCAAACTTGACCTTGTCCACCTGAAAATCATCATTTTCACACATCAGGGTGTGAAATCCAGCTCCAATGATGATCCCCTTTCATACTATGTGGTATTTTATTTATATTTTTATCATGCATGGGCCTCCTTACCCATTTATTCTTCTCCTAAGTGAAATCAGCAAAAATTAATATTCCAATTTGTTGCATGCAAATTTTGGAATATTACAATCCTCCCCTCCAAAATTTTTCTTGTCCTCAATCAACTGCAAGGATATAACTGATAAGTTTCCTTCCAAGGCATCAAGACTAGAAAGTATTAAATGGGACATAGAAGACTACCCCATGCTTTTATCCTCTCCACTTATGATAAGTGTAGAGAAAATGCTGAACCTGGGCTGCAAAATAATTTCCCTCAAGTGGCAAGATGAAGACTAGATCCCCAAATATCTTTCCTCCAACATTGTGAATCAAGCTGGCCCAAACCAACCCATATGATATGGATAGGAAAACATTACCATATGTCATCCCAACAATCGTATGGCCCACATCAACAAAAGGAAACAAGTGTTTGGCAGTGATGGCCATATCTCCTCTCATGCTCCCATTAGAACATGCAATGCAAAAAGTGTGGGAATCCTCTCCCCCAAAGGACACATTCAACTCATGTGTCTCTCTCCCAATCATGCTTCCAATACAAATAAGATCTATATCAGAAAAATAAATCATGATCAGCAACAAAATGAGGAAAATGATGAAGCTTTCATGTGGTGCATGTTGAGATTGCAACAAGATGATGAGCTTAGTGGAAAGAAGTCGCCTTCACTAAGTGGGCCCGCAGGCTATTTTTGGCGCAAAATATATTTTTAGACATATGGATCATGTTCTATGAGTTGCAGGATGCTATTTTTGGATGTTTGGTCAAGTCTGAAAAAATAGATGGAATTCTATTTTTAGACATACTGGGCAGAATCTATTTTTAGAATGCCAGTCTAAAAATAGATATGTCGAATATTATTAGCTCTTAATAATATTTAGACTCTAAACATTATCTTATTCTCTTGGAGCACTTCAGTTAAGTGCACAGATGTGGCACAAGAGCTGACAGAAGGAATTACACTATTCCTAAGGGTTATGTGGATCTATTGCATGGATACTTCAGTTAGAACTCATGTGACAGAGTTTGGTGGAGTTGTTTGAGGAAGTTAGTGGAGTTGTATTCAGTTTAACTAATCTAAACATAGTTGAGCTATTTGTATCTAGTTTAAATGATTGATACAATTATTGAGAGTGGTGTGAATTAATTATTAATTAATTCACTAATTATAAAATCATTAATCAACTAAACAATACATCAGTTAACTTCGGTGCATGGACAGTTTCAGTGGAGACCAGTGCAGAGATAGGTGAAAGGGAAAGTGTGACTATCAGTTGTGATTATAAGTGATGCATGGTTTTCATCAAAAACTTAGTAGATATGCCTATAAATACTAAGTGAGCAAGGCTGGGGTAAGACATTCTCATCAAGAGGAATTCTTCAACAGAGATTGCGCAGTAGAGGCAAGCTAAGGGCTGGCAAAGATCGGTGCATGGGATTTGCAAGATCAAGCCAAATTAGTGTGTAGCAAGTAGAGATTATACTGAGAGCTTGTGAGGATCTTTGTATGATGATTGTTACATTATCTCTATGACATATATAATATACAGATAGTTGGGTTTTTCAGCTTTAAGCTTTCCCACTACATACTGTGTTCATATGTGTGAATTTTTATGGTTTCAATGTGTGCATGCAATTGATTTTATTTCTGCATGTGATGATCAATGGTAGAAGAGATTCTGTATTATGCATGAAGCTAAAATAGTGTGTGATTAGGAAAATCTCAGTGAATAATATATTATTTATTCAAATTTCTACATGGTATCAGAGCGATTTTGATCATTGGAGTAATTGCAAAACATTGAAGAGGTTGAGTTTTGTGCTGGTGGAATTCGAATTTGCAGTAGTGTTTTCTTGGTGTCGAAGTTGAGATTTCTTTCAACGGATTGTGATTGGAGTATGCCCTTGAGGGAAACTCGAATTATATTGCATGGAAAGACAAGATGGAGGTGGTGCTGGTTGACAATGGGTTGAAGGAGTTCATAGATGCAGAAATTCCTAAACCTACTTCTAGTGATGTTGCCGTACTTGATGCATGGCAAAGGAAGATAGCAAAGTGTCGAAGGATTCAGTTGGAAGGTGTGAAGGATCACATAGTATCCAGCCTTCATGGTAAGGCTTCTCCATTCTTGATGTGGAAAGCTTTGACAGATTTATTTCAAAGCAAGAGTGACCAGAGGAAGTTGGCGCTCAAGGAAAAACTCAGGAACATAAAGATGGAGAAAGGCGACCGTATGCCCAAGTACCTCATGAAGTTCATCCAATGCAAGGATGAGCTAGGAAGTGTGGGGGTTACTGTTGATGATGAGGACTTGGTGAGCTTGGCTCTCCTTGGGCTTCCGAAGAGTTGGCACTCCTATCAAGACTTTGTCAATGGTCGGGAGAAATTTCTAGGATGGGAGCAACTTTGGTCGGATATTGTGCAAGAGGAGATAAGGCGAAGTACCAGGGATGGATCTTCATCAAAGAACTCTGATGAAGAGAATTGCGCTTTGGCTTCCAAAGAAAATAAGGGGAAGAGTAAGAAAGCTTCTCATTCCATTGCAAAAGGCAAGAAGCAGGACATGTCCAAGGTGAAGTGCTTTCACTGTCACCAACATGGACATTACGCCACTAATTTTCCATAGAAGAAGAAAAATAAGCAGGCTGTTAGGACTGCAGCTGGAGAGGCATTAGCCTCACAGTTTGAGCTGGATTTTTCGTTGATCACATGCTTGGTCTCAAGTATGACAGGACCAGTGTGGTTTCTTGACAGTGGTGCGTCTTTTCACATGACAGGAGATAGATATTTGTTTACTGATCTGGATGAGAAGTATCTTGGAGTGCACATCGAGATGGGCGATGATGGTAGATACAGTGCGACTGGTATCGGTACCATTTCCTTTGAGAGGGAGTCTATAAAACCCTTCATATTGAAGGAAGTGATGCATGTTCTGGGATTGAAGAAGAATCTTATCTCTGTGGTGATGTTACAAGACAAGGGATATGATGTTGTCTTTAGCAAGGGAAAGGCTTTCCTGCGCAGTAAGGAAACTGGTGAGACCTGTAGGATAGGGGTTTGAGTTAAGAACCTTTATCAATTGTAGGTAGATGGCTGCGCAGCAATGGCAGGCAAGGCAGAATGAGTGGTGATCCGGGATGATGGCAAGTTGTGGCGCCGAAGATTGGGCCACCTTCACCATGGAGCTTTGAAGATACTGTAGTAGATTTATACTGGGCTTCCTAAGGGTACTCTTTCACAGTCAGATCAGTGCAAGGGGTGTACCTTGGGAAAATTGTTGAAATCCACCTTTCACGAGAAGGATAGTCACGCCACGACAATCCTTGAGAGAATTCACACAAACGTGTGTGGACCTTTCTCAGTAGCTTCGACAGCAAATCACAGGTATTATGTGATATTTGTTGATGATTTTTCTCGTAAGTGCTGGATCTTCTTCATGCAGAAGAAGAGAGAGACATACTCAAAGTTCTGTGAGTTCAAGGCACTGGTTGAGAAAGAATTTGGGAAGTAGGTGAAGGCTCTTAGGAGCGACAATGGTGGTGAATTCATCTCTGGCGAATTCAAGGACTTTTGCAGTGCAGAAGGAATTCGAAGAGAGCTCATAGCACCTCATAACCCACAACATAACTGGGTTGCTGAGTGGAAGAACAGAACGATCGTGGGTGCTGCATGGGTGATGTTGCATCAGGGCCTACCCATACACTTGTGGGCTGAGGCATTTAATACTGCAGTATATGTGCAGAACCGTTTTCCTCACAGGATACTTGGCATGAGTACACCCGAGGAGGCATTGTCTGGTAAGAGGCCTGATATTTCCCATTTGAGGATTTTTGGTTCACCTGTTTACATTCATGTGACGAAGGATGCCAGGAATAATCTGGACCCAACTACGGAGGGTGGGATATTTTTGGGGTACACTGATACGCCCCACAACTATTGTGTGTATTTTCCAGACAGTCGCAAGACTGTTGTGCGACGGGATATCAAATTTCATGAGGAGAAAGACGTGAAGTGATCGCTTGAGAGGGAGCTACACTTGCATGCAAATGAGGAGCTATTAGTTACTAAGGATGAGTCTCAGGATGTGGATCAGCCACAAGATGAGGTTCATGGAGTGGAAGAGACCACTCACGCAGTGCCAACCATCAGAGGGCGGAAGTGCACTACAGAAGCTGAGCGACTGGCTCAAGATGAAGAGAAGGTTGTAGGAGCACCTACATCATAGCACAGACAGAGATAGTCACCTGACCGGTATACTGGATACATGGCTCTTATGAGCAAGTGTATCATGACAGAGCCATCCTCTTTCGAGGAAGCTGTGGAGGACCCCGCATGGGTAGATGCCATGGTGGAAGAGTATGATTCGATTGTCCCGAGACCGGAGGGGAAATCAGTGGTGGGTTCGAGATGGATCTACAAAGTGAAGCAGGCAGCTGACAGGAATGTGGAGAAGTATAAGGCAAGATTTTTTTCCTAAGGATTTTCACAGATTGAGGGGATCGATTATGAGGAGACCTTTGCACCTGTTGCAAGGTATTCTTCCATACGAACGATTCTTGATCTCTCAGTGCAGATGGGGTGGCACATTCATCAAATGGATGTGAAGATTGTGTTGCTCAACAGAGTCATTGAGGAGGAGGTGTACATAGAGCAGCCCAAAGGTTTCGAGATCTTCAGCAGTGAGTCGCATGTGTGCAGGCTCAAGAGAGCACTGTATGGGTTGAAACAAGAACCTCGTGCTTGGTACACACGGATAGACAGTTATTTCACTGGACTTTGATTCTCCAAGAGTGAGGCGGATCCTAACCTATACCATATTGCGGTGGAGGGTAAGTTGTTGATCATTTTACTTTATGTAGATGGTTTGATTTTGATAGGTGATGAGCTATTGATACACTCATGCAAGGCTGATATTTCAAAGGAGTTTGAGATGAAGGACTTGGGCATCCTTCATTATTTCCTGGGATTGGAAATTTGGCAGCGCAGTGGTGGACTGTTTTTTTCTTAGGGTAAGTATGCCCGGGAGATACTGGAGAAGTTCAACATGCATGGCTGCAAGCCTATTTATACTCCTCTTCCTGGTGGATGGAGGAAGGAGGATGCTACTTCGGCGGAGGTAGTGGATGCCACTGTTTATCGACAGTTGGTGGGGTCGCTTATGTATATAGTCAATACACGACCCGACATATGCTATGCTATTAACCAGCTTTCACAAGCTATGGTTAAGCCAACCAAGCTCTTTTGGAAGGTAGGCAAGCATGTATTGAGATATCTCAGAGGCACATATCTCAGAGGCACATCGGGATATGGATTATGGTACAGACATTCGGATGAGGTGAAGTTGTGTGGCTTCATGGATGCATATTGGGCAGGGAGCCCAACGGACAGAAAGAGCACATCTTGAGGGATTTGTAGTATCGGGTCGACAATAGTTGCGCGTGAACGGAGATCGGCGCGCTCGTTCGGTGGCGAGTATATGGTAGCGAGTTTGGCTGCATGCGAGGCTATATGGATGAGGCAGATCCTGGTCGGGTTGTTTGGTTCACACTTAGATCCTACTGTGATATATTGTGATAATTAGAGTTGCATCAAACTCTCGGTTAATCCAGTATTTCATGACAGATCTAAACACATTGACATTCGGTATCATCATATCAGAGATTGTGTGCAGTGGAAGATCATGTTACTTTCATACATTCCCACGGAGGATCAGGATGCTGATATCTTGGCAAAGGCGCTCACCAGGAGAAAATTCGAATACCACGGGGGCAAGATAGGAGTGGCAGATAATCCCTATGTTGTTGAGAGGGAGTGTTGAGATTCAACAAGATGATGAGCTTAGTGAAAAGAGTCGCCTTCACTAAGTGGGCCCGCAGGATTTTTGTCGCAAAGTCTATTTTTAGACTATGTCTATTTTTAGACATATGGATCATGTTATATAAGTTGCAGGATGCTATTTGTGGATGGTTGGTCAAGTTGGAAAAATAGATGGATTTATATTTTTATACATATTGGGCAGAATCTATTTTTAGATTGCCGGTCTAAACTAGATATGTCAATTATTATTAGCTCTTAATAATATTTGGACTCTAAACATTATCTTATTCTCTTGGAGCACTTCAATTAAGTGCACAGATGTGGCACGCTGAAGTGGCACCAGTCTACGCTATTCCTAAGGGTTATGTGGAGCTATTGCATGGATACTTCAGTTAGAACTCATGTGACAGAGTTTGGTGGAGTTGATTGAGGAAGTTAGTGGAGTTTTATTCAGTTTAACTAATCTAAACATAGTTGAGCTATTTGTGTCTAGTTTAACTGATTGATATAATTAGTGAGAGTGGTGTGAATTAATTATTAATTAATTCAATAATTATAAACTCATTAATCAACTAAATAATACATCAGTTAACTTCAGTGCATGGACAGTTTCAGTGGAGACCAGTGCAGAGATAGGTGAAAGGGCAAGTGTGACTATCAGTTGTGACTATAAGTGATGCATGGTTTTAATCCAACACTTAGTAGAGATTCCTATAAATACTACGTGAGCAAGGCTGGGGTAATAAATTCTCATCAAGAGGCATTCTTCAGCAAGGACTGCACAGTAAAGGCAAGCTAAGGGCTGGCAAAGATCGGTGCATGGGATTTGCAAGATCAAGCCTGATTAGTGTGTAGCAAGTGGAGATTATACTGAGAGCTTGTGAGGAGCTTTGTATGATGATTGTTACATGATATCTATGACATATATAATATACAGATATTTGGGGTTTTCAGCTTTAAGCTTTCCCATTACATACTGTGTTCATATGTGTGAATTTTTATGGTTTCAATGTGTGCATGCAATTGATTTCATTTCCGCATGTGATGATCAATGGTAGAAGAGATTATGTATTATGCATGAAGCTAAAATAGTGTGTGATCAGGAGAATATCAGTGAATAATATATCAGTTATTCAAATTTATACATGGTATCAGAGCGATATTTATCATTGGAGCAATTGCAAAACATTGAAGCGGTTGAGTTTTGTGCTGGTGGAATTTGAATTTGCAGTAGTGTTTTCTCAGTGTCGAAGTTGAGATGTCTTTCAACGGATTACGATTGGAGTATGCCCTTGAGGGCATCTCAAATTTTATTGCATGGAATGACAGGATGGAGGCGGTGCTGGATGACAATGGGTTGAAGGAATTCATAGATGCAGAAATTCCAAAACCTACTTCTAGTGATGCTGCCGTACTTGACGCATGGCAAAGGAAGACAGCAAAGTGTCGAAGGATTCGGTTGGAAGGTGTGAAGGATCACATAGTATCCAGCCTTCATGGTAAGGCTTATCCATTATTGATGTGGAAAGCTTTGAAAGATTTATTTCAAAGCAAGAGTGACCAGAGGAAGTTGGCGCTCAAGGACAAACTCAGGAACATAAAGATGGAGAAAGGCGATAGTATGTCCAAGTACCTCACGAAGTTCATCCAATGCAAGGATGAGCTGGGAAGTGTGGGGGTTACTATTTATGACGAAGAATTGGTGAGCTTGGCTCTCCTTGGGCTTCCAAAGAGTTGGCACTCCTATCAGGACTCTGTCAATGGTCGGGAGAAATTGCCAAGACGGGAGCGACTTTGGTCGGATCTTGTGCAAGAGGAGATAAGGCAAAGTACCAGGGACGGATCTTCATCAAAGAACTCTGATGAAGAGAATTGTGCTTTGGATGCCAAAGCAAAGAAGGGGAAGAGCAAGAAAGCTTCTCATTCCAGTGTGAAAGGCAAGAAGCAGGACATGTCCAAGGTGAAGTGCTTTCACCGTCACCAACACGGACATTACGCCCCTAATTGTCCACAGAAGAAGAAAAATAAGCAGGCTGCTAGGACTGCAGCTGGAGAGGCCTTAGCCTCACAGTTTGAGCTAGATTTTTCGCTGATCGCATGCTTGGTCTCAAGTATGACGGGATCAGTGTGGTTTCTTGATAGTGGTGAGTCTTTTCAGATAACAGGAGATAGAGATTTGTTTACTGATCTGGATGAGAAAGATCTTGGAGTGCACATCGAGATGGGCGATGATGGTAGATACAGTGCGACCGGTATCGGTACCATTTCCTTTGAGAGGGAGTCTGGTAAACCCTTCGTATTGAAGGAAGTGATGCATGTTCCAGGATTGAAGAATAATCTTATCTCTGTGGCAATGTTAGAAGACAAGGGATATGATGTTGTCTTTAGCGAGGGAAAGGCTTTCTTGCGCAGTAAGGCAACTGGTGAGACCCAGAGGATAGGGGTTCGAGTTAAGAAACTTTATCAATTGTAGGTAGATGGCTGCGCAGCAATGGCAGGCAAGGCAGAAGGAGTGGTGAGCGGGAATGATGGTGAGTTGTGGCACCGGAGATTTTTCCACCTTCACCATGGAGCTTTAAAGATACTGCAGCAGATTTATACTGGGCTTCCTAACGGTACTGTTGCACAGTCAGATCAGTGCAAGGGGTGTACCTTGGGAAAATTTGTGAAAGCCACCTTTCACGAGAAGGATAGTCGCGCCATGAAAATCCTTGGGAGAATTCACACAGAGGTTTGTGGACCTTTCTTAGTAGCTTCGACAGCAAATCACAGGTATTATGTGATATTTGTTGATGATTTTTCTCGTAAGTGTTGGATCTTCTTCATGCAGAAGAAGAGCGAGACATACTCAAAGTTTGTGAGTTCAAGGCACTGGTTGAGAAAGAATTGGGGAAGCAGGTGAAGGCTCTTAGGAGCGAAAATGGTGGTGAATTCATGTCTGGCGAATTCAAGGACTTTTGCAGTGCAGAAGGAATTCGTAGAGAGCTAATAGCACCTCATAATCCACAACAGAATGGGGTTGCTGAGCGGAAGAACAGAACGATCGTGGGTGTTGCATGGGTGATGTTGCATGATCAGGGCCTCCCCATACACTCCTGGGCTGAGGCATGCAATACTGCAGTATATGTGCAGAAACGTTGTCCTCACAGGATACTTGGCATGAGTACACCCGAGGAGGCGTTTTTTGGTAAGAGGCCTGATATTTCCCATTTGAGGATTTATGGTTCACCTGTTTACATTCATGTGACGAAGGATGCCAGGAAAAAGCTAGAGCTGACTACGGAGGGTGGGATATTTTTTGGGTACAATGATACGCCCCAGAACTATCGTTTGTATTTTCCAGACAGTCGCAAGACTGTTGTGCGACAGGATATCAAATTTCATGAGGAGAAAGCCGTGAAGTGTTCACTTGAGAGGGAGCCACACTTGCATGCAGATGAGGAGCTATTAGTTCCTAAAGATGAGTCTCAGGATGTGGATCAGCCACAAGATGAGGTTCATGGAGTGGAAGAGACCACTCAAGCAGCGCCAACCATCAGAGGGCAGAAGCGCACTACAGAAGCTGAGCGACTGGCTCAAGATGAAGAGAAGGTTGTAGGAGCACCTACATCACAGTGCAAACAGAGACAGTCACTTGAACGGTATACTGGATACATGGCACTTATGAGCAAGTGTATCATGATAGAGCCATCCTCTTTCGAGAAAGTTGTGGAGGACCCCGCATGGGTATATGCCATGGTGGAAGAGTATGATTCAATTGTCAGAAACAGTGCATGGAAGATTGTCCCGAGACCGGAGGGGAAATCAGTGGTGGGTTCGAGATGGATCTACAAAGTGAAGCAGGCAGCTGATGGGAGTGTGGAGAAGTATAAGGAAATATTTGTTGCTCGAGGCTTTTCACAGATTGAGGGGATCGATTATGAGGAGACCTTTGCACCTTTCACAAGGCATTCTTCCATACGAACGATTCTTGCTCTCTCAACGCAGATGGGATGGTACATTCATCAGATGGATGTGAAGACTGCGTTCCTCAATAGAGTCATTGAGGAGGAGGTGTACATAGAGTAGCCCGAAGGTTTTGAGATCTTCAGCAGGGAGTCGCATGTGTGCAGGCTCAAGAGAGCATTGTTTGGGTTGAAATAAGCACCTAGTGCTTGGTACACACTGATAGACAGTTATTTCACTGGACTTGGATTCTTCAAGATTGAGGCGGATCCTAACATATACCAGATTGCGGTGGACGGTAAGTTGTTGATCTTTGTACTTTATGTAGATGATTTGATTTTGACAAGTGATGAACTGTTGATACACTCATGCAAGGCTGATCTTGCAAAGGAGTTTGAGATGAAGGACTTGGGTCTGCTTCATTATTTCCTGGGATTGGAAATTTGGCAGCACAGTGGTGGACTGTTTGTTTCTCAGGGTAAGTATGCCCAGGAGATACTAGAGAAGTTCAACATGCATGGCTGCAAGCCTGTTGATACTCCTCTTCCTGGTGGATGGAGGAAGGAGGATGCTACTTCGACAGAAGTGGTGGATGCCACTGTTTATCGACAGTTGGTGGGGTCGCTTATGTATCTGGTCAATACACGACCTGACATATGCTATGCTGTTAACCAGCTTTCACAAGCTATGGTTAAGGCTACCAAGCTCTTCTGGAAGGCAGGAAAGCATGTATTGAGATATCTCAGAGGCACATCGGGATATGGATTATGGTACAGACAGTCGGATGAGGTGAAGCTGTGTGGCTTCACTGATGCAAATTGGGCAGGGAGCCCAATGGATAGAAAGAGCACATTTGGAGGGATTTTCAATATCGGGTCGACAACAGTTTCTTGGTATAGCAAGAAGCAGAGATCCATGGCACTCAGTTCAACAGAGGCCGAGTATATGGCAGCAAGTTTGGCTGTATGCGAGGCTATATGGATGAGGAAGATCCTGGTTGGGTTGTTCGGTTCACACTTAGAGGCTACTTTGATTTATTTTGATAATCAGAGTTGCATCAAACTCTTGTTTAATCTAGTATTTCATGATAGATCTAAACACATTGACATCCGGTATCATCATATCAGAGATTGTGTGCAGCGAAAGGTCATGTTACTTTCATACATTCCTATGGAGGATCAGGATGCTGATATCTTGACGAAGGCGCTCACCAGGAGAAAATTTGAATACCACACGGGCAGGATAGGGGTTGCAGATAATCCTTATCTTGTTGAGAGGGAGTGTTGAGATTGCAACAAGATGATGAGCTTAGTAGAAAGAAGTTGCCTTCACTAAGTGGGCCCACAGGCTATTTTTGGTGCAAAGTCTATTTTTATACTATGTCTATTTTTAGACATATGGATCATGTTCTATGAGTTGCAGGATGCTATTTGTGGATGGTTGGTCAAGTCCAAAAAAAATAGATGGACTTCTATTTTCAGACATACTAGGTGGAATCTATTTTTATATTACCAGTCTAAAAATAGATATGTCAAGTATTATTAGCTCTTAATAATATTTAGACTCTAAACATTATCTTATTCTCTTCGAGCACTTTAGTTAAGTGCACAGATGTGCCACAGGAGCTAAAAGAAGGAATTACACTATTCCTAAGGGTTATGTGGAGTTATTTCATGGATACTTTAGTTAGAACTCATGTGACAGAGTTTGGTGGAGTTGATTGAGGAAGTTAGTGGAGTTGTATTCAGTTTAACTAATCTAAACATAGTTGAGATATTTTTATCTAGTTTAACTGATTGATACAATTAGTGAGAGTGGTGTGAATTAATTATTAATTAATTCACTAATTATAAAATCATTAATCAACTAAATAATACATCAGTCAACTTCAGTGCATGGACAGTTTCAGTGGAGACCAGTGCAGAGATGGGTGAAAGGGCAAGTGTGACTATCAGTTGTGACTATAAGTGATGCATGGTTTTCATCCAACACTTAGTAGAGATGCCTATAAATACTGCATGAGAGAGACTGGGATAAGACATTCTCATCAAGAGGCATTCTTCAGCAGGGATTGCGTAGTAGAGGCAAGCTAAGGGCTGGCAAAGATCGGTGCATGGGATTTGCAAGATCAAGCCTAATTAGTGTGCAGCAAGTGGAGATTATACTGAGAGCTTGTGAGGAGATTTGTATGATGATTGTTACATCATCTCTATGACATATATAATATACATATAGTTGGGGTTTTTATCTTTAAGCTTTCCCATTGCATACTGTGTTCATGTGTGAATTTTTATGGTTTTAATGTGTGCATGCAATTGATTTTATTTCCGCATGTGATGATCAATGGTAGAAGAGATTCTATATTATGCATGAAGATAAAATAGCGTGTGATCAGGAGAATCTCGGTGAATAATATATTATTTACTCAAATTTCTACAGTGCAAGAAGGTACCAATAGTTTTCCCAACAGTGACAACACAGTTTTCCAAACTCCTGCTTGAGAAAATTACATGGCAAGTTGTTTTGTGTTACATGGATAATTATGTATGTAATGACATCTACGAATAAATAGCAAATGGATAGGTACATCAACTGAACATACATGAAATAAAACACTTTCCCAAGGCCATATAAGAGATGGTTGTCTCCATCATACAATATAGCCCAATGTTGACCATGGAAATCAATGAAAAGATTGCCCTCTTATGGAGAAATGCAGTAAATATGAAAGGTAAGAGTATCCCAATATTTTGTTAGATAATCCATGGATGCAAAATCAATATTATTACCATGTGTTGAGAGTAAGATGATGCATATGTATATGAATGAATCCTCCATAGTGATATGACACACTCCCATGAAGAGGAATTAACCATATGCTGCATGAAGATTACCCTCCTTATACTTGGAAATCCAAGTCAAGAATACCACAGCAAGTAAGATCATACCAATGTAATAGATGCTTCCATCCACTACTCCATCATTCTCACCTCCTCATTATCCACCAAGTGCATCAAGTGTGAAGTGATCCTAGGGATACTCCATCAATAACCTCAAGCTCCCAAGTGACAGCACTGTTGGCCCATGCAAATAAGCTCATGCCAACTCATAGCTACATTCTTTTACATTCTCCTTGTCAAAGACATCTCCCATAACGTTTCTACACATAAGAAGTTCCTTCCAAAGTGGAAGTACTTCTTTATCATCTAAGGCCAAGGAGTAGCCCCTTTGCACCATGATAGTTCCATCTCCTACTCCGTCAACATCATGCAAAGTGTGAGAGAAAATCTGCCCTTGCTCTCCCAAGAACAAGAAAAGCAACAAAATATTTTTCTTCCTCGTCATACTTTCATCATACAAATCATGTGATGAAAACATAATGAATGACATGAAGATCACATCAAAAACATTCATCCATACTCTTTGCTGCTCAATGATGCAAGCATCCTACCACATCTCCTCCATCCTCATACTCTTAGGAAGAGTTCATGCCAAGTGATGGCCAAACTCTTTCAAGAGTAACCAGTGCAACCAAGCCTCCTGCTACCCGGTGTCACAGATCTGCAATTGACTTAATAACATCTTGCTATTCATCCACATCCACTCAATCATCTGTGGATGTCTCCTTCCATCCTCCATCTTGGTACTCTTCCCATGAGAGCTACCATCATCCCAAATTAGATTCTTGTCTTTGCATTTCATGGCATTTTGAAATGCAATCTTCTTGAGAATCAATTTGATCCCATAAGGATCAAAATAGGTGGTAGGAAAAATCCTCCCATCATGATGTTCATGGCTCAATAAATTTCCAACACAATCATGAGAGATGTTATCCATCCGAAGATGTCCTCCATCATCTATTTGTTCCTCCTTGAATCCATGAAGATCCAAGTGTGAGAAGGGAAGAAAAGCCTTACACTCCATGATATGTTGAAGTGCACCTCTAATGAAATCTCTCCATGAGATCTCCCCCTCAACAATAGACCTCCAAAACCAATGAGGTCCTGGATTTTCTGAACGTAGAAGTTTCTCTTTGAGCTGAGAGGAGATCATTGAGAAATGGTCATCTATAAAGGAGAAAGGGTTTCTCACTTCAAGATGTCTACTATCTTTCATCCTTCCCTTCAAGTATTCAAACCCCAACCTCAAGTGGGATATGCAATCCAACAATGGCTCATGAGAATTATGGTTTATTTCCTCCTTGAATGTTTCCATGTTGCACAGTGAAGTGCAATCTTGCTGCTATAGGTTAGCAATGTATTTTGATTCTTGGTCATTTAAATATGAGTTTCCACAATCCTCAAAAGAATTATCTAAAATATAAAGTGGAACTTCATTCATACCTTGATGGAACTTGGGATCTCCTTGTATGGCTGCAATATGTCCTTCCTCCAATGAAATGGCTTCCCCATTTGTAGATGTAGAAGGTTGCTCTTCCAAGGCTGTGACAACGCTGGTACAAGTCTCCTCCCATGGGGGTGTGGGATTTTTATCCTATGATTTTTCTCCATAAAAGGTTCTAATCAACCTTTGAGTGAACTCTGCAAAAGTATTCACCCTTGCATGACTCAAGTGGCTGAACCACCAAAGATTGGCTTCACCCTCCAAGTGCAGCACTGCAAATTCTACTGCCTCCCTCTATACCACTGGATGTAATATTGAATGCCTCAAGCTTCTTTGCTCAAGCTCTTTCTATAGAAGATCTATCATATGTAGGCAATAGAAACCTATTACCTTTCATTTCTCTTTTGCTGCATGGTCTCTCCTCTTCCTTCAACTAGATGAATTGTGGAAAATCTAGAGTCTCCTTGAAGGCTTTAGGTTGATAATTGTACTCAACAAGGTAATCACTTAGAATCTTATGATCCAAGTATCTTTCATGCTTGTCTTTTTCTTCTTCATGAAAATAGGAAGTGCATGGTCCTTCCTCTTATTTTTTCTCCTCCTCTTTGGAGAGGCTCCTATTAGTTCTGAAAACTGATGAGAGTAATATCATATTCTTCATCATTCTAATATTATTCTATCTTATTATGGCTGAAACTCACAGGCTGAGCCAAAGATCATGCTCTGATACCACTGTAATATCCCCAAATGGGATTGCTCAGCAAGGCATGCCTGAAAAACACATTTTTTAGGAATGGATGCTACAGGATTTGAAACCAAGACCTGGATCCCTTAGATCAATGTATCTAAGACCAAAATCCAATAGGAGGCTCAAAATAAATCACTATAGGTTGGTTAAACAAGTCTCCCACACCTAGTTGTCTTGGAAAAATGCCCAATGAATGGGGCTGTAGCAATGCATGAACAAGAAATGGAGAAACAACATTATTTTATTAATATTGAACACATGAAGATGTAGATAGCCTAAAAATGTATAATATATTAGTGAATAGATTACAAATCCTTGAGGAAACAATCACTCAAGAAAGGCAATGCAAGCCTCAACAACACATGTACAAGGAAATGAAGAACACTGCTACATATGTAAAACCCCAGGTTATGTCAGCGCAGTATATTATGGAGAACTGCTAAAAAATGACTTCAATACATGGATATAGCAATTTATAGCTCAAAATATATGGGGGAGAAATATTTTAACCTATGGAAACAACAATACAACAATCCTTAGAAGGATTGGATGAAATGTACATAAAATGGAAAAACTATAGAAATGTCGGAGTTGCAGTAGTAGTTGCAACTCAAGAACTGGAAATGGATGGAGATGGCTAAAGATGATGCACAATCTGAATAGATGTCCTCCAATGGATATTCCAAGTGAAAGGTTGATCCTATCACTGAAGATCTTACCCTCCAATCAACACTACAAACCCTCACCGTAGATGCACATTGAAAATAACGAAGTAACTGAGGAAAATTGCGTTGTAAGTGGAATAGAAAGTGTTGGCCAAGTGCCAAGATCTGAAATCTGCTCTAGATCCTTCCTTAATAATATTCCAAAGGAAAGAAGGCCTCCTCCTCTGAAAAACAAGCTAAGGAATGGTGTTGTGGAACATCCACTGCAACACCCTGCAACACAATGTTATAATTCAACAGAAATAATGTTGTAGCTGGAGGAAGTGGCTTGGCCTTGAGCTTGAATGTGGATAAATGAAGTGCAATCCCTCAAGAAGCCTCTAAAGAATTAGAAGGAATCCTAAACAGGAATTCCTTATGCTAAACAACACTGCAACTCTGCTAAACAACAGGAGACTGCAAATAGTCTAAGTAGACAAGAAATCAATAATCATATGCATGCCTCACAATGGCTACCTTTCCCTCCTTTTAAACAAATGCAAGCTCCTTCTCCATGGGTTCCACTCATTAGGGTTTCCTCCATCAAGGAAACTTCCCTCCTCCTTCACTGTGTTGTCCCACAATATGATCTCCACCTCCTATTGTTGCGCTGTTTGACTTGGTCAAACCTGACCTTGTCCACCTGTAAATGATCCTCTTCACACATGAGGGTGTGAAATCCAGCTCCAATGATGATCCCCTTTCATACTATGAGGGGTTTTAACTATATTTTTATTATGCATGGGCCTCCTTACCCATTTATTCTTCTCCTAAGTGAAATCATCAAAAATATAAGACAATGTATGGCTCAAGAAATGAGGGGGAGCAAGCTCTCAACCCCAGAAAAAATTAATACAACACTCCTTAGAAGGATTGGCTGAAATATACAAAAATTGAAAAATGTCAGAGTTGTAGTGTAGCAGCTGCAATTCAAAATTGGTAATAAAATAGAGAAGGCTGAAGATGATGAACAATCTGAGTAGACCTCCTCCAATGGATCTTCCAAGTGAAAGGTTGGTCCTATCACTGAAGATCTCACCCTCTAATCAAGACTGCAAACCCTCCTCACAATTGTACTTAGAAAATAACGTAGTCACTGAGGGATACTACGTTGTGGGTGGAATAGAATGTGTTGGCCAAGTGCCAAGATCTACAATATGCTCTGAATCCTTTGTTACTAATATCCCAAAGGAAAGAAGGTTCCCTCCTCTGAAAAACAAGCCAAGGAATGGTGTTGTGGGGTCTCCACTACAACAACCTGCAACACAACATTATACTTGAGCAGAAATAATGTTGTAGCTAAAGGAGGTGGCTTGACCTTGAGCCTGAATGTGGAGAGATGAAGTGCAATCCCTCAAGAGGCCTCTCAAGAAGGATAAGGAATCCTAAACAGGAAATCCTTTTGCTAAACAACACTGCAACTCTGCTAAACAGTAGGAGACTGCAAATAGTCTAAGAAGACAAGAAATCAATAATCATATGCATGCCTCACAATGGTTTCTTTGCCCTCCTTTTAAAAAAATGCAAGCTCCTTCTCCATGGGTCCCACTCATTAGAGTTTCCTCCATCAAGGAAACTTCCCTCCTCTTTCACTGTGTTGTCCCACAAGATGATCTCCACCTCCTATTGTTGCGTTGTTTGACTTGGTCAAAATTGACCTTGTCAACCTGAAAATGATCCTGTTCACATATAAGGGTGTGAAATCTAGTTCCAATGATGATCCCCTTTCATAATATGAGTGATTTTATTTATATTCTTATTATGCATGGGCCTCCTTACCCATTTATTCTTCTCCTAAGTGAAATCAACAAAAATTAATATTCCAATTTGCTGCATGCAAATTTTGGAATATTACAGGCTTCAAATAGGATCAGTACCAGTTCTCATTCGGACCCAAACCCTCTGAACATAGTTGATGACCCAGAGAATATTTTGTGGCAAACTTCTAGATCTAGAAAAGTATCCACTATTAGGACCATTCATAGAGAAAGCTCTATACCTGAACATCTTACAAATTTGCAAGATCCCCAGTTTGTCTTTCACCATACAAAGAACCATTTCAGAACCAAGTCACAAACTGATATTGACCAGACTGACCTTGAGCCCATAGATTTGCAGCAGAGTTCGAGTAGAGAATATTCTCCTTCCATACCACCAAACTTTCAGTTTATCAATCACTTTAACTCTTTCCATACCAAATCTACTCAAAATTAGTTTGCTGGTCCAAGTACTTCCACCACACCCATCCATACCACCACTGTGAAAACCACTCCGCTTCATCATACATCTCCCTTCAATAGCCCTCCTCTTGTAAACCCTCCATTAGCTCTCGTCATTTCAGCTTGGTATGCCCCTTTGGCCTTACCTCAATCTCTAGTGCCTTTACCAAATGACTACTAGTCCAAGATCCCTCATTTCACAAGAGCTAAATCCATCACTACCCAAAAACATGTAGAAAGGATAAATGATGCCCTTGATTACATGGAAATAGAAGAAGAGACCATTAAAATGAGGATACTTTCACAAAGCTTAGGAGGAGAGGCCATAAAATGGTTCAAAGCATTAAATCATAACACAATACATGATCTCCCTTCCCTCTACCAAAATTTCATAAAAAAGTGGGAAATCAGGAAAAAATCCCCTCCAAATCCTTTCTAAATATAACAATGTTAAGAGGAATGTAGGGGAAAGTGTAAAAGATTATTGCACTAAGTTTAATAGTGTCTACAATGCCCTCCCGCCTCACATGAAACCCCCACAAGGCCTATCACTAGTGAAATTTCTAGAAGGCTTTGATCTATACATGACATTCCAATTGAGAGAGAGAGACCCCGCAACTTTAGAAGAAATGAAAAAGGTAGCTATCAGTGTTGAGGTCAACTTGATTGAAAAGAGAGCTAGGATGAGATTATAAAAGAGAGTGACCTACAAATATGAAACCATGCCCTCAACCTCCTCATCTGATACCAATATGGACATCCTAATGAGAACCATGGAGAGAAATTTAGAAAGGATAAACTTGAATGAAAGGACACCTCCTAGGGAAAATGAAGCCAATCCCCAAAACAGAAATAGAGCTCAAAAATTTAGAAGGGACACTCTTCAAATCAAACAAAGCAAAAATGATCAACAAATGAGGCCACCCTTCCAAGATAATTATGTAGATGAAGAGGGAAGAGAGGCTGAAGAACCTGAAGAGAGCAAAGTAAACCTGATAAGTTTTGATAATGAAGCTGAGTTGTTTTTTGGGCCTAAGGTCGAGGGAAATTATCAAGAAGGAGTTGTCCCTCCTTTCTATATCAGCCTAAACATACATGAAAATGTATTACACAATACCATGCTAGACTCTGGTGCCTCACATAACCTCATGCCCAAAGTTGTGATGGAGAGATTAGGCCTAGAAATAACTAAACCTTTCAAATAATTGTACTCATTTGATTCGAGTAGAGTCAAGTGTTTGGGCTTAATCAAGGATCTTTGTGTCAATCTAGCTCAAATACCTTCTAAGGGTGTTTTCATGGACATAGTGGCTGCTGACATTCCTCCTAAGTATGGGATGATTTTATCCCGATCTTGGGGAGCCAAGCTTCAAGGGAACCTCCAACTTGACATGTCATATGATACCATCCCTGTTTTCAGCCAAACAAGGAGACTATACCGAGAGTCACACATGAAACATATGGTTAGCAGTCAAGAGAGGCCTGATAACACTCCCCTATATTCCATTCATTCAGACTTAGACTCATTCATCTTGTATAATGAAAATGACATTGATGAACAAGTGAACAAAAATGACCAAGATCCAAGCCCACCAATACAGTCCAAATTGTCTTCCAATAAAGAAAAAATCATCCAAAACTCTAGCAGCCATGAACAATAGCTTGATAGAGAACATGAAATAGATACACTTTGGAACATGAGCTTTTATGGCTCTTGTGGCAAAATAGGTTCAAGAGATGGTGTCTGGATACATAACACAAATGAGGGCTATTCATACAAGCTAGATTTTCAGTGCACTAATAACATTGCAGAATATGAGGCTCTCCTCCTTGGCTTGCATTTACTCAAAGACTTAGGAGCTAAGAAAATCTCTGCCCAAGGGGACTCAGAGATAATCATTAAACAGATCAAAGGTGAGTATTCAGAAAAGAACCCAAGATTGAGAGAGTACATAAATTTTGCCTTAGATCTTCTCAAAACCTTTGAGAAATATCAGCTCATTTTCATCTCCAGAGCCCAAAAATGCCTAGCCAATGAGCTTGCCTTTGTTGCCAACAATTACCAAATATCCCATGCAACTAAACAATATACTGTCAAAGTAAAAAACAAGCCCACAGTGTCGGACAACATAAACCATTGGCAAGTGCTTGAGGGTGATGAACAAATTGATGACTTTTTACAATCTAGAAATGAATTTATGAGAATAAGACCAAGATTAGAGCATGATGAAGGTGTTTTTTCTGAAAAACAAACCAATAAAACAAAGCTATCCTCTACTGCTGATATAAATCTGATTACTCATCCTTGTAAGGCAGAAATTTTTGAAGATATGAACCAAAGAGACCTTGAAATCTTACAATGTAAAGATGATACCTTACCAAGGGGACTAACACCAATAGAAGAGCTATTTGAATTTAATGATGTGGCTAAAAAACCTAAGATAGAGTCTACTGAGAATGATGTAGAAGAATATAACATAGGAAAACTAAAGGAACCCAAAATGTTCAACCTCTCCAAAACTCTTCCTCCTCACATAAAACAGAGATATATTTAACTTTTTCAAGAATTTAAAGATGTTTTTGCATGGGGATATGAGGATTTGAAATCATATGACACAAACATTATTCAACAAAAATTTCCTCTTAAGGAGAATTAGAAACCTTTCAAACAAAATTTAAGGAGAATAAAACATGTCTTACTACCTTTAGTTGAGAAAGAGATCAAAAATATGTATGATGTCAGTATCATAGTTTCCCTTCGATACTCAGAGTGGGTTTCCAACCTGTGTCAGTTAGGAAGAAAACCAGGGAGATTATGCTTTGCATTGACTTTAGAAATCTGAACAAAGCTTCCCTAAAAGATAACTACCCCTTGCCTAAGACGGATCACATACTTCAAAGGGTAGTTGGCTCTAAGAGAATCTCACTACTTGATGGATTTTTTCGGTTACAACCAAGAGCTAGTATTCCCAAGTGATCAACAAAAAACCGCCTTCACCACCGCTTGGGGTACATTCATGTATGTTAAAATGCAATTTGCATTGATGAAAGCGGGGGCCAATTTTCAAAGGGCCATGGATATAGATTTTTATGAAGACATACGCTACTTCATAGTCATTTACCTTGATGACATTACTGTTTACTCTAAGACTGATGAGGAGCACTTAATTCACTTGAGGAAATTTATTGAAAAGTGTAGAAAATATGGCCTTTCCTTGAATCCTACGAAAACATTGTTTGGTCTCCAGGAAGGAAAAATCCTAGGCCACATCATCTCAGAAGAAGGAATCAAAATAGATCCCAAAAGGATTGAAGGCATATTACAAATCAACCATCCTAGAAGCCTGAATGAGATACAATCTTTCATTGGGAAGATAAAAGTTCATCCCCAACCTTGCTGAACTCTCGAGGAATATTAAAAACATGCTTAAAAATGAGATAGGGGTTAAATGGACCTTGGAAGCTAAACAATCTGTTGAACTGGTCAAACTAGCCCTCACTCAAACACTGGTTCTAATCAGTCCCGATTTTACCAAAAACTTCTACATTTTCTCATTTGCCTCTGAACATACCATTGTTGTAGTATTACTGCAAAAGAACATGATGGGGCAAGAACAACCCATAGCTTTCTTCAGCAAAGCCCTTAGGTATGCTCCTCTAAAATACAACATCATGGAGAAACAAGCCTTTGCCTTGATCAAGGCACTCAAATATTTTAGAGTTTATATCTTACATTTTCATATCATTGCTTTTGTTCCACACTCAGTTGTCAAGGAAATTTTAAATCAGGACCCTGATGGTAAGAGGGGAAAGTGGATTTCCATTATCTTAGAATATGACTTAGAAATTAGACCCACTAAAATAGTTAAAGGACAGGGGCTTGCAAAACTCATGGCTGAGTCAAATTTCAAAGCCTTGGATATGAATATGGTTGATGTTTTAGAAGAACAAGAAGAATGCACAACTCCCCATGTTGAAGAATAATTTCTAAATTCATATTGGTATGCTAATATTATTTATGTGTTTTTCTATCTGAATGCTCCTCCTACATTATCAAAGACAAAATCTAGATTCCTGAAACAAAAATATTTGAAATTCTACATCTTAGATGGAACATTATATTGGAAGAATCCTATTGGTATAATTCTTAAATGTTTTCTTGAGGATGATGCAGGTAAGATCATGCATGAACTGCATGAGGGAGATTGTGGAGGCCATCTTTACTGGAAAACCACAACCAACAAAATCCTTAGAGTTGGCTACTATTGGCCCACCTTTTTCCTCGACACCCACAAACTAGTCATGACTTGCCATAAATGCCAAATTTTTGATGGCAGGAGAAAACTCTTACCTTTTCCTTTACATCTCATTATTGTTAAAGCTCCTTTTCAACAATGGCATTTAGACTTCATTGGAGAGATTCACCCCACCTTGTCTGCACAACATAAGTGGATCCTCACGGCCATTGATTACTTTAACAAGTAGATAGAAGCCATCCCTTCTAGAAATGCCACCAATTCAGTCATTATCAAATTTCTTGAGATAAACATCCTGTCTAGATTTGGTTGCCCCAGAAAGATCATCACAGATAATGTTGTTAGCTTTTCATCCAAAACAATGGTTGAATTTTTTCATAAATATCACATCACAATAGAACATTCCACAGCTTATTACCCTCAAGTTAATGGGATAGCTGAGTCCTCTAACAAAATCTTGGTCAATATCAACAAGAAGCTTCTAAAATAGAATCAAAGGGCATGACATGGAAAGCTAATACATGCACTATGGGTTGATAGACTAACCACCAAGAAATCAATCGTTATGTCTCCTTATCAACTAGTGTATGGCATGGATTGCATTTTTCCAACATCCTTGGGAGTACTGGTGGTAATACTTCTCCAAGAAGTGCAATAAGAATAAAATGACATGCAAAGGAGGCTGAACCAAACCATTCATTTTCAGCAAACAAGGGAAGAATTTTATAACAAGACTCAAGCAGTGCAAGAAAGCACAAAGAAAATATTTAACAGAATAACTAAAGCCAACAATTTCCACATTGGAGGCACGGTACTGAAATGGGATTCCAGGAGGGAAGACAAAGGTAAAAATGGTAAATTTGAGAATTTGTGGAAAGGTCCTTATCTCATTCAGTCAGTTAGAGGTCATAATGCTTTCTTTTTATAAGGGCTGAATGGAGAAGAAATTTTCGGAGGTCCTATAAATGGCAGGATGCTCAAGCACTATTTCTGTCAAGAGTCATAATTTTAAAGGTTTCCATTCATTGTACAAAAACATTGCATGAGGGAAATCACAAAATATACAAAAACATAGAAAGAATGAAAAAGAGGGAAGATTTGAAAATAGGTAAAGCCTTATACCCAAAAAATAGTAATACTGAAAGTGAGAAACCTTAAATGCCACCGTTGGTTCAATAAGAATGTCTTGTTTTAGTCATCTAGCCTAATCATGGCTAAAACATATTTTCAATTTATTGTTGCTAAGTTAGTGAAAGATAGTTGGTCAAATCATTTAAACTTAAATTATCAAAAGAAAATAGATTAGGAATTAAAGATACTGGTTCCACATGCTCAAATCTGAACCAAAGATGAAAATAGGGATGCTTAACACATGATTTATCACAGCCCTTATGTTTCATGAAGTTTTATTTTGTATAAAAATAATTTTTGTGTGCAGCTTGTTCTTATGTCACAAACTCATGGTAAATTAGATTGCCTAATCTTGATTTACACCATGCTTTCAATTTCATGTTTATAGTTTAGTGAATGAATCCTATCAAATAGCTTAATCTTGACAGTTGAGTAATCTAGGTAGAGAACAAGAGAGTTCATAAGAAAAATATGTACTCTTAGAGGAAGTAATATAGAAGTAGATAGTTTGTTTTGCTTTCAAGATAAAAAGAATGTTAAGTGTTTGCCAGTTCAAGTGCACCCAAGGAAGAAAAAAATGTTGTGCAAGTAGGTTGGGTAGTTAAAGATGAAGTTGAGCTAATCATGTCTTTCAGATTATTGAGATCACAACTTCAAAGCAAGCATCAGCAAGTGAAAAGAGGTAAAAATCTGCCCAATGGATGAGGCACTGATCTCCATAAAAACCAGAGATCTGAAAGTTTTGTACACCTCCTGAAAAGGAGCTGCCCTCCCCAAGTGGATCCACTATTAGTCATCAATAATTTTTTCCTTTTAAGATGGCTAAATGCTTATCCTAGATTTCTAGAAACAAAGTTCATGAGCATTGTGAGTTCTAGAAATCTCACTGCCTTCATTATCCTTAGTATAATTTTTTCACTATTTAATCATCCCATCATGTCAAGCTCAGCTCACCCATCCCAGAAAACCCATCATGGGCTCATGTCACTCATTTTATTTATTTTTTTTCACCTTTGGCCTCAATCCTCTATTTTGTTTTTCCTAACCCCTCCACTGCTACCTGGGGCCACCAATCAACCATCTCTCTTATATCTCCAAAAATACTTCAAGCATTGATGGTATCAAAACTATCTATGTAAGCTCTTTAGATAAATCAAGTACGTTGGATTTTGGGTCTTCAATACATCAAATTGTACAAAACTCAATTTTACACCTAAGGATCCCGAATCAAGTTTTCAGGCAAAGGCCAAGTCCAAAGAGCCTTCCACTAGGTCACCTAGGGTGTCATAGGTCATAGGGTTGATTTGTTGTTCTAAAATATCTGTTTTTCCTCTGTAAATAGGTTGCATTCAAAGAAGAAGAAGGTCAAGTAACTTGGTCCAAAATTGATCAAAAACCCTTCAAGGAAGGCCTCCTTGGCCAAAGCACAAATTCTGCAAGGGAAAACTGTCCTTGTTCACATGTCTGCAAAATGATCAAGTTGGTCATCAGCATAAAAGAGGTAAGGTAATGAGGTGAAATCATCACAAGAAGACATACATAAGCAAGAGAAGGAATCAGGCCTATTTTTAAATATAATCAGGGTTTTGTGATTGGTTGACAAAACAATGTGTCCAAGCAAGGAATCATCACAAAAACCACCAAGGCAGAAGGCACAACAACACAACCAAGGAAACATTGAAGGTTTCTAGAAATTATAAATGAATAAGGGAAAAAGGTGAGGTGAACTGAACAGAAATGAATGAAATTGAAAGGACTATAGAGAACTTAGAAGACAACACTTCTTATTCTTCTCTAACATCCCTAAAACCTAAGAGTTTTAAAAGGTAGATAGAACAGATCAGAAGAAGATGATAAGTCCTCCTTCACAACAGCAGAAGGAATTCAAAGGATTTTCAAGGCGGCTTTTAAGGTTTTTCAAAAAACAACACTGCTTCACCTACATCAAAGGAAGAAATGGAAGAGAGTATTAGTGTGATGGAGCCTAGGTCTCCCAGTGCAGTCAATGTCTTAAAAATTATCAAAGGAATAAAACATGAGGTAAATCTTGCTGACCCTCACAATCCGTGTTGGGTGACTAAAGGCTGTAAAGGTAAAAATAATGACAACGAGAACACAAACCCTATGTTATGGCACCTACAGAAATCAGAAGTGGCCAAGGGGAAAACATGGTGAACCTGATGTACACACCTTTGTCAAAAATACATATCACTGTCAAATCTACAAAAGGTAAAAGACATGTTTCAGGTCACTTGCAATAAAAAATGCCCAAGGAGATAAAAACAGTGTTTTGAGTTTGATTAATATATGCCAAATACAGTTTAAATGGTGCCCAAACTTTCAAAAATATAAAAGGATGAAAAGGAAATCTACATCCCCTCAGCTAGCCATCACCACAAAAAGAAGAAAGATGTCTTGAGAAAGCTTTCAGAAAACCGTGAAAAAGATATAAAGGGTATCAGTCAAATGATAAAAATATTGAAGAAACATGGTAAGAGTGGGTTTATAAGTTTAATTTATCTCTCTTAAGGACTATAAAGGTGTTTCAATTTCATTTTAAACTCATTTAGCACTTAGTGAAGAGAAAAAGTATTCAGAGAGAAAAACAGGGTTTTCTGGCCGTTTTTTGGGCAAGTGTCTTTGGTTCTGCACAAATTGGTAGCACTATGTAAATACAAGCTAATGCTATGCTAACTGGCCCTTCACCCATTCAGAATAACACGGCGTTGTGCTAATTAGCCCAGGCGCTACACAAATCCTAGGTGTTGCGAAAAACGCGAGCCCGACTCGCCCGGAGACCGACAGACACTGTACATGCCCAACGCTGTGCTAACCCTCGGGCAGGCCTGTCGGAATTGCACTAACGAGCCGACCCAATAGCTTGGGTAGGGCACTACGCAAATGTATAAGGATTCCAAACAACGAATTCTCTGCCCTTATTCACAAATTTCATCCTCCATGCGATCTCCAAAGGTTTACAAAGAGCCAAAAAATTGGTAAGTGTCTTTCTCCCCTTGTCCCCAAGCAATTTTCCAAATTGGTTTTAGTCTTTGGTGGCTTTGAAGTTCAAATCCTAGATGATTAAACCCTAGGACTAGCATGGAAATGAGCCTTTTCTTCTAAACCTCCTTGAAATCAGTTTGATGTCATGTGAGGGTGAGTGAGTTAGGGTGGTTGTAATCCACTTTTGAGAAGGCCTCCTAAAGCTACAAATATACTCAATCCTAAGAACCCTACCCTCCACATCACTCATTCACCGAAATTGACTTCATCATCATATTCACCTTGTTTCATCAAGCCCTAATTTGTAAACCAGCATCTCCTATCACCATGTCAGGAGATGAGAACAACAATAGTAGTGATAAAGGTCAAAGGCCTTTGAGACCAAAACATAAGGGAGCGAAAGTAAAAAGAATGGAACCTCAGAGCATAGTGGCGATCACCTCCTCTCCAAGGATCTTATCATGCTTTCAGAGTGCAAAATTTTTCCATTTCTGTGAGAAGGTAAAACAAGTGAAGAGCCACCTTGAGCTTACAAGGTTCCTCATTCTCAACTTACACAACAAACACTCAAGCCTTGCAGGAGTGGATTTTGAGATCTCATCAAGTGCCATCTCTAAGGCCACAGGTATCCCAGTTGTGATCCAGGTGGATATCGGTGACCACCCACCTATTCCATTTGGACCCGCACCATCAATTCTTACAACTTTTTACATTCAACACCACTTACTATTTTTAGCAAGTTTTTGGGTACTGCACTCTCGGAGCTGTTTTGGGGCCTTAACGATCTAGGTGGATATTGGTGGCCACCCACCTATTCCATTTGAACCCCCACCATCATTTTTTTCAGTTTTTAAGTTGCAGCACAACTTACTATTTTTAGTATTTTTTCATGTCCGGAACTTCTAGAGCCGTTTTGAGGCCCTAAACGACTTTTTTTTTGGGAAACATGGGAGTGACATGGGTCAATGAATCAATGTTGCTCACATTGAAAGTTTTACTCCTTAGATAGATCTTTCTAATGAGCTATTGAGCACGTAAAACGGAGATTAGATGCCAAAGTTACGTCCCCGGAAAGTTGAAACACCAATTTACCCAAACGGGACCCACAGTTTTGGTGCTTCATCTCCTAGAGTTTGGTTTTTTGACGTTTCATTTTTTCCATTGTTTCTCAATAATAAATATGCCCTTGAGCCTCATTGTAACACATTTCAGGTGTCTATAGCCACCACATCTCTTCTCAGAGATTCTCTACCAGCACCCTAGCTATTTTATTTCCATTATGTCTGCAAGCATATTTCTGTTATTTGATATTAATTAAATGACGCATTATTTCCTCAGAATCTCTATTTTATGGTTATTTCTATATGCTGTTTCATTCCTGCATAAATACAGATTAGTGGTATCAGAGTGGTCTGCTCTTTCTTTATTTTTCTTTGCATGTCCCCAACGCGGTCAGGGTATAAGGAGTTAGGGCTCGATCTGGTTGAACCCTTGCAAGATCAGCCTCACAAACCCCGATGACCTCCCATGGAAGAAGAAAAGAAAGATGAGGGAGCAAGAGATCCTATCAAAATATTTCTCAAGGAGGCCCTCGAGAAACAATGGAATGTGATGATGGATAACTTTTCTCAGATCCTTCAACGACTGCCCACCGATGGCACATCTGCATCCAATAGCTACTCTGGAGGCGCCACTCCCTTCAAGGTATAGGTCAACTTTGATATTCCTGTATTTGAAGGCCAGATGGATGTAGATGCTGTACATACATGGTTGAATTTTCTGGAAGGGTATTTCTCGGTCCATGATTTCTCTGACAGAGAAAAGATTATTTTTGCACTCCTCAAAGCCGCCCCGATGTCAAAGACTGGTGGGAAACCTATCGTGATCAAGAGGATGAAGGGGAACCCTCTCTGTTCTCAGCCACATCCACTTGGAATTCATTCTAAGATGGCATCAAGGAACAATATTAACCCGTGGGGAGCTATGAGGACAAATACATCCAATGGACCACACTGCGGCAACAAAGGGATCAAGATGTGCATGAACTGATGAATCTGTTCCATACCCTGTGCACAAAGTTGGGTATTAAAGATTCAAAGAGACATTTTGTGCTCAAGTACTGCGGTTGTCTACACAAACAAATTCAGGAGGAAATGGATTTCCTTGACATTACATTTCTTGGCACGGCATATCGCTATGCCACCAAGATCGAGCAGAAATTTAAGAAAAAGAAGCAAGACTTTGGATCTGTGAATCTGAAAGGTGCCCCCAAACCAAAGAACAAGGGGCAAGACCAAAGCGGTGCCACTCATAACAACACCAAAAATCCAAAGAAGGACACAAGGAAGTGGTGTGAATTTCATAACATCCCCACTCATAGCACAAAGGAGTGTCGGGCCAAAGAGTCATTACTGGCCGAACTAAAGGTACCCGAATCAGATGCATTTTCTGATCCTGAGTCAGAACCAGACAATGGAAATGACAAAGGGAAGTTTATCATTAATGTGGATCCTAGTTCCATTGTTGCCACCACCAAGATCCAGAGGATCTAGAGGAGGGGGAGTGCCTCTTCCATTCGCAGATGTGGGTGCAGGGTTCTCCGCTGCAATTTCTTGTCGATAACGGAAGCCAAAAGAACCTCATTTCATTACAGATCATGAAGTGGCTCGGCCTACTAGCCATAGCACACCCACAACCATATACCATTGGGTGGCTTCACCCAGGGAGAGATATCCACATCCGCAAATAGTGCTGTCTTCCGTACAACATCAGGCCATTCACGGATGAGGTATTATATGATGTTTCTCCTCTTGATGTAGTTGATGTATTATTAGGTCAACCATACTTGTGGAGGTGACATGCTATGTATGATTCTAGGCCTCATGTTGTTATTATTACTTTGGGAAGTAACTTGTTTAGGATATCAGAGGTAGTACCGCCTCCTGTCATCTCTTTGAATACTGCAAAACAATGCAGTAAGATTATTTCCCAAACCAAGAAATTTATTTTCCTTAAAACTCACTCACAAGGAAAGAATAATATTGTGGCCACAACCTCGAAACAGGGCTCCCCTACATGGCTGCAGCAAATGAAAAAACTCATGGAGGAATACAAGGACATTTTCTCCTCCCTCACAGAGGTTCCTCTACACTATCAGGACAAGCACTCCATTGATCTGACCCCCAACACATCGCCACTTGATGTTGCCATACATCCTACAAATACACAAACATAATTCACACATGTACTATCTGAGGCTGATAAAGAAACAAAATTTACTAAACACATCCAGCATGTCCGCCCACAGGTCCATGACATCTTCAACAAATATAATACCCAGTTCAATAGAATTTGCCTCATCTCAGGGAGGATATCAACGCAATGGGGACCATTTCTTCCTAAGGAGGGAGGAATGATCTAGGTGGATATCGGTGGCCACCCACCTATTCCATTTGGACCCACACCATTAATTCTTACAACTTTTCACATTCAGCACCAGTTACTATTTTTAGCAGGTTTTCGGGTCCTACACTCCCGGAGCCATTTGGGCCTTAATGATCCAGGTGGATATTGGTGAACACCCACCTATTCCATTTGAACCCCCACCATAATTTTGTTCATTTTTTAAGTTGCAGCACAACTTACTATTTTTAGCAGTTTCTTGGGTCCTGAACTTCTGGAGCCATTTTGAGGCTCTAAACGACGTTTTTTGGGAAAACTAGGAGCAACATGTGTCATTGGACTAATGTTACTCACATAGAAAGTTGTACTCCTCGGATAGATATTTATAATGATCTATTGGGCACATCAAACGGAGATCGGATGCCAAAGTTATGTCCCTAGGAATTTGAAACACTAATTTACCCAAACGGGACACACAGTTTTGGCGCTTCATCTCCTAGAGTTAGGTTTTTTGACGTTTCAGTTTTTCCATTGTTTCTAAAAAATAAATAGGCCCTCGACCCTCATTGTAACACATTTCATAGGTCTATAGCCACCACATCTCTTCTCAAATATTTGCTACCAGCACCCTAGCTATTTTATTTCCATTATGTTTGTAAGCATATTTCTGTTATTTGATATTAATGAAATGACTCATTATTTCTGCCACATCTCTATGTTTATGGTTATTTCTATATTCTGTTGTGTTCCTGCATAAACCCGAATCAAGCTGTGGGTGAAAAGTGGTTTAAAAAGGGCAAATTGGACAAAGATTTTTTAGAGGCATTTATCAAAACAAGGTGTAGAGGAGGCAGCAAGACAATTTTTCCTTTCTCACACCTTAAACACATATTTGCATCCTTGATTTTGGTTATCATGAATTACTTCACCTGTGAGGGGAGGTACTCTAGGCTCTATTCCTATCATGTCAAACTCCTCATGCATTTCACAGGGGCTAAGGTGCTAAAATTACCTTACTATCTCTATAGGAGCATTGAGAAAATGTCTTCTGTTGTCCGAAGGAGGAATCAGCCACAATAAATGCATAGCTTGTTCCACCATTCCTTGATCAAGATGGTGGTATTACATCAGTTGGAGTAGTAGGGTATACCTTGGGAGGTATTCATAGCACATGAAGTCTTCACAACCCCCCAACCTCCTCCTCAACCAAATTTTCCTTCCTCATCTACACAAGTACCCTCACCCCAAGAAAATATCCCTTCTTCCACTTCTATTGATGCATCAAATGAAGAGGATGAAAATGGAAATAATGAAAAAGGTGATGATAGTGGAGGTGATGAAATCAGTAAGGCAGAGACAGAAATTAATGAGGAATAGCAAGAGGGAAATGATGGTGAAGAGGAGGGAAATGAACATAGCAATGATGAAGACAAAAACAATGATTTTTTGGAGGAAGGCGGCGATGGAAATGATGCAAATGAGTCAGCCCAAAGTGAAGAAAAGGATAATGCGGGTGTACAAAGTGATGAGCAAGAAGATAATGATAAAAATGAGGAGGCTGACAGTCAAAAAGGCAGTGAACAAAACTTTTCCACTATGGAAGAGGATGTTGGAGGAAATGAAGAGGTTGAAAGTGAAAATAACATGAGCCTTGAAAGAGGAGAAACCAACAATGAAAAAAAGGATGAAGAAGAGGTAGATCACAATGAAGTTGAGTTTTATTATAATGTTAGATACCAAGAGGATCATGATGAGGCAGAGTGCATGGAAACAAATGATGAACAAGAAAATGACGAGGCAAAAATAGAGTTTGAAGAAGAGGACAGTGACAAGGAGGATGACACTGATGGGACAAGCAGTGAGAAACAAGATAGTAAAGGAGATATTCATGATAGTCATGATAGCTGTCATGACATTCATGACACCAATCAGCCTCCTAGTGAACATGAGAATTACAGCAGTGCAGGAGATGATGAAGAAAAGGACCCAAGTTATGAACAAAACCAAAGTGAAGAAAGTGTAGAGGCTAATATTCAAAATTAATACCAAGGTGATAGTACATGCAATATTGAAGAAGGTGAGGGTTATAATAGTGTTGAGGATCAAAAGAGCAGTGATGAAACAAATCAAGGAATGACTGATGAAGATCCTAGTAAAGTTGAAGAAGCTGATGACAACACCAAAGGTCACAGCCAGGATGAAGACACTACCAAAACCACCATCACACCTCTTGCATGAATATACCAAAGAGGGGAAAGGCAAGTGTTTGTTGCCTCCAAAAGGCAAGGGACCTTGCCATCTGCATCAACTCCAAGGCTTGACAAGGGCAAAGAAAAGATGGAAAAGGGTAAGCAGTAGGTAAAGGTGGAGGAGTAGGATCTTGAAATAGAAAGTGAGTTTGAACTTATCCATATAGACAGTGATGAAGAAAATGAAACAAGAATTTAAAACTCCCTCCTCCAAGACAAGAATGCAAAAATAAAAGACCTAGAAGCTGAGTTGGAGAGTGAAAAGGATGTCGTTCACTTCTATCAAATGGAAAACAAGCAAATGAGTTCCCAGCAAGCCATCTATGATGCTAGAGCACTCAAATCCTAGAAAGAATTCCAAAGAGCACAAGTAAAACTAGAAGAATACATGGGCCCATATGAAGAAAGTGAAGGTGAAAAGGAACAACCTAGGAAGAGGCCAAAAACCATGGGGTTAAGGAAAGCATTGGCAACACAAAAGGAAGAGGAATCAACTCTAGCAGAGAAAATTTCCCTCACTGAACTCCTTTCCATGGAAATTGAACATGATCGGGAGTCATGGCTTTAGAAGGAAAAAATACACCTAGAGGCCAAGCCGAAGAAGGCAAATGAAGGTTTAGAGTTGCAAAGAAAGGTGACAAAGAATTATGCAAAGAAGCACAAGCTTGTTTGTGCCAAACTGAAGGAAGCCCTCCTTGAAGCCCAAACCCTAAAGGAGGAAAAAGAGCATGATAGCCTTGGAGTTTTGGCTGAGGCTTATCAACATTTTTCCAAGACCCCTTAGGGAGGTCTCCACCAATTTTGAGAAAATTTGGAGCATTTTTTTTTTGGGTGATTTTTAAGGCACATTAGTATAGCGCCAGTAGAATAGAAAAGTATAGGTTGATAAATGCTCTTTGAAGAACCTTAGTCCTCCTGCCTTCTATTTCCTGAATGTTTTACTCTGTTGGGTGTGTTTGAGAAATTCTTAGCTACTCCTTAAGCCTCTTTATGCTTGTTTGTTTCATCTATGGATTAATATGCTAGTTTACAAATATGATTCATGGCAAGCCCTTCTTATTTGATGCTATCTAAACTCTATCTTGGAACCTTTCTTGGAAGTACTGCTTGCTAGGTTAAGTCAAAGAGGTCTTGTTATGATCTTGCCCTTTTTCCACGCCTATCAGTCTGCCTCAAAGTTCTTTGTAGCTTGATCAACAATTTTTAGGAGTTCTCTCTTTTATTAATTAAAGTTATTGTGTCATCTTATATGTTTTCCAATTCTTAAGGTGAAATTACTAAAGTAAGATAAGCTTTTATTGCTTTCTTTGTTTCATTGGAATGTTTATCTTGGATATTTATTGTTTAAGTATTGTCATTGAGTAAATGGTTTTCCCTATCTCATGATTAGTATATTTTGCTTATGATATTTAATACCTTCTTGTTTATGGGTAAATGAAAAAGGATACTTCACTTCCCTTTTCCCTACCTTGTTTTTCCCCAACTTGATGTCCACCCCACTTCACACATTACCTTAAGGATCCATTAACCTTGCTAGATTGGCCCTGTAATGCACTCTGATTCATTATTGAGATACTCATGACTTTCATTGACTCTATAGCCCAATGATTTAAAGACCTATCACTCCACCTATTCTACCTGTTCATCTTACCCAACCAAAACAATCAACAAACCCTACACTTAAAAACAAGCCTAAAATCAACCATCTAAAATAAAACAAGAACATATCCTTTGTATCTAATAGAGAGAGCCCTCTCTGAGTCCAGGAAGGCTAGGTCCTAGGACTCCAAAGACTGGTTTCATGTTACCCTGTCATTTGGTCTGCCAATTTTCCAAATCATGGGACCCTAACAGGAATCACTCAATTCAGATGAAAAACAAAGAAGTTATGATTGAAACACTGTTGGTTAGTATGGTTGGCCACCACTCCCCCGCAGGAAATAAATTTTATTTGTTTATATTTTCATGGATTTGTTTTACAGAGTAACTATTTGTTTTTTTTTTTTTTTGCATTTGACTTGAATGAGGAGAGCTCGTGCATCTCTCTTATTCCGTGATTTTATGTTTTATTGCAGGTAGATTTTCATTTTTTTTCCAGTCCCAGGAGAATAAATGAGGTCAATTTATGAACAAGTGATTTTTGAAGACAATGATAATGAAATGAGAACATTTTCAAAGACATTTACTCACATGGAGAAAACAACATGAATACTTTTCATCACTTAACGAATTTATAACATGAGAAATGAGGAATTAATTTCCATTTGAAGATCCAATTCATTTCCAAAAAAGAATTTTTCCATTCATTCACCATTCACAAACAACATTGCTACAAAAAAAATCATAACCATTGTAACTTAAGTTATTTATTTATTTATTGGTTTTCAATAAAGAGTCGTTTATTTTCCGATTTATCTTAGGTTTTTATGCTTCAGGTATTGTTTACTTCAAGGTCACATTTTTGTTTTGTTCTCGAAATAAAAGAAGAAAGTTCTTAAGTTTCATGATGCTGTTACTTCAGAAAATTTTTCTAAGTGTTGGATGTTGTTACACCGTCAATGCTGTTACTCCATTATTGTTGTGACTCCGTCACTGCTGTTACATTGTTAGTGTTGTTACTCTATCACTGTTGTTACACCGTTAGTGTTGCTAATCCATTATTGTTATGACTCCATCACTGTTGTTACAATGTTAGTGATGTCACTCTATCATTGTTGTTACTCCATCACTGTTGTTACTCCTCTGGTGCTAGTACTCTGAAAAATTTTCTAGTATCTGGTGCTATTACTCCAAAAAAAAATTCTAAGTGTCTGATGTTGTTACTCCTCCGGTGATGTTACTCCATGGTGATATTTTTCTAAGTACTTCGTGTTGCTACTCCTCTAGTGTTGTTACTCCGCTAAGGTAAGTTTCCGGGTATGTTCTCGACCGAATTCGTGGATTTCATTGGTATTTTACTTATGACATGACCAACTATGACTGATGACATACATACTTTATTTTGGGGGAGGTCTCGTATTTATTAATAAGTATGATTATTATGGTAAGTCTTGTTAGGAATGATTCAGTCTTGATTCCTCATTATTTTGTAAAGTGACTAATCCTCATTCATGTCACCTTCCTAACATCATTCTTTTTTCCCTTACCCTGTTATTACCTAAGTCATGATTGTTGTTACCACAACACAACTATTATTGTTGGCCAGTTTTCACGTTGAATTAAACATACGAAGGTCTTTCTGATTTGTTTTTCTCTTTCATGAATGAGAAATAATTTTAATGGTCTAGGCCTTTTTCGACATAATGATTGGGTAGTAAATTGATATTTTTATATCTATAAACATAATCTTATTTTTAAGGAACAATTATGCAAAGATGATTTCATCATGCCAGCTTTCAACTTTCCTAATGGGTCAAGTCCCTGATCTTGTAAAATTTATGATGATGGCCACAAAATTGTATTTAAATATTTTCGCCATTATCTAATGAACTGTTCTTAAACCCCAATATTAGCAATGAAATATATATTTATCGGCATTCATTTGAAGGTTATTAGTTTTTTAGAAGAAAAACTATCAAAGTTGAAAATAATTACTACACAAATTTTTACACCATCCCTAGCTCTTAAAGAGATGACCATCCACCCCATCTATTAAGTAATATTATATTGATTAAAAATAACCATAGTTGAATTTTAAACATGAATAGTCAACTATAGGATAGGAGGTCTCATCACAAGCTGA
Organism: Pinus albicaulis; assembly: GCA_034641835.2. NCBI lineage: Eukaryota > Viridiplantae > Streptophyta > Pinopsida > Pinales > Pinaceae > Pinus > Pinus albicaulis. The sequence goes on along the minus strand of CM076574.1, from coordinate 661,738,790 downwards.
CCTACCATGATCATAGGTCCTAATAATGTGACATTACCACTGCTGGTCTCCAAGCCACGGTAATGGCCTTCAGTGATAAAATTGAAGGACAAGAGGTCTCATCATGAGCTGAATTTTTCACTTTTGTTCGATCCAATGAATGGCATTGTTATTAACTAGTTACCATGCTAGAACAATGATCTTCAGTTGACATCTAAGTAAATTCAAAGGTTTTTTGTAACTATGTACTTATTTCTAATAGATGGGACACTGACATCTCAATGGGTTAAAAAGGCATCTCTGTTGAGGCTATGGATGCCTGCTGGTAGTAGTGGCTATGCCTATGGTATAGAAGTTAATTTAATACTATAATCTACTTGGTTACCTTGTTTTTTAAAGCCAATTTCCAATAAAGTTGATTGTTGCATATACAAGGTTTTCCAAAACTCGTGGTTCATGGGGTAATATTTAATTGGTTCTTAGATGATGGTGGTTATGGTTTATATCTATTATTGAGTTATAAATATTTACTTTACATTTCATGGATGAAACTTTTAGGAGATTTGATAGTTGGCATTTTGTATCATGTAATCCATCATTCCTTTATTCTACAAGTATCATATCTTTAACCAAATATTGTTGTTTTTCCCAATCAGTCACCATTTATTCATAGCTTAACAACACCACTACTGTTCTGACGTGGAATAGAGAAGTCTAATTCTGATTTTGAATCCCAGGTAATTGGACAGACCTTGAGAAGAATAATTTCCGTGCTCATAACTACCAAAGCTTATGGGTATAGGGAATGCATCTTTTCTCTTCTTATCCACTATTATCCCATTCCATTCACAATATGATTATGTCACTTTTATAGGCAGTCAGGTAATTGAGGTGAAGAATTACTGATTGAGGATACTCATGAGATGTTTTATAGATGACAGGGAAACTAATCAATTTGGTGGAAGGAAACATGGGTACACTTTCTGATTACCTTTTTTCAACTTGCATGGCTTCCACCTTTTGCATCACTTTCAAACCACATAAGTTTTTTATTTATTAAAAGTTTAGGATAATGTTAGGAAAAACTATTGAGCATTATTCACCCATATTTTTTAACCATTATTTCCCCTTCTTTACCACTTTCCATTTTTCAGAGACACAAAATCTTTTAGTTTGGGGGAGCGTTACTTTCATTATCATGAACATGCCATTAATATTCTCTACCATCCATCAATCTCCTTATTCATTCTCAAAATATCTCTTATTTTATGTTCTTATACACCAAGAAAAGATCTCAACAATGATCATAGCAACCACCTCAAATTGTTTACTAGTATAGCATGAGGACATGCTAATTTTCCAGTTTGGGGGAGAAAGAGTTGCTATGTTTCAAGAAAAACCAATTTTACCTACAACCATTTTTGTTGCTATATTGGTTTTTTTTTTATTGCATCTTATAGATTTGATTTTCGGATTCAAGAAGCATTGATATAGTAAAAATTTGCTTGCAATATTTCAGCAAAATCTGGTTTGTAATTTTTGAGAAAATGGTTAATGAAGTTTGTTCTTACTTGTATCATATTTTGTTGCAACTTCATATACATCTGATTGAAAATGAAAATTGTTATAGCTCCATTAATTGAACATCTATTATTTTAAGGAATCATTTAGGGAATAACCATGTTCTTCCATCAACATCATGAGTTGAGGTGCACATCTTGATTATTTGAATTACATCTTGGCTAATATAGAGGCATTGGGTTGCATAAGGACATGCAACATGTTTAGTTTGGGGGAGATGTTGGGCCGCTAAATTTTCCTTCTTATTACCATTTCTTAACATATATTTCATCCATTCCTACCATTCTCTTATCACATTATTTATTATAATTTATCATTTAATCCCATTTTATAATTATTTATGCTTTTATGGATAAGTAATATTTATTCTCCTTTATTTTTAATAAATTGAATATTATTATGAATTATTTTGTAAATGATGGTTTATTTAATGAATTTGTTATAACTCATGATTTTAGCCTGCAAGATCTCTTTCAGATTGCAAATATGACCTTCAGTTCATAATTAAATATTCCAAATCAAAATTTCATTGGAATAACAAATGATAGTTTTGTGTTGGACATTTCGGGAAAACGAAGAAGAATAGTGAAAATCCAAGAGATAGGTTTTGTGCAGAACGAACAAAATGAGTTTTTCAAAGTGTAGTTTTCCAAAATTTGGTCTTCATTGGTAGAAACAAAAGTTTCTTTGAAGGACATATTTGCATATTTTCTGTTGTGGCCGTTTTCCAAATTTCCTCAATTGAAATAATCAAATTTTACTTGTTACAACTGAATCATGGTGGAAAGATCTCTTAGATTTTGTAATCAGTTGGTTGGAAATTTCCCTTTTTCATCTTGTATATTTAAAGAACACAAATCAGAGAGAGAGGGGGGAGATCATCATCTTGAATTCGTAAGTTTCAATCATCATAATACAAAAATATTGTGTTGTTGTTACATGCGTTATCAGATTTAGCTTCTGTTAAGTTCTTTCTCTTTCTGTGCCCTGCTAGGGAGGAAGGGCCCTCCTCTTTAGCAGGGATTGTAGTGGATAAGGTAGATTTGTATATTTCTTATTTTATTTATGTATCAGTGGAAGTGTTGTTGCTATTGTTTTAGCTGTGAATAGATTTGCTTCAATTCCAATGTTTTGTATGTTGTTACACATATGAGATCAGAGATACCAGCTGGGTAATTGTTGTGTGGCACGCTAGGAAAGATTAATTGATGTTTGATTACAGTCTTTTAGTTCATTTTATTTCCGCATGAGTGATTTCCTTCCAGCATTTACTTGAGAAATGATTTCCTTTATTTGGATTTGCTTCTGGTTGTGTGTATCGGCACAGATAGTAAAACTGTCACTGAAATAAAAGACATCCCTGGATTGATAATTTATATGTATTGTTTTAGTCATTTAATAGTGATTAATACAACCCAACAACAAGTATTTTATAAAAAAAATTGGGTCTCTTGTCTCAAATTTTGGGCTCAACTATGACACTACTCATTGGGAATCAAGGTAGATATGTATGTGATGTATGCCCTGATGGAAGGCATCACACATAGGCCTAATAACAGTGTCATATTATGCCTAAATTTTTTTTGTTGAACCCATAAAAACACCATCGGTTCAGAGTGGCGATCGGTCGTGGTGATAGATGACCAAGGAAACTGTTGCTAAACTTTGAGACCGTCATGATGCTCCATCCACAAATCCAAAGTAAATGCCGGGTTGGTAATCCATTGTGACACTCGAGCACATTTTGCAACAATTATTTTGGTCAAAAATTTAGAGTGGTTTAGTTTGTGTATGTTGACTCTAGGGTAGGGCCTCCATGGCCCTTATGGGTAGAATTTCTTGAGGTAAAGGTCATTGACGGGGTTGCTAAGGCATGTCCCGTCCTGTTCAGTCAAGATGTATGCTGCCTTGAGGAGGAAATATCTTATGATGCATGGTCCTTTCCACAAGGTTTTGAACTTTCTTGGCCCTAGGGATTCTTTTGCGACATTGTAGAAGAGGGCTAGCTCTACCTGCGTGAATGTGCAAGGGTTGATGTGGTGGTCAAACAATGCTTTTACCTATTTCTTGTAGGCCTCGTTGTGTTGCAATGATTTTCGTGGGCTTTCATCGATGAGTTCTAGTTGTACTAGATGTTGTTCTAGGGTTTTTTATCATCGAGGAGTTCGATGGCGGTATGTAAATTCAGGATCTCGCAGAAATTAATGCAAAAGCATAAGGTCCCCTATTTTTTTATGACAAGAACAGGGTTAAAAACTCGAGACATGGGGTGGCTTCAGTCCTAGTTCCGATATATGTTGATACGAATTGTATATGGTGAATCATGTCATCAGCATTTGGTTGGGGGAGAATATACGTGATGAGAGTTTACGTATGTGCAAGGTTGGGTCCCTTGTTAGGATGGTCAATTTCCTGTCGATGAAAATTTTGAATGGTGCAGAGGTGCCTGAATGCTTCATTTAGTGGGCATGCCTCTAGTTCATGGTTATGGCTAGTGCAGATGGTGCATGGTAACATTGTGCCAACCGAGTAGATTGTGTGGGAATCAACACTACTTTTCGTCCCTAATGTGGACGCTTGGAAAGGATTTGTTGCAGAAGATGCGGTCATTTGCTTCCATTTCCGTGTTTTTGGCTTGGGTGTGTGTAGCTCTTTTTGGGAGTGTAGAATTAACATTTCTCTTGCCACTCTTAGCTTGGGAAGATTCTCACATTTAATTGTATGATGAAATTTTGAACATATAAGGCAATAAGTATGCGTGATTTTCTCTTTGTTAGAGAGAAGTCTCTGTGGGAGAGAAGAGACTGTGTGAAAACTGTTTGTGAGGTGCTTCAGTTCTTTGCATTGATTGACCCAATGGCCAATTAGGTCGCATAGTCTGCATGTTATCATAGGTTGTACTTGGATCATGCTTGGTTGGTGCACCATCCCAGTTTTTCCATCACGTCGATGCAGGTGCGGGGTTTCTAGTCTGGGGGTGATATACTTTCTATAACATTTAAGGAGATTGTCTTGTTTCTTCTCTAATGTATGTAACATATCAATTAGAGGACGAAATTGCAAGATATAGGTACAACGTTGTTCATGGTGATTTCATTGACACACTAGGAAAAATAACCTAGATATGGGGTGTCCATCATGCTCAGTTGGTGGCATGACTGGGTAACAGCGGTGTAGCGCTTCTAAGTCAGGGTAGGTGGCGATGACATGATTGGGCATTTCACATAACACATATGTTTGTATTTGCAGCACATAGTGGTTGGGGGTAACTAAAGGTTCCCTGATTGGTCACTTTTCAGCTGATAGAGAGAGGATGGATCTACTTGTCACAACTCCTTGTGTTGTAGAGTTGTTCATAGATTCCAAGTCTAAGCCATATTCTTGGGAGAGGAGGACTATGGCTGAGCACAAACTAGCTAGTGCTAAGCGGAATCGGGGGATATAGTGGCGATTTTATAAAATGTGGTTATCAGCACATAAAGGACATGTGAATTGCATTGCCCACAAACCGACATAATAAATGTGTTTGATAGGATACCACTTGTGGATGAGTTCCAAGGTTGTGCATTCCTCAATGAAGTGACCATGTTCATCGCATAGCGTGCAACGTATGATAGGAGGGGGAAATATGAACAAGAGTCTTTCAGGTGATTTTCGTTCCTCTTGCAAGTAAAGGATGGTGCGAGGTTCATATCCATATGACTAGGTGAAGGGATCCTCTTAGTAGGACCGCTCGATGGTGTCTAAGGCATCCTTATATCACGATATTTCTAGGAAATTATGGGTATAGTCCCCATAATTGTTGCATATAGCGCATGCATGATTGGTACGCAATTCTTTGCCTTGACTTTTGGTGGCATGTTCCTTTTTATGTGAATGTCGCATTGCGATGTCTACCTCCGAGTTAAGGAGTGGCTTTAATTTTTCCAGCTCTGGGAAGATGTGGGTATGGTTTCCTACTATGTCACATATGGTGCAGCATGGTGATTCGCATGGCGTGGTGGGATTTTCCACCTTCTTTCCTCTTTTCTTGGCCGTAATCATCGGCTTTGTGGTAGGAGTTACCGATTCAGGGATGTTTGCGACAGCCTCTTGAATGGGTGGGGCATCCTTGGGACTGAGGGGCACTAACCCTATAGAGGTGATGTGCATAGCTCCCATCCTAGAGGGAGGAACGAGGTACCAAATCGGTATTGAAAAATATATGTTTGGTAATACTACTGTGGCCAAGACCTACTAGGATACGAAACTAGTTGGGGGGTAGAGGAAAGGAGTTTGGGAGGCAACACAGGAAAGGTAGGTTGCCGTGGCCAAGGAATCAGTGTCATTACTGCTTGTATCTATGTCCTGACTAGCCTCGGTGCTTTATGTGGACATCATGCACACCGAAGCCTTTGTCATGTTAGATGATGGCTCTAGAATAATAGCGGGATCACCTAGGAATGACCCTAGCATGGACAATGGTTTGAACTGGCTGGGGCCATATTCCTGGTACCGTGAAAGCGCGTTTGCAGATGTATCTACATAGGGTGGATGTATCTAGTAATGATTTCTGCTACTTTGGGCATGATTGTAATACCTCCAAAGCTGACATAATAGTGGGAGATTGGGCTAGATCATCCACATGCTATATTTAAGGGTTTCTTTGGAATATTTTCCTACTCGCCTATTTGGTCCTTTGGCCATCTTTGGAAAAGGTTTAATAAGCCTCTTTGATATGGTCAAAGGTGATATTGGTGCACTGGTACTAGCCCCTGAAGTGTTGGTGTCTGGTGGGGTGTCGTAATTTCGATTCTGTGTCTGAAAAAACATTTCTTCACCAGTCATGTAGATTTCATGACTATTTTTTCCAAAATTGTGGAGGTTTTATTGCTGTGTTCTAATTGTCCCTTGATGGGGGAAGGAATCCTGCATGACTGTTGTATACTAGGAGGATCCCCCCTGTCCACGGTTACTCTGTAGCTTCTTCAGCTCAAGGATGTCAGGATAGTGAAGAGTGTAATGGCCGTACTCACCAGAGATCAAACAAGAGTGGTTTCTCCAAATAATTGGCATTTTTTTCTGCCTCTGGGAGTTTCTTGGCTCTTGGTTTTGATTTCGGTTGGAGTTGGCTCCAACCTGGGATCGTGGAGGGCATTTTTGATTATTGCGCCCCTGTCCAACATCTCCTTTAGGACTATTTTTTAGTTTTTTATTAACCACGTTAGGAGGATAATTTGGGTTCTCCTAGCTATATGGTTGGCACGGTTTTTTTTGGGAGGGCTACACGAAGTTCACCTCTGCATTATTCTGCATGGGCGGTTCTTGTGCTGGGGACTAAGCATATTGCAGTCCCTGGTTTGTAAATGGATTTTGGGGGGGATATCTTATGTAATCATGTCTATCTGTGTATTGGTTCCCCTGAGCCGGAGGATAGGGTCCTCCATGCTGATAGTGATACGATGACGCCCTACTGGTCAAATTTTATGGAGGCATGTCATGAATTTGGTAGCTGGGTTGAGGTATGTTCTAGGTAGAATAATACGTGTAACCAGGGTATTGAACGCTTCTTCTTAGGTGATTTTGGGTCAATGACTGAATTAAACCATCTGTAGAGTTCAACGTGCCTATAAATTATTTATAAGGTTTTAGGCGCAGGGCATTCGACATGATATTGTAAATATACCCTCACTGCATATAGATCAACACGAGTGGTTGGGCCGTACTAATGGCATCTTCTTCGGATATGGGATTTTTTTGTGCCACATATTTTGAAATATCTACGGTGAGAGTCTTCAGGAACAAGTCTAACAGAACTCGATTTTTGAGTTTGGCTTTGCACATCCTATGACACCACCGCCATTTGTGGAGATGGTCCGAAATATGGACGACGAGAGTTTTTCTAAAGTGGGTTAGTAACTCCATTCGGGAATCGTGGTGGATGGGTACCTAAAAATAGGTTAGGAAAATAGTTACGAAGGTGCTGAAGATGCCATGTGTATCAGAGGGTTGCTCCACATAGCATTTCACTGCTACTCCGGTTAGACTGCATTGAAACAGTCTTAGTCGAATAGTATCGTCAACGATACTGTTCGAAAAACACCATAGGTGGAAAGTCATAACATGATTTCCTGCGTCTTCCGCTTGCTTCCCTTAAAATTTTGGAATGTCTGAAGGTAGCTTTGTGGGCATGGGAGGCCATATGGGGTTGTGTATAATGGGGTCATTTGTCAACTTGGTTAAATCTAGTATATTTAACAAAGCTAGAAAAGGTGACTGCGAGGTTGTAGCCATTGTGACTTGTGAAAACCCAATGTTATGGTTAGGAATAGGGTTTGTCTATGATGTACCTTGCTGTGCGTTCACATGGATTCCCGAATGGGTAGCACTCCTCTTCCCTCTAAGGGATGTGGGAGGAGTCGTGTGTGGTGACCGTGTGGGAGTGTTCACTGCTATGGCATTAGGAGACTGACTAGGGTTCCCAACTAAAGATGCCCAGATTAAGGATGAACCAATAAGGGTGGCAATGTTCTGTCTTTGATGCCTAAATGGTGAAATACCTAGAACCCCTCCTGGTAATAGGGGGATGTCCAAAAGGCATCTAGATCGACGAGGTCCCATTGGGTCAGTTCTGGTGTCGACTAGGTATGGTTTTGGAAATATTTGGGAGGATAGAGACTATAATCAAAGAAAAATTCCGATCGCATACATAAAACAAAGAAAAAATGAATTAAATTTTCCCTTTAGATTAATCCTATATGATCAGTCAATCTAAAAATATGGTTTTTTGTTGTTTGCGAATGATACTCAAATCCTAGAAGACCTAATTGTCCTCACATGCTCAAATGTAATTTGGCCTTGAGAAGATATTGTTAGAAAATTATATATTACAGAGCAATGCAACACATAAAATATGCAAAAAACACAAGCACACAAAACACATAAAACTAGAGAGACACAAATATACGCGGTTCACCCAGTTTGGGCTATGTCCACCCCAAACAACCAATCCTTCCTTTCTATTATCCAGAAAAAATGGAGAGACACAACCTAAAACAAATCCACTATAATATCTTCTATTCTATCTCACAATCTCCCAATCTATTTCTCACTCTGAGAATACACATACAATACATAGCCGCAATATAATACCCTCATACAAAGTGAGAGGTTGCTTTCTAAGGAAAAAAACCCTAAACTAAACATATCTTCTAATGTCAGATCATCCGCCTAATGAACGACCCAAATTGAATAGAAATTAATATACTTTAACAAGCCAAATTTACATCTTTTTTTAGCTTCGGGGGCACTTCCCCCGAAACTCCCCACCAGGGGGGGCTCCATAAAGTCGCAGTCGCCCCCCCTGGACCCTCGAGGTAGCATTTAATTACGGGCAGTGTTGTCGCTCCATTAAGATATAGGGGTCCAACACTATGATACAAAATAAACAAGATAATCAGGCTGCACACCTAGCAGATATCTTGCAAATGCTGGCACAACGTCCTAAAGGAATTGGTGACACCCCCAGTCAGCCAAAGAAAATCCACCAAGGTAAGGGTAGAGGATCTAGTGTTGCTTGCACCATCACTTATAGGGAAAGGATGCCCTAATTTTGGCCACTAAGCACTACCATCCCACATGAGAATTCGATTCTTGGGCTTCTTTGTAGTTCAGTTGACAATATTAACTATCAGCTGAGTCAGGTAGCCCCAACTGATACTTCATTCACTGGGCCTAGGCCTAACCCCCTCTGAATCGGGTCTCTACCACGCTCTGGTTTTATTTTCTATGGGATGATAGGAATATTTGAAAGCTACCTTAAAATTCAACTTCTATGTTTCAAGATGAAGAATGACCAAGGAGGCTTATTGGATGCCTACCCCCTTTGTCTTAACTTAGACTATAAATTATTTTGTGGCCCCTATGGGGAGAATTTAGTGAGTTGTGTTAAGTTAGTTTTAGGTGTCTTTACTTCACTTAGGATGTGGACGTGTGTGAAAAAATGGTGAACAGGTACATATTTTGAACTTGTGGATATGTGATGATCGTTTTCAAAATCCTGTATTTAAACTATGTTTCGTTGTTCCTTGCTCGAAAGAAAAACATGTGTGAATAAGGGCCGCTTTAATTTTTTCCTAGTTAATCTAAATGATCAAATATAGGGAGATGGTGAGTTGTGAATAGAGAGTTTTCATATGTTTTCCTAAGATCACTGGAGGGTGCAAAGGCAACATAGGTTATTTTCTCTTCTATCGACAATTTGATCCTAGTCCCGAAATCCTAGAGAAAAAATTGAACTAATGACATTTACACTAGAAAAAAGAACTAGCTAAGCATGCGTGGACTTGGGCCACTTACTTTGGATAATTAAATAGGTGTTTTGGTACCTAAATTTTCAAAACATAAATTATTTTGGAATGCACGCTAATTTTCCTCCTACTTAAACTATGTGTTAACTTTGCAAAAATCAACTTGAAATAAAACCAACACCTAAACTACTAAAAGAAGCTAAGAGTGAGCTTTAGAAAGTTGCGGGGCACCTCAACCAGTCCTGGAAAATGTATTATGAGCTATCAGTCACCTCTACAAGCAAGAAAAATATGGAAATAGTAAGAAAAATCCTACTTATGGTTTCCGCACGCAAAAGGCTGAAACAAACGCGATTTTTGCGCGTAGGTCACCTCTGACCGTGCGCACTGGGGTGCGTCTGTCTGTAATAAAAGGCACACAATTTCCCGCAGTGTAATTTTTGGGAGCTCTTCAACTTCAGCCTGTCACTTGGGATGAACCAGGAAATTAAGTAGAGAAAGGGGTTTGCTCCAGCCCAACTCCACAGCAAAGACGGAGGTCTCTGCAAAAATTCACATCCACATAAACTTAGAAATAAAAGTTAGTGGATTCGCCAATCCTGTGTTGGTGTGTTTGGTGCATGAATGTACGAAATCACACTTGCTTAAGAGGGGTGGTTTTTCCCTCTTATGTTATTGGTCAAAGGAAGAAAATATATGGTTTCAAGGAAGTTAGTGGAACATGTTGAAACATAAACATACTAGATAGAGAAATAAAATTCATATTAAAACATAGAAACTAAAATAAAACTAAAAAAAATGAAAGAAAAGCTCTAAGTAGAGTCGAAAAACATCAATAATCCAAATGGCAGCACTTACATCCCCTCTTATTGAGTGCTGGTAGGAAATGATGATGAAACTTTAACACGCTTGCCAAGGGTTCCTTGGAACTATGGAGCTCCATGTCCCGATGCAAGGATTTCTTTAATTCCAAGATACCTTGGCGCAAATTCTCCCTCTCTCTACTATGGTGGACTGTAGTTTTTGGATGGAGAACAATTGAGTCCCCTCTATCTCTGCTCTAGATCACACACTACTGGTACTTCTTGGGGAAATTCTGGGAAACATAACAATGTGTTCTTTCAGTGTTCATCTCTTGGTGGCCTTTTATAGGAGAATTTAAATCCTCCTTCCCTCTCTTAGTACATTGTGGATGACCCAAGAGAGGAGGGTGGTTCCATAGTGTGCCACATTTATTCCATTGTGTGCTCCTTTGAGGTCCTAAGGAGGCTTGGGCGGCTATCCTTAGACGACCTCAAGTGTGGGATCAATGTCTTGGATTGTGCCTTGTGGTCCCAAAAGTGACTTCACCACTCTCGAGACCACGTGGGTTTTTGAGGAAAAGCCATGCAAAGGTGCACTTATCGAAAAAAAATTCACGCAAAGGCACATTTGAATGGTTCTTTCTGTGAGCAATTTGATTTTTCCTTTCATACCTTAAAGATTTTTAAATACTTCATTTTCTCTAATGTTTCTCAACCCTGTAAATCCTTCTTCCTGACATTAAACCATGTCATCTTTGATTGTCTGATTTCCAGTCATAATAGTCACGTTTGAGAGGCCCCCTAGAGCCCTAAACTCGACTAGGAGGAGGAGGCCGCCACTCATGTAATGCAAAGAGGTAGAAGCAGTCCACATAAATCCACCATTGTGCACCAGGAGCACCCCTTTCCCTCCAAGAATAAACCTCTTTAGGCACAGGAGGATGAAGGGGATGACACAAACATCTGGATCATGGACTTGGACGGCACCTGGATGCAAGTCTCGGATGCTGAGTACCCGATGGCTCCCACCTCTGTGCACCTACCTCCAGTCCTCTGTGTCAACCCGTTGCTGAAGAGGAATCCATTGCACAGGAGTACGCCTATCCCATTGTGGAGGAGGATACAGATATCGATGATGATGCATAAGACTAATGAATACATAGCAACTCAACCCTTCTTAGTTTTTTTTCATGCTTGTTATTATCAAAAAACTTCTATTTTCACTGGTGATATGACACACTTTGCAATTTTCTATTTGATTTATTTTTTGAGTTGGTTTCATCCAAGGAGGCAGCCCCATACTTGCGCAACAAGGGCTGGGATTGGCTAAGTGCAGCTTACCAACCCATCCTATAGCATATGTACTGCTTTATTTTCAAATTAATATACTTTAGCCTCAATTACCAAAAAAAAAAAAAATTAAACCAAAATGATGAAGAATTTGGTGTCGCATGTGAAGAAATCTAAAATATTAATTAACCATCAATCAAATATTGTTTGGAGGCTCCGGGCCATCATACCGTTGTGATTATGCATTTATGGAAAATGTGGATTCACGTGCTTGAAGGGACACTTAAGCATTTTAAAATAAAACATCATGCATCATAGTTTGAATTGTGTGTCAAGGTCTCAAAACACCAAGCATGCTTTGCTTTGTTGATTGTGGTTGAACCCTTTCCCTTTTCAAACCATGATTTTAGCATATGAAATTATTTTTAAACGTTTTTTAAAAAAATGGTGGAGAAAGAGAAGGGTAAATTATGTTGTGATGAGATATCACATCGCTATCGCGGTCTCGACAAAATACGAAGGTGAAAGGATGATGGACAACGCAGATGTCATGCGATATATTGCATCAAAGAAATGAAGGTGGGGTGGAAAATATGATAGTGGGAGAAATTTCGATCTTGCAATTGAGATTGGCGACATGGAAAAGGAGGGTCCTGTAAATCATTTTTTATGACCTGTATCTTCTTTAGAGATCGTTTTTTCCTTTAATATTGCTTTTTCGATTTTATTTCCCCTCTTTCCTAGAATTTTTTTTCACATGTTTCGAGATCTCGGGAAATCCCGCATCACAAAGTTCATGTGGATTGGATTAGATATTTTTTTGATCTTTCCACAATTTTTTATTGCGATTTAGGCTTTTCTACTTAATCATATAAGTCACAACAATTTTATTTTCTTATTCTAAAAATTTAGAAAGGTTCCCATTATTTTCTCGAAGGTATTTATTCTAAAATAATGGGGGTTGTTGAATAACACAACAGGTTGATACAGGCTACTCTTATGGTGTTGTATCATAAAGTTTTGTAGCAATGCAATGATCATTGTATTAATGAAATGGGTACCCTGGTCACTAGTGAGGCTCCCGGGGCACCCAAATTGAGTGATAATATTATCAAAGATGAACCTCGCTACAGTGTATGTAGTGAAATCATTGAATATTGTAGCCTCAACCCATCTAGTAAGGTCCTATGTGGTTTTAATAATGTATATTACGTATGAATGGAGAGCTGGTGGATTAATAGGTCCCACAAAGTCTGCAACCCACTTCTCAAAGGACTAGAGTTCTCATACTAGTTGCAAAGAAAGTTCATCCTAGTGTGGCATATTTCCTGTTGGGGTTCCCATGTTTTGGCAGATTTGGAAATACCAAAAGATGAGACAACATCAAACCACTTTGGGGCCCTAGGATCTAGCCCTCCTGGACCCGGAGAGGGATCTCTCCAAATAGAGCAAAGAATGATAAATCTTTGAAAGCTCAGATTGAAATGTTAGGCTAGTTATGAAGCACAAAAGGAGGTTTTAAAATGATTTGGTTGGTTGGTTGCTGGGTTGGTTAGGAGATCACGGACTGGGAAGGAAATGGGAGGAAAGGAAACAAAACAGCAGGAGGCTTCAGCAAAGAGGATAGGCCAAGACAGTGCCATCCATTGGGCTATGGAGTCATGAAAGGAAATTACTTGCATCCACTAGCCAAGGCTTCCAAAGGGCAAGTCATCTAATACTAAAGGATCTTTAGATCAGAGGGTGGGGTGGAACATTAAGGAAGGAAAGTGAAAGAAGGAGAACAACCCAATTTTTGTCTATAGATCAGGTCAGAGGTCATTTAACTCCAAACCTGCTTGGACATACTCAAAGGTAGCTCTCAAAGGTGGACAAAGGGGCAGCTTATAGATCAGACCAGAGGTCATTTAACTCCAGGTCTGCTTTAGCAACTCCAAGGGACAAACAGAGATAAGTTTAACAAGAGGGATCTTAGAAGGGCCAGCTGGTCGCGCAAGGATCCTAGTGGATAGGGCTAACACTCATCCCTAGTGTTCCCAAACCTTCCAGCTTAAACCCAACAAGAACATCTAAGAACTGATCCATTTAATTCATACATCAGAGAGTAGGCAATATCATCCACTACACTGGTTAAATCAACTGAAAACAATTCTCAGATAGGACATAAAGCAGAAAACATAAAGGTAGGGAGAGCAGGAAACATAGGGCACCAAACAAGGGTGAATCCTATGTTATACTTCTGTTGCCTACCAGAAGAACATGGAACAGTATGAAAATGTAATAACAAAGTGAGGAAACATCACCAATAGTAATAGACCAGGATCCTGTGAAATATGCTTGATTAATAATGCAAAACCAATCATGTACATTTGAGCTCAATGGCTGCTACAATCCAGACTTTCCTCCCAGCCTATTACACAATACTACTCTGCTACTCCCTCCCAAGATTGTCCTAACAGTCGAAATGAATCCCTCTGGCAACAAATGCCCAGCAAGGCAACAAGAACCTTTTTAATATGTTCTCGGGGATTTCTTATAGGAGAAGCGGAAGAAACAGTAGTAGATAAACAAATAAATGAGTCTCATTAAGACAGTAAGGTGGAAGTGTTCACGCCCATACCACTTAATGGATTTCTGCGGCATTGCTTGTACTCTGTAATCTGTCTGGGGAGTCTCTGTCAGGCTGAGATCAACCTCGGATATTTCTTTGGGGTCCTTTCTGGTGCTTGGAGCTCTGCGCTAGCCTTCTGAATAAATGAACTGGATGGAAGGTCTGCAGGTCGCTCCATACTTCCTAACTGCTGCCTCACTGTCTTAAATGGGTTTCAGACAGTGCAATTAATCTTTTCAGGGCTTGAGGAGGCATGGAGATCGCTGTAGGAAGGTGTACTTCTGGAGTAAAATGTCCTGCTATTAGGTAGCGCAGTTATGGCATTGCTGGTGCGCTCATTAGTCTTCAAATGGTGCTTTTCCTTTGAATGCGGGGTTAACGTTTATTATATCAACAATAGTCATTAACCCCCCTTAAATCTTGTCTCTGCTGCTTCGCTGGCCGGCTAAAATGGCCTCTCTGTGTTATCTGTGTAATGAGATAAACCGTTTAAAACCCGGGCAGTGGTGGTGGAGGAAATGCTGCGGAGGTGGAGGGATGGTGGCAGAACAGTTGAAAAACAATGAAAATGGCGGAGAAATGACAGCATAGAGTAAAGCCCAAAGGTTAAGTGTTTGAGGGAAATACAAAGGAAAAGAGTGAAATGCAATGGTGCGGAGTCATGGATGTGGGACCCAGTGGAGGTGGAGGGCGATTAGACCAGAACCATCGGATCATCCAACCTAATGGACGGACAGGATGAAATCGGGCGATCGCAATCACAGGGGACCGGGGGTGACATAGTTCAAAAGTTTCGATTGCGATTGTGGACAGGATGCGGTTGAATTATGGTCGTTGGATGCGGTAGGGAAACGGACGGCGGAGATTTAATCGGGGGGAAGATAGAAAGACTTGCGATTGGAGGAAATGGGAAGTGCGATGGCCGTCGGATCAGCAGGGGAATGGACGGCCCAGATTGAATCGGGAGATCGCAATCGGGAGTCAGACGAAATGGTTTGTGATTGCGATCGGAGAGGGGTTTACGATTGAGTGCTGACCGTTAGATCTGAAGGCCAGATCAACGGCTCAGATGTAATCGGGGGACAGTGCGATCGGAGGATCGGGGGAGGACTTGCGATCGGGAGTTGCGATGACCATCGGATCTGCGGAAGGATGGACGGCCAGGATTAAATCGGGAGACCGCCATCGGAGCACGGAGAAGAAGGCATGTGATTGAGTTTTTCGATTGCGATGGAGCGATTGGCGCAGGGCCGTTGGATCGGCGGGACAGATCAACGGTCAGGATAAGGTCGGAGGATCGCAATCGGAGCTCAGGCGGAAGGACTTGCGATCAATCGCATCGCAATCACTTGCGACGGACCGATCGGAGGGTGCACATAACAAGTTGCAATTGTGATTGGGCGGGGGGCTGCGATTAGCGCTCCGCCGTCGGATCTTTGTGACAGATCAATGGCGCGGAACGCGTCGCAAGACTTATCGTGATAAACAAATCGCATCGGGGTTTTTCAATATAACAAAGGAGTTTGCACCCGCCTGACTCTCCGATTTCGATTAGCGCTTTGGACTTAAGTGCTTGGTCCCAGCGCACGGGCATGTGTGGGAAGTGGTTTGAAAGGGGCCGGCGGGAAGGGGCTAGGCCTTATAATAAGGTCGGAGGATGGGTTTTGGCCCGTTTTAATGGATTTTGAAGGTTGGGAAGGGTAACGATAGAGAGATAAAGGGGGAAGAAGGTCAACAAAGGCTAGGGGGGGAAATTTAAAGGAGATTTTAGGGGGAAATGAAGGGTAAGAAGGGAAATAGAAGGGGAAACAAAATAGAAGCTAAGTGAGGGAAATGAGAGGGAAAAAGGGGCCTTTGGGCATTTCTTCACAAACAGAGGGGTTTTTAAATAGGAATCAGCAGAGGGGAATTTATCAAAGGATAAAAGACACATGGAGGCTTCAAGGAGATTGTGTTTTCAGAGGAAATGCATTCCTTGAAGACTCAACAATGATTTAGCCCCCTATTTGCTTGTCAAAAATTTCATAGGGGGGCTAACATTTCCAACCCTTTGAAAATTTTTGCATCCCTTTGTGTACTCTTTTGTGTTGTAGAAAATTGTGGTCCACTAGAGTCACGCCTGCAATAATTTCCTCGTGGTCGCATTTCCACCAACATGCTTAACTGAAACTCCTGAATAATATTCCCACAATACATCTTGTCTCTCACAATCAAGAACACGCCTTTGCAATATCTGATCAATGCCCAGCTTGTACATCTATCTTGAAATCAACTGATAATATGCAACATGAACCACCATTGTCTTCATTGTGTTTTTGTGTACTTCTTTGGCATTTACATGTGAGAATAAATACGAAAATACCTTCCAAGTACAGTTTTATGGCTTCGACCTAAAATAAATTGGCATATGGAAACTAATAATTTATTGAACCTCCATCTTTGCCTGACTCCGAATGGGATAGGTGATCTGGAGCCATGTTCAATCTTCCTAGCTTAACAATTAATTCAAATGTGAACTCTTGGAATAGAAAAATCCATCTACAAACCCTTCATTCAAGTACAAGATTTTTCACTAACTACTTCAATTCATATTGATCATTTAAGAATTTGAATGGACCCCCCCCCCGAAGATAGTGTCGGCAATTTTGTAGTGAATACGCCATCGCAAGCGCTTCATGCTCAATCATGGTATAATTATTTTATTCTATGGACAATTTTCTACTAGAAAAATATATGGGGTGATCAATATTCCCATATATAGGCTGATCCAGGATGACTCCCAAGGCGATACTTCATGCATCAATATGAACATGAAACTTCTTGTTCTAATCTGGATAAACTAGGATTGGTTCACTTAAAATTTTCTCCTCCATCACATATAAAGAATCTTCACATTCATCTAATCATGTGAACCATTGGGTTTTCTTCAATATCATCTACAGTACTGTAGTGATTGGGGAATAGTTGCGAATGAACCTCTTGTAATATCTTGTGTGGCCAAGGGTGAATCTCATTTGTTTAACACTTTTTGGAAGGTCCATGTTTAGGATCACTGTGACTTTAGCAGGATGAACACCTACTACCTCTTTGCAGATTATATGGCTTAGAAGCATTCCAAAAGGGACATCGAATATGCACTTTTTTAGATTTAGGGAAATATGCAGTTGTCTACAACGATTAAACATCACTAGGAGAAAATTGTAATATTTTTTAGTATACTATAGAAATTCTGGTCATCCATGTAAACCTATAGAAAACATTGAATATAATCCTTGAAGGTATAAATTACAATTATTGGGAACCATTGCCACATTCTTAAGTCCAAGAGAAATGACATGGTACATGTAGGATCCCCATTCCATGGTGAATGTAGTTTTCTTCTTATCTTATTCTATAATCTAGACTTGATGATAACCAAAGAATATATTTGTAAAAGAGTAATATTTTCTTCCTTCCAAATTCTCTATAAATTCATTGCTAAAAGGAGTGGGGAAAGGATCATGAGCGCATACATTGTTCAAAATCCGGTAGTCCACACATACCCGAATTTCATCAGGATCCTTTTTATTCTATCAAACAATTGGGCCAACCCACTCCACTTTCTCAACTAGGAAGATAAGATGTTATGAAAACATATTTTATATTTTCTTCTTCACCTTCTCTTTAACTCTCGTGATTATTCAGAATGGTTGATGTTTCTCTACATTTGTATCAAGTTTAAGAATAATCTTCATCTTAAGTTCCACAACATATGAAGGGAGAAGGTCATATTATCTTAGGAGATCAAATATTTCTTTGGTAGTATGCTCATCCCATTAATCTTAAATTTAGGCCAACCTCGGATTTTTAGCATTTCCAATGTTGTGTTTCCACAACTTAGAGGTAGTTTCTATGGACCATCGATCAAAACCCTTTCTTCAACACTTTGTTCCCCCTCAGTCTCCTTGAATTTCATATGTCTTAACTTGTCTATATCATATTCATTAGGCTCCTGGTCTATCTTCCCACAAGTTAAGGCTTTGTGGAACCCTGATTCATATATGTGTTCCAAAGTCTTCTGATATATACATCCCTCCTTTAATTTCCCTTCCGTGAGAAAAAACTCACTTAACGTCTTGAAAATAATTTTCCATCATTTCAGCACTATCCTTAATGGAAAATTCATTGATGAATTGATCTTCCAAATAATCCCAATCAGTGGTATGTCTTCATATTTTTTCTTTCACGCACCATGCCTTCAAAAATGTCCCCAGGGTGTGTACAAAGCCGTGCACCCACAATTCCTCTGGCACTGCACCCTATAGTTTGGGTCCTCTGAATACTCGAATCTGACTCTCATCACTGTCTTCATCTCGTTCCATTCTATGAGATGGTTATAGTGTGATCCCCACCACCTTCTTTCCATTGCTTGTAAGGTGACATATAGTAAGGTAAATTTATGTTCTTCACAGGAAGTTGTAATAATTTCATTAAGAATATCATTAACAATGTTGATTCAATTGAAAATAATGAATTCTCATACCTCAATATGAACCAAGTTGATGCGATAAATTGTGGCATAGGGCCTAGTGTGGATATTGTGTCCACCTTATTTCCTATTATCCCATGCAGCCTCAAATACAACCTTCGATCTCTCAATGCTCCTCCAACTAATCAAACCTTCTGCCATCGGATTGATATAGTCTTCCCTTCTACCCACTCTCAGTCGATATAACTGATCCAACAATTTTGGTTCTTCCATTCCATGTGTCATCTCATTGATCCTTGGTCCTTTATATGGGTCTAGAAGTTGGATCTCTCTAACTCCCTCCACCTCAAAGTTCATCAACTTCTTCTTTAGATCAATTACCACATAATTATAAAAATCCTAGTCTACTCCAAGTAATTTTGGATAAGGGTATTTTCCCCCCATAATATCTATTACTTCAAAGACGGCATAATTTTTCACAAGGGAAAATTTTAAGGATGGAAAATTATCTTGAAGTTTCAAAACATTGGTGAATCACACTAGTCCCTAATATGAAATCTATAAAATATTTACTCATGCGCTTGTAAAATTATTGAAATTTATAATGTTTTTATATATGCTCTCTATATAATATTGGCGATTATTAAGGTGAAATAATTTTATATTGTAAAATTTGGGCGAATCATTCTTATAGAAAATAGAAATTGGCGAATCTTTTTTTTGGAAAAATCATGGAAAATTAGCCCACCTGCGAATATTAACCCCTAAAATTTTCCATGTTTTTCACCCCTGCTATGTCAACTTCTACATCTTCTAGCATTCCAACTAAGAGTATACAATATTGATTTTCCATGCATAGCTGAATTGGAGAGAATGACTACTTCAACCTTCCCAAGGCTTCATAGTTTTTCCTCGCTGGGATATTCACATCTAAGCCCAAGTATAATTTTGTATCCTTGATTTGAAACCCTACAATATGAGCATCAATCCAAAAATCCCTCCCTATTTTATTCTTGTTCTCGCAAACCCTCCTAGAGAGTCTTTTGGGTAAGTTGGCAGAGACACTTCCTTAGCAACCCCATCCTTGACAACAATTTTAAGACTTTCCCACAATTGTTCGATCATATGCTCATCATTCAAAATCTACAAAAACATCTTGAACCACTTTGTTATGGACCTAGTATTAAGTTGTGATGAGTTTGGGATCCTAGATTTTGGGAACCCTGGTTGTTCTCCTTGGGGCTCACCATTTAGAGTCAATTTGTTAAAAAAAATCGTGACTTCTTTATAGTATTTATTCTATTGTTAAGAGCAGTATGAGAACTTTGGTGAGGCTGGTTTTATGATTCTCGGCTATTCAATGGATCCAAAGTCATATCTGGTCTTCTTCCCTTCTCGAGTGACTATATTAATGTTCTAGAGAGGATTTTTCTCATATATCCTTAGTTTAGAGTTGATTAAATTTTCCCCCATTTTGCGTCTTCTCTCTTTCCATCCAGAAATCAGCTCTGAATAGTATTTTTTCACATGTGTGTTAATTAACCTTTATGACTTTGATTAACTTAAACAAAAATTGATCAGGATTGTTATAAATTACCAAGGGAAGGTTGGGGGAGGTACTACCTAGGTTTCTGGGTAGCGAGCCATTACCCATGGGGAACATATCATTCTAAAAAAAAAAAAAAAATTCTCATGGTAACCAACTCAAAGTTAGAAAAGAGTTGGTGTTGTGTAACCAACTCCAAAAATAGAAGAAAAGAGATATCAACGCCTTAGAAATAAGCCACTTCGAGGGGGAAACCTCCAATACATTACATAAATGAACAATTCTTGGATGATACAATTTACAAAACCTCCTTTCTATATATAGGAGTCCATGGGGCCATAATGTAATCCTAGTGGGGCCACAATGTAATCCTAGGCGACCTAACAATAATAATTTAAGGGCACAATAATAACAATATGGGGGTTACAAGGGTACAATAATAACAATAAGGGGGTTACACTAACAACAATAAGGGACTATACTAGTAATATAGGGACCTAACATGCCCCTCTCCTTCAACAAGTGTTGTCCTCAACGCTTGATTATTTCTTGATGCTTCTGTATAAAATTCTCATCCTCCCATGTGAAATATTCTACAGGAAAGTTCTTCCACTTGCTGAGATACTCTGAAATTGATCGTACTTGTTGAGTTCTTGTTTCTATGACTGCTTCATAACTTCTTTCGATATGATGTTGATCTTCCTGTTGTTTCATTAGATTCTGCACCAAAGTTGGGTTATCGTTTGAGAGTTCGAGAACTTGTTGTTGATGCTCGCTGTGATCTTCCACTAATTTATCATCCATATTAGCTATTATTTGATCCTTCAAACCATCCAACTTAGCCTCCATTTCTGCTTTTAAACCATATATTTCATCTTCGGTTGCTCTTCGTAAGATCGAAATTTGTTGCACTTGGTACCGTAATTTTGATATCTCATATTGCAATTCTTCCTCCTCATGCGTCATAGTATAGCTTTCTAAGGGCTTAATGGGTATGGAATTATTTTTTGGAGGCATAATAGAACCCATTACTGACAAAAATTCTCCAATATGCCCTTGGAATCAATTAAACTTGATTCTTCAAACAAGACTTATGCAATTCGGAAAAAAACAATACACACCTTTTACTTGCTTTGAGGAACTCGATATTGAAATTGAATTATATCTGTAATTGAAAATCTTCAATATCTAAAATTAAGCCCTGTAGTAGCCCTCTAAAGCTTCTTTCAAATTCCATAGGTCTGATCTAATTTGGATTCCCCAAGACAAAGTTGTGTCCAATCTCCCACAATGACCTAATTTTGGACTAGTTCAGTAGAGAAAACTTGTAGGACTTGCCATGTGTCACTGTTTCATACTTTGTCTCTGAAATTGATATCCTAGAAACTAAAGTCCGTGTACTTGGGACCAATTTTTACGGAACTCAAATCCACTTTCCAGAGAGAGAGTTATTTAACTTTTCCCACGATCACCTCTTTGAGATGAAATTCTGGAGCCTGAACAATCACTACCTTCCACAGATCATATCTCCAAAAATATTGCGAACCAAGTTCTAAAAATTTTTGACGAAATTCCTCGGGATTTTAGCTTCGTAACATACGAATTTCAGCTTCTGAACCTTCGTAGAAAAAAATTCATAGCGCAAATTCCACGATGACCTGTTTAGGAGCCTGAAAAAAGACCTAATTTCCACAGATCATATCTCCAAAAATATTGCGAACCAAGCTCTAAAATTTTTAGACAATATTCCTCGGGATTTCGGCTTCGCACCCTAAAAATTTTAGCTTCTGAAACTTTGTAGAAAAAATTTATAGAGAAAATTCCACGATGACCTGTTTGGAGCAGCGAAACCCTAGAATCCAAAGCTCTGATACCAAATGTTGTGTAACCAGCTCCAAAAATAGAAGAAAAGAGATATCAAAGCCTTAGAAATAAGCCACTTCGAGGGGGAAACCTCCAATACATTACATAAATGAACAATTCTTGGATGATACAATTTACAAAACCTCCTTTCTATATATAGGAGTCCATGGGGCCATAATGTAATCCTAGTGGGCCACAATGTAATCCTAGCCGACCCAACAATAATAATTTAAGGGCACAATAATAACAAAATGGGGGTTACAAGGGTACAATAATAACAATAAGGGGGGATACACTAACATACTAAGGGGCTACACTATTAATATAGGGACTTAACAATGTCATCACTCAGGCATTCCTCAGGACCTACGAAGCCCATTCCACCTAACGCTACCATCTCTATGAGAGGAGTGGATCCTTCATCACTTCTCTAACCCTCTACCACTACAACTATCTTGGCCTCTCCTAGTGGACCAAATTCCACTATAGGTTTATCCCCACTTCTCTACAACTTTAGTCAACTTATTATAGTTTCTGGTCCCTATGGACTCCCTAACACCGCTCCTGATTCGTGTAGCTCTCTCCATCTTCTATAAATATCTTGTAGATCTATCTCCCTCCATTATTTAGATATCGACACCCTCCTTGGTGCCCTCAAATATCTAGCCTTCCAAAAGTCATCACATCCATTTCTTTAATATTCTCATAGCTCCCATTCAGGTAGCATCCCTCTGCTTAAATCCACCCCCTAGTACTAGGATTTTATGCTCCCACGGGTGGGTTCTAGAATACCAACAAGGTATATTCTACCATAAAAATCCTAACCCACAGTGGAATTTCCTTTAGTAGTATTCCTCGCAAACCTGACTTGAACACAAATTTTTCCTTCGAAAAGGACTGATGACCCTCTATATAAAACTCAATGATGTACCCCTCTAAAGTACTTTTCACCCAAAAATCAACAACTCGCGTCAGATTGGTGTCAATATAATGTAGTGCAACGAGATCTACTTGAGACCATGAATGAGGATATCTTCTTTGTCCATTGGTATTTTTTTTATTTGTAATCTCTATTACAAATTATAGATCTCTTATGGGAACTTGCACTAGAATATCTCATATTGATCAGTTGCAGGTTTCATGTACATTATTTCTTCCATCATCCACTCTACATTTCAACAAGAGAGTTGAATTTGTTGAGAAAAAAATCATTATACTTTCTCATGCCACCAATCTTGCAACTCCTTCTCAAATATTTTGGGCACCATGTTCGAGACTCCTTTGTAAAATTTCAGGTCCCAAAAATGCAACCATTGTTTGGTGGAAAAATAATGGGCGGGTTCAAACCCTGGGTTCAGAAACATGGTTCAGCAAAGGCTCCATCATAATCTAGCACAATGCCAACATTTTAACCCTATTCAGAAGAATAAGGCATCTCACCTGAGGCATGTTGTGACCTTACATAGATAGGGATGTAACCCAATATTGAAAAAACCCCATGAAAGATATCAACGACCAATAAACTCAAAACTAAAACATCATCGTGCAATCAAGTTGGCTCAAGGATTCAAGAAAAGGGTATAATGTACTTTGACAGTCATAATAAAACACTTTAAAAGGCTAAAACAAAGTACAAAGAGATATTCTCATATAAACATGTAGCTCCTCCTTTCATTAAATTCAATAGTATTACATCAATACATTGGGCTCGTAGGCTTTAATGATATAACAAAAGGTTAAAAGAAAAAGATAATATCTAAGCAAGATGAGACAAAATAACATGGACTCAGTAGGTTATGTGACAAAAATTCAGTACATTCCTCTTCTTCTTCTCTTTTTGGATTTTCTCCTCTTCTTTCTTAAAATCTATGCTTGATGCAACCTCTCCCTCAAATACTCCACCTTTCTCTTCTTTCATCTTCCTTTGTTCCTCGGCTTTGTCTGTGTTCCTGGCTGCCAATATTTTTTTCAACTCAGCTACGACTACCTAAGTCATGATTTCTCTGGTTGGATCTCCACAATTTCTAGTAATTGGTGGGACCGTTCTCCTTCTTTTATTTTCTTTTCCACGTCCTCCAATGGTTTCCTCTAGTCAAAATATTTTAAATATTCAAAACGTGTCACCTCTTAGCTATAAAAAAAAAGTACCCAACATAAATACACATTTATCATACAGCGGTCACTAGATAAGAAATTAGAGATGTAACCTAGACTTCTCTTGATTAGATACATTCCATACGCACAATATTTTTTTGACTCTAAACATTGCATGTGATCAAACTTAATTAGAACATGGGTTTTAGTACACAAAGTATTAATGGGACTTTACTCATGCAATCAAATTACTTCATCAAATCATATGTGAGTTTCAAACTTAGATCATGAGATGCAAACTAGATTATACTTTGTATTAATTTCTTTATGCACAACATTTATTTAACATACTTTATTGCTTCATATATGGCATCATATTTTCACGTTACAAGAAATATATTTTTTCTACCACTATGTTTGATTCTTTCATCATTGTTTTTCTTCAGACATGCTTGTAGGTTTTCCCTCAATTTTTTGGCCTTAAAACAGGCCATGTATAACTTAGTGAATCAGATTTGATTGAAAATTCTCCATGCCCCAACCATATTTCAGTTTTTCCTACAAATGGACCTCAAAATAGGCCTAATATTCTCTAAGGATTTGGCATATATAGCTTTAGGAATATCACTAGAACTTGCCTCAAATATGTGCTAAGTTTAGTCCTCAGATATTCCATTAAATTATTTCCTCATATTGTGACTTAATTTCCCCTTGAAACTAACCTTGATATCCCCTTCAAACAGGCCTTAACATGCCCATAAATAGTTCTAAACACTCAGCCTAAACAATCCATTAGTAAATCAGCTTAACTAGCTCAAAATTCAACCTGATTTTTCCCTCCAACTTGGTCTAGGATATGACTTTGTTACCTTTAAAATTAGCCATGAGTTTCCCATACAACCTACTATGCACTTCAAAACTAGCATAAGAAAAGCATTGATCAGCCTCAAAAACTCATTGTAAGTCAATAATACTACACCCTCAAACAACGAGTCACCAACAAGAATAAAAGGAAAAAATAAAACACCAAAAACTGATTCCTTTGCTTCAGATCTTGAGTACTATCTTCAGCCTCAACTTTCAGAGGTAATTTCTCATTGAATTACAATAAGATCTTGATCTCCATGTGACTTCATGGTTTCATTTTTAAAGTTTTTTAAGAAGGTGTAAAGGAAGGCCTAACCTGCCCTATTTTAAATTTAATTTTAATTAAAATACCTTCATAATGGGGTCAACATTAACACTCTTTTGGGACCATTTTCAAGACAAAAAATTATCCTTTTAAGAGATGAATTGGTTAATGTTTCAAGAATGATTCGGTTGAATGGGAGGACCTATTTTTAATCACTAGGACCCTTATTATTTACATAGGGTCCATTCCATGCATTATTTTCCATCTTTAAGGTTTATGCCATGTCTTTGGACCAAACACATTATTGCTTCTACCATTCATTTCAGGAACCTTAACCATGACTTGGGGGTATTAAATTTAGGAGGGTGTATCTTATCAATAGTTATGAATCATGTGGTGTGCCACCTACCATTAGAAATGGTACGATGAATACTATTAGATGATGATAGTTTAGTATGCATATTAACATTCACCAGCCTCAAAAAGCATAGGAAATGTTGGGCTTCTTACTTGGTACTTCCTATTTTTGTATTATAACATATATTAAAAATGATCATATTAAGGATTGTTCAAGGCATCGTTAAAATTTTCCTTATCCTATTTTTTTCTTCCAAAGAGGATGTTCTATTTATGATTCTTACTAGCAAATAGATTTGACATCAATGAAAATGCCATTCAACATCTCCCCCTTTTTCATTTATGGAAAAAATCATACCCCCCTGCAATTACTACTCCCTCTATCTCCATTCTTTTGATCTTTCTCTATTGATTTCTCTCCCCCTTTGACATCAATGGAAAAGGGTAATTCCCCATGATAGTATAACCCCTCGTGATAACTTCTCTCCCTTTGTCTTTTAGTGCCTCTCATTGCTTCCCTTTCTGTGTCTATATGGTACCTCCTGTCAATATGCTTTACTTGAAAATTCATATTAACAATAATTACAACTATTCTTTCTAAAAATTTCCCTACGCTAAATAATCAAATGTATCAGAAATTAATCTATGTCCATATTTCTTCTTTTCAAGTCTTCTTATAAAGTGTACACAATGCTGACTAATTTTCCACTTGACTATTTTGATGACATTTTCAAATCTATTGCAACACCTATTCCTTCTTGAATACATGCTTTCTATCATCTATTCTTTAATTTCACCTAAATTAATCAACCTATCCGACATGCTACATTCCAAAAATTTGTCATCAACCTACTGTGAATCTTCCTTACCAAATCAAATCGTTAGGAGGATAACTCTTCAAATCTATAGTTGTTACTAATTATATCCCCTCTGTTCAATATTAAAAATACTAGGAATTTGCAAACAAGATTTCCCAAAACAATATATGATTATTCTCTTCTACATTATTAGAATCTTGACATATTCCTTTTCATTTTTGGATTCATTATGGCCCTATAATTTTAAAAATCTTGTGAGTATGAAATTTGGGATTTATTCATTCACCTATTCTTCTTCTTTTCATTTTTTTCTCCAAACCTTATTATCCCTAATATCATAAATTTTCTTCATGGAATACTCCATCATTCTTATACAGTCATGATCTATGTTTCCATAGTTATGGAATTTGAAGAATTATATATGATACTTTTGTTAGAGTCGGTGTCGTCATCCCTCCGTCAGAGATCAAATTTCTCTTGTTGCATTTCATTTTAGGTGTCTCACTCAGTTCAGTCAGCTGCATTCCATTAGGGGCATGGATCCTCTGACGGTAGGGGCTTGTCACTCATATCCCTCATGTCTTATACCTGATGGCCTATTTCTGTTCATTAAAATCATTTATAGTCATTTTTGGTCTCATAGTTGGAAAAGAGTCATTTTAGGGGTTTTAGTCTCATTAGGTCTAGGGTTTAGTTAATCTGGTCTTCATAATGCCTAATAATGGTCAGCAGGCACATGAGGAAGTCTGAAATAAGGTTTCAGTGCAAAAAATTTCATCATCATAATGCTTAATAATGATTTTTCTTCAAAACTATGTTTTGAAGAAAAATAGTTTATTTCAGCTTTATGTAATAAATGCAATGTAATTTTCAAGTTTTTCAGTTGTAATAACACTCCACTCGCAACCCTGGTTTCCTTTGCCAAATCTCCATGCCATCCATTCCTTGCAAGACAGACAGAAAAGTTCATTATTCAGTCCAAAAGCAAAAGGGAAACGAAACAGAGTTTTAAAGTGAAATGTCAAGTTTGCAACATTATAAAGTGGGTTTTTTTCAAATGAAAAATCAAAGCCTTTGGTATATATATCATTTTCATGTTTCAACACTCCATTTGTATGCCAAAGAGATAGCAGTGAGCCAAAGAAGAGTTGTGAGGAGAAAAGCAAGTAATCAGAAGGCGGGTTGTGTTAAATTGTCAAGCGCAACACATTGGGCAGTTGTCGCGACGCATCGGGTGAGCATAGTGCATAGGGTTGTTTCCCTGTGTGTAAACTTGTTCCTGCGTGGTGCATTGGGAGGACGCGGCGCACTAGGTGGGCTGCGCGATGCACATGGCAAAAATATAATCTATTTCCATTTCTTCCAAATTTTTAAACCAGCTCGGTCAATCTTTGTCCAAGTAAGTCGAAATAACTTCTCTATTGCCATGAACATGTATTTGGTGTTGTTTGTAAGGAATTGAACACAAAAAACTAAACCGTATTCTCTTGTTTGAGGATTGCCTCCTTAGGGTTTTGAAACTTGTTTTGGGCCAAATATTTCCATTCTCCACCTTGTTTTTTTTTCCCCTCCTCAATTTTTATCTTCTCACCACAGTCCCCTTTTCCTATTCACCTTATATCCCCAAGTCAATCATCCCTATCCCATTCCCATTGTCCCCATCCCACTTGTAAATTTCCCTCAAATCCCAAGTTATCCCAAAAAACTAAGTGGTTGTCCCTAATCCTTTAACACACAGATTTCAAGTGGCAATTTCAAATTTCACTTGGTAATAATCCATCATTCCCATTACCCTATTCCTCCATATTCCCTCCCATATTACCACATATTTGGAAATCAAAACAAAACACTAAAATTCTCATTTTCATCCAAGACAACATAGACCTTGCATAAACCTTGGACATCATGGAGACAGATACAGATACATCTTATGACCGAGACAATGATTCCACCACTGAATTACATGCACCTAGAAGGCCTCATAAGAGTGGCAGACATGTGAAAGAGAATCCCACCTCATTGGATGAATTGCAGGCTTGTCCATTTTCCATGGCATGTTTTCAACAACAGTCTTGTTATCAATTTTGTGAAATGCTTGCTAGGGTCCATCATCATCAGGAGCTAGCTCATTTGTTTGTATTGCATTTACATGATGGTCAAGTCACCCTTGCCAGTGTGAATTTCACTTTAACACCGGAAACTATCTCTCAAGCAACCAGAATACCCAATGTTGGAGAAGAATGGAACAAAAGACAGCAGGTTGACAGGGTACATTATGAACCATATATCAGGCCTAGCTTTGTGAAACAACTTAGCAGATTTTTCCCCTTCCGGTTCTTAAAGGATTCCTATGCTCCTTTGATGAAACTTATTATCAGATATTTCAGTTGTGAGGCCTGGTTTTCATGACTCTATGCCTATCATATCAGGTTATTGATGCATTTTATCAGGGTGAGGATGACGAAACTCCCTTATTTCATGTGCTAAAATATTGAGAGAATGACTTCTCTTGTGCAAAGATAAACTCCTGAGCAGAAGTGCAACAGTATCTATCACTTTGCACTCATCAAGATTGTGGTTTTGCATCAGCTCGGCTTGCAGGGTATCTCATGGGAGGATTTCATTTCTAATGATTTCTTCACAGCTCCTCAGGTTCCTTAGGAGGTTGTTCATGATGCAGGTGAACCTTCATATCAGCATGAGGGTCAGGAGACACAGACTACTAGTGTGCCGATGTATGTCACTTATCAGAGAGGCACTAGAGTATTATTTGCAGCAGCTCGATGAGTATTATCCCCACTTGGGGTGGAAGGGGTCTCGCTTCCGTCATCAGCAGCACAAGTACAGGTACAGGATATGGGTAAGAGGCCCATGCAAGATGAGGGGCCTTCAAAAGGTCAGGATAAATGATTCATACTTGTTGATGAGGATTTAATCTCACCAAGCTTGAAGTTGAGGGAGACTATTCACAAGCAGAAGGCAGAGATAGAAAATTTTTCTGTCAAGTTGCAGAGATCCCAATGGATTATCAACTACCTTGAGCAGCGAAACAAACAATTGGAAGATCGACAAACAATCATGGAGTTTCACAATATCCGTGAGAACCGGCAAGCTGCCCAAAGAAGCCAAACCGAGATGACATCCATTGAGCGAGAGATTGAGGCTGATCGAGATACTTGGCTTGAGAGGGTCAATATTCATCTGGAGAAGCTTTTGG
The DNA here is from genome assembly GCA_034641835.2 of Pinus albicaulis. Taxonomy (NCBI): domain Eukaryota; kingdom Viridiplantae; phylum Streptophyta; class Pinopsida; order Pinales; family Pinaceae; genus Pinus; species Pinus albicaulis. The sequence continues at coordinate 661,708,743 of CM076574.1, read as the reverse complement.
AGAAGGCCAAAAATGAAAATAACATGTTAAGGCACATGAAGAATCATTATTGGGTGAGAAATCACGTTTGTAAGGCACGAATCAAGATGCTGAAAGCAAAGTTAAAGAGGGCGTTAAAGCATCGCAAAAGGCATGATAGACTCCAAATTTTGGACGAAGCTTCCTTGGCCCAACATAGCGCATGATGGTGGAAATTTGGCCCAAATTTCAAGAAATTTGGGACACATTTTATCAATTTTGAATTTTTTGGCCTTAACACAGATTTTCCTGCCCGACGCGTCACGCCACTTGGCGCGCGCTTATAATTGGCAGCTCCTTTTGGGTAAAAATTGATATTTATAGCTTTTTCATCAAAAATTATGCATTCCTACCCATTACCTATATATTTTGACAAGTTTTGGGTTTCCAGAAGGGTCAAAAACACCATAAAAATGACCTTTCTGCCTTCTTTTGGACACACAGGAAGCAGTGTTGGGAAAAATCATTTTTGAAGGGGAAAATGGAAACCAAATTCAGAAATTCCACTTGCGTTGGAAAGTAGATAGGCATAGATTTCCAACGAGATATCCTACGCTCAATTTGGACTCCGATAAGGCCCTAAAAATAAGCTCCAAATTTGTGCGACGCATAGGGATTTCAGGCCCAGCGCATTGGGAATTTTGGTTCCTTTTTCAATCAGTAACTCCGTTTTTCGCCTATTTTTGGCCAGTTTGACTTTTTTATCTCCAAATGTAAATATCTTGATTTAATTTGATGTAATTTCATGAATTTTGATGTAATTTTGACAAATTTCACTCATGTAAGTAGATTCATTCATCAAAAGGTGAATTATAACTGAATGAATCAGTTTCCTATCTTATAGAGGCAAGTTGTTCCACTGCCTATTTTCTAGTTCTTAGTTTGAAATAGCTCCTATAATAGTGATCTCAACCCCTAGAGGCATGGGAATGAGTTATTTTGTCTATATTTTGTAGTTTCTCAGTCATTTTCAGGGTTGGACACTTGGGATTGCTTTGAGCTTCATTGTACATTTCATCTCTGCATTTTGGCAAAGGAATAGACCAAGGTTTGCAACACTCTTTGGGATCCATGTGGCTCTATGTTTTGATGGAGTTTTTCTCACTGTGATTGTAATTTTACTGATGTTTCATGTGTATCATCTTCCTTCTCATTTCTTCTTAAGTTAAACAAAAAAGTCATAAAGGTGGAATTAATTTGATTTGAAACGCTCTACCTTGAAGTTTTGTTTAATTTTCTATGTTTTCAACTGTCTGAAGAGGATTCCTGAAAGCCTCTTTCCCTCTTCAACCCCTCACTGGTCTGAGATATCCATTGCATTCAAATTCTAAGCATCAAAACAATTGCCTTTCTTGCCCCATTCAACTCTCTACAAAATTGATCATTTCCCAGACCCAAAATCTGCCTTTCCCTTTGATTCCAATAAAAATCCTCAAAATAAAATTAGAAATATTTTACATATATACCTAGCCTAAAATCAGCCTTTATTTCAAGTCATCTCAAGCCTCACTGATTATTCTTGCTGAGATTGACGAGGAGAGAGCCCTCTCCCGATCTGGTAGGTCTAGCTACCAAATTAAGCGTGGTTTGATGTTACCCTAGACTCCGCCTTCCTTCAGCCTGAGGTAGTTTTAGGAATAACATAGTGGCAACCATATTGTGGAAAAAACAAAATGGTTTCCTTGTTAGTGTTATTCATTTTATAAGCTACAGACGGAGCCCGAAGTTATGCTAGGTAGCCTTCAAAACGCTCTTGCTTTGCATTAGCAAAAGTAGATAAACGCTACTTCAGTCAATCTTCGATCTAGTTTGTAAACGTAACATCTGAATTGTAAATTTCCCCAGTATATTAGATCATTCTAGACTTTTGGATGATGAGTTTATAATTTTATAGGATGAACAAGTTGGTTTTTTCCATTTGATTTTTTAAAATAATTCAACACACTGGCTTCCAGACGACATACCAGAGCAAATCTGGATCCCGATCCACCTCTTGTGTATAAAAATCCCAATCTTATTTCGATAATCCTTCGTTGAGAAATTCCTGTGATTCCTGTGTTCAAATCTCATTCATGTCCTGTTGTTTTTGAGTATCTTGAAGATCTTGAGTTTGACGAACAATTTGAGTTGTCGTTGTTTGAGACTAAGTCTGAAAGTGTTATTGATTCTACTGTCCAAAATCTAGAGTTTATCAAATATCTTGAAATTGAAAAAGCTAATAGATCCATTGATAGTTACATATTGAATATTAAGAATTCCATTGTGGTAACAAACATTCCTGAATTCATAGAGTTTGCATCTGCAACTCTTGGGTCATCAACAATTACATCTGGTTCACAAATTCCTACCGAGCCTCCTTTCATTCCTACCATTCTCATGCAACCTTATATCTCTGATCAACAATCTGCAGTAGTATCGCTTCCATCCACACCACATACACCTCGTACATCAACTGCTCCGACTCCTCCTATATCCCCAAGACCGGTTGTAAATCCACCCAGAGCAATGGCTACCCGATTTGCACCCCTCGTGTTGCCTCAAAACTTGGATGACATGCCCGCTGATTATCAAAGCAAAATTCCATTTTTTGATGGCACTCCTCAAAGTGTTACTACTCAGCAACATGTGGATAGGATGGCAGATTTCTTTGACCTTCATGAGATTGATGCGGAAAATGTGACAATGAGATTTTTTGTACAAACCTTTGGAGGTGAAGTAAGAAAGTGGTTCAGAGCTTTGCCGGCTAGAAGTATTGCTACACTGCCTAATATTCAGAGACAATTCTTGGATCGATGGGAAGTAAAGAAATACCTTCTTTCAATCCTTTCTGAATATGAAAACATCAAGTGGAATGTTGGTGAGTCTGTCCAAGATTATTGTATTAGATTCAATATTGTTTACAATGAAATTCCTGCTGATATAAAGCCACCTAGGGGGTCAGATTTGATTAATTTTCTGGATGGTTTCGATCCTGACATGGCTTATCAATTGAGGGAAAGAGATCCAGGCACTTTAGAGGATATGCAAAAAATTGCAGTCAATGTTGAAGCTAATTTGAATGCTAGGAGAGCTAGAATGAAAGCTTAAAAGAAAGTAGAAATAAAGGAAGAGGTTTCCACATCAGATCAAATGCTTCGTAAGATGGAAAATATGTTTGAAATATTAACACTTGATAAACCTAAACCATAGATTAGAAATCCTAACTTCCGTGGCCAGCAGCAGCCGCGATTTAGAATCAAGCAAAGAGAGCAGCGAGCATAAGAACTAGCAGTACAACAGCAGGTGAAGACACCCTTACATCAGAATTTTGTTGGCCCGGAATCAGATGATGAAGAGAGTGTAATAGGAGAAGAGAATAATTTCTTTACACCTGATGATATGCCCATTTTTATCACTGAAGATGAGGAGTATTCCGAGAGATAAGCTGTACAAAAAGATGAATATTTCATCTTGGAAAATGAGTCAGATCTTGAAGAAGAGTCTGACGAGTATCACAGGGGATATATGAATTCCTTGACATCCCAGCAGCAACAATATTCACTCAGAAGCAGAGATGTGCCCATTAATTTGATTCAAAAGAGAAAGGAAGTTTCAACACCAAAGAATGATTCACCCGTTGTGCAGAAGAAGGGAAAAGAGACAGCTGATCCCACTACTAGCAAATCCCCATCAACAAATGAAAGATCTAATCAGCCAATTGTATCAAAGGAGAAAACAGAAAAGAAGGATGTTCTAGCTAAAGAGGTAAAGAAAATTTCAGATTTTAACTTAGAAAATGAAATTTCTAAGTTAAAAGTATCCATTCCTTTGACTGAATTGATGAAGAATAGTAGCTATAAGGGTCAGGAGTCTAAGATTTTGAATTTATATCCATTGTCTGATATGGTAAATGTGGAAGATGATCAACCTAAGTTGATTTTAGGTCCAGCATTGGATGGTGAGTCTTCAGATAGTGATGTGCCTCCTTTTTATATCAGCCTTAGATTTCATGATTATGTATTACACAATGCTATGTTTGATTCTGGAGCCTCTCATAATCTCATGCCTAGGGAAATCATGAAGAAATTGGGATTGGATATCACTAGAAAGTATCATGATCTTTATTCCTTTGATTCTAGTATAGTAAGATGCATTGGGCTTATTAAATATTTGGTGGTCAGTTTGGATCAGATTCCTACTAAAAATGTTTTGATGGATGTGGTTGTGGCGGATATTCCTCCTAGATTTGGCATGCTTCTTTCCAGATCTTGGGGAGCAAACCTTAAAGGGACATTGCAGCTTGATTTATCCTATGCTACTATTCCTATGTTCGGTCAAATGAGGAAATTATATCAGGAGCAAAAGATGAAGTATATTATCACTAGCAAGGAGAAACCGGTAAATCATCCAATCAATTATGTACATACTGATTTAGAATCATTTTTTTTATACTCAGATAGTTTCAATGATGTAAATAGCCAATTATTTGAAGTAGAAGACATTCTGAAAATCACTGAGAATTTTAGAGAGGTCTTAAAGAAAGAGAGACAAAAACTTGAAAGTACCACTGAGGAATTAGCCTTCCGACAACAGCAAAAAGTTGATGGACAGCAAGCAGAAATAACAGAGAAAATAGAATTTCAGCACTTGGAAGAGGATGAAGATGGTTTGTGGACCATGGATTTTGATGGTGTAGTAGGAAATGATGGTGCTGGAATTGACATTTGGGTACGCAACCCTTTTTCCTCCCCAAACAAAGTACCGAGTAATGTAAGGGTATGTTCTTATAAATTGGCTTTTGATTGTTCAAATAATGAGGCTGAATACGAAGCTTTAATTGCTGGTCTGAAAATTCTTAGAAAGTTGAATTCTAAGAGGATTTCAATGTATGGTGACTCCGAGTTAGTTATCAAGCAAGTGAAAGGTGAATACCAAGCTAAGCATCCTCGAATGCGGGCTTACCGAAATGTGGTTCTAGATATCTTGAGATTGTTTTCAGATTATACTTTGACTTGTGTCCCTCGTATTTAGAATGGTATTGCAGATGCACTTGCAAAAGAAACAAGTAATTTTAAAATTTCGATGAACTCAAGTAACAAATTTGAAATTCACGTGAAGCATCATCCGACTATCCCGGACAATCAAAGGTATTGGGAAGTGTTTCAAGATGATGAAGAAATTGATGAATTTCTGCAAAATGAAGGTAAATTCAAAGACACTTCTATTGATTTGGAACATGATGATGGTGAGGCGGATGTGCAAGTAAATTAGATGGAATTTTTGCATATAAAGTATAATTTCATTCCTAAAGGCCTAATACCTTTAGAGGAGCTTTTTGACCAAGATGACGTAGCTCAAAAACCAACCTTGCGGCCAACCAAGAAAGGAGTTGAGGATGTGAACATTGGATTAGTAGAAAATCCAAAAATGGTGAAATTGTCTAAAGCATTTCCCCCACATGTAAAAGAAAAGTATATCAGTTTATTGTCTTCCTTTTCTGATGTATTTTCTTGGGACTATTCAGATTTGATGACATATGAGACAAACATAATTCAACATACCATTCCGATCAAGCCAAATCAAAAGCCCTTTCGGCAGAAGTTGAGAAGAATAAATCAAAAGTTGTTGCCCTCAATAGAGAAGGAAGTGAATCAGTTGTACAAGCCTGGTATCATCATTCCCATAAGATTTTCAGATTGGATTTCTAATTTGGTGCCCATGCGCAAGAAAACAGGTGAGATTCACTTATGCATTGATTTTAGGAATCTGAATAAGGTTTCTTTGAAAGATAATTATCCATTGCCCAAAATGGATCACATACTTCAACGAGTAGTTGGAGCATCTCGTATCTCGCTACTCAATGGTTATTCCGGTTATAACCAAATTCTGGTTCATGAGGATGATAGAGACAAAACAGCGTTCACCACTCCGTGGGGAACTTTCCATTATGCTAAAATGCCTTTCAGTTTGAAAAATGCTGGTGCGACCTTTCAACGAGCAATGGATATGGAATTTGAAAATGAAAATGATGTTTTTCTAGTTGTATCTTGATGATGTGACAGTCTTTTCTCATTCAGATGAAGATCACCTTTACCATTTGAAGATTTTTTTTCAGTGGTGTAGAAAATATGGTGTGTCACTCAATCCGAAGAAGAGTTTGTTTGCCATGGATGAGGGCAAGCTTCTTGGTCATATTATCTCAAAGGATGGCATCCGCATTAATCCAGCTCGAGTAGAAGCTATTCAGCAAATTGATCTTCCCCGAAACAAAAAGGAGATCCAATCATTCAATGGTAAGATGAATTTCCTACGTCGCTTTGTGCCCAATCTTGCAGAACATTTAAGAGAAATCACAAACATGCTCAAGAAAGATAGTGTAGTGAAGTGGACTAAGGAGGCTGTAAAGTATTTCAATTTAGTGAAATTGGCTCTTTCCTCAGCTCCAGTTTTGATCAGCCCAGACTATACTCAGGATTTTATTTTGTTTTCTTTCCCTTGAGATCATACTATGGCAGCAGTATTGATGCAGAAAAGAGATTAGCATGAAAACCCAATTTCTTTTTTCAGCTGAACCATAAGAGATGCAGCCTTAAAGTATAACATTATTGAAGATCAAGCTCTTGCCTTCGTGAAAGCGTTGAAAGATTTTTGAGTATATATTCTGCATTCTCACATTCTTGCTTATGTTCCTACTGCTGTTGTTAAGGATGTCTTGGTGCAAAAAAATCCGGAAGGGAGACGAGGCAAATGGATTGCTGCCTTGTTGGAGTCTGATGTGGAGATAAAGCCTACAAATCTTATCAAAGGGCAAGGGCTGGCTAAGCTAATGGATAGTCAAATTTGCATGTCTTGGACATTAATCTCATTGCTACTATGTCCGAGGAAAATGAAGAAAGTTCGTTAATTCAGGTATCAGAATTATTTGTTCTTTCTCCTTGGTGTTCAGACATTGTATATGTGCTCCAAAATTTATCACCACCACCAGGCATGGCTAAAAACAAAAGTAGGACTCTGAAATTGAAGGCTGACAAGTTTTGTATCATGAATAATGCACTCGATTGGAAAGATCCTGGTGGTGTTTTGCTGAATTGTTTGGTTGAAGAAGAAGCAAAGCATGTTATGGAAGATTTTCATAAGGGATATTGCGGAGGTCACCTTTTCTGGAAAACAACGGCCAAAAAAATCTTGAGAGCAGGATATTATTGGCCGACTCTCTTTGCTGATGTGTACAAAACTGTTAAAAGCTGTCATGAATGTCAGATTTTTGAAGGGAGGAAAAAATTGCAGCTTTGCCGCTCAAGCCTATTGAAGTAAGTGCTCCTTTTCAGCAGTGGGGCTTGGATTTCATTGGCGAAATCCATCCTGCTTCTTTAGCTCAGCATAAGTGGATCCTCACAAAAATGGATTATTTCACTAAATGGATTGAGGCGATTCCCACCAGGCAGGCCACAGATTTGGTAATAATTTCATTTCTTGAGAACAATATTTTGTCTCGTTTTGGTTGTCCAAATAAGTTAATTACTGATAATGCAGCAGCTTTCAAATCAAAAAGAATGGTTGAGTTTTGTGATAAGTATCAAATCACTTTGGGGAACTCAACCGCTTATCATCCACAAGGCAACGGATTGGCTGAGTCCTCGAATAAATCTTTGGTCAACATTATCAAAAAGCTGCCGGAAACAAACAAGAAAAGTTGGCATAAGAAATTGGTTAACGCACTTTGGGTAAACAGAGTGAGTCAGAAGAAATCTATAGGTACGTCCCCTTTTGAGCTCGTGTATGGTGTTGGCACGGTATTTCCTACCTCTCTCATAGTTCCAGTGGCCAAACTTCTGCAGGAAGCTGGCAGCGAAGATGATCATATGCAAAGGAGAATAAATCAAATGATCCATTTACAGCACACTAGAGAGAAGGTTTTTCAAAACACTTTCAAGTTGCAAGGGAGATTAAGGAAAATATATGATAGAAACGCAAAAGCGAACAAGTTTCAATTAGAAGAAGTGGTGCTAAAATGGGATGTAAGAAATGAAGAAAAAGGTAAGCATGGTAAGTTCGAGAATCTCTAGAAAGGACCCTTCAGAATTGCTACATATCAAGGCCAAAATGATTTCCTTTTGAAGGAAATGAATGGAGAATATTGTCCAGGAGGGTCGGTCAATGGTCAGCTGCTCAAGCGGTATCATTTTTGAAATGTTTTCTGCTGTCGCATTGTCACTGTACATACTGGTTTGTTTCAGTTCATTGCAAGTGTGTATTGTCATCATTTCTTCAGTTTGGGGCCTGAAATGAAGGCTATAAAACTGAAGGTTGATTTCAGCTTTAGTTTGATTTATTGAGTCAGGTCTTTCAGTCATTTTGGTTTCAAAATTGAGTCGGTTTGAGTCAATTTTTAGTCATGAAAATGAGACAAGAGTATTGTTTTGGTTTGTCAAAGTTACTGATTCCATAGCCCAATGGACCAAGGCACTGCCTACTTCCCCAGAGCTCTGTAGTTATTGGAACCTCCAAGGAGCTACCATCCCCATTGGAGCCAATGTTAGAGTCGGTATCTTCATCCCTCCGTCAGAGATCAAATTTCTCTTATTGCATTTCATTTTAGGTGTCTCACTCAGTTCAGTCAGCTGCATTCCATTAGGGGCATGGATCCTCTGACGGTAGGGGCTTGTCACTCATATCCCTCATGTCTTATACCTTCTGGCCTATTTCTGTTCATTAAAATCATTTATAGTCATTTTTGGTCTCATAGTTGGCAAAGAGTCATTTTAGGGTTTTTAGTCTCATTAGGTCTAGGGTTTAGTTAATCTGGTCTTCATAATGCCCAATAATGGCCAGCAGGCACTTGAGGAAGTCTGAAATAAGGTTTCAGTGCAAAAAATTTCATCATCATAATGCTTAATAATGATTTTTCTTCAAAACTTTGTTTTGAAGAAAAATAGTCTATTTCATCTTTATGTAATAAATGCAATGTAATTTTCAAGTTTTTTCAGTTGTAATAACCCTCCACTCACAACCCTGGTCACATTTTCCAAAGCTCTATGCCATCCATTCCCTGCAAGATAGAAAAAAAAGCTCATTATTCAGTCCAAAAGCAAAAGGGAAACGAAACAGAGTTTTATAGTGAAATGTCAAGTTTGCAACATTACAAAGTGGGTTTTTTTCAAATGAAAAATCAAACCCTTTGATATATATATATAATTTTCATGTTTCAAAACTCCATTTGTATGCCAAAGAGACATCTGTGAGCCAAAGAAGAGTTGTGAGGAGCAAAGCAAGTAATCGGAAGGCGGACTGTGTTAAATTTCCGAGCGCGACACATTGGGCAGCTGTCGCGATGCATCGGGCGAGCGTGGTGCATAGGGTCGTTTCCCTGTGTGTAAACGTGTTCCTGCGCGGTGCATTGGGAGGACGCAGCACACTGGGTGGGCTGCACAACGCACATGGAAAAAAGCTAATCTATTGCCATCTCTTCCAAATTTTTAAACCGGCTCAGTCAATCTTTGTTCAAGTAAGTCGAATCAACTTCTCTATTTCCATGAACATGTATTTGGTTTTGTTTGTAAGGAATTGAACACAAAAAACCAAACCTTATTCTCTTGTTTGAGGATTGCCTCCTTAGGGTTTTGAAACTTGTTTTGGGCCAAATATTTCCATTCTCCACCTTGTTTTTTTTTCCCCTCCTCACTGTTTATCTTCTCACCATAGTCCCCTTTTCCTATTCACCTTATATCCCCAATTCAATCATCCCTATCCCATTCCCATTGTCCCCATCCCACTTTTAAATTTCCCTCAAATCCAAATTTATCCCAAAAAACTAAGTGGATATCCCTAAACCTTTAACACACAGATTTCAAGTGGCATTTTCAAATTTCACTTGGTAATAATCCATCATTCCCACTACCCTATTCCTCCATATTCCTTCCCATATTACCACATATTTGGCAATCAAATCAAAACACTAAAATTCTCATTTTCATCCAAGACAACATAGACCTTGCATAAACCTTGGACATCATGGAGACAGATACCGATACATCTTATGACCGAGACAGTGATTCCACCACTGAATTATATGCACCTAGAAGGCCTCATAAGAGTGGCAGACATGTGAGAGAGGAGCCCACCTCATTGGCTGAATTACAGGCTTATCCATTTTCCATGGCATGTTTATAAAAACAGTCTTGTCATCAATTTTGTGAAATGATTGCTAGGGTCCATCATCATCAGGAGATGGCTCGTTTGTTTGTATTTCATTTACATTATGTTCAGGTCACCCTTGCCGGTGTGACTTTCACTTTAACACCGGAAACTATCTCTCAAGCAACAAGAATACCCAAAGTTGGAGAAGAATGGAAAAAAAGACATCAAGTTGACAGGGTACATTATGAACCATATATTAGGCCTAGCTTTGTGAAACAACTCAGCAGAATTTTCCCCTTCTGGTTCTTAAAGGATTCCTATGCTCCTCTGATGAAACTTATTATCATATATTTCAGTTGTGAGGGCCAGTTTTCATGACTCTATGCCTATCATATCACATTATTGATGCATTTTACCAGGGTGAGGATGATGAACCTCCCTTATTTCATGTGCTGGAATATTGAGAGAATGACTACTCTCGTGCAAAGAAAAACTCCTGAGCAGCAGTACAACAATACCTATCACTTTGCACTCATCAAGATTGTGGTTTTGCATCAGCTCGGCTTGCAGGGTATTTCATGGGAGGATTTCATTTCTAATGATTTCTTCACAGCTCCTCAGGTTCCTTAAGAGGTTGTTCATGATGCAGGTGAACCTTCATATCAGCATGAGGGTCAGGAGACACAGACTACTAGTGTGTCAATGTATGTCACTTATCAGAGAGGCACTAGAGTATTATTTGCAGCAGCCCGACGAGTATTATCTCCACCTGGGGTGGAAGGGGTCTCTCTTCCATCATCAACATCATAGGTACAGGTACAGGACAGGGGTAAGAGGCCCATGTCGGATGAGGGGCCTTCAGGACATCGGGATACATGATTCATACTCATTGATGAGGATTTGAGCTCACCAAGCTCAAAGTTGAGGGAGACTATTCAGGAGCAGAAGGCAAAGATAGACACTTTGTCTGTCAAGTTGCAGAGAGCCCAAAGGATTATCAAATACCTTGAGTAGTGAAACCAACATTTGGAAGATCAAAAAACTATCATGGAGTTGCACAATATCCGTGAGAACCGGCAAGCTGCCCAAAGAAGCCAAACTGAGATGACATCCATTGAGCGAGAGATTGAGGCTGATCGAGAGAATTTGCTTGAGAGGGTAAATATTCATCTGGAGAAGCTTTTGGATAAGTCCAACAAGGAAAATAACATGTTAAGGCACATGAAGAATCATTATTGGGTGAGAAATCAAGTTTTCAAGGCACGAATCAAGATCCTGAAAGCAAAGTTAAAGAGGGCATTAAAGCGTCGCAAAAGGCATGATAAACTCCATATTTTGGCCGAAGCTTCCTTGGACCAGCATAGAACATGATGGTGGAAATTCAGCCCAAATTTCAAGAAATTTGGGACACATTTTTTCAATTTTGAATTTTTTGGCCTTAACACAGATTTACCTGCCCGACGCATTGTGCCACTTGGCGCGCGCTTATAATTGGTAGCTCCTCTTCGGTAAAACTTTATATTTCTGGATTTTTCATCAAAAATTATGCATGCCTACCCATTACCTATATATTTTGACAAGTTTTTGGTTTCCAGAAGGGTCAAAAACATCCTAAAAATGACCTTTCTGCCCTCTTTTGGACACACAGGAAGCAATGTTGGGAAAGCTCATTTTTGAATGGGAAAATGGAAACCAAATTCAAAAATTCCACTTGGGTTGGAAGGTAGACAGGAAGAGATTTCCAACAAGCTATCCTACACTCAATTTGAACACCAAGAAGGCCCCCAAAATCGGCTCCAAAGCGGCGCGAAGCATAGAGATTTTAAGCGCGGCGCATTGGGAATTTTGGTTCCTTTTTCACTCAGTAACTCAGTTTTTCGCCTATTTTTGGCCATTTTGACTTTTTTATCTCCAAATTTAAATATCTTGATGTAATTTGATGTAATTTCATGACTTTTGATGTAATTTTTACAAATTTCACTCATGTGAGTAGATTCATTCATCAAAAGGTGAATTATAACTGAATGAATCAGTTTCCTATCTTATAGAGGAAAGCTGTTCCACTGCCTATTTTCCAGTTTTTAGTTTAGATATTGTTGGAAAATATCCTAAACTAGTGATATCGACCCCTAGAGGCATGGGAATGAGTAATGATTGTCTATATTTTGTAGTTTCTCAGTCATTTTCAGGGTTGGACACTTGGGATTGCTTTGAGCTTCATTGTACATTTCATCTCTGCATTTTGGCAAAGGAATAGACCTGGGTTTGCAGCACTCTTTGGGATCCATGTGGCTCTATGTTTTGATGGTTTGTTTCTCACTATGATTGTAAGTTTACTTATGTTTCATGTTCGTCATCTTCCTTCTCATTTCTTCTTAAGTTAAACAAAAAAGTCATAAAGGTGGAATTCATTTGATTTGCAGTGCTCTACCTTGAAGTTTTGTTTAATTTTCTATGTTTTCAACTCTCTGAAGAGGATTCCTAAAAGCCTCTTTCCCTCTTCAACCCCTCACTGGTCTGAGCTATCCATTGCATTCAAATTCGAAGCATCAAAACAATTTCCTTTCTTGCCCCATTCGGCTCTCTGCAAAACTGATCATTTCCCGGACCCAAAATCTGCCTTTCCCTTTGATTCCAATAAAAATCCTGAAAATCAAATCAGAACTCTTTTACATATATACCTAGCCTAAAATCAACCTTTATTTCAATTCATCTCAAGCCTCACTGATTATTCTTGCTAAGATTGACGAGGAGAGAGCCCTCTCCCAATCTGTTAGGGCCATCTACCAAATTAAGCGTGGTTTGATGTTACCCTAGACTCTGCCTTCCTTCAGCCTGAGGTAGATTTAGGCATAAAAACTTGAAAGGTAGAGATATTTCCATATACATTTTTATTGATTATTCGATTAAGATATCTATCACGTGTTCCTACAAGCTTTCTTCTAGTGTCTTGATAATTATCTTGATAATCATCCCTATAATAATCTTTGAAATCCATAGTTGTATGCCCAAAATTTGTGAAAGAATAATAATAACTGAGAAATGAGTGTACTTGGATGAGATGTATTTCATTGATAATGTCGACGTTCTAAAGAAATTCTTTCTTGGAGTAGGTTCAGTCCTTTTTTATCCTTTTCCTAGATTATCTCAGCATAAAACCTGGGAGAAATAACAATTTCAATATATTTTTTTATGCACTTTGATTTGGCCTTTGAAGAATGATGAATTTTCTTTAAGGATTCTCCTCAACCTTGATTTTTGGGGGCTTGGAACTTATGTGTTCATTGACTGGATATTTACTTGCATAATGAAGAATTGTCAAAATGCCTTCTCGTATTTTTTCTTCTTTGTCCTTCATATTTAAGGAAAATTTTTATCTTTCCTTTTCATCAATGACATTATTTGTCTTTTCAACATCTTGCATTTTCTCTTTCTCTAATTCCCTGCGCATTTTTATTTAACATAAATATCCATAAAGTTCCTTTTGATTTTGAATATTTTTTGCTCCAACTATCTTATTCTCCTTCTTTGTTTTTTAGAGATAACTTAATGCACTGATCAATTTTCTATCCATGTCAACTTCTTCTTCTTTTTCTTCCTCATCATTAGTTTCCTTTTTCTAATTATCTGATACCATGAAGAGTTCTCTATTTGAATCATAATTATTTTCATCATCTTCCTCTTGGTCTGTGTGCTTCTTCAAGTAAATATTTTGAATCTTATCCCATAGCTGTTTGGCTGATGGGCATTGATAATATTTGATTTTCAAATAATATATAAGAACACTTAGAATTCCATTCTTTGCTTTTGTATTGTATTGTATTGATTTATTTGTAGGCTTGTTTCCAGAAATAACTAAATCCTAAACATCATATCCAACAACTCCCAAATAGGCTTCTAGTTTGGATTCCCATAATTCACAGCTTGTTCCATTGAATAGAGGAATTGGTCCAACCTATTTATTTTCATTAGATGTAACAAATTCTAAAACTAGTGCAATGTTATGACTATTTGGAGTTGTACTTCCTTGATCTTCCCATATTTGTTCTCCACAAATATGTCTTCTAGTTATTAGGTTATTACTAAAGGAACCCACTCTGATACCAATTGTTGGAATATTCATCAATACTGAGAGGGGGCGATGAACCAATATTGAGCACTTTTTACTATTTTAATTATATCATGCAACTATGAAAAAATATCAATTCAAAAAAACGTAGCATCACACACAATGCACAATATATCTCTATTTGGAAACCCAAATAGGAGAAAAATATCAAACATTTTAAAATATATCTTTCAAATTACATTAAGAGGAAGCACCAACTTTTAATATTCTCAAACACCAACTAGATGGAGGAACCAACCAACTAGTTTTATCAACACCAATCGAAAGGATGAAACAACACCTTTGATTCTCCAACACTAATTGGAAGGATGCACCAACACACTACAAGCACCAACTTGCTGCATAAGAAGTAACGTACCCTAGTTCCACTCATCCACATTGAATCGTTCTTAGGAAATAACCCAAACGATACTTCAATATCCCCCTTGGACCACCCTACCACCCTACCACCCTTAATATTAAATATGTTCATAGGAACATACTATAAGAAGTCTTCAGTCTCCTCCCCTGCACCACTCTACCACCCTATAAGTAAGATAACTGAATAAGATAAATCATATTGAATATGTTTCTTACCCATCGCACTACATAAATACTACTATGGTTATTATCCAAATACAGTTGTTAATAACACCGTTGCACTGCCTATGTTATTTTCCAACTGTCATATCACATAATATATTTTGTCACACTGGTTAAAATCAAGCCTTATTGCATGGAAAAAATAATATTCTATCTTTTTCACTATTATCGATAGGTCGATGAGCACCAAAATGTTAATGTGAATAGCATACTCTTTGTGTATACATTCCCTTGTATTCTAATCACACATTTAGATCTCAACTGTGCACCAAATATTGGTCTCAATTTAGTTCCTAGATAGGATTTGAACCATTCAATAGCCTTTTGGATTACATGTTGTATGCTTGATCATGGTCTTACAATTTTTTCCATTTATATCTGGGATAGAAAAAAGTGGTATTTCTATACTTTCAATATGTATAGGAAATAACATAATAACTATCATGTGATTGAAATTATTTCATATTTAAAGATTATATATTCCTACATTATGCAACCACACTATCATATCACCTATTCCACAATCCAAAAACACACTAGAAGAATGACTCGATGTAACCATGCTCTAAAACATACAAATATTAGGTGACACCTTCACAACCAAATCATTTTTGATCAAGAGAATAACTCAAAATTTTATGTCACGATTGAAAATAGAAATTACTGAAAAAAATGATTTATGGTCAAAATCATTTTTATCTCATTCATTTACATACCAAATCATCACACATAAACAATTATTGATTACTAACAATTTTTTACACTAATTCATTTCACACAAGCACTCATTCTATATACGAAGATATCACACTAAACACAATAGCTACACAATATTAACAAATTATGATCTATATGCATAAATAAAGTCCATAATTCTCATTTTACTATTGTATCCAAACACTTTGCTTCAATAATCAACATATTCCTTTATCAGAGAATGGTCGCCATATAAAAAATCTGTCATGCAACCTAGACCATCCTTAATTGTATCTATTCCATATGCATAGTTAGATCCAAAACACTGATTTGAGAACACAAAGTATCAATGTGACTTTACTACTACAATCAAGCTTCTTCAATAGATTAGATCATACTTTTGAATTTATATCATGAGCTATGAACCATATCATAGTTTAAAATGTTGTCTCTACACACAACAAATCTTTAACGCACTTGATTTCTTTAGATATGGCCTCATATTTTCACACTACAGGAAATATAGTTTTTCAACCACCATGTATCCTTCCTTTTACATTATTTTTCTCCAAACAATCCCTTAGGTTTTCCCTCAAATTTTTAGACTCATAAAAAATGCTAGATAGACCAATGAATTATCCTTAACTTAGACTTCTCCCTACCCCAACTATAAATTTTTTATGGGCCCTAGAGCTAGTTTATGACTAGTCTTGTACATAAACACACTATAAGCCGTTAATTAGTAACTTACCACAACAGAAAAAATCACCATAGAAATAAATAATAATACACATGAAAAATGGACCCTAATCTCAATATTTTTTACTCCATTAATAAGAGAATCACAGGGATCTTGGCTCTTCAGAAACCCCAATATAAAAATAATATACAGTTTATCCTTTGACTGAACCTCAGGCTTGAGGTCTACTCCTTCATATATTTAATCTTTTGAATAAATAAAATGCACACCTAAGCTAGTACCTTCAGCTAAAGGTACTTGGATTGTTGTTTTCCATCGAAACCAATCCTCCTACAATCATGTTACATCTTCTCAATTTGTTAGATCCGCTTATTCATATCAAACATTTTACTTTCTTCTTGTAGATATGACCTTCCAACACTAAGATATGAATTTATTCTTACATATATGACCTTTCATCACTTAGATCTGACTTTATTCTTGTGGATTTGACATTCCAAAACTCAAATTTGTCTTTATTCTTACAAATATGACCTTATGAGACTTAAATCTGAATTTATTCTTATAGATATAACCTTCCATCACTCTGATATGACTTTCTTATGACATATTTTAGCATCCAATACTCATTTCTACTCACTTTATTCAACCTATACACAAACTTGGTTTGATATGTCTCTTTAATAGCCATATCAAGGCCATCATAATATGTCTTTTCCTATATCAGGATCACCTACAACAAAATTGGATTCTTATTAAGGATTCACCCATACATATACCATATATGGATTGGCCTTCAATGATCTTGCTTGCAAAATATATGTCAGATAGATCTCCCTCTCACTCGTGAATAGCTCTCATGAATGATCACTTGCACAATGTGCCTTTAGACATCTCCATTGGACTCTATTTATAAATCACTTTTAGGGTTTATTTGGAAATATCTATATCATTTTATATTTTTCACCCACTTTTCACTTATAATATTAAGTTGAGTTCTTTTCCCACTCGCTTAGGGTTAGAACTCATAACTTGGGTACTTTAGTAACCTCCTCACAAATAAATTACTCATGCTCTATGGGAGTACCTCTCAAGCTACAAAAATTAACACCAATTGGGCTTCAACCTAACCTCGAAAATAACCTCATAATAGGCTTAATATGGTCTCATCATTTTGCATATAAATATTTAGGAATAACACCAAAACTTTCCTCAAATATGTGTTGATATTAGTCTTAAGTGTTGAGATTCAACAAGGTGATGAGCTTAGTGAAAAGAGTCACCTTCACTAAGTGGGCCCATAGGCTATTTTTGGCGCAAGTCTATTTTTAGACTATGTCTATTTTTAGACATGGTGATCATATTTCAGAAGTTGCAGGATGCTATTTGTGGATGGTTGGTCAAGCTGGAAAAATGGATGAAATTATACTTTTGTAATATTGAGCGAAGTTTATTTATATATCGTTGATCTAAAAATAGAAGTGTCGATTATTATTAGCTCTTAATAATAATCTGACAATAAACAACAACTTATTCCCTTGGAGCACTTAGTTTTAGTGCACAGATTTGGAAAATCAATAGGCTGAAGGAATTACAAAATTCCTAGGGTTTACTGGTGGTTCATGCATGGAGGACTCAGTTAGAACTAAAGTGGCAAAGCTATGACAGAGTTGGAAGAGTAGCTCATGGAGTTGTTATTCAGTTTAACTCAATTATTGGAGTTAAACTCAGTTGAGCTAGTTGTATGTAGTCTAAATGAATGATACACTAGTGAGAGTGGAGTGAATCAATTAGTTAATTAATTCAAAAATAATAACTCATTAATCAACTGAACAATACATCAGTTAACTACAGTGCATGTTAGTTCCAGTGGAGACCCAGTGGAGAGATAGGTGAAAGGGCAAGATGGACTATCTGTTGTGACTATAGTGATGCACTGATTGCATCACACACACATTGGAGTTGACAATGAGGATTGCATATACAAGGCAAGGGTAATTAGAATTCATTCAGATCTATTCTTCAGCAGGGACTGTGTGGTGGAGGCAGGCTAGCAGGTGGCAAGGAATCAGTACATGGATTTGCAGATTTCTTTTGATTAGTGTGTGACGATTGATTGCACTGAGAGCTTTATGTACTAAGCTTTGTATGATATTGTTACATGATCTCCATGAGACATAATATATGATAGTTGGGGTTTTTAGCTTCAGGATTTTCCATTAAACAACTCTGTTATGTGTGATTGTTTTTATTACTTCATGTATTTGCAATTGAATGTTTAATTTCCGCAAAATATTAACAGTGGAAGGATTATTTATTTAGCAAGAAGATAAATTTTGTTAGATCAGGAGAATCTAGATATATGCATGCATCTTGTATATAATTTCTACATGGTATCGGAGCAATGTTAATTCTTGAAGATTGCAATTGTGAAGAATTCCTGAGTTTGTGCTAGTGGACAATTCGAATTTGCTACAGAAAATTTTTGGTGCAGAAGTTGAGTATACATTGAAATGTATTTCAATGGGTTGTGATTGGAGTATGCCCTTGATGGGAGCTTAAATTACATAGCCTGGAGGGATAGGATGGAGGTGGTGCTGGAGGATAATGAACTGAAGGAGTTCATCGATAGCGATGTTCCTAAGCCAGGATCTAGTGATGTTGCGTTACTTGATGAATGGCAAAAGAATATAGCAAAGATAAGAAGAATTATGTTGGAAGGTGTGAAGGACCATATTGTGTCCAGATTTCATGGGAAAGCCACTCCATTCTTAATGTGGAAGGATTTGACAGATTTTTTCCAAAGCAGCAACGACAAGAGGAAGTTGGCACTGAAAGACAAGCTCAGAAAAATAAAAATGGAGAAGGGCGACAGTATTCCAAAATATTTCACGAAGTTTTTCCATTGTAGAGATGAATTGGGAAGTGCGGGGAATACTATTGATGATACAGGCTTGGTGAGCTTGGCTCTCCTTGAGCTTCTGAAGAGTTTTCATAGCTACAAAAACTCTGTCAATGGACGGGAGAAACTACCGGGATCGGAGCGACTTTGGTCAGATCTCGTGCAGGAGGAGATAAGGCGGGGTATCAGGGATGGATCTTCATCGAAGAATGAAGATGAAGAGAATTTCGCTTTGGCTGCCAAAGAAAGGAAATGGAAGGGGAAGAAATTTCCTTCAAAATCCAAAGCTAAAGGCAAGAAGCAGGATTTGTCCAAAGTGAAGTGTTTTCACGGTGATGAACATGGGAATTTCGCCACTAACTGCCCATAGAAGAAGAAGAACAAGAAGGTTGCTAGAGTTGCAGCTGGAGAGGCCTTAACCTCACAATTTGAACTTGATTTATCTTTGATCACATGCTTGGTTTCAAGCTATATGGGATCAGTGTGGTATCTTAATAGTGGTGCGTCTTTCCATATGACGAGAGACAAGGAGATGTTTAGTGACTTGGAGGAGAAGGACCTCCAGATGCATATAGATATGGGAAATGATATTCGATACAATGCGAACTACATTGGGACCATTAAATTTGAGAGGGATTCCAGTAATCTATTATTTTTGAAGAATGTTATGCATGTTCTAGGTCTAAAGAAGAACTTGGTCTCAGTTGTAATGTTGGAAGACAAAGGTTATGATGTTGTTTTCAGTGAGGGAAAAGCTTTCCTTCGACATAAAAAAATGGGTCAAACCAAGAAGATAGGGATTCGAGTTAAGAGTATCTACAAGCTGGAGGTAGATGGTTGCACTGCAATGGTGGGCAAAGCAGAAGAAGTGGTGAGCCGAGATGAGGGCGAATTATGGCACAGGAGATTGGGCCATCTTCACCATGGCACTTTGAAGATATTGCAGCAGATTTCTACTGGAATTCCAAAGGGTAATCTTGCACAGTCAGATCAGTACAAGGGATGTACTATGGGTAAGTTTGTGAAGACCACCTTTCATGAGAAGGAGAACCATGCTTCGGTGATCCTGGAGAGAATTCACACAGACGTGTGTGGACATTTTTCGGTTGCTTCAACCATAAAACACAAGTATTATGTTATATTTGTTTATGAATATTCTCATAGATGTTGGACCTTCTTCATGCAGAAGAAGAGCAAAACATTCTCAAATTTATCTAAGTTTAAAGCATTGTTGGAGAAGGAGTCGGGGAAGCAAGTGAAAGCTCTACAGAGTGATAATGGTGGTGAATACATCTCGGGAGAATTCAAAGACTTATGTAGCAAAGAAGGAATTCGAATAGAACTAATAGTGCCTCATAACCCACAACAAAATTGGGTTGCGGAGAGGAAGAACAGAATGATCATGAGTGCTACACGAGCGATGTTGCATGACCAGGGCCTACTGATGCACTTGTGGGAGGGAGCATGCAACACTACAATTTATGTGCAAAACCATTGTCCTAATAAAGTACTTGGCATGAGTACACCTAAAGAATATTTTACTGGTAAGAAGCCTGATATTTCTCATTTGAATATCTTTCTCTCATCTGTTTACATTCATGTGACAAAGGATGCTCGGAAGAAGCTGGAGTCGACTGCAAAAGTTGGGATATTTTTGGGGTACACAGAAACACCCCATAATTATTGTGTGTTTTTTCCAGATAGTCGGATGATTGTGGTGCGACGAGATATAAAATTCAATGAGGTGAAAGACATGAAGTTGTCGCTTGAGAGGGAGCTACACTCACATGTAGAGGAGGAACTTCTTGTGCCCAAAGATGAGCCTCTAGATGTGGATTAGTCACAGGATGAGATTCATGGAGTGGAGGAGTCCACTCATGTAGAACCAAACATCAGACAAGGCCAAAAGTGGACCATAGAAGCTAAGAGACTGAAGCTTGATGTGACATAGAATCTAGGAGTCCCTACATCACAGTGCAGATAGAGACAATCACCTGACCGATTTACCGGATACATGGCTCTTATGAGAAAGTGTATCGTGACAGAGCCATCTTCTTTTGAAGAAGCAGTGCAGGAGACCACATGGGTAGATGCCATGGTGGAGGAATATGATTCCATTGTCAGAAACAATACTTGGGTAATTGTTACAAGGCCAGTGGGAAAATAAATTATAGGATCAAGATGGATCTACAAGGCAAAGAAATCTGTTGATGGGAGCGTCAATAAGTATAAGGCAATATTTGTTGCCCGGGGCTTCTCACATATCGTGGGGATTGATTATGAAGAAACCTTTGCACCTGTCACATGGTATTCTTCCATAAATACCATCCTTTCTCTCTCACTGCAGATGGGTTGGCACATTCATCAGATGGATGTGAAGATTGCATTCCTTAATGGGATCATTGAGAAAGAGGTGTACATTGAGAAGACTGAAGGATTTGAGATCTACAGCATCAAGTCGCATGTGTTCAGGCTCAAAAGAGAGTTGTGTGGGTTGAAGCAAGCACCACATGCTTGGTACACACATATCGATAGCTATTTCACTGGACTTGGCTTCACCAAGAGTGAGGCGGATGCAAACCTGTACCAAATTGTGGTGGAGGGTAAGATTTTAATCATTGTTCTTTATGTTTATGATTTAATACTAACAGGTGATGAGAATTTGATACACTCATGCAAGGCAGATCTTGTAAAGGAGTTTGAGATGAAGGATTTGGGCCTCCTTCATTATTTCCTTGGATTGGAAATATGGCAGCGGGAAGGTGAAATATTTGTGTCTCAAGGAAAGTATTCCTAGGAGATACTTGAGAAGTTTCACATGCAAGGTTGCAAGCCTATCGACACTCCTCTTCCAGGAAATTGGAGGAAAGAGGATGCTACATCGGTAGAGGTAGTGGATTCCACTGTTTATCGATAGTTGGTGGGCTCACTCATGTATTTAGTTAATACAAGACTGGACATATGCTATGCAGTGAACCAACTTTCACAATTGATGGTTAAGCCTACCAAGCTCTTTTGGAAGGCAGGCAAGCATGTCCTGAGATATATCAGGGTCACCTCTGAGTATGGCTTACGGTACAAACAGATGGATGAGGTGAAGTTGCATGGCTTCACGAATTCAGATTGGCCAAGAAGCCCAACAGACAGAAAGAGCACATCGAGAGGGATTTTCAGTATCGGATCTACAGCAGTTTCTTGGTACAACAAGAAACAAAGATCTATGGCACTCAGTTCAGGGGAAGCAGAATACATGTCAGTAAGTCAAGCTGCATGTGAATCTATCTGGATGAGGAAGATCCTGTTTGGTTTGTTCGGTTCACATTTAGATCCTACAGTGATACATTGTGATAATAAAAGTTGCATTAAACTCTCGATTGATCCTGTGTTTCATGATATTTTTAAACATATTGATATCCAATATCATCATATCAGATATTGTGTGCATTGAAAGATCATGTTGCTTGATTACATTCCTACGGAGGATCAAGATGCAAATATTCTAACGAAGGCGCTCACCGGGAGAAAATTCGAATATCATAGAGGTAGGATCGGGGTGAAGGATAATCCCTATCTTGTTGAGAGGGAATGTTGAGATTCAAAAAGATGATGAGATTAGTTATAAGTGTCGCCTTCACTAAGTGGGACCGCAGTCTATTTTTGGCGCAAGTCTATTTTTAGACATGGTGATCATATTTCAGAAGTTGCAGGATGCTATTTATGGATGGTTGGTTAAGTTGGAAAAAAAATGAAATTATATTTTTAGAATATTGGGCAAAGTCTATTTATAGTTCATTGATATAAAAATATAAGTGTCGATTATTATTAGCTCTTAATAATAATCCGACAATAAACAACAACTTATTCTCTTGGAGCACTTAGTTTCAGTGCACAGAATTGGAAAATCAGTGGGCTGAAGGAATTACGCAATTCCTAGGGTTTACTAGTGGTTCATGCATGGAGGACTCAATTACAATTGAAGTGGAAAAGTTATGACAAATTTGGAAGAGTAGTTCATGGAGTTGTTATTCATTTTAACTCAATTATTGGAGTTAAACTCAGTTGAGCTAGTTGTATCTAGTCTAATTGAATGATACACTAGTGAGAGTGGAGTGAATTATTATTTAATTAATTCAAAAATAATAACTCATTAATTAACTGAACAAATACAACAGTTAACTACAATGCATGTCAGTTCCAGTGGAGACCCAGTGGAGAGATAGGTGAAAGGGAAATATGGACTATATGTTGTGACTATAGAGATGCATTTATTTCATCACACACACATTGGAGTTTCAAATGAGGATTGCGCAGTCAAGGCAAGGTTAATTCGAATTCATTCAGAGCTATTCTTCAGCAGGGATTGCGCAGTGGAGGCAGGCTAGTAGGTGGCAAAAAATCAATGCATGGATTTGCAGATTTCTTCTTATTAGTGTGTGACGATTGATTGTACTGAGAGCTTGATGTACAGAGCTTTGTATGATATTGTTACATGATCTCCATGATACATAATATATGATAGTTGGGGTTTTAAGCTTTAGGCTTTCCTGTTAAACAACTGTGTTATGTGCGATTTTTTTTATTGCTTCATGTGTTTGCAATTGAGTGTTTAATTTCTGCGAAAGATTAATAGTGAAAGGATTATGTATATAGCAAGAAGATAAATATTGTTAGATTAGGAGAATCTGGATATCTGCATGCATCTTGTATACAGTTTCTACATTAAGATCTACCCTAAAATTATATCTGCATGATGTGACTTAATGTACCCTTTAAATTGACCTTGACCTACCCATGGAACATGCCTAAAGATATCCTCAAAAAATTATTAAAAAAATCATCATAAACAGGCCTTGGAACCTTCCCTGAAGCAACTTATAATTCAACTTGATTTGGCCTACAAACTTGGCCTCAGAAAAGCCTTATTTAACCTCAAAATTGACCCTACCTTTCCCTCAAAAATAAACCTAGTATGCACTTTAGTATATCCTAATACAAGCCTTAATGAGCCTCAATAACTTAGCCTAGGTAAAAAATAATACACCCTCAAACAACGAGCCACCAACAAGAATAAAATAAAAAACTAAAATCTCAAACATTGATTCTTCTGCTTTAGATATTCAATACTATCATTTGCCTCAGTTTTTAATGTTATTTTCACATTGATTGACAATAAAATTATTATCTCGATATAGACTCATGGTTCATTTTTATATTTTTGTAAGAAGGTCTAAAGAAGTTAGACTTTCCCTATTTTAAATTTATTTTAAACTAAATTTACCCTAATAATAGGGTCAACGTGAACAATCATTTAATACCATTTTCAAGATGATAAAATCTCCTTTTAAGAGTTGACTCGGTTAAAATTCAAAGCATGCTTTGGTACAAGGTGAGGCCCTCTTTGGAATGGCTAAGACCCTTATTATTTACACAAGGTCCATCCCATGCATTAATTTCTATCATTAAGATTTATGCCACATTTTTTTTACCAAAAATATCGTTTCCTCTACCATTCATTTGGGGCGCCTTAACCATGACTATGGGGAATTAACTTTAGGAGGGCATATCTCCTCAACCGTCATGAACCATGTGGCATGAAAAATACAAATGTAAATAGTACATCAAGTAATATTAGATGATCATGGCATAGTATGCATATTCACATTCATCTACCTCAACAAGAAATGGGAAGTGTGGGTCTTCTTCGCTAGCGGATCCCATTTTTGTAATCTGGTGTATAATAAAAGTATTCATGTCAAATATTATTCAAGGAATCACCAATATTTCCCTTTTCTCCATTTCTTCCAAATATGATGCGCTCTTCATGCTTATTAATAACAACTAACTTGGATGTGGATGAAATTTTCCTAATTGGAAATGACAAGGAAATCATCAAGGATTTGAAAAATTATATGTCCTCTAAATTTGACATAAAGGTTCTTGATGCTCAAAATTACATTTGGGAATGGAAATAAAAATATATTAGGAAAATATGAAATTATGGTTCAATTAGAGGATGCATGTTGAGAAAATATTGTATAGGTTTAATATGAAGGAATGTAAATGGATAAATTTCCCTATTAATATAGGTGTAAATGTATCTACAAATTAGTGTCCCAAGGAACATGAAGAAGAAGAATACATCTTCCATGTTATATTTTAATTTATAGTTTGATATATGCAATGATATGTACTAGATCAAACATCACACATCTAATGGGAATGTTGAAAAACTATTTTTCATACCAGGGAAGAAGCATTGGACAATAACAAAGAGGGTTTTGGGTATTTTCATAACAATAGTAACTATGAATTGTGTTGCAATAAAATATTAGGAGTGGATAGATTTGTCGGAAATATATAAAGAGTGGGTTGAAAATATCAATCATTAATGATGTACAAGTGGGTATTTGATTTAGCTATCTGTAGGCGCAATGAGTTAAATGAGAAAGAGGCATTCTATAGTGGCACTCTCAATTATAGAAGCCAAATACATAGAAACCACTCATGTAACAAAGGAAGTAGTATTATTACAAATATTGTGTGAAGGTATTGGGTTGGTACAACAAGTTGTAGGGATAGATTAAAATAGTTAAAGGGAAATATTTTTAGAAAGGAACCCAACTTATCATTCTAATACAAAGCCTATTGACGTTTAGTATCACTTTGTGAGAGATATGATTGAAGAAAAGAATATGCTACTAGTAAAGTGGACACTTTGAATAATGTTATAGATTCAAAAACAAAATATGTCAACACTAAAAATTTCTATCCCTATAGAAAATAAATGGGAATTACTACCCTAGATTGTTGATCATGAACTCTTGTGCTCCCTTGTATGTAAAGAAAACAACTGGGACAATATTGGGAATGTGTTGTATTCTTCACACAACTGCCTACATGTGTGATTTACTGAACCAAGTGCAACAATGGAGTCATGCGGGTAGTTAGTCCATCCTACTCAAGGAAGTCGCAAGGGGGGTAAAATCCACCCTTGCCCAAGGTTTAAGGGAAAACACATAGGAAAAAAAATTGGGTGGTTCTTTGTGTTTGTTTTTTGTCGTATTCATCACATGGGTTTCCCTTTTAGTAGTTTTGGGGCACATGGTTTTTCATCCAAACATTTCAAAATTTCAGTTTGGGTACCATGGTTCTATTATACTAGGGCTAATGGATTGGAATTTTATAGATATTATAGTATATACATATTGTATTGTAACATTGTAAAGATAGAATATGCTAAAAAGAAAAATTGATTTTCCCAATTTGGGTCTCTAGAATAAAATAATTGTGTTAATATGTATGTGTGTGTGCCATTACAAATTTTCTATTTTTATTAACTTTTTTTTGGAAAAATTAACTATGTGGGGTTAAAAACTACAATAATATGTTAAATATGGTTGATCCGTCAACTTTTCAAGAATTAATTAAATGGGAAATGGATTAAAAAATGAAACAATTACGAAATTTCTGGAAAAAAATCTCATGTACTCTATATGAGAGGTTCCCACAGAAGGAAATCATGAAAATGGGTTGAAAATATAGGTTCATTCTCAAAATCATGATTATTCATCACTCCAATATTTTCATCATTAAGATTCAGTTTGAAAGTAAGGAGCTACCTAACTCTCAATATTGATATATCTCATAAGGCTTACAATATTCAGTGATAAGCTTTTATACTAAGGTACTTTGTGGTGAAAAAATCACCAATTTGAAACATGTGGGAAACAATATATCCATGAGTATAGGATGTCGTGGAAAAAAATGAATTTGATCATCGACTGATTTTGATGGCATAAATTCCTCTAAGTAATGGTTTCTCAAGCCATGCGTTAATATTTTCATTTTGTAGAGAAACAAAAAAATAACAATTTAAAAAATATCGCAAGATTGATATGAGTAAATTTGATGGAAAAGATCCTAAAACACGAAAATTCCTAATGGATCCATTCCTTTATCTATATCAATTTTCAACTTTACAAAAATTAACTCCTCTATACATGTCATTACAACCTTATCATTTTGTTTCGTACGAATGGCTTTGTGAATGCGAATATGACTCTATTCTCTCATCATTCACTTTTACAAATGAAATAATAGAACATTATGGGGATGTTAAGAGAAACATAAATGAGTTATTTAATAAATGTATAATCTTCAATGAATCGGTTCAATTACATAGTGCATTCAAATATTTCAAAAGAAGAGTCTAGTGGTAAATAAATTCTCAAATGATAATTTTTTAGATTTTTTTATTTTAATTTTAAAGAATAAAATTTAGCTTTTAATACATTAATTCAAACCTAAATCTTTAAGGTATTATTTTATTGTGGCAATGAAAATGGAAAGTAAAAATATGGGTATTATATGTATGGCAACAAATAAATATAGATAGCAACATGTTCCCTCTACTAAATTCAATTAACCTATGATGCTGACACCTTTATAAATGTACTAAGGAAGAGAAAAGGGACTCTGTTTCAATTGTTTTAGGAGGTAAAACATGGGGCATAAATTTGGTGTCATAACTTATTCTACATAGATCAAAAACTATGACTATCGCAAGATATAGAAGTGGTAGAGATTTATCCAATAATATCATGTCTTGCATCAGCGAGCATTAGCACTCATGAAAATCTCAACATAGAGGGATATATCAAAATAAAAATGTAATACTATTTATTAACTATAATAGTACCTATAAATTCATTAACTGCAAATTAACTAAAATTATCAATTAAATTTTATATATAGAACTATAGTTTCAAGTAATAATTATAGATGGAGGCACCATAAAAATTTTAAAAAAGTGTCGAAATGTTAATTTCACCATTGGGGAGTATCTATTGGGTGGTCAAACAAATGTAACCTAAATGGGTGTTGTTGATGCTTTTCTAGGTGTCTAATGGTTACAATAATTTATAACATTCGCTCTTCATTTTCATGAACTTTTCATGAGATTTTCCATAAAAGGAAAGGAAATAAAAACTTATAAGTTTCTAACAGGAAAATTTTTGAAGTCATAAACTCTAATAGCATAACAAAATCACTAAAAATGGGACACCATGGCATAATTACAATTTTTTTCTCACTAGATGTTTAAACATATAAATAGGTTGCACCCATGGATCTCCAAAAAATTATCAGTAATAATCCCAAGGTATTTAGAGATATACCTAAATATATTCCAACTACTAGATATCATAGACACACTATTCATTTGCAAATGGGAACTGTACCAACAAACAATAGACCTTATGGATACCCATATGCGTAAAAGAGTTAGGTGGAGTGTATGGTTAAGGAAGTGTTAGAGGCTAACATAATTCAACCTAGTCAAAGTGCTTTCTTTTCACTAATTGTGAAGGTTTACAAAAGGGATGGTTCTTGATGTATGTTTCCATTTTATAGAGATATCAACAAAATGATTGTTAAAGGTATGTCTCCTTCTCTACTAATTAAAGAATTATGAAATGAATTTCAAGGACTAATTTTATTTATGAAGTTGGATATTTGTTTTTGATACCACTAAATATAAAATAGGTAATAAATCATGTCCAAAATTTCCCTTGGAACACATGAAGTTCATTATGAGTTTTGGAAGAAGTAGTTTAGCCTTATTAATGCAACTTCCATATTTCAAATATTGGTGAATTTTGTTTTCAAAACCTTCCTCACAAAATTTGTGTTATAATTTTTTTATAATATACTAATCTACAAAAATACTTTGCAATAGCATGTATAACATGTTTACAAAGTCTTAAAAATATTGCAAAATTGAGAATTATACGCAAATCATTCGAGTTGAAACTTTGGAGTTCATATTTAAGGTGGAAAATTTAGGTCACATTGTATCTCATGATGATGCCAAAGTGGAAATTAAAAAAATTGAAGCTATGATGAAATGATAAATTCCCAAAATATCAATAATGTTATAGTATTCTTAGGATTTATGAGATATTATTATAATCTTGTCAATAATTATGATTAAATAGAAAAACCTATAAAAATGTTCTTGATAAAAAAATTGAAAAACTTGAGCTTATGTGTACAAGTCCCTTCCGAGCCAAGCATGATTTCACAAAATATGTTTATTGTAGATTGTGATGCATCATTCCATGGGATTGATGTAAATTTTATGCAAGAAATAAGTCCTAATTCCTCTTAAATCCACCAAATTAAATATATTAACTTACACAAAACCATTTATGAAAATGAAGTGTTGACCATATTGTATGTTGTTAAGAAATGACACATCTTCCTAATACGTAGACACATTAAGGTAAAAATAGAGAATAATAAAATATTATCTTAAGGAAAAAAACAGATATGGTTTAGAATCATGCTAAGTTATGAATTTTAAATTATATACAAAAGATGAAAATAAATTTTGGTGGTACATGCACTTTCAAGGAAAAAGGAAGAAACAAAGGCCTATTTTGCTTTATTTCTATTCTGTGATCTAATTGGGTGGAAGAATAACAAATAGAATGGAAGTTATATTAGAATAAATGAAAAACAATTCAACAAATAAAATATAACCCAAGTGCATTATATAAATTTGTGTAGAAGAATGATTCACAATGGTATTGGGATCACCTACATTTATGTAACAATTTCCAACTCAAACAAAAGGTCATTTTGAAGTTGTACACTTCTCCTATAGGATGGAATTTAGGGTTCCTAAATACTCACCACAAGATAAAGAATTATTTATTATGAGAAATTTTAAAAACTAATGTTCAAACATTTATGTTGGAACACTTTTCTTTTTCCCAATAGAATAATATAGATATAATCAAGATCCCATGTCTCCTACAATCATTAGCCATACTAAGACTATGTTGGGAGGAGGTCTTAATGGATTTTATTACAGGTATACCGAATTTTGAAGGAAATAATGTTATCATGGAAGTATTGTATAAATTCACAAAATATTCCCATTTTTCTTTCTTCCTCATACTTTTAAAACAAATACAATATCTACAACATTCATGGAAATATTTTAAATGCTACATTGAATCCATAATATTATTGAGTGATAGGGATGCAGTTTTTTACTAAATTATTTTCTTGTTTCGGTACTCAATTGGCTCAATGATACTTTTACCATCCTTAAATTGATGGGAAAATCGAGGTTGTGAATAAATGTATATAAGGAAATCTTCCTTTATTTGCATCTAATGAACATAAGAAATTGTTCAAGTGGTTTCCCTTGTAAAATCATGGTACAACATGTATTTTCATACTTAATAAAAACTTTCCCCACTCATAGCACTTTATTAATATTACATCCCATCCATCACATGACCATTGACAAGGAAAATGAATATTCAACTAGAGTATAAGTACATAGAGCACCAACAATATTCTCTCAAAATATTTAGGGAGAACTTGATTACAACACAAAACAAAATGAAACAATAAGTAGATCAAAATTGCAGTGAAAGATAATTTGGAGGGGATTAGGTATTTTTGAGGCTATGACCATATTAATATATTTACCTCTAGAAATAAAAAAAGGAAAATAAATTATCTCCCAAATACTATGGTCCCGATAAGGTGTTGCAGAGGATTGTAAGTATGGCTTACGAATTTCGCTTTTCTCCATATTCACATGGACATCTATTATTCCATGTTTTCTACTTAAATATTGTAATCAATGATACGATCTTAATTCAAAATATTTTACAAAGTAATAATCAAGAATATATACTCACACTAGAACAAAAAAAATCCTTGAAACAACGATCAAGTGATTTCAAAATCAGACAATTACTATTCACTTCACTAAGTGGAAGAAATTACCGAAAGAGGAGGAAACATGGGAACATGAGTTATTCATGAATAAATATTCAAATATAATCCCGCATTAATGGAAACAATTGTTTCAAGAGGAGATACATGTTAATCTCTAGATAAATCCAAAGATATTGAGTTATATAACGAGGAGACCTAATTTTAGAAAATTTCTCAGCCTATATATTTTTTCTATTGTAAAATAAGGTTTCTCCATTTAAGAAGTTTCATATTCATTCTTATCTTTCATTATCAAGGAATGGAGCCATTTTTATTTCTCTTTTTATGTTATTTGGGTGTTTTCTAAATAAATCATAATCTATATATCATTGACTAAATATCGGTGACATACAAGTCTATGTTTGATAATGAATAATTCCAAATGGGATTAGTAAACATATTAAGCATATCCACCTTCATTATCCATGATATTTTTCCATAATAGGAAGAGATTAATTATAGAAGCATTGCTCCCATAAATATGACGTAGGGGATTAAATTGGGGAGAAATACCATACCACGTGCATTCATATTGGGGGATATATATTGAGGAAAAAAGGACATAATATATTGAGCATATATTAGGGTTAAATGGTTTTTATATTGGAAAGTATTAAAAATGGAGCTAAAAATTAATGAAAAAATATAAAGGGTTATCAAAAATGTTAATAAAAAAATTTATACCTACAATATCTAGTGAATGTAGGAGTTTTATAAATTGGAAAGGTGTATTGGGTTCGTATTGGTAAGGAGTTAAATAATGTGTTTTTTAGAGTTTTTTTCCAATGTTTAGTCACATTAAGGGTATATTTGTGTATGCCACAAAAAACATGATATTTGATAGGTTGATTTAGTGACGCCCTGTGACATATGACCTCTCAAAAAATATCAATCCTTGATTTTACTACCAAAAAGGATTCTGACCCTTAGAACATTTCTTTGAGAATGAGGAATCACATAAATGCATGGTTAATTCATGGGTAATTAATATGCCATGGTTGATTGAGATTGGAGCATATAGGTTTATAAGTTTTAAATAATCTACATAAAGGAAGATATTAGTGGAAATGGTTGATCCAAGCAGATAAATTGAAGAAAGTATGCATATTATTGATATTGTATTTTTTTTAATCAAGAATGTGCAAGGATAGGAAGATGGATAAAGGTAAATTAAGAATGATTATTGAGACTATTTACATCAATTTTCTTAGGTTGGAATATCTCAACATTAATTTTTGTTTAGTAGTGTTCATCCTTCAACATGAAATTAGTCATTTGAGTAATTGATTCACCATGATTTTTCCCATAATGATATTTTCCAAATTTTTTGTCAATGGTGGTCTTGACCCTTATCCCTTTGTTAAAAAATTATGTAAACCAAAACATTGCAACAAATTGAACCAGTAAGTTTACTTCACTGTCAATTTAAACTTTCAAAATGGTATTGCTATTTTTCTTCTAAAATAATGATCAAGCAATATGAAAGGAGATATAAGGAAACCATACTTACTACCTAGTTGTTGTGGGTGTTTGATCCCACCAAAATACATGGGTTCTCCCCTATATGAGGTTTGAATTAGACCTCACACTGTTTGGTGTAGGATCCCCATCCAGAAATGTGGCCTGAGTGCCATTTACTTAAAGACTTTCCTTGGTTGCAATAGTTAGCAGAAGAGAGAAATGAACAGGTACTTTTGAATGAGAAAGTAAGTATGCCTTGTGAAATGTTCAATTGTAATATCTATCAATGTTATTTCACTAGAATTAAATGAAAGTGACCCTTTAGAAGAAAATTATAAGTAATAATATAATAAATACACACACAAACATGTATGAAATAGTTGTTAGTCATCAAGTGAAATAGTTCACAGAGATGTGATGATCATTAAAACAAGTACAACACATATTCAATAAGATGGGAACCAAAGAAACTAAAATAATTCAATTTATTTAGTACATATGAATCACAACATATACTGCAAACATCCAAAGAATAGTATTAAAAAATTCATGATATACACATGAAAATGTGTTGGATCAATGAGCTTCTAATACTTGGAAAAAATTCCAAGATACATTAATACAATAAAAACCAAAAACTCCAATAGTGGAGTGGTAAGCCACTTCTCACTATCCTAAAGAGCTATCTCCCTCTCTAATGCTTAGATGGAGAAGCCAAGGTCAAAAGTCCCTTCTTTTGAGTAATGAGGCTCCTTTTATAACAAGAGGAATGAATTCATATCTCCATGAACCTTGAACTTCCTCATGACTCTTAGACTTATAATGTGACCTTTGGACTTATATATGAATTTTGAACTTGTATGTGACTTTTGGACTTCTCCATGTCGTTATTTTTTCCATATATGACTCTTGGAATTCCACATATTTACATTTACAATATTTTCCAAAATTACATCATTTATTTCCACATCATCATCTAACGAAAACATGACAAGTCAGCAACATTGATGACTTGGCCTCATGGTGACTTGTACATAAAGTTATTTGATAATTTATGGCACTACCACTATGTCTTCAATACTCATAACATATCTTTCATTTTTGTTTCCATTTACCCTCCAAAGGGTCTTGATAGATCTTGGAGTCTTCATGAGCCACTTTGATCATTGGGATCCATTGTTCTTTAAATTGTCACAACATGGTGCCTTTGTCTTCCAGGTGCTTCCCTGGGTAAAATTTCTTGTCATATATCCTCATAAATATTTTCCACACTTAATTGAACATATGTAGGATGTAGATGATTCATTAAAATAAAATAGTAGCCCAAAAATATCATATTCTATCATGCTTCCTACAAAATTTATGTTCGTGGGTGAAAAAATCACCAAGTGAAGAAAGAGAGAGATTTTGGGTACAAGTCACACTTGCAAGAGAATAGGAGGGTCTCCAATGACCTCTAATAGTGCACTTTGGGCTCAACTAGAGGAGGAGGAGGCCTGATAGGAAAATGGAACAACTTCAAGGGATAAGGTAGCAGGACTATTCATTGATGATCCATTGTGGGCTTGGAAGGGAGAGACATGGACACAAGGATATAGTGCCCACTATCCCATTTCTTACAAAAAAAATTTTGTCATTTCACAATTGTTTCAATCTAGGAGAAGGTTTATATATAATTGAAGGTTAAAGATATTACGGTTCTTCATTTTCATCTCTGGTGTTTCTCCGCTTCTTGTAGGCCTCGAAAATACCTCAGAGGAGTCACTACAAGAACACACGCATTGCTTAATTTCCAGTGAGCTTTAACAATACCTTGATGAAGTTACTTGTTTCACCTCTCTATGTAGGAATCCTTTCTCTTATTTCACTCTTTGATTAGAGAGGAAGAAATCTCCCAACTTATTGATAAAATAAGAGGTTATTCCTTTAGATAAGGGTGTGTATATATATATATATATATATATATATTCCCCTTTCCCTTCTATAATTGATTGGATCATCATGTAAACACCAAGTAATTTCAATACCAAGTTAAGGAATAAGAGTGCTAGAATATATGTGAGTTTCACAGTTCCACTCAAATAATTCCTCTTGAATGTATCATATTATTCGTTCATACAAGACTTATCATAATCATTTTCCCAAACAAAGAATTAGAAATAACAGATAGTGAAGTGTTGTGGTTTTCACAATCCCTGTTTGTTTCACCACATAAATCTTTTTGAGCCATACCTACATTCACACACAAAGGTATTATCTATGTACACTTAACAAACAATAAGAAATGGACAATACATGATAGAAAAGATAACAAAGACAAGGAAATAAAATTGTTAAAATAACAAATGTAGCCTAGGAATTCTACTAGAAGTAATGTTTAAGGTCTCAACCATTAATGGGAAAAGAATCGGAGGAAAAGACAGAATGGACGGCATTAGGGTTTTGTTTCGCTTTGCTGCTGCCCCCGCCGACGCAGCTGAGCGGGCTTCAGATCCTGGTCTCAGCCTTGCCGCCGGAAAGCCGTCTGGAAAAGCTCGCGTTGCGGCCCCATGCCAAGTGCTGATTCTGAATGACCTGAACGCCAAATTTATGTCTGTTGCAGTTCACTCAAAGGGCACTCGATCTGCTATGTCCTGGGTCGTTGCAGACTTCACCGAAGCGCAGAAGCACTGCGCCATTCCTTTGCTGCCGGCGGGTGCTTCCCTGGATTACAAAGGATTTTCTTTGCACCGAGGTTTTTTTGCAGTTCTTCAAAGGGCAGACTCATCAGGCTTCATCAAATGCTCTGCCTCTACCTTCGATTGCTCCCTATGGCAGCGGCAACCCTCGGGTCGGCTAGTTGGGTCTGTCGTAGGGTTTCGGTATTGCGATAAATTTCCTGCTTCTTCCTTCAAACTTCGGCAGGGCCAGGCGAAGTTGGGTTCAATGCGATCTAACTCCTTCTCTTCTCAGATCTATTCTAATGAGAAGGATTCCAAAGATTACTCTGCCCTCTCTTCTTTCCAAATCCAGATCACGCTACTATCCGGCAGAACCATGCTGCATTGGGTGCAAGCTACGGATTTAGTGCAAGATCTCTTAAACAATCTCGAACGCAGATTGGGGATTCCATCGGAGCTCCAAAGGTTGCTTCACAAAGGTAAACAACTTGAAAACCCTTTCCCCCTCTCTTATTACAGCATTAATAGAGATGCTTCGATTGTGCTTTCCCTGAGACTTAGAGGCGGAGCACCTGGGCAGCCATCCTCCACTCCCGCCTTCTCCTATAAGGATGCGGTTCATGCACAGCCGCCCAAGAAATCTGCTACTTCAGCTGAGGCTCCCAAGCCTTTCCTTGTGTACAATATGGAGGAAGTCCCCTATATTGAAATCTCCAATCCATCGCTGGACGAACAAATTCAAATATATGCAAAGTCCGCTATCATTTGCAGGTTCAATGGCCTTTGGCCTCGAACCACAGATCTATATCAATGGATCCACGCTAATTGGACAGACAGCTGCCAAGTCTTCCTTTGTTCAAAGGGTTTCTTCATAGTAGTGTTTGCATTCAGCGCAGATTATCAGAAAGCCTTAACAGGAGGCCCATGGTTCTGGGGAGCAGCCGGACTATTTCTCACTCCTTGGTTCCCAGATTTCAACCCCTCTTCAGCAGTTGTCACCAAGCTTCCCATCTGGGTCCGTCTTCCGAACCTTCCGGCTCATCTCTGGCACGTCTCGGTCTTCCAAGGGATTGGAAACGCCTTGGGCCGCTTCCTGGCTACAGATACCTCTCGAGGGGACAAAGGAATCTATACCTATGGCAGAATTTGTGCCGAAATAGATTTAAGCAAAGGACTGCCTGATCAAATCAACCTCAAAATTGGGGACTTTCACTGGACACAAACCCTGGATTATGAGAACACTGCATTCCGGTGCAGACATTGTCATCAGACGGGGCATCTTCAAAACACATGCTCCAGCTTCCCCGGCAGAAAAAAGAAAATCAATAGCAAACCAAAGTCCAAGAGCTGGAAACCATACGATCCTCCCCCCATGAATGATCTAGCGTCCTCCAGCTCGGATGAGGAAGAATTGGAAGAGGAAGGAGAGAAAGATGTGCACCCGCAGGGCACGCCCCCGACCATCCCTGAGGATCCCTCTGCCCCTCCGATCCCACAGAAACGTTTGCATGAGTCTTCTTCCTCCGATTCAGACAAGGAGACTCATTCTACAGTGCAAAATAATCTACAGTTGGTTCCTACCCAGCCAAATCATAATGGCTGGGTCAAAGTCATTAAAAAGAAAGGAAAAAAAGTTCGTCTGGAAGTCTCTGCCCACTCTGGGTAGCTTCCTTTGTTTCGCTCTCCTTTTATGTTATCCTTGTTCTCTATTGTTCATTCCATGGTTGCTCTTGGGGTCCGAGGTTGATAATGTTTCATTGCCGGCCCCTTGCTTCTATGCTCTGCTTTTTGCAAGCTCTGATTGTACTATATGGTTTTTTCTTAATAGAATTAGTCTTATTCAGAAAAAAAAAATGGGAAAAGGATCAAACCTCCCATATAAATATTTCAACTTTTAAGAGTGGTGGCCAACTTATTTAGTGACAATATATGATCCAATCCTCAAAGTTTTAAACTTCGTGTGCATTCCTTTCTCTTCGTGGGCTTTGTCCCACTTTAATACTAAGTCACCAACACCAAAAATTTTATTCCTATCAGACTTCTTATAAAACCAATTCTTGATTCGGTTCCAATGAAAGGCAAATTTTTATTTCAATTTGAGAGTTTCTTCCTCAAGCTTAAGAAGATTATTTATCCCACTTTGAACAATAATACAAGGTTTTCCTTGAGATTATTGCAACAGCTACAAGGCAGGGAGGTAAATTTTCAATGGAAGGATAACCTCTTTTCCATATACAAGGAAGTATGAGAGATTTTCAGAAAGGTATTATGAGTGAAATGATCAACCCATAATGCATTCGCCAAAGCATTGTTCTAGTTATTTTTCTTAGAGAAAATGGTTTTATTGATAATGCATATAAGTTTATTATTTTTGGACTCAGCCAAACTATTTCCTTGTGGGTAATAGTTAGATGCACATTTCAAAAAAATACCATATTCTATTGTAAACTCATAAATCTTTAATGAAAAAATCTAGGTTTCATTATTGAAGACAAGTGATGTAGGAATTTTGAACCTAGTTATGATGTTTCGCTTGAGAAATTGGATGGCTTATATATCACTGACTTGTCTAAATGGCACTGCTTATGTCCACCGTGTGAAACATATGGTTTCTATTAGAATGAATCAATGTTGATTTGAAAAATGAGGAAACAATTCACTGATAATATCCAATTCCCCTTATTGGAATGGTTCTTCAACTACTATGGTTAGCAATGGGGAAGTTGAATTTTGATCACGACTAGCACACCTTTGACATATAGGGCACTTTCAGGTGTAGGCATGAGCATCATAGAATAATGCGGGCCAATAATAACCATACCTCATAAGCTTGTGAGTTGTGGTATCACCCACAAAGTGTCCGCCTACTTGTTTTTCATGCATATCATTTAACACCCTTTCTGAATCTTGTGGCTCTAAGAATCTAAGAAAGACACCATTGTGGTTCTTTGGGAAAAGCATACCATGCACTAGTTGGTAAGATAAAGCTTTAACGTGGATCAACCTCTTTTGTTTGTTTGATAAATTAAAGGAAAGATGCCGTGCTTTAAATATTTTCATATATTTTAATAACAATACATGGTTGTACTTGTAGGAGAAACATGTTCAATATTATACATTTTTATTTTATGCTCCCATCCTGAAGTATCTTCTTCTGGAAAATCCATGGCTTTAGCTGCATATAGATAGAGACCATGGATTTTGACAGTATGAACTATTTTGAGCTTAAGATCCTATTATTTTATTCACATCATCCATTTTTTCCTCCTTTCACCCAACTCCCGTTGTGAAAAACCTGTTCTAACTATTGGATGAGGCACATAGATATTGTATGAGCTTTCAATAGGTAAGGCCTAAAATGTTTAACTACCTTGTAAAATACATATGGTTTCTTATCTATTGTGGGATAATTCATTTTTAATCTCTATAATTCATCACTCATAAAAGATATCATCCATTTGTTCCCTTGATTGTGTTTTTGTGTTAATACAGTTTGTGACAGAGGAGTGAAAGTATATAAAAAGAAATGTTTACAAAAATATGGATTGTAAAGGGCTAAATCCTCAGCTAGGGATTGCTTGATTCAATAAAAGGCATATTTTTCCTTCTTATCCCACTTGTATATAACATATTTCTTCATAATCTCATACAGTGGTTTGAAAACTTGTGCATAGTCAGAGATGAATGTGCACAAGAAATTAATATTTCCCAAGAAATATTATATTTCTTTCTTATTCATAGGAAAAAAGATATAGGTAATATCCTTAACCCTTTCTAGATCAATCTTGATTCACTCTTAATAATGATGTGTCCTAACAGATTACCTTCCTACATACCAAAGATTATTTTTTTGGATTCAATGATATCTCGTATTTATGACATCGCTTGAAAATATTCTTGAGATGATGAATATGATATCATATTTTATTCGAAAACATTGTTGGATCATCGATGACTACACTTTTTCCAATCAGTCCACAAAATGTGATTTCAATGGCCCTTTGAAAAATAGTTCCAACATTAATGTATGAGAGGAATGCGCTTAAATGAAAAAAATTCCCCCATTTTGTCCTAAATGTGGTTTTTAAACGATATGTTTATGCTACTAATACTTGATTATATCCAAAAAAAACTATCTAGAAGTGAGAAAATTTTTGGTCTAGATACTGTCTAGAGTATCTGCTCCATAAATGGCACGAGTTAATTGTCTTTATCAAAAGTCTGGTTGAGGTTGTGAATGTCAACACATGCATATATCGTCGGACTTCTTTCTAACTGGAACTAGGTTGGAAAGCCATTTAGAATGCCAAAATTTAAAATTGATATGAGAATCCAAAAATTTCCTTATTTCCTTTTGAATCAAGGGCTCAAGCATCAGATGAAATTTTCTTAATTTTCGTTGGAATGGATTTTCCCCTTTCTTGATAGGAATAACATGTTAAATTATATTTGTATCATTTTTCATTAAATTTTCATATGTTCATGAAAATACATCTTATTATTTTTTGAAGAGGTGAATGAAATATTTTATTTTTTAGGAGAACAACGAGTATCGAGGTTTTCATAATTCAGATATTCTTTTTTTCCCAAATTGAATTGGTTATGTAATAACGTTGAGATCTGAGTCTTTGTATTCACTGGTCATCAAAATTAGTTTTGTAGGTCATAAAGTTTTTCAAGAGATACCACACCCTTGGGCCTATTATTCACTTTTTATGCTTCACTTGCTTCCTACAAAGCCTTCGCATGCTCATATTCCTCAATAACCACATCTTTTAACACATCCACAT
Source organism: Pinus albicaulis (assembly GCA_034641835.2). Lineage (NCBI taxonomy): Eukaryota > Viridiplantae > Streptophyta > Pinopsida > Pinales > Pinaceae > Pinus > Pinus albicaulis. The sequence continues at coordinate 661,668,890 of CM076574.1, read as the reverse complement.
TGACCATGAAGTGCATTATCTATTGGGCATCATTAAACATGTGAAAATTAGTTATATTGTCAGGCACAAAACACTTATAAATAATTTCAATATAAAACCCATGTTTTAATGGTGACATCTGAGCAGTTTCATTCGCTAATATGTATATGCCAACATTACAAACTTTAGGAACAAAAAAAATATTAAATTATTTAAAACATGAAATAAGTCACCATACCTATTGTTTGTAGCTTTGAAAAATAGTTGAAACACAATGAATGGTAATCCATACTTGTCTGGTGACAATATCTGAATCACCAATTAACTTAAGTACCTCTACCTTGACGTTTATGGATTTCTTTAACCCCAAAATGAGTGTTTCATTTTCAATAGTATTGTCTGTGTACTTGAACTCAAAGGGGTATGACAAAATGTACCTTTTATTCTTAGGGACAATAATAATACAACCATCTTTGTAACCGTCTTGAGTCTTAGAACCATCAAAGTATAAGGTCCACATATAAATAGTTGTTAGGCTTATAATCCTACACCAGTATTATGTACATATATTTTACAAAGTTCAACAGCACCAGTTGGGCTGCAAGGAAGGAGTTCCAACTATGTATCATATGGTATGGGTGATGGTTATGCTTGATAACACCTATGCTCTCTAGAAAACATTTCCCAAAAATGATGTTTGTAAAGATGACTGGCTCATTATGTACCTCAAGTGGTGTCACTGTATACTTCATATAGGGCTCTATTTCAACTCGAATATAATTTTTTATTCCCCTATGAGGAAGCCATAAATGTGTCCATCTTGTTGAGAAATACCCTTGTAGCTTACTATACCAGTATCTACTAAGAAGAAAACTATAGGCTTATTAAATTTCCATAGTAAAAATGTTAATTCATTGGTGAAATATATGGTCTGATGATAAACGGATAATAACATTATTTATTTCACCAATTTCCTAGACCAATCATCTATCTAGTTTTATTATTCGTGCATCAATATTTTCCCATTTAGAATTAATTTTCTTATCAATGGATAAAGGCATTACATTTTCAGATGCACCAAAATCAACAAAACAATTGTGGAAATTATAATGAAATATTTCAATTGTTGGACGAAAATAGGGGAAGAGAGTGTTAGTATTTAAGTTTAGAGCATTAACTACATACTCAAGAATACCAAGAGAATTTCTAGACACATCTTGAGAAGTAGAAACTTCATTACCTGTCAAAGGATATTATGAAAGTGCTTTGATGATCAGTTCACATTTTCCTATTATCTTCGTGCGTGCAAAGATTGAAATATTAGGATGAGCTATTTGCATATCCTCAACAATATTATAATCAATATTTTGATTCTGAATAGGTTGTGCTGAAGTGTCTGGTGGTGTAGCGTTGTTGGAAGATTATGGGGTGATGGAATTGTTATTTTTATTTCTGGAAGTGTTTTTATAAGGGGGGGCACTTCTAGTCTTGTTCTACAAATTTTTAGCATGATTAGAAGGTGGTAAAATCCTTCTCAACAATTGTTTTTAAGCTCTTTCTTAGAAATATGTCCTTTTCTCCTCAAATTATATCAACCAGTTTTTTTCTACGGAGGAGCCTCACTTGATAGTGGTTCATCACCATTTTGTTTATCAACGTTATATATGACATTGAATGCATTAACTGAATTTCCAACACCTGAACTTGCCTTGGCCTCAGTAGGTTCATTTTCTTCTTCACTCTGCTGAGACTATTCATCTCCTAATAATTTATCTACAAAGATAGTCATCATAGCATTCATGTTATGGTTCTATTAGTAACATATTTTATTTGATTTATTCTCTTTATGGAAAGTGAAATAGTTATCCATACCCTAACTTTCAACATTTAACAGTGACTTAGAGCTCTTAGAAAAATTTTCCCGTTGGTTATTTTTATTATTCTTAGAGAAAGACATCTTAAAATACTTACTATTGGTAGATGCCTCACATGACCTTATATTTAATTCATATACTAAATTTGTAAGTTACTTTAAAGATTTGGCCAAGATTTCCATATCAATCGTTATCTTTGTCTTTGTAATCTTTAGATTCTTCATGATCATCGATAGCTCCAATAGAATGAAAGTCCTTTTTAACAACAATTTATTTTCCAAAGTTCAAAGCCAATGCATCATTCGCAACTCTTTTATCAAACATGAAAATATTTTTTGGCAAGGAAACTGTATAATAATATTTGGTTATAGAATCATTTAGTTGAACATAAGTGGGTAACTTGTTCAATAAACAAGTAAACCATTGATTAAAATCCTTTTTATTTGTTTTATCCCCCATATTAAGATTCCCAAGCTCTTTTAGCAACATTGAGGGTGTCTTCTCATCAGTGAATTTGTTCAAAAATAATTTCTTGAAATCCCTCAAATTGTGCATTAAATTAGGCATAAGACTGTGATACCAAATTTCCACTCTAGCTTCTAGAGTGTACGAGAAAAATATACAAGCAACATAATCAAAACGTAGCTCAAATATTCATAAATGAATGTGGAAATCATCAATATTGTCCTCAGCTTTCATCTTCCTATCATGATAAAAATTTGAAAGAAACTTTTCTCGATTTTTAGGCATAAGATGAAAATTTCCTGGAAGAGAAAGTTGTTGTCGGGCCATCCAATCCAATTATTCATCAACCGTGTCTTCTCCTTATTTCTCCTCTTCACTTTTTGTTTCTGAAGATCCTTCTTCTTCACTGTTAAAATACTAATTATAATCATATTTTTTTTCTTGTCTCAGTTGTTCTTTATCAATCATAGTCGAATTAACATGGCTTGACCTTCCATGTAACATTTTCTCATGAGGTAGCACAACCAAACCTTGAGTCAGGGCTTAACCACTAATAAGGTAGAAAAATCAGTCAAATTCAAGTAATTTTAGCCTCAGGTTCCCATTACTTGACAAAAACATTGAAAATAATAGAGAAAATAATGGGGAAAAAGAGAGGTAACCCTAGTATTGAGAACTACATGGAAAATACCTTCTAGTGGATATTTTTGTAGAAGACCTTATAAAAATAGCTCAAAACTCCATTTCTAGCAAAGATGGTTGGGAAAATGTTTGAGTGGATGTTTTTTAGCCGGTGCATATAAAATATACAAATGCACCAGTGCTTTACTATCCATACAAGAACTAGCGCCACATAGAACATGGTGCATCATGGAAATTTTATTTTTATAAAATAAAAAAGCATGGCGCGCTAAATAACAAAACACGTTAGTGCTTGAGTAATAAATATCATCGAACAAAAGGTTAAATTTTAAAAATTATCGATGTTATAGACACCCACAAAATTGATGCACTTCATGAAGTTAAAGGACCCAATGCATACCAAGAAGGAGAACCACTGTATTTTTTAAATTTCAAAAAAATGTGGTGTTATTTTCCAATAATGTACTAGTGTTTTAAATGTACTAAAACACCCTAGGGTGTCTTCGAAAAAGCACTTCTAGGAAGTTTTTTTTTTTTTAAGAGCAGTGCTATAGTCAAACAAATCACTAGTGTGGTACTTCTATTAGAAAACCATGTGGTGTCTTAAAAAAATTACTGCTATAGATTTTTTAATTTAAAATAAATGTAGTGCTCTTGGATATATTTCACATCGATGTGATTATCATAATCCACTGAGAAAGGGTTAAAGAAATAAAAACCTCTCATCCGTAAACTTCATTTTTACCATATATAGTGTTAGAGAGATCAAATCACTAATGCCACTCTCTCCTCATGCAGGCACCCTAACGTTGGTGCTTCTCTTGCTCACAATCCTTTCGTATTGCTACACGTCATTTTTTCACCATTAGGAAAGAGAGCATCATTACATAACTCTCGATATAAAATGAAGTGTTTCAAGCATTCCCGTAAAATTTTGGAAGTAAGAAAATCCAAAAGACATAATAACCATGCATTACATTTCTCAAGAAACCTAATTTTAAGCACTTGTGTGGTGTCTTATCTAGTATCTATGCAACCGCATTTTTACCATTGTGGCGTGCGGAAATACGCACTTTATCTTCCATTGAAAATTGTGCAAACATGTTAACGAGTAAAAAATAAAAATTGAATTCCATAAGACTTGTTGTAGGAATATTTCCCAACTAAAAGTATTGAGCATCTACATAATTGGGCCTCATCCCTTTGTTCATGGAGCAAACTTCCTCCCTTCATGGAACCCTACTCCCTCCTTTTAAGGATCTCATCCCTTGAGAAGAGGATCTCAAACCTCCTCCTCTTGGCCTATAAATTAAACATATACTAGAGAACTAAGGAAGACTTCTGAATGTAAAATTATGTTGTTGGAATAGAATTGGAAGCATTTTCACCTAAGGGGACTATTGGAGAGAATTTGAAGGAGGCTTACACCATCAAGGAAAGGTTGTATTTCTTCTTATTGTTCAAATATTAATACAAGAAACTATTTGTTTCCTAATTTCACTTGTCTTCATTCTCTTTGCAAAGTTCCTTGATATTTTGCATGATTTATAACTAAATATGGGTTTAAACCTATAATATATGCTATCCTGCAATTTGTCTTTGCTTTGTGTTCCATATTTTTGTACACTATGCTTTTATTCCTTGTTTGTTTCTGTTCATGCATATCTTCCTTTGAAGCTATGAGGACATGCTTGTTAAAGCATTGGAAGGACTTCCATAGGAATTTCATAGAAAGGTAAGAGGCTCTTGCATGTCTCATACTTCATATTTCAGTTTTCAATTAAGTAAAGGTAGCAGTCACTTGTTTTTTTTGCTACTAGATATCTTTGGAATATATAGAGACCACTCTTGTATGCAAGAGGGAATTTTCAACCATAAAATGTACCGTGCTCAATGACCAACTTTCCAATTTTTTCAAATTGTGGTAAAGTTTGTTTTTCTCCATTATGTGTCAATAATTCCTCTCATACAACCATATGTATAGGTAATGTCTATGTTTCTCTGTAGTTTAATATTTCAGCGAATTAGAATTGCAAATTAGCTTAAAATTTCCATTATTTTTGAAAAAACATTTCCCTGCACGGTGCACTCAATATTTTTGTCTCGCATCGATAGCGGTGCACCTTAGTTTGGTGCATGAAAATAATGCACTACTATTATTGCAGTGCACTTGATAAAATAAATTGCGCTTGAAAAGATATAAATTTTATATTAGGGCATTACACCCAGTGCATTTATATTTACCAAAACACACTGCAAAAATAATATTTAAAAATACACTTATATTTCAGTGCATTCGATAACTTGAACATTTCATATCAGTGCGAAAATGTTTTACGTGCACACCAGTTCATAAGTGTGATGCACTGCAATGAAAATTTAAATTTGTGAATAAAAAATAGTGCATCATACATACGTGCGCACCATTTCTAGTGTAGTTGTGTTTGACAACACACTAGAGTTGGTGCATGAATATGTTTTGGGCACACCAATGATATTTTTTCTTTTAATTAATAGTTATGTTTCCATATCTATAAATACATATTTCATTTCATAAAAAAAAAAATATATATATATATATTATGTATCAGGCTAATGTATTTTATATGTCAATCATGTAGAAGAGACATTAGCAGAGGGATTAACAACAGGAGTAGAAGAAAATGGTGGACTCATACAATATGGTCTCACCATGAGAGGTGAGAGAGAGGGAGAAAACCTAATTTTTGTCCTACAATAAAAAATCTAGGTGTCTTAGCTTGATATCATAGGTCCCTGCTACAAACCTCCATGGCGCCATGGATTTCAGAATGGAGCTGTGAAATTTTTATACTTTTTAAAATGCTACAGGTTCAAATGGTAAAATAACAGTGAAATGAGAAGGAAGTGGTATGAAGAAAATATATCAGATTAGGTTTTCATGGGTCTTATCAGTCACACACCAAACACCGTGAAAACTTGTAGGAATTCCTTTCACGCCACTGTCGTATCATACATTTGATGTCCCTCAAACTGGAAACATGATGTATATGGCTTAGGTTCGCGACTTTCAATGACCTGATATATATGTCTTGGGCTCGTGACATTCAATGGTCATTTTGGGCTGGATATATTTTAATAATATATCACACACAACACCTTATTGTGTAGGCTTATCACTTATTATTACTGAACTTTTGTCTATACTATATTATTTTTAGCATTGTCGTAATACTTATCATATTAATTAAATACTCATCATACTAATTGAAAAATATTTAAAAACAAATCAAATCCTAAAAAATATGATTACACTTTTTCTAATATTCAAATCAAATTATATTTAATTTTCAACTTGGAATCATGAAATAATATTATTTTGCCACCATCGACATCCTACAAATTTGAATAAGTTGTTGAATCATGTATTCTAATTATTTTTTTATTTCTTTCAATGAATTTTGTTTTAAATGTCGTAGGAAACTATTGAAATTATAACTTTGAGATGTGTAATTTTTATGATTTGAATATTTTAAATTTTGTTAAATATATTTATATATTATAAATAAATAATAAAACTTATAATTAATCCTAATTTATGTTCTCCAAAAACAAACAATCAAATACTAAATTTGTGCAGATACATAATTCCAGTCTCCAAACGATGCTCAAATGCAATCAAATTAAAACACAATGAGATCAGATCTTGAGGTAATATAAGATTGTAGTGTAATTAATAGGAATTTCACTGTGGAAAGGAAAAGAAACATATGAACTTTCATTTCCATAACGTCATAGATATATGATGCACCATAAAGTGAGAAAACACAGACAAGCAGAGGTAATCCGTAAAGAGAAGTGACCATTGATTTTTCCATATATTAGAAATATGGACAGTGAACACCTTGACAGTCAACTTTGTGAAACCCCCTTTTATATATGTATTCAAATTTCATGGTTGTAGGTCTTTTTCAGTTATACATATGTATTTCACACACACTTTTATTTAGACAAGACTTATCCAACACCTTGTGTGGCCGTTAATGCACAGGGGTTGTATATGCCCACTATTGAATTTAAGCTAGTATATTATCCCACGGTGGGCATGTACAAACCCTACACATTAATTTCCCCACAAAAGGATGGTAATCCATATTGCCATTTTATTTAGGTTTCCATTCGCATGGAAATCACTCCATTGTTCATAATTGGTTTGTAAATTATTAGTAGTCAAAATGCCCCATTTGTGCGGAAGTTAATGCACAAGGGTTGTATATGCCCACTATTGAATTTAAGCTAGTATATTATCCCACGGTGGGCATATACAAACCCTACACATTAATTTCCCCACAAAAGGATGGTAATAGATATTTCCATTTTATTTAGGTTTCCATTCGCATGGAAATCACTCTATTGTTCATAATTGGTTTGTAAATTATTAGTATTCAAAATTCCCCGTTTGTGGGATGTCAAATAAAATTAGTAAGGTGATATGTGCTATAAAAATATTAATATGTTATATGTATTTAAAAAAAAATTAAAATGGTTTTAGTGTCTCTGTGTAGTTTAACCTTCATTTTTTTAGTTAAAGAGTATTAAATTCAAATTCTATATATTCTATAGTTAAAATATCAAAGAGGTTTTTCAAAATCTTGAATTTATTTTTCAAAATCAAAGAGGTATGTGTGTGTGTGTGTGTGTATATCTATCTATCTATCTATATTTTATTTTTAAAATTTGTAATAATTTAGTTAACAATCAATTTAATATACTATATAGTTTAATTCACAATTCCAAATTCATTATTAATATTTCAAGAGTCTGAATTATTGTTAGATATGGTGTTTTCCCTAGATTCATTTTCATGCGAGCTAGTTGTGAGTTGTAATCTCACATAGAAATTTGTATTTTTTGAGTTGTCATAGTTATCTTTAACTTCCCTCATCCTCAATCCATCGATATAAAATGGAGGTCTTCTATGTGTTTTTGTATTTGTGAGTAATACAAATAGTGTTAAATGGTATTAGAGCATTGAGAGTGATACAAATAGTTTTACATTGTATTATAGATTGGTTGCAACCTCCTTCAATTTTTTAATAGATATTTTGTTATAAAGATGATCAAATCAAATATGATCTGTCTAGAAGGCTAAAATTTTGATGATATTTTTTTTTCCTTTCGAAGCTTCTCTATGCTCATTATTTTTACAAAAATATGGAGCACCCTTACCAAATTCAAATCAATCTCTGATTTGCAGCAAAGAAAGTTAAAATGGAGTATGGATCTTTGTTGGATCCTCCCAAATTTAATTTTCAAATTGGGAATACTCGATCTGTATCTGAAAAATGGTATTTGTTTACTAATATAAAGATGCTCTCAATATGCAAGATCATCAAACACAAATTTCATTTTCATCCCAATGGGGAATTTATCAACATAGGTGTCAAAGAATTTTGGTTCATTGTGTTGAGTGTAGTATATGGTGGATTAATAGACCAACATTTAATTTCAATCTGAGGTCTATGGACTTCAAGGTGCAACACTAGAAATTCTAGAGAATGACTCCAACAACCTACAAAAAAAACCCTATGCTATATGCTCACACCTTGATTTCTTGCACTAATCAATTCTCTCTCTAATATTGAATTCAAAAAAAATCGTTAGCAATGAAACCCTAATTTCTGCAAACATCAATCTTGAAAATACCAAAAATTTAAAGAAACCCTGACTATAAACTAGAAATAAAACATTGACTATGAAAATGCAAACCCTAATTGAAAAATAACTAAAAACTCTAGCCATTGATCAATTTGGAAACCTAGGCATTAATTAGGTTGAGAAACTCCAATAAAAAAAATATCTCAATTAAAGTAGAAATCAAGAGAATTTAAATCATGGCCAATCCACTCACACATAGTCAAGAGACCTTACCAAGTCTATTGTGATCCTACACTTGATCGTATTGCAAGATATTTCTCTGTGAAATCAAATAATCCCCTACACTTGATCGCATTTGATATCCCCTAAATAGAGATTGGATTTGGATTGTTGAAAGATTCCGGGATCGGATTTGTCGATGGAATCATCGTTGGCTATCCATGGGGGGGTGACTTATCATGATACAGGCAGTCTTGTCTCACATGATGGTGTTCTGGGGTCATCTGTTCTTTCTACCAGCTGGAATTGTTAACAAAATCAATAGTATCATTTCTCGATTTCTCTGGGGAGGGGAAAATATGGACAGGAAATATCCTCTATGGAGTTTTGCAGTTATCTGCAGGCCCAAGGATATGGACGGATGGGGTATTCTGAATACCCGAGTTTTCAATTGCGCCCTATTGACTAAATCCTTTTGGCGGGCCATTAATGGTACTGGAATTTGGAATGCCATTATCAGAGCAAAATATATTGACGTTGTTGTTCTTTTCTTGCTCATCTATCATGAATTCTCTTTTCCTCGGAAAATTTCCTGCATTTGGGGTAGTTTCAAAAAAAAATTGTCTCACGTGGTTCGTCGATTAACTTGGCTATTTCGCAATGGGAGTCGCATTCCAATCGGTTTCCAGAGTATAATTTCTCTGCCTCCTCAATCCGCCCCATCTCAACGACTTGTCCATACATTGGCTCTGAGAGGCCATATGTATCTTTCTTAAACTATTTACATTTGGTCTTTTGGTGCTCCAATTTTCAAAACAGCTATACAATTGGGGTTGGATGGGGTTGTTGCTGTCGGATGGGAACAAATTCGGGATCATATGAGGGATGTTGGTCTTTGTTATGCTACAGGTGGAGATCATATTATATGGAATGGACCTCTCAAAGATAATATGGTCATTGTTCTGGATGTTTATCGTAATATCATTTCCCTAACACAACAGGTACAAGCATCCAGAATATTTTATCCTTTTTGGCATAGGAAAATTCCCATGAGAATCACTCTCTTTGGGTGGTTGGTTTGGCGTGGGAAGATTCTTACATGGGAAAATCTCAAGAAGAGAGGTCATTAGGGGCCCAGTCGATGTGCTATTTGCTGTTTGGAGGAAGAAACTATTTCACATTTATTCTTCTCCTGTCATATTATATCTAGAATGTGGAAGTTATTCAGTTCCTTTTTTATGAATACGTTATGGTCCACTGTGGATTTCATATATGCTGCACATGATTGGGACAAGTTTAAGAGTAATAAAAAATCGCTCCCTTTCTTCCTTATATGGGAGGTCTGGCTAGAAAGGAATCAACTAATTTTTGAGAATAAACCCTTCCATACTCATCGTGTCTATCAGGCCATTAAAACATGGTTGGATGATCGACCCCAACATTTTTTGACTGTGTTGGATGGCTCCCATCACATAATACCTCATGAGATTGTCATCCCTACCATCTTTTTCGATGGGGCCTTGGTGGTGGGTAACACTGGATGTGGTGTATGGCTCAAACTTTCCAATCGTGAGCGGATACAAATTTATTGGAATGGTGGCCCTGGATCTAACAACAAGGCCGAGATTATGGCCCTATGGGGGGGTCTTCTGGCTGTTTCAAACCTTCAAATTCAAGATGTCAGCATATATGGGGACTCTAAGCTTGTCATTGGATGGATTACCAACAAATTTCTTATGTTGTCCCCGACTCTTCATGGTTGGATTGAAAGAACTCAGAGACTCTGGTGGAGGTTGAACTGCCCTTCTATTAATCATATTTTCCAAGAGAATAATACTCGTGCAGATAGGTTGTTAAAGAAGGGTCTAATGGCCAATTTTGGATTGATGAATATCATACACTACAGAGATGGCAAACAAATATGGGAGTCCTCCATTCCCATTCCATGAGTTTCTCGATATGCAATCTTAATTCTCTTTTTTTTGGTTTTTTCATATATATATGGTGGATACAGGTATATTTTTTGGTTCAGGTCTTCAGGTACTGGAATTTAAGTATTGTAAATTTATTTTTGTATTCCAAGGCCTTTTCACTCAGTCAGGAAATACTTCTTCAGCCATCAGATTCTCAGATTGATCTATCCTTTTGTCAAGCAAGCCTGCTCTATGATTCTCAATTGATTCTGCTCTATTTTTACATGTGAGTCTATTATGCTAAGACTACATTCAGATTTAAGATTCAAAGATTGTTCTACTTTTTCCAAGTGAGCCTACTTATTTAATATCAAGCGAGCCTGCCCAATACTACTTCAAGCGAGCCTGGTTATTTAATAAAAAGTGAACCTGCCCAATATTAATTCAAGCAAGCCTATTCAGATCACATTCATGTCAGACTACATTGTGCATATATATTCAGGGCTAGCCTATACCTTTTCGACGGGGCCGATTTTATGTTAATATGGACAATATCGCCCACACAGTTTTGATGCCTAGCCATATCCATTTTCTCTAATGTCATTTTATATTTCGCTGTTCATATTTTATATATGATGCTATGCTTATATTTTTGTTGTTATCATCCTTTTCAGCCTTTTCATGTCCAAAAGGTATGGCAGTTATTATTTTGAAGGGATGGAATATTACTCCCGTAAATGAGGTGGTCAATATTTCTTTCATTCGCTTATTCATTATTTGAATGAGCCTCTTCACCTCTGGCTATGAAATTTTGGTATTCTCACTATATTCACATCAGCTGAGAATGTAATTATGACAATGCACTATTTATATTCTAATATATTTAGTGTTTTTTTCTTCTGAAAATATATATATATATATATATATATATATATATGCAATGAAATCATCATGTACATAAACACAATGTTTTCACTCATATTAAATATTAAATACTCTTTCCAAAAGAAAATTAATGAATTCAAAACTCAAAACAATACCCTGCAACCACAAGGAAACAAGCACCACTCTATTTTCATGTATTGTGAAAGCCGCAAAAACAATTATGCTCCTTTTTTGAAATAACTCGAAAACCTAAGAAAAATGATGTTATTCAAAAGATCAAGATATTCATGCTCTCTTCGAAAAAACTTCAAATTTCATAAACCAACAACAATATATATGTGTTTGGCCTTTGTTTTAAGTGTGCAAGCATAAAAAAAATTGGAGAAAGCATTACAATACCTACCATTTGGATTTTTGTTCAACCAATAATTCCAGGTCTAACTTAATACAACTCCCTTGGACTTCCATCAATGGACTTAATGAGTCTAATGTAATGTGTAGTTATCTTATTTAACATGAATAAATCTAGTTGTAGCTTATGGATTGTATTAATACAATGATTTTAACAACAACCCATAAGACATACCATGTCAATGAAATATCTCATAAACTGCATATCTTTAATAAAAAAACTCCATATTTCGATAAAATTAATACATGCATAAGTAGAATGAACCAAAACTCACCTTTAATTTGAATTATATACATCAATATTGCAAAATAGAGTGAAATAATTAACCCTTTGTCAATAGTACTACAATGCTCTTACATTCATTATGTCTCCATCTTTGAGAGTGATAATCAATTACAGAATGCAGATCCAAAATATGTGCAATCAAATAAATGCAGAGGGAATGGAGAGTGTGGAGTTTTCAAAAAATAGGTCTCTAAACTTGAGATCAAATGCAAAAGTTTTCACATCCAATGAAAAAAAATGTGAAACATCAATTAACATATCTGAAACTTAACTAAAATAATACATAAGAAGGAAATAAATAAGAGAGAGGAAAACAAGTTGGGTTAGGGGGGTCTCCCAAATAGATTGTTTCCTCTTAAAATAAATTAAATTTTAGTATCGAAAGTTGAATAAAAGCTAGAAAATGAAACCTAGTACAAGATTTATTTTGTATTTGAACTATAATTCAGCCTTCTGCATTGTGAATGCTTAGGATCCAACACCAAGAAGAGAGCGACCTCCTAGTAAAAACTAGCAGCATAAGAGTATCACTTCCCTTCGAATAAATTCCATGGATTATCTTTCTATACAAGTTACATTACGAATTTAGGCTCTAACTGACCATTTTTTTTAATTCTAGAAAATTGTGCGTTTTTAACAAAGTGACATCAAAGAACTCCATGTAACTATCAAACCATGATGAAATTTGGAGAATTATTCGGAGGGAGCCTAATTTTCCATGTTATAAAAAAATACCTCACTTTTAATTTTATAATTCAGCTTCCTTTCCTCATAAATCATGTCCCAAGTTGATTTTTTGGATAATTTTACAATTCTAGGTTTTCCCTCATTTTTTATAAATCTGCCTTAAATATCCTTTTGTATCTCTTTAACCATTGTGAATTTTTGGAAACAAAATTGGTTTTATTCCATTTACTATACTAGGAAAGAACATATTAATCAATAATTTCGAGATTCAACTCCATCTGCACAAACATCAAGGTGAAAGTTGGCAGTTTGAACATTGTGTGAATTTTAAGAAGATTTGATGATTTTGCTTCTAGAAACCCACACGTGTGACCTGGGTGCATTCCAAGTCATGTTTATTTGTTAAAAAATTATTTTTGACAAAAACCTTCTTTGATTTTCCACGAAAGTGTGTCGATCTATCAAAGCCCCAAATTGATTTCTCTTTAGTGCAGGTAGACTGGTGCACGCAGAAATGTATTTCATGTAGAAGTTGGCCGACCAATTTTTTGTTTGCAACTCCATATATTTTCCCAAGAACCTTGACATGAAAAATATGTGAAAATTTCACAGATAATATGCAGAATATGTTCTTAGTACGAGAACCCTCAAGGGTGCAAGAATAGTGTTGTATGGACATTAATTGAGCTAGATGAACAAGAAATCTTCACCTGTCATGGGAATAAACAATAAAATTTATCATAATTGATTAAAATCCCATATTAATTGTATTAAATCATTTTAAAAAATGAAATTCATAAAATAATAATAAATTACCTCATTATTCTTTAATTTAAGACAATTACCGCAATAATTGTGCAAAGTGAAAGTAATATTGATATAAATTAGATAGAAATGTGAATAATAATAGGGAAAAATATGGATTAGATATGAAAATTCTAGGGTCTGACATCAAACCTCCATCTTATCCTTGTATAATTCCTTAAATATTTTCATTATCCTAGCAATAGTCTTCGTACTTCTCCAAGAATACATTATTCATATCTTCCCATATTTGAATGCAATTCCCTCCAAGGCTCATGGACCATTAGAGAGACGCTGCTATAAGAGTAAGAGGAACTATATGCAACCTTTTAGCATTATTAAAATAACTATATACTCTTTAAAGTACTTCAAACTCAAATAAGAATGTATTTGGCTCTTTGTTTTCCAAACCTTGAAATTTTGGTAGAGTAGATGGGGGAATACTGTGCATTTGTAGCACACCTCCTGGATGTTTGATATGGAATTAAAAGGTAATGATATGTGTAATTTCATCCCAACATATAATATTTTCTCAATGTACTACTTCAAGACTCCTTCCTCAGATGTTCCTGCCAACCAATTAGTGAAATAGGTGAATTGCATGGTTTATATTAGCCTCAAACACCTCATTGAAAATTTCTTTGAAATACCATTTTTTATTTTCAAAAAGATAGCTGGTGTATATTATCATCATATGGATTAGTATATATATAGGGGGGGTTCTTAGAGCACCCTAAAAATTAAAACAAAATGTGTAGGAAAGAAACAAAAACTTGTAAGAAAAACTAGGTAAAGAGAAAACCAAACTGCAGCAAGTCACCAAGGTTAATCCCCTAAGCGCCTCCCCAGTAAGGGTGCCAAAATGTTGGGTGTATTTTACGGTGGATTAATGGACCAAGATTTAATGTCAATATAGGGTTCGTGGAATTCCATGCACAACACTAGAAATGCTACAGAATGACTCTAACAACCCACAAAAAAACCCTAGACTATCTGCTGACACCTTGAGTTTATATACTAATAAATTATTGCTCTAATCGTACACTCAAAAAAATAATAGAAATGAAACCCTAATTTCTATAGACGTCAATCTTTCAAATACCGTCAATTGAAAACAACCTTAACTATAAACTAGAAATAAAACCCTAACTATGAAAATGCAAACCCTAATTCAAAAATAACTACAAACTCTAGCTATTGATCAATTTGGAAACCTAAGAATTAATTAGGTTCAGAAAATATAATAAAAATACTATCTCAATAAAATTAGAAAGCAAGAGAATTGAAATCATGGTCAATCCACTCACAAACAATCAAGATAGATTACCATGTCTATTGTAATCCTAAACATTATCTTATTTCAAGTTGTTTCTATGTGAAATCAAAAGAAAGATTCAAAATCTCGTAACTATGCAATGAAATCATCCTGTTCATAAAAACAATGTTTTCACTCATATTAAATACTCAATACTCTTTCCAAAGAAAATTAATGCATTCACAACTCAAAAGAATACCCTGCAACCACAAGGAAATAAGCACCACACCATTTTTAATGTATTGTGAAAACCACAAAAAAAATATGTTCCTTTTATGAAATAACTTGAAACCCTAAGAAAACCTATGTTATTAAAAATATCGAAATACTCATGCTCTCTTGAAACAAGCTTAACACATTAATAGGGAAATACGTTTTCTTTTCCAATTGAATATAGACTTTTGGAAGTAATGATTTGCAAAGGATTTTTTTCTAGTAATTAAATTCTTTCATGAAAAAATCCTTCAATCCCAATCATGTCATGAAGTATATTTATATCAAACATCATTGCCACATGACTTAAAATTTCATAAACAAACAAAAATATATATATATATATATAGCATTACAGAACTTAGCATCTGGATTTTTGGTCAACCAATAAATCCAGGTCTTAATAAAATTAATACAGCTCGTGTGGACATTCGTCAATGAACTTAATGAGTCTAATGCAATCTGGAGTTATGTTATTTAACATGAATAAATTTGGTTGTATCTTATGGATGGTATTCATATAGTGATTCTAACAACAACCCATAACACTTATCACACCAATGAAATATCTCATAAACTGCACATCATTAATAAAACATTCTAAATTTTGATAAACTTGATACATGCATAAGTATAATGCACCAGAACTCGCCTTTGAATTTGAATTGTACACATCGTTCTTATAAAATAGAGTGCAATCATTAACCCTTTGTCAACAGTAGCATAGTTATTTTACATTCATTATGTCTCCCTATCTAAGAGTGATAATCAATTACAAAAGGCAGATCCAAAATATGTGCAATAAAATAAATGCAAAGGGAGTGGAGAGTGTGGATTTTTCATATAGGAAGTCTCTAAATCTAAGATCAAATGCACAAGTTTACACACCCAATGAAAAAAAATTCCAAACATCAAATAACAGATCTGAAAATTAACTAAAATAATACAAAATAAGGAATGCAATAAAAAAGAGGAAAACAAGTTGGGTTGGGGGCCCTCCCAACCAGCTTGTTCCCTCTTAAAATAAATTAAATTTTTGAATCACAAATTGAATAAAAACTGAAAATTAAAACCTTGCACGAGATTTCTTTTGTACTGGAAGTATAATTCATCCTTCAAAATTGTGAATGCTCGGAATCCAACACCAAAAAGAAAGCTACCTCCCAATATAAAATATCATCATAATATTATCACTTCCCTTCTAGCACAGGCCATGGATGATCTTTTTATACAAGTTACATTACGAATTTAGACTCTAACACGCCATTTTTTTCAATTCTTGAAAATCATGCATTTTTAACAAATTAGCCTCAAAGAACCCCACGTAACTCTCAAACCATGACGAATTTTGTAAAATTTTTCAAAGGGTGACTAATTTTCCATGTTTTGAACCAATACCTATCTTTGAATATTCTAATTCAACTTCATTTCCTCAGAAATAGTGCCCTGTTTGATTGTTTGGATACTTTTACAATTATGGGTTTTACCTAATTTTTTATAAATTTGTTGTAAATATACTCTTGTATCTCTCTAAACATTTCAATTTTTTGGAAACAAATTTAGTTTTAGTCAATTTATTATACTGGGAAAAAACCCATTAATCCATAATTTCGAGATTCACCTCCATCTGCATGAAAATCGACGTGAAATTTGGAAGCTTGAAAATTGTGTGAATTTTAAGCAGATTTGTTGAATTTGCTTCTAGAAACCCACATGTGTGACCTAGGTGAATTCCAAATCATGTGGAGGTGTTAAAAAATTATTTTCGACAAAAAAATTCTTCAGTTTTCCCGAATAGTGTGCTGATCTATCAAAGCCCCGAATTGATTGCTCTTTAGTGCAGGAAAACCAGTGCATGCAAAAATGTATATCATGTAGAAGTTGGTTGACCAATTTTTTGTTTTCAACGCCATATGTTTTCCCGAGAACATCTACATTCCAAATATGTGAAAAGTGTTGAATACAACATTCACAATCATTTCTTAGTGTGATAACTCTAAAGGGTGGAGCAATAATGTTGTATGGACATGAACTGAGCTAGATGAATGAGAAATCTTCACCTGTCATGGGAATAAACCATAACATTTAACATCATCAATTACAATCCCATTTTAATTCTCTTAAATCATTAAAACAGAGGAAATTGATCAAATAATAACAAATTACCTCATCATGCTTCAATTTAACATAATTAGCCCAATAATTGTGTAAAGCGATAGTAATATTGATAGAAATTAGTTAGAAATGTGAATAATCATAGGGAAAAATATGGATTAGATATGAAAATTATGGGGCTTGACACATTGAACATAGGTTCCCTGTTTGAATCAAACATTTTTGCAATCTCCTTCTACTTCTCTCTCTCTCATATGATCTAAGCCATTCAGTTGGTGTCATTATTATAGGCCTTTTGGTTCTCTGTGGTTTACCATTCAAAGCAGATGTTTCTCTTTTGTAAGGGTGTTCTTCTCGGAGGAATACCTTGGAGCAATCATACACTGGCTTTCATAGGTGGTTGGACCACCTAGCCTTCAAATAAGTTCCACAACATTCACATCCATGATACCCTTTTGTTACAAGAGTTGAAAAATTATTGTATATATGTCAACACGTTAGCGACCATGAAGATCAAAACAATTGCAGGGAATTAAATTAATATGTGAAAAAATATTGTTATGTATATAAACAAATAAATAAAAATGTAATTTAACATAGAAAACTCCTAATCCTAGATAATCGTGTATGGTGTAAGCACATATGCCATACAATGTAAAAATCCTCTCTGATGTGATGGGTCTTGATACATCGTACACATGTATCCCTTCCCATAACTTCTTCAATTCATCTACCAATGGTTGTAAGTATACTTCAAAATTCTTCACTTGTCTTCTACCAGGTACCATGAGAGTCAGCATAAGATATTCATTCTTCATTGAAAACCATGGGGGAATATAGTTATTGATCACTACTACAGGCCAAAAATAATAGTTGGTGTTTAGGAGGGAATATGGGTTGATGCTATCCATGGATATGCTGAGTCGTATAATTCGTACTTCATCCTTGAATTTTTCAAACCATGTATCCTCTATATGCTTCATGGTTATTGAACCTATTGGGATTCACATAACCCTTGCCTCAGTTCTATGCGAGGCATGCCATCCCTGCAACATAGCTAATTATTTGCAATGAAAGAGTATTTAAAACTTGGGGATTATGGGCATGTGCCTCAATATCTTATGAGGAGGACCATGTGATTTACCTTTTTTTTTTAATTATTGTACATTTCAAGCCCAAATTTCAGACATATCTCTTTTTCTGCACATTCTCCTCTATATATAATACAATCATTCAAACATGCATGATATGATATGTACTCAAAAACCAACATTTTCAACAACTTCTTTTCCTCTTCGCAGCTATTCGACAAGACTATCACTCGGAAGAACCTTATATTTTAATAACCTCCATTTGGTGGGGAATATAATTAAAAAATCTCAATATTTAACATTGGTAAAATCAACCATTTTTAATGTTGATTGCATGACAATATTTCTCAAAATATAGGGGACTTTATCAATCATGCAGGTGAATTACCTCAATATTTTCAAGAAAAATTCATTCGACATGCCAAATTTTACTTTCAAGTTCTATGACAACAGCATTGTCCCCATCTGAGTAGACTTTAACTTTCTTCCAAGTCCAAATAGAGGGGTGGTAGAAGCATAATTCATTCCTTCAGATAAGGTATCACTGATATGAGCATCATCCACTAGCTCCTCATTCTAGAATGCATATAACAAAATTTCCTCCATGGCAGTGGTATCCCATAAGTAATTATCCATACCAATCTCTATTTTCTTTCCTCCATTTTCATATTCATTCCTAGTTGGTGAATCTAGATGTAGTGTGAATTGAATAGGCGGATAATTCAATCACTTTTTGTATGCTTTCTCTTCGAGTGTTGCTCTTAATGCAACATTTGTAACAAGCCTAGTAAAATTCCATATAATAAAGTTAAAATAATAACCACAGATGATTGGAAACTTATTCCAAGCTAAATGTTGGCAAAATCATCCTAGTGGGTGTTCATTTTGGTTAATATGTCTAAGGAAATTGGAAAATGTAAAGGAAATGGATCTAGAAATGACAAATGGCATATTTGGCAAATTTTTCTTATGAAAATAATCAAAATTAGGAGAAAATGGAGATGAAAGGTCACATGTTGCATGTGAGGAGAAAAATGAAGGAAAATCATGGAAAATGAAGAAAATAGAGACCTTATCTATAAAAAGGCTTCTAAGGATCATTTGGTACCTTTTGTCAATTCAATTTTTGAGCTCTCTTATTATTCTTTCTCTCTATCTCTCACTCTTCGACACTTGGATTTTCTTGGAGCATTTTTCCATTGGACCAAGAAAGGCAAGAAAGAAAGAATAAGGTGGAAGCAAGCAAGGAGGAGTAGGAATCAAGAAGCTATAGCAGGATTCTTAGAAGGTATCAATTTTCATGTTTGTTTCCCTTGCTAGAGTTAGAATGCATGGTATTGCATGTGGTTTTTTTCTATCATGGCATGGGTTTTTCCAAGTGTTACAATGTTTTTCATCCTAGCCTTTCCATTTCTATATATCGTTGATGAGATGGGTTTCTCATACTTCGGTTGAGATGGATTTCCAGATGGCTTCGAAGCTTAGTGGGGTGGATCTTTGAAATGAAAAAAACATGGCCTAGTGGTCCCTGAACTCTACTGTGAGTCACAGTAAAGACACTGACCTAGTAACCCCTGAACAAGACTATGCATTGTGTTAAAACCATATTGTGTGCCTCGGTGGGCCTAGGAATCCTTTCCAATGAATGGTGGGATATACAATAAATCCAAGGGTTTAATTTCTCTCCTTTGGTCCTAGTAGTCCCGGGATGGGATGTATGGTAAATCCTAGAGAGTGGGTATTGGTGTAGGGCCTAGTAATACTTAGATCGGACTGTGGATTACAGTTAATTCTGAGAAACTAGGAGGCACTCAAATTCCTCGCGGTGTAGAAATAGAACTCTGGTATAATTTGTGCTTGTTTCGTTCTTTTGGTTGGTTATGAGTCCCATATTCATGCTTGGAATATGGAACGGGGGTGATTGGATGAAGATATATTTGGATTAGTCAATATATGTCTAGGTGTAATTTTGAAGTCCCATCTCGATTTGGTTTTTACATTAATTAATGAGAAGCTCATTATTTTTGGTATTTGATGTATAAATGCATTGGTTTATATGTGAATTTTATTGTTGTTGTATCCATGATATTTCTATTTTTATTATGTTGGTTATAAGAATGTATTTTAACAGTAGTGATGTATGGATCTCTCCATGTTTTTATTTGTAAATGAGTGCACAATGTATCTATGGTCAAATAGATTGTATTGCACACAATTATGTAAGGGAAAAATGCTTCTTAGTGATTCTTAGATAAGTATGAGCCCCTATGATCAGATCTCCTATTTACATTTGTAGTTTCAATGTATGTGACTTGTTTTCCAAAATGTTTTCCATGGCTAAGAGGGGTCCAGATGAGTTATTATTGATGTGATTGCTTCTATATTATTTTCCTATTGCTATTTATCATATCTGAAATTTTCATGAAATTCTAGGCAGAGCACTAGGTTTTGGGTCTGAAAAGGTGGCTCAAATCTAGGGGACACTAGTACATATCTAAGGAATTAAGTCCCTGGACACTAGCATGTACTGTTATGCCTACGTCTATAGACTCCTGGATGGTGGCTTGAGGGCTTATGCCTATGTCTATGGCTCAAACTGGTCAAAAGTTCAAAGTGGCCTAGGGGTAAGAGGCATGAAGTGTTGGGTTACATCCTCGGGGTTTTTTTGTTGCTATACAAGTTTTTCATGTTGTGTTTCCATCGGTTCCACTTCCTTAAGGTCACCTAGGAGGTTGAATCTCATTAAATTAGCTTCTCATCACATGTTTACCCCGGTTGGATTATTAATTGTGTTCATGTGGGAAGAGGGTGCTACAACCTTCTCTCGAGTTGACGTTGTAGTGAGGTTCATCGGAAGATGGTAGGTGGATCACTCATCATCACTAGAATCCTAATTTAAAAAAATATTAAATGTCACCAGTACAATATCAATGGTATTATTAAGAACATCAATGCAATTGGTTTGTTGAAATTACATTATACCAAACAAGTATTACCATCATTGATCTGGGATTGTTGTTGGAAGAAGCCATGTTCCAATTGGCATGGTGAAGAGGCTTTCCATTTTCATCTATTACTTCTTTCGATATGTTTCTCTTGATAAGGGTTTCCGACATTTTTGAAATGGAGGAGTATTTTCTACATCTGAACTCGATTCTAAATCAGGATCCTACAAATTTGGATACATTTTTATTCAAATCGACATGGATTAAAAAAAAAATCAATTAAATAATCAAAATATAAATAAAATTTGAACTGAGTGGAGATGGAAAGGGATAACTTCATGATGGACTTTGATCAGCAATATGGAATGAACTAGAATTTGAAGAATTGGCCATTTAATATTATTTAGATTTCATCCCTGAATTTCAAAAAATCAGAAATAACATTTTTTGTGCCTATCTAAAAACCATCTCTAGAACCATATAACCAAAATATGAATTTCAATATAGTTTTCAAACCATTTTTCAGGAATAAGGCGACTTTAAGTGGAAAATGTATACTGTCAATTCATGTGGATTTGTCCTAAAGGATAATTTGATATTGATATTTCATTTTATGTGAAAAAAAAAAATCAAATAGATTTTAAACATGATTGGTGTGTTTATTAGAAAAAAGTGCATCGATGTGTTTAAATAATACCATCACTAGTGCGAACAAATAATACCCACAACGTTTTCCTACATTCTGAAAAAAAAAATTTGTTATCATGTTGGTGCTCTTGTACAATAACGCATTGATGTGTTTCAAAGAAAAACAACATAGGTATGCACTTGTTTCTGAGTTTTATAAAATAAAAACAAATTCAACCATCTCAATGCTCTTATACCAATTATAACACTGGTTCTTTTAAATACAAACTGCATTATTAAGTTAAAAAAAATAATCACACCATTTCAGGATTTTGAAAATAAAAAAATAATTGTATCATGTCGGTGCATTGAATTTTTTTTGCACCCTGACAATGTCAGTTTGCTTTTCTTATAAACACACTGGTGTGTTTGACTATTGAACGCACAGATGTTCAGATAAATTAAAAAAAAAAAATGCAATTTCTTTTTTTTTAAACTAAAAAACGAGTGGAAATTGATTTTTCGAAATCTATTTTCATAATTTATTTTAAATAGTAAAAATTTATTCATTGTTTCATTATTTTCCCCAAAATTTCAAGGGAGTGATTTGCAAGAGAGACATATGAGGAGCACTATGCAAAATAATTTGATTTTACTGGTAAAATTTTTTATGATCTTTGTACCTATTTAAATTTAATTAAAATTCAGAAACATAACAAAAAAATTCAATACTTACCTTAAAACCTTGTTTATTCTTGAAAAAGTTCCCCTTAGGGTTTAACTTCCTCTACCATTTCATAATTAGGGTTTTTCATTTTAGACATTTTAGATTTAATAGGTTTGTGTACTTACTATACATAGGGCGTTTGACATGTAAAGTACGAAAATCACTTATTAAATTAGATCCAAACACTACTAGACCTTTCCTTTTTAAAAATAAAACGGATATATGTTCCACGGTGCACCCTGTGTAATATAATGTGCCATTGCACCCTGTGTAATACAACACACTGGTATATTATAACCCTTTCAACTCTATCCAGTCTGTTATTCATTGCTCCCAATGTAATAAAATGCACCATCGCGCCTCTTTCAAATAGTATTGTAAAATTATTTCGGTGTGTTTAGTGTTACAAATCGCATCATAATAATTTACAATTATTTTCCCCCGATCGGGGTGAAAATCTGGCAAATAGGACAATCGGTGGCAATTTCATGGCACACCGCCCTACGGACAATTAATAGCTATAATGATGCACCGCCAATTTCGATCAGTAGTTTGGGTGTTCGCATGTGTTAATGCAATTATGAAGAGAGCTTGCCCTGCTGGCCTGTCAGCGCCTGGGATGGATGGTAAGTTTAAGGTAAATTCTTGGCCTCCCTCACCCAAAAAGCTCATGCAAAGCTTACAGAGCTTACTGCATGCAAAAGCTTGGGAGCTGAGGAGGGAGAGCGCTCACCTTGTCAATTTTGCAACTGAGGCTAGGTATGTATCTGTTTCTGTCCTCATTTCCATGAATCATCTTTTGCACAGTAGGAACTGGCTTGAGATCAGTCGCCTTGCTTGGAATTTAATTCGGTTTCTTTGGTCTTTTGCACCACCGAAAAACCCTGTCCACCCCTGTTTTAGGGACCCTTGCCCAATTCTTAATTTCTGTAGCAGTAAGGCCATAACCATGAATAACCACAATATGAGGGAAGTTTTAACTCTGCGGTATCCTCCTGATATAATGACCCTCTTACAACCCTGGTCTTCGGTCCCTTGGTTAAATTTCAGTGTTAGTACCAGTCGTGCGATACCTCTGATCCTCCTTGGTATAGTGGGTTCGCAAAGTGCCGCTTTTGGTTTAATGAAGTATGTTACTAGTGGTCTGGAGTCTGTTATAATTTTGGAGCCCAAAGTTACAATGGGTTTGCAAAGTCCCTGTAGCTGGCTGCTCAGTTTATTGGCGCCATGCATGGTATACTCTCTTTCATCCAGACTTTGTTGTAGATGAGCGCAACCTGGTACTCATGCTCCTAATCATACTGCTCTCTCGCTAATCAGCTGCTTTGTGTCTGAGGTCTACATTTTTCATGTTTCTGATTGGATTTTGGCAATGCATGGTAATGAAAGCAGAGGATCTATCAGTACTCCGGTTATTATTCATGTTATTACTTCTCTGTCTGTTCTACTGAATAGGACCAAAATCATTATGGGGAAACACTGTCTCCGTTCTGATATAGCCAAGGGTAAGCAAAAGATCCAGAATGAACAGGTGCCAGTGAAAAGAGGAAGAAAAACTAACAAAGAACATTTGGAAAATCTGGTACTGAACTACATTTTAGGCAATGCATCTCCCACCCGCAATCAAATTCGTGGTTGGGAAAGAGAACTACAGATAAACCCTGAAGACAACGAAGTTGCTGCTGATATCCTTGACTTCATTCAGGATCCTGGCAATACCCGCGGACGTCTTACTTTATTTAACCAAACCATTCACACATATTTGTTAATGAAATGTCTTCTGGCAAAAGCAATACAGAGTGCACATCCTCCAGAGTACAAAGTTCAGCCAAAGACAGAACTGTTCCTCAAAGATCTGTTGGAGAACATTGACACCAACCTGCAGCATATTAAATTTACCCAACATCAAGCAATTCAGAGATTGGATGACAGGATGGGACGATTGGAGAAACTACTCCAGCACATGCAACAGGTTGATATGCCTGGGTCTCATGCCAATGACCCAGCCCCGGTGTCCTCGTCAGATGGCTAGATCTTCCTAGTTTTCTGTTTTATGGTTTTTTTGAAAGTTTGTCAACTTAGTTTACGTGATAAGCTTGAACATGTTGAAGCAGTAGGACAATTAGCTCATGCGCTGTATAGAAGAATGAGACAATTTCAATTTTGGCAAGCTTTTAACTCAATTAGATGGCCAACAGACCTGGTTTCCTGCGGGCAGGTTGAGGCCAAGGATGTTTATTATACTGTAATCTGTCTTTTACATATAAATAGAAAATAGAAAGGTACCACCTAATTTACAAAAAAAAAATTTACAATTATTTTAAAATTTTATTTTTCCCTAATAGTTTCGAACAATTAAATGCTCGATGTGTTTAATGGGATAAATGCACCAATGGGTTTATTCAGATAAATGCACCAGCTACTAAATCTATTTTTGGCTAAAAATTATTTTATTTATTTATAAAATATATTTAATGGCTTCTGTATTAAATGGTATAGGTTGTATATGGATACAAAGTGTCTAAGAATGTGTCAAGTAACAAAAAAATTGATTGACACAATGATAGAACATCAAGAAAAACATAGAAGGAAATTTCTTTGTAAATTCCTTACAAAATTAGCATGTTTGAAGTATATGTAAGTTTAACTAATATGTATTGTTTAGTGTGTGTCATGAAAAGCCACAAAATGAAGTTCGATAAGATTATTTCTAATCTAAGTGGAGAAGAGTGTAAAAGGTTGATAGAAAAATTGCCGAAGGATGAATCGGGTGATTGAAAAAATATTATTCAATGTTAGTTTTTTATTTTATTTTCATTAATAATATACTTAAGAATATTAGATAACATTTTTGAAATAATATATTAATTGATATAGGTTTAATTTTCTATAGGGAGCAACAATGAACTAAAAGAGCAATGTTTTTCAAAAAAAAGAAAAATTATAGAACATGTAAATGATGATGAATTGGTCCTTAGCTCATCTAGAGTGGTGTTGGGGGTAAATGAAATGGAAATTTTTTTTATAAACAAACTTGACTCTTTCCAACACTCGTTTCTGGCCAATCCTATCTTTCTTATTCATTGTCTTCTGTGTTAGGGCCCTATATTACTAATATAGTCCCCATATTGTTATTATTTCGCCCTTACATTATTATTGTTAGGTCAGCTAGGATTATTTGTGATCATAAACTCCTATATATAGAAAGGAGGCTTTTCCATTTGTTTCATCCAAGAATTTTTCATTTTTGTAATGCAAAGGATGTTGCCCCATTGAAGTGGCTAATTTATAAACCATTGATCTCTCTTTTATTATATTTTGGGAGCTGGTTTTATAAAATTTGGCATCAAACCTTTTGATTCTAGGGTTTCTCTGGTTCAAACAGGTCATCGTGGAATTTTTGCTATAAATTTTTTTGTACGAAGGTTCAGAAGCTAAAAAAACTAATTTGCGAAGAAATCTTGAGGAACTTCATGTAAACATTGCAGATCTTGGTTCGCAATATTGTCGGAGATATGATCTATGGAAGTTAGCATTTTGGTAGGATCGTGAATTTCATCTCAAAGAGGTTTGGGAAAATATTTGTAATTCTTTCTCTGAGTATCAGATTGGAATTATATAAAATGTGGCTGAAACCAAAAAAATGTAGTTTCTTTTATATTAATTCTAGAGCTGAAGGAGGAAACAATGACACGTGGCACGTCATACAAGTTCTCTCTACTGAACCAGTCCATAATTAGGTCATTGTGGGTGGTTGGGCATAGCTTTGCTTTGAAGAATCCAAATCAAGTTTGACCTATGGCATTGATTCATAGGGCTACAAAAGCACCGAAGATAAAAATATTGGGGATCCTATATTACAGAGATACATCACTTTTTTTTAAATTTCATAATTCTTGTTTGAAAAAATTGTTTGAAGTGAATCCAAGGGCATATTGAAGCATAGATATCAGTATTGAGTTCTAAAAGTCCCCCTAAAAATAATTCAACACACATTAAGCCCTCAGAAGGCTCTATTATGACTCACGAAGAGGAATAAGTGAAACATGATATATCAAAATTACAAGAACCAGTGCAACAAATTTCGCTCTCGAAAAGAGTAACAAAAAATGAAATGGAAGCTAAGATGGATGGTTTGAAGAAAGGCGTGGAAGCTAAGATGGATGGTTTGAAGAATGGTATGGGAGCTAAGATGGATGGCTTGGAAAATAAGATGGATGGTATAGAAGGCAACATGGATGGTTTGAAGAAAGGTGTGGAAGCTAAGATGGATGGCTTGGAGAAAGGCATGGAAGCTAAGATGGATGGTTTTAAGAATGGGATTGAAAATAATATGGATGGTGTAGAAATAAATGTCGAAGATCTGAATAAAGACATGGAAGGTTTGGCAAATTTTCTACAAGAAAAGCTTCCTAATGGAAAAAAGGTAGTAGAGGAAACTAGTGAGTAGAACAAAAGAAATGTTAATCATGATTTCATAAAATCTAATATTGGATTTAAGAACCACCATATTCCAAAGATATATATGAGGAATTTTGATGGAAAGTATCCGATAACTTGGATACTACAAATGGAGAAATACATTGAGCTCCATAATACGCAAAACACACAAAAGGTATGCATTGAAACTTTATATTTAGAACAAAATAAATTTGTATGGTATCGAAGGCTTTGTTCTCGTAAACCATTGGTCACTTGGTAAAATTTTACGGAGGAAATGATAGCATGTTATGAGGATACAAAGAGAAACACCTTCTTTAGCCAATTGATAAATCTCAAACAAAAGGGTTCAATGATGGAGCACATTTAGGACTTCCAAAAGTTTAATATAAGGGTAAATAATATTCCATAGGAACATAGGATTGATGTCTTCATAGGGACTCTAAAGGATAACATCCAACATTAGGTTCTCCTTTGGTAACCTAATACATTGGAGAAGTCATTTAGGTTGGAAAGAAAAATTATGGTGACAAGGAAGCCTAACACTCACAACCATAAGAATGGAAGTGTTAGTACTCCTAGACTTCCACAACCTACAAGGTTGACACCCCAACAATTGGAAAAAAAATGAAAAAATGGTTTTTCTATAGTTGTGATAGCAAATACACTAAAGGCCATAAGTGTGTTCAGAAGAAATTATTTTACATAGATTGTGAAGTGGAGGAAGAAAAGGAACAAGAAACTTTAAACAAAGAGGATATACACCAAGAACCAACCCTAGAGGAAGAATAAATGAATCTGACCATATCATGCAATGCATTAGAAAGAATTAGCACTCCTCAAACTCTCAAGATAGCAGGACATATCTAGAAGAAAAATTTAACTGTGCTTATTGATTCGGATAGTACCCATAATTTTATTCATTGTAAGGTAGCCAAGGAATTTAATTTCTTCCTATACCCAGCCCCGGAGTGCCAAGTGATGGTGGAAAATGGAGGAACTATAAATTTCTCTAGAAAGTGCCATAATATCAAGATAACCATGGGGGAATATTATTGAATATTCTAATTCCTTCCATTTAAATGGGTGGTGTCGATGTTGTACTACGATTACAATGGTTACAATCTTTGGGGACGATAGATTTTAATTTTTAAGAAATTTTCTTGAATTCTTTTTCGGAAGGAAAGGAAGTTGAATTAGAGGGTATCATAGGAAAGCTGAGAAATATAATAATATATAATGTCATGAAAAATATTTTGAAGAAATAAAAACAAGACGTCATTGCACAATTATGGTGAATAGAAGTTCCAATGTCAAAATCATATATTTCTCCATATCTCCAAAAAGTCTTGGACAATAATTCCAAGGTGTTTGAAACTCCCAAAGGACTCCCACCTATTCGTGATCATGATCATGCTATTCATTTGATTCCAGGAAGTGTTCCTCCAAAAATTAGGCCTTAGACATATCTATATGTACAACAGAGAAAAATTAAATGTATGAATGTAGAAATGCTAGAGGCTGGTATAATTCGACCTAGTTAAAGTTCTTTCTCTACTCCAGTAGTATTGCTGCACAAGAAGGATGGATCATGGCACATGTTTTTGGATTATAGGGAGCTCAATAATATCATTATTAAAGATAAATTTCCCATTCCTATGATTTATGAATTATTGGATGAATTACATGGAGAAATTATTTCACCAAGTTGGATCTCCATTTAAGATATCATCAAATTAGAATGAAGACAAAAGAAATTCTGAAAGCAACATTTCAAACTCATGAGGGTCATTATGAATTTTTGGCCATGCCTTTTGGCCTTACCAATGCCCCTTCTACATTTCAAGGGTTGATGAATTCCATTTTCAAACCCTACCTTAGAAAATTTGTGTTATTATTTTTTGATGATTTACTAATCTACAACAGGTCTTGGAAGGATCATGTTCAACATGTTGACAGGGTGCTCAAACTATTGGAGGAGAAATAATTATATGAAAAAACCTCCAAATGATTATTTGGAGTACAATATGTGGAATATCTGCGTAACATTGTATCTCGAGAGGGTGTTAAGGTAGACCCTAACAAAATTAAATCATTAAGGAATGGAAAGTCCCCACAACCATAAAGTAGTTGCGAGGATTTCTTGGATTAACAGGGTATTATCGCAAGTTTGTTAAGAATTATAGGAAAATACCAGCACTTGTAAAAACATTATTGAAGAAAGATTCATTTTCATGGACTCCTGAAGAAACTAAGACCTTTGAACATCTTAAAGCGGCAATGTGCCAAGCACCAATCTTAGCTACACCAGACTTCACAAAAACCATTATTTTGGAATGTGATGCCCCAAGAAATGGAATTGGTGTTGTTTTAATGCAAGAAGGAATACCCATTTATTTTGAAATTAGTCCAATCCATTAGGGGAATTTTGAGGTCTAAAATGGGCTTCCTAAGGAAATTATAAAACAATAGTGGAAATAATAAATAATATTTGATTACATCATCAAATTTTAGAGGGGAAAAAGAAAAAACTACTTTTTCAACTCGTATTTTCAACTTATCTCCCAAATTGTTTACACAAATTTCAAGTGGGAGTACTCATTGGATGAAAATTCTAATTCCTCATCTAAGTAGTACCCATGTTACATACTTTCGATGGACCCTACTACACGAAAAATGAGAAATACATGAAAAACATGATTTCAATCACATTTTTTCATTTATTTTTAATTTTTCGCAAAGAAGGGTTCATCGAAAGTATGAAACAAGGGTACTCCTTAGATGAGGAATTAAATTTTTCATCCAACAAGTACTCCCTCTAGAAATTTGAGTAAACAATTTGGGGGATAAGTTGAAAATACGATTTCAAAAAGTAGTTTTATTATTTTATTATTTTTTAATCTTTTTACCCGTTTACTTAAAAAATGGTGAATCAACCCGCATGGTTGACCTCATCATCTTCAATCCTATTGGTTATTATAAATTTTATTTTGGTTGTACATTTTTCTTAAGGGGCCCATTTTAGACCTCAAAATTCCCCTAATGAAAGGAAAGTATTTACAAAAAGTTATTTATGAGAAGGAAATGTTGGCAATACTACATGTACTAAAGAAATGGTGACCTTTCATAATGGGAAGACACTTTAAGGTAAAAAATCATCATGATAGTCTTAAATAATTTTTGGAACAAGGATTATCTTTAGAAGAGAAACAAAAATGGGTCACAAAGATGTTGGGTTATGAATTTGGAATCATCTACAAAAAAGGGAAGGTAAATTTTTGTGTTGATGAACTCTCAAGAAAGGATGAGGATGTAGAAGCATTGCTTTGTTCCATTTCTATTACCCAAAAATATTAGATAACTAAAGAAAGGGAGGAATGGAAGAATGAAAAAGAAGTATGGACACTCATTCAAAAGTTGCAGCAAGATCCCAATACATATGATACATTTAGTTGGAAAAATGACTCCTTATGGTACAAATGTCACTTATATATATTGTAAGAATTCCCAACTAAAATAAAATTTTCTTTTGGAATAGCACAACTCTCCCTTAAGAGGACACTCAGGATTTTTAAGAACTTACCACAGGGTGAAGAAATAAATTTTTTGGAATGGCCTTAAATCTGCAATTCAAAATTTTGTGGCAGAATGTTTAGTGTGCCGACAAAATAAAGTTTACACAATTAAGATCATAGGTCTACTATAGCCTTTATCCATTCTGAATCAACATTGGGAGGAGGTTTCAATGGATTAGATTGTAGGTTTACCTAAGTCCGAAGGAAAGAGTGTCATCATGGTGATAGTTGATAGGCTTACCAAGTATGGACACTTTTTTTCATTATCTCATCCATTTAAAGTGAGTACAATTTCTACTGTGTTTATGGAAACAATTCAAAAACTATGAAACACAAATATTATTATAAGTGATAGAGATCCCATTTTCACTAGAAATTTTTGGACGAAATTATTTTCTTGTTTTGGTACTCAAAAAGCTCATAGCTCATCTTATCATCCTCAATCCGATGGGAAAACTGAGATAGTGAAGAAATGTTTAGAAGGATATCTTTGTTTATTTGTATATGATAAACAAACACAATGTGTCAATTGGTTACCTCTAGCTGAATGGTGGTATAACACTTCCTTCCTCACTGTAGCAAAAATGACCCCATTTATAGCACTTTATGGATATCATCCACTTTCCATCGCATCATCTTTAAGAGAAAATTATAAGGTTCAAGCAATGGAATATCATGTCGAGCATCAACAAAAAGTTCTCCAAATCTTAAAGGATAACCTAAACTTGGCACTGAATCGAATGAAACAATAGAGAGATCAACATGACAGCAAGAGAATTTTTGATGTAGGTGACTGGGTATTTTTATGGCTACAACCATACAAACAAATTTCCCTCAACCAAGCTAAGAAGGATAATAAATTATAGCCAAAGTACTATGGTTCTTACAAGGTGTTGCAAAACATTGGTACTATGGCATACAAATTGGAGCTTCCTGCATCTTCTCGAGTGTACCCAGTTTTCCATGTTTCATGCTTAAAGAAGGTTATAGGTGACAAACTTCTAGTTTAAACAATATTTCTAGAGCTTGATGAGGAAGGAAAAATAATATTGGAACCTAAAGAATTCACGGAAATAAGAACTCGAAATTTGTGAAACCAATCAATTTTAGAGTTTCTCATCAAGTGGAAGAACTTACCCACTGAAGGTTTGACATGGGAGGATGAGAATTTTATACAGAAGCATACAGAACTACCCAAGCATTAAGGACAACACCTTTTTGAAGGAGAGGGTTATGCTTGGGCTCTATATTACTAATGTAGTCCCTTTTTTTTGTTACTGTAGCCCCCTTATTTTTATTTTTGTACCCCTGTAGTCCCCATATTGTTTTATTGTTCTCTTACATTATTATTGTTAGGTTAGCTAGGATTTTATTCTGAACCCATGGACTCCTATATATAGAAAGGAGGATTTTTCATTTGTTTCATCCAAGAATTGTTAATTTATGTAATGTAAAGGAGGTTTCCCCTCGAATTGGTTGATTTCTAAGGCATTGATCTCTCTTTTATTCTATTTTTGGAGTTGGTTTCATAACATTATGGCTCGTCTAGTTTGGAATGGGATATGGAGGGGATTGTGGTCGAATCGATTCATTCTAGATCTAGTCACTCTCCTTCCGTCACTCATTCATGTCAATGTCTTTCAGGGCATCGGTGCATGTTTTTTCATGTACTCATTTCTGTCAATAAATATTTCCGAATTTTTAGTCTTGGTCCTTCTTTCTTGCAATAGTCATTCTTTATGGCACTTTATTTCCACAAAGTCATTCATTCTAGCTCGAACAAAACTATGAGGGATCTAGTGGAATGAACATATAGACATACTTTCCACTTAAAATACAATAAAAAATCCAATGATTCTAAGAATGAAATTATATCTAAACTACAGGAAGTGTTTCTAGAGAAATGTTCAATGAGACATGTTAGACTTGAAATAGCAAAAACATACAACAATAAAAATGAATCATTCAAAAGTTAATATTCATAATCGAAATGATTTTCTAGAATTATATGTATATATTAAGAAAATCATTCATTTATTAATATCAATTTTGTTATATTTAGTTTTCATATATCAATATAACAATATTTTATTACTTTTTTCAAGAACATTATGAAAATCCAAAATGATCAACGAGTTGATATGCGAAACAGGCCAGTAGGAATGTCCAAAATCGTGTGCAAAGAGATGGTCAAAGAAATGGGCATAATTGCATCATAAGGATCCATCTCAATAACAATGTGCTTCAAATGTGTGTAATAATGACTAATTTTGTACATATAAAAAAACAATTATCATTAAATATTAATTTTCAAGTATTTTCTTGCATAAAAGAAAACAATATTGAACTTATTAAGCACATAGAAAAGGACGACAAGGAAGAAAAGGATTGATTTCAAAGTTTGTGAGTAATTCTTAATATTTCCATATAAAAACTCATGGTTTCATTTTTTTATAATTTAATTTTTTTTACAACAACTATTCTTGAATGTCTTCAAATAGGTGCTAACGTACAAAGAAGAGCCATCAAAAGAATTGATTGAGATTGAGTTAAATATGGGTTGTGAGTATATGTTGGCATATCAAAAATTATTTGTGGAATTTTTTATTATCTATATTGTTTTACTTCTATGAATTTATAATTAATAGAACAAAAATATCCTTTATATTAAATCTATCATTTATAATGGGATTTAAATCATGCAGGAAACAAAGTATGGAACTAGGCCAATAAAAGACTTGTTGAAACAATGAATGAGACTTGGTTTTAAAACCATGTGCACAGTTTATGAGTCACTTCTTGCTATGGTACATTTCTATTCGATTTACATTGATGTACATTATTTATTTCAATTTTCATTATTATCACCAATGTAGATGCGCTCAATACATTAATTTTTTTGTTTGTAGATGGAACAAGATCAAGAAGACAAAAAAAATTATGCAATCAACAAAAAAATCCTCCAAATAACCCAATTCATGGAAGTAACTCAAGTATTGAAAATTGTTCCAGCAAAGAATCATGATCTATTTGGATATCAATGCAACCTATGGTATTTTTTGAAATATTTGTCTGTGAAAATCAAACATTTTGTTTACTGTAATGGACACAGTGTTCCAATTGAAAGACAAGGGGTTACCAATAAAAAACCCATATTGTATTACAAAGAGCCTCTTATTGATATATAATAAAATACATTTTAATTTATACTATTGTTTTATCCAATGTAGCTATGAAATGTTACACAAATGATTAAATATATGGATGATTAAATAATATAATGAAGAAATGTGAAATATGATAATATAACAAATTAATCTAAATAGCATATACAACTGCACTAATCACATTTTAATTAAATTAATATTGTTATAAGATACATTTCAAATTTTCTATGAACAACGGATTTTAAAAATTACAATAATTGCATTGTCACAAGACGATGTTTAAAAAAAAAAGAGAAAATCTCATAAAAAAAATTGGTGTGTCCTTAACATAAAAATAAATTGATGCTTTATGTTATATGAAAACATTGGGACGACATATTTTCGCATGATCAGTGTTGATTCAGAAAAAAATATTATTGGGGTGTTTATTTCTTCAAGCACTGATATTGTTTGTAGTGAACGCCCTAGTGCATTGTAATTCTTAACGCACCAGTTCTTTAAAAAAACTAACACCCTGGTCCTACAAAATATTACTTCTATCCCTAGTGCATTATTAAAATTAACACCATTGGTCCTTTTATATCCCTAATGCATTAGTAAATTTTTACAAATAATAAGCATTGTTGCTTTGATTTTAAACAAAATCATCGAGACTGTAATTATTTTCTGTGTGCCCCAGTGTTGTTCCTTGACATAATGCCCCAGGGAATTTTTTGATAGATAAGCATCAGGGTTCTATACATTTCAAGCTCTGGTTCTCTTTGCATTCAATGCCTCATTTATTTTATTTATGTATTCAAATTGGTGATTTTATATAAGTAGCGCATTGGTGCTACTTGTTCCATGAAGTGCACTACACAAAAACATCCACTAAAACCTCTAACCGCCTAGATTTTTTAACTTCTGATGAAGTTTCATTCTAATCTCCACTAAAACATATGCTATCAAAAACAAATGTTTTAGTGGATTTTTTTTTGACATTTTTTTCAAATTTTATAACAGTAAAAACCTTTGTTAGAACCTCCACTAGAAGGTATTTTCCTTGTGGTGGAGATTATTATCAATCCAAAGATCGAGGGAGAAAGAAATTTTAAAATAGAATTAAATAAATAGTTTGAAAAATCTCTTGGAGATTATTAGTTTGATAAATATTTTGAGGAAACCACATTGCAAATAACCTTATTCCCTTATATTCAATTTTAAGATTTTCTAGATGAGGAATTCCATCATTCAGAGCTTGTTTCAAGATTTGAATCGATGGGACCAAGTTGAAAGGGAAGGCCAATATAAAAAGAGGAAAGTTTCATTTGGTTCCAAATCCATTTATATTTTATAGCCAAAGTTACCAATAATTCCTTAAAAAATACAAAAAAAATAGGCTACAAAATAATAAACTACGAACTAATAGATGTAGACCTAGAAAAAATGGAAAATTGTTAAAAGAAATTGAATAGGAAGATACTTTAAGGCCTATGGTTGATAATAGTGACGTAATACATGTAAAGTAGGCCTATCAATTGATTAACTCCCTCCTTAATGATATTATCACCAACACATATTATTTTATTCAATCAAAACTGGACCTCCCATAATGGAGAAATAAAGACAATACTTTTTTATTTGGGATTATTAATAGATAATCCCATTTCCAAGTTCTTAAAAAAATAAAGTATTTATGGTTTTCTATGTATCTCATGAATGAACAAAAATGGGAAGAAAAAATTAAAATGTATAAGGGCTAGCTATGTAGACTCAAGGGATAATAAAGTAGGCATGTCAAACAACCTATGAAGCAGTTCTTTGTAGATTACTCTCAAGGGATTATTCTATATATTTACATGATTGATGTACTACATGCAAGTTGAAGAAACCAACAACTAGGAAACAACATAAAGTAACTAAACCATATGAAATCATAGATATATTCCTCTTTGTTGATATGGAAGACTAAAATATGTTATAAATCTACCTTTTCAAAATTTTGTTACAAGATAAGATGCGCTGGAACCCTAAACACTATGTTGAAAATGTCTAGGTGTAGACATTTAAGTTTCACATCGATGACCTAATTAAATGGAAGAAGGAAATTGAGTCTTATGTAAGGATTCACTCAAAAACAAGTTTACATATCAAATAAGAGTATCATCTACCCCATGTGATCAAATATGAATTACAGAGGTTGATCCAAGACCCACGAGATATTATGGCCATCCACTATTTTCAAAGATATGTTATAACAAAATATGGTGAAATTGCATATATATATATACATACATATATATATATATATATATATATATATATATAAGAAGCTTCCTAACCTGAATTATTAGGAGGATAATCATTAATTGTAAGTCAACATGAATGAATCCTCACAATAACTTATATAATTTTGTCAAGTTTCTACCTTCAAACCTTATCATTAGGTTCAGGTCAAATGGTTCTCATGAAATAAAGTGTATTGTAAGGATAAGAAATAATGTAAGAATATAAGAACTGTTGAGATTCAACAAGAGGATTTAGCACCCATGCCTAGTGCATTAAGCACCTGGTTTCATTCAGCACCTCATTGCATTAATCACCCAGACTAGGGTGGCGCCCACAATTCTATTTTTGGGTGCATGTCTATTTTGATTATCCATTAATTAAGATGGACATTAAACTGTAATTCTCAACGTGGAATTGAATGAGTTAACTGAAAGTGATAAATTCAGTTAGCTAGTGGATTTCAAGTTAGATGTTGTTGGTGAGGCATGCAGAGTAATTCTAGCTGTAATAGAGTTCGAAGTTCAATGGTGCATGAGTTGGTGCAAGTTGTAAATAGTTTAACTCAGTTAAGTGAGTTAAACTCAATTGTGTCAGTTGTAACTCAATATAAACTAGTGAGAGATCTAGTGAATTAAATATTAATTAATTCACAACCAGTGATCTCACTTGAAACTGAGGATTTACTATTATTAGCTGCATGCATATCAGATCCAGTGGAGACCTAGTTGAGTTCTAGGTGAAAGAGAAGTTGACTATCAGTTGTAGGATTATTGGCTTGCACACTTGAAACCAAACACACATTGGATTTCGCAGGATATTTTCATAGTGAAGGTAGTCAATAATTCCTAACTTTTAGGGATCTTTACCATCAGGGTTTGCACAAGGAAGACAGGTTGTCTTGAGGCTGAGAATTGACTATGTGTTGGTCAGTTTTTCATATGATAGTGTGAGAAAATTAGTTTAGTATTGGAGAGATATTTGTAGAAATTATATAAATTATGTGTTATATATCAAATATTCTCCTAATAACACACTATTTTAGCTTCATGCACAACACAAAATCTATTCCACCATTGATCATCACATGCGGAAATTAAATCAATTGTAATGTACACATGAAACCATAAACATTCACACACATTAGCACAATGATTTAACGGGAAAGCCTGAAGCTAAAAGCCCCAGCTATCTGTATATAATATATTTCATAGAGATCATGTAAAAATCCTCATACAAAGCTGAACATGTCAAGCTCTCAGTACAATACAATCGCTACACACTAATCAAGTCCGATCTTGCAAATCCATGCACCGATCTCTAACACCTGCTAGCCTGCCTCTACTACGCAATCCCTGCTGAATAATGGCTCTGAATGAACTCGAATCCACCTGACTTGCACAATGCAATCCTCATTGGCATCTCCACTGAGTGTTGGATGCAATCAATGCATCACTATAGTCACAACTGATAGTCACACTTTCTCTTTCACCTACCTCTCCACTGGTCTCCACTGAAACTATCCATGCACTGTAGTTAAGTGATGTATTCTTCATTTGATTAATGAGTTAATATTTATTGAATTAATTAATAATTAATTCACACCACTCTCACTAGTGTATCAATCAGTTAGACTAGATATAACTAGCTCAACTGAGTCTAACTGAGTTAAACTGAACACAACTCCACCAACTACTTCTATAACTCCACCAAACTCTGTCACATGAGTTCTAACTGAATTCCTCATGTGTTAGCTCAATTAAACCCTCAGTAATAGCATAATTCCTTCTGTCAACTGTTGTGCCACATCTGTGCACTTAACTGAAGTGCTCCAGGAGAATAAGATAATGTTTAGAGTCCAAATATTATTAAGAGCTAATAATAGTCGACATATCTATTTTTAGACTGGAAATATAAAAATACATTCTGCCCAATATGTATAAAAATATAAGTCCATATATTTTTCCAACTTGACCAACCATCCACAAATAGCATCCTGCAACTCATAGAATATGATCGACATGTCTAAAAATAGACATAGTCTAAAAATAGACTTTGCGCCAAAAATAGCCTGCAGGCCCACTTAGTGAAGGTGACTCTTTTCACTAAGCTCATCATCTTGTTGAATCTCAACAATATTGTGAGAAGATTTTTGGATGTACTTGTTTCATAATCCATGCTTAATATAAAATAGAAGATAGTGGGTTTTTTAGCTTAAGCTTTCCCTGGGAAATTATCTGTGTTGTGTGTGGTTGATCTTTCTTCATGTTCATGTGATTAGCAATTGTGCATTTAATTCTAAAAAAGATTTGTAGAAGCGATTCAGTATTTAAATTTAGTACATTTTTAGATCGGGTGAATCCAATATATACATGCATGTTTTATAATATCTACACGGTGTCAGAGCACAGGAAATTGCATAAGTGAAACAGGAGATGAGTTTGTGACTGGATAGAATTCGAATTTGTAGAAAGACTTTCTTGGTGCTACAACTGATTCAAGATCGAAATGGATATCAATGGCTTGAGCTTAGAGTATGCACTCGAGGGCAGCTCAAACTATATTTCTTGGAATGGCAGGATGGAGGGAGTACTCAAAGACAATGGGTTGAAGGAATTAATTGAAAAAGATGTTCGTAAACTCGATGATGTATATGTTGCAAACCTTGACACATGGTAAAAGAAAGTGGAAAAGGAAAGGATGATCCTATCAGAGGGAGTACGAGACCAAATTTTCTCAAGCCTCCATGGGAAATCCACACCATATGCAATGTGGAAGGCTTTTATGTATCTATTCCAAAGCAGCAGTGACCATATGGAATTGATGCTCAAAGATAAACTCAGGAAGATCAAGATGGAAAAGGTCGAAACCATTCCAAAATATCTAACAAAATCTGTCCAATGTCAGGATGAATTGGGGAGTGTTGGAATAATAGTTGTTGATGATGATTTGGTGAGATTAGCTATCCTAGAGGCTAGGAATTCCCAAGAGTTGGCATAGTTATCAAGACTTTATCAATGGAAGGGAAAATTTTCCAGATTGGGAATGACTCTGGTCGGATTTGGTGCAGGAGGAGTTGAGACGAAACACCAGAGATGGATATTCATCTAAGAATGAGGATAAAG
This sequence comes from Pinus albicaulis, assembly GCA_034641835.2. Classification (NCBI taxonomy): domain Eukaryota; kingdom Viridiplantae; phylum Streptophyta; class Pinopsida; order Pinales; family Pinaceae; genus Pinus; species Pinus albicaulis. Next base: position 661,629,483 of record CM076574.1, on the reverse strand, counting down.
AGGATTGTTCTTTAGTTTCCAAGGCGAGGAAGGGGAAGGGGAATAAATTCATTCTAAATCTGAGTCCAAGAATGGCAAGAAGTAGGACATGTACAAGTTGAAGTGTTTTCACTATTAAGAACCTAGGAATTTTTCTACTAACTATCCACAAAAGAAGAAGAATAAGAAGGTTGTTAGATCTATAGCTGGTGAGGCTCTTTCCTCACAATTTGAGCTTGAATTCTTATTGATCTCATGCATGGTATTCAATGCATTGGATCTATGTGGTATTTTGATAGTGGCACTTCCTTTCACATGATGGGAGGTAAGGAACTTTTTTGTGACTTGGAGGAGAAATATCTTCAGATGCATATTGAAATGGGCGATGATGGATGGTACAGTGCTACCAGGATTGGTACCATTACCTTTTAGAGGGATTCAGGTAAAAAATTTCAATCAAAATATGTGATGCATGTACCAGGTCTGAAGAAAAAATTGGTCTCAGTCACAATGTTAGAGGATAGAGGCTATGACATTGTTTTTAGTGATAGAAAAGTTTTCCTATGACATAAAAGAACGTTTCAAGCCAAGAGGATAGGGATTTTAGTTAAGAATCTCTACAAGTTGGAGGTATATGGTTGTGCAACAATGATGGGAAAGTCAGATCAAGTGGTGAGCTGGGATGAGGGCAAATTATGGCACGGGCAATTGGGCCATCTTCACCATGGCTTGAAAGTCAAGCAACAGATTTATATTGGTCTTCCTAGGGGTACACTTGCACAGTTAGAAACATGCAAGGGATGTACTATGGGAAAATATGTAAAGACTACCTTTCAGGAGAAGGAAAACCAGGCTTCAGGGATCCTTGAGAGAGTTCATACAGACATGTGTGGTCCTTTCTTGGTTGCTTCAATAGAAAAAAATAAGTACTATATAAACTTTGTTGATGAATTTTCTCGTAAGTGCTAGATATTATTCATGAAAAAGAAAGATTAAACATTCTCTAAGTTCTGTGATTTTAAGGAACTGGTGGAGAAAGAGTCGTGGAAGCAAGTGAAGGCTCTTAGGAATGATAATGGTGGAGAATACATCTCTAATGAATTCAAGAACTTCTGCAGCAAAGAAAGAATTCAAGGAGAACTCATAACGCCTCATAACCCACATCATAATGGGGTCTCAATGAGGAATAAAATAACAATTGTGGGTGCAGCACAAGCGATGTTGCATGATTAAGGCCTACCGATGCATTTGTGGGCAGAAGCATGCAATAAAATCATACATGTGCAAAATAGTTGTCCTCATAGAGTACATGGCATGATTAAACTAGTAGAGGCTTTCACTGGTAAGAAGCATGATGTTTCACAATTTAATATTTTTGGCTCTTCTATTTATGTGCATGTGACCAAGGATTCCAGTAAGAAGCTGGAAGCAACAGCTGAGGTTGGAATTTATATGAGGTACACTGAAACACCCCATAAGTATCGTGTGTATTTCAAACAACATCATGACTATTGTGTGACAGGATATCAAATTTTATGAGGCGAAAGCCATGCGGTTTTCCCTTCAGAGTGATTTGGACTTTCTTGGAGAGGAGGAACTGCTGGTTCCCAAGGATGAGTCTCAAGATGTGGATATCCCACATGAGGAGGTTCATGGAGTGGAGGAAAACACTCATGTAGAGGCATCCATCAGAAATGGCAGAATGCGCACCACAAAAGTTAATAGGCTGAGACTTGATGTTGCACAGAATGTAGGAGCCCCTATTTCATAGCTTTGACAAAGACAGTCTCATGACCGCTTTAATGGATACATGGCTCTTATGAGAAAATTTATTGTGACTGAACCATATTCCTTTCAGGAAGCAGTGTAGTAGCCAACTTGGGTTGATGCAATGTTGGAGGATTATGACTCCATTGTCAAGAACAGTGCATGGGAGATAGTCCCAAGACCAGTTGACAAATCAGTGGTTGGATGGAGATGGATCTACAAGGTAAAGAAAGTTGATGATGGGAGTGTGGAGAAATACAAGGCCATATTCATGGCCCATGGATTCTCATAGATCGAGGGGATAAATTATGATGAGACTTTTGCACCTGTCATACGGTACTCTTCCATAAGATCCATCCTTGCACTCTCAGTGCAGATGGGCTGGCGCATTCATTAGATGGATGTAAAAATTGTGTTTATCAATGGTATCATTGAGGAAGAGGTGTACATAGAGAAACATGAAGGTTTCAAGATATTCAATAGTGAGTCGCATGTATGCAGACTCAAAAGAGTGTTGTATGGGTTGAAGCTATGCTTGGTACACTCGGATAGACAACTATTTCACCAGACTGGTCTTCACCAAAAGTGAAGCAGATGAAAATTTGTACTATATTGGGGTTTAGGGTAAGCTATTTATCATTATTCTTTATGTGTATGATCTAATTTTTGTTGGTGATGAGCAGCTGATACACTCATGCAATGATGATCTTGCAAGGGAGTTCGAAATGAAGGACATGGGACTCCTTCATTATTTCCTTGGATTGGAAATATGGCAGCGGGAGGGTGAAATTTTTGTCTCTCAAGGAAAGTATGCAAAGGATATACTAGATACGTTTAACATGGAGAGTTGCAAACCCATGGATACTCCTCTTTCAATAAACTGGATGAAATAGGATGCTACTTCTGGAGAGGTAATGGATGCTACTGTCTATCGACAGTTAGTGGGTTCACTAATGTATCTAGTGAACACGAGACCAGACATTTTCTATGTAGTTAACCAGCTGATTCAAGCTATGGTTAACCATAAGAAGATATTTTGGAGGGCAGGGAAGCATGTCCTAAGATACCTGAGGGGAACATAAGAGTATGGTATATGGTACATATGGATGGATGGGGTGAAGCTGCATGGATTCATGGATGCAGATTGGGTTGGCATTCCATCTGACAGAAAGAGCACATCATGGGGGATCTTTAGCATTGGATCGATAACATTTTCCTGGTACAGTAGGAAACAATAATTCGTAGCATTCAGTTCAACGGAAGCAGAATACATGCCAGCAAGTGAAGTTGCATGTGAGGCTATCTGGATGAGAAAGATCTTGGTTGGTTTGTTTGGTTCTCAGAAGGATCCTATAATGATTCACTGTGATAATCAGAGTTGCATTAAACTCTCGAATAATCATGTGTTTCATGATAGTTCCAAGAATATAAATATCCGGTACCATCCTCTCAGAGATTGTGTGTAGAGAAGGATCATGTTGCTTAAATACATTCCCACGGAAGATCGGGATGCATATAGTTTGACAAAGGCACTCACCACGAGAAAATTTGAATACCATAGAGATAGGATCGGGTTGAAGGACAATCTCTTTCTTGTTGAGACGGAGTGTTGAGATTCAACAAGAAGATTCAACACCCATGCCTATTACATTAAGCACCTGGTTTCATTAAGCACCCATACTAGGGTGGGGCCCACAGTGGTATTTTTGGGTGCATGTCTATTTTGATTACCCTTAATTAAGATGAACATTAAACTGTAATAGATTCTCAATGTGGCCTTGAATGAATTAACTAAAAGTGATAAATTCAATTAGCTAGTGGATTTTGAGTTAGAGGTTGTTGGTGAGGCATGCAGAGTAGTTCTAGTTGTAATAGAGTTCGAAGTGCAGTGGTGCATGAGTTGGTGCAAGTTGTAAATAGTTTAACTTAGTTAAGTGAGTTAAACTCAATTGTGCTAGTTGTAGCTGAAGAGACACTAGTGAGATATCTAGTGAATTAAATATTAATCAATTCACAATCAGTGATCTCACATGCAACTGAGGATTTACTATTATTCGCTGCATGCATGTCAGATCTAGTGGAGACCTAGTTAAGTTCTAGGTGAAAGAGAAGTTGACTATCAGTTGTAGGATTATTGTCTTGCGCACTTAAAACCAAACACACATTGGATTTACCATGATACTTTTGTAGTCAAGGAAGAAAAAAATTCCTATATTTTAGGGATCTTTACCATCAAGGATTTTGTAAGAAAGGCAGGTTGTCTGCAGGCTAAGATTTGGCTATGTGTTGGTTAGTTTTGCATATGATAGTGTGAGACAAATAGCTGAGTACTGGAGGGCTCTTGTCAGAATATTTTTGTATGTAATTGAATATAGTGGGGTTTTTAGCCATAATATTTCCCTGGGAAATTATCTGTGTTGTCTGTGATTGATCTTTCTTCATGTTCATGTGATTAGCGATTGTGTTTTTAATTCTGCAAAATATTTGTAGAAGTGATTAAGTATTTAACTTCAGTACATTGTTAGATCAGGTGAATCCAAGATATACATACATGTTGTATAATTTCTACAAGAAGATCTCCACTACGACAAGGATTTGATTGTTAATAAGGTCATATGTATCTCAATGAAATTGTTTACACTAGCACATTGACTCACCCAAAAGTTATTCTAGCGTGATCAAATAGGGAATCAGGCATTACTACTACATAAATACATAACTGTGACAACACAAAGAGGACCTTGTGACCACATATCATAGTGAAAAATTTCAAAGTATACCAAGGAGCTTAATGATGCAATTAGTTTAGGATTGTAAAAGTTGATAACTAATCAGAATTGATTGTTCCTTAGAACCAATCAAAGGAATGTTTTATTTTCTTTTAAATTATATTTTTTTTAAATTGGTATCAAATTTTTAGAGGCATACCAATCCATTAATGTACTAGGTAGGTTCCCTTTTGATTTATAGAATTTGTATGTAATTTCCTCGAGGGGGACAATGGTTAAAGTTCCTTAATATTATGTTGTATAATTTTACTATGTAATTTTTATTTTGAAAAACTTAATAGATCATTTTGATTTTATATGGGAGACTTCAACATATTTTTCTAGTAATTCTGTGAGATCAAGAAAAAACCAAACCTTGGGTAGGGCCCACTAGAGGTAAGCCACTATGATATTTTTGTGCATCAATATCTAGTTTTAGTAAGTTAATATTCTAGTTATGTTTTCTTTATCATTCTATAAATTTTCTTCAAGTTCCTGATGTGCTTTAATGGTTATAGGATTGGTGTGATAAAATGTTAGAATGTTATAGGATAAAATCAGCATTAACTAATACTTAGTATACAAAGAAATATGTTAAGAAATGAATATGATTTTTAGTGACTATGATTTATGAGGAGCCATCAACTAGATTATAGATTGGGGATGTTTTTGATTATTTTTTCTCTAGAGTAATATTTTGATTTAGAATATATTTTTAAAACCATATTTTGATTGAAATGTATTAAGTAGATTAGATCATATAATAATTATAATTGGTCAAGATCGATTCCTTCTTATACATACTATAAAAAATGCATCGCAAGTTCTTACGGAATCTTGGTTGACATAATTATTAAGTGATTTTGTTCCTATGATCCTATCATAGTGTAATGATACCTACCACCCCCTTGTTATAATATGACCATTGGAAGGTGTTACTAACATTTTAACTTTAATTTCTCAATGTTTAACCTTATACTAGGTCACAAAAATTCCATTTTCTAAAAATTTGTGGACTTAGATTCTAATGCATCCATTATGCCCATCTCAGTGAAACATTTCTGACAATGTAAATTTTACGTCAATCCCAATATCGAATAAAATTTGCACTTAAAATAAAATTTGTCTTACCAACATTGGGCACATTATTACTGGCATTCCATGTGGCACTTGGCTAGTTTCTTTTTTTAATTTGGTTTCCTTATGGCCAACTGTTCTACTGCAAAAAGTCAAGATTTATTGAGTGCATTCACACACACACACACACACACACACACACACACACACATACACACACATCGTAAGTATCATAAACACATCATATATTAAAATGTTAACCAACTATATGAATTTAAACCTTGTAACATAGATATGCAAACACTTAACATGTATCAAAACCTTAGCATATATAGTAAAATTGTATATATATTAAATTGAAACCTACAATTGAGTCATTTATGGGCCTCCCCCTCACTAAAATTTTCCATAATCCCTGCTAAATTAGCAATGCATGCAATTGTGATTAATGTAAATCATGTGTTATGGTGATTTGGTAATAGGTGGAGCCACTTCATCACCTTATTGGGGGTCGTGGGTCTGAGCCCTGACGAAATTTCTTAACACTTAAACAGTCTTGATATACAAATAGGTAAGGGGACCACCTCACTACCCATCAAGGGTCAGGGGTCCCAAGCCATTACAAATATTTTTTACAAGTAGACTGCACTGATAGTGGATACTCGTGGGACCTACCTTGATTCTCATCAGGGTTCAAGAGTCCTAAGTGGTTACAGAATACTTTCCACTAGATACTACCGATGGTCATATATATATACAAGATTCACCCCATCTCCTTTTGACGGTCACAAATCCCAAGTTATATACATATATGTCGATACACAACACAGGATACCTCATGTTTGATGCACACATTGTCAATTTAAAGGGAATAATGTTACCGAATTCCCACAGCTCAATGGTCCATGACCATTTAGCATGCCTATTGGACCTCCTCCTCCACCGCCACCTAGTCTAGTGCTGCAGAAATTTCTTCATCCATGCCTTTTCAAGGACATATGCAATATCAGAAATTCCTAAATCACCAAGGTATGTATATGAATGAGTTTTATGAAATTTTCAGGTCTTTTAGTTATTCGCCTCATTTATGTCCTGTTTAAAAAAAGTATTCTAGTGTGTCAAACAACCTATTTCATGAATTGTGTGGATCACCTACACATCATATGGACCAAAGTCAATTTAGATTCATTGGTAGATCTCCTTGATCATACGGATTTATGATTCAATGAAACTCCTTAACAACGAGGATGAGGAGCTCGAAGGGGAGGAAGGACAGGAGGGAGAGGTCCAATCATATGTTATAATTTTGACCAAGAAGGTGATGTTGTGAAGGATTGTCCAATGTCGAGAATACCTTGTTGTTCAAACTATCAAGTGAATACACATGCTATGGAGGATTGTCCATAACTTATTGCTCATTATAAGGAACACAATCATGCAAAGGGAACCAATATATTCAGTGGTTAACCTTGAAAACCAAAACCAGTTATGCAGCCTAATATCAATGCTATGACTAGAGGAGGGAAAATAATTGGGGTTGGTATTGTAACTCTTGATCAATCGACTATTATAAAGATGATGTCACCCAAAAATTACAATGATCCAAATCAACATAAATAATACTATAGAGATGTAGTTTAATTATTTAGACAGCTAGTTTCTTCTCATGGTCCCCATGTAGAGAAACAAGAATGAGTGTGGATTAAGAATCCCACACCATCACAGGATACATGTCAAATAATTTTAGAATGCCTCAAGTTATTTTTACATATTATGAATGATGAGAAATTAATTGGTCAGTTGAGAAATAAACTAAAATAAATTGTGAAGGATGATCCATTCTCGGAGGAGAATATTTTTGCTGATCTTACTTAAAGGAATTCTAAGAGGGTGAAAGGAAATAAGAAGAGAAAAGGAAGATAATTTCAAGTCAATGCATGGATTATTAGATATCATATCAAGGAATTTGTGTTATATCTCGGCTTAGATGTGAACATATTACCAAGGAAAACCTGGGAGGAATTGGGGAAAATAAGGCTAGTTTTTTCCCCAATCCATCTACAAATGGTGAATCACTACTAATTTTTCCTATTCGAAGATTGGAATATGGTGAGGCTTAAATTATAGGTGTTAATACCTATTCATATTTTTAACTAATAGACATTATGGATGACAAAGACCCATAGCCAGTTTTATTGGGAATTGATTGAGCATTTAAAAACTATGCAGTCATTAATCTAAAGAGCGAAACCATGAACTTCGAAGTAGATGGAGTTCAGTTTATACAATCCTTGGATCCATATCAAGGCTTGAGGTTAATTTAACATGTAGATGATGTTGAAGAGCCTAATTTTTTAGATGATTTATATCAATTCACTATTGGGAAGAGGGAGTACTGCACTAATCTAATGGTAGCTAGATATATTAGTTGGTGAAGCGTTAAAAGCACAGAGGTGGGTTCAGATATTGTGATGGATGATTGGTAGTACGGAGATCATGATATACACTCGTGACATTGCACAATGGCTTGATTTCTTGGATGGATTGGTACTGAGGTGAATGATTATTATTTTTTTAATCGTACTAAGTATGTTGTTAATTTAATTCAAAAGTTGACTCCAAAATAGAAGAGGGCTAAAACATTTATTTGATGAATATTGTGTTGCAAGCCACCCCTATGAGATGGTGGGCAGTCAATTGTGACCATCTTCACGATTGGGATCAACAAAATTCCTACTTATGATAGATGTACTAGTCGAAAAAAACATGTACAAAGCTGTTGTTTTGTCTGGAAAGACACTAGTTTACCATTTGTGATGTGGACTGACTAGTTCATTCATACATTGGGTATTATTCTGCAAGGCTGGTATTTAAAAGAGGAATTGAAAAGAAAAATGGTGGATTGGGATATGATGACTGCTCAATTTTATAGTGATTTCTCATTCTCTGAGGTTGATGCAAAGATAGATGAAGTTATAAAAGCTACTAAAAGGGTGTTATTTCCCTTTGGAAAAACTATGGAAGAATGTAGTAGATATGGATATTTTGTGCATCAATATGAATTGGGCTTCCATGAGGTTGTAGCTTGTGGTAAAATTAATAGGGAACCATATTATTAGGAACTTTTATTTTAAATAATATGAATGAGAAAGGCAGGTAAAAGAAGATCCTTTAATGGATGCACCTCATTTCAAGCCACTAAATCTGAAGAAACTAAACATTGGGACCGAAGAAAAGAATAAAATTGCTTCTATTGGTGAATATTGGGATTAGGAGACCACTACATAAGTTTTTGATTTTATAGAGTATAAATATTTGTTTCCTACTTCAATCTCATAACTAAAGGGAACCAAAGGAGATTTAGGCAAGATGAAAAACTTTGAAACTGGATGCAAATCCAACAAAACATCGACCTTATAGATTAAACCCGAGAGTCAAAGAAAAGCTGAAGAAGAAAATTGACAAGATGTTTGTTTCAGGGCTTATATTTCCAGTTGATGAAAAATATTGGATCAGTCCAATTGTCATCCAATATAATAAGTATTCATAAGAGATCAGGGTGTGTGTTTCTTATATAATCGTTAACAATGCTTACCTCCGTGATCATTTCCCTACTCCTTTCAATGGTGATTTTTTGGATAATATTGCAGGAAATGAAGCTTATTTCTTCACTAATGGATTTTTTGGTTATCATTAAGTCTAGATTTCATAAGAAGATAAGAAAAAAACTACCTTCATGACTGAATGGGGTTCATTTTCTTATAATGCCATGCCTTTCGGTCTGAAGAATGCTCATATTTATTTTTCAACGATCGTGATAGTTGCATTTCAAGAATATATTCATAAGTTTCTTGAGGTATATATGGAAGATTAGAAAGTATACATATTATTGAAGAAACATTCCAGTTTATTCATAATGATGTTTGATCATTGTAAGCAGCTTCAAATTTCTCTGAAATTGAAATAGTTTATTTTTGTTGTCCCTTTTGGAACATTGTTGGGCCATATAGTGTGTAAGGAAGGGATATGCGTGGATCCTTCTAATTTTTCGTTAATAATTAATATGTCACAACCAACTGGTTTCAAGAAATTTAGGTAAACTCTAGGACAAATAGGATATTATCGAACGTTCATCCGAAAGTACTCTCTAATCACTACTCCAATGCAAAAATTGTTGAATAAGGAAAAAAAATTATTTGGATTGTAGAATGTGATGCTTCCTTTGATCCCTCGAAGGAGAAACTTGCAAGTGCACCAATTTTGGTTTACCCATACTAGAATAAGGAATTCCACGTCCAAATAGATGCCTCAAGGATTTACTTGGAAGTTATTTTGGCACATCCTAGAGAAGGTAACTTGGATCATCCCATTTATTTTGACTGTATAAATATTTTGAATGCAGAGAAGAATTACACCACAATGGAAAGGGAAGCTATTTTTATGGTGTATTCATTTCAGAATTTCAGACTCTATCTGTTAGGAGGTCCATTTAATTTTTTTACTGATTATAAGGCTCTGAAGTAATTAGTTAAACAAATTGTATTAGAAGTGAGAATATTCAAATGGATTTTTCTATTTAAATTGTTTACATTTGAAGTCATTGTCAAGCTAGGAAGTTCAAATGTTGGTCCAAATCACTTATATCGATTGGAATCCAGAGAATCAGGAGGTTCATTTGATGATCAATTTCCTTACGCACATTTATTTAGAGTTGAAATAGTCTCAGATTATTTTGAGTTTATTGCATTGGTTATCACAATAGGTAAATTCCCCGATGATTATGCACTCACTCAAAATCAAAATATGTATACTTGGTTGTCAATTTATTTTGGAACAGTTATATAAAATGGGGCTCAATCAAATTTTCTAAATATGTGTATTGGACCATGAAAGGGATGATATTTTGTGGGAAGTCCATATGGGAGTTGTTGGAGGTCATGTTGGAGGAAAATCCACTGCTCAAAAATTCCTACGAGCTAGCCTCTACTGGCCAACTTTATTTAAGTATGCAAAGGAATATGAAAAACAATGTGATATTTACCAATGATTTGGTTGACCATTTCGAAGGGATGAACTACCTATAAATCCAGTTAGGGAACTTGAAGAATTTTAAAAATAGGAAGTTGATTTTATCAAACCAATCAATCCACCTACTCCCCACTCGCATGCCAGGTATATCATGACTGCAACATATTATCTTATATGTTGGGCAAAATTTTCTCATGTTAAAGATTGAACTGCTTAGACAACTGCAAGATTTATTTTTAAGAATATCATCACTAGGTTTGGTTTTCTATGAAGTCTTACTAGTGACCAAGGTTGTCATTTCATCAATGAGACAACTCCTTCACTACTACAAAATTTTATGATCCTTTAATGAAATCTTGGAGAAGGGTCTTACCAAAATTTGTTCTGTGAATAGGGATGATTGGGATGAAGATTCCCACAAATTTAAGGGCTTATCGCACTAAAGTTAATCAGTTGCATAAGTATACACCATTCCAATTGGTTTATGGCATATAATTAGTGGTTCCATTAGAATTAATAGCTCCCAATATCCTTATTGCTCACACTACCAATATGTTGGATGATGAATCCATGCTAGAGCGATTAAAAGAGTTATGGAAACTGGATGAACAATGACTCCTTGAAAATTTCCATCAAATTGTTGAAAATGAAAGAGGGAAGGCTTGGCATGATAGGAACATAAAAAAGAATTCATTTCGATTTGGATATTGAGTATTGATCTATGATAACAAATACCTAAAGAATTCAGGTAGATTTCAAAAGCATTTTCTTGGACCATTCTATGTTGTGGAGATATATTCGAGAGTTGTCAAGATTTTTCAGTTGGATAGTATCCTTTCTCCAGGTTGGGTGAATGGTGTGTGCCTGAAGCCCTACTTTTGCTCATCAACTCACTTTATTGAATTCTCTCTGAAAAGGGAGTATTATCTATGATTTCACATTAGGGTAGTTGCATTGGTTTTAGTCAAAGTTTATTTTTTCTTTGTTATTTGCGACAATAAATCCTTTTAGTTGTGACCCACTGCAATTCATTATGATCATGGACATGTTGTCGTTTCTAACCTATCATTTCATTATTCATAAATATCTCTCTTTTCATCCATTAAGTCTCATATTTTCATAATAGATAGTAATTGAATTTGGTCTTATTTCGATAGGATCCTTTGCTAATATTTTGATCTCATCATTAAGTCATTAAAGTTTTTCAAAAAATTTGAGTGATTTTATTCATAATTATGGGGGATTTCAGGTCCATATTGAATTGATTGGTATAAAATTTATGGGATAATGGTCTAGTCATTTCAAAATTTCACAAAAATTTTCTATATAACCCTAGTTGTTTGTCATTTGCATGTTATAATTCCACTTGTGAGTTCATTGAGTCTTTCATTCTAGCTCCCGTGTCATATACCTTTTTTTCTCAACCTTGCTATCGAATTATCATTAACGTTGTCTAAATTTGTCATTCATTTTCCATGGGGTTCCCTTCTAAGCATGTAATCTCTCTCTTTCCCTTTAATTCTCTCCTACATACCACTAATGATCTATTGGGGAAGTATGATACATCATCCTTAATCGATATCGATTTTTCCGACCATGTCCTATTTCCTACACTCCACTTTGATGTCTTCATGTAGCCCAATGTGCACCCTGTTTCCTGCATGTACCATAAAATAAAACCAAAATTCTACCCGCTAAAGTAGTCAACCTTGTTTATTTTGCATGCTTTACCTATCCTTGCCACTACTGGGGAAGTCATGCATTGTACCAAAGTTCTGATAAGTAGAATCCACAGAGGTTATTTATGGTCAAATCAAGAATATCCAATCCATGTTCATGATAGTCACAGGCTCATAGAAATTTCTAACTATGGCTCTGAAGTCTTTGAGGCGTTCCAAATTTTTTCTAAGAGAGCCAAGAAAAACGACGATAGAAATTTGTACACAAAATATGGCACCCAGTGGAAAGGTATTGGAGCTATAATTGACTCGATTAACAATGAGCCAATTATGTTTTCCTTATATATTATTTCCAACAAACTTGTCTACCACTATAAAAGAGGGGAATGCTCACTCGATACCATATCTTTTTCAGAGGCATGTGAAAGTGGAACAAATCAACTAGTCGAGTTATCTTCTCATTCAGATCTTTGAATCCTGTGAGGATTTCCACAAGAGGAAAACCTACTTTATCTTTTGATATATGGTCATTCCTCTCACCATGATGAAATGGTTCCCTCAAGAAGCTAGATATATTTCCCAAGTAGCTAATGATGAGTCGATGGCCTATGCCTATGCTCTATGGCGAACCATTAAAGATCCAAAAAATAGATATTTCAATGAACATGTCTTGGAGAACTGTTACACTAAGATGGTTGACATCACTTATCATGTTTCTAGAGTTCCCATTGCATTGCTTGACATGTATTCTCGTCAGATGTGATTTGGTATCAGCCACAATAATACTTATTTTTGACCCCTTATTTTTAATAGAGCAACCTTTTATGTGCATAATTTTCCATTCTATTTGAATGATACTACCTTCCAAATATACTTTCTTTCATGGTCAAGAATCATCACTATGCAAAAATATGATTAAGTTATATATTATTTTCATGGAAGGTGACCGAAAAATTCGGGCGATGACACCCCATCATCATTTAGAAAGTGCTCTCCTGAATATCAACAAGACCTCCAACCACTAGAGAAGAATTTTTGGGAGTGTATTCCTTTTGTGTATATTACTTTACCTAAAGTAGCCTATTTAGTTAAGAAATCTACTTATGTTCATGTTGTTTTCCCTATGTATGTTTCACTGCCAAAATTTGTTGAACCCCTTCCCTTTTTTACCAACCATACTAAACCATTTCCTTGGTAGTCACAAAAAAATCCCAAACCCTCCACTTCTAGCTTGATTGACCTTAGAGATGAGGGTGTTTTTTCTACAACCAATATACACGTCATCTGTGTTTCTAAAGAACAACCGCTATATTTTGATCATTCCCCTAATTCATCACCTAAGACCTATGATGAGACCATCTCTGACCACCTTTTTTTTCACCAAATTGTGTCCTGTTGGGCTACTTCAATGGTCAATTTGGAGTAACTATTTCAAACCAATTGTAACTATGAATTAGCCTTTCCAATATGAGAGGTATCTCTCAAAAGGATAAAGGATATTCAATGAACAACTTGAAACCAGATGGCTAACTTTGAATTGTATTGAATGTGTTTCTGTGTAGGTGAAAGATGTATATGGTTTACTACCATTGAGATTATGGAGTCGATGTGAAAACTAAGTCACAAGTCAATATATCTTATGGAATTTGAGGAAATTGTACTCTTATTAAACCACACATGAAGAAAAAAACAACAAGCTATATGCATACAGGAATTTGGAGCATGTCACCATGAATTCCAAGTGATTATACATAAGAAAACTAATAAAACATGACAAAACAATAGACTAGGTGTATAAGGGAAGTTGGAGCATCTAATCATGAATTCCAAGTGATAATACAACTAGAAAAATGGAGAGAAAGTAAAATACTGATATCAGAAACATACATAAGAACACATAGAAGAATCTCAGTTCTCAAATAGGCTGTTGCAATTGTATATTACTAATAGACAAAGATTACAAGAGTAGTGCCTTCATTACATCTGCCAACACCCACTAACTCTAAAACTATCTCATTTATAGAGTGAGGACTCATACAAATGATTGTCCACCTTTATTGCTTCGAATTCCCACCTCAAAGACCTATTTAAAACATGATTGCATCACTTGGAGACTTCCTAGGGATATATTCTATTTTACAGAGTTTGAATACAAAAAGGACTCTTCTTTCATTAATAGTTCAACAAATCCATTTAATAACCCATATCAACTTCAGCCAACTAATTTTATGAGTGTAATGGACTGTTGATGTGTCATTATGCCACATGGATGCTGAGTTGGACCTCCTCCAAGTCGAATTTTTACAATTTTTTCACAAATCTCGTTAGTGAAAATTCTGAAAAATAGCCTTCAAATATAGTGTATAATTTTCAAACCCTAATGGCTTTGAACAAACCGAGAGAGGATTTTGTAGATGTACCTTTTCTGAAGAAAAAATTCTTTCTTATTTCCAAGATAATTTTTCATTTGGTCAAAAATCAAACTTGAAGTTGACTGCTAAAACAGTCATGCACAGAAATTTCGTAGCGCTCATTTCGTACTAAACTCCAAAATCCACCTTTTGCATAACCTTTGACCTTTCTGAATGTTTGAGGATCTTCCTTGGGGCTAATGAGCTAAATAAAAAAAATTCCCTCATTACTTCTCCATAAAACTAAATTTAAATGCAAAAAAGCATCTTCAAAAATTTTGTAGCGTTTTTTGGCCTTCAAGCCTGGAGTATGCTACGAAACTACCTAATATGGCTGAAAATTACAAAATCTTCCTTTTTCTTCCAAATTTCATCTGTAGGTCTGAAAAGTGATATAATGAAATATTATCATGCAAGCTTGCCTCTTACCCTCTTCAAAAAACATCATTTTCACCTTTAGCGAGTTTACTTATCAATAAAATGACTCTGTTTTTTCTGAAAAATAGAGTTCAGAGATGAGATATTATCTCGCTATCCTTGTTATATGTTGCAAAAATGAAGAAGGTTTTTGTATTTCAGTATTTTTTGAACAAAAACCTCTCTTGGGGTTTTTAAAACCATCTCCAACTATCCAGAATCTGCATTCTAAAAACATGTATAAAACAAGAAAATTATGCATTTTGAAAATAGAGACAAAAGACATCTCTGAATATCCCAATTTATAGCACCTTTGCGAAAAGTGAAAGGGGCTAATGTTATTTGATATGTGCTTGAAAATAACCTCTCTAATTTTCTTAAAATATGTGTCTGTTTGCCCAGAAAATTCCCTTAAAGTTGACTTCTCAAAAGTCAAAAAATAGAGAAATCCTCATATTCGCTATGAAATTATCAGGTATTTTCATAGCGAAATCTGCCTATTTTGCACTGAATTCGCTATGAAACTGTGTTTAACTGGAAAGTGGATCACTTTTTTAATTTGAATGCATGGGTGTGAAAATAAAAATACATGGAGTATAGTTGACTGACATGACATGACTCATGGTGGTTTTTTTGACATATGATAAACATGATTTGGTAAATTCTTCATCAAAGACTTGACCCAATATGACATAACATGAAACTTATGGTGACCTTATCAAAAAAAAAATTGAAAATTTTTAGTGTGAT
Organism: Pinus albicaulis; assembly: GCA_034641835.2. NCBI lineage: Eukaryota > Viridiplantae > Streptophyta > Pinopsida > Pinales > Pinaceae > Pinus > Pinus albicaulis. Next base: position 661,613,607 of record CM076574.1, on the reverse strand, counting down.
AACAACCTTGACCCTAATTATTTTCATGGTGAGACTGCTCAAATGGAGATTGAATCAATCCTAGTAAATCCCAACATTTCTCCTTTGTCAACCGCACCTCCTCAAGCTACTATGTAACCTTCTAACACGCTAGTTAACCAAAATTAAATGATTCTAGAAACATAATTACTTAAATTATTTTATTTTCAAAATGATTATGGTTTCCATTTATAAGGTTCCAATTAACGTCTCATTCCTCATTTCTCTACCTGGAATTTCAGCCACTCCCACAAGATGAAGTGTGACTCTCTAAAGAATATTTTGTGAAACTTAGAAAACAAATACCTCCGCAGCCAAACTTCTAGAATAATTTTCATGTTTCACGTCTTCCCTATCGCAAAATTTTATCGTTTCTAGTCCAACCACTATTCAGTCTCTTCTCTAGTTGGTTTCCACATCACATTTTCTACCACATACCTTCAAGTCCTAAAAAATGAACCATTTGTTGTCGCATGGGGGAAATGACTCAGGGTTCAGAAATTTTGTAAGAAAACACCCGTGGATACTATAATTTTCAACATCTTCAATGCAAGAAAAGTCTCACCCAAGGTATGTTGATGGGTTGGTAGAACCTTTGAAGGTTATGGAAGGAGACAAGGGAATAGGAGGAAATTTTGACACAAAATGACCCAACCAAGCCTAGAAAAGTTGCAATATTTCATAGACAATCTCATTGAACAAGAATAAATTCATAAAAATTTTATCGTGTGCACTAAAAGAGTCCCAGGAATTATAAAAAGCATGGGTTTCACATGATATGTGGTTTATATATAAAATTCATTACTCGATAGGCCTTCATAATGTACGTGCAAAACTCGCTTTGATAGAAATTTAGGAAAGAAACATGGTTCATTCATTATGTAGTGACACATTTAATTGCATTATATGAAGTAATTACACAAAAATTTGCTAGAAAATTTGCACATACATAGAGTCCATTGATAAAATTCACCTTACACAAAAGTTATTTAAACATCAAGATCATAGATATGAAACAAAACTCCTAGAGGGATCATATTATATTAACAAATAAATAGAAAAATATACATCATTTTCATATGTTTGATAGAAAAGACTCAGGAAGTGGACTTTCATATTATAATACTAGTCAATTCCATACAATATATATTAATAAAAAAATCTACAGCATGACAACATACCAGCCTCAAAGAACTTAACTCCATAGAAACCATCAATAGAATGATTATAATATTAGGTAATAGTGTGTTGTTGTTGCCACAACACCCTTCAAAATCTTGGCCTACATCCAAATTCTATAGCCTACTTTAACCTTGCATGTTTTCATGTCTAGTAGTAAGAGTCATTCCATGTATATTATATAAGTTTTTAAGTCCCTTTTGGAAGAAAACCAAAGTTTCGTCTTTTGGAATTGGAAGTGCCACAGATATTAAAAGCAGTTCTTTAGTCTATTTCAAGGGGTACCTTTAATTTCTATGAGTAATGTTGGAACAGGGTTTCCTAGCCTCAATTTTGTCTAGTTTCGTAATATTTTGTAATAGTTAGTCTAACGCAGGGGGTTTGGGGTGGGTCGAAACCCCCAATGAATTATAATGGGTCAAAAGGGTATACCTAGGGTCCACAAACCACGGTTTGCAGACCATAGGATAGCACAGGCTAGCATGATATAAATAGATGGATATGTCGAGTCTAGAGGTAAGAATAAAAGAGATAGACATGCTAGATACGAACTTGTGGATTTTTGGTCAATTGTCTGGGTAAGGGCTCCTGATAGCTCTTTGAACGAAGACCCTAAGTCCTGTTGTGTGTGGACCACACTAGTTGTGTGCGCGGAGACCCTGAGTCCTGTTGTGTGCGGACCCCATTAGTTGTGTGTGTGGGTTAGTAGATAGAGTCTATAAGCTAGATCTGAACGGTAATAAATAAGACCATTTTTCTAAATATTAAATTTTTTGTTTTGTGATTACTGGTTGCGCACTATGTTATCTGTATCTGTTCACTGTCTACTAAGTATTGTTGAAGCGCACATGGATGCGATAATATATATGATAGTAAATGCATATATTTGGTTTGATTTGAATGTTGTTGCTTCAGTTGATCTACTATTGCATGATTTAAAAGTTCCACTAGAAGTATTTCGTTGGCATGCAGTCAACAGATCTTGGTATAGGATATAAGTTTGATCTATCTGAAAGGACCCCCTTCATTTAAATTTCTCTCTCTCAGGGTGAGGAAACCTAGTTCCAGCACCCTCCCAAACTACTTCGGGTGAGACCTTGGCCTGTGCAGTAGGTCATTGTTGAAAGGGCTAGTAGTATAGGGTTTTTTGGAAAACCTTGAAGGTGAACCTAGGTTAGGACCCCTTAAGCCAACAAATGTTTCCATTTCCAGGACTAAGAGAATTTTTAGAGAGATATCGAGTAATTCTAGGGGGTCATTGGTAGCCATTAAAACCTACGTTAGAAGATTGGTTTGAAAAAAAAATTAAGGAATTTTCCCTAAAATAAAATACGAGTGCGAATTTGTCCATAAAAGAGTAGAAAAATATGTATAGTTTTCCAAAAGTGCATGAAATATTCTTTGTAACCTTCACACATGAGTTGCACGAGTGGTTAGCTCAGTTGGCAGAATTTCAGACTTGCTGGAAAGATGGTCGAGTCACATAGTGGACCCCCAAGTTGGTCTGGCAATTGGAAAAAGATGATAATAAGATTACCAGGACTGTGGATCATTGGGTTGACAGTATATTAGGCGTATTCATGATGGAATTTTTTGTTGATCATTTTGTGTCATATTCAGAAGTAGAACGGAGGTTATTAAAATGATTTAGAGGTAAGTTCCTAAAAACCCTGTCGTTGTTGATTAAGATGTTGTTTGGCGAAAAATGTGTCTTCTGTGGCCACACCGAGTGAATAACCTCTTATCAGAGCAGGAGAAAAACATGAAGTGGTAAATACTACCAGATTAATCAAGAAGGAGAAAAATCAATAAATATTCCCTTGAGTGTGTCATCTGATCATAACCAAGAAAGGGTTGCGCAGAAGGGAACCAATCCCCCGACCACACCTGCATCAAATCTACACAAGGGTAAAAAATCTTCTATACCTCCCCCACCATCAATAGAGAATGACATGGATACGCACATGAAGCTGCCTACTTTCAAGGGTGTAGGGGATGAGGACATGGATCTGTTAGGGTCCCGTGATTTGGCTGATTGGAAAGCCAAATTATAGTGTAACATCAAACCAGTCTTTGGAGCCCAAGGACCTAGCCTTCCTAGACTCAGAGAGGGCTCTCTCTATTTGTGTAAGGGATATCTGTGTGTTTTCTTATTATGTTCTTGATTTTAGGCTAGTTATGAAATAGGTTTTTGGTTTTGGTTTTAAGGTTGTGAGAGATGAACTGATCAAAGACTAAGATAGGTAAAAAGATGTCAGATCAATTGGGCTATGGGATCAAAAAGGTCAAGAAAGCTGTCAGATGGTCATACAAGGTTGTTGAAGGGCTGATTTGAGCGAGGTAAAATGGATCTTTGGGTAAAATGGAGTGAGATGGACATTAAAATTGTGAAGAACAAAGAATTTCAAACATAAATAGTTTAATAGCTGACATAAACATGGTATGGAAAACCATTAATCATGAGAAATGTAACTGTAAACTAATCGATGCATAGAAATAAACATTCAAGCCATGCATAGAGATATATGACTCTCTAACTTTAGGAAATGGCTATCAGACACTGGGGAAATACATTTAAGACAAACAAACAACTTAAATCACTATGAAGGAATGCCTAAGCATAGTATTTAAAGCTATTGGACACTTTGAAGCAAGCTTGCATAGTTTTAGGCAAAGGGAAAGATCAGTACAAGACCTTCTTGGTTCAACAAATGACAATCTAATCAATCAAAGAGAGGTTTCATAGCTGGAGCTATGACTAGCCATGAGTAAGCAGGGCATATGACATGCATGCCAAAAGTAGTGAGAAAACATACATGAAAATCGGTACCTGCAAATAGAATCCATTGTAGTTGTTGATCCCAATGTCCTCTTGTGCTTTCCTACTCTTCCTATGTCTTCTTGCTTTGAATCTCCAAGTATGCCACACTCTCCAAGAGTGCTCCAAGAAACTCTAAGTTTCCAATAGTATGAGAGGTGTTATAGCATCATTTATCACCATCATATACTTGATGACTTTTACATTGGCTTTGGGCAACCCTTCCCTTTAGAGTTGGACATATTTCTCAAAAAACAGTTTCTTAAAACCCATACGTGACTCTGCCCAGACTTTTCCGTGTATACACATGATTCCATACATAGAGAACCATGTATGCCTTTTTAAACATTAAAAAATATATAATTTACCTAATTTAGAGGTGGTATTTATGGTTGTTCCTGTAAATTAACTACCCCAGCCCATGGCCTAACTGTTCTCAACTGCAAAAAACAATTTGAGGGAGTATAAAATCCCCTCAAGGGAATGGCCTAAGCGAGGAAGAGAGAGAGAAATATAGATATTATACATTATTGGAGCAGTATCCAAGTCTGATATATTCCTTTTTCCTCATGCACTTCCCAGATCTTTTCAGGAAACCCTTGTTTCCTTGAGATGTTCACTCACCCTATGTGACATCCATCGTGTACTATTCTTGGAAGAAGTTTTGTGAGGCTAGGGATGGATGGATCCAGAGGACGGTATGCTCGAAGGTTGTGGCAGACTTCAGGTGATATCTCCACATTTTTTTACTGTACATGTCATTAATAACAGAAGTGCCAACTTGTTCCTGATGTTTACATGTCAATAATCTTTTATACATGTGTAATGATCTTAAATTGTTCATTTAGTATTTTTTTTTATGAGATTATGCATGCTTTTTTCTAACATCTAGAACATATATATGCTATACAACTAGGATTTTGTTCTTGTTCTTTGCTAGTTTATAGATTTAGGAGCACAAAGAGTTGCAGGGGGTTTGCACCCCACGAGATCTACTACAACTGAAGGATATACGGGTAAGGTCTGCAACTTGTAGTTTCTAGTTCAAAGAATAGAAGTTGGTTAAGTGAGTCCTTGTAAAGGAATGCCCCTGATCTGTGAAGGTTTATCAACCCAAGACCTTAGGGTAACATTACCCGCAATAGAAATGGTGACTCCGCTGGGGATTACATCCATGTAATTCCTAGTTTGGGTTTTCTTATCTTTCTTGTAGGTTCTCTGACATGTTTATCACTTTTTATAGTCTAGTAAGTCTTTTTTCAATCAGACAGAAGACCTGGTCTCTTGATCAGGCTTGACTTTTTAACTTTTTTCTTATCTTTATTTCCACACGCAACTTATTCTCTACACAGTTGTGTATACCTCCTGTATTTTCCAAAGGGACCAACATATATGCGAGTTTCTTTGGTTACAGCCGCATATACATGCTTGTTGCACACTGCAAAACCGCATATGCCTGGAAAAATTTTAAAATTTGAGTTTCCAACCTTTGTAGACTTTTCTATCTATGGTGAACCATTCATGTGGTGTCTTTAAGGTTTCTGGACTGTGTTTATGGTGATTTCATATCCATTTCTCTCTTGTTTTTGTGAAAAACTAGACATTTGGTAAACTGCATGTTTTGTGTGATTGCAATTGCGGCTGAAGCACCAAGATCTTTTCCTGAAGTTCTTGGTTTTTTCTACTCATTCAGAATAGTGAGCCTCTATTTTTTTTCTCTTCTTGGCCCTATGCATTGCTTCGCTTTTGGTTTTTGCCTTCTTGGCCTATCTTGGTTTTCTTGATTTCTTGGACTTGCCTTGTTGCGAACCTTGAACAATATCTTTTTAGTTTTTTAAGTCATTGTTCGCTGAAATATTGTGCTACTGTACTGAAACAATTGTTTGAGTTTTTTGTTTCTTTTTTCTCATTTGAGTCCCGCTACGAAAGTAGCATAGTTGGCTTGAGCACCTTGAATCCTTGTTGAGACTCATTTTGTTTGATTATGGTTATTGGGTAGTTTATGCTTGTATTCTTGAAATCTTTTTTCCTTTCATTATAAATTAAAAGCCCAAAAAACGTTTGTGTTTTCCATAGCTTTTGCTTCGAATTTGTTTTTACAATTTCATCACATATTTTGAAGCTTTTTCTTTGGTTTCTAGTCTTTGGTTCTTGTCTTGATTTTGAAGGAAGTCTTTTCTTGATTTATCTCTTTTATATCAAGTACATTTTTGGTGTTCTTATGCATAGGAGTTCTATTTGGAACTAGCCTTTTTTTCTGTCAAAAAGTGATTGAACCATTTAGTTTCTAGAGACTCTTTTTTTACTTCTTTAGAGTTAGCATCTTAGAATTTGCATATCATTGGTAGTTTTCATTAAGTGCATTGAAGAATTTTTAGTATTTTTCATAGTTTTTTGGATCATGTGAAGTGTGAGTAACTGAAAAGAAAAAACAAAGTTTTTTCTTACTTAGTTTTGTAGAACCCATGTAGAGATCTCTTTTCATCGAAAGGAAATTGTTGCATTTGCATGTAACTAGGTTTTCATTGATTTCTTCTGCGTCATCAAACACCATCAATTTCACTTCTATATATTCTTGAATTAAGTAATAGCCAATTTAAAACAAGCGTATTAATTAAAAGAAACTATAATTTTTTGTATCATTTTAATTAATCATACACCAACTAGCTAGGTTGTAGGGCCTTGGATTAGGTGAGTGGAGAGTTAACTTGTTAAGTCCCTATATTAATAGTGTAGTCCCTTATTATGTTAGTGTAGCCCCACTTATTGTTATTTTTGTACCCCTGTAACCCCCATATTGTTATTATTGTGCCCTTACATTATTATTGTTAGGTCGGCTAGGATTACATTGTGGTCACACTAGGAATATGATTGTGGCCCCATGGACTCCTATATATAGAAGGAGGTTTTGTTCATTTGTATCATCAAGAATTGTTCATTTATGTAATGTGTGGAAGTTTCCCCCCTCGAAGTGGCTCATTTCTAAGGCGTTTATATCTCTTTTCTTCTCTTTTTGGAGCTGGTTACACAACATTTGGTATCAGAGCTTTGGATTCTAGGGTTTCGCTGCTCCAAACAGGTCATCGTGGAATTTTCGCTATAACTTTTTTTCTACGAAGTTTCAAAAGCTCAAATGTTTAGGGTGCGAAGCTGAAATCCTGAGGAATATTGTCTAAAAATTTCAGAGCTTGGTTCGCAATATTTTCAGAGATATCATCTGTGGAAGTAAGATCTTTTTTCAAGCTCCTAAACAGGTCATCATGGCATTTTCGCTATAACGTTTTTTATACGAAGGTTCAGAATCTGAAATTTGGATGGTTCGAAGCTGAAATCCTGAGGAAATTCATCAAAAAATTTCAGAGCTTGGTTCGAAATATTTTTGGAGATATGATCTGTGGAAGGTAGTGCCTTTTCAGGCTCCTGAATTTCATCTCAAAGAGGTGATCGTGGGAAAAGTTCAATTACTCTCTCTCTCTCTGGGCAGTGGATTTGAGTGCCGTAAAAAGTGGTCACAATTACATGGACTGCAGTTTCTTGGCTATCAATTTTAGAGACAAAGGAAGAAACAGTGACACGTGGCAAGTCCTACAAGTTTGCTCTACTGAACCAGTCCAAAATTAGGTCATTGTGGGAGATTGGACACAACTTTGTCTTGGGGAATCCAAATTAGATCCGACTTGTGGCATTTGAAAGAAGCTTCAGAGGGATACTACAGGGATGAATTTTAGATATTGAAGATTTTCAATTACAGAGATAATTCAATTTCAATATCGAGCTCCTCAAAGCAAGTAAAAGGTGTGTATTGTTTTTCACGAATTGCATAAATCTTGTTTGAAAAATTAGTTTGAAGTGATTCCAAGGGCCTATTGAGCATATATTTTAGTATTGAGTTCTGAAATGCCTCCTAAAAAGAATTCAACACCCATTAAGCCCTCAGAAATCTATACTATGATGCATGAAGTGGAAGAATTGAAGTATGAGATATCAAAATTATGGTACCAAGTGCAACAAATTTTGATCTTACGAAGAGCAACCGAAGCTAACATAGATGGTTTAAAAGAAGAAATGGAGGCTAATTTGGATGGTTTTAAGGATAAAATAATAGCTAATATGGATGATAAATTAGTTTAAGATGACATCGAGCATCAACAACAAGTTCTCCAACTCTCAAAGGATAACCTAACTTTGGTGCAGGATCTAATGAAACAACAAGAATATCAACATCACATCGAAAGAAGTTCTAAAGCAGTCACAAAAACAAGAACTCGACAAGTACGATCAATTTCAGAGTATCTCAGCAAGTGGAAGAACTTTCCTGTAGAAGATTCCACATGGGACGATGAAAATTTTATACAGAAGCATCAAGAAATAATCAAGCGTTGAGGACAACACTTGCTTGAAGGAGAGGGGCATGTTAAGTCCCTATATTAATAGTGTAGTCCCTTATTATGTTAGTGTAGCCCCACTTATTGTTATTGTTGTACCCCTGTAACCCCCATATTGTTATTATTGTGCCCTTACATTATTATTGTTAGGTCGGCTAGGATTACATTGTGGTCGCACTAGGAATATATTATGGCCCCATGGACTCCTATATATAGAAGGAGGTTTTGTTAATTTGTATCATCCAAGAATTGTTCATTTATGTAATGTATTGGAGGTTGTCCCCTCGAAGTGGCTCATTTATAAGGCGTTTATATCTCTTTTCTTCTCTTTTTGGAGCTGGTTACACAACATAACTCTCCAAGGCTGCCCAAATTATTAAACATAGAAAGCTTATTTAAGAGTGAAATCCAACACCGTTAAGTGGACCGGGAAAGCTCTCCTCCAGAGAGTCAAGTGTGAGGGATAGTGTAGGCAGAGAAGAGAGATACCCCCTCTCCTATTTGCTGAATCTTGACCTAAGACCATTCCGCTCGGCTTCCAATATGGATTGGTGCCCTTAGTTTCCTATCCTAGGGACCACACAATTGACTGCGGGGGGGAATGCCCATGGTACCTGAGACAGATGTTGCATCACTTCCATCAGTACTTCTGGAGGGTATGCTTGTGAAGCTTGGGGACTTGAACTGGAAAAGGGTGTTGTTAGGAGGTTAGCGTAATTGTTTAAGTAACCTTCGCTAGTATGCCTGGGGCGTAATTACCCCAAACTATTTTTGGGGGGTCCTATTATTTCGCTTTCTTGTATTTCAGTATCAGGTCCTCATCACCTAGAGCGGAAATTCCTGAGAGCTTCTTGTCTGGCTGTATCTTAGGAACTTTTTAGAGTGTGCTCTTTTATCATAGATTTCTTAGCTTCTTATATTTTTTGAGTCTAAAATTAATCTCTTAAAGTGGCTAACCGATCACCTCATCGATCGAGGAGCCTTCGTGGGATTTCTCTCGTAAGTGTTGAGCTTTCTTCAAGAACTCATAGGAGTAATTTGGTGGGTGATTTTCACCCAGTGGTTTCGAACGCAGTGGAGAGTGATCCTCCATTAGGACTTATTGTTTCTGTGGGTGGTTTTGGTGTCAGTGTCAGTGTAGAGAGGAGTGATCCACTCATCTCTAGAGTTTTATTTCTAGCAAAAGAAGTTGAAGTAGAGGAAGTTCCTCAGCCTACTTAGTCTCTTCCATCTTCTCTTCCTGCTAGTTGTCCTGACTTTCTTTGGTACATCAAGCCCGAGTCTCAGAGACCAGCTAGTCCTTTTCCATCATATCCCTTGCTTTCGATGGCAGCAACTAGGAACAAAGTTTCGATCGTGAACACTACAAGTGTTCAAAATCCTCTTTTAGTTGAAGGAGGAGGAACTATTTCCATATCGAAAATCACTTCTAGTGTTGTTTTTCTTGGCTTTGGAAACACCCAGGCACATGCTTCTCAATCTGGTCCCTTTTCTTATGGAATGCCCACTAGTGGAATTCCTTCTTTCTCTTTTTCTATTGTTTCAGTTGTCTCTGCACCCATACCTTCTATGGCTACTAGATCAGCTTCGTTTCAAGGGTTCCCCTTTGGAAGTGGGCATATCCCTCATTCAAACCCATCCTTATGATCCTTGCCTTTGACCTCTCAGAGTCAAGGTTTCAATCATTTTTCTAGAGATCAAATCTCTAATGTCTTTTCGGGATGGAACCCTGTTTTTAGAGCATTAGGAGCAAGGAGTCAGTTCTTCGTTGGTCAGCAAGGGAATGTTCCTTTTGCCTTAATCGAGTACTTCTCAGGCTTTTTCTCCATTTGCAAATGCTTGGAACCCTTACCAAGGGGTTTCTTCTCCATTCAATACCTCAATTGGAGGGAATGTTCCTGTGTATAGTAACTCTATGTTGGGATGGGGTCCTTCTCTGAATGTTGGGTCACAAGGATTTTCTTATGGCACGTCATTTTCTACGAACAACATCTGGCAACCTGGTGCCTCAACAAATCTAGGTTATTATTTTCATAATGTGGGGAATCCTTCCTATGGGGGATGGAATTCCCAGGCTCATCCATGCTTACCATTTCTGGTACCATTAAACTTGCTATATCTATCGAAATTGACTAAATATCCTATTCGGTATAGTCCAGGTTGGCCTTCGGTCCCCACCAAGCTCCCCTCAGACATTCCAAATTCTGAAGGGAAGACTGGTGAGAATCTGGAAGATCATATCACCACTTTCCATTTATGGTGTTCATCGAACTCCCTAATCGATGAATCAATTAGGTTGAGATTATTTCAACGAAACTTAACTGGAAATGCAGCCAAATGGTACATAGAGTTAACTAGGGGAAGTTTTTCTACTTTTGCATAATTGGCTACCATCATCTTAAATCATTTTCAGTTACCTATCCATTATGACGTTGGGACTAACCTCCTGGCCAATTTTCAGTAGGACAAGGCAACTCACATTTCTAACCATACTCGGGAATGGCGAAGAAGGAAGAGGCTCATTAAATCCCAAATCCCGAATGAATTCCTTCTTGAATGGTTTTTGAAATATTTACAGCGAGAAATTTCTAAGGATGTATCCCTTTGATCAGAAGTATTTTCTGAAGAGCAGGCTATTTTTAGGGCTCAGCAACTACAACTAATTTATTCTCAGTTTGGAGTCCTTAATAAAAATTTCCAGATGCTCCTCACTCCAAATTAGACCTAGCAAAAACTAAACCTAGTCCTCATGGTGATGGGCTTATCGGTTTGATCAATAGTGATACGGCTAACTTGCTAAGTCAATTGCAGTAGTTTTCTATAAAATCTACTTCTTCTGGTTAGGTTGTGCCTTTAGTGTCAACTCCTTCCCAATCCTTGGCAATCAATGTTGTTCAAACTTCTAACCACAAAGGAAATTAACACTCCAATGGGAAGAAGAAAGGACAGAATAACAAGGAAAAGGACAAGGATGGGAATGGGAATGCGAACAAATCCAATGATCATGATGGAGAGGGTAAAAAGGACATCATCTTATGCACCTTTGCCCTAAAATTAAAGATGTGCAACGCTTGTTAGCTCAACAGGGTTCTTCTAGTTCCCAAGTTGTAGTGACAAACCCTTTTCCCCAAGGGAAACAATTACTTGCTGGTATGAATCCAAATATTGGGGCTCCCCCTAGGGGTAGACAAGAAGGGGAAAATACATCAAACATATACATGATGAGTGCTCACGTAGATATCCCTACAAGATCTCATGATTATGGCGAAGCTGAGTCTTTGAAAGCTAAGGGTGCTCCTGATAATACTGAGCCACTCCATATTATGAGGCAAACTGTTGAGTCTATACCTCAGATGCCGAAAGGGTTTTCAAACCATACAACGATCAATACTAATGCCAAGGCTGCTTAGAACTAATCGATTGTAGAAGATCTGGCTCAAAGTCCTTGTGCCATGTCTACGTTAGAGGTGCTCCAATCTTGTTCTGCACAACAGAGTGCTTTGCTCACTATTATTGGGGCTGTTGATTCAAATAATTCTTTGATGATCACATTTGAGATGTCAAATTTTAAAAAGAGACTTCCTCATCATTTGGCTTTCCATATTAGGTCAACTTACCGGAAATTAAATATCTTTCGAACGGTTGTTGATAAGGGCACTTCCACGTGTGTAATGTCTCTTGCATGCTGGAAGGGTACTGGATCTCCCACAGCTATTCCTTCAGCCACTTTTCTGACCTTGTTTGATCATCATTCTCACAAGCCACATGGTATTGTTCCAGCTTCTCCCATCTGTGTTGGGGGAAAAACTATTAATATCAAAGTTGAGATAGTCGATGCAAGCTTAGACTATAACCTTATATTGGGGTGAAATTGGATCTATGAGATGGATGCCATTGCATTCTCATTATTTCGTATTGTTTATTTACCTCACAAAGGGAGAATTGTCACTGTTGACCAACTGGATTGTTCTCATGTAGATTTGAATGCATCTTCTGACTCAACCATTACTTTGGTTAAGGATACCAAAAAACCTGTTAAGAACATGAGAGTTGGAATGTACACTTCCTTGATGGGTACTTTTGATCTTCTGCCTCCTTTGGTTCATATCAATGCTATTTAATCCTACAAGGTTCCTATTCGAAGAGATTTCTTCAGAACTCATTATTTTTCGGACCCTTGGACCTTACCTTCTCCTACCTCCACATTAGAATAAGGTCAAGTGGGTGGAATGGAATTTCCTATGTCTGCAGCTGAGATTACTTATAGCTCTATTGTTGACTCTATAGATTACATTCTAGTTTCCTTTTCACTGGAGGAATTGGATGGAGATGTGCCTCCGGCTTGGAATATCAGTTCATCTTCGGCTCAGGATTACCTTGATACCACTCTTCCATTTGAAGAGGCCATCTTTGAATCAATGACTGGTATAGAGATACCGTGGTATGATTTTCATCATCAGTCTTACTTTCTACCGGACTTGCGTGAAGTTGAATCAATTTTCCCTAGCCTTCAGTCTTGTGGTCTTGTTCACCCAGTCCTGAACCTTTAAGCACCAGCAGAGGTATTTGCTGAAGGGAACATGGCTGTTATTTCTCCTACTACCCCGGTGAACATCTCCAGAGATCCCAACATCATAGAGAATGTCTTCATTTGAGCTGAGTGTTCCCCTAAAGAGATTCAGACTTACACCAATCTCTTTCGAGAGTTTCAAGATGTGTTTACTTGGTATTATGAGTAAATTCCTGGTATATATCCATCTATTGTCCAGCACAAGATCAAGATATACGAAAATCATAAGCCTATCAGGCAAAAGCTTCATCTGGTCAACCCTAGGAAGGCAACAGCTATCAAATCTGAAGTAGAGAAGCTGCTTAAGGTGGGTTTCATTTACCATGTTCCTTTAACTGAGTGGGTTTCAAATCCAGTTCCTATGGACAAGAAAAAAGGAACGAATCGAGTTTGCATCGTTTTTTTGGACTTCAATAAATAATTTCCTAAAGATAATTATCCCACACTATTTATAGATCAGACCATCGATGAGTGTGTGGGGAATGAGATTTTCTCCTTCATGGATGGTTTCTATGGACATAATCAAATCACTTTCCGTCCTGAAGATCAGCATAAGACTACATTTATTTGTCCCTAGGGTTCCTTTTCTTACAAGAAAATGCCTTTTGGCCTAAAAAATGTTGGAGCTACTTTTCAGCTGGCCATATCTTATGCCTTCCACGACATCAAACATATTATTGAGGCATATTTAGATGATTTAGCTACTCGTTCTCACAAGAGAATTGATCATCCTTCTCACCTCCATCAAATTTTTGAACAATGTCGGTATTACAAAATCTGGTTGAACCCAAACAAGTGTGTTTTTGTTGTCACATCGAGTCAGTTGTTGGGATTCCTCATGTCCATGAAAGTGATTCAGGTAGATCCCTTCAAGGTTGAGTAAATACTTCAGTTGTCTTCCCTGTCTTCAATTCGTCAACTTCAAAGTCTGCAAGGAAAAGCTAATTTCCTGTGGATATCCATCGTAAATTATGTCAATATTACAAAGGGATTTATGAGATTATTAAAGAAAGGAGTTTCATTCTTTTGGGATGACTTTTCTCAATGCTCATTTGATGCTTTTAAAAAATAATTGACCTCTACTCCTTTACTGAGTCCACCCAATTATAGCATGGATTTCCTCTTGTATCTCGCGACAGCATAATCTACCATTGGTACAGTTCTGGTTCAGGAAGACGATGCTCTTTTTGAACATGTTATATACTACCTTAGTCGAGGCTTGGCAGGTCCTGAACTCTGGTATTCTCCGATAGATAAACTTGATTTAACATTTATTCATGTTGTTCAGTAGCTTAGACATTATATTCTCCTACGCAAAACATATGTTTTGGAAGCAGTCAATCCATTTCAATTTTTTCTCAGTAGGCGAGTGATTGGGGGCAAGTACAATCGATGGATTGTGATTTTGCAGGAATTTGATCTTGAGTTTATGTCTGTCAAGTCCAAGAAATCATTAGTTTTTGTTGAATTGATTTTTGAGTTGCCCTGTGGAGAAGAGATTTTTTATGACGAATCATTTCCTGATGAACATATTTTTCTCATTTCTTGACAGGATCCTTGGTATGGGGATCTCATAGTTTATCTTCAGACTACGAAGAAGCTGAGGTTATGCTGAATGATTTCCACAGTGGAGCTTGTGGTGGTCATTTATCTGGGCTTGCTACAACCAAAAACACTTGCGTGTAGGATACTTTTGGCCTTCGATTTTCAAATATTGTATTGAATCGGTCAAAAAGTGTCATCCGTGTCAGTTTTATACCCAAAATATGTGCGTTCATCCAGTCCCATTCTTTCCTATATTCACTTTCGTCCCCTTTAAAAAGTGGGGCATTGATTATACTACCTATAACTCACCTTCGGCTAAAGGTCACAAGTACATTATCGTAGTTGTAGACTACTTCACTAAGTGGTTGAGGCTATGCCTACTTTTGGGAATGACGGTGAGACAACAACTCTGTTCCTCTTGAATCAAGTCATTTATCGCTTTGGTATCCTGAAAGAGATTTTCACTAACCATGCCAGTCATTTTCAAAACAACATGATGGTTGACTTGGTTCTAAAATTAGGTTTTTAGCAGGAGCATTCGTCTCCTTATTATCCTTAGGCTAATGGGCAAGTTGAAATCATGAAAAAATCCTTGAAGATAATTCTTCAATGGAAAATTGATAAAGCCAGATCTAATTGGCATATTATGTTGTATCCTGCACTTTGGACATACCGGATGTCAGTAAAAATTGTAATCGATTTTACTTCGTTTCAACTAGCTTATGGGTGGGAATCTATATTTCCTATTGAATGCGAAATTCCCTCTCTTAGGTTATTTGTTGAGCTTCCTCCTGACACTCCCAGTCTCAAAGAATGCCTTCTTAATCTGGAACATCTCAATGAGAAGCGTCGAGATGCAACAATGATGAATGAGGCACATAAGAAAAGGGTAAAGGTTCAGTACGATAAGGTGGTAAAACCTAGGGTTTTCTCTGAAGGTGGCCTTCTCTTGGTTTATGTGCAAGAGAAGGATCCCTTGGGGGTAGGCAAGTTCAAATCTATGTGGTATGGCCCCTTTATCGTCAAAAAGGTCCTGAAGAAAGGAGCCTATGCCTTGATTGACTTTGATGGAAATGAGTTGGTGGAGCCTAGAAATGGGATCTATTTGAAAAATTACTATGCCTAGGCTTAGGCCTAGCATCTTTTCTTTGTTGTATATATTTTGTTTTTTTTGTTGTACATATCTGGGTTTCGATTTTTGGTGTGATTTTGATGAATTTAATTTGCGTTGGCAGGTAATATTAGATGGCATGAGTCACTTTGGTTTCTTCAATGGTGCTTGTAGACATACCCGAAACTTGGCTTCCGCGGCTCAGGTACTCCATTATCCATCCGATCAGTTGTTAGTTTCAAGAGGTGTCTGCATTGGTCCTATTTTGAACAATGCAGTAGAATATACTATAGTATTTAACCTACTCTCGGAGGAAATATCTTTCGGTGTTGATTCGTTAGTAGCTTTATTGGATTCACAGCTGGTGGTTTTGCAATTCAACAACACATATCATGTCCGAGACCCATTTTTACATTGATTGTTTTTTAGGGTACATTTTTTTCAACGATCATTCCAATTTATCACATTCATTCATATTCCTTGATCTGACAATTGGATGACAGACTTATAAGCTAATCAAGCAATTGATTGGCATATTAATCATACAATACTTTAAAAAATATATCAAATACATCATTCACCATCATACATTTGAGTCATCACATCATATAAATAGCTTTATATATATATATATATATCAGAGTGTTCAAAAATATAAAGAATCTGAACCATCATGTTCTACAAAATTAGGTCTTATGCCTGATCATGTCTATCATAAAAAAATATCACAGTCATCTGATCATATATATAATATACTCCTAAGGTCCCTGCCCAACATTTGTGTTCCTATAGAACAGAATGGCAGTCGCTACACTACGGAATAACTTAACCCAATCTCGTGGTACTCCTACCACCCATCTCTGGATACCCTCCGATAGGTCCTCTATAGCAGCCATAGGCACTTGGTGATTCAAGCTCTCCAAGTTCCTCTGTACTGCATGGAGTTTCCTACCAGGGTCTTCAGCATCTGCCTCACCTCTGCGGTGCTTGTGACTTGCGTACCCCTCCATCCTGACTAGTCCCATGTCTGCATCATGATCATCATAACTTTGTAAGTCATTTAGTCCAATAAAAAATATTTTTTTCATTTTTATACCTTGAAAATGTTATACCATTTTTTGGTCATCTAACCTATTACTATTAGATGGACCTAAGTACACCATGTAAGACCAATTTTACCCTAAGTAAAATTGCTTTCATTTTGAAAAATAACTTAGTAAAACACCTTTATTAAGTTTTTTATGGTCTAAACAGGAAACCCCATGAGGAAATATTAATAAATCCACATTTGTTTGATTACCCTCAAGGAATAATTAGTTAAACAGTAGTTTAATTAATATTCCTGGTCATATTTAACCCAAAATAGGAAAATTAATTAGATAAATTATTATTTATCTTATTATTTTCTAGGAATAATTATTTAAACCTTATTTAAATAATATTCATTGTTAAATTTGACTAAATCATTCATTAAGAATTAAATAAATCATTATTTTTTTTATTATTACTCAACCACATCCTTAAAATAATAAATAAATCATTTATTTATTTATTATTTACAAATAAAGGGATTTGACCCAAGTCAAATTCTTTTTTCCCTCCAACAAATATAATAAAATATTCCATAAAAGTTGGATCTTGATTTGGTTAATAATATTTTAACTATGCACCAACATCTAGACTAACTCAATATTTTGTTATAAATAGAAGGGTTTTTCCATTCACTCACTACCTTTTGTTGCCTAAAGATCACTCTGGATCTATACTTTTGGTCTGACTTTGATCCACCATCATTGTCATATTTTTCTATATTTTTGCTTGTGAGCTCCCTTTGAGTTCCATTTTTGTCTGGGTTTTTTCGATAGATCTAGATTTTAGCAACATTTATCTTGATCAATTAATTGCAGATCTGAAGATATTGGCAGCCATCTTTGTTGTTAGGCTATTTTTTATGCACAGATAAGGTGGTATTTTTTTCGTACACTTGCGATTAAAATTCATACTAACAACTGGCGACTCCACACGGGTTTACGATTACAACCTCTATCGTTTTTCAAATCCCTACATACCCAACTTCTTCAAACCCTAGGATTTCTCTTTAGCCTCTTGTTTTTCTTTTCTTGATGTTGTTTTTAATCTATAAAACCCTAAAACATTAAAAATTCTAACTTTCGTGTGTTTTCGGACCTATTACGCAGGTGACAGATATTAGCCGCAAATGAGACGACACAGCCTGCTAAAATCTGCCACCGAGAGTGCCGGAAGAGCAGGTCACACTTTCTGGCCCTAAACATGTGACCTGGAGCTTCAGGATGCGGATATCTGCCCAAAAAATATGACCTCATCAAGAAACCGGTCAGAAACTGCGACCTCACTTTTTTACAGGATTTTTTTCTAAAAGTTTTCTGGGTTTGTTTGGGCCTCTCTTCAGCGTTTTCTAACCTCCATGTCTACCCGTTTTGGACCTGTACTTGTTCTGTTTTACTCATCTAAGTGGGAACCTATCCCCTTACGGCTTAAATACCCTCCACACTTTGTGGAATAGTTTTAGCTGCTACAGGTTGTATGAAATTTTCAGAGTATTCAACCTTTTTTTCAGATCTAATACCTCACCTTCAGATCCACTTCAGATTGGCTATTTATCCATCCAAATCACCTCATTTATTTTTTTTGGGTTTTCCTCTAGGGTTCACTCTGTTTCCCTCCAGGAGATAACCTTTCGCCAACTCATTTACAATAATTTTTCCTCTGATTTGTTGTTGTTTTTCTGCACCACTTTCCAACAGATCTCACCTTTAGATCCTTGTCCCTCCTGACCTTAGATCTATTAGCTATTTTGGTGTTTTTTGACTATTTTTTTTCCCACCTACAGACTAATTGTTGAGAGGCCTGCCTCCTTGGGTTTATATTATTACATTATTAGTCGTTTATTTATTGTTATTTCAATTTCATATACTGTTATCTGCATGTTTATTTACAGTTATACAACACATAATTTCTTTTTCTCTACAAACTTCTGGGTTTAAAAATTAAAATATACACACTTTACACACACACCCTAAGTAAAGAAGAGCTTGGTTAACACCACCACGCAAAGACTTTAACACATTGAAATCAATTGATCCTGCACCTCTCTACCCTTGTTTCGACATTGTAATCATCTGATCCTGCACCTCTCCGCCCTATTTGGTCTCTCTTCTCCTTGTGTCGTGTTTGTGTCATCATCATTGCATCACCAAGGTGTTTATCCTGGAAAATTTTGGGCCTTCATCCTCAGTTTCCGATCAGAATACTTACTCCACGTAGGATTCGAGTTAGTCCTCCACCGAGTCCGCACTCCAACTTCTCTTCTGGTTCATTGGGTTCTCCTTCTGAATTCCACCCCTTGTTCTCCTCCTGTCACCTTCACCATGTCTGGTTCAGGACCTAACATTGGTGTTGGCCCCGACCCTAATGTTTGGAATACTACTAGTGGGACCGCAACAGGAACTACTCCGACTACTCCCTTGCTCCCCTATATGGTAGGCCTCAGTATTCCTGATTTTAACTAGTTGATCAATGACCCTATACACCATGATGCTAGTTGGCCTGCTATGCCGACCAATCTCCCTTCAGACATCCCAAAGTTTGAAGGCCTTGCTGGAGAATATCCTACAAATCATGTTCAATATTTCCACATATGGTGTTCATCTAACTCCATTACTGATGACTCTGTCCGTCTTCGGTTGTTCCAACGAATGCTTACTGGTGAAGCTTATAAGTGGTATGTTGATCAGGCCTCATCCTCTCTTACCACCTTTGCAACTCTTGCTTGGGATTTTTTGTCTTATTTCCAACTTCCTCTTCGTTATGACACTGTTGCCAAACTTTTGACTTCTTTCTGTCAATCGTCTATGACCCGCCTATCCGATCATGTCTAGGAATGGCGGAGAAGAAAGAGCCTATGTCGATCCCCTACCTTTGAAGACCATGTATACATGGATTGGTTCCTTAGATCTCTCTTGCCTGCTATCGACAAAGATGCCGCATCACATTTCCCTCAAACCAAAGAAGACGCTCTCCAAATTGCATTAAAATATGACCTGATCTACGCTCAGTCGGGTTATGTTTATACCTTTCTACCTGATATTCCTAGACCCGGTGGTGCCAACACACTGGGGGCATATCATGTCACCAACGGTATTTTTTGAGCTCTCTCTCATCCATACACCCAGCCTCCCATGGGCTATGATTTTCCTCAAGGGGGAGCCAGCACCTCCTGCACTTTTCCCCCTCCTGATAGCATGTATCTAGGATACGACATGACTCCTCCTTTTTCCCAACCTCCTGTTTCCCACACTGTTACCCAACCTCCTTATTATCCGTATCCACGGCCTGGTGCTCCAGCTCATCCAACATTAGCACCTCCTCCTCCCTTGCCTTCTCAACCCCCACAATAGCAGCTACCGCCCCCTGAGGGGCAGGTGTGTATATAACATGGTACAAATAATCCTCCTCCTTCCAAAAAGAAGAGGAAAGGCACTCAAAATCAATTTTCTCCTGGTAATCCTAGACCTAATCCTCAAAATAATGCTCCTAACACTACTAAACAACAACAGGGCACTCAACCCAAGTAGGACAGGCTTGTTTGCACGAAAAAACCTTGTTCTTGTTGTGGTGTTTATGGTTATTACATGCATGATTGTCCTCTTTTACCACATATGAAGTAGATGTGGGAGTCTCAAGAGACATTACAAGGACAACAAGCCTCCCCTTCCATCCCTCCCATTGTTGCGCCTAGTCAACCAGTTGTGTTTACTAATCCTTTACCTTAGTAAGGATTTGTGGTTACCCAACCACCTAAAGGTCAGGTGGGAACTCAACCTCTTCCATCTGGTACCCCTGATTACCAGATTCTCATGATGAATTCTGATCAGCCTCTAATAGTAGACATCAATCTTCAGACTCGGTCTCGTCAGTACAACAAGCCTCCCTCTACATTTGTCCCTAAGCCACCTCCTTCGGTCTCTACAGAGCCTCTTTCAACACCTAATGGTCCCTTGCAGATCCCTTAGCCTAAGGCCAACATTCATACTAAGATCCATAAGGGACCACTACATCGAAATGCTGCTTCTGGCAAAGTTTCCCATTCGTATAGTATAGTAGATGATTGGGTACAATCTCTGGCTGCCATTTCAACACTGGAACTCCTTCAGTCGTGACCTTCACAAAGAAAATATCTACTATCTTCCATGGGAACTGTAGATCCTCTTGATGATCGATTGATTTTCTTTGATGTTGACCGGTCAGAACATCCTCCTCTCCCTGCTTCTGTCGCCTTCCAAATCCCAGTCAGAATCTGGAATGCCAACGTTTCTTGGTGCATCATTGATGAGGGGGCATCCACCTATGTGATGTTCACTTCGGTTTGGAATCAAATCGGATCACCTAAGTTGGCTCGTTCCATGATCACTCTTTGAGCGTGGGATGGCCACACCTCCCAGCTCATCGGCCTATTTCGTAATTTTCCTATTACGCTTACGGGAAAGACTGTTAGCATTGATGTAGAAGTCATAGATGCCCCCTTATATTACAACATTCTATTGGGTTGTAGCTACACCTATGCGATGTCTACTATCCCATCTGTGGTTCACCATAAGGTGTCCTTCCCTCATAACGAAAATATATTTTCCATTGACCAGTTGACATATTAAGAACCAAAGTCTGAGACCTCCCCTGAGTCCATCATCTCTTCGGTGGCCAATAAGAAAACCATTGATCATTTGACCAGTGTCTCACCCGGATTCTACAAATACTCCTCTCTGCTTGGTACATTCCCTGGTCTTCCTGCTCCAGTCTCTGATCCCAGCTCATTGAATTTTTGCCTGATGCAATCGTCTCAAGCTGCCCTCAAGCGGCTCTCTTCGGCTAGTCAGCAGCCTCCTTGCCCTTCACAACCTACTCCTAGCTCTTTGATTTAGCCTTATGGACCTCCTCCTCCTGGCCCTTCACCTACAGCTGGTATCCATGAGCCTCTTTACCCTCTTGGAATGGTTCCTCTAGGCCTTAACCATCTTGGAGCAGTCCCGCCTTGCCATTACCTCTCTGGTCAGATACCGTTCCTAGCTTCCCCTCCTGGAGTGTACATGGTACCTGTCATGGCTACCCTCTCTCTTCCTAACCTGACCCTGCAGATTCCCTTCTAGTACCTTGATCCCCCAACTACTACCCTGACTGGTCAACCCAAACCTTACCTTGCTTTGACTCTAGTTCAACTAGTCCCTATGACTTCTCCCGTTGCTACAGTGCCTCAGCCACCTAAATAGGAACCTTATCCTGTGGCAAGCACTTCGGGTAAGA
The DNA here is from genome assembly GCA_034641835.2 of Pinus albicaulis. Classification (NCBI taxonomy): domain Eukaryota; kingdom Viridiplantae; phylum Streptophyta; class Pinopsida; order Pinales; family Pinaceae; genus Pinus; species Pinus albicaulis. The sequence goes on along the minus strand of CM076574.1, from coordinate 661,591,642 downwards.
AGGGAAAAGCTCGCAAGAAGGCACCTAAAGACAAGGCTGCCCTGAAAAACCTTGGCCCTCCTTGGCCTCCATAGCATGCCATCCAGTGTACTTTGTGTGATGTTTTCAATCATGCCACCCATATTTGTCCGGAGTTGCCTCATCTCAAACCCATGGTTAATGTCGCGTTCCCTGAGTCTACGGTCTTGGAAACCTCTGTTCCTTCCTCAACTGCAGCTAGGAACCCTAAGATTATTCAGACCAACCACCCCTGTGCTTTGTGTGATCTCCATGGCCATTATACCCAGCTCTGTCCCTGCCTCAAGGAATTCCACACCTCTATAGCGATAGTTCACCAATTTGATGCCAAGCACAACAAGTCCACAGCTCCCTTATTTGTGCGTTTTGCTTCAGCAGAACCAGAGGACACATCGACTCCCATAGACATTCCCCCTCCGGATGTCGAAATGACAGAGTCTTCGACCACTCTCCACTACTTTTCATCATTCATGAGATCCACGGTGGAGGCTCCCTCTGAGACTTCCCCTTCTGTTGCGCTCGACCTCCCTTCAGCAATCACCTTGGGCTCAACATCTATGGATCCTTCATCTACTTGTTTTTCTGTCACCCCTTGTGACGATGCGCATGTGAACCTTTCTTCTCATGATGATGAGTCAGGTAGCTTCACCGCGTCAGGTATTTTTTCTTCCTCCAGTCACCCCATCTTCTATTACGATGACGACACTATGGAAGCCATGACCACCCCTAACTTTATCCATCACCCCTTACATCGAACCCATGTAGTCGAACCACATACACCTTGTGGCCATTACATTGACACCCAATGTTTGTGTAAGGGGGCACCCATATTTGAGAGGCCTGGAAAATCAATTCTCCACAACTCTCCTAGTGCATTTGGTCGTTTCAACTCTAGTACCATTATTCTTCCCTGTTTAGAAGAACCTCTAGAGTCTCATATCACTTCAGATCACTCTAGGGATGATACCCCTCATCATTCCTTCATATTATATCAACAACCTAGTCCATTCGACATTGTTGTTGACCAACCTGTGGGATTTCTAGGAGAGCACCAATTCATTATCTCCAAATCCTCTCTTTGGGATAGTGACCCCATGTATGCCAACCTAGAAACTTAAGTCCATTTTCTTGATATATACAGTACCAAAATAGAATGGTAATCCTCCATTCCCTTTCTCGAACTGCATAACCATAACAAAAATAAATGGTGCACCACATCATAAAAATGTGTTTAGATTCCCCCTTTCTAAATACATGTTGGCATGACCATAGCATGCTTGGGGGAACCTATGCCCATCAACCATAAAAATCCTAGATCTCTGCCAAAAACAGCAATGAACCCCCATTTCTCTGACAGGTCACACTTTTCAGGTCATTTCCTGGGAGAGGTTGCAGTTTTTTTCACATAACCTGCTACCCAGGTCGCAAAACAGACCCCAAAAGGTGCGACTTGGCCTATTCATGAGCTCTAGGTACCTAAAAGGAAATTTTGATTCCTTTAATTGAAAGAGTATGCTTAGGCCTCTTACCTGCAACTGACAGATCTTGATTCCCACGGTCGGTTTGTCTGCTACCATCGTCGCAAGATTTAGGGCCTTCCCTCCTCTCTACATTCACCATAGATCCACTTGCAAATGAGTGAATTTGGAGGGAAAATGCCTTATTAAAAGAGAAACCCCTGATTTTTCTTTTGTCTGCTGTGGCCAAACTATAGCTCAGTTTGACAAACCGTCTATACCATTGGAAAGCTCTCAACAAGCCCTCAAATGGGTATCTATTAGTTTTTTGTGATTGGATACCTCACTTGGACACATTTCGTCCAAGAAGGGTCACTCCACCACTTCTAAAAATCTAATTTCTTCACTTGCAACACTTGTACTTGGGGCACCACTTTGCCTTCATACTTGTCCATGCTTGTGTTGATTTTCATCATGAGTAACCATCATGTGCTCATGTTTTTATGGTCCCCATTGGATCATTTCTGTGTGGCAGCATCATCGAGTCGCCCTTGTTTAGAGCATCCGAGTTGAGTCATCATCGCATTCATGGAGTCTATCCCGTGTCCCTTTGTATCCCGCTATAGTCTTCCATCCTTCATTGGTTGGTTCCTCTCTCGTGTCGCACATTATGGCCTTCAGTCCCACTGTCCCCTATCCCTCATGATATTGTGTCAGTTGCTGCTAGGTCATCCATGCCCTTTATGCTCTAACAAGGGAATTCATCCATCCTCTACTCAGTACCCCCCATTTCATCATCATCCCTGGTGTCAGTCTGTTAGTTTCTCTACTATTTTCTCTCGTGCCTTAGTTGAGGATCCCTTATTGCCTCACCTATGGTGGAACTCCTTCTGTCTACATCAGATCATTCATTCCATAAGACAGGTCTAGAGGGAGGTGTACCTTGGTTCCAGCTTCCATTCTTGTTTGGTGCCTCAGATCAAGAAAAGGGACTCCTTATTGCCATTTGGCTTGATTATTTCTCAACTCTAACTCATTTCAGCATGATCGAGATCCATATACTTGATGGATTAGTGATGTAGAAGATGATACCGGCGATTCCTAGGTGTGCGTGAGATGTTTCAGCCCTCATGAGGGGGTGGCCCTATAGGTAGCCCCCCACATGCTCGGATGACCTCTTCATTATAGCCTTTGATACAACTCCATATATTTGATGATGTCAGCCTCAGCCACTTGCAGCGCCTTCTTGTTTGCATGTATCAGTCAGATTTTCAGAGCCCTTTCTTGTTTACAGGGGCATTTGGGTTGTATTTGTATCTTATGCAATAAGATATTATTGTATAAGTCTTGGCTATTATCCCATGCACAGTATGTATGTGGGATTCATTATCATGTTTTTCCCTGACTCATGTTTATGCCAGCATGTACTATATTGTTCAGTCCCTTGTTTATTGGACGCACTATTATTTGTACTTTGTCTTGATGGGCATAGGTATGCTTCACTCATAAAAGAGACTTGTCACACCTGTAAGTCTCGCCTCCTTAGCATCTAGTCTTCTACTTCTTTGGTCTACCTTATATTTCTCTCTCTTTGACTTTCCCTTCGGTGTCTAGTGATTGAGTTCTTACAAAATACTTCGGCCATACGATTAGCTCCTAACACTCGCACGCTGGGGGGAAATCTGTTACACCATTTTTGGTCATTTAACCTGTTACTATTAGATGGACCTAAGTACTGCATGTAAGACCAATTTTACCCTAAGTAAAATTTCTTTCACTATGAAAAATAACTTAGTAAAACACCTTTATTAAGTTGTTTATGGTCTAAACAGGAAACCCCATGAGGAAATATTAAATAAATCCACATTTTTTTTATTTTTCTCAAGGAATAATTAGTTAAATATCATTTTAATTATTATTCTTGGTCATATTTAACCCAAAACAGGAAAATTAATTAGATAAATTATTATTTGTCTTATTATTTTCTAGGAATAATTATTTAAACCTTATTTAAATAATATTCCTTGTTAAATTTGACTAAATCATTCATTAATAATTAAATAAATCATTATTTATTTGATTATTCTCAACCAAATCCTTAAATAATAAATAAATCATTTATTTATTTATTATTTACAAATAAAGGGATTTGACCCAAGTGAAATTCTTTTTCCCTCCAACAAATATAATAAAATATTCCATAAAAGTTGGATCTTGATTTGGTTAATAATATTTTAACTATGCACCAATATCTAGACTAAATCAATATTTTGTTATAAATGGAATGGTTTTCCATTCACTCACTACCTTTTGTTGCCTAAAGATCACTCTGGATCTACACTTTTGGTCTGACTTTGATCCACCATCATTGTCATATTTTTCTATCTTTTTGCTTGTGAGCTCCCTTTGAGTTCCATTTTTGTTTGGGTTTTCTACACCATCAAGAGAGAGGAATTTTAGATCTGAAGTGCTGAGGACTTACAAGAATCCATCCCATTGAGGAGAACTAGTAACATCCTTCTGTGTTTTCCTCCTAGGTGCCCTTAATACAAAATTCATTCAACATATTCTTGTCTTGTCTATTGGATGCATGGAGCAACTCTTGTTTTTATTTACTGCTTAATGTCTCTTAATGCATAGATCTAGATTTTTGCAACATTTATCTTAATCAACTAATTGCAGATCTAAAGATATTGGCAGTCATCTTTGCTGTTAGGGTTGTTTGTTATGCACAGCTAAAGTGGTCTTTTTTCGTACAATTGCGATTAATATTCATACTAATAGAAAAAATCATAAAAAAATCATATAATCAAAAGTCAAAAAAATCAATCTCACTGATTGCGCCCCATGCTACACCAGGTGGCAAGACTAGATCTGGATCTGAATGAAAGTCCATCCCAACATAGGGATAATATTCTGCTCCGATGACTTGTTCTTCTCACCATTGGAAGAATGCATCATCCCAAGTGGTCCAGGGAACTTTAGTTCCCCATAATATCTTCATCAGATCTTCCCATCGGGCTATTTTTGGATCTCTCGGGTTGCTGATAATTGAGATGACCTTGGGCCGAAGCCCTGGGGCCCTCTCAAAGAAGAATGTCAGCAATATTGTACCATACCCAAAGTGTTTATTCTTTTCTTTTCAGATTGAATTCAATTTTTTTTCATCTTGCTCAGCAAAGTCGTGCACCAATGAAAGGGATGAATCATATATTCCACTGCTATGCTCATTTGTGTCTGTGAAGCCTGATGAAGAGAAGTTGATCCTACTACTATGCCAATGGTAAAGAGAAGAATCTACATGTATAAATCCTTTAGATCTCTGATAGGAATCTGAGTTCCTACCTTCTCTGCATTGTCTACGAAATAGACTTGGACATAATCCTCTATGGTAAGCCCTCCAATAGGCTCATCGTGCAAGTCTACTGGGTCTCCCCTTCGAGAGAGTCCAATACTAAAGTATAAATCTTCCACTTCTATGCGTACTGGCATATAATCAATTATAAAACAATATTCTTTCTATTCCCAATGATCAACTAGCATTTGAAGCAAATGAACATTTCTTTTCATATTGGGCATTTTGAAAAATTTGAGCAATCTGCAATTTCAAAGAATATCTAAGGAAGTTTGATCCTCCATCACCTCATTGTCAATTGCACTATGCTCACACTCTCTCCAGCTGATGGGCATCCTCGGAAAAATCATTAAGTGGATGATTAGATATAAGTTTTAAATTTTTTCTCTATGCATGCGCGACCTCATTTGTACACAGTCGCGTATCATACCCAGGTTCATCCACACAAACTCGCGTATGCACAGAGGGTTTCAATAAAAATATCTTTTCTACAATAAAAATTCCAAAATTTCGCTTCAAACAGGAATGAAATTGATGAATAAGATGAGTTTAAAGTTGTAATATTCCTAACTAGCCCAAGATAGTAGGAATATTCAATGTCATTTTATTTTTATGTTTTATGAATAAAATGTTAAGGAGAACAAATAAAAACTCCCAAATATGAGAATAAATCAATGCCCAATGTGAACAGAGTCAAATCAGGGCTTTCTCAATAAAATCCACTTGTATGTGAAACAGGTTCAAGCTATTTGACCGGGTCAACTAGACCAAATCATAAAGCACTCTAGATACAATGAACCTCCTAGATGATCAGCGCAGTCCTATGAGGAGGTCCTCCATGTCAAAAGGGACAAATGGATGAAGGTGGTTTAGGGTTTTTCAGACCCTAATCTTATATAAGGAAGGAAAAGACTCAAGGAGAGGTTGTTGATGTTAATTCTACTTTGAGATTGCTTGAGAAACTCAAACTCTCTTGGCTATTTAGCTAGAGAGAGAGGAATTTCCTGTTTAGGAATTCCTCTTCCTTCCTTGAGGGTCTCTTGGAGGAGATTGTGCTGCATTGATCCACTATCTGGAATTTTGGCCAAGATTTACATTAACTTACAGCACTGCTCATGTTAAGGGTTGAGCTATCTCATGAGCTGCAGCAAGTGGAATTAGATCTATTCAAATCTGATGAGTTTTATTGCATATTTTCAGTGGGGAAGTGATCTAAACCATTGGCAGGAGTGCAATAGCTGCTTAGAGCTTCAGAATCCCATCTTGGCATGTGGACAAAGTGTGATATACTTCATCTGCACAGTTAGCTTTAGAAACTGGGTTATTTTGCAAGCATATTTGCATTGTTCATTTGGTAGCAGTTTGGAGGAGAGATCTCCGATGAAAGGACTCCTTTCCTTCACTGAGGTGATCCATGGATTGACCAACCAATCCATGTTCTATTTTAGATATGATCTGTTTTGTAACATATTCTTCAGAAATTTCTAAATTTTACTGCAGATCCATGGTGTAGATCTCAGATCTATTCAGTGTTCTTCATGTTCTGTTGAGATCCCCAAGGGGAATGTACTTAAAAGGAAATTTTGCATATAGATCCCACTTAGATATATATTTTTGTACTCTGATATGTTGTAGATATTAAAAATAATATAACACTATTGCATATTCCTATAAATTATGTTTTCTGGTTCATTCTGCAATTCCTTGTGTTATAATGCTGGGTTTTGAGGCATTTCTTCATGTATACAGCTGTATTTTATCATGTAAAACTATTGGATTATATTCTAAAATTTCCATACTATTATTCTTGTATAAATACATCTAACCCTTTATAAAATCACGCTGTTGAATCTTCAGTCCAATCTGCATACTTTAAGCCATGGGGAATCAGGGTTTTCTAGCCTTGTTGGGAATGGATGATCTGTTTAGCATAGTAAACGCCTTTTTTTGAGATGAAATTCGGTATGTAGCTCCCTGTTATCCTAATATATCAGATCCATCCATCCTATTTCCTTATGTTTATGCTGATACTTGAATACACTCATTTTAGGTCATAAATCCTCACTTTTCCCCACTATCAGATGAAGGGATTGAACCTCTTTCTTTCTGTTGTATCCCTAATTGGTATATGAGTGTATATCAGCATATTTTATGTAGTATTAACTCTCTTCACCTTCAGAAGGTCGTTTTACTTTGCTACAGCCCCTCATTGGGCATTTTTTTGAAGATAACTAGGTGTGGGAGATCCGTTTAACCCACCTAGTCTTATTTTTTTCAGCTAAAATATTGGATTCATATTTTATATTGTCTGATATAAAGGATTCAAGAGTTATTTTACTGTTCCAAGTTATATTTTACTGAGAATGCGTTTTTTAGTGCATGATTCATGAGTTGTTCCTAAAAAGGAATATTACAAAAGCTTACTTGACTGATTTGGCGTGATTTGATGGTCGATTGCTCCATATTTGAGAAGATTAATTTTTTCCCCAAAGCTCTTTCTCCACTTCTGCAGTGTGAAAATGATCAAAATGTGAGTCAAATTGTGTATTTATGCCCAGAAATTGAAAATTTTTACAAATTTCACTTGTGCTTATTTTTTGAATTTGACTAAGGCTATATAACCATTTGGCTTGTAAGTGTTGGGAAAGGTATTTTTTCAGGTATATTTTGATGAATTCTAGATTTTCCTAGTTTTCCTTCAGATCTATGACCGCTGACCTGTAATGGCAGGTATTTGATTTCGAACTAGCATATAGGTTAGGGAATTCATTTTACATTGCATATTTTCATACTAGCCTCCATTCTGATCACTTTCCATAGGGTCTATCCCATCATGTCATGAGTACTTAACCCATTTCACTCGTTGATTTTTTAATCATGACTTTGTGGTAGAGCCATCCTTTACATGGGCTAGTTCCTCGCTAGCATTTGTCACCCATGCTACAATTTATGTAGGCTCAAGAGTCCTCTTTAGTCCCGCCATGCCTTATGCATTGAAGCTTCATTATTCTCCTTCTTTGCTATCATTTTTATAGCCATTTACCATAGAGGCTCCCTTATGTTGTCAATTTGCATTACTGCATTGCATATGGACCACTTGTTTCTCTTAGCCTTTAGCCAGCTTCATTTGGACTCATGTTTAAGCCATATTTTGACCATGTCTTCCTATACAAGTTAACCATATAATCACTTAGCTTCTGTGACTTGACATCTTTACCCATGGATGGAACATTACTTTGAGTGTTACTTACCAATTTTTGCCACCTTGCATTGAGCATAGGATTGTTCCTATCACAAGAACTAGAGAATCTATTTCACGACACTTGTTCTATCCATTGTACTATAGCATTCCTTTATTCTTTTTCAGGCCTTGAATAATAAAAAGAAAAAAAAAAATATTTGAAAAAGAGTGGGAATGGGGTATTACTTCCATACTTGATGGCAGTTACAGTGTCAGTTGTGTCGCCCTTGAACAAAGCACAAAAAAGATAAGTCTTTTCTCCATTTGGGATGGTTTTATTTTTTGACTTATGAGAAGCTATAACCTTGTTTCATGATTCATTTCTCCCCCGGTTGGTTATCTCTTCCAATAATATGGAGGGTTTTTTTATGCCTCCTGCATGACAAACCTATACAAAGTTATCATTTGCTGCCATAGTCAACATGAATCGTGCTTTTGTTCAAGGGAAGTTAACATGAGTTGGCCTTTTTGCAGTGTCTCTTGACTTATTTTTCAATCGGCCTTCCTGGTCTTGTCAGTATCTTGTTCTATCACTTCAGATATTTGGTACTTTGCTCGTGCTGGTTTGAAAAGGTCTCCACCAACTTCTTGCTGGTGGGTTTGTCTCTTATCGACTACAACATTTATCTTTGACAGTAAACCTAGAGCCACACCCTAGCCCTATTTACATCATTGATAGGTGACCTTGTGCTCAGCTTTTGAACATCATCATGGGTCTTTTACTAAGTGGTTTCCCTTTGTGTTCAACTTTAGCTTACATTATCACACCTTGGATTTGTGCAACACCTTGATCTCCTGTGCAGCACCTAGGATTGGCTAGTTCAAAGGGTTTCTGCCATGCGCTAGCTTCATATTGTGTATGCCGGAAATGTACTTTAGGTTGGTTACTTCACTTTACTTCATTAGATTCCTTCCAAATCTTGGCCTGCAGGTTACACTCGCGGTGGAATGATCTGGGATGCCTTAATTCCTTCCTTCTAGAAGATCTTTTCCCATCGACTTCGAATCATTGCTCTGGGAATAAGGTCTAGAGTCCTTTTTGTCATTACCTTAGGGTTTGCAGTCATCAATGGTAGATTATTCACTATCGACAGTGAGGATACATCATTTCCTCCTTATTGATATATTATCTCAAGTGTTCGACTGCAACTCATTCATTCACACTTGCTAGATTGTATTGGGGCACCTTGACACTCATTATCATTATCGATGGGTTGTCTCGCATTTTTTAATGGCATACATCAATGACCGGTAATCAAATGATTTATCACATGGTCAACTTCAGCTCATTTATTCCCATTGTGTACAATTGTGCCATGGTGATCGGTGAAGGTTTGCATCAGCATGCGTTGGTTCACTTCGACAGCTCCTTCATTTTTTTTCCAGTGACACCATCCACCCTTATATGTTGCAATTTCATCACAGCAACATCTTATATGTTGGTTCCCAAGTTTCATGTTGTACCATTTGCTCCACCACTTATGATTTGGTACTTGGAGATTCATATGTGACTTTTATGATTAGATATTTGTTGTAGCATCATTGATCAGTCTTAAATATGTGATACTTGGGCCTGATTTTGACTTGTACTTCTAGGTAGTGATCAGATGATTCACTATATACTTTACATTTCAACTATACTTGTATACATATTAGATCCACTCTATACTTCATATGCGGACATGATTTTCTTTCACTGAACATGGGTATGCCTGCCTCATACATTAGCTATCTTTCTGATCTCTATCACTGTTATTTTGGTAGGCTGAAATCTAGTGAAGTCCTCTCTAGTCCTCGTAAGGTTATTTCTATGCACATAATACATTTTGGCCATCATGTACCCCTTCTAACCTCATATATTAGGGGGCATCTGGCCATCATGTACCCCTTCTAACCTCCCTTTTCTCCTATTTTCCATTATTTTCATAAATAAATGCCAATAAATGCCACTTTTCCTTTCCAAAACCTTAGTCATTTCCTTTTCCAATTTCCATAGCCATAATAAGCAATATAAATTCCTACACTAGGATTTTTTTCCCAACATTCAACTCAGAATACATGTCCCATGACCTTGGTTATTATTTATCCTTTATTAACTTTTATTACATGGAATTTTCACCAAGACTGCTACAGAAACCTCCCCTTTGGGGGAATTCCATCCTTAGTGTTCAACGACACCTACAACCAAAAATACTATGGTAAGCCAAACATACTTCCCATGGAGCTTTATAACTTAGCTCGTTGCAGTATTTACAATGATCAACCTACTAAGAAGTGAACCAACATGAAAACATGACACCATAATGACATGACATCCATATTGCTTATTGGAGCTTTATAACGTAGCTCATTTTGGTATTTACATCTATATACATATGTACATATACCCAAACATCACACCAACATGTACCAAAAAAATATACCTAAAACACATGCCAAAGCATTCTCTCAACTAGTGAATAAGGAAGGATACATAGTCTGCATTTGATCAACCATCTCCCATGTAGCTTCATCGGTCCCAAATTCAAGTCCCATTGCACTTTAACCTTCTTGATTGATCAATTCTGGAGCATGAGCATATTTCTCTACAAAATGCACTAATTTTCCAGCCGAAATTATCCTTCTGGCTCCACCTGCAATACAGACCAATCGATCACATGATCAACATCTTTAACATACTTCTTAAGAAATGGCACATGGAAAACATCATGGAATTTCACTATCACAAGTAGTGTAAGTCTATAAGATACTAGCCCAATACTCAAGAACCTTGAAAGATCCACAAAACCGAGGTGCCAGCTTGGCACATGATTGGGCTTGATGTGCAAGTACATATGTTCCCTAACCTGAAACTCTTTAAACAATATGCTCTAACCTACATAGCTATTCTGCCTATCATATGATATTTTTATATTCTTCTTGATTACCTGCAATGAAAGGAAAAGTGGCATTTATTTGAATTTAGTTATGAAAATAATGGGAAATAGGAGTGTTAAGCAGGTAAATCCCCTCTGCGGACAAAGGCAATCCCTCTAGCCCTAGAGTGGGTCTAGAAACAAACAGACATGCTAGAGTTTCGGTCACTAATTATCAAATTAAAGAGGACACGGTAGATCGACCTACTTGGAATCCAATGTTGTCATCGTGGCTGTAATGGTGGTGGCCTCTCGCTCCTGCCTCAGCAAGTCACAATCATGTTGCAATCATGCTTGGATACCTACACATAGAACAGAAAACAAGAACATCATATGACATAATAAAACTTCATTCATAGCTATTAGCCAATCAAAAGAGGCTAAACATATTGAATTAAACAAATTCATAACACAAAAGTGGAACCAAACAATATTCATGTGTATTTATTGATAAAGGAAGAGATACAACCAAAGCTTTGACATCACGGTCTCCTCCAGCGGGGTTCAGCCGAAGCATGTCTCAGATACTTGTCAGGGGATTCGGAGGGGATGAAGGCATGGACTTAAACTCTCTCAACAAATTTCCTTCTTGTTCTATCTCTTCAATAATTCAACTATAGTATACTCAATTCTCCAAGTTCAGCTAGCTTATGCAAAGAGAGATAACTACTTTTTATAGAGGAAAACGAGGATATTAGGATCCCTAAAAAGGTGGGAGGGAGGCTTATCCTTTTGGAGGTTCCCATAAGAGGTGGAAACCATAAAACAAAGGAGGAAGTCTGTGTTTTATCAGCTCAACCACTCCCAATGACTCATCCTCGAAGTTGTTGGAATGGAATCTCTGCCTCTATTTAAAAAAAAAAATCCATAAACAGCTTGGCGCGGGTGGCTAACTAAGACAGAGCGCCAACTGGTGTTGGGCCCAATGTTAATCTTCCTCTTCGACACGAGGGCATAATTGACTACTCCCACCAAGGAAAAAGCAAGGGTTTTTGAGTCTTTTCTCAGGGAATTATCAATAGAAGAAATAATACTCTCATGTAAAGGGATGCAATGATGATCTTTGCAAGGCATGACATTGCTTATTGATCACGGAAATGACCCTCCAATGGGTGAGATGGGGATTGCAGGGACAGTGAAAAAATGATGTGTAACAGATTCCCCCTAAAGCATGAGGTCCGAGGGAAAGGGAGAGGAAAAATGCATTATGAGAACGCATTCGACCCAAGTAACGCTGTCAGAAAACCTGCAATTACGAATACAACTGATATCTCTGATACATGAACATGTGGTATGGGTGCAGCCATCCATAATAGAGTGTATAAAAATTGAGATCCGAGGTATGGACACAACCATCCAGCAATAAGGATCAACAAATAGACTCAGGTATGGTTGCAACCATCCAATCAAAAGAGTCATGCAATGAGTCATGATAATCCACAAGAATTCGCAGCCTGGATTTTGTCAGAAAAAAACCTAGGGTCTTGTGCTCCATCTCGACCCAAACAAGTAAAAATTCAAGCATGAGAATAAATGAGTTGAAGTCGAACATGCAAGAAAATCACCTGCTTACCAGCCAATGATGAAAGTTGTTAACATGCACAAGAGAAACCACCAATAATGACAATGGCTCTCAAGTACAATCGGCATAATCCACAGAATGTGAATAGTGATCTGGTGTCGAATATCCACAGGATCACTCGATCGAAGGCCAATGATGTGGACCTTGCATCGAATCCAAAAAACCTGCCATTAAGGCATGCAGGCTCCAAGCTACCAAAAGGGATTCTCTAGATCATATTCCTGGATAATGAGCTGAAATCGACAGGAAGTGATCTGATTGAAAGAGGGCCATACTGTTTCCCACATCATCGAAACGAGACAGAGTAACATGATGATAGTGAATCAGGACCAACAGAGAATCAGAGGGAGGTTGAAAACTACAGAGGAAAACTTCTCTTGAACATATCAACGACACGACAATGGATTTGGAAGTATTTCACATCAAGGGATCTGATGTCGTAAAAGAGAAGATGAGAGGTCAAAAGAGATTACCCAAACCCATGGAGGCAAAAGTGATGAAATGAGATGTCCCCAACCTGACATGAATGTAGACAAGTGCCATGTTCAAGAGCTACATACTGCCAACATAACTAAAACTTGGTTCCATTTTACCCCACCATTCCTGGTGAGTACCCAAATTATTTTTAAAACAAGCTTGAAGGGGATAGCATATTCTTGTGATGTAAGTTTGTGCTTCAGACAAATCAAACCTAGTAAAATTTATGAGCCCTAAGAAGGAGGAACTCGAGTAATGTCATGGCGACGAAGTCTGATGTCATCAGGTTTTAATGAGTCTAACGAAGGAAGAACTCAACATATTTTCATGTTTATAGAGTTTGAAAATAAGGCAGAAAAGAAAACTCCATCATGGCACTTTTCGTAAGATAGTCACTAACATCCAGAAAGGTAGAAAACAACATGTGAAAGAACCTCTTAGTTGCGATAGGCTAAGGTATTCCTTTTTCATAAATAATCTATCCCAGCCCGAAAAAGGGGTAAACATATACTGGGTAGATATCGCTTCACATCCATTTAATGAGTTTGAAATGGAAAGAGTCACAACAATATTCTCATTTTTAGAGAGTCAAAAAAGAGTTGAAAGATGACTGCAGTAATGACTTTTTCGTGTTTTTACCGAGTCCGAAAAAGTATAAAATTTAACTCGTTACTTCATCGTTATGGCCTGAAAACCTGTTACTGCACAAGAGACGCATGTAAAGCTCATTTATAGAAAATAATATAATAAAATAATCAAAAAACATATCTTTGTAAAAAGTTATAAATGCCAAAAATGGTAAAAATAATTACCTTTTAATTTTTACCTTTTGTGGAGCAATAGTTACCCATTTTATATTATGATTTTGCGGCAACGATAGTGGGAAAACTGACAGACCAATCTCGAATCCATCAGTTCCAGGTAAAATTTGACATCCTTCCCTTCATTTTATGTCATATTTTACTATCTACAACTTCCAATTTTGATTTCTAGGGGAGGAAATGCAAACATTAGGGCACGACGGTTGGCACGGGTTTCGGGCACGGACTCATGCCAATCACCCATTTTTCTGAACTAGGGCACACCCATTAGTGCGACTATTTGGGAAACAGTCACACCAACCGCATAGACCATTATTGTGAAAAAATGCAAGTTAAATGCCCAATTTTATTACAAATACAAGCTTCAAAAATGGCTAATACTATTCATATGAATATGTTTGTAAGTAGAAAGTGGCAAAATGGTAATCAAATGGAAAGATCGGGAACACAGTGAAGGGGATGAGCTTGCCATGGGAAATGAGAGATGCATGGAAGCTCTCAGAGACTGTGGACTCAAGAAGTTCTTCTTGACACCATGTCCCCATGCTCAACCAGAGCTACTACAGTATTTTATTAGCATATGGGATGAGAACCAGGAAAATTTCATCCTTCAATATCAGGAACTTGAGATTGATGTTTCTGACGTCTACTTTATAATAGGATTTTCGCGGAGGGGGGCAGCACCAATCATAACCAGCACCCGGCCTTGCATGGAGAGCATGTCCATGGTTATTGACAGGGCATCTCCAGGGGCACGGAAGGGAACAAAAAGTGGGAAAGTTGATATCCAGACTATCCCAGACTTGGCACTAAAAGTAGTACTACATACCATCACACGAGCTGCAGGATCGCAAGAACCACACGACGCAACAAAGACAGTCGTTTCTTACTGTAGACTTCTTGACACCAAACATCTACAACTATGTAGAGGCGGTGACAATAAACATGAAATGCCAGCTAACAAAATTCAAGAAGACCAAATTGAAGCAATTCGGTTATGGGTCTATCCTGGTATCATTCTTCCTGGAACGAATACCAATTTTTCAGTGTTATAAGGTCATATTCCAAACACCACCAGCGAGAGAACCACGGATGGCCCGATAGGCAGCTCTAATTCCAAGGGTAGGCAGTGGTCAACAGATGTCTTGGAGACCAGAATTTTTTGATTGGCTCCATCGAAAATTGATTGTCATGGAGGATTGGCCCTACTCTGGTATAGATTTTACTGGTGATCTAGACCTCCCACTCCCAGAGGGAGAGGATTGGGATGAAGATTTGGGTAAGACTCATTTTTAATTTTCATGAGTGTTATGAATTTTTTTAACTATGTATGTTCTGACATTAAATCCATGCATTTGCAGATGTTGACCTAGAGAGACCCGTGGGCATGTCTCTGATAGCGAGGAAAATTCCTCACGATTTTGACCCTCATGGTGAGGGAGGTGAGGAGGAGGAGATCATGCACAACCTAGAGGGGATCACCCATGGAGTCCCGGACTATGCACGATTCAACGATGCTCCACGTGCCTACCAGAGACATACTGTCGGGCTACCAAGCTGCATTCACCGCTTATTGAGGCGTCTCATACAAGAAGTGACATGCTATCATGAGCATCACACCGATTAGACACCTTAGGCTTTATATCTGCATATTTTGAGAGACATGGTGTCTCAGGATGTAACAAAAACACACATCTTTTTTGAATTTATGATGCACACTGATGCAAATATGTGATATATATATATATATATATATATATATATATAAACATCTATTTTCCTACATGGATCTTTTCATATGATGATGATTTTACAAATTACACAAATGTATATCTAATACAATGTTAGCCACTGCATCATTTAATGCATTCATTAGTCTAGGAATATGTTGATATGTGATAAAATCAAAATGTCTTTCCAAAAAACGAATATGTAAATATAATCTCAAAATGTATGGGTTTCTGACTAAATAATGACCATTGAGTTGTAGAAAAATAAGCTGTGAATCTAGATCTACAAGAAATGCACGTATGTCGAGATTGATTGCCTTGGTTAACAGTTCAAGGACAACACTATATTCAATGACATTGTTTTTTTTCCATCCTAAAAAAATACCTTGTAGTTCTATCAACTCACCAGCAGGATCATAGATTACCCAGGCTGTTGAAGAAAAAATCCTGAACTGTGGGAAGCACCATCCGTGAAACCGACATAAGAGGTAATAGACATCTGCACAAATAAGAAAGACCCAAAAAGCAGGAAAATGCTCGCAAAGCACACCAAATCAAAACATGTACAAAAATTTTAAAAAAAACCAATGTACACAAATCATGCATGAATGACTCATGCATAATATTTTTTGAGATACAACCCATTTCTGGGCTATTCTAGAGGATGAACTTCATAATCAATAAGCTCATAGGCCCCATTATGCAACACACGTTTAATAATGTAGGGCCCATGCCACATGGGTTGAAATTTACCTTCCCCCAACTTATCATGAGCTTGGTCGTACAGGAGGATGAGATCTCCTTCAACAAAGGAACGAGGGGAAACCGATTGCTCAAAATTAGCTTTGACCCACTTCTTATGTGCTTCGATAATGAGAGCAGAAAAGCGACGAGTTTCACCTAGCCTTTCTAAATAAAGAATACACTCTTATTCTGGCGAAGTGTTCGGCAGTAATTCAATAGCCAACTTGAGCGAAGGTATTTTAGACTCAATCGAGAGAGTAGCTTCCAGACCATAAACCAACTGAAAAAGGGTGAATCTGGTTGCATTCTTAACTAAGTTTTGGTAAGCCCAAAGAGCTGAAAATAACATGAGATTCCAATTGGATTTATGGATCCCAAGCATAAGTTGAAGCATGGTAACAAGAACTTTTTCCATGGCTTCAACCTAGCCATTGGCCTGAGGATAGTACGACGTTGAGCTGTCGTGACGCAAACCCAACTTAGAAGTCAATTCTGCCACCATGTAATGCTAAAAATGGGAACCATGATCGATAACGATGGCTTGAGGTACACCAAACCTAGCAATGATGTGATTGAATATGAATTAAGTAGCTATCTTACCATCAACGAAAAGTGTAGGCATTACTTTGGCCCATTTGGTGAATTAGTCTATGGCTACGATAATATAAGCATGCCCCCCGGTCATGTGAGGGTTACACATCATAAAATCATTGCCCCACTTTGCAAAGGGACCAACGGTAATGACAGGATGAAGAGGTACAGGCGTTGCATGCATATTGCGTTGATAAATATGGCAATCATGACATTTACGAATCGCGACAATGCAGTCTTTGAAGATAGAAGGCTAGAAATAACCAACACGAAGAATATTTTGTGCAGTGTCATAACCAGACATGTGACCACCACAGGTGCCATTGTGACAATAATTTAGGGATTTCTTAACTTCCTCGAGAGTCAAACATCGACGGAGAATGGAATCCACTCCGACACGATAAAGTGTATCCCCAACTATACGATAAGGTCGCAACTGATGATGAATGCATCGGCGAGCATCCTTCATCAACTTAGATATGAAAGTAGAAGTCTGTAGATAAACGATGATATCACCATACCACGGATCGAGGGTGCTAATCAAGAAAAGCGTATCATCTAGAATTTATTCCTCAGAACGAGATGGAGGAGTGTCTGAAGGGAGGGAACATATCAAATCAAAAAAAACTAATGGTTTCTTTGACTTGGAAGTAGTAAATTCCAAATAAAAATCTTGGAGGATGACAATCCACTTCAAGTATTTTCCCCCAGCAATTGTCGAGACAATATACAGGTCATGGGGTTACAATCAGAAATCACAGTCACCATACACAAAAGAATATAATGACGAAAACGTTGAACTGCTTGAACCACAACTAACACTAACTTATCAATGTGTGCATAGTGCATCTTAGAATCGAGAAGGTTATGAGACAAGCAATAGATAACATTCTCATTATCGTCATCATAATCTTGTACCAGAACCATGGAAATCGTGCTGAAAGGAGTGGCTAAATAAAGGGAAAAATCACGATGATAGTTAGGAGGATGCCACAGAGGAGCGTTGAAAAGAAACGCCTTCAAGGCCTCAAAATATTGTTGATAAATCTCATCCCAACAAAATGGGATGCCCTTTTAATAAGCATGTGTATCCTCTAGCCACTTCTGCATAGTTAGGTATAAAACGTCGTAGAAAATTAGACTTACCTTGCAAACTCTGCAATTGATGTAATGAGGAGGAAGAGGGGAGATTAATAATAGACTCAACCTTGAGTGGATCGAGGCGAATTCTGTCTTTGGACATGATAAACCCTAAGAGTCTACCAGAATCAACGTCGAAGACGCACTTGTGTGGATTAAGCCGAAGATTGTAACGACGACAATGAAGAAAAATCTGACAAAGATGGTTAGGATGTTCCATACGCTTAGCTGAATGAGTGGGAAGGTCACCAAGATAAGGCTAAACGATGTGACGAAAATCATCAAAATTATATGACATCGCTCGCTGAAATGTAGCCCCAACATTATTTAAGCCAAAAGGGAGGTTTTTATATGCGAACGTACCCCAAGGACAGATAAAGGCAGTCTTATGTTGATCAGTTGGGAGAATGTTAATCTGATTGTAACCAGAAAAATTTTCCATGAGGGAAAAAATCTCACTCCCGCCACAGTCATCAATTATTTGATCGATAAAGGGAGTAGGATAATTATCCTTGGGACAAGCACGATTAATATCACAATAATCAATGAAGACGTGAATAGTTCCTTGTTTCTTATCTATGGGAACAGTATTAGAGACCCATTCTGTCAAAGGAATCGAATAAATGAAACTAGCTCTGAGAAGCTTTTCAACTTCACCTTTAATGGCGGCAACTTTTCTAAGGTGCACCAGTCGAAGATGCTGGCGAACAGGCTTCGAGCCAGGGTAATTAGGTATTTCGTGCACCAATATACTAGGGTCGATGGAGGGCATTTCTTCATAGGATCACACAAAGACATCACGGAATTCGCGGAAAATGCTACTATAAACTTGTACTTCATCGGAAGAACAAGTGACCCCAATATGGATGTTCTCGATGATTCCCAGTTTAATGGAAATTTCAATAGGCATCGTCTATGTAATATTACTCAAGTTACCTTTCGTAAATACGTCATGCATCAAAACAGGCAGTTGAAGTGGAGGAGAAGGAACCTAAGATGCAAAATTCTCAAGACAAGTAGACAGGGCTCTAGGGCTAGGCATGTATGAGTAATGATGATGACCATCGTCCCATGGAAAATCCTCAAGAGACATGGTTTCCACGATGGCTTCATTAGAGGGAAACACTTATTTCAAAGGATTAGGAGAATCTGAATCACCAAGCCAGGGGGATTGAGAATAAATGTCAAGGGACATGCTCAAAGGAGCACGATCAGAGGAAGAAGCTTCTGAAGCTGCGATGATTTCATAATAATCAATCTCAATAGGACTCAAAGGCATCGAATCTCTGAGGGAATCGATCTATTTAGGTGAAGGACTAATCCATGGGTCATCAGACCGAGAGATCATATACCTCTGAACAATATTTGGTTGAGGAAGAGGAAAAATACCCATGAGGGCAGGGTCTTTAAAAATACCTAGACCTATGCTCTCGTAGGGAGTAAAAATATGATCTACATACAAAACGTTGTTCTCGAAAGAAGAGGTGAAGAAGGACAATTGATCAATAGTAAAAATCTTTCCTTCATGTGGAAATTTCAGAACATGAAAGAGAGCGGACGGAACACATAACATGGCATGAGTCCAACTCTGATCGAGGAGAAGATTATAATTGAGTTTAGCATCAATGAATTCTACCTCGACATTGACTGTCTTCCCTTTCATAGTAATTGGTAAACTAGCGATAACACCTAAAGGTTTTGATTCTCTTCCTTAAAATTCTTCAAGGGCACTTGGTGATGAATTCAGGGTTGGAGAACCAATAGCTTTCCAACATGAAGATGACATGACATAGGTCGATGCACCTTCATCCACAATGGCTCGATGGATGTTGAGACCATTAATAACAAATTGAATAATGAGCACAAATTGATGCAGAAGTCGTGGAGCAAAATTCTCTAAATCGAAAGCAAGAAGGCTAGTATCGGCAGGATCAACCCCGCCAATCACAGATAAAAAAGCTCTTCACTAAGATGCAAAAATCTGAATTACTTCTAACATGGACATCGTGGATGGCGCCTAAGCCAAATGCTCAACAATATTGTAATGATGAGTGGCACGGGCGTGGGGATTATAAGAAGACTTGCGGAGTACACCTTTGGAAGGTGGTCGCACAATGGATTCAGCATTGGGCCTTTCAATTTCAAGAGGGCCAGTAACAAGTAGAGGAGGAGGACCATCAATGATCTCCTTCCTCGTGGGCTAACGGGATCCAATATAATCTTTCAACCGAGTAGAAATAGAAACATATGTAGAACCATTCATCATGAACACATGAGAGCCAAATGGGGCAGAGGACTAAGGTTGTTCTACCATATGAGTCTGCTAAGATGGGAAAGTTTTTTAAGAACGGTCAGAGTTCCCTGGGTGCCTTCGAGCAAGTGGCTCACTTCGGATCGTCTAGGATAGTCCTTGTTGAAGTGCTCATCATCAAAAATCAAACAAGGGTACTTCGGTTTTTGTTGAGAACCATCACCAGCATGAGGTTTCTGAGAATCCTGTTTTTGGGTATTGGATTTAGCCTTACCTTTACCCTTATTTTTACTTTTAGAAGCATTATATGTAGGATTGGCCTGAACGGCATTAACTTCTACGAGTTTACCAAAATTCAAAGTGGACTGAGAAGCAACATTATTGGAAGAAGCGGACTTCGACTTCCTAGAATTTGAAGAAGAATACTTCTGAGAAGTCCAAGACATGGAACCAATAATACCATCGATAGATGGAGTTGTTGTTGGTTTAGAAGTTACAGGTCGAGGGGCATCAAGTAAGATAACATATAATGTAGCAAATTGGGAATACACAAGATCAAAGAACTATGTGTAAGCAATGGTTTTTTACTCGATTACACATGCCCCCATAGCGATGTCTTTGGAAATCTAATTAACAAAGGAGGTGGTGAACCAATGAGTCAGAAGTTGATCAGGAATTTCAAATTTGATCATGCGACGACGACGCCTCCACTCATGAATATGATTGGGGATATGAGTAGCTTGGTCCTGTTTCAATGAAGTGAGGAGGTGCGCCCTGGTCTCATAGAGGACCGGTAACTGAAAATTCATAAGGAATGTCATGGCTAAATAATTGAAGTCTTGGAAGACGCCACAAGATAGCTCAATCTACCACTTTACAGCGGCACAAGTAAGAGTTCACTGGAAAAGACAGAGTCGAATAGAATCTTCAACCCAAGAGTTAGAGGAACACCACAAATGGTAATTCATAACATGCGCTTGGGGGTATTCACCAGACTTGCCCTCAGATTTAAGACAATCACCAGGAATCTTGGTCTGAATCGGAGGCCAATATGGGTTATGAATAATGGGATCATTCATTAACTTTGACACATTAGGTAATTCCAACGTAGCAAGAAATGGTAATTGAATGTTGAAAGTCATCGGAGGTCTTTGATAAGGACCCGTGTGTACATTCCACCTAGTCCGAGTAGGATTCTATCCCCATACATTCTGTCCCAGAGGATTCGGATCATAGGGGTTAGAATCAGGATATTTCGGTTCATAATGGGGTTGAGGACCAGGATACTAAGTCAGAGTAGACCACTGAGGTCCCTGCTGATCAGCATATGGAGTCTGTTGTGGAATGTAAGCATGGATTTTAGGTTGATGATATAAAGGTTGATTTTGAGGGTAAGAAACCTGGGGTGCACTATACATCAGTTGATATGAACCTTGGGGGTAATAAGCACCTTATGGTTGAGCAGGTGGACCCGGCTGAGTAGGTTGAGTAGGCTGCTGAGAAGGTAAACCTATCTAACTATAAGTAGGTAGAAATGGTTGCTGAAACAATGGAACTGGCTAAGGAGTGGGTTGAATCGGTTGTTGAGCTGGTTGAACTGAGTACTGAGGGCCACCTAGTTGGCCTTGTGGGAAAGGTTGGCCCGATGGTTGTGATGAACCAGGTTGTCCCTGATAACTAGGTTGACCTGGAGGGGGAGCATAGGGTTGTCCTTGTGGCACAAAATTTTTTCCATACGAAACATGTGGCAGCAGTTATGATGCCAAAGGTTGTCCCTGTAGTGGATATTTTTCCCCCCAAGAGCATAAGATGGTCCTGGTTGATTCTGAGGCTGACCAGATGGACCATAGGGCTGGCCATGTTGGACCAAAGGTTGACCTTGTGAAGGTTGGCCTTGTGGACCATATGGTTTTCCCTGTGGACCAAAGTCAGGGCCATGCTGAGCTAAAGGTTGTCCCAATGAAGGTTGTCCTTGCAAGCTAGAGGGTTGCACATGAAAGGTAGGTCCAAGATGAGTAACGGTCTTATTAGGATCATAGCCAGCTTGATAAGGATAAATAGGAGGAAAATAAACAAGATTACCATACACATCATAATGATGCGGGAATGAATAAAAATTATTACCAAGAGCATCATAGTGATGGATTCAAGGATTACCAAGAGATTGGAGGGGCTGAGAACCCTGAGAGCTCTGTTGCTGAATAGCCAAAAGATACTCTTCAAATGTAAGGCTGCCAGGAATCACAGGAGTAGTGGAAACTACACTAGAAGTAGGTGGGACCTTTGCGGCACTAGATTGTGTTCTACTAGGACCGGGATTAACAGGCCACGTTGGATTGAGAAAAATAGACGTGCGAGTGCTAAAATATCTTGACGACTAAGTGGTAACAACTGGTGTGGATGAAGCCACATAGATAGTCAGTTGGACTGGAATATATGTAACAGTAACCGATGATTCGGGTGTCAAAGGTGACAACCCTAATGAAGGGAGGACTAAACTCTTAGGAGGAGTTAATGTAGTGGATTGTGCGATGGATGCAACACCAGACATAATCTGACTCAAGGACCTATATCCAAGAAGAAGTGACACCGATGGTGGAGCAGACTAAGTAGAAACATGAGGGACATCTTCTGGAAAAATTTGATATTCTCCTGTAGAAACAGGAATTCCTTCACTACCAACAGTACTAGATGAATCCATATCTGACTCCGCCATAAGATCTTCGAAAAGACTACAGGGACTAGGAGGCATGACAGTAGCAAAAAATGGTGAGCCTGACGTAAGAGGAGGAAAATATCCTTCTTCCCCAAAACCATACAAATCCTTAGAAGGAGGCCAATTGAATTTAACCGGATCTTCAGGAGGAGATCAAGTAGCAAGAGGCAGGATGGATGGGAGAATAGGCTGTGCAAACTCAGCAGACATAGTGGACTGAGGGGTTTCAAAAGAAACATCCGAGAAAGAACTACCAGTAGGAGGAAGTGAGGATGACGAAACTGGTGGTTCTGCCACCATGAATTTATATAAAAACAGAAAGGAAAAATATAACCAATCAAGGGCTCTAAGATCAAAACTAAGGAAAACAGAAACAGGCCAAGTAACAAAGCTTTTAATGAGCGTATGATCGTAGGTAGTTAATTTTATGACACTGAAACAAAATTTCATTGTTTCATATTTTAAGAGTCGAGAAATGGGAAAAATATGACTCTAGTCACTTTCAATTTTAAATGAGCATGAAAGGACAAGTGCTTGATGATCTCTTATCTTTTTAAAGAGTCATGAAAAGATCAAAATGACTACTCAGACACTCTAAAGAAGAGGGTGTACAAGGTTTCCATGAACTACCATATACACCTCGGTGATCAAATTAAAGAGAAATGACCAAGGACTTAACGTACGTGTAGGTAGTCTCCCTGAATGCTGTGTTCGTTGTATCATGGTTACAAGGTAGTAGACACGGCTTCCTATGGATAAAGGATTGCAACCTATAGGGGTATCCCTTTATATACTCAATGATACGAGGAGCACAAGTCTGTACTAGCGCTGTCTAAAGCCAGATGGCAAACGATAGCTACTAGGTTTTAAGACTTTAGAAAACGTCTCTAGCCTAGACCACTAAAATGTTTCGTTAGGTTTCAATGCTTCCTTAGGTTAATTGAGTCAATTTTAAAGTTGATCTTGGATTATGTTTTAGTTTTAAGGCCCTATCGAATTTGGATCTCAAATTTCCTAAATGCAAGCTATACGCAAATGAACATCATTTCTGATTCAATGAATGCTAGTTATGATAAGGATAGGGATCTTTCAGACAAAAGAAAACAATGAAAATATGAAAATAAATCCACTAATGCATCTAACACAATCAAATGAAAATTAAACTCTTTCCTAGACAATCAAACGCTAGTTATGCAAAAGGATATCTCACTTTCGATGCAAAGAAAGAATGCAAAAATTTGTTTTTATTTTTTATTTTTCAATGAAGAGAAGTACATGATGCACTAATTACATGAAAAACAAAAAAAAACACTAGCTTAAGTATTGTGAATGTACGGATAGAAATTGAATGACTCAATCAATGCAAAACAATCACAAGAAAGCACTCAAACTAATGCTGCAATCTTCCAAATCAAAAGAAAGTTTTCAAAACAACCCAAAACAAGCAATGTAATCTATGCTTGGAGAAACAAGGAGAAGAATCAATCTTTAAATGAAATTATCATTTAACCAAAGAAAACACTCAGATGGGTCAAGAAAACTTTGCGTAATTAACCCAAGAATGAGACTGACAACAATCAATGAGACTTGATTTCCAAACAGAAGGCTCAGCGCACAAAGACACTTAGAAACCCTAAGGCCTTAATCTACAATGATAGGAAAATAGACAAACGACTGAGAAAACCAAGCCCACGGCATTCAAAACAGTCCTGAAGGCTTAATTACACATAAAAAATAACCTAAAAGCAAGCACAATTGACCAAAAGACTCATTAAGTAGGTCAAACCAAATCCTATAGGAGTCGGTGTGACTGTAAGGCTGTAATCCATGACAAACAGGGGTTGGCGCGACTGCAACAAAAGAAACCTATGCCAATCAGCGTGACTGTTCAGAAAAAAAATGTGCCAAGCCAGATAACTATGGGAAAAAAGGGAAAAAACAAAATTAATGAGCAGAGGTCAATCTTGACACTCTCAAGCTGAACAGAGGATGTAAACTAAGCAAGAAAACAAGAAAAAGAAAAACAAGAAATCCAAAGACCGAAGTCGACCCAAACAAGCTAAAATGACAAACTCACACTGATCCCCAGTGGAGTCGCCAATTTGTTAATCAGGTAAATCCCCTCTGCAAACAAAGGTGATCCCTCTAGCCCTAGAGTGGGTCTAGAAACAAACATACATGCTAGAGTTTCAGTCCCTAATTATCGAATGAAAGAGGACATGGTAGATCGACCTACCTAGAATCCAACGTTGTCATCATAGATGTAATGGTGGAGGCCTCTCGCTCCTGCCTCGGCAATTCACAATCCTGTAAGGCTGTAATCCACACCAAGCAATGGTTGGTGCGACTGCAACAAAAGCAACCTGCGCCAATCAACGTGACTATTCAGACGAAAAATGCACCAAGCTATATAACTATGGAAAAAAAGGGGAAAACCAAAACTCAATGAGCAGATGTCAATCTTGACACTCTAGAGCAGAACAGAGGATGTAAACTAAGAAAGAAAACTAGAAAAAGACAAACAAGCAAGCCAATGACCGAAGTCGACCCAAATAAGCTAAAATGAAAAACTCACATTAATCCCAAGCGGAGTTGCCAATTTGTTAAGCAGGTAAATCCCCTCTATGGATAGAGGTGATCCCTCTATCCCTAGAGTGGGTCTAGAAACAAATAGACATGCTGTAGTGTCAGTCCTTACTTATCAAATGAAAGAGGACACGGTAGATTGACCTACCTGGAATCCCACACTGTCGTTGTGGTTGTAATGGTGGTGGCCTCTCGCTCCTGCCTCGGCAGGTCACAATCCTGTTGCAATCATGATTGGATACCTACACATAGAACAGAAAACAAGAACAACATATGACATAATAACACTTCATTCATAACTATTAGCCAGTCAAAGAGGGCTAAACATATTGCATTAAACAAATTTCATAACACAAAAGTGGAACCAAACAATAGTCACGTGTATTGATTGATAAAAGGAAGAGATACAACCAAATCTTTGACATCACGGTCTCCTCCAGTGGGGTTCAGCCGAAGCATGTCCCAGATAGTCGTTAGGTGATTTGGACGAGATGAAGGCATGGGCTTAAACTCTCTAAATGAAGTTCCTTCTTGTTCTATCTCTTCATAATTCAACTATAGTATACTCAATTCTCCAAGTTCAGCTAGCTTATGCAAAGAGAGATAACTTCTTTTTATAGAGGAAAAGGAGGATATTAGGATCCCTACAAAGGTGGGAGGGAGGCCTATCCTTTAGGAGGTTCCCATAAGAGGTGGAAAACATAAACCAAAGGAGGAATTTTGTGGCTTATCAATTCAACCACTCCAAATGACTCATCCTCGAATTTTTTGGAATGGAATCTCTACCCCTATTTTTAAAAAACATTCCATAAACAGCTCGGCACAGGTGGCTAACTGAGATAGAGTACCAGCTGGCATGGGGCCCAGTGTTAATCTTCCTCTTCGGCGCAACGACATAACTGAATACTCGCGCCAAGTAAAAAACAATGGTTTTTGAGTCTCTTCTCAGGTAATTGTCAAGAGAAGATATATTACTCTCATGTAAAGGGATGCAATGATGGTCTTTTCAAGGCATGACACTGCTTATTGATCACGGAAATGAAACTCCAATGGGAGAGATGGCGATTGCAGGGAAAGTGACAAAATTTTGTGTAACAAGGAGAAAAGGGAGGTGAAAGGTCACAAGTTGCATTTGAGGATGAAATTGAAGGAAAATAAGGGAAAATGAAGAAAATATATGCATCAATAAATTAAGCAGAAATCTTTCGGTAAAAATCACATTATCATGAACAAAGTCGACGCGTTTCGAACCAACCAGTGTGGTTCATCATCAGGACTAGGTCACTTTGTTCATGATAATGTGATTTTTACCGAAAGATTTCTGCTTAATTTATTGATGGATCACAAAAGCCAAAAATCTAGTAATATATGCATCATTAGTAAAAAGGCTTCTCAGTATCCGTTCATGGATTTTGGTCAGTGCATTTTTGGAGCTCTCGTTATTCCCTCTCCCTCTCGTACTCTTAGACACTTAGAGTTTCTTGGGGCACTCTTGGAGAGTGTGGTAGACTTGGATATTTATAGCAATAAGGCATAGGAGGAGTATAAAAACACAAGAGGACATGGGATAAAAAACTACAGTGTATTCTATTTCTAGGTACCGAGTTGCATGCACGTTTTCTCACTAATTTTGGCATGCATGTCATGTGCATGTGGTTTCTTAGTCATGATATGTCATTGGCACGGAGGATTTCCTAGATTGAAAGTGGATTTTCCTAACCTTTCCATTTCTTGGACAACAATGGTGTTGTGGGTTCATTTCATTGCTTTTTTTAAGGTTTGTTCGCATGTGATTCTTCTTATTCCATGGCCACCAACATATTAGGTCCAATCAACACCCTAATAACTGGATCACTCCAACTAATGGGAGTATTACAACTCCACCCATGCAATGCCTCAAACAGACTCATCCTCCAATATTCCTAATACCCATTGTTGTAATTGAACTCTTCTAGTGGAAGATACTTTTCCCATTTTCATTATTGCTGCATCACATACATCCTCATACTTTTCCCATTTCCAACCTTAGTCAGCTACAACTGACATCTATCAAGCTACAACTTGATAGGGAAGCTCCAACTTCCTCAATCTATCAAAAGAAAAAACTTTTTGATTTACCTTGGATATTAGCTCTGTTTTGTACATTCTTTACTGATGTCCTCCAGTCTTCATATCTGTCTTATATCATCTCTAACTCTTCACATCATCTCCACCTTCTTCTTATTTTCTCTGCTTCAATTCTGCATTCTCTAACCTCTTTCTGCATATCAATATTATATCCTTTATACAGTTTGCCTCATAATTGTTTGTATTCCACAGGGAATTCGAAGTGAATAGCCCTGACTCTTCGCCTTCTACCTCCTCATTTCTTTGTCCAACTCATTCAGAAAAAATACAACACTTTGTACAAATTTCAGTTCTACAGTGGAGTTTTGTTTTCCTATGGAGACTTTCCAGTGCATCACAAACAATATAAACCAATTAAAAACATTTACATTTAGTTACAATATAGATTTCAAATCAACCCATTCAGCCTTTTGGATCACTGTGTGTTTGTATTTTTTGCAGTTGTCTCTGTCTTTTTCCTCTTTGTATGCTCTGCTGTTCACTACAGCTGCGTAACTCCTGTATATATTTAACTGAATTTTTATATAATGTAAATGACTCTTGGCGATATAATAATAATAGATCATTTTAATACATAAAATGCCCTTTCGGGCCCACTCTCCGAACTCGCTCTATTCTCCGATGCGATGAATCACCTCTTGAATACTTTCGATTGCAATTAATCGCAATCACAACTTCCAGTTGTATGTTCTGATGCTCTGCTTTCACTCCGATGCGATGATTCACTGTTCACAGATGTAAATATGTATATATTGTTTCACATATATATTTGCCACTTTTCTTTCTTTTAACTCTTCAACTTTGGTCTAAAACTCGGAGTAAACATATATTAACTTTCTCTTTTGTATGGAACCCACATTACATATACACTCTGTCTGTTTTATCTTTTCAATCACAATCGCAACTTACCATTCCTTATTCACTTACACTTCCGCTGCGCCGATGCGATTGGCATTCTCCGATGTAATCACTCACTGTGAATCCAACGGTTCCTATTGATTGGGATTGGATGGTTGCGATTAAATCCCACCATTGCAATTTCATGGTTCAATGGTTTGCTCTTTCCCCTCTCATGTTCTTTGCCGATGCAATGGAGTTCTACGGATCTGATGCATCATTTACTCGACTCTGTAACATTTTCGGGTCCGGTGTTTACTCTTTCCTTTGGCCCCACGTATTCAATGGTTAATAAACATTTACAATGTAAAATGCTGACTTTGGATTGAAATACACCGCTAACACATATGAATGTTCAACCACATTATTAACCACATTCCATATAAATCTTCGGTTTTTACCTGTAGAAGACTGAATGTTTTGAAACTTTGGATTGAAATCCCAAGTTATAATATTGTTGTGAAACATATATTAGTTTGATTACCAAACTTCATATTTGAAACCCGACCATCTTTATAGGTTTACCACGGCCTTTCAGTAAGCATAATACCTCGATATAGCATGTCCTCCAGTCAGGGGTTTATATATTATGTAAGGCCCTCGACACTAGAGTTAAACCTTAGTAACAGAACAATGCATTAATGTATATATCAATAGGGAATTGTGGGCCCACACCTTTTTGTAACGCCTATCAAGACTCTACTTTACGCCCAAATATCTTACTGGCCCACTGCACTTTATTAAACCCCAGATATCCATATAACTCATTTCACATAAAATTATGGCCCACAACATATTTCAAAGCCTTTGGATCAATATCCAATGTTTTATAATATCAATATCCATTACAATCCACCCATCGTTCAACCTTCTTAATCAACTCTATAAGGTTTGAACGTCATATAATGAAACATAGTTGTAAACTTTCAACCTTAGCACTTTATAATATGGCAATGGTTCGGCCCCATCAACAAACAAAAGCTTTAATACAATGCACCCAACCGTTGAACTTGTATTATTTACCCACTTACATTAAACCCATTATCACTACCAATGCGACATTTGTAATACATCGCCACGGCCCCACACATCAAGACTTGTTAAACGAATGGTTTTCAACAGAAAACAAATGGGCCATACCTTGACTTATCTCCCATGCAACTCATTGTGTGATTATCGTTTGATCTACCAGCCTCCAGATCAGACGACCCTCAACAATATCATGTTTTTTCTACGACGGGAGATTAGCATTCTAGAAAAAAACGACATAAGCGATTTTGGGCAGCTAACGTGGAAAATTTATACTAGATCGTGTTTTTTTTAAATGGTTTCGCTCCGGACCAAAAGCAGCATGATATGGGTTGTATTGGTTTCAAAAAACCATCGCTGGTATTTGAATAGTGTTTCGGCTCTGGATTCCATTCCTTCTCCCTCATGGTTCCATTCGCCTCTTAACTTCGTTTTCATTCGATTCTTCGGTTATTCTTCGCTCTCACCTTCTCATATGTTAATCCTTGCTTCATCAACACTGCGCTTCCACATGTTAAAAACACCAATAACCTTTTTATAGTGACTGTGCATGATAGTGCACAGGCAGTTCCTGTCAGTGCAGGACCATTTCTCTGTTTCGATGTATTTTGTATTCTCTGCAACTTGTCTCTGCTGCTCGACCCTCTCTACAACTTGATGCCTCTTTTGCTATCTCTCTGCTTCTATTCTGCTCTCTTTGCCTCTCTTTTCTTCTATGCTGCTCTCTTTTCCTCTCCCTGCTTCTATGCTGCTCTCTTTGCCTCTTTCTACTTCTATGCTGCTCTATTTACCCTGTTGCTAGGTGTTCCTCCTTTTCCATCTCCTTTGCCATCAATGACAACATTTCCAACAGTCTCCCCCTTTAGCATTGATGGCAACACATCCCCCAGTAATCTAATGCTCCCTCCAAGTATTCCTCTGCCCATCTTCTTTTGCTTTCTTTTCCTCCCCCTTTGACATCAATGGCAAAGGGTTGCACATTACCTAGTGATGTTTTCAAATATTTTCCATTATACTCTGATCTTGAGGACCTGTTTCATGCACTGGTCACTTGCTCTGGCTCTTTTGTGACTCTCTTTGTTGACTGATCTCCCCCTGGAATGATGTTTTCTTTTCTGTTCTCCCCCTGGAATGATGCTTTCTTTTTATGTCAAAGAGTAGCATCAACAAACACTACCCCTAGTTTGTGAATATATCTGTTGTTTTTTCTTTTGTTGGCACATATTCCAAATTCACTACCTTCTGTGCTACTTGTTCTCTAAGGAAATGGTACTTGATTGGGATGTGTTTATTTTTTGAATGAAGTACAGGATTTTTTGATATACTTATTGCACTTGTATTATCACATTTGATAGAGATAGGTTCATCAATGCTTACCTTCATGTCTTGGTGGGTTTGTTTCATCCACATGACTTGTGTGCAACATGATGTTGCTGCTATGTATTCTACTTCTGTTGTAGATAGAGAGATAGATGTTTCTTTCTTTCTTAGCCATGCCACCAGGTTTTTTCCCAAATAGAATGCACCTCCACTTGTGCTTTTCCTATCATCCACACAACTGGCCCAATCTGCATCTGTATATGCAGTCAAAGTGAAGCTCTTTCCTTTTGGATACCATAGCCCATATTGTGCAGTTCCTTGTAGATATCTAAATATTCTTTTGACTGCTAGAAAGTGATTTTGTTTTGGTGCTGCTTGATATCTTGCCACAAGTCCTACTGCCAGCATAATGTCTGGTCTAGAAGCTGTTAGTTATAGCAGACTTCCTATCATGGATCTGTAATGTCTTTGATCTATATTTGCAGATCTGGCATTAGCACATAGCTTGCATCCAGTGATCATGGGAATTGACGCAGGTTTGCAATCTTCCATTTTGAACCTTTTCAACATTTCTCTAAAGTATTTTTCTTGTGAGATGAATGTTCCTGTGTTCTTTTGCTGAATTTCAAGTCCTAAGTAGAAGGTGAGCTCTCCAATCATAGACATCTCAAACTCTAATTTCATCTCTTCTGAAAATCCTTTTGCTAACTCATCTTTTTTTCTTCCAAACATGATGTCATCTACATACACTACTACAATCAGGAGTTCATTTTCATTGGACTTTATGTATAAATTGTTTTCTACTCTTCCTCTCTTAAAGCCTTGTTTTTGCAAGTACTTGTCGAGTCTTGAATACCATGCACGAGGAGCTTTTTTCAGCCCATATAGGGCTTTCTTTAATCTACACACATAGTCTTCTTTATCTATTAATGAGAATCCTTCAGGTTGTTCCATGTAGACTTCTTCTTCTAGATCTCCATTCAGGAAGGCAGATTTCACATCCATTTGATATACCTTGAAGTCATGGTAGCATTCAAAGGCCAAAAACATTCTGATAGCTTCCATTCTGGCTACAGGGGAAAATGTTTCATCATAATCAAGACCTTCAATTTGTGAATATCCCTTGCATACAATTCTAGCTTTATTTCTGATTACCTGTCCTTGTTCATTCATCTTATTCTTGAATACCCATTTTGAGCCTATGACATTTTTCTCAGTGGGTCTTGGAACCAATTCCCAGGTATTGTTTTTCTCAATTTGGTCCAATTCATCATTCATAGCATTCACCCAATATTTGTCCTTGCTGAATTTTTAAAACTTCTTTGGCTCTATTTGTGATAACATAGCTAGTTATACTTCTTTTGTCTATTCAGTTAGCTATCTTCTTGTCTGGACTCCTACACTCTTGTCCCCAATGATTTGATCTTCTGGATGGTTCTTTTGAGTGTATCTTGAGGGCCCTTTTGAGTTCAGTTTAGAAACTTCTGTTATATTTCTTATTTCATCATCATCTTGGTTCTCTTCTTCATGATCTTCTAGAGGATTGCTGCAACCTGTACTTCTTGTCTTGTTTGGTAGTTCTTCATCAAATCTTACATCAATGATTTCCACAATTTTGCGAAGTGTTTTGTTGTAGCACCTGTAGCCTTTACTCTTGGATGCATATCCTAAAAATATTCCTTCATCTGCTCTTGCATCAAACTTTCCCAGATTTTCATCATTATTTTTTATGAAACACTTGCTTCCAAAGACTCTAAAGTGCTTGATTGATGTTGGTTTACTATGCCATAGTTCATAAGGAGTCTTGTCACTGTTTGGTCTTAAATGAGCTTTGTTTATAATATGCACAACTGTGTGTACTGCTTCTGCCCAGAAGGTTTGGGGAATGTTATTTTCTTGCATCATAGCTCTAGAAATCTATTGTACAGACCTGTTTTGTCTCTCTTCCACTCCATTCTGTTGAGGTGTACTTGCAATTGTAAACTGTTGTTTTATCCTATCCTCATTGCATAGGTCTACAAAATCATAGTTTGTGAATTCACCTCCTCTGTCTGATCTGATGCACTTTAGCTTGCATCCTATTTGATTTTCTGCTAATGCCTTGAATATCTTGAATTTCTCAAGTGCTTCCGATTTATATTTTAGAAATGAAACCCATGTCATTTTGGAGAAATCATCTATTATCAGCATGAAATAGGATTCTCCACTTGGTGTTTTAGTTCTTGAAGGTCCACACAGGTCCATGTGTACAAGCTGAAGTGGCCTACTTGTTGATAGCTCATCTTTGGTCTTAAAGGATGTGTGGGTCTGTTTGCCCAATTGGAAATATTTACATATGGTATTTGAAGGCTTCTTTATTGTTGGCATATCTCTGAATGCTTTCTTCTTGCTCAGACTGATGATATGGTCGAAGTTAAGATGTCCCAATATTCTATGCCAAAACCATGACTCCTCAAGTTTGCTAAGGTGGCATGCTTCATTATCTTTTTTCACTATGTAGATATTATTCTCTGTTTGAACACCTTTGATCAGAGTCTTCCCTGTGGTGCTTGGTCTGACTTCACAGTCTTGTGCTCTAAAAATAACTTCACATCCCTTATCACACATTTGACTGACACTCAGTAGATTTTCTTTCAGCCCATCCACAAATAGTACATCTTGGGCCTTTCCTCTGCCATTATCCAAACTGACTTGGACTTTTCCTTTTATTTTCCCTACTTTATCATTGCCAAAAGTAACATTTCCAGATTTCTTATCATCAAAGGTTATAAACTTGCTTCTATCTCCAGTCATATGCTTTGAGCATCCACTTTCTAAATAACATTGGCTTTTCATATATTGAGCTATTAGATCCAGGTCACATTTATTTACCTTATTTTTCCACTGCAAGCATCCTTTTGTTTGGTACCTTTTCTGAGATGATGGACCATAATCTCTGAGAGGACATTTTCAAGACATATGTCCACTTTTATTGCATAAACAACATTTGATCATATCTTTAGTAGAATTATGATCCGAGTAGACTCTCCATGATTCATAAACCTCCTTGAGGTTTTGAACATTAGTCTTTGTCCATATCTTCTGCATTCTATGATTTTATGGCCAAATTCCTTTCAGTAAAAATAGTATCCATAAAAACAATTTCCATACCCGATGAAAGGTTGTCTTCTCCATTTGTTTGCTTGAGATAATATTTTCATTGTTTGCATCCTTTGCGGCTTTGAATTAATTCTCCTTGTATGACATTAAGCATCAATATGTCTCAGATTGTGGCAGGCATAACAGGTGGCATTTTTCATAGGAGGGAAGAATCTCCTTTGATGGATTCCGAATTTGACATACTCAGGAGTATATGAACCTTTTTCTGTTGACTGTTTATTTATTTCATTCTTTGTCATTAGAGGTTCCTTCTGGTTTCTGTCTACTTCATTGCAGGTTTCTTCTTTGGGTGGAATCATCTAGCTGCTTTATCATCCTTATTTGCTTTTACAAAAATTATATTTCTGTTTTTCTTTTCTTGCCTTTGCTTGATTCTCCTTCATAGCCTATCCTAGTTTTTATCAGAGGAGATCTTTGAGCATCTAGAATTTCATTCAACTTACCAGAGCTTGTCATTTGAGAAAAATTTATTGACACTTTCCTTTGGGCATTTTCTAATTTCTTCCTCAAGCATACTACTTCTTGTTCCAATTTCTCTTGTTCCTAAATTTTATCCTTAATTTGCTTAAGTAAGATGTCTTCTACCTTCTTGGCTTCTTCAAGTTCTAATTTAAGCT
This sequence comes from Pinus albicaulis, assembly GCA_034641835.2. Lineage (NCBI taxonomy): Eukaryota > Viridiplantae > Streptophyta > Pinopsida > Pinales > Pinaceae > Pinus > Pinus albicaulis. The sequence goes on along the minus strand of CM076574.1, from coordinate 661,556,869 downwards.
AAATGAGGACTTCTGAATTTTGTTCTTCTTTTACATATTTGAGGAGAATGTCTTTATTTTTTTTGCACTTCAGTTTGAGTCTGTCAATTTCCTCCAGGGCACTTCTGATCTCCCCCTCAAGATCAACTTCACCTTCTTCCTCATCTTCTAGAATGAGTCCTTCAAGCTCCTCTATGGCCATCAATATAAAGTCAGAGGTTCCTTCGTCACTTGAGGGTTCATTTGAGTCTTCAGATGCACTACTATCTTGTTGAGCATAGAAATATTTTCTATTGAATTTATTTCCTTTCTGCCAATTCTTTGATATAGTTTTCTCTGATTCTTGAGTCTGATTCCTTGTTTTCTTATGAGGACACTTAGCAGCATAGTGTCCAACTCTTCCACAGTTAAAGAATTTAAATGGAATTTTACCTTTATATTTACCTGAGCCTCTATCCAAATTCCTGACAAATTTGGCCTCTTCTTCATCAGAGCAAGAGCATATATATTCCTTTTATTCTTTCTTCTTCTCTGTCTTAAAGGCTGCCTCCCTCACATTTGACTTCCTCTGTGGCAGTCTCATCTCATAGGCTGTTAGATTTCCAAGTAACTGGTTCATGGTCAAGGTTTCCCAATTAGCTATTTCTTCTATGGCAGAAACCTTGGGGTTAAAGCTAGATGGAAGAGATCTCAGAATCTTTTGAACAATTACAACTTCTTTTATGGTTTCTCCTAGAGATTTCATGTTATTCGCAATTTCTGCAACCCTTAAAAAGAAGTTGGCAATGTCTTCATCATCATTCATTTTTAAATTTTCATACTGGGCTCTATACACTTGAATTTTGGCTATCTTCACCTTTTTGTCTCCCTCATGGATGTTCTCTAGTGTATCCCACATTTCTTTGGCAGTCTTGCTGTGCATTACTTTGATAAATTCTGCCTCACATAGTCCATTTAAGATTGCATCCATGGCCTTTGCTTTAGATACAAAGTCTTGTTTAGATTCTTTCTCTGAGTCAGTTGCCTTTGGGGCATATCCAAATTCCACAGCAGCCCAAACTTCTATTCTTAGAGACATTATGTATGCTCTCATTCTGATTTTCCAGAAGGCACAATTAGCACCAGTGAAAAAAGGGGCTTTATTGGTTGAGCTTCCTTCTTGATTAGCCATCCTAGGGACCTAAGATCTCCTTTCAGTTTTTAAACTGATACAAAAGGAACCGGCTCTAATACCAATTGTTGAACCCTTAGTTAAACTGAGAGGGGGGGGGGTGAATCAGTTTAACACATTCATGAATTTTTAAAAACTTTTCATTAAGCTCATTTACAACTTAATTTCATGATCAGCTTTATATGTGAACAATCATAATATGTGAGCAGCAAGTATAAAGATAATGTGACAACAAAATTATTATGAGAGTAGCAAGTATTCAGCAGACTCAATAAACCATATCAACACATAAACATCACACACAGAGACAACAGATATAATTGGAAACCCATAAAGGGTGAAAACCACATATTATTATTGTTGTGATGCAAAGGCAAGCTCCAACTCCCTCTTACCACTGATTTTCTATAGGCACCAACCTACAGGAGGCTCCAACCTCAATTCTGTAAGCTACAACTTGCAAGGCAGCTCCAACTCCCATCAATTTTCTGCAGGCACCAACCTACAAGAGGCTCCAACCTCAGTCAACTGCAACTAACATCTATCAAGCTACAACTTGATAGGGAAGCTCCAACTTCCTCAATCTATCAAAAGAAAACACTTGTTGATTTACCTTGGATATCAGCTATGTTCTGTACCTCCTTTACTGCTGTCCTCCAGTCTTCATATCTTTCTTACATCATCTTTGACTCTTCACAACATCTCCACCTTCTTCTTATTTTCTCTGCTTCAATTTTGCATTCTCTAACCTCTTTCTGCATATCAATATGATATCCTTTATACAGTTTGCCTCATAACTATTTGTATTCCATAGGGAATTCGAAGTGAATAGCCCTGACTCTTTGCCTTCTGCCTCCTCATTTCTTTGTCCAGCTCATTCAGAAAAACTACAACACTTCGTACAAATTTCTGTTTTACAGCGGAGTTTTGTTTTCCTATGGAGACTTTCCAGTGCATCACAAAAAATATAAACCAATTAAAAACATTTAAATTCAGTTACAATATAGATTTAAAATCAACCCATTCAGCCTTTTGGATCACTGCGTGTTTGTCTTTTCTGCAACTGTCTCTGTCTTTTTCCTCTCTATATGCTCTGTTGTTCACTGTAGTTGCGTAACTCTTGTATAAATTTAACTGCCTTTTTATATAACGTAAATGACTCTCGGCAATATAATAATAATAGATCCTTTTAATACATAAAATGCCCTTTGGGGCCCACCCGTCAAACTCACTCCATTCTCCGATGCGATGAATTACCTCTTGAATACTTCTGATTTCGATTAAACGCAATCGCAACTTCCAGTTGTATGATCTGATGCTCTGCTTTCACTCCGATGCGATGATTCACTGTTCACAGATGTAAATATGTATATATTGTTTCACATATATATTTTCCGCTTTGCTTTCTTTTAACTCTTCAACTTTGGTCTAAAACTCAGAGTAAACATATATTAACTTTTTCTTTTTTATGGAACCCACATTACACATACACTTTGTCTATTTTATCTTTTCAATCGCAATCACAACTTACCATTCCTTATTCACTTACACTTCTGTTGCGCCGATGCGATTGGCATTCTCCGATGCGATCACTCACTGTGAATCCAATGGTTCCTATTGATTGGGATTGGACGGTTGCGATTAAATCGCACCATTGCAATTGCATGGTTCAATGGTCTGCTCTTTCCCCTCTCATGTTCTTTTCCAATGCAATGGATTTCTACGGATCCGATGGATCATTTACTCGACTCTATAACATTTTCGGGTCCGCTCTTTACTCTTTCCCTTGGCCCCACGTATTCAATGGTTAATAAACATTTACAATGTAAAATGCTGACTCTAGATTCAAATACACCGCTAACACATATGAATGTTCAGCCACATTATTAACCCCATTCCATATAAATCTTCGGTTTTTACCTGTAGAATACTGAATGTTTTGAAACTTTGGATTGAAAGCCCAAGCTATAATATTGTTCCGCAACATATATTAGTTTGATTACCAAACTTCATATTTGAAACCCGACCATATTTATAGGTTTACCACGGCCTTTCAGTAAGCATAATACCTCTGTATAGCACGTCCTCCAGTCAGGGGTTGATATATTATGTAAGGACCTCGACACTAGAGTTAAACCTTAGTAACAGAACAATGCATTAATGTATATATCAATAGGGACTTGTGGGCCCACACCTTTTTTTAACGCATATCAAGACTCTAATTTACGCCTAAATATCATACTGGTCCACTGCACTTTATTAAACCCCAAATATCCATATAACTAGTTTCACATAAAAGTCTGGCCCACAAAATATTTCAAAGCCTTTGGATCAATATCCAACGTTTTATAATATCAATATCCATTATAATCCACCCATCATTCAACCTTCTTAATCAACTCTATAAGGTTTGAACGTCATATAATGAAACACAGTTGTAAAATTTTGACCTTAGCACTTTATAATATGGCAATGGTTCGGCCCCACCAACAAACAAAATCTTTAATACAATGCACCCAACCGTCGAACTTGTATTATTTACCCACTTAAATTAAACCCATTATCACTACCAACACGACATTTATAATACATCGCCACGGCCCCACACATCAAGACTTGTTAAACGAATGGTTTTCAACATAAAACAGATGGGCCATACCTTGAATTATCTCTTGTGCAACTCATTGTGCAATTATCTTTTGATCTACCAGCCTCCAGATCAGACGACCCTCAACGATATCGCGTTTTTTCCACGACAGGAGATTAGCGTTCCAGGAAAACACGACATAAGCGGCTTTAGGCAGCTAACGTGGCAAATTTATGTTGGATCACATTTTTTTTTGAAATGGTTTTGCTCCAGATCAAAAGTGGCGCGATATGGGTTGTATTGGTTTCATAAAACCATCTCCGGTATTTGAACATTGTTTCAGCTCTGGATCCTGCTCCTTCTTCCTCATGGTTCCATTCACCTCTTAACTTCGTTTTCATTCGATTCTTCGGTTATTCTTCGCTCACGCCTTATCATATGTTAATCCTTGCTTCGTCAACACTACGCTTTCACATGTTAAAAACACCAATAACCTTTTTACAGTGACTATGCATGACAGTGCACAGGTAGTGCCTATCAGTGCAGGACCATTTCTCTGTTTCGCTGTATTTTGTATTCTCTGCAACCTGTCTCTGTTGCTCGACCCTCTCTACATCTTGCTACCTCTTTTGCTATCTCTCTGCTTCTATGTTGCTCTCTTTGCCTCTCTCTTCTTCTATGCTACTCTCTTTGCCTCTCTCTACTTCTATGCTACTCTCTTTGCCTCTTTCTGCTTCTATTCTGCTCTCTTTGCCCTGTTGCTAGGTGTTCCTCATTTTCCATCTCCTTTGCCATCAATGAAAACATTTCCAACACCCATTCCATGATAGAACGTATCTTTTGTGGATCCACTTTTATTCCTTCCTTGCAAATAACATGTCTCAAGTAATTTACCTTTGTCTAAAAGATACTGCACTTGTTGATCTTAGCATACAATGGATGATCTCTCAACAATATCAATACTACTGCTAAGTGTTCAGCATGCTCTTCTTCATTTTTAGAATATATCAGTATAAAATCAATGAACACAATAACAAACTTGTTGAGATAAGGATGCAACACATTATTCATCAAGCATATAGAATTAGTTGAAGCATTAGTCAAAACGAAAGGTGTTGGAAATACTAAGAGGGGGGGGGGGGGTGAATCTTCTTTGTAACCAAGGCCATTTTTTTCGATGTAATATCATTGATTGTTGATGAGTTCTTCCAATGCCCTTGATTTGTTGGCATAGTTTTGGATAGTTTTTCCCTTCTTCACTTCCTTACACAGCGAGACTACTTCAGCTTCTAATTCTTCCCTTTCTTGGTTGCTTTCTTCCAACTTCTTTTGAAGTGACTCTTCAATGCATTTGTGTTCTTCAACTTCAATTTTGAGACCTTGAACTTGTTCTTCAAGAGTATTGGAATGGATCTTCTCAACCTTTAGCTCTTTTATAATCTTGATTGCTTCCTTAGAAAATTCTTCTATGGTCAACCCTTCTTCTTCATTGTTTGATACCTCTTGTTTATTTCTCTTGGCCATAAACAATACTCTCTCATTGGCTTCTTCTTCGCTGTCATTGTCTTCATCGGATTATGAGCTATCTTCTTTAGAGAGAAAGTTCCTTTTCGATCTTTTCTTGTTGAATTTCTTAAAGCCTTTATTTCCTTTTGAGTTTCCATCACTTCTGTTCAGACATTTTGCTTCTTCATCATCTCCCTTTTCTTCACACTTGCAGGTGCATGTCTTTTCAATTGAAGGTTTTTTGTCCTTATTGGTTTTCTTAGATGCAATGAACGCAATTTCTAGATGTGAAGTGCCCTATTCTTCATCTAGTCTCATTTCATATGCTATGAGAACTCCATGTAATTCCTATTTGATGAGTTTGTCCAAATTTTCACTGTATTCTAAGACCAATACCTTTGGGTTGAATCTCCCTAGTAAAGTTCTAAGAATCTTTCATATAATAGTCTTCTCGTTATCTAGCTCTCCCAATCCTTCCAGAGTGTTGATTATTTCATCAACGTATTGGAAGTATTATGCAATGTTGCCATATTATTTCATTCTAAGTTGCTCAAATTTTTCTCTATAGATTTGAAGCTTTGCTTATTTGACATTTGAGTCACCTGCATTTATATACTCAATCTTGTCCCATACATTTTTGGTGGATTTACAACCCAGCACCTTATGATAAGTAGATTAAATAAGTCCACTGATAATAATATTCTTTTCTTTTGCATCATTTACCAAATTCTTCTTACCTTGTTCATCCGTGGTTGGTGTAAATCCATTTTGAACAATGTCCCATACTTCGTAACCTTGTGCCAAGAGATAGACCTCAATTATTCCTTTCTAGAGTGCATAATTACTTTCATTGAACAAAGGTACACCATTCTTGGTATGCTCCATGACCTACTTCCAACTATTAAACTGTTATTGAAGGAACGAAGCTCTGATACCAATTGTTGGAAATACTGAGAGGGGGGGTGAATCATTATTCCTTTCAATTAGAGCATTATTTAAGCTTCAATTGTTATCAGTGTTTGTACAATGATAGCAGTAAACAAAAGGAACAAAAATGTACACATTTTTTAAGGTGGAAACCCTCTCCAGGACAAAACCCACCTGAATTCTTTTCTAATAATTATTTAATATTCAACTCCAATTCAAAATAAAGCTCCAACTTCCTAGAATGTAGAAAATAATTCTTCTCCAGCTCCCACTAGATGGACGCTCCAATGCGCGAGATTCTTCAATAGTCAACTAAATAGATGCCTCAACACCCAATGAGATACAACTCACCCTAGCGCCACCCTACCACCCTAAATTTTTCACAAGCTTGAACCTATTGGTGACTTCATGCACTAGCCTAGCATTACCCTACCACCCTATAGAAGAATAAAACAAGAATGGACTCCCATACCGGGGAAAATGGTCCACTTTACAATGATATATAATGATGTAGAAGAAGAAGACACACTATACCATAACCCCAACTATGACACAACCACCTAATGATGATCCTAGACCTCCAGACACCACCTCTTCAACTCTTGGAAGATAGACACTTGTACAATTTTTACAATGATGCATTTACAATGACTTAGTACAATGATACCTTCACAATGATTGTATGCAGTGCTGCCCACTTGAAGACTTCATGTGGTGAACTTCTTGTTATTTTTCTGCACCTTGCTTTACTTTCTTGCCCTAGAAAGTCTGGTTCTTTGCAGCCCTTGACAACACATGATCTAGCTTTTTCTTACCTTCTAGGATCTCAATATTGAATCTGGTGTATCTCTATTATTTCAGCTCCCCAATATGTTATTTTCGGTTTTGTAGTACTACTCTGAGTCTTCTTTCCAATGCTATAGGTCTGATACATTTTGGATTCTTAAAGAGAGAGTTATGCCCAATCTCTCACAATGACCTAATTATGGACTATTTCAGTAGAGAAAAATTGTACGGCGTGCCACTTGTCACTGTTTATTCATTCGACTCTGAAATTGATACATAGAAAACTAAATTCAGCTCTGAAATTGTGTGCCCATTGGGAGCATGATTCTCCTTACTATACATGTTGTACATTTCAGGAGGAGCCATGGGCCAATCATGAGGGCCACATTACATTTCCTTTCTTCTTATGGGAGGGACCAGTTGAAGAACTTGAGAAGGCACTCCATGGATCATTAGGAGATGGAAGGGTTAGCACAGTCAACTCTTTTCCCTTTGACGATGAGGGGAGACTCATCTATGAGCCACTCCATTTATATGAGAAAAACATATGGTGAGAGTATTGTGGGTTTGCATGATGATTTGTCTTTATATATGCATCTCTTAACCATATATGTGCAGGGCTTTGCTCAAAGGAGGGATATTCTTCCTTCTAGATTTGATGGTCTACATAAGGCCATTATGGATGATCACTCCCTAATTGAATATGGCGAGGAGATTTCTTGTGGAGAACATAATCACATTGCACATGAAATCATTCACTTTCTATAGGAGATTGGGGCAGCAAGCAAATGCTGGGGAGGCCACCCATCATTTTATTTTATGTGGCAGTGGAGATTCAAACTGCGCTGGCTACATTTGAGGGACCATTGTCCTTCTCCTTTACTTCACATGGTAGCCAGCATAATTCTCCTTATGGTTCCCCTGGTAGATAGTTCTGGAGCATTTCTTGGGAGCATGATTGGAGGAGAGACACATTGGGTGGATGTGTCCTTGGAGGGGGAAAACTCCCACACACTTTGCACTATATGTTCTAGAGGGAGCATGGGAGATGGTATGGCCACTAGAGCTAATCATTTGTTTCCATATGAGGTGAGCCATATAATATATGACATGCCATATGTTGATGACTTCCAACCTATCATATATGGAGATATTTGGGCCAACATGATTTTCAACGTTGGAGGAGAGATCCTTGGAGATCTAATCTTCATCTTGCCACTTGAGGGAAAGTATTTTGCAGCCTAGGATCAACACTCTCTCTACACTTATCATGAGTGGGGAGATGGATAGCATGGGTTAGGCTAAATTTTCTACCAAGATCATATTTTCAGCCCACCTACATTACCGGAGCCAAAGGTGGAAGATGAATTTCAGGATTTTCCATGTTGGGAGGTAACTCATTTTGCATGGTTGATTGCTTGGGGGATGGAGCTTCCACATGAGGAAGATATTCCTCAACACTTCGTAGACTCCATGCCTTGAGAGGATGTTTTCAGTTCTATCCTTGCAGTTGCTTGAGGACAAACCACATTTGGGAGGGGAGGACTGTAATGTTCCAAAATTTTCATGTAGATAATTGGAACATTAATTTTTTCTTATTTCACCTACGAGGAGAATAAATGGGTAAGGATGCCCATGCATAATGATATTCTCAATAAAATCCCTCATAGTATGAGAGGGGATCATCATTGGAGCTGGTTTTCACACCCTCATGTGTGAACAAGGTTATTTGCAAGTGGACAAGGTCAAGTTTGACCAAGTCAACAGCGTTGCCAAAGGAGGAGTGGCTTACTTAGGAAGCCAATGCAGTGTGAATGATGAAAGGGATATTTGGTGGAGGAAACCCTAATGGATGGGGCCCATGGAGAAAGACCTTTCACTTGTTTGAAACGAGGACAAGGCAACCATTGTTTCTCATGCTTGTATTATTCATCTCATTGTCTATTCAGACAATTGTGCATTCTTTTTTTTTTAGCAAGAGTTTCCGGGAGGAATTACTGTTTAGGATTCCTTCTCCTTCTTGAGAGGCCTATTGAGGGATTGGACTGATTTTCCTCACATCTAGGCTTGAGACCAAGCATCCTCCATCAAGATAGCATTATTTCTGTAGCAGAATAATACTATGTTGCTGGGTGTTGCAGTGAGGGTTCACTACACCACCTCCATCAACTATTTTTCAGAGGAGAGTCTCACTTCTCTTTGGGAGATAAGATTGGAGGCATTCCGGAGCTTATTTCAGACTTTGGCTTTAAGGCCAACTCATTCCCTAGCCCTACAACGCAGTTCCATCTAGTGACTACGTTATTTTGAGTGGAGCATTTATAGTGGGGCTCTTGCAGACTATTGGGGAAAGATATTTGGTGAAAGGATCAACCTTTCATTCTAAAGATCCATTGGAGGAGGCATATTCAGTTTGGGAATCATCTACAGCTTCTCCATACAGTTCTATTTCTGATTTGCTGCAGCTACCCAGCAACTCCAGTATTTTGTAGATTTTGTATTTTACGGCCAATCCTTCTAGGATTGATTTGAGGTAGTCTTTGGGAGATGATATCTTCATCCCCAATGTTATATTGAGCCATGTATTGATATATTCATGTATTTGACATATGTAGCATGCAGTTTCTCTCTAAAATTGCGCTGTCATAGCTTGGTGTGCATTGTGTAGCAGTATTTTATCATGTATCTTGTACTTGTTTCTTGGGGCTGAGCATTTCCTCTCTTGAGTGACCTTTTTCCTCAATATCTTGTATTCATTTTTTGTTTCTATTATCTAATGAGATAGCTATGGACTTCTCTTACATTTCTATGATTTGAGTGTTGCTATTGCTCCATTATTATGTTTGGATATTTCTGGGTCTCCAACATTAGAATATCTTGAGATACTCTCATTGTTGTAGCATTTTCCTAATTTTGAATATTACAGCTAATCAGAGAGAGAGATTTATGATGATTTTCCCAAAGTTACTTCTTTGAGATGAAATTCAGGAGCCTAAAAAAACACTAACTTCCACATATAATATCTCCGAAAATGTTGCACACCCTGAACTGAAATTTTTATAGGAGCTTCATTAGGATTTTGGATTTTCCTCATAATAATTTCAACTTCAGAAAATTCGTAGAAAAAAATTTAGAGCACAAATTCCACGATGTCCTGTTTTAGGTAGCGAAATCTCTACAGAAGGAGGATATGAGGATCACAATTTATAGAAATGCTCAGGTTGAGAGGGGCTTCAACAAGTGAATGTGGGAGGGATTTTAGGAGCTTAAAAATTATTAATTATTTACTTTTCGATGACCCATGCCACAACCCCATGGGGTTTTAGCCCACTAACTGGGGTTACAAACTTCAAATATGAATATCTCTCAAACCGTGAAGAATTACATGGCGTGCCATTTATCAACGGAAACATCTTGAAAAGTAGAAACATCAAAAGCATTATTGACCCAGAATATAGTAATTTGGTCAGTCAAAATTCCCATGCAATATTGGGGTAGCCCCTAGTGCTTCTTGGGTTGACATCAATGACAACCGCTGATCAACAAAAGGAACTACAAAGAAATCATAATGCTCATACCTAATCGAGAATATGTCTTGTAGATGCCTCCTTATTTAATGCATACCTGATGATATCCTAATCTCAAATCAATCTTCAAGAACACTATTTCTCCCTTCAACCGATCAAACAAGTCATCATCCTTGACAACAAATACATGTTCTTGATTGTCACTTTGTTCAACATCTTGTAATCGATGCACAACCTAAGAGTACCATCCTTCTTCTTCACAAACAATACCAGTGCACTCCACAGTTATACACTTGGACTAATGTATCCATTTTCCAACATTTCTTTCAACTACAACTTCAATTGTACCAACTCTGGTGTGCTCATCTTGTAAGGTTCCTTAGAGGTTCGCACTGCCCCTAGTACCAACTCAATAGAAAATTATACTTCCCTGTGAGGTGGAAACTGTGAAATATATGTGGGAAACACAACCTTCAACTATTGAAAAACTGGGTACTTGCTCAAAACATCTATATCCTCAACTTCCATACCATTTTCACTAGAAATTTGCACTGCAAATAACACACACCCTTTCTTGCAATTGTGCTTGGCCTGCATAAATGTAACCATTGTAAATGATGTTTATTTATTCTTATCGTGTAATATTATTTGTTCCCCATTGTCATCCAAACACTCAATATCCTTGTAAGAACAATACACCTTGGTCTTGTGAAGATACCAAAAATAATTTTATACGAACTGAATGACAATACATTCAGATTTTTTTAGGTAGGCATACCATTCAAGTCAAATGCACAATCTCTTACCCAATGATAAACTCTCTTCTTTGTACCAATAGCCAGCTTCACTAACCAATACTTTGCATGCACTTATTTATTCAAACCACACTTATCCACGAAATCAGGATTAACATAACTATAATTAGATCCAGGGTCAATCAAAAATAGAAATAACTTCATCACAAAGCTTACCATCCATCTTGATAATAGACGAATGGTGATCTTTCCACCTGTTATCCAACACTGCATAGATCCTGGGAATAATATGTCCAACATATCCCATTGCCTGTGCCTCTTTTGCACTATAGATATACGGTTTACCACCCTCATGTTGTGGACAATCTCTCATTCTATGATCTTTGCCACAATTCCAGTATAATTTTCCACCCTTCGTCATTATTCTACTCCTTAGATCGAAGTCCCTATCCTCTACCAGATGTATTTAACTTCTTAGGTGGTGAAAAATTCTCTTTGTTACCTATACCCTAATGTTTTGCTTGTTTATTGTTCCATTTTCCTTTATTCTTATCATTACCTTTCTAGTTCATCTTAGTCTCAGATCTGTGCTTCGATTTCTCATAACAATGCTTTAGTTTATGGATGGAATCCTTCAATGATATAGTCTCATCAAACACAATAATATATTTAAATACTATTGGAAACCCACTAATGAATCTCTAAATCTTGGCCTTCTCCTCCTTGAGGTAAGGAGAAAACCTCAATAACTCCATAAATATTCTAGTGTACTACTCATTAGCCATAGATCCCATCTTTACTTCATAAATTTTTTTCCGTGTGATCATAGTATCTCTCTCATAGATAATTTTTCTAGAATATTCTCTCAAACTCACTCCAAGTGAGTTCCTCCTCATAAATATCCCTGAAATTATTCATATATTCCCACCAAATATTTACCTTAACTTTGAGGTTGAATGTAGCTTTCTTGGCCTTCATGTTTTCTAAGTAATCATGCAACCTAAATAACTTCATCATACCAAAAAACCATGCGTATGCATCTTGTGATTTCTTCATCTCTCTATTAAATTTAGGTGGTTTTTATTTCTTAAACACATCCAGAAAATATCCCCTATCCCTCCTCCTGTAAGGATGATAATGATGACGATCATAGTTCTTGTCAGAACCAGAACTAGAATAGTACCTGTGTTTGTCACCTCTCCTATCTGGAGTGTCCAAGAACCTGCCATCTCTAGTCATGCCATCTCTACCCAACTTGTGACCACCACAAGACCTACTGACATATGCCCCATTAGTCCCATCCTCCTATCCATATCTGATCTGAAGTGGTCCTTGTCATTGCAACTCTAACAAAATATGAAGGATTACTACATTAACCTCTGCTTTCTTTTCTTGTGCCTATATGATTTTTTCGTTATCTACTTTAAAACTCCTTGTTTCTTCCTTCAAAATTCTCAGTGTGTCTAATAATTCAAAAGAGTTCCCAGCACCACACTACTCATCTGATTCATAGGGGGAATATTTTTAGTCTTCCATCTTCCTAGGCATCTTTGATTTCTTCCTGCAAGGCATTTCATGTCAACTAAACCAAATCATAATAACCAAGTTACCTTAGCATAATTCGGGGAGAATATTTCACATGAAAGATCAAAAAATCAGTGTAATACATGTATAGACATAGTCATAATAGCATATAGACATACAAAACATAGGTATATCAACACATGGAAGTCATTCTAGCTAGAGTCCAATCATCAATGCATGACCATATCAGCCACACATACCATGACCTCATGCATGACAAAAAAAAACCATACCAATGTACACTTGACAACATGTAAGCACTTTACATGTATAAACAACACATAACCAGTCATACACTCATGAAAACACATTTCACAACAGCACCATCAATTCTCCCATGGCAACATAACTACAACCATGACCAACACCATGCGGATGCAACAAGCATATAGACCACAAGTATGAGTAACACATATGCATCCGACATAAATTCATGACCAACACACTGCCCATCCTGTCGGAGGGGTGAACCATGCTCTGATACCACTCTGTAACACACTCCTCCCACATCTACCCAAGTAACTAGACAATCGGGGTAAACATGTGACAAAGATTTACTATGATTTGATTCAACCTCCCAGGTCACCTTAAGGAAGTGGAACCGACAACAAAAAATAAAAAATACCTTATTCACATGCTACAGGACACCCAAGATCCCTCCCAACCTTCCAAAATGCAAGCCCCTACATCAAAATGGCATTTTCAAGCATCAACCCCCCAGTCACACACAACATGTCATGCATACGACTAGGGACTTTTCCCAGTAGTTTTGAGTGTACAACCCCAATTTTTGTGCCACGCAGGATCAAAGCCCAGACCACTTTCTAGAACACCATGACACTTTCATAAATGAAATATAAAAGTGGAATAATGATGTAAAATCAAATAATTAAATGCAGACTTGAATCTACCCCTACTAGCCATAACAGAAATTTTGTCAAATATGTCACAAATATGTAATGTAGATGTTTAAATAACATATTTGAGCATAGGGATCTCATACTTATCTGAGAATCACTAAGAATAATTGTTTCCTCATTGCATTAATTACATTATCATCTATTTATTCATAGATACATTGTTCATTCATTTACAAATCAAAACATGATGAGCATTGTACATCATCACTATAATAAAACCCATTCATAACCATCATATAAACAATAGAAATGATGGGAATATAACATCCATATGAGCCACATAATAACAAGGATATTTACCCATCAATACAAGAGGAAAAGGAGTCTTATTTCCATAAGAAAAATGCAACCAAGTCTGGGACTTACACGTTCCACCTGACCATAGGAATGGTTGAGCCAAATATCTCTTTAGCTAGTCACCCCCATGCCACATTTCAATAATGAATGTGGGATCTCATAAAATCGTCAATCAAAATCAAACCAAGGCTTCTAGAGGCAAAACCACCCTCAATCCTCAACCAGTGATTCCACCTCATGGTTGGACATCACAACCATCACCAGATTGGTCTCCACCAAAGTTGTCTATGGATCCTGAGTGTTTTTTCCAACCAGAGCTTCTAGGACTAGTAAATAAACCCACAGCTTCCACAGCACTTGTCCAACCACGGCTTCCAAGACTAGTAACTAAAGCCACCAAGGGTTGCCAGAGCATTTATCCATCTAGGGCTTCTAAAACTAGTAACTCAACTGAAGTTGTTACAGGGCATCCAGAGTGTTTGTTGAACCAAGTCTTCCATGAACTAATAGCTCAACCCACATCCAAAATCACATGAGAACCAACCATAAAAATAAGCAATGAAATGAACCCACAACACCATTTCTATCCAGGAAATGGCAAGGCTAGGAAAATCCATTATCAATCTAGGAAATCATTCCTGCCTATGATAGATGATGACCAAGAAACCACATGCATACTCCATGCATGTTGAACTAGTGAGTAAACATACATGCAACTTGGTACCTTCAAATAGAATTCATTTTAATTGTTTCTCCCGGTGTCCTCTTGTGCTTTACTGCTCTTCATTTTCCTTCTTGCCCCAAATCTCCAAGTATGCCACACTCTCCAAGAGTACTCCAATAATATCTAAGTGTCCAAGAGTATGAGAGGGAGAGAGAATAATGAGAGATCCAAAACTTCAGTAACCAAAAGCCATGAACTGATCCCCATAATCCTTTTTATTAATGAGGCCTTTATTTTCTTAATTTTATATTATTTTGCTTCATTTTCCTCCTCACATGAAACCTGTGACCTTTCACCTCAATTTTCTCCTATTTTCCATTATTTTCATAAATAAATGTCAATAAATGCCACTTTTCCTTTCCAAATCCTTAGCCATTTCCTTTGCCAATTTCCATAGCCATAATAAACCTTATGAACACCTACATTAGGATGGTTTTCCCATGACCTTGGTTATTATTTTTCCTTTATTAACTTTTATTACATGGAATTATCACCAAGGTTGTTACAAACATTCAAATTCTTAGCCATAGTAGCAGATATGGGTTGGGAAATCGTAGCGGATTCATTCATGGCTAACACTACCAAAGATGATTGTCACTAGAAATTCAAACATGAACTTAAAAGAAGATAATTATATAAAGGAACTAGAGGTGGAGTCTGAAAAGGAGAAAGAGGATGATCCTGATAAATATTAAGCCCTCTTAAATGAATAGGAGAAGAGGGGCAAGGTTCTTCCTGTGGAATTTCTTCAATACTCACAAGACCGTATCGAAGGGTTTCACTATCGGGTCCAAGATATATAATTTACATTTATGTTTGAGACAAAGGAAGAGAAGAGGAAGGTCATGAAGTAACAGGTAAATCTGGGTGAGGTACCCCAAGTTGTGTGACCTTAGATAATAAGGTATATGATTCAGTGAAATCAGGTTCAATAACCTCAGGAAATAAGGATTCAGATGCTTCTGTTTCTATTGTGTCAGATTCATCGGCAAGAGGATATGTAATCTCAATCTCATTACTCAAAGGGAAGGATTATTTTGGTGGATCAATTTTAGGAGGAGGACCAGAAATAGTTCTCAAAGTTCTTGATTCCATAGTTTACATTTTATTATGCTTTTGACAACGGCCAAGAGTTCCCTCTAGTGGAAGAGGAAGCTTATTTTTCATTCTACATGAATGACAAAGAATAGGTGTTTGTTTTTCCATGTTGGATTAATAAATTTTAACAATTAACACAAAAAATAAATAAAAAATGGGTAAACCTAGGCATAAATGTTTACCAAGCAATCATGAACGCCAATATACACCTTGATGAACCAAGGTCTTAACATACATAAATGAATTCTCCCTGAATGTTATGTTCAATGTATCACTGTATACAAGGCAGTCGACTCAGTTACCTATGGCGATGATAGAAACCTATAGGGGACTTCCAAAATATACTTGGCAATATGTGGAAGTGTAGTCCATAGTAGTGTTCTCTAATTTTTAATCATTTGATGAGAGCATTCCCATATACTTACCATGCATGGAGAGCCATCCAATAAACCTAAAGGTATGCGCATATTGATAAGATACACTTACATACATGGAATGTGATAATACCCCTAGGATTCAAGCTGGAAAAACAAAGACATATCCTACATTTAACGATGTTGGAACACATCTCTAGCCTAGAGCTCTAAATGTTTGTGTTAATGTTACAAATGCTCCTTAGGATGATTCAATAAATTTTGATGTTTAAATTTGATTAAGTTTCAGTTTTAGGGCTCACCGCAAGTTTCACCTAAATTCCCTAAAATGACAGCTATCATGAAGAAATGAAATCTTTAACTTTCAATTAAAATCTATCTAAAGGATGGAAGATACACAGAGTATGCAACATACAAAATGCAACAAACAAGATGTTAAGTGAAATTCCATTGTAACGCAACTGTTCCAGTGTTGATGCACACACAAAACCCTATATACCAATGCAAAAATTTGTTTGTTTTCAATTTCATTTAATTTTCAAATATGATGAAAACTAAGATGCATGTCTAATAATTGATTAAAGAAAAATTTTCAGAATGATGACTAAAACGCCAATTCATTCAAGCACTCAATGATTAAATAAATTAGTTTGCTAATGAAATAATTATAAGAACAAAGGAAAATATAAATAAAACCCTATAAAATGTACTTAAAACCAAAATAAAACCAAATGGAGGCTTCAAAGAGACCACAAGATACTCAAATACTCTAGGAATATCAACTGGAACAAAGCTCGATGGAGAGAAAATCAAGAAAAAGGAAATTTTGTGCATGAATAAGGGCCAACACAGGTGCAGAAGGGGCACCAATGCTATGCAACACAAGCACATAAAAGTATCAGGTGCAGTGCAACACCCTGTCTCTAGACCAAATTGGCACTGATCAAGGGATACAAGTTTTTGACACAAAAATTACACTTGAAACTCAATGAAAGTTATTCCTAGGTATTTTCTTGAGTGAATATGATAGTGAAGGTCTCAAGAAGAGATAAACAAGCACTAAGGATAAGGAAACCACCAAGGGAATACACTGTCCCTAGTGGAATCGCCAATTTTTTATGTGGAATCTACGACTACAAAAAAAAGTATCTTCCCATGACTTGATGGCCTAATATAGAACAACAGAAATACAAAGAAGCTAATTTTTTCCTTAAAATGAATATACAATGGGATGAAGCCTACCTAGAATATTTTGTATTCTTCACTCCTCTCTTGGCTTGTAAAATCCAATCCTAGCTCCAATAGTTATAATTATAACTTGTACAATCAAACAACACAAGACAAATATCTATGACATCTATGTAGCATCATATTATCACCCTATTCAATGGATCAACATGGAATTGAAATACGTGAAATAATAAAATCACATATAGGAAAATAATTAAATCTCTGTATTAATAGAAATAGAGAGAGTTACAACCAAATATAGGAGTTGATATTATAGAAGAGCTCCTCTAAGTTGACTTGTTCCTTCCTTGCCACAAAATATACCTCTATGTCACCCTAATGCATGGAATAATTACTCTCACAGAAGTAGCATAAGGGTACAATATATCTCCAAAATCCAACCCCTAGTTTGTGGATGGTCACAAATATATAAAAGAGGATGGTAAGTTGAGAGTTCTTATCCATTTACCAATCTAGCTTTGAGATCCACTCTTGATGGGAGGATGAGCTCAAGGGATAAGGGTTGAAATATCCAAGGTAGGATAGGACAGGATTCAAGACTTTCATCCAAGCTAAATAATTATAAAAAATCCTCGAAGCTTCTGGAAGAGGAAGCTCTGGGATTCTTTTCATTTTTCCTTGACTTCTAGAATCAACGCACCCCCAGAAAGGGGAAACTAGTTGGTTATCAATGCAGGTCCATACATATCCAACCTTCCAGTGAACACTGGTATTGGAAGCGCCAGAGTATGTTCGGCCTAAAAATCACTGAAATGAAGCAGTTTTAGGCAGAAACTCAGGGATTTGAGAGATTCATGATTAGGGATTTGTGTAGGGAGGATGAAAAAGTGTTCAAAAGATGTGAATGATATTTTTTGAAAGCATGTTGATCAGATGTGATAAAATCGCCTATAAAAAAGGGTAAAACTACAATAGTGGAATTGAGAAAGATAAATAGGTCTAAAAAGGAAGGGTTAGATCATAATATTCTAGAAGAGAAGGAGCAAACATCAAATCAGCCTAAGGAGCCTATTAAGAAAAATCCACGAATGCAAGAGTTAGAACATAGCACCCCTACATAGAACAAGCAGTCCCCTAAAAAATAGAAATGTCACACTAGAGAATGGAAAAGGAAGAAGTAGCTCATATAAAGAAGAATAATAAAAATGAATGTAATGGGGAAAAGGATATTATGCCACCACTATTGCAGCATGAGAATGTTTCCAATCAACCCTTGGCTCTAACTTTGTAGCATAGGAGAAGACTCACTCGCAACATGGCATGAAAACGATGTCCTTGACAGATGGCCTAGCCCCTCAAGGCAGTTTCTATTCCATCATCTCTAGAATAAGAACCATATTTTGAGACAAAAATTCCCCCTCTATCACCTCCAAGGACAAAAATACTTGCTAAGTCATGACTAGAGAAAAAATGGGTTGTGGAAAATATTGGCGACTTACAAGGTAACTCTCCTCCAAATGATTCATCTGAACATGGGAATATTATAGATAAAAGGATAGTTGAGATAGTGACGAGTCAAGTTCAAGAGAAATTATTTTATGATAATATTGGTCAAAAACAATATGTTCTACTTCATGAAAACACATCTAATCCTTCTGAAAGAGAGTTACCGCTTCTGGTCCAGAAAATGAAAAGGGAAAATTTGAAGTTAAAGGAGAAAGCCCATAAATATAAGGTCCTATATAGACATGTTAGAAGTGAGAATGAATTTATAAGGCTCAAAACCTGACCTTGAAGGCCTAAAATTAAAATTTGACTGAGAAGAATAATAAGTTGTTCCACTAGGGGTGAGGCAATTGAAGTTGGCTTGCCGCATACACTGTTTATGGCAGAATTCGAAGGCTTCAATAATTAAGGGAAAAAATGATCGTGGCCTAGTGAATTTAGTGACTGTAGTAGGAATATAAGGAGAGGCTAGTACCACTTTTGATAGTTGAACAAATT
Source organism: Pinus albicaulis (assembly GCA_034641835.2). Taxonomy (NCBI): domain Eukaryota; kingdom Viridiplantae; phylum Streptophyta; class Pinopsida; order Pinales; family Pinaceae; genus Pinus; species Pinus albicaulis. Next base: position 661,537,439 of record CM076574.1, on the reverse strand, counting down.
TTGCAAAGTTAATTGCATTAGGACATGTGAACTCATCAACATAGGGGAGATGTTGGGACCCATTTTTTCCTCTTTTTGATACATTATTTCACCATTTTCCATAGCCATCCTCCTTCATTTTGTATCCTTTTGAATACTCAAATATTTCCTTATGCCTATTAATGTTCCAAATCGTGAATGGAGGTAAATATTTATGGATTAGATACATTTTCATGCTTCTTTGGTTAGTTTAGATATATTTTTAAGTGAAATTTAGATATTGTGGCTAACATCAAGTATGGATGCATCTTTACTAGGGGTTCTTGATGTGGAAATGTGAACTCCTTAGTCTTTGGTAGGTAAACTTAGTAGTTCAACACTTCAACTGACAGTTCAGCACCAGGAAAATATTCAACACTTTGTTTGACACCTAATTTGGTACCAGGTTATTCACCAACTAGTTTGAAACCACACCATATCTTCTAGGAATATTTCATGCATTGAATGGAGGACATTTGATTACAGAAAATGAATCCCCTTGGGCATTGATCCATATGGATTGAATGGTGTTCCACGAAATATGGTCTTCTCTTAAAACGACACTACATAATTATTCTATACTATTTCTCTTCATTCGATTGTAAGCTTATTTTTAGATAGTGACCTCTTTAAAAGAGAGTCACCAATAGTGTCATAGGTTAGACAGAAAGGAGAGGAATAAGAGATAGTGACAACATTTTTACCTGTGAACTCTATTTTGATTTGAATAAGCTAGGATCTATGTTGTATAAATTTTACTGAAGTCTTTCTTAATATCTCAACTATTATTTTCTGGATTTTGGATGTGTTAATAATAAATTTAGTTCATTGTAGTTATTTTAGCTTGTAGATTCCATGATCAATAAGCCTTGTGAAGTTAATCCTAGTTAGAATTAGTATGCATAGACAAACTTAGTACAAATATCTCTTTACTTATCAGTGTGGTTGTTCTTGTTTTCGAGAATTGAAGTGTTTCTTCTTATTATTGTACATTTCTGATTGGATAATTGAAGTTAGAAAATAGGATTGATTGCAGGTGGATTGTTGTAGGGTAGATTTGAATGCAAACTTTTTTTTATTGATGTGTTATTAAGAAACTTTTATTAGAATTTTGAAACAGATTATATTTCGTTGGTAATTGTTAGATTGAAATAATTTACATTTCATTGGTTATCATTAGATATATTTGAGTTACTGCTATATTTGAAGTGAGATAGATTCATTTGGTTAATGTTAGATTTGAAATGATTTTGGTCTCAGAGCTTTATATTAATCTCATAGTATTTCATCATTTTGTGTTTAGTGGAGTAATTGAATTGATTCCTTCTTTTATATCATTCTCTTATTTCTTTTAAAGTGATTTAATAGGCTTCTTTACTTCATAATATTTTGATTTTTAACAAGAGTAATTAAGTTGTTTCTTTATGCTTGGTAACTATGGTTGAAATTTTAATTTGAGTTTTCGATATAGTTTGGTACTTTAGTTTTGTACTAAATTGTCAGAATAATTAAATATTGTGTACCTGTAGCTCACATATTTGGGATTTGTAGTTAGTTTAGAATTCAACATCAAAATTTTCCATAGAAAATAGGCCTAAAGAGGTGAGCCTAGACCAGTGCTACATTACAACTCAAAGTATATGTTCCCTGGTTTATACTTTGATGAAGGGTAATTTATTAGACATATAAAACCCCTAAAAATATATATATATATATATATATATATATATATATATATATAACATTTTTTTGTGATGCAAGTATGTGGTGTTGTTTGGATTCATGCTACATTATATGGGTGTGAGTGTGAGTAATGATAGTATGTATATTGTAGATATACCTTAACAACACCTTTTCACTTGAAAAATAGAGCACTAATTATTTTGACCAGCCTATCTATGGGCCCATTAAATTGAACCTTGGCCAAGTATTTCCTTTCCATCCAAACATAGATATGTTTCATTTCTTTGCAAAATTTGGTGTGTTTTCACAAACTTCATAGATTTTGCAAATTTACTTCTCATTTGCAGAGTGTGAGAGAACACACTGTGGCTAGTTTCAAGCTTTTCTTCCCACCTTCTTTTTTAATGATCATTTGGTCAGACCATCATGATATATAATTTCTTTTAATTTAGGTGCTTCATAGGTAATATTTAAATTTGATAGCATTAAGAGGTACTCTCACTTTCCCTTGGTGCTAGGCTTATGAGAGAAAAAGACTCATAAGATAATATTTTATGAGTGTGTGGGTTTTGACACATAGTATTATGATGACCCATGATATTTCACCCTATGGAAAAATATAAATATGAATCTAGTGGAGAGGTTTAAAGGAAAACATGGAGAGGAGAATAATGTAGCATTATTCTTGATGGAGAAATCACAGACCTACATTTAAGGAAATAGGTTTCTTTTAGGACCTATTTTCTATGGTGAGAAGGGCCAAGGTTCTTAGATATCCTAAGGAAAGAAGAATGATGTTATATTAGGTTTTTACTGGTGTTTGATGAAGGTGAAAATATCGAGGAAAGGTTTGGCTAAAGGAAGTGCCCTAGCCACAGGAGATAAGAGGCCAAAGGATAGGTTCAATCTTGTCTAGGGTAATCACTCGCCATTTTGGTGATCGTTGGAAGGAAATTGCAGTTAAAATAAGTCATTTGAGAATTATGGACCATCTATTGAATAGGTCGTTGAGAAAATAAAGTTTTGGGGAATGTTTTTCACTACTTTAGGGTAGCAAATAATATAAGAGAAAGGTAGATTCAAAGGTTTTTCCCTAGTTGTAGGCCTGGTGGTAATCCAAAATAGAGGTAAGGGAGTTGAGTTCTATGGAACAAGAGGCCAAGGACATATGGGGTTACCAAAAACTAGAAGAGACCATTTACATCTTGGGAACAACAGTCTATAATTAGTAGAGGGTGGTTGGGGTGATAGATAGGTTAATGTGTCTCTTGTGTGGGTAAATAGGTCATAAAATTTGGGTTTATATATGATAAAATACCACATACCAAGGTATTAAGAGATATAGGAAAGCCCTTGGTAGACCACAACAGAAATACTAAAGAGGTTGGGGCTTAAAGGAATGATCCTAGGGCTAGCTGAGAGTTGGTAAGGTTTTGTGGTGTATGTTGGAGAAACGGGAGCTACAATAGGTGTAAATGTTTACATAGGTTTAAGAAAGTTCAAAAACCAAGGGAAGGTTGTATAGATGGAGCACTGAAGGTAAAATTATATAATGTGTGTCGAGGGGATGTTGAGAGTCAGGAGGACTCAGCCTCAGCCCAAGAAGACAAGGGACATTTGTCTTTTATTTCATAATTTTTTATAGGGATTGTAAGGGGCCACTTTCCCTAGTTCAATATCACTTGTATTCCTTGTTAAAGGACTAATAATATTTTATTTTTGGGAATTAAATTTCTTTTATTTTGTATGATGTAATTGTTGGTGCATATTGCGATGTGCAACAAAACAAAACAAAAATGGCGAAAGGAAGAAATTGGCTAAAAATTGGTGTTGTACATTGGTGAATGAGAGGCCACAATAAAGTGTGGTTTGGCCCTAGCATGAGGTTCCACATCAAACTCCCAATGTAAATTTGCAGTGGTTTTGATTAAGATAAAATTATAGTTTCGAACCCCATATTTTGTTAACTCGTCGTAGACTAGGGGGGCGAACCAAGGCCATCAATCAAGCCCCATGATGATCAGGTTGTTTAAAATATTTTCACAGATTAAGAAGAGTCCCATGATGGTATTTTTTATACCATATCGCCCTATTAACCCACAATATTCTTTCGAGGCCCCTAAGTGGACCTAGGCCATGGGTCAAGTATTCAAGATTGCATCATCAAAATAAGGTCAGTCAGTAGTAAGGTTCGATATGATAGTGGTGGGCAGTCCCATTAGTATATTTCTTTGACAGGTAGCAATACCCTTTTCAATTTTCATCGCTGCCACCACTACAATGTGAAAGGACATTGGTCAGCAATGATCGATGAGTAATGGACGGTCATGTCGGTTAACGAGACCAATAGATGGAAATATTCCCAAAATTTTCCAGTTCCATCACGACTAGATACTGAAGGTTTGAATATATTTTTGGTAGACAAAGGAAAACGTGGAAGCACACCCATCAAGTGGTATCAAAGAACAATCTCTCTTGTACATGGTAAAAAGGCATAAAGGAGAATCTCAAGGAGTAAGAGGAAGGATATATGCAAGCATGAGAATTTTTGTAGTGAATGTAGCATTAGAAGAGGAGATTAGGCATATTAAAGAGAGGTTAGAAGTTATGGAAATTTCCCAGAGGAAATAATTTGACTCTATAGATTCTAGTGAAGTTGAAGAAGATATTTGATTGAAGAAGGAGGAGGAGAAGTAGAAAAGGAAACAATGTTGATAATCATAACCAAATTGGGTCCCAGGGTGAGGATGGATGTATCTGCATATGAAGTTAATTTGAATATTAATGAATTGAGGGATTGGATAAATTCCATGGATAAGTAATTTTATTATGAAGAAGTAGATGAAGAAAAGAATGTGAAGTTTTGTCTTACAAGGATGAAGGGACACACAACCCTATGGTGGGATGAAGTGTAGGCTAATAGAAAGAGGAAAGGAAACCCTAAGGTTAGAATTTGGTATAGAATGGTGGAAAAATAAAAAACATGTTCCCACCCAAGGATTACCAGCTAAATATTTTTAAGTAGTTATAGAAACTTAGACAAATATCCATGAAAGGGAAAGAATATACTGAGTAATTTTATAAATTAAATATTAGAGTTGGACACATTGAAGAGGATATTGAAAAGGTTTCCAAGTTCCTTAATGGCTTGAGGTACAATATTAAAGACAATATTGGTATCTTGACTCTAAACATAGTAGAGGATGCTTACTAATCTATTTGAAGGTTGAGGAAAATATGTTCAGGAAATAGAGTCAAAAGGGTAGATGAAAAGGTCATGCTAGCGGAGAAATATTTCAGCCGCCAAAACGAGAAGGTTGGAGTCCAAGTAAACAACTACCAAGAGGAGGTTACTTTAGAGGAAGGAGATATTTCTCCAGAGGTAGAGCCTACCAACCTAGAAGCTATAGATGTGCACAGTTAGGCCACATGTCAGGGGAATGCCCAAATAATACTCTAGCGGGAAAAAGTATTGTACATGAGGAAGAAGCTAAAGAGTATAATGTGATTATAGAGGAAATTGAAGAAGTTTTTGAAGAAGGAGAATCCCTATTTTTTAGGAGGGTTCTAAGTAACTTAAAGAATGAAACTAAAGAACCATCTCATAGGAAACATTTGTTCAAGAACACGTGAAAGTCAAGAGGTAAGTGTTGTAAGGTTGTAATTGATAGTGGTAGCACAAATAATCTTGTTTCTACAAAAATGGTAGAGAAACAAGATTTAAAACAAACACCACATCCTACCCCTTAAAAATTTTCATGGTTACAAAAATGTCATCAAATATTAGCAAATGGAAAATGTAAGGTATAATTTCAGATTAGATGATACAAGGATGAAATATTGTGCGATGTAATGCCTATGGGTGTTTGCCGTAATTTTTTTGGAAGGATATGGAATTTATTATATAGTTATTCATGAGAGTAGAAGGAACACTTACACACTTGAGAAGGATGGTCACGGGCATAAATTGTTTCCTTTACAAGATGAAGTAACTAAAGAAGAATCTATTCCTAGTGTATTGTTGATGACTGGCAAGGAGATCCTGCAAGAGGTTAAAAGGAAGGGAATCCATTTTTTCTTGATTGGTAAATCTAAGGTAATTATCAGTAGCGCAATTTTATATGGTTTCACTAAGGAAATCAAGGATATCTTTGATGGTTTTTCCAATATAGTTGTGGATGAATTACTAAGTAAACTATCCCCTATTCGAATAACCATCCATCATATATCTTTGATTCAGGGAGTAAATCTTCCAAATAAGGTAGCCTACAAAATGGCTCCTCAAGAAAATGAAGAGATAAGGAAACACGTGCAAGATTTTTTAGACAAAGGTCATATCAGATAAAATTTAGTCATGTGTGTTGTTCCAATAGTTCTTATCTCAAAGAAATATGGTTGATGGAGGATTTTCATTGACTCAAGGGACATCAATAAAATCACAATAATGTATATATTTCCTCTTCCGTGCATAAGGATTTGATTATTTGTTTGAGTGGCATTCAATATTTTTCCTAGATTGATTTAAAGAGTGGTTACCACCAAATTTGAATGAGAGAAGGGGACGAGTTGAAAACAACCTTCAATACCAATGATGGATTGTATGAGTGGTTAGAGATTCCTTTTGGTCTTTATAATGCACCTAACACTTTCATGAAACTAATAAATGAAGTCGTGAAGGTGTTTATAGGTGATATTGTCACTATTTATTTGGACGAAATTTTGGTATACATACAAAAAAAATAAGAGAAATTGAGACATCTCAAATTGGATTTGAATACCTTGCAACAAGAAAATTTGTTGATTAATTTGAATAAATGTACCTTCATGGGAAAGGGACTGATATATTTTAGATTCATGATTTCTGAAGCTATTTTGAAGATGGACCTTAAAATGTTTATAGAAATCATTGGTCTCCTACCCCACTAAATGTGTTTAAGCTCAGGATTTTTCATGGTCTTGCAATTTTCTATACAAAATTCATTAAAAATTTTAGCAGAATTTGTTCACCTATTGTAGAAACTATTAAAGAAAATAATCAATCATTCAAGTGAACTATAACAACAAATAGAAATTTTAAGTTTTTGAAGGTAAATTTTAGAGAGAAACATGCTTTAGCTCTTCCAAAATTCAATAATTTTTCCTAGGTTGAGACATATGCAAGTGGAGTTGTTCCTAGAATAGTTTTGAGTGAGGAAGAGTGACCCATTGGTTAGTTTAGTGAGAAATTAAATGAATAAAAACAAAGTTATTCTTCTTATGATAAGGAATTTTATTTTATTGTTCACGCTTTGAACAAATGGAAACATTTCCTTATGCCAAAGGAATTTTTTGTACATTGATAACCATTCTCTGCAGTTCATTAATAGTCAACCAAAGCTAATTCATAGGCATGTAAAAGGGGTTAAATTTATACATAATTTTACTTTTTCTATTAAGAATAAGAGATATTCATCAAATAAGTTAGTCGATGCTTTAAGTATAATCAACTTGGTGCTACGAGAATTAAAAGTTAATGTTCTAGGAATTGATGAGCTGATAGAATTTTACAAGGATGATATAGATTTTAAGGAGTCATGTGTAGCATGTCAAAACCCAACCAATAGGAATAACAGACAATGATAAATATATATGATCTAGGATGGCTTGTTGTTCAAATACAACTTACTTTCCATACCAAAATATCCCATGAGATATAATTTGATAAAGGAGAAACATAGTGGAGGATTGTTGAGACACTTTGGGACTGGCAAATTTTTTCGATTTTAATTCTTTTTATTATTGGTCAGGTATGCAAGTTGAAGTAAATAAATTTTTGGAAAAGGGAAAATTTTTCCAGTATGCCAACGGAAGAAGGAAAAATACAAGATTGTGTCAGCCACTACCCATTCCAAGCAAGCCTCAGGATTTTATTAGCATGGATTTTTTTTGGAATTATATTGAATATAGAGAGGTGATGATTTTATTTTTTTGGTTGTAGATATGTTTTCTAAAATGGCTCATTTTATACCTTTTACAAAAAACGTTGATGCCATCGGTGTCATAAATCTATTTTTTAAAGAAGATGTGATATTGCATGGTTTGTCAAGAACTATTTTTTTCGTATTGAGATACAAGATTTGTAGGCCATTTATGGAGGAAATTATGGAAGGAACTACACACTTATTTAAATAAAAATAAAAATTACCATCCTCAAATATATGTACAACTTACAATCCAAAAATAGATGGGTAAACAAAGGTGGTGAATAGATTTTTTGGAAACATCTTAACAATTTTGGCAAGTGAACATCCTAATCAGTGGGACAAAGTGCCTTCTTAGGATAAAATTATTTATAATATCCCAATAGAAGCACCAAAATGATTTTTTTTGGGAAGTATACAGAATGCACCCAAGATGATTTTATGAGTTGAGGAACTTGGGATAATAGGAGATTAGGAGTGTTGAAGATGAATATTTTGTAGCAAGTATGCAGGAGCTACAAGAGAGGGTTAAAAAACAACTACATGAAACCAACAATGAGTACAAACAAAATATATATACAAAAAGGAGACAAGTATACTTTGAATTTGGTGACCTAGTAAAGGCTCATCTCAAAAAGGAAATATTTCTTAGGGGACATAAAACATATTGAAGGTTAAGAAAATTGGCCCATGTAAAATACTAAGTGTCCCTAAAATTATTATGAATTAGAGCTTCCATATTATATTGAGATTTAGTCAATTTTCAGTGCAACAAATCTATATCCATTTAAGGGGATAGGTGATGCAGCTAAAAATGGTGAAGGTTAGACCTACCAATGGGAGGATGAATTGACAAAAATAATTCAAAAGGATATTGAAGAAAAAAGGAGAAAGATGATGATTAAGGGGACTAGAGGAAAAGAGCATTTTCAATACTTATTCAAATGGAAAAACCAACCAATAGAATATGTCAATTGGATGACATTAGTGAAAAATTCCAAATTTGGCATGGATGGTGAAATCATTACTTCTCTAGGATTTTGATGCAAGAGCATACTAGCAAAAGAAAAATGTTTGTTTCACCAAAGGGAATGGTTCCCTTTTGAATTTTATTTGTTTTTATATTTATCTTAGGAGAATCTATGTTAATTAGGATTTTATGTTGAAGTTTCCTTAAGGGAAAAATGTAAAAATTATATTAGGAGGAGTGGCATTAGTTTCTAGAAGTATGATAGTTGTAGGAATATGAGAGGAATGATAGTTGCAACCTCCATTTTTTAATAGAAGGTATTTTGATAGAGGACGAGCTAAAGAGAAGGGAGGAAAGAGAGAAAAATTTGACTTTGTCCCCTGTAATTCTCAGACCTATTTAATGAAATTCAAAACTGGTGTAATTTACTTATTTTAAGTGTTAGTGTGAATTCTAATCGCAAGCGTACGAAAAAAACTCACTTCAGTTGTGCATAACAAACAACCATAACTTCAAATATGGTTGTCAATTTCCTTAGACATGCAGTTTGTTGATCAGAATAAATGCTATAAAATCCATATCTATGTAGTTAAAGACATTAAAATTCAAATAAAAGCAAGAGTTGCTCCATGCATCCAATAGGCAAGAAAATAATATTTTTAAATAATTTTGTATTTATGACACCTAGCGAGGGAACATAGAAATATGTTACCAGTCCCCCTCAATGGGATGGGTTCTTGTATGTCCTCAGCGCTTCAGATCTAAGATCTCTCTCTCTTGATGGTGTAGAAAACCCAGACAAAAATGGAACTCAAAGGGAGCTCACAAGCAAAAAAATAAAAAAATATGACAATGATTGAGGATCAATGTCACACCAAAAGTATAGATCTAGAGTGATCTTTAGGAAACAAAAGGTAGTGAATGAATGGAAAAATGCTTCTATTTATCACAAAATATTAAGTTAGTCTAGATATTGGTGCATATTTAAATATTATTAACCAAATCTAGATCCAACTTTTATGGAATAATTTATTATTTTTGTTGGAGGGAAAAAGAATTTGAATTTGGTCAAATCCCTTTATTTGTAAATAATAATAAATAAATGATTTATTTATTATTTTAAGAATGTGGTTGAGTAATAGTTAAATAAATAATGATTTATTCAATTATTTGTAAATGATTTAGTCAAATTTAACAAGGAAGATTATTTTAATAATGTTTTAAAGAATTATTCCTAGAAAATAATAAGACAAATAGTGATTTATCTAATTAATTTTCTTTTTTTGGTTAAATATGACTAGTCATATTAATTAAACTATTGTTTAATTAATTATCCCTTGAAGAAAATCAAACAAATAAGGATTTATTCAATTATTCCTCATGGGGTTTCTTGTTTAGACCATAAAAAACTTAATAAAGTATGGATTACTAAGTTATTTTTAATAGTGAAAGCAATTTTACTAGGGTAAAATTGGTCTTACATGGTGTAATTTGGTCCATCTAATAGTAGTAAGTTAGATGACCAAAAATTGGTGTAACATATTTCCCCCCAGCGTGCAAGTGTTAGGAGCTAATCATATGACCAAAGTTCGTTGTAAGAACTCAATCACTATACACAGAAGGGGCATTCAGAGAGAGAGAAATATAAGGTAGACTAAAGCACTAGATGACAAGACCCTGAGGAGGCGAGACTTACAGGTACGACAAGTCTCTTTTATGAGTGAGTACATGTTCTACATGAGGTGGGGGAGGCATACCTATGCCCACTGAGATAAAAAATTACAAAGAATAATGCGTCCAATAAACAAGGGACCAAACTATATAGTACATGATGGCATAAACATGGGCCATAGAAAAATGTGATAATGGATCCCACATACATATTGTTCCTAGGACAACAACGAAGACTTATAAAATAATATCTGAGTACATGACATATAAGTACAACCAAAGAGGCCCTATAAAATAAGAAAGGGCTTTGAAAATATAAATGATACATGCAAACTAAAGAGGCACTGCAAGTGGCTGAGGCTGAAACCATCAAATATATGGAGTTTCATCCAAGGCTGTAGTAGAGAATTCATCCGGGTATGTGGGGGGCTACCTGAAGGGCCAGCCCCTCATGAGGTCTGAAACATCTCACACACACTCGGGAATCACTGGTACAATATTTTTCATCACTAAACCATCAAGTATACGGATCTCGATCATGCCATAAGGAGTTGGAATTGATAAAAAATCAAGTCAAAGGGAAATAAAGAGTCTTTTTTCCTGATTTGAGGCACTGAAAAAGAGTGGAAGCTGGAACCAAGGTACACCGCCCTCTAGACCTGTCTTCTGGAATGAATAAGTTGATGTCGACAAAAGGAGGTCTTCCATAGGTGAGGTAATAAGGGATCCTCAACTAAGACATGAGAGAAAATAGTAGAGTGACAGATGGAATGACACCAGGGATGATGGTGGAATGGGGGGTATTCAGAAGCGATCTGACGACTTCCCTTGTTAGATCATAAACGGCATGGATGACTTGGTAGCTACTGAAACGACACCGGAGGGGATAGGGGGAAGTATGACTGGAGGCCAAAATGTGCGACACAAGAGAGGAACGAAGCAATGAAGGATGGAGGACTATAATGGGATACAAAGGAACTCGAGATAGACTCCATGGATGCAATGATGAATCAACTATGATGCTCTAACAAGGGTGACTCGATGATGCTTCCACACAGAACAGGCCCAGTGGGGACCATAAAAACATGAGTATAATATGGTTACTCACGACGAAAATTGATACGAGCATGGACAGGTATGAAGGCAAAGTGGTGCCCCAAGTACAAGTTTCACAAGTGAAGAAATTCGATTTGGAGGAGTGGTAAAGTGACTCTTCTTGGAAAGAATGTATCCTGGTGAAGTATCAAATCACAAAAAAATAAAGGATACCCATTTGAGAGCTCGGTGAGATATTTCCAACAGTACTAACAGTTTTTAAAACTGAGCTATGGTTTGGTCCCAGCTGGCAAAAGAAAAATCTTGGGTTTCTCTTTTAATAAGGAATTTTCCCTCCAATTTTATTCCTTTGCAAGTGTAATTGTGGTGAATGTAGAGAGGAGACAAGGCCCTAAATCTTGCAATGATCGTAGTGGACAAACTGACCGTTAGATTCGAGATTTGTCAGTTGCAGGTAAGAGCCCTAACCCTACTCTTTCATTTAAGTGGATTGAAAGTTCATTTTAGGCACCCAGAGCTTAGGAACAAACTCCTTCTCTTCTTCATGTCCGGGTCGCACTTTTTGGGGCAATATCTGCGACCTAGGTAGCAGGTTTTGGGAAGAAAACTGTGACATGTCCCAGGATTTTCCTGAAAAGTGTGACCTATTCAGGGAAAGGTATTTTGGTGTTTTTTTTTTGCTAAGATCTTGGGTTTTATGGTGTAATGGATTCTTTCCTTTCTGTACACTAACAAATATGATGGTGTTGTGTAGATATGGTAGAGTTAAGGATAAATTGGAGAGAGAGAGAGACCTGGATACATTACGGTCATAGATCTAAGAGGATCATGATGTCTGCACTGCATTGGCTAGGTTTGGGGTCCTGAAGTTTGTGGAGAGCCCTTTGATGAGAGCTAGAGAGCCCTTGTTGGCCCGGATTGTCAGCTATTGAGATCCGGATCATGAGATATTTATAGTGCAAGGGCACCAGATCGAGTTGATTGTCCAGGATATATATTTTTTAACTGGTCTCCCACCACTTGGGATGGTGGGAAATATGCAACCAGTGTTACCGTGAGGGCAGACCATTATGGAGTTTATGGAGCGCTATTGTTGATCGGGTCTCCATGTGAAGGGGGCACGAATACCAATTGGGGATCTAGAGCAGCTAGGGACCCGTGCTGTGCCCATAGAAATGTTGTAGATCCTGGGCAACAAGGCACTCCACCACATCACCGGGGGTCAGATAATGCTTGTTGAGAGTGTGTTGAGTGGGACCTACAATGGGTGGGGCCAAATCATGTTTTTTTCGTTGAAATAATAGTTGTCACTATGCAAGTGACAAGTGAACCACGATTGTGCATATGGCACAGTGTTGTGCTTTCTCTTCTTTGAGAAAATCCTGACACTTCGGCCTCACATAAAAATCCAGGATGGGGGCCTGAGAGAGCCTAGGATGCGTCATTGGGGTAGTTACTGTGTAGATAGTTACTGTGTAGATGGGGAGGTGGGACAATCGGACAGGTGTTCCAACCTGAGTTTTGTGATCATTGGGATCAGATTCCATAGTACATAGATGACTATCCCTACAGTGGGATGAGTTATCATGGGGACCCAGACTTGCCACTGCCACCTGGTCAAGCATGGAGGCTCGATGGTAAGTGACAAGTTGCTAATATTTTATGTGCATTCTAAAGTCTTAGAATATTGTATGTTGTACTGATTCATTCACTTTTGGTATGTAGATACATCACCAGTGAAACTGGCCAGGTATATGGGGCGGCCTATAGTATTAAGAGCTGCAGCACCAGGTGGGTCGAGTGGTCCACAAAATGAGGATGCAGTTGCCCTCCTGGAGGACATATGTCGTAGATGTGAGAGGCTCCTAACTGGTGTTTCAGAGCACGGATGGAAACATCTTGATGACCAATACATAGAGCCATGTATTGGTATGCCCCCGGAGTGGCAAGGGGTCATGCGGTGCATGGTGATGGCCAGAAATGGGATGTGCGATCTACGAGCTGTCGAAGCCAAGCCATTGGCCCGAGATCCTCCAAATAGTGATTGGATGTAGGAGCATGTGGTGCCCCCATTTTTATTTTTTTCACATGCTATGGGCATGTCATCGTATCAGAGTTGATGGACTCTAAAAAAATTTGAACGACACACATAATGGATATGCATTGTTTTATGGTTCATTTTTATTGTCTTGTGTGAAATGCATGTGAAAAATGCCAATCTAGAATATTATTTGAAATGCTATCCACATAGTGATTTTGTTCTCTAGGTACATGACTGAATGTCATGATTTCAAATTCACGCATCATAAGCTTCACTCGTAAATATCTTCTAAAAAGAACAGGATTATGCACCTGATAGAAACCATTAAATTGCATGACAAGAGGCAGGGAATCTAAATGAACATGAAGGTGAAGGATGCGATGGGAAAGGGCATCAACTAATGAACCTCGCACAAGCGAATGTAAGGGGGTAAAAAAGGCCCAACCTGTCGAGGCTAGATTATGGGAGTAGCGACTTGCACCATCGGCATAACCGATATAGGGTATGGAGGGGGGTCCATCTGAAAGGTTCCACAAGACAACAAATGAGAGGGTGATGAACAATGTTGGCAACCTGAATGCAAGGTAGAAATAAAAAAAAACACTACTATAGGTAATGCTCTGGGTAGGGTGTCTACCACCTGCACACCGAAAGGTAGGTGGTATGTGGGAGTTTCCTTGGGGGAAGTTTGTGCTCAGGTTGTGAAAGTCACCATAGACACGGATGGTGCCATTCCTCTTATGGGTGGGAAAGATGAAGTTAGGGGTGGAAAAGGCTTCCATGATGTCACCATCATAGTAAAATATGGGGTGACTGGTGGAACTGTAACCATATGACGCAGCAAAGCTACCTCACTCATCATTATGAGAAGAAAGATTCAAATGTGCATCATAAAAGGGGATGACAAAAGAACAAGAATAAGGTATCCACTGATTTTGATCCCAAGGTGATCATTGAAGGGAGGTCAAGTGAAGCAAAAGGGGAAGTACCAGAGGGATCTTCCACAGTGGATCTCATAGATGATGACAGGTAGAGGATAGCGGCCGGATACTCCATCATCTCAACATCGAGAGGGGGAATTTCAATGGGAGCATAGGTATCCTCAAGTTGGCCTAAATCATACTACGCGAGTATGGGAGAGGAAAACTGGTTATGTTCAATCTCGTTCTCCTGAACTACTTCCAAAGAGGTGCGGTAATGCTTGAGGCAAGGACAAAGATGGGTATAATGGCCATGGAGATCACAAAAATCACACGAGTGGTTGGTGTGAATAGTCTTGGGGTTCTTATTTGCAGTTTAGGAGTGAACAAAGGCTTCAAGGACCTTAGACGCAAGAAACACAACATTAACCATGGCTTGATGCGAGGAAATTTAGGATAATGATGAATGGCATGACCGACAACATCACACAAAGAACATGGGGGGGTAAGCTTTGGAGGCTGAGAAGGAGCAAGGGTTGTATGGGTGGCCTTGTACTTAGGTTCCTTCTTGCATGATTTTCCCCCTCACCTAAATCTTTCACAATAGGAGTAGGTTCCTGTTCAGGTGACTGGGGCATAGAAGAAAAGGAAGGGTTCATGGCGACCGATTTCACCAGGGTCAAAGCAATATAAGGTTTAGGCTTACCAGGTAGGGTAGAGGCTGGGGGATCAATGTACTAGAATAGGATCCCCACGGTCATGTTAGGAAGAGAAAAGGTAGCCACAACAGGTACCAAGAATACTCCAGGAGGTGGAGTAGGAAACAGTATCTGAACAGAGGGGTAATGGCCAGGAAGGATAGCTCCGAGATGGTTAAAGCCAAAAAGAACTGTTCCAGGAGGGTAGATAGGCTCATGGATACCAACTGTAGATGAGGGTCCTAGAGGAGGGGGTCTCGAAGGCTGAGTCGTGGTGCTAGGAGCAGGCTGCAGAGGGCAGGGCTGTTGACTAGTCAAACCAGTCCGTTTGAGGTCGAACCGAGATGATTGCATCATGTAAACATTCGATGAGCTAAGATTAGAGATAGGAGGAGGGAGACCAGGGCAAGAACCAAGTAAATAGGATTCTTTATACACTCCGGGTGAGACACTGGTCGGAGGTTCAACTACTTGTTTATTGGGCACCGAAGAGATGATGGACTAAGGGGAGGTCTGAGACTTCGGTTCATAATATGTCAACTGGTTGATGGTGACAATATTTCTTTTATGAGGAAAGAACATCTTACAGTGAACCACATATGGGACATCATACATCGCATAAGTGTACCTATGACCCAATAGAAAGTTGTAATCTAAGGGGGAATCAATGAATTCTACATCAACATAAACAGTCTTGCCCACAAGAGTAATAGGAAAATTGCAGCACATGCCAAGGGGCTGGGAAGAGTGGCCATCCCACACTCAGAGGGTGATAGTGGAAGGGGCCAACTCAGGAGATCTGATTTGCTTACAAATTGAAGCGGACATCACACACGTGGATGCCCCCTCGTCAATGATACAACGGGAGACGTTGGCATTCCGCATCTTGATAGGGATTTTGAAGACGATAGAAGTAAGAAGGGGGGGATGGTATGACTAGTTAACATCGAAGATAATCAAACGATCATCTGAAGGACCCATAGCGCCCATGGCAGTTATTAGATATTTTAGATGTGAAGGGCATGACTGGAGGATGTCCAACATTGACATAGCAGCAGGGGATTGTGCCAATTCATCTACTATACTATACGAATGGGCAGCTTTACCAGAAGTAGGGTTTCGGTGTAATGGTCCCTTGGGGATCTTAGTATGAACCTTTTCCTAAGGCTGAGGGATTAGTAAAGGACCATTGGGTGTCAAAATAGGCTATGTGAGACCTAAAGAAGGGGGTTCGGGGGCAGAGGTAGCGAGGGGCTTGTTGTATTGACGGGACCGAGTCTGAAGGTTGAGGTCAATGGTAATGGTTTGGTCATAGTTCATCATGAGAATCTGATAATCAAAGGTACTAGATGGAGGAGGTTAAGTGGCCGCCTGACTTTCAGGGGTTGGGTAGCCACGAATCCTTGTTGGGGGGGAATATTGGTAAACATAGCCGATTGGATAGGGGAAGCATTGGGAGGAACCGAAGGGGAGAATTGATGTCCTCGGGATGCTACTTGAGATTCCCACATCTGACGCATCTCAAGTAAAAGAGGAAAATCATGGGTGTAGTGACCATAAACACCACAACAAGAACAAGGTTTTTTTGTGCGAACTAGCCTATCCTTCTTGGGCTGAGTGCCCTATTGCTGGGTTTATGTGTTAGGTGCATTCCCTTGGGTATTTTTTCCTCGATTACCTGGGGCATATTGGTTTTGGTTTCCTTTCCTCTTATTTTTGGAAGTAGGAGGATTATTCACACCCTGTTGTGCATACACCTAACTCTAAGGGGGTGGTGGTTGTTGTTGAAAGGGTTGAGAAGGAAAGGGAGGTTGAGGTACTAATGCTAGAGGAGCTGGAGCACTAGAGTGCGGATACGGATAAGAAAGAGGTTGGGAAACATTGTGGAAAACAGGTTGGGAAAAAGGAGGAGGCATATCGCATCTTAGATACATGCTACAGGGAGGGGGAAAAGTGTCAGAGGAGATAGCCCCTCCCTGAGGGAACCATAACCCATGGGAGGATGAGTGTATGGATGAGAAAAGGCTCCAACAATACTGTCGGTGGAATGGGATGCCCCCAGTGCGTTGGCACCACTGGGTCTATGGAGATCTGGTAAGACTGTATAAACATAACCAAACTGTGCGTAGATTAGGTCATATTTCAATGCAATCTAGAGGTCATCTTCTTTAGTCAGAGGGAAATGAGATGCGATATATTTTCTAATAGCAGGAAAAAGGGATCTGAGAAACTAGTCCATGTACACACAGCCTTCGAAGGTAGGGGCTCGACATAGGCTCCTTCTTCCTCGTCGTTCTTGGACATGATTAGATAGGCAGGTTGTAGACGATTGACAGAAAGAGGTCAAGAGTTCGGTACCAGTGTCATAGTGAAGGGGAAGCTAGAAGTAAGACAGAAAATCCCGAGCAAGAGTCGCAAAAGTTGTATGAGAGGAGGAGGCCTGGTTGACATACCACTTGGAAGCTTCTCCAGTAAGCATATGTTGGAACAACCGAAGATGGATGAAGTCATCGGTGACGGAGTTAGACGAACACCACATGTTAAAATAATGAACATGGTTACTATGATCCTCTCCAACAAGACCTTCAAACTTGGGGATGTCTGAAGGGAGCTTGGTTGGCATAGAAAGCCAGCCAAGATCATGCTGTATGGAGTCATTAATCAACTTGATAAAATCAGGAAGGCTAAGGCCTGTCATATAAGGGAGAAAGGGAGCAGCCAGAGTAGTTCCTATTGGGGCCCCACTAGTGGTATTCCCAGCATTAGGGTCGGAGCTACCACCAGCGTTAGGTCCTTAACCATACATGGTGAAGGTGACAGGAGGAGAGCCAGGGATAGAACCATAAGGGGAACCCGATGAACCAAAAGCATAGACAAAATGCGGACTCGGTGGAGGAAAAACTCAAACCCTACGTGGAGGAGTAAGTCTTCCTACCGGAAACTGAGGATGAAGGCCAAGAAGTCTCCAGGATAAACACCTTGGGGGCGCAATGATGGAAAACAGACACGGATCACAGAAGGAAGAGAGACCAACCAAAGCAAGGAGGTGCATGATCAAATTATTACAATGTCAAAACAAGTGCATGGAGGTGCAGGATCAGTTGATTACAATGTTATAGTCTTGGCCTGACGTTGTAAACCAGGTGATCTTCACTTACAGTGTGTGTGTATGTGATAAGTGTTAATTTTAATTAAACAAAGACGTGTGTAGATAGAAAAGAAAAAAATAGATATTCTATAACTGCAAATAAATCTAAAAATAATAGTAAAGTTAACTAAATATGACAGAAAATAAACAGCTAAAGATGCATCAATTTAAACCCAAGGAGGAGGGCTTCCCAACATCAAGTCTATGGGTGGGTAAAATCTAGTTAAAACACATAAAATGGCCAATGGATCTAAATTCAAAAGGGAGAGAGATCTAAAGGTCCGATCTACTAGAAATAGGTGAAAAAAACACCAAAAAACCATAGGGAAAACTGTTGTAAATGAGGTGGCGAAAGGCTACAACCTAAATGGAAACATAGGGAACCCTAGAGGAGGACCAAAAAAACTGAAAAGAGGTGTTTTGTATGGATTAAAAACCAATCTAAAATGGATCTAAAAGTACAGGATCATATCTTAAAAAAGGTTGAACACACTGAAATCTCAAACGACCTGCTTCAGCTAAACTCCTCCTAAAAAGGTGGAAGCGTACTGAAGCCCTAAGGGGCTTGGTTCCTACTTCAACGAGTAAAATAGAGCAATTACAGTCCAAGATGGGTGGAGAGGGAGATCAGAAAACCCTGAATAGTAGCCTAGAAAAACCCAGAAAAATCAAAGAAAAAAACCCGCAAAAAGTTAAGGTCGTAGTTTCTAACCTATTTTTCGTAGAGGTCACAGTTTTCTGGTTGTTTTCTATGCCCTAAAGGTTGAGGTCACTGTTAGGTCCATATACTGCTAGTATAGTCCCTTAGTGTTGTTAGTGTAACCCCCTTATTGTTATTATTGTACCCTTGTAACCCCCATATTGTTATTATTGTGCCCTTAAATTATTATTGTTAGGTTAGCTAGGATTACATTGAGGCCCCAATAGGATTACATTGTGGCCCTATGGACTCCTATATATAGAAAGGAGGTTTTATAATTTGTATCATCCAAGAATTTTTCATTCATGTAATGTATTGGAGGTTTCCCCCTTGAAGTGGCTTATTTCTAAGGCGTTGATATCTCTTTTCTTCTATTTTTGGAGCTCGTTTCACAATATTTGGTATCAGAGCTTTGGATTCTAGGGTTTCGCTGCTCCAAACAGGTCATCGTGGAATTTTCACTATAACTTTTTTCTACAAAGGTTCAGAAGCTTAAATGTTTAGGGTGCGAAACTGACATCTGGAGGAACATCTTCGCAAAATTTTAGAGCTTCATTCACAATATTTTCAGAGATATGGTCTGTGGAAGGTAGGGCTTTTTGTAGGCTCTTGAATTTCACTTAAACAGGTCATCGCAGAATTTTTTCTATAATTTTTTTTCTATGAAGGTTCAGAAGCTGAAATTTTTAGAGCATGAATTCAAGATCCTGAGGAACATCATCAACAAAATTTCATAGCTTGGTTCGTAATATTTTTGGATATATTATCTATGGAAGTTAGGTCTTTTTCACGCTCCCTAATTTCATCTCAAAGAGGTGATCGTGGGAAAATATTCATAACTCTCTCTCTGAGCATCAGATTGGAATTATGTAAAAGGTGGCTAGAAGTACACAGACTTTATTTTCCTGTCTATAAATTTCAGATACAAAGGAGCAAATAGTGACACGTGGCAAGTCATACAATTTCGCTCTACTAAACCAGTCCATAAATAGGTCATTGTGGGAGATTGGACATAAATTTTCCTTGAATAATCCAAATAAGGTCAGACCTGTGGCATTCAAAATAAGATTTATAGGGTGACTTTAGGACCAAATTTCAAATATTGAAGATCCAAATTCATAGATATAATTCTGTTTCAATATCGAGTTCCTCAAAATCAAGAAAAAGGTGTGTATTTTTTTTCAAATTGCATAAGTCTTGTTTGAAAAATCAGTTCTATTTTATTCCAAAAGCCTATTGAGCATAGCTATTATTATTGAGTTCTAAAATGCCTCCTAAAAAGAATTCAACACCCATTAATCCTTTAGAAGGGTCTACTATGACTCATGAAGACGAAGAAATGCAACATGAGATATCAAAAGTCCATGAGCAAGTGCACCAAATTTCGCTATCACAAAGAGCAACAAAAATTGAAATGGATGGTTTGAAGAAAGGCATGGAAGCTAAGATGAATGGTTTGGAAGCTAAGATGGATGGCATGGAAGTTGGCATGGAAGTTAAAATGGAAGACATGGAAGCTAAAATGGAAAACATGAAAAATGATCTAAAAGCAGACATGGAAGGTTTGACAAAGTTGATACAACAAATGTCTCCTAATGGTGAAAAGACAGTAGAGGAAACTAATGATGAGAACAAAATAAATGATAATCGTGATTTCATAAAATCTAATATTGGTAGGAAGAACCACCATATTCCAAAGATGGATATGAGGAAGTTTGATGGCAAGGATCCCATAACATGTATACTACAGATGGAGCAATATTTTGATCTCAATAATGTGAAAAACACACAAAAGGTACGCATTGCAACTTTACATTTAGAAAAAAATACATTTGTATGGTATCGATGGCTTTTCTCCCGTAAAAAATTGTCAGTTGGTCAATTTTTATGGAGGAAATGATAGCACATTATGAGGATACAAAGAGCAACACCTTCTTTAGCCAATTGATAAATCTTAAACAAAAGGGTTTAGTGGGGGGGCACATTGAGGACTTCCAAAAATTGAATATAAGGGTAACTGATATTACAGAGGAACACAATAATGATCTCTTCATAGGTACTTTAAAGGATAACATCCAACATGAAGTTCTCATTTTGGAACCTGATTCATTGGAGAAGGCATTCAGGTTGGCAAGAAAAATTGAATGTAAAATTATGGCGACAAGGAAGCCTACCACTCACTTCTATAAAGAGGGAAGTGTTGCTACTCCTAGATTTCCACAACCTACAAGGTTGACACCACAACAATTGGAAGAAAAAAAGAGAAAAAGGGCTTTGCTACAGTTGTGATAGAAAATACACTAAAGGTCATAAGTGTGTTGAGAAGAAATTATTTTACATAGATTGTGAAGAGGAAGAAGAAAATGAACAAGAAGAGGATATATACCAGGAACCAGCCCTAGAAGAGGAAGAAATGAATCCGACCATATCGTGTAATGCACTGGCAGGAATTACCACTCCTCAAACTCTCAAGATAGAAGGACAAATCAAGAAGAAAAAGGTAATAGTGTTGATTGATTCAGGTAGCACCCATAATTTTATTCATTGTAAGGTAGCGAAGGAATTAAATTGTTTCCTATACCTAGCACCAGAATGTCAAGTGATGGTTGCAAATGGAGGAACTATAAATTTCTCTGGAAAATGCCATAATATCAAGCTAACCATGGGGGAATATGTATTGACTAGTCCAATGCTTTCCATTCCTATGGGAGGTGCTGATGTTGTACTAGGAGTACAATGGTTACAATCTTTGGGGACGGTACCTTTTAATTTTCAAGAACTTTTCTTGAAATTTTTTTCAGAAGGAAAGGAAGTTGAATTACGGGGTATTGCGGGGAAGCCAGGAAGGATAATAAGCTCTAATGTCATGACAAAGCTTCTAAAGAAAGAACAGCGAGGCGTAATTGCACAATTATGCTCACTAGAAATTCCAACATCAAAATCATCTATTTCTGCAGATCTCCAACAAGTCTTGGAAAATCATTCCAAGGTGTTTGAAACTCCCAAAGGACTCCCAACTATTCGTGATCATGATCATGCTATTCATTTGATTCCAGGAAGTGTTCCTCCAAACATCAGGCCTTATAGATATCCTTATGTCCAAAAGAGCGAAATTGAACGTATGATTGCAGAAATGTTAGAGGCAGGTATAATTCAACCTAGTCAAAGTTATTTCTCTGCTCCTGTAGTATTGGTACACAAGAAGGATGGATCATGGCACATGTGTCCCGATTATAGGGAGCTCAATAAGCTCACCATTAAAGATAAATTTCCCATTCTTGTGATTGATGAATTATTGGATGAATTACATGGAGCAATTTATTTTACCAAGTTGGATCTTCATTCAGGATATCATAAAATTAGAATGAAGACGAAAGATATTCCAAAAACAACGTTTCGAACTAATGAGGGTCATTATGAATTTTTGGTCATGCCTTTTGGCCTTACCAATGCACCTTCTACATTTCAAGGCTTGATGAATTCCATTTTCAAACCCTTAGAAAATTTGTGCTATTATTTTTTTATGATATACTAATCTACAACAGGTCTTGGAAGGATCATGTTCAACATGTTGACAGGGTGCTAAAACTATTGCAAGAGAAACAATTATATGAAAAAACATCCAAATGTTTCTTTGGAGTACAAGAGGTGGAATATCTGGGTCATTTGTATCTCACAATGGTGTTAAGGTACACCCTAACAAAATTAAAGCCATTAAGGAATGGAAATTCCCCACAACCATAAAGTAGTTGCGAGGATTTCTTGGGCTAACAGAGTATTATCGCAATTTTGTTAAGAATTATGGGATAATAGCAGCACCTCTAACAAAATTATTGAAGAAAGATTCATTTTCATGGACTCCTGAAGCAACTAAGGCCTTTGAACATCTTAAAGAGGCAATGTTCCTAGCACCAGTCTTAGCTACGCCAGACTTCACAGAAACATTTATTGTGGAATGTGATGCCTCAGGAAATGGAATTGGTGTTGTTTTAATGCAAGAAGGAAGACCCATTGTTTTTGAAAGCCATATAATCAAAGGAAAGTATTTACAGAAACCTATTTATGAGAAGGAAATGTTAGCAATACTGCATGCACTAAATAAATGGAGAACTTACCTAATGGGAATACACTTCAAGTTAAAAAATGTTCATGATAGTCTTAAAAACTTTTTGGAACAAAGGCTATCTTCAGAAGAGCAGAAAAAATGGGTCACAAAGATGTTGGGTAATGACTTTGAAATAATCTACAAAAAAGGGAAGCTAAATGTTGTTCCAGATGCACTCTCAAGAAAGAATGAAGAGGTGGAAGCATTAGTTTGTGCCATTTCTATTATCCAACCAGATTGGATAACCGAAGCAAGAGATGAATGCAAGAAGGACGAAGAATTGTGGACACTCATTCAAAAGTTCTAGCAAGATCCTAGTAAAACTGATACATTTAGTTGGAAAATGATTCCTTATGGTACAAAGATCGCTTATATCTTTGTGGGAATTCCCAAATAAAATAAAATATTCTTTTGGAATTGCACACTTCTCTTTTAGGAGGACACTTAGGATTTTTAAAAACTTACCACAGGGTGAAGAAAGAATTTTCTTGGGATGGCCTTAAATCTGATATTCAAAAGTTTGTGGCAGAATTTTTGGTTTGCCAGCAGAATAAAGTTGAGACAATTAAGACCCCGGGTCTTCTACAACCTTTATCCATTCCAAGTCAACATTGGGAGGAGATTTCAATGGATTTTATCACAAATTTTCCTAAGTCCGAAGGAAAGAGTCTCATCATGGTGGTAGTTGATAGACTTACCAAGTATGCACACTTTTTTGCATTATCTCATCCATTTAAATCAAGTACAGTTGCTACTACATTTATGGACACAATTCAAAAGCTACATGGAAACCCAAGGGTTATTGTGAGCGACAGAGATCCCATTTTTACTGGAAAGTTTTGGACATATCAATGCCTTTTTGATATGTCTTTTCTTCTATTTTTGGAGATGGTTTCACAACAGTCACAGTTTTTGGCCTAAAAAGTGCGACCTGCGCTTCCAGCTGTCTTGGGAGCAGGCTTCAAAAAAAAAAATTCGTCTCAGCAGTGGCTGATACCTGTCACCTGCACAATAGACCTAGAAACACACAGAAGTTAGAATTTTTACTGTTTTAAGGTTTTAAAGGTTAAAAACAACATCAAGAAATGAAAAATAAGAAGCTGAAGAAAAACCCTAGGGGTTGAAGTAGCTGGTCATGAAGGGATCTAAAAAATGACAACAATTGTAATCTTAAACCCTTATGGAGTCGCCAGTTTTTAGTGTGAATTATAATCGCAAGAGTACGAAAAAATCTCACTTTAGCTGTGCATAAAAAACAACCCTAACATCAAATATGGCTGTCAATTTCCTTAGATCTGCAGTTAGTTGATCAGAATAAATTCTTCAAAATCTAGATCTATGTAGTTAAAGACATTAAACATCAAATAAAAGCAAGAGTTTCTCCATGCATCCAATAGACAAGACAAGAATATTTTTAAAGAATTTTGTATTTATGACACCTGGGAAGGGAACATAGAAAGATCTTACCATTCCCCCTCAATGGGAAGGATTCTTGTATGTCTTTAGCGCTTCATATTTAAGATCTCTCTCTCTTGATGGTGTAGAAAACCCAGACAAAAATGGAACTCAAAGGGAGCTCACAAGAAAAAATATAGAAAAATATGACAATGATTGAGGATCAAAGTCAGACCAAAAGTATAGATCCAGAGTGATCTTTAGGCAAAAAAAGGTAGTGAATGAATGGAAAAACCCTTCTATTTATAACAAAATATTGAGTTAGTCTAGATATTGGTGCATAATTGTAATATTATTAACCAAATCTAGATCCAACTTTTATGGAATATTTTATTATTTTTGTCGAAGGGAAAAAGAATTTGAATTTGGTCAAATCCCTTTATTTGTAAATAATAAGTAAATAAATTATTTATTTATTATTTTAAGAATGCGGTTCAGTAATAATTAAATAAATGATGATTTATTCAATTATTTATAAATGATTTAGTCAAATTTAACAAGAAATATTATTTAAATAATGTTTTAAAGAATTATTCCTAGAAAATAATAAGATAAATAGTGATTTATCTAATTAATTTTCCTGTTTTGGGTTAAATATGACCAGGAATATTAATTAAACTGTTGTTTAATTAATTATCCCTTGATTAAAATCAAACAAATAATTATTTATTCAATTATTCCTCATGGGGTTTTCTATTTAGACCATGAACAACTTGATAAAGTATGGATTATTAAGTTAATTTTCATAGTGAAATCAATTTTACTAGGGTAAAATTAGACTTACATTGTGTAATTTGGTCCATATAATAGTGATAGGTTAGACGACCAAAAATTGGTGTAAAATTAAGTAATCTAATGCCAATGTGCTTTATGTTCTTTGTGCACTGTGTATTTGATATTTGGGATTTTCGTTGACATTTTGTGAAGAGAAGAAATCATTGAATGCCTTATATAATATTATTTTGTGTATTAAATATTGGTAGAATAAGGATCCCCTACAAAAATAATGAGTGATTGTGCAAGGCGTTGGAGCCACGTAATTTGCATGATTGGCAAGAAAAAATAGCAAGGAACCACATCAAACCACTTTGGAGTCCAAAACCTAACCTTCCTTAGGTCAGAGCGGGCTCTCTCAATGTTTATGATCAACTGATTTATCTTTATGCTTATGTTTTCTAACTTTAAGCTAGTTATGATGTTCGGGGTTGTTTGTTTTGATTGATTTATTGATTGTAGGTGGGATAGATAGAAAGTGGGCAGCTTAATCCATTAGGATATGGAGTCATAAAAGGTTTTAATTGTACATCAACTCTTCAAGGGTTTTCATAGGGAAATCTAACTATATCAAATGGATCTTCTTAGGTAAGATGAATATGAAATGACAAAAAGTTGTGAAATTCAATAAAACTAAAGGGAAATTAAGAATCCTTTAACTATACTTCAGTGATAAAGCCTTTAAGATAACAGTTTCAAGAGGAACTAAAGAGCAGGACACTCCTGAATTATTTAGCTAAACTTTACTAAGGAAACCTTAAGACAACAATCCAGTAATACTAAAGAGCATGACACCCCTGAATTCTTTATTTAATACTCTCAGATAGAGAAAAAATTCAAGATAACAGTTCAGTGAAATTAACGAGCAGGACACCCCTGAATTCTTTAACTAAACTTCAAAGAAGGTCTTTAAGATAAATAGTTTGGGAGAAACTAAAGAGCATGACACCTGTGAATTATTTAGATAGAATTTACTAAGAAAACCTCAAGACAACAAGTCAAGTGAACCTAAAGAGCAGGACACCTCTGAATTATTTAATCAGACCTTGCACATGAAAACTTAAAGATAATAATAATAACAGACAGAGTTAAGGTGCCCAAACAACATATCTCAATCTAAAAAAATTGTTCTATTATCAGAGAAATTGATGTAAAATATAGTAAAAAAAGGAGAAACAATGACAAAGAGGGATAACATCACCATTAACATAGCTCAAGAATCCTATGCACATGCTTGTATTACTAATGTCCAAGATAGTTACAATTTTCCAGTGCAATGATCTTTGCAACTCAGAATCTGATCAAAATCCAGCCTAGCATCCAATTAACCAACAAACCAACAATGATAATGAACAATACATGCAGTATTTAACTATAGATGAGGAGGTTGCCCTGATTTAGGGTGACATATTTTTTTTTACTACAGAGTAAATGATGTTTAAAAATTTAGACCATGCAAGGCCCAATGCCAAAATATCTATGACTAACCTACTATATTAATAAATTTCAAATTTACTGTTGAGCTAAATTTTAAGATATTTTTGACTATTTGCCTTTAAATTTAACTTTTACAATAACTTTTGTGTTGCTAAAATTATCTCTGACTGAAACATTTAACCGAGGTAGCTTATTAAATCAAAATTGGGTTGTAGGTGGGAAATGTGATTTGAAGAAGTAATTAATGAGTGCCTTAGTCATTTGGATCTGTTTTCTTTGTTGATTTATTTCTGTTAAACTCTGATTTGTCTTCTTCTGTATCTTTTATCTATTTCTCTTTTACTTCCTTTGTTATCACTGTTATTTCTTTCTTTATCCTTTCTTATCTGCATTTTGTCTTAACTCTGTCTTTTCACCTTTTCTTTCATATTTTGACCTTTGACCAATCTTTACCTGTGCCTTTATAATTTTCCTTCATCTCTGCGTAGCCACTATAAAACTCACTCTCTTCTTTTACTCTGTCCTTTAAATAAAACTTGTTGTATGATCTTGATTGATCATGATCTATTTCTGCTTCTGCCTATTATTGCACTCCAAACCCTTTTTATTAACAAAGATTCCATATCGTTGCCAAGAAAACCTAGTTTTTATATAGTTTTTGGACTGTGCTTTCTGATACATCGATCACCTGCAAGATAAAAATAATTTATTAATAAAAATGAGATCCTGTGGGATGGGGAGCAATGGTGCCTTGTAGGTAGCAGGGAAATTTATGGATAGAGTCCGGTTACTGGAGGTTTTTTTTTGGTTTTCTGCATGTGGCTATGACCTTTCAAGTCTTCATAAGTGTTGCAGGGGTTAGCACAGAGGTTTCGAGAATTTACCGTGATAGCACAGGATTTGAAAACATGTCAAAGGGGGTCAATGGTTTCGTTGGTATGGAATAGAGGCGGTTGGCGATTTATCACATGGGGTGTTGGCAGATTGTGGTTTTGTTTGGGGGGAATGCTATAAGATGGAGGAGCAACGCGTGGATGGAAGGATAGGTGCAAAAACTGCCCATTTCGTAAGCTCAAAAGGTATTAAACCTTGGGCCTTTAGATTTGTGATAGGGCATGATGGCCATTGGATCGGGGGGGCAAAGATCCAACGGTGGTCGGGCAATGACTGAACTACGGATAGGTTTAGAAGGTGGGGCTAAGATTTCAAAAGAAACGGAGGGTTTTAATGTTAGCACGAGGTTCATTATAATGTGAGTCCTGGGGTATATTTAGAGCGGAAGCGCTTAAATATAAAGGTGGGGGCCAGGGTTATATGAGAAAAGGGTAAAGGTTTAGAGTGGGGGTTTTATATATAAAGGGATCAGGTCTTTTAAACAAACAAGTTTTATTTCGAAGGGTTAGTCCTGAATAAAATTAAATTTATTTTAAAACAATGTAAAAATAGGGTTTTTACATTGTTTTAATGGAAGAAGGGAAATGGATGAAGGGGGAAGGATTTTTAGAAAATGGAGGTGGGGGTTTAGCATAGGGAAGGGATTTTAGGTAGGAAAAGGGGTAAAAATGAGGGATTTAGGGGTAATCATGGAATTTCAGAGTAAGATAGTGATCTGAATAAGTAAAGTGAGAGATAGTGAATAGGTTAAATGAAGATAATGAAGGCAGTGAGATTTCTGAAAATATATGATAGTTAGGGAATGTTATTTTCATCAAATTGTAGAAAATCCAAAGTCATCTAGTGATACTATAGAATACAGGAGAGTAATTGTTCGTGTCCAGATATGAACTAGATTCAATCTTTTTTCCACATAAATTATCAACCCGAGGGCGTTATTTATTGAAAGACTAACGGCAAAGTATATGCAGCTACAAGCACATGGTCTGTTGTGAATCACAGGTTTAATCTATAACACAAATATCATTATAACAGCAATAAATAAACTACAGAAAATAAAAAGCATCCACAGTAATAATGTAACTTTAACAACAATTAATGAATCACAAAAAACACAGTTCTGAAAGAAAAAGACAGAAAGAAGAACGCAGCACCTGATCACAAGAGTGGGCCCAACTCTTGAATCAGGGCTGCGAAAAATCAAGTGTTACAGGAGAAAAAATGAGTTGATGTGTATCAATTAATAAAAAGAAGATTAATTACAAGATTTGTATTTGTGTAAGGAGTCCCCCGATTCGCAACCCATAGGCTTCTTTATACCATAACCCTAAGATGCCCCAATTTCTCCCAAAAACTCCATTGTTACAAAAATATACATTGTTACAACGGCAACCAGATTTCCCAACAAGAAACCATAATAAGCCCAAAGGTAACGCTGATACATCCATGGTTGTTACGTTGTAGCAGAAAATAAGGGAGGTGTTGGAAAATGATGGGCTATGCCCTGTCTTACGCCCGTAACGCGCCTGTTGTAGCCAAATCTGAAGAAATATAGGAGTTAATACATAAAAAGGTAAAACCTCCATGATAGGTACATCATTAATCAAATATCCCATAAAAGATAGGAGAAATGGTTTTACCTCATGCTTTTAAGATGAATAATGGCACAAAGAGATAGAAAGGTAGGGTAAAAATGAGAGAAGAAAGTATACAAATCCGGTGCCCAACATATCCCCCGAATGATCTATCTGCATGTCCTCATGCAGCTCGTCATCTCCTCAGGTCCGGATTGGACTGACTCTGATTGGCATGAAGCTCTGCAAGGTCATATTATACATCCATCTATGTTCCTGGTGGCTTATATCCCTCTGTCAAAAGAACGTCTTTCCACCAGTCGGGTTCAACGTTATTAGCGTGCGTATATTTTTCAACTGGTAGCCATAAAAGGGGAAACCGAAATCTCAATCCCATCCATCTAACCCCACAGGTATGAATACATGCCACATAATGCAGCATTATTTCCAAGGCACATGCAAAGTTAGGAGCTCCAAATGTTTCTCTTCCCTTGACAGCTAAAGAAGACAACATCCATCTTTTCTGACAACTATCCAGGGCTTCCTGGCGAAATGTCGTAATCTAGCCAACACATGGGTTAGCACACCACTTCTAAGTTGCCATCATGTGTTCCTTTCGACCCTCAATCTATAGAAAGGTATAATGTTTATTGTAAATATTTTCGGACTGACCATGCTCTCTTCTTACCATTAATGGTTTTCTGGCTTGATTTTCTTCAAATGTATCCCAAGCCTTTCTCCTTTTAATATGATTGATGGTATAGGAGGTGAAAGCCCTTAAATGGATGTCCCCCACAAATGGAACGAAGTTAAAGGACTGATCATACTTTAAATAATACCTATTCATGTAGAGCTCACACATTAAATGTTGTCCTATAACATCATGAATTTTTAAAATACAGATAAATTGAATGGGGTCCTCAATTTCGTACCAAATCTCCTTATATATACTTTCAATACAAAAGTAAAGAAACTGCTCATGAAGGAATAAGGCATAGCTATGTGCAGGAGGTTTGCAAGCCATTACCTGTTGTGTTAGGGAGAACATCTTCTCCTTATCTGTCTTTAGCAACTGAATTTGTTCTTCCAACTCTTCTATCCTAGCCTTCTGTTTGGCCTGCCTTAGCCGAGCCTTGTATAATTGATCTATGTACCCTGTAATGACTCCAGCAGCCTGTTCTTGAACCCTAGTTGTTTCTTTCTTGTGGTCACTTACTGCAGACTTCCATTTCTGAATTTCGGCGGCCAATACAAATTCCTGACCTTCAAATAATTCTTCGATTGGGCCGGTCTGGGTGGCTGCAGTGGAGACTTCAACCTTCGGCTTTATTGACCTCCATTTGTAGACCTTTACCTTCCTTTTTAGCCGTGAAACTTGCTTCTTCAAACTCCGAACTTCTTTTTTCAGTTTGATGGTTTCACTGAATTGCAGCTGGTACCTCTTTTTAAGAGGTAACCTTCTTTTCTCGCACTGTTCAACCCATTCTTGTTTAATAGCGAATTCAGGTTTTGGACCTACGACAAGCTCAGAAGGTAGCAGAATGCTACCGACATCTTCTCCCTATTCTTTCGTCAAACCCTCTTGGCGGAGCCCCTGACCCATAGGTCCTTCTTCTTCTACATTTCTCCTGGAAACTTCTACTATTTGGCCAACAAATTCATTGACCCCTCTACATTATGATAATTCTACAAGAACTATTGTTTCCTGGTGAACCTCCAATTGTTCTAGTTCAATAGTGTCTAGGCCAACCTTGGCCGTGTCAACAAATTTTAATACCAAGGGAACAACAACTTCTTCCACCAACCATTTAGGCGAGTGAAATCCCCTTCCCCTCTGGGTATCATGGACTGGAATGGAGAACAAGGAATAGATCCCTCATCATCATTTTTGGGTTGGACCGAGACTTCATGCATTACTACCTCAACCAGAGTGAATGTTGGTTCTTGTGGAGTAACATTGATTCCATGGCTCAATTCCCTTCTTTCCTCCTTCCCTTCTATTATTACTTCTTCTTCATGGGTTGATACTGATTCTTGTGGAACAATATTGACCATCTAACTCATTCCTTCTTCTTTTTCCCCAGGAATCACCTTTTTTTTCACGGTTGGTACCAATTCTTGAGGTCCAACATCACTTCCGTAGTTTGACTCCTCCGGTTCCGGCTGAATTGGGGGTGGTTCTTGTGTAGCACTCCCAATTGTATCAACATCCATTTTCATCGGGGCAAGTGATGTTGTTTCTTGCGAAACATCACCACTTTCCATTTCTCTGTATATAATTCCATGCCTTTGTTCTTCATTGGCAAAGGTTGCCGACTGTATCACAGTATCAATTTCTTGCATAATTTCCATAATCCATTCCTCTGTGAGTTCCTTGAGCGAAGCTGATTCTTGTGTGACAGCTTCGTCTGTGCTGCTAATCAGCTCTTCCATTCTGATTTCTTTTTCCATGGCTTTTTCCAATGAGGTTGGTTCTTGTGTGACAGCCTTGTCCTCATTGCCAATTTCTTCCTCCATAATAGGAATTTCCAGACCTTTAATCCACGAATGATTCTCCTCTAATTTAAGTGAAAATTCCATTGTAATAACTCCATCGAATCCCTGCAATCTTTCAAAGTAGATGTCCCAACCTACGTCGACAAAAATTTTCCAAACCTCTGGATTGCTGCGAACTGAAACTATGTTTTCAGGCTCATGCCACACAGCTAGCCCACCCATACTGTGGAGACTTGTAGCAGCAGACCGTTGGGCAAGGTGGGTACCGGATTTGGAGGAACAACATAGTGAAAATGGATAGGTGGTAATGGTAAATACGATTGGTAATTCTCAAAAACCGAGAAAAATCATAAAGAAATATGGTAAGTGTGGTAGAATAAGAATAATAATTACTCGTACAAGATAGATGAGACATTTTGCGAATCCCAATAGGTTTAAATGATGGTACCTCATATTGATATGATATGTAAGGTGTACCATGAGTGAGATGTCATTCTTAACTTATGGGGTAATTATTACATTGTCCTTGGCATGACAACACCCCCACCCCCTGACTTAAATTTTGACATCCGCATCATTAAAATCTTCCCATGGGATATTTAATTAAATTAGTACGAGTCATGTGAAGGCGTACCTGACGGCCTACCTGGATGATGGGATGGTGTAATAGCATCGGTCTAACAACATCGGTGTAACAACATCCAGTGTAACAAAATCAGTGTAACATCATCCGGTGTAATAGCATCAGTGTAACAACATCCGGCGTAGCAACATCATAGTAACAGCATCAGTGTAATAGAATCTAGTGTAACAGCATCGGTGTAACAACATTCGGTGTAGTAGCATCGGAGTAAGAGCAACCAAGTGACAGTAAAATGAGTAGCAACAACTTAGTAACAACATCCGGTGTAGCAACATCAGAGTAACAACAACCAAGTAACAGCAACATGAGTAGTGGTAACCGAGTAACAGCATCTGGTGTAGTAGCATCGGAGTAGCAACAACCAACTAACAGCAACCGGTGTAGCAGCATCGAAGTAATAGAAACCAAGTAACAACAACATGAGTAGCAGCAAATGAGTAACAACATCCAGTGTAGCAGCATCAGACTAACAGCAACCAAGTAACAACAACATGAGTATTCCTTGATTTTATTTTTACTCCTTAGTTGTAGCTCCTGCAAAAAGACAAGAGAATAAAACAAAATTCTTCATTATTATTATTATTTTTGTTTTATTATATATATATATATATTTATTTCATAAGGGTGCAGAGGAAAGATTCTCTACACTGATAACCTTCAAACCAGATTTCTCAGAGAGCTGTTTAATAAAAGCATCCTTAGAGGCCAGCCAGTGGTATAGTCTCAAACGATGTCCATTGACTATAAAGGAAGTACGTGTATTGTCAACTGTGACTAGCCTGACTGTTCCATTATCAAATACAACACTCACCTCATAAGGTCCCATCCAACGAGTGCAAATATTTCCCTTAAAATCCTTGAAATGAGAGTCATAAAGTAGTGCCCAATCTCCACTTTGAAATACCTTGTTTTTGATAAACTTATCATGTCATTTCATTCTCTGCTTTTGAATAGCAATAGTTCACTATACAGCCATTGAACGTATTTCATCAAGTTCATTGAGCTGAGCCAATCAGTGTTTCTGGGCATCTGATAGATCTAATCCAACTTCCAAAGATGTTCTGAGCATGCTGATTTCAAATTCAATTGGAAACAACAAAGATTTCCCATAAACCAACTCGAATGGTGAAA
The DNA here is from genome assembly GCA_034641835.2 of Pinus albicaulis. Classification (NCBI taxonomy): domain Eukaryota; kingdom Viridiplantae; phylum Streptophyta; class Pinopsida; order Pinales; family Pinaceae; genus Pinus; species Pinus albicaulis. The sequence goes on along the minus strand of CM076574.1, from coordinate 661,504,065 downwards.
ACCCGGTTGTATTCCACCATGTTGTTATGTATGCCCATAAAGCCTTTGGAGTTTTTTAAGCCCAATCCCGATAATGGTATGCCATAGTTTTTCTCAAAATATTTTCTATTGTCTTATTTGTGCTTTCCACTTGTCCATTCGTCTGGGGATGGTAAGGAGATTTCACTCCGTGCTTGACCCCATATTTTTGCATAAGCTTTACTATCTTGTGTGATGTGAATTGTGCCCCTCCATCTGAAACAACCTCTCTTGGAGTACCGTACCAAGAAAAAATTTCTTCAGATAGAAAATCTGAGACTACCTGTTCTATTTCTTTCGCAACTGCTTTGGCTTCCACCCACTTAGTAACATAATCAATACAGACCAATATGTGGAATTTTTGCTGGGAGGGTGGGTTAAAGGGTCCAACGAAGTCAATAGCATATTTCTCTAAAGGTTCAAGAACTAGTTGTGCCTGCAAAGGCATTTCATCTGCTTTACCGGGCTGCCCCATACGTTAGCAACTATCACACCTCCTAACATAATTCTGAGCACACGAAAAATGGAAGGCCAGTAATATCCCATTTTTAGCACCTTATGGCCCGTTCCAATGTCTGTGAAATGCCCTCCACAAGGGCCATCATGGGTAGCTTTCAATATTTCATAGATATCATCTTCAGAAACGTAGCGTCGAATCTGCTTATCTGCTCCTGTATGAAAGGTATCCTGCCATCCAAGAATATCGGGCACTATGATGAATAATATTTCATTGTTCCCTATATGACAAATGAGGAGGCAGTTTCCCTGTAGCAAGATAGTTAGCAATATCTTCATACCACGGAGGTTTAGTAGAGATTGCAAGAAGATGTTCATCAGGGAAAATGTATTCTATTGGTGTGCATTCATCATTGTTATCCATTCTAGATAGGAAATCAGAGACTACATTATCTTTTCCTAGCTTATCTACTATTGTAATATCAAATTCTTGAAGCAATAGTAACCATCTCGTAACACAGCCAGGAGTAATGGGTTTATTCATCAAATACCTGTTTGATGCGTGATCAATATGGACAATAGTATAATACCCGGTGATGTAGTGTCGAAACTTATTGATGGCGTAAATGACAGCTAAGAATTCTTTTTCTGTCACTGTATAGTTTAATTCAGCAAGAATTAAATTATTACTGACATAATAAATTGCATACGATGCTTTGTCTACTTGTTGTCCAAAAACAACCCCTACTGTTGTCTAAGAAGCATCTATATGTATGTGAAATGGTAATGCCCAATCAGGTCCTCGAAGGATTGGGGCCATGCACACCAGCCTTTTAATTTTCATGAAAGTTGTCTCGCAATCTTCGGTCCACAAAAATTCTGCATATTTTGTTAGCAATTGAAATAATGGATGTGTTATTTTAGCAAAATTTTCTATAAAGCACCTATAATAACCAGCACAACCAAGAAATATACGTACCTGTGTGAATGTTTTGGGTACCGGAGAATGTAATATTACCTCTACTTTAGTCGGATCAACTTGAATTCCAGCAGCTAAGAGAAAATGTCCCAATACTAATTCTTCTTCCCTCATCATATGGCATTTGACTGTACTCAACGATACATGGGTCTATTCACATATTTTGAGTACCTTCTCCAAATTTTCCAATCCCTCCTCAAATGAATTCCCATATGGGGAAAAATCATCCATATATATTTCAACACTATCATCAACCAAATCAGAAAAAATTCCCAAGATTGCCCTCTGGAAGGTAGAAGGAGCATTACACAGGCGAAATGGAAGGACCATATATGAAAAGGCTCCCCATGGGCATGTGAAGGTTGTCTTATCCTGGTCTTCCTGGGCTATCTGGATCTAGTTATATCCACTGAATCCATATAGGAAGGAGAAGAACTTCTTTCCATCCAAGGTATCCAGGACTTGGTCAATGAATGGCAAAAGGAAATGGTCTTTTTGTGTTGCCTTATTTAATTCCCTGTAATCTACATAGATCTGCCATTTACCATTATTCTTCGAAATGATAACTAGCAGGGATACCCATTGTCTATTTGAGATGGGATAAATGAATCCTACATCCAACAATTTTTGTAATTCCTCTTTAACAATATTTTTGAGAGCGGGATTCATCCTCCTCTGAGGCTGTCTTACAGGGCAGAAATCTTCCTTAATATAAATATGATGAGTGCATAGACTAGCAGGGATAACCTTCATGTCGGTATAATCCTAGGAAAAAGCTTCTTGATGTTCTTGAAGGACTTTCAAAAGCTGTTTGGTATGGGATTCAGACAGGTTTGGATTGATATAAAGTGTTTTCCTTGGTTCAATTTCGATTGGAGTACTATCATGGAATGGGGTCACAAGAATATCTTCTATATCATCTTTTGGTTCCATGTTTTCCTATGCCTCATGGCTTATATCAGATTCTAGAATATATTGAGTTCGATCAGGAATGGAACTGGAATCATTAATGAATGCATTAATGGCATCATCTTCAGTCTCTGTTTTAAATCGAAGGGCCTGGCCAATACTGAGAACTGGTCTAAAATCTTCATTTTTAGGTTCAGGCTCTTCTGCAGGTATAGGTTTCTAATTGGTTGATGAATTTTTAGATGGGCTTGGCTTCGCAGGAGAATAAAGCTTAAGGTCCTTCGTAACTATCCCATTGGATATAATCATATGTCCAGACCGACATCCTATATAGGCATCTTCAATTGCCAACCAGGGTCTTCCTAGGATCAATGGGTGACCACCCACTGAAGATCGAGTCTTCAATATAAGGAGGTCCACAGGGTAATGCTATGAGTCTACTGAAATTATCACATCTTCTAATTTCCCTACTGGTTTAATCGTGGATCTGTCGGCAAGTTCCAGGGTAGTAGGGGTTGATTTAATGTTTCCAAGTCCTAATATGTTAATTGTTTCAGCAGTAATAATGTTAATGGCTTCTCCCAAATCCACTAGTACATTTGGGATTTCAATCCCATTAATCTGTATTTTTAGAATCAGGTTCCCAGGATCTTCGTATTTTACAGGCATGATTTTTCCTAACACGATATCAGATAGTCTGCCCATTACATGCACAGTTAATGGATCCTTAGGTTTTATACCTGGTTTCTTTGAGCAGTATTCTTTAAAAGTATTTGCATAAATAGGTACATCCCTCATAGCTTGTAAAAGAGGTATTTTAACAAAAATATTTTGTAGTTCCCCTAGAAAATCAAATTCTGCTTGAGGGTTTGATTTGCTCAAGGTCAATATTTCAGGATATGGGGGAAATCTTAAATGACCTTGATTAGGAATAGCTTGGGGAGGTGTCTGGTTTATTATGTTTTGATCTACATTCTCCCTCACTGTTCTTTGTTCTGGTTCTATATTTTCACCATCAAATTGTTCTGTGATAATGGGTGAAGTAGGTGCATTTACTACCCAGCCAGACTGTAGATTTATCTCATTAAGCCCTGCAGTAGAAATGATGTAGGATGGAAGGTTCAACGTTTCTATTTGTTGAACCCCTTTTTTATTTGGATTTGGGTTGGGCTAGAAAGGAAGTTGAGATCTAATGGCTGGGTTTCCTGGGGGCACATTGGAAGGAAACTGAAGTTGTTTCTAAGGCATAGGCTGAGGAAACTGTCCAGTGGGAGGGGCTCCACGCCAAGTTTGATTCCATGAAGGATTTGTATTGGCTGGAGGAACCCATTACTGCCAAGGGGGATACTGGTATTGAGGCCACATGATCGAAAATGGTGCATATTGGGGACCCATACTAAAATTATGAAAATACTAGGATGGGTCCTGAAACATACCTAGATTCACCGTCAGTGGTCGAGGTTGCCATGGTTTCTTCTACCCCATGAAATATAGTTGGTCCACTGGGCTTTCCTTGCTTTCTCCTTGGAGAAATGATTTTAGCCTGGGCAAGGAAGGACATGCATTGATCACGTGAGTCTGTTCACAAATTGCGCAGGCTTCCACCGTGTTTAGCGGGCATTCCTTCAACGGCTGTTTCTTTATGCACTGAGCGCAGAATATGGCCATGGTTCTCTCCAGCTCCATCTTCTTCTGTTTTTCCGTAGAGTGTCCATTTGGGTTGATAACATAATCAGGATATCGGTCCTCAAATTATCTAATAGATTCTCAATCTCTTCTTTTGTGACCCCTCTACCGGAGGTCTTTAACGACCGAATACCTTGTCCACTTCTAGCAGCCCCCCTTGAACATTTGATACAGTAATCACAGATAGTTTCGACATTCTCTTTTGAAATATCTCCTTTACCCACTATATTCAGGAGTTGCAGAGAGTCCTCTCTGAGTGCTCTGAGAAGGATGATCTTTAAAATGTCCTTATCCAAGTCATTGTGTCCCGACCTCTACAGTATGTATTTAAATTGTTCTACATAGTCCTCCATATTTTCATCTTCCTTCTGTGAAAATTTAAACATTTCCTCCTTGATATCACGAGACTTGCAATAATCTTGATATTTTCCCAGGAAATATTTCTTCATTTCATCCCATGAAGTAATCGTGTTTCCCCCTAAACCCATAAACCATCTCAGGGCTATCCCTTTTAGGGTAGAAGGGAATATTTTCAATTTCTAAGCATTATTCATATAGTTGTATCCTCGGCAAACAATATCAAATTCAAAAAGGAACATGTCAAGGTCCTATGAAGAGAGCCCATGAAAACTGGGCAAGGCTGTCAAAGGTATGGGTCTCATTGGTGCATCACCTGTAACATTTCCTATAGGAAAATCAATGGATGAGCTTACAGGTGCCATAAAGATCTTCCAATACTCACTTGGAATTTCGGTTGGTTTCGTAGCCGGTATCTAGAGTGATTCAACTGAAGATAGTGCGCCTTTACTGGGTATCAGTGATTTCCAGTTATACTTCAAAATTCCTTTACGATTAGAATTTGGTAACTCGACGTAGAAATTTCAAAAATGTTGCCTTTGTCTCTTGAGAGGATGAAAAACCTTTTTGAGGTTCTTCTTCCTAGTTAGATTTACAAATTATTTTGATCCCTTACCTACCATATTTATACATTGTGTCAATAAATTTCCCTTCCATTGATGCCTTTGTTTATTAAATCTTCTGTTGTAAATGGAACATATTCTGGTACCGTGGATGGTGTTGGTTGTTCCAAAGACTGCCCTTCAGACTTCGTCTGAACCCTAACCCTAGCAGCAACACGGGATGATGCCTTAGATATAGATTTTTCAATAATTTCCTGAATATACGTCTTCCTCCCCAAATCCTTCCCTTTCTTTGGGGGTCTTACTCTACCCCTCTTGTTTGAATATTTGTTCATACAAATTTTGGAAAGGTTTCATTAAAGAAAATCAATCAATGGCTCAGGACCCAAACTAGGACAGATAACTTCCTCCCTGGGACGAGAGAAGAGATTCATAGGAATTAAAAAAATATCAAAAGAAAATAAATCAAAGTTTAGGACCTGGAGCAGAGTAATAACATACCCTCCCCAGGATGAGAAATTGGCCCCTAAAAAGAAAAACAGGAAAAATAAAAACAACAAGAAAGAGAAACTGGACTACACCCAGGACTTAGGGCAAGGTTTTATAAAACACCTTCCCCAAGATGAGGGTTGAAATTTTTACAGAGAAAAAAATGATAACAAGAAATAGGAAAGAAGGAAAGCAAAAAGAAAATATAAAGCACTTACGCTCAGGACTTGAAGCCGGGCAATAGATTCCCACCTCAAGATGAGAGATCGACTCTGAGATCTACAGCAGTTCCTGTTCTTGCACCTATTAGCCTTCCCCGGCAACGACGCCGAAATGTTGGTGTCCGGATATGAACCAGATTCAATAATTTTTCCACATAAATTATCAACCTAAGGGCGTTATTTATTGCAAGACTAACAACAAAGTATATGCAGCTACAAGCACATGGTCTGTTGTGAATCACAGGTTTAATATATAACACAAATATCATTGTAACAACAATAAATAAACTAGAGAAAATAAAAAGAATCCATAGTAATAATGTAACTGTAAAAGCAATTAACGAAACAAAAAAAACATAGTTTTGAAAGAAAAAGACAGAAAGAGGAACGCAACACCTGATCACAAGAGTGGGCCCAACTCTTGGATCAGGGCTGCAGAAAATCAAGTGTTACAGGAGAAACAACGAGTTGTTGTGTATCAATTAATTAAAAGAAGATTAATTACAAGATCTGTATCTGTGCAAGGGGTCCCTCGATTCGCACCTCGTAGGCTTCTTTATACCATAACCCTAAGATCCCCAAATTTCTCCCAACAACTCCATTGTTACAAAAATATACATTGTTACAATGGAAACCGGATTGCCCAGCAAGAAACCATAAGAAGCCCAAAGATAGCGCTGATAAATCCATGGCTGTTATGTTGTAGCAACAAATAAGGGAGGTATTGGAAAATTATGGGCTATTCCTTGTCTTGCGGCTGTAATGCGTGTATTGTAGCCAAATCTGAAGAAATATAGGATTTAATACATAAAAAGGTAAAACCTCCATGACAAGTACATCATTAATAAAATATCCCATAAAAGATAGGAGAAAGGGTTTTACCTCATGCTTTTAAGGTGAATAATGGCACAAAGAGATAGAAAGGTGGGGTAAAAATGAGAGAAGAATGTATACAAATCTGGTGCCCAACTCTAACAGTGGCTCCAGCTGGAGAGGGCAGCTCCTTTAGGAGGTGTCAAGAACATTTGTAGATTAGTAGCCTGTTTGTATTTGGCTGATTTCCATCCTGTATTTGTTGATCTACTGCAATTTTTTGTGACTTTGGCCTTTATAAATTAAACATCATGTTTCCTGCAAGGTAATTCTTCCTACCCATCACCTAGTCTATAAAAAAAAATCATTCTCTAGGGGTTCATTTTGACTTGCAAACCTTGAAATCATTTTTCTTTTGAAAGAAAACTATCTATTTCTAACCTTATAACTTCCAAAGGCTCAGATTAGATTGATGAGATCCTTTATTCTCTACCTAACTATTTATCTTCCAAGATTAAACACATTGATAGAATTTTATTCACTATCAACATAAAATTTAAAGCATGACTGAATCAATATTAAGGAGTTCGATCATCATGAATTGTGGTATTTTGGACAAGCTGCACACAATATTATTTTGCAAAAAAGTAAACTAAAAAATGAGGGATTTGGTTTTGAATCTTTAATGTATCCCCTATCCCTCACTTTTCTTCTTGGTTTTAGATTAGGCTTTGGAACCAATGTCATTTTCTACCTACTGATAAGCCAAGTTTAAACATTTTGGCAAATCTTCATTTTATAACTTATCAAAAAAAATTCAAAATTTTTACAATCATGATTAGGTTGTATGATTGAACAAGACCATCCTTTTCAAAATTAGTGGTATTTTGACTAGCACACTTTCAAAAAAATTTATTTTTTTGGTACGGGGATTACCTTTTTCTTTTTATCTGCCCTTTTTTCTTCTTTTATTTCTTTCTTTTTGTATCAATTTTTTCTAAGTTTTTTGTTTAAGCAATGTTATATACAATGAATAAAACTTTAAATTGAGATTCTTAACTGAAATAATGCTTGAGCATCTTGCCATTGACAGGGCCTCAAAATAATTTTGTTCCATCCAATTCTTGTAAGAAGAATGCATTATTACCTCTTGCAGAATCAATGATGTATGGACCTTTCCAAAGGTTATCAAAATTTCCATGGTTTCCTTTGTCTTCTCTTGTTGAATCCCACTTTAGCACTTTGTCTCCAATGTTAAAAAAAATTCCTTGGTCCTTTTGTCAAAGAGTTTCTTGATATTCTCTTGTAATAGATGTGTTCTATTGTACACTCCTTCTCTGGTTTGCTGCAACTGAAAAATTTGGTTTATTCTTCTTCATTCTCTTTAGACTGCACCTCCTAAATGAGCTTCATTACTAGCACTCCCAAGGCTATTAGAAATACTACGTATATTCCATAAACTAGCTGTTAGGGTGACATATCAATTGAATTTTTAATTGTTAGCTTGTCTTCCCATAAGGCATGTACCAATTTTCTGTGCCATGGTTTTTTATTTTCCTCCAGCAAATTTTTAATGATGTTCACCAAACTCTTATTTGAGGATTCATCCAACCCATTACCTTGAGGGTAATAAGCTATAGAATGGCCCAAAGTGATGTGATATTTGTGGAAAAAATCCACCATTTTCTTGGATATAAAATCAAGAGCATTATTAGTAATGATTTTCCTAGGACAGGAAAATCTAGATAGAAAGTTTTTTTCAAGGAATCTGATAATTACTGAGTCTGTGGTAGTCCTGGAAGGAATGGCTTCTATCCACTTTGTAAAATAGTCAGTTGCAGTAAGGATCCATTAATGATGGGCAGAGGAGGAAGGATGGATTTCTCCAATGAAATATAGACCCATTGTTGAAAAGGATCTTCAACAGAAATTGGCTGTAAGGGAAAGGGGAGCAACTTTCCTTTTCCCTCAAAGATTTGGCATTTATGGTAGGCAACTACCATTTTGTAGATGTCTTGGAGAAGGGTAGGCCAGTAGAAACCATCCCTAAGGATATTATTAATAGTGGTTATCCAATAGAGGTGACCTCCACATTCTCCTTCATGAAATTCATGCATAATACTATAAGCATCTTCTTCAGGAAAACATTTAAGTAATACACCACCAGAATTTTTCCAATATAACACATTTTCTAGAATGCATAAATTTACAGCCTTCAGTTTCAATAATCTGGCCTTTGTTTTGGAAAAACTAGGAGGAACATTTAGATTAAAAAGAACATATAATATATCAGTATACCAAGGTGAGTTAAAAAATGCTTCCTCAATAACTGGAGTTGCCAACTCCTCTTGTTCATCCAATGAGTCAATCATATTGATGTCCAGTGCTTGAAAAAAAAAATTAGCCATTATTTTAGCTAGTCATTGTCCTTTGATTAGCTTGGTGGGTTTTATTTCTAGATCATATTCAAAGATGATAAAAATCCACTTACCTCTTTTTCCATTAGGATCTTTTGTAAGTATGTCTTTAACCACTATGTGAGGTACAAATGCAATGATGTGTGAGTGCAGAATGTAGACTCTAAAATCCTTTAGTACTTTGACTAAGGCAAAAGCTTTTTTTTCCATGATATTATATTTCAGAGGTGCATCTCTTAATGCTTGGCTGAAGAAAGCTATGGGCTGCTCCTGTCCCATTATTTTTTTCTATAGTAAGACAGCAGCAACTGTGCATTTTGATGCAAAGGAGAAAATGAAGAAATCTTTGGTGAAGTCAGGGTTGATCAAAAATGGTGTTTGTGTAAGTGTCTGCTTCACTAAGTCAAAATATTGCTTTGCCTCTTTGGTCCATTTGACTCATGATTCTCTTTTTAGCAAGTTAGTGATGTTCCTTAGTAGTTCAGTAAGGTTTCGTATGAATCTTCTTAAGATATTTATCTTTCCAATGAAATACGGCAACTCTTTGATATTTCTTGGGTGACTGATTTTCAATATTCCCTCAATTTTCCTTGGGTCAATATTGATCCCTTCTTTAGACATGATGTGGCCTAGAATATTTCCTTCTTGAAGGCCAGATAAGTATTTCTTTGGATTCAAAGACAAGCCATACTTTCTGCATTTCTCAAAGACCTTTCTCAAATGAGCTAGGTGTTCTTCATCAGTTTTTGAATAGAATTTGATGTCATCAAGATATATCACAATGAAGTAACTTATTTCTTTTGAGAAAGAAATATCCATTTCTCTTTGAAAATTATCTCCAGCATCCATTAACCCAAAAGGAATTTTTACTTACATGAAGGTGCCCCAAGGTGTGGTGAAATTTGTTTTTTTTTTATCATATGGATGTACCAGCACCTTATTGTACCCTAAAAAGCCATCAAGCAGAGATATCCTTATGGAGCCTACTACCCTTTGCAATATGTGATCCATTTTTGGTAAAGGGTAGTTGTCTTTCAGGGATGCTATGTTTAAATTTCTGAAATCTATGCAGAGCCTAATTTCTCATGTCTTCTTCCTCACTGATACAAGATTTGAAGCCCATTCTGAGTACCTGAGTGGGACTATTATTCCAACATCATACATTTTCTTTATTTCTTTCTCAACCAGTGGCATTTGGACAGGATTGATTCTACGCAGTCTTTATTTAAAGGGTTTCTAGCTTTCTTTGAGTGGAACCTTGTGTTGAATGATATTCATATCCTAAGATTTTAAGTCTTCATAGCTTCAAGAAAAAACATCACTGAATTCTTTGAATAGCTCAATATATTTTTTCTTTATAAGAGCTGGAAGTGTCTTTGATAATTTTACCATTTTGAGTTGTTTCTCACTGCCTATATTGCACTCTTCTACATTTTCTTCAGTGGATTCTATCTTTTTCTTTCTAGCAACATCATTGAAATCAAAAATTTCCTCTAGAGGGACCACTCCTCTTGGAAAAGTATTATCTCTGAACTAAAATACTTCAAAGTCTTATTTTTTTGGATCTGCACATAGCTCTATCTCATGTGGGTCATCTTTTTCTAACAGATTTATATCAGCATTGTGAGTGGGATCCTCCTTGCATGTTTGTCCCTTAGTAGAGCAGTCTTTTTCTTGATCTAAGTCTGGATCTGGAATTTAAAACTCATTTCTGGACTACACAATATCTTCAATCTATTTGTCACCTTCAAAAACTTGACAATATTTTATATTATTAGGGACTGTTGGTTTGTATTTGACTTGTACAGTGTATTGTTTATTATGATGAGGATTTTGACAAGTACTGGCTACAAATGCTAGTCCATTGGCAAGCATATTTTGGTTTCTTGGGATGAAGGCAAGACCATATTCTTTGAATTTTTTTAGGAGGTCAAGGGCATCGTTCCTATATTCTCTTAATCTAGGATGTTTAGCTTAATATTCTTCCTTAATATTCCTAATGACTAGCTCAAAATACCCATGGACAGAGATCCTTTTGGATCCTAATTTCTTGAGTAATTGTAGCCCTAAAAGGAGTGCCTCATATTCTGCTATGTTATTGGTGCATTTAAATTTTAATTTATATGAATGACCCTCTGTGTGATTGTTCTTAGTGTTGTGTACCCAAACACCTCCTCCAGACCTGGTTTTGCCACAAGAAACAATAAAGCTCATGCTCCATAAAGTTTCAGTTTCAGACTTATGTTTTCCATTATGTTGTTCATTTTCTATATGGTTTGACTAGTCTGACTGTTCCTCCTTCTCTTCTTCTTTTTTAGCTAGTTGTTCATTTACTTCTACTTGTTCACTAATGTTTTCAACATTGTAAAGGATAAATGAATCAAGGTCTGTGTGGACAGAATAGAGAGGGGAGTTATCAGGCTTTTCTTGACTGATGACCATGAATTTCATATGAGTTTCCCTATATAGTCTTCTTAGTTGACTAAAAATAGGTATAGTAGCATAAGTCATATCCATTTGGAGAGTGCCTTGCAGTTTGGCTCCCCATGAACGTGATAGGAGCATGCCATACTTTGGGGGAATTTCAGCCACTACAATATCCATTACTAGGCTTTTGGCTAGTATCTATGCTAGATTAACACAGAGATCTTTTATCGTCCCTAGAAATTTAACTCTCCTGGAGTCAAAGGAGTACAAGTCTTTGTATGGTCTAGTTATCTCAAAGCCTAGTCTTTCCATAAAAAACTGTGGCATGAGGTTATGAGAGGCTCTTGAATCTAACATGGCACTATGGAGGATTTTATCATGGATGGTAAAACTGACATAAAATCGAGGCACACCTTCCTCTTGAAATTTACCTTCTACTTCAGGTCCAAATAGAAGTTCAAGTTTGTCACTATTTAAATTAACAGAATAAACATTTTCTCCTATGTTTAAATCTTTCAAAACTTTGGATCTGTTAGGTCCCTATAATTAGCAATATTGGCAAAAGTCCAACTACAGGGGTAACATCAAACCACTTTGGGATTCAAGGATCTAGCCCTTTTGAATCCAGAGAAGGATCTCTCTATAAATGAGTTTAAAGATGTGATCTTTAAAGCCTGAAATGTGGTATTAGGCTAGTTATGAAGAGCATGAGTTTTGTTTTGTTTTTTTTGGTTGGGCAAAGACATGATGAAGGTGAAGGCAGTTCAAAATGAAGGGTGAAGATGTCTACAAGTGAAGGAATGATTTGGCTGATAGAAAAAGGAAAAGATAGTTTTAACCCATTGGGCTATGGAGTCATAGGAGGAATTTAATTGGATAGCAAGGTTCAAGAAGGATCCATGGGGCAAGTCACTTATGTCAAAGGATCTCTTAAGGTGATTTACGGAGTAAAAAGATAGGAAGTGGAGAATAAAAAAAAATGAAGAACAGTGCATAGTCTAAGATCAAGTAAGCGCTTTAAACTATCTTGCTTTCAACATGTTCTTAGAGAGACAAAACATAAAAGAATTATGTGATCAGGTAAGTACTTTTAAACTAGCCTGCATTGAAGTACTTTGAGTTTAGAGAAAAAAAATATAAAAGCATTCTGAGATCAAGTAAGTGCTTTTAAACTAGCCTGCTTTGAAGTAATTTCAGTCAAAAAACATTCAAAAATAGTTAGAACAACTTAAGATCAGGTGAGTACTTTGAAACCAACCTGCTTTCAGCATATTCTAAAGGAAAACACTGATGATCATCATAATGAGCAATCTAGATCAGGCAAGTGATTTGAAACCAACCTTCTTTAATATACTCAATATTAACAAGAGAAAAACATAGAAAATAAAACTTTCAGTAAGAGTAGGGTACTACTGAGAGTAAGTCCTAGCTATATGTTTTCTATTCCTTATCAGAGAAAATGAACAAAGTGAAACCTTAAAGAAAATAACAATTGACAGTGAGGAACAAATCACCATTGACACAAATCAGGATCCCATAAATCAGCAGCTTATATTTGATGTTCAAACGAGTTACAATCAACAAGCCTGGAGGGTCTCTACAACTTCAAACTTCTCATATCAGCTTATTTATCTTCAAATTGCACAAAGTGCATCAGTAGCTTCAGAAAACCATTACATGCATTCAGATGTCTAGAGACCAACATTTTCTTATGTTCTACAGAGGTATTTATAGAGAAATGAGGAAGTGCGAGGATTTCCCAAGGATCAAATATCATTAATTATGTAATCATTTCTAACTCCACTCCATAACATCTGTTCTTGCCTTTTAAGGCATAATGATCGAAAGATGTGCTTCTAGACTGTTCTTAATCTTCTAAAATGGTTCTGCCAACAATTAGAGATAAGATTCTTTGATTTTTATTAATTTTTCAGTTGTCTTCAGGTAAACACCTCTTGTTCAGGTAATGACTAAGCTTCTTTTTATTTCAGTGAGGCTGCAGGTGTCTTAAGGATTTGGAGAGGGTTCAATTGGCCTCGGCTGATGGCAGTGGAAGTTTTCTTGGCTTGACAGATGTCTTTGTCTTTCCTTAAAAACCTTTAATTTACTTGAGAAATATGTTTTAGGACTTCAATCTCCTTTTTCTAGTGTGTTATGTCTTCGACGATGATACTCTTTGATCGGTGCTCGATTAACTGTGTTTTCTAGTGTGCAGGGTTGTACAGGGGTCGAATGGCATCAATGCCTCATGAATTCATTGATAAAATGTGAATTTAAAACCTTGCAAGTGATTTTGTGGTGAATCGCAGGTGGGAGGATCGTCACCCTCTACTTGTGAATTTTTCTTCAACATGGCGGAAAAAACCATTTAAACCCTGCAAAAATACGAAAAACTATTAAAAAATACTGCATATATAGGCTGATTGCTTCAGAAGGCATGTGGAGGGAGCATAGCCATTGGATGGCATCATCCAACAGTCAAGATTGATCATGAGGAGTGAATGGCAAGGCGGAAAAGAAAATCAAATCAGAGCCATCGATCGCGCAGAGATCGACGGTCGAGAGCACAGGTGGAAAGTCAAAACGGAGAGATCGGGCGATGAAATTTGGGCCGTCTATCTGCAGATCAGATCAACGGTGGAGATGTTATTACCATGGTGCCGTAACCTGAGTTATCACGTGTGCATATCCAGTGAGCGACAGCCGTTAGATAGCCCGCCCCAAATCGGACGGTGTACAACGATATCGCGTTGGGTTTGTTACCGAACCTTAATGCGCGATGGGGGGGCGGTTTTCAAATAGTACACGGGACACGTGTCGGCTAGTGTATGGAATCGCTGCGGATCAGGGAAAAACCACCCTTGCCCCAAAGGTGGTGCGATGGATACTGCGCAGTTTTGCAATCGGTTAGTGGATGGCAGGGACCACCGGGAGATGAAAATGGACCGTCGGATCTGGAGGTTAAAGGGACGGCTGTGATGCGATCGGGCGCGATGGGATTGCGAAGACCTTCGGATGGCCAGGAAATCAACAGTTAGAAACGTTCCCGATAACCAAATGCGCTAAGCTCTTTTCAGGCTATCGCCTGGTTTCGGCACACGGGTCACGTGGGAAAAAGGTCAAGGGAGCTGGCCGAAGGGGGCTAAGACCCATATATGTCCAAGTGTGGGTTTTTTAACCTTTTTCAATGCAATTTGAGGCCATAAATGGGCAACGATAGAGGGAAAAAAGGGAAAAAAGGCTAAACAAAGGGTATGTGTAGGATTTATAGGGGATTTTGGGAGGATTTATAGGGTAAGAGGGGAATTTTGACAAGGGGGGAAAAAGGGTTAAAATGGGGCATTCTTGGTGAAGGAAGGGGAGAAAAGGGGATTTTGCAGCAGTCTTTCTGGCTTGGAAATCGGCAGGATTTCTAAGTGTAAAATGGGAACATTAGTGAAGTTCAAATAGAGGAAAGGCATGAGGCCTTCAAGAGTCTTCAAGAGCCAACACTTTTTAGTAATAAAATTTGTTCCTTGAAGGTTCAAAAATTCTTAGCCACCTTTTGATATAAAAATTTTTATAGGTGGCTAACAGTGGCTCCACTTGGGGATGGTGCCTTCTTGAAGGCATCAAGAACTTCAGACCTATGTTCTCTGGGAGGCTAACATGTGCCACATCCATTATGTTCTCTGGGGGGATGATCAGTTGCCTCATCCATTGGGTTGCCTTTATTTCTGTGGATGATGTGCTCTGAAAACCTATTAGCAACCACAAAAACAATGGATCTTCATCAATACAAACTTTCTACCTACCCAATCCTACTGATCTAACATTTTTTCTTCATTAGAGTGAACTTGGATTGGCAAACTCTTTTACAACATTTTACTCTTTTGAAAGTAGGAAATCTAATCTATTTCTACTCCTTATTTCTCCATGGACCCAGATTAAACAGTTGAGCCCATATGATTCTCTACCTAATCTACTATCTTTTGGGATTAAACTGTCCAACAGACTTTATTCTCTAAATTCTACAACAGAAATTGAATAGAAATCAAGTCAGGATTGAACAGTCTAACTTGATGCTGGTCTATGGCATAAGAACAAACTGCACATAGACATTATTTTGCACGCAATTTAAAACAAAAAATGGAAGGCTTGAGATCGGAAATTTGAAATCACTTCCTTCATATTTTTAACAGCTCTGTTTTGAATTTTGTTTGAGTTGTTCCTCCTTTGTTCTCTGGTTCAGATTTTGAGCTAATTAGAACCAGATTTACATATTTTTTGACTCAGAAAATAAAACAGATTTGAGTCATCTCTCTTTGGAAACTTAGGTTCATATTTTTATCTCTTTTGAACCTTTAATTTCTATCCTAAACTATCTACTGATAAGCCAAGATTAAACATTTTGGCAAATCGAATTCACTATCCTATCAGCAGAAAATTTAAAACTAATTATTCAATATTAGGCTTTTGACTAACTAGAAGTGTGTTTTTCAGGAGTGGCATTTGAGCTTGCACACTTTCAGATTTTTTTCTCTTTTTGGTATGGGGCTATACCATTCTTGTTTTGACAATCTGCCCTCTTTTCTTTCTTTTCTTTGTTTTTTTATTTTTTAATCTTCGATTTTTCTTGAAAGTAGAAAATAACAACTAATCTACATGCTCAGAACTGAGCTTTATTGACATTCCTATCTAACCTATTCTAAACATGGAATATTTACATTTATCATATCATACAAAAATGCCAATGCAGCCAACTGAGTAATGTCAAGAAGAAGAAGAAACTCTGGCTGCTTGTCAGAGGTATCCAAAGACCATATTAAAGACTATCCTTCAATATCAAGGCTACCACAGAAAGCGACAACTTTTCATGTCCCTGGCTCTTGTAAAGGATCCATACTTGATAATTTGAGCTAGTTGGGATTTCCACACACTCTTCCATAGGATCAACAAAGAAAAGATGAAGACTGTCTTCTTTTTGGTCCTCCACAATTGGTAGATTATCTACTTCCAAGACATCAGCTTTGAGGACTATCTCTTCAGTACGTAGCTTGGAAGTATCATCATTCTTAACAAAAAAGGAAGAAGATTCTTCTTGAGAAGATGGTATATCATCAGTAGGATAGTCTTCTATTTGTTTCTCTCCCTCTTCTTCATCATCATCTGAACTGGAGGACTCATCATATTTGGCAGTGTTGTCCTCTTGTAGCCCTGGTATGCTTGGATTCAGTGGGCTGAACTCTGTGAAGAGGTTATTATACTCTTGAGTGGGGGTGTATTCAATGGTTTCCTCTTGCTCAAAAATTTCTTCATTACTCTTCTCTTCACCTTCTGAGTTGAAAGGCTGTTGATTCCCAATTAAGTGAAAGCTTTTTATGATGGATCGAAAAGGATGATTGTGGCTTTCAAGTTGATGATGGTGAAACTCATAACACCAATCAAATGTTGGTTTCCGTACATGATTAGTTTCTACCTGGAAATCATCATCATCATAAGACTGATTAAAGTTTGAAAAATTATTAGAATAAACATTTTCATCAGTCAAACATATTGGGATATCAATAGGTCCTTCTTCATTCTGATCCACAAAAGAACTTTCTAAATCCGTACAATAAAGTTCTCTATGTGATTGGGCAAGAGTGTTTGTTTTGCAGAAAGTTTCAGAGGCTGACTATTTATAAATAGTCTGATCTATCTCTTTTTCTGTCAAAGGGAAGGATGTTTCTACGTTCCTTTGAACAGGAGTACAACAATTTTTTGTCTCTTGTGAAGACTGATTTTGAGGTTGAATGTCTTCGTGAGCCTCAGCTATAAGGGATGATGAATCAATATTTGAGTTTTCATGGATATCTTGAGGGATGTTCTTTATTTCTTGGATCATCTCTTCCTCAATTGATTCATATATGTTCTTAAAAATTTTCAATAGGAGATTAAACTCATGAATGGTTGTTAAAAGATCTTCAGGATGCATCTCTTCCAAAGCTTCCTCATTATCTATAATGTGTTGGGTGATTTTTTGTGATGGATAATAATATATCACACCCAATGATAATGATGTAGTGTTTTCTTTATAGTTCTCATAGAACACATATTCAAGGTCCCTTAAAGAAAAAAAACTACTAGATCTAAAGTATTCATACCAATCCCTAGCTTTTCCTTCTAATGTTAACATGAACATTTTCATTAGGTAGTCTTCATGCCATTCAACTTTCAACCTCCATACATGTATATGAAATTTGATGAGATGTAATAGAGGGTCATCAAACTTTTCACCTTGAAAAATAGGTAGGTTGTCATCCCAATTCACCTAGGGCATCTTATGTGGAAACCCAGGGCTATGATCTCTACTCATTGGGGCATATTTTCGTTGTATTCTTGGAATCATATTTTTAAATCAAGAAAGAGGTCATTGTGTCTGGTCAATCAGTTCAGGGTCTTCTACTAGTGGAGTCATTTGGTCTTCTGGGAGTTTCAGAGTGTGGAGTTGCCAGTTGGAAGTTTTTAGCTCTTTTGGAGGTAAAAGGTTTTATGGTCCACCACCATGTTTATTTAATTCCAATCTAAAATATTTTTGGGTTTTTCTTAGTTTCTGTGGTTGTATGGAAAACTAAAGGGTCTATAAAAGCTGGCCAAGCAACAATGAACTCAAAAAGTCCACAGCGGAGTCGCCATTATGTTAGGTCCCTGTAATTAGCAAGATTGGCAAAATTCCAAATATAGGGGTAACATCAAACCGCTTTTGGACTCAAGGATCTAGCCCTCCTGAATCCAGAGAGGGATCTCTCTATAAATGAATTTAAAGATGTGATATTTAAAGCCTGAAATGTGGTATTAGGATAGTTATGAAGAGCATGAGTTTTGTTTTGTTTTTTTTGGTTGGGAAAAGACATGATGAAGGTGAAGGCAATTCAAAATGAAGGGTGAAGATGTCTGCAAGTGAAGGAATGATTTGGCTGATAGAAAAAGGCAAAGATAGTTTTAACCCATTGGGCTATGGAGTCATAGGAGGAATTTAATTGGACAGAAAGGTTCAAGAAGGATCCATGGGGCAAGTCACTTATGTCAAAGGATCTCTTAAGGTGATTTATGGAGTGAAACAGATAGGAAGTGGAGAACAAAACAAAATGAAGAACAATGCACAGTCTAAGATCAAGTAAGTGCTTTTAAACTATCTTGCTTTCAACATGTGCTTAGAGAGACAAAACATAAAATAATTCTGTGATCAGGTAAGTAATTTTAAACTAGCCTGCATTGAAGTACTTTGAGTTTAGAGAAACAAAATATAAAAGCATTCTGAGATCAGGTAAGTGCTTTTAAACTAGCCTGCTTTGAAGTACTTTCAGTCAAAAAACATTCAAAAACAGTTAGAACAAATTTTAAGATCGTGAGTGCTTTGAAACCAACCTACTTTAATATACTCAGTATTAATAAGAGAAAAACATAGAAAATAAAGCTTTCAATAAGAGTAGGGTACTACTGAGAGTAAGTCCTAGCTCTATGTTTGTCGTTCCTTATAAGAGAAAATGAACAGTGTGAAACCTTAAAGAAAATAATAATTGACAGTGAGGAACACATCACCATTGACACAAATCAGGATCCCATAAATCAACAGCTTGTATTTGATGTTCAAACCAGTTACAATCAGCAAGCCCGGAGGGTCTCTACAACTTCAAACTTCTCATATCAGCTAATTTATCTTCAAATTGCACACAGTGCATCAGTAGCTTCAGAAAACCATTACATGCATTCAGATGTCTAGAGACCAACATTTTCTTATGTTCTACAGAGGTATTTATAGAGAAATGAGGAAGTGGGAGGATTTCCCAAGGATCAAATATCATTAATTATGTAATCATTTCTAACTCTGCTCCATAACATCTGTTCCTGCCTTTCAAGGCATAATGATCGAAAGATGTGCTTCTGGACTGTTCTTAATCTTCTAAAATGGTTCTGCCGACAATTAGAGATAATATTCTTTGATTTGTATTAATTGTTCAGCTGTCTTCAGGTAAACACCTCTTGTTCAGGTAATGACTAAGCTTCCTTTGATTTCTGTGAGGCTGCAAGTGTCATAAGGAGTTGGAGAGGGTTCAATTGGCCTCGACTGATGGCGGTGAAAGCTTTCTTGGCTTGACAGATGTCTTTGTCTTTCCTTAAACACCTTTAATTTACTTGAGAACTACGTTTTAGGACTTCAATCTCCTTTTTCTGCTGTGTTCTGTCTTCGATGCTGATACTCTTTGATAGGTGCTCAATTAACTGTGTTTTCTGGTGTGCAGGGCTATACAGGGGTCGAATGGCATCAATGCCTCATGAATTCATTGATAAAATGCGAATTTAAAACCCTACAAGTGATTTTGTGGTGAATTACAGGAAGGAGGATCGTCACCCTCGACCTGTGAATTTTTCTTCATCATGGCAGAAAAAACCATTTAAACCCTGCAAAAATACGAAAAAATATTAAAAAATCTTGCATATATAGGCTGACTTCTTCAGAAGGCATGTGGATGGAGCATAGCCGTTGGATGGCATCATCCAATGGTTGAGATTGATCGTGAGGAGTGAATGGAAAGGCAGAAAAGAAAATCAAATCAGAGTCGTCGATCGCGCAGAGATCGACGGTCGGGAGCGCAGGTGGAAAGTCAAAAAGGAGAGATCGGGCGATGAAATTTGGGTCGTCGATCTGCAGATCAGTTCGAAGGCGGAGATTTTGTTACCGTGATGTCGTACCCTGAGTTATTGCGTGTGCATCTCCAACGAGCAACAGTTGTTGGATAGCCCGCCCCAAATCGGACGGTGTATAGTGATATCGCACCGAGTTTGTTACCGACGCTTAATGCGCGATGGGGGGGTGGTTTTCAAATAGTACACAGGACACACGTCGGCCAGCGTATGTAATCACTGCCGATCAGGAAAAAACCACCCTTGCCCCAAAGGCGGTGTGATGGATATCGCGCAGTTTTGCAATCGGTTAGTGGATGGCGGGGACCACCAACGGATGAAAATGGACCATCGGATCTGTAGGTTAAATGGACGGTTGTGATGCGATTGGGAAATGAAAAAGAGTGGGGACCACGGGCGCGATGGGATTGTGAAGACCGTCGAATGGCTGGGAAATCAATGGTTAGAAACGTTCCCGATAACCAAACGCGCTAAGCATTTTTCGGGCTAGCGCCTAGTTTCGGCACCCAGGTCACGTGGGAAAAGGTCAAGGGAGTTGGCCGAAGGGGGCTAAGACCCTTATATGTCCAAGTGTGGGTTTTGTAACCTTTTTCAATGCAATTTGAGGCCAGAAATGGACAACGATAGAGGGAAAAAAGGGAAAAAATGCTAAACAAGGGGCATGTGTAGTATTTATAGGGGATTTTGGGAGGATTTAGAGGGTAAGAGGGGAATTTTGACAAGGGGGAAAAAAGGGTTAAAATGGGGCATTCTCGGTGAAGGAAGGGGAGAAAAGGGGATTTTGCAGCAGTCTTTCTGGCTTGGAAATCAGCAGGATTTCTAAGTGTAAAATGGGAACAACAGTGAAGTTCAGACAGAGGAAAGGCATGAGGCCTTCAAGAGTCTTCAAGAGCCAACACTTTTTAGTAATAAAATTTGTTCCTTGAAGGCTCAAAAATTCTTAGCCACCTTTTGATATAACAAATTTTATAGGTGGCTAACAGGATCTATATACATCTTGGCCAACTAATTCAGTAAGAGGTATGGAGATTTTTATCTTGGCAATTTCATTCTCAATACGAAATGGTGTTTGTGTTTTTGGCAAATTTAAACCAGTTTTATCAGACATAGTTTTTGCAGCAATTTCAACTTGCTGATTTGTATTGGGGATCTCAGTTAAATCAGTTTTGTTAGGGCTACTAGTGGATTTACTAGTGCTTCTTTCTGGATTGTTTTTGTTTTTATTTTTATCAGAACCTTTAACCATTATGTTTGAAGTTTCTCTTGTTTCTTTAGGATCATTTTCAGGGGACTTCCTAGCGTAAATTTTAGGGTTGTTTCTCTTGGGAATGTCTTGGGCTTTCTTGATTTTGAGGTCATATTGCCTATGTACTTCCATGATGCCATTTTATAATCCTTGTTTATAATCCTCGGATTCTTAGAATTCTTCTTCAAATTGAGTTGGGGAAAACATGACTTGTTATTCCTCAGTGAGGAAAATATTATCCTCATTATTCACTCCCATTATATTTATTTGAATTTCTTCTGGTTCTTCAATCATCCCTTCATCCTCATCAGCATAGTTTTCTTGGAAAGGAGGCATGATTTGCTGGTTAGGTCCTCTCTATCTTATTTGAGGGGGATTTCTCCTAACTTTTTTATTTTGGTTTTGGTTTTGAATTCTATTTTAAGGAGCTGCTTGGTTTTCTCTATGGAAATCTCTCTCATTTATTTTTATTCTCTCCATCATCCTTTCCATGGTTATAACTAGGTTATCGATCTTAGTATCAAATGTGGAGGCTATAGCCTCTTCCCTATATGTGACTCTTTTTTCATTCCTCATTATAGCTCTTTTGGTAATCAAATTTTCCTCTACACATACTGCACCCCTCTGCATGTCTTCTAATGTAAGAGGGTCTATTTCTCTTAGTTGATAAGCCATTTTAGGGTCAAAACCATCTGGAAATTTCATTAGGGCCAGGCCTTGTGGAGGTTTCATGTGAGGAGGGAGTGCATTGTATACACTATTGAACCTAGTGTAGTAATCTTGGACACCCTCTCCAACATTTCTTTTGATGTTT
This sequence comes from Pinus albicaulis, assembly GCA_034641835.2. Lineage (NCBI taxonomy): Eukaryota > Viridiplantae > Streptophyta > Pinopsida > Pinales > Pinaceae > Pinus > Pinus albicaulis. Next base: position 661,482,003 of record CM076574.1, on the reverse strand, counting down.
TCATATTCTAATAAGATTTGGAGATGGTTTTATTGGCTCCCCATTTATTTAGTAATAGTTGATGAAAAGCAAGGAGGTCATGTATATTATTAGGGGTTAGGCCTTTAAACCATTTTATTGCTTCTCCCCCTAAGATTTGAGCAAACATTCTTAGTTTAACAGTTTCATCATCTATTTATTGTCTATCAAAATAGTCATCCATTCTATCCACATGTTGTTGAGAAGTTGTAGAGCTACTTGCATCAAATAGAGGAATTTTGGACTGATAGTCCTGTGGTGTAACTACTAAAGTTAATAGTAGGACTAATGGGGCATACCAGGTTCCATGGCTGGGATATGGGGAAACAAAGGAGGGTTAAAAAGTGGAAGGTTTATAAAAGGAGGCGGAGGGTTAAATGGAGGAAGGTGAACAGTGGGTGTATGAATGGGGGTCAAAGTTAGTACAACAGGATTCTGCTGTAAGATGGATGGGTCAAAAATTATCCGGGTTATCCAACTCTAGGATTTAGTCCTGAACAATATTTGTTCCAAGGGCGAGCCAGATAGGATATTATGCAAGCTTTTAAGGTTTTCAGGTAAGGAACTTGCTTTGTGAATAGGTCTACTAATAGTTGGACTTTTAGATCTAGGATATTTCCTTAGGATGTGCTCTAGATTATCAACTATTGTAGGAGGGTTTTGGTCAGGATGGGATTTGGTACAGATTCTTCTAGAAGCCATAACTTAGACCTAAGGCACAAAGAGACTGAAAGTTCTATAAAATTTGAAGACAAACCAATATGTGAAGCAAAATAATTTATTTACAAAGTATTTTGACTAGGTTCTATTTGAGGTTTCATGATATCAAAATTTCTCAATAATTCCCTAGTGAAGTCCGTAGAAAACCAGTGGAGTCAGCAGGCCTACTGAAAACCAGTGGAGCCACCAAGTGGATGATTTTAACTATCTTGAGCCTGGCTGTTGTCCACCATCAGCAACTAGATACCAGTCTTGGATAATATTTGATTCATCTAAATTTGAAAGGGGTTTTCTGAGTTCTTGAGGAAATATTAAGATTTTTTAATAACTCGGGTTCCCCAGTATAGTCACCATTATGTTAGAGCCACGTAATTTTCAATATTGGCAAGAAACAATAGCAGGGAACCACATTAAACCACTTTGGAGTCCAAGACCTTGCCTTCCTAGGCTTAGAGAGGTCTCTCTCTATGTTTATGATCAACTGATTTATCTTTATGCTTATGTTTTCTAATTTTAGGCTATTTATGAAGTTCGAGGTTGTTTTTTTTATTGATTGATTGATTGATTGATTATAGGTGGGATATATAGAAATTCTTCTTAATCCATTGGTCTATGGAGTCAGAAAATGTTTTAATTGTACATGAACTCTTCAAGGGTTTTCATAGGGAAATCTAACTATATCAAACGGATCTTCGTAGGTAAGATGAATATGAAATGACAAGAAGTTGTGAAATTTAGTAAAACTAAAGGGAAATTAAGAATCCTTTAACTATACTTCAACGAGAAATCCCTTAAGATAACAGTTTCAAGAGGAACTAAAGAGTAGGACACCCCTAAATTATTTAGCTAAACTTTACTAAGGAAACCTTAAGACAAAAATCCAGTAATACTAAAGAGCAGGACACCCATGAATTATTTATTTACTACTCTTAGATAGAGAAAAAATTCAAGATAAAAATTCAGTGAAATTAAAGAGCAAGACACCGCTAAATTCTTTAAATAAAATTCAAAGAAGGTCTTTAAGATAAATAGTTTGGGAGAAACTAAAAAGCAGGACACCCGTGAATTCTTTAGATAAACTTTAATAAGAAAACCTCAAGAAAACAAGCCAAGTGAAACTAAAGAGCAAGACACCCCTGAATTATTTAATCAGACTTTAGAGATGAAAACATAAAGATAATAATAACAGATAGAGTTAAGGTGCCCAAACAACATGTCTCAATCTAAAATTTATGTTCTGTTATTAGAGAAATTGATGTACAATATGGTAAACAAAGGAGAAACAATGACAAAGAGGGATAACATCACCATTAACATAGCTCAAGAATCTTGTGAACATGCTTGTATTATTGATGTCCAAGAAAGTTACAATGCTCCATTGCAATGATCTTTGCAACTCAGAGTCTAATCAAATCCAGCCTAGCAGCCAACTAACCAACCAACCAACAATGATAATGAACAATACGTGCAGTATTTAACTACAGATGAGGAGGTTTCCCTAATCAAGGGTGACATATTTGTTTTTACTAATCAAGGGTGACATATTTGTTTCCCTAATCAAGGAAGACCCATTGCTTTTGAAAGTCGTCCAATCAAAGGAAAGTATTTACATAAACCTATTTATGAGAAGGAAATGTTATCAATACTGCATGCACTAAAGAAATGGCGAACTTACCTAATGGGAAGACACTTCAAGGTAAAAATTGATCATGATAGTCTTAAACACTTTTTGGAACAAAGACTATCTTCAGAAGAGCAGCAAAAATGGGTCACAAAGATGTTGGATTATGACTTTGAAATAATCTACAAAAAAGGAAAGCTTAATGTTGTTGCAGATGCACTCTCAAGAAAAAATGAAGAGGTGGAAGCATTGCTTTGTGCTATTTCTATTATCCAACCAGATTGGATAACCGAAGCAAGAGATGAATGGAAGAAGGACAAAGATGTATGGACACTCATTCAAAAGTTGCAGCAAGATACTAGTACATCTGATACATTTAGTTGGAAAAATGATTCCTTATGGTACAAAGATCGCTTATATCTTTGTAAGAATTCCTAACTAAAACAAAAGATTCTTCTGGAATTGCACACTTCTCCTTTAGGAGGACACTCAGGATTTTTAAAAACTTACCACAGGGTGAAGAAAGAATTTTTCTGGGATGGCCTTAAATCTGATATTCAAAAGTTTGTGGCGGAATGTTTGGTTTGCCAGCAGAATAAAGTGGAGACAATTAAGACCCAGGACTTCTACAACCTTTATCCATTCCAAGTCAACGTTGGGAGGAGATTTCAATGGATTTTATCACAGGTTTACCTAAGTCCAAACGAAAGAGTGTCATCATGGTGGTAGTTGATAGACTTACCAAGTATGCACACTTTTGTGCATTATCTTATCCATTTAAAGCAAGTACAGTTGCTACTACATTTATGGACAGAATTCAAAAGCTACATGGAAGCCCAAGGGTTATTGTGAGCGACAGAGATCCCATTTTTATCGGAAATTTTTGGACGGAGTTATTTTCTTGTTTGGGTACTCAATTAGCTCATAGCTCATCTTATCATCCTCAATCTGATGGTCAAACTGAGATAGTAAATAAATGTTTGGAAGGATATCTTTGTTATTTTGTATCTGATAAACAAACACAATGGGTCAAGTGGTTACCTCTTGCTGAATGGTGGTATAACACTTCCTTCCATACTGCAGCAAAAATGACCCCATTTATTGCACTTTATGGATATCATCCACCATCCATCACATCATCTTTAAGGGAAAATTCGAAGGTTCAAGCAGTGGAAGATCACATCGAGCATCAGCAAGAAGTTCTCCAACTCTTAAAGGATAACCTGAATTTGGCACAAAATCGAATGAAACAACAGGCATATCAACATCGTAGTGAGAGAAGTTTTGATGTAGGAGATTGGGTATTTTTACGGCTACAACCATACAAACAAATGTCCCTCAAGCAAGCTAAGAAGGATAATAAATTATCACCAAAGTACTATGGTCCTTACAAGGTGTTGCAAAATATTGGTATTATGGCATACAAATTGGAGCTTCCTGCTTCTTCACGAGTGCATCCAGTTTTCCATGTTTCATGCTTAAAGAAGGTTATAGGTGAAAATCTTCCAGTTCAAACAATATTGCTAGAACTTGATGAGGAAGGAAAAATCATATTGGAACCTGAAGCGGTCACGGAAACAAGAACTCGACAGCTACATAATTGATCAATTTCAGAGTATCTCATCAAGTGGAAGAACTTACCCACTGAAGATTCTACATGGGAGGATGAGAATTTTATACAGAAGCACCCGGAGCTACTCAGGCGTTGAGGACAACACTTTTTTGAAGGAGAGGGGCATGTTAGGTCCCTATATCACTATTATAGTCCCTTATTATTGTTAGTGTAACCCCCTTATTGTTATTATTGAACCCTTGTAACCCCCATTTTGTTATTATTGTGCCCTTAAATTATTATTGTTAGGTCGGCTAGGATTACATTGTGGCCCACTAGGATTACATTATGGCCCCATGGACTCCTATATATAGAAAGGAGTTTTTGTAAATTGTATCATCCAAGAATTGGTCATTTATGTAATGTATTGGAGGTTTCCCCCTTGAAGTGGCTTATTTCTAAGGCGTTGATATCTCTTTTCTTCTATTTTTGAAGCTGGTTACACAACAAAATGTCTATATGTATATCTTCATTTTTTTTGCATCTTATATATATAAATAATAGTTGAATAAGTTTTCGTTGGTAGAATGGTGGTACAACACATCCTTATGTACTTAATCAAAATTTCCTCATTTATGGCACCTTTTGGATATCATCCTCCATCCATCACATCACCCTTTAAAGGTGAAGTGAAGGCTCAAGTAGTGTGTAATATTCCCAAATGGGAAAAGCAGGAATATAGTGCAAAACCATGGAAATAGCAACATAAAAATTACATGAAAGCAAGAGGAAAATATGGAGACCTTCTAATCTTTAAAACAACAACAAAATATACATAAGAAATGGGCCATAAGATGTACAATGAGATATAACAAGCCTCCAATGGAAAAAACCCTGAAATGAGTTGTTGCTACTATATATCAAAATGCCGGAACACTACTACACCGATGTTTAAAAGGAACTGCTACAGAAAATTAATATACAAAATATCATGGGCTCATATTTTCCTCTAAAGATAGATATAATACAGATATGAGCACTATACAACCTCCTTTGAAGAACCCCTTAAGGGTTTCCAACAAAACACCATGTACAAGATGGGAAATTAATCCCTAGGGCTAAAGATCCACTGCAAAATATAGATCTAGAAAGTGTGGCTCATCTGATATGACAAATAATGCAACCTCCTCCAATAGATTCTCTAGATCAATGGCTTATCCCTTCTCTAGAAAACATCCTCTCCAAATGGTGTGCCAAAACCACAATGCAACTCCTCCCACAAAATAACATAGATCTGGAAATAAACTATTTTGTAGGGGCAAATAAATCAATGGATTGATGCTAAGATATGGAAATAAGAACAAGGGACTTCCTTACTGTCCTCCCAATGGAAAGGGACCCTTATCGACTGAAAATAAGTGCTGAAGCGACCTAAAGATGGTCTCCACTGCTGCAACCTACAAAAAAACTCAACCCTCAACAGAATCTGCACTATAAATGAAAGATGAAGCTTGGCCTTGAGCCTGAAAGTGGAAAATGTAGTACAAGAATACTCCAAGAGCTTATCAATGGAAGAGATGGGATTTCTGATTAGGAACACCCAATGCTAAACAACACACAATCTCAGCTAAACAACTAGAGAAAGCTATATGTCTAAACAGACCATATATTCAGAAATATCAAATACATAAACATAATGAATATGTTTTCCATCCTCTTCCTTTTATAATATATGATATCCCAAACCCTAAGCCTAATCCAATAATGCACTAATTCCATGCAAAGCATCTCCATCTAAAACTGTGCTATATTTCATTGATGGCCACTCCTTCATGACAACGCTATTGATTTGGTCAAAGTTGACTCAATCAAGGTTTTCTAGCCCCTTTTCACAACTAAGGGTGCTTAATTAATCTGCCAAGATATATCCTTTTCACATTGGCATTGATTTATTCATTATTGAGGAGAATAATGGATCTCCGTTGTCCTCTTATTCATTAAACAGAAAGAAAAAGAAAAATTTAATATTCCAACTAGCTCATGGCTAATTGGGAATATTATAGTCCTCCCTCCCCAAATGTTGCTTTAACTCAAAAAACTAAAAAGGTGAGTGCTACAACTCTTCTCCTCCACCATTGGTGACACTATCATGGGATAAGCTTCCCTCATAAGCTAAGTGTCTCCCAATCCATCCCTCCATGAAATGCTCCTCCAAAGTTCTTATCAGATGCAAATAATTCATCCCACAAGGAGACAATATTTCCAATGAAACAAACATGGTTTTCCCAATGTTCTCCCTGAAACATGTAGCATAATGAACATGGATAATTTATCTCCCAAAGGGCACATATATTCTGTTAGCCACCTATAAAAAAATTCATATGAAATGGTTGCTAAAACCATTTCAGAGCCTTCAAGGAACAAAATTTTATTGCTAAAAAGTGTCATTTCTTGAAGACTTTTGAAGACATCATCTCCTCTGTCCAAATATTCACTGTTGTTTCCATTTCATATTCTGAAATCCTGTTATTTCCCAAGAGAAAATACTGCTGCAAAGGCCATCTTTCCTTTCCCTCCACCACAAGACTAACCTTATTTTTTACCCCTTTCATTCTCATAAAATCCTTCTATTTTCATGATTCCCCTTCTTCCATTCATAAAAATCATTTTTACATAGTTTAAAACTCATTTTTAAACTATACCGTAACCCCTAAATACATCAAAAACTATGAAAAAATCATAAAAACACACCTATTTGTATTACAGACTTAAGTCCCCTTGGACTAAGTCCTAACCACTTCCCCACCGTATGCCCATGGTGCTAAGACCAAGTGATAAGTCCTTTTTGGTGCTTATCGCATTGCACAAATCCAAGCGCACAAGTCTTTGTGCCATGCCGAATGGTTCCGATGGCCCTATGCTTATACCCTCGGATCACATTATTATCTCATAAACCCTTTTCTCCTGCACCCGGCGCTTAAAACTTTGAAATAATCCGTCTTCGATGTGTTTTTCCCTTTGAAAAATAAAAAAAACCCACTTACCTAAGTTTTTGGTCTAACCTGCCAAAGCCATGTGTTATAATCAAAAAGGATAAATGGAAAAGTCCCAAAGTTCAATCGCATCGGAGAAATTCGCAAATGGGTTGATTGAAAGACCGCATCAAAACTTCCAATGCAATTAAATTCCCATATGTATAAACCCTACCCCCACCGCTTTTCATTTCATATATTCTACGCCCGGGACCAAGAGTTTAAGTCCTGAGGCACCCATCACATCGGAATTTTCCTTTGGGTACATTTTAATGTTTTTTCCCACCTCCGATTGCGATGGTCCGATCACGCAATTACATCGGCGATTTCGGTTTCGCCTTAATATTTCTCCACCTTCGATTTCCATCCTGCCAATTCACTCCCCACCGTTGATCTGATCCTGAGATCGATGACCCATGCTTCATCGCATCACAAGTTTTTGCCGAGCACATTAACATAATTCCTCCACCGATTGCGATCCCCCGATTGGATCTGGACTATCCACGTGTCCAGATTGGACGATCCCAAATCATTCCCGCATTACTTCATCACCATCCACCCTTGCCAAAGGTTTAAACCTTGTTTTTCGCATTCTCTTATTAAATCCGAATAATGTGAATCCTTCACATTATTAATCTGTCGCTTATCCTGACCGATGATCTTCTTGATCACTCATCAATCAACAGATGTGACTTAATTATCCCTTCGCTTTCCTTTTAACCTCTTCTACGCAATTCTCCACCATTGGATGATGCCATCCAAGAGCCACACTCTCTCCTGATGCCCTCTGAAGCAGTAAAACCTAAATAACGCAGGATTTCTTAATAAATTTCATATTTTGCAGGTGTTTAATGGTTTACCCATTATAATTAAAGAAAGGCCGAAGGCCGGGAAAGATGTTTCAACCTAGTCAAAGTTCTTTCTCTGCTCCTGTATTATTGGTACACAAGAAGGATGGATCATGGTGAATGTGTTCAGATTATAGGGAGCTCAATAAGCTCACCATTACAGATAAATTTCCCATTCCTATGATTGATGAATTATTGGATGAATTACATGGAGAAATTTATTTTACCAGGTTGGATATTCGTTCAAGATATCATCAAATTAGAATGAAGACTGAAGATATTCCAAAAATAGCATTTCGAACTCATGAGGGTCATTATGAAGTTTTGGTCATGCCTTTTGGCCTTACCAATGCACCTTCTACATTTCAAGGGTTGGTGAATTCCATTTTCAAACCCTTCCTTAGAAAATTTGTGCTAGTATTTTTTACTGATATACTAATCTATAGTAGGTCTTGGAATGATCATGTTGAACATGTTGATAGGGTGCTCAAACTATTGCAAGAGAAACAATTATATGCAAAAACATCCAAATGTTTCTTTGGATTACAAGAGGTGGAATATCTGGGTCATATTGTATCTCACGAGGGTGTTAAAGTAGACCCTAACAAAATTAAAGCCATTAAGCAATGGAAATTCCCCACAACCATAAAGCAGTTGCGAGGATTTCTCAGGTTAACAGGGTATTATCGCAAGTTTTTTAAGAATTATGGGAGAATAGCAGCACCTTTAGCAACATTATTGAAGAAAGATGCCTTTTCATGGACTCTTGAAGCAACTAAGGCCTTTGAACATCTTAAAGAGGCAATGTGTCTAGCACCAGTCTTAGCTACACCAGAATTCACAAAAACCTTTATTGTGGAATGGGATGCCTCAAGAAATGGAATTGGTGTTGTTTTAATGCTGGAAGGAAGACCCATTGCTTTTGAAAGTCATCCAATCAAAGGAAAGTATTTACAGAAACCTATTTGCACTAAAGAAATGGCGAACTTACCTAATGGGAAGACACTTCAAGGTATAAATTGATCATGATAGTCTTAAAAACTTTTTGGAACAAAGACTATCTTCAAAAGAGCAGCAAAAATGAGTCACAAAGATGTTGGGTTATGATTTTGAAATAATCTACAAAAAGGAAAGTTTAATGTTGTTGCAGATGCACTCTCAATAAATAATGAAGAGGTGGAAGCATTGCTTTGTGCCATTTCTATTATCCAACTAGATTGGATAACCAAAGCAAGAGATGAATGGAATAAGGAAAAAGATGTATGGACACTCATTCAAAAGTTGCAGCAAGATCCTAGTACATCTGATACATTTAGTTGGAAAAATGATTCCTTATGGTACAAAGATCGCTTATATCTTTGTAATAATTCCCAACTAAAACAGAATATTCTTCTTGAATTGCACGCTTCTCCTTTAGGAGGACACTCGGGATTTTAAAAACTTACCACAGGGTGGAAAAGGAATTTTTTTGGGATGGCCTTAAATCTGATATTCAAAAGTTTGTGACGGAATTTTTCGTTTGCCAGCAGAATAAATTTGAGACAGTTAAGACCCCTGGACTTCAACAACTTTTATCCATTCGAAGTCAACGTTGGGAGGAAATTTCAATGGATTTTATCACAGGTTTACCTATGTCCGAAGGAAAGAGTGTCATCATGGTGGTCGTTGATAGACTTACCAAGTATGCACACTTTTGTGCATTATCTCATCCATTTAAAGCAAGTACAGTTGCTACTACATTTATGGACAGAATTTAAAGGCTACATGGAATCCCAAGGGTTATTGTGAGCGACAAAGATCCCATTTTTACTGGAAATTTTTAGACGGAGTTATTTTCTTGTTTGGGTACTCAATTAGCTCATAGCTCATCTTATCATCCTCAATCTGATGGTCAAACTGAGATAGTAAATAAATGTTTGGAAGGATATCTTTGTTGTTTTGTATCTGATAAACAAACACAATGGGTCAAGTGGTTACCTCTCATTGAATGGTGGTATAACACTTCCTTCCATGCTGCAGCAAAAATGACCCCATTTATGGCACTTTATGGATATCATCCGCCATCCATCACATCATCTTTAATGGAAAATTTGAAGGTTCAAGCAGTGGAAGATCACATCGAACATCAGCAAGAAGTTCTCCAACTATTAAATGATAACCTGAATTTGGCACAAAATCGAATGAAACAATAGACAGATCAACATCGCAGTGAGAGAAGTTTTGATGTAGGAGATTGGGTATTTTTACGGCTACAACCATACAAACAAATGTCCCTCAAGAAAGATAAGAAGGATAATAAATTATCACCATATTACTATGTTCCTTACAAGGTGTTGCAAAAGATTGGTACTATGGCATACAAATTGGAGCTTCCTACTTATTCACGAGTACATCCAGTTTTCCATGTTTCATGCTTAAAGAAGGTCATAGGTGAAAATCTTCCAGTTCAAACAATATTTCCAGAACTTGATGAGGAAGAAAAAATCATATTGGAACCTGAAAAGGTCATGGAAGAAAGAACTCAACAGCTACAGAATTGATCAATTTCAGAGTATCTCATCAAGTGGAAGAACTTACCCATTGAATATTCTACATGGGAGGATGAGAATTTTATACAGAAGCACCACGAGCTACTCAAGGGTTGAGGACAACACTTTTTTGAAGGAGAGGGGAATGTTAGGTCCCTATATCACTAGTATAGTCCCTAATTGTTGTTAGTGTAACCCCCTTATTATTATTATTGTACCCTTGTAACCCCCATCTTTTTATTATTGTGCCCTTAAATTATTATTGTTAGGTCGGCTAGGATTACATTGTGGCCCACTAGGATTACATTATGGCCCCATGGACTCCTATATATAGAAAGGAGGTTTTGTAAATTGTATCATCCAAGAATTGTTCATTTATGTAATGTATTGGAGGTTTTCCCCTAGAAGTGGCTTATTTCTAAGGCGTTGATATATCTTTTCTTATATTTTTGAAGCTGGTTACACAACAAAATGTCTATAAGTATATCTTCATTTTTTTTACATCTTATATATATAAATAATAGTTGAATAAGTTTTCGTTGGTAGAATGGTGGTACAACACATCCTTATTTACTTCATCAAAATGTCCTCATTTATGGCACTTTTTGGATATCATCTTCCATCCATCACATCACCCTTTAAAGGTGAGGTGAAGGCTCAAGTAGTGTGTAATATTCCCAAATGGGAAAAGCAGGAATATAGTGCAAAACCATGGAAATAGCAGTGTAAACATTACATTAAAGCAAGAGGCCAATATGGAGACCTTCTAATCTTTAAAACAACAGCAAAATATACATAAGAAATGGGCCATAAGATGTACAATGAGATATAACAAGCCTCCAATGGACAAAACCCTGAAATGAGTTGTTTCTACTATATATAAAAATGTCGGAACACTGCTACAACGTTGTTTAAAAGGAACTGCTACAGAAAATTAATATACAAAATATCATGTGCTCATATTTTATTCTAAAGTTAGATATAATACAAATATGAGCACTATACAACCTCCTTTGAAGAACCCCTTAAGGTTTTTCAGCAAAACACCATGTACAAGATGGGAATCTAAGCCCTAGGGCTGAAGATCCACTGCAAAATATAGATCTAGAAAGCGTGGATGATCTCATATGACAAATAATGCAACCTCCTCAAATATATTCTCTAGATCAAGGGCTTATCCCTTCTATAGAAAACCTCCTCTCCAAATGGTGTGCCAAAACCACAATGCAACTCCTCCCACAAAATAACATAGATCTGGAAATAAACTGTTTTGTAGGGGAAAATAAATCAATGGCTTGATGCCAAGATATGGAAATAAGAAAAAGGGACTTCCTTACTATCCTCCCAATGGAAATTGACCCTTATCCACTGAAAATAAGTACTAAAGTGACCCAAAGATGGTCTCCACTGTTGCAACCTACAAAACAACTCAACCCTCAAAAGGATTTGCGCTATAAATGAAAGATGAAGCTTGGCCTTGAGCCTGAAAGTGGAAAATGTAGTACAAGAATCCTCCAAGAGCTTCTCAATGGAAGAGATGGGATTTCCGATTAGGAACACCCAATGCTAAACAACACACAATCTCAGCTAAACAGCTAGAGAAAGCTATATGTCTAAACAGACCATATATTCAGAAATATCAAATACATAAACATAAAGAATATGTTTTCCATCCTCTTCCTTTTATGATATATGAGATCCCAAACCCTAAGCCGCATCGAACAATGCACTACTTCTATGCAAAGCATCTCCATCTAAAACTGTCCTATATTTCATTGATGGCCACTCCTTCATGACAACGTTGTTGATTTGGTCAAAGTTGACTCAGTCAAGGTGTTCCAACCCCTTTTCACACCTAAGTGTGCTTAATTAAGCTGCCAAGATATATCCTTTTCACATTGGCATTGATTTATTCATTATTAAGGAGAATAATGGATCTCCATTTTCCTGTTATTCATTAAACAGAAAGAAAAAGAAAAATTTAATATTCCAACTAGCTCATGGCTAATTGGGAATATTACAGTTCTCCCTCCCCAAATGTTGCTTTAACTCAAACAACTGAAAATGTGAGTGCTGCAACACTTCTCCTCCACCATTGGTGACACTATCATGGGATAAGCTTCCCTCATAAGCTAAGCGTCTCCCAATCCATCCCTCCATGAAATTCTCCTCCAAAGTTCTAACGAGATGCAAATAATTCATCCCACAAGGAGACAATATTTCCAATGAAACAAACATGGTTTGCCCAATGTTATCCCTGAAACATGTAGCATAATGAACATGGATAATATATCTCCCAATGGGCACATACATTCTGTTAGCCACCTATAAAATTTTTCATATCAAATGGTGGCTAAAACCCTTTCGGAGCCTTCAAGGAACAAAATTTTATTGCTAAAAAGTGTTATCTCTTGAAGACTTTTGAAGACATCATCTCCTCTGTCCAAATATTCACTGTTGTTTCCATTTCATACTCTGCAATCCTGTTGTTTCACAAGAGAAAATACTTTTGCAAAGGCCATCTTTCCTTTCCCTCCACTACAAGACTAACCTCATTTTTTACCCCTTTCATTCTCATAAAATCTTTCTATTTTCATGATTCCCCTTCTTCCATTCATAAAAATTATTTTTACATAGTTTAAAACTCATTTTTAAACTATACTGAAACCCCCAAATACATCAAAAACTATGAAAAAATCATAAAAATACACCTTTTTGTATTACAGACTTAAGCCCCCTTGGGCTAAGTCGTAACCACTTCCCCACCGTATGCCCATGGTGCTAAGACCAAGCGTTAAGTCCTTTTCGATGCTTATCGCATCACAAAAATCCAAGCGCACAAGTCTTTTTACCATGCCGAATGGTTTTGATGGCACTATGCTTATACCCTCTAATCACATTGTTATCTCATAAACCCTTTTTTCCCGCACTCAGTTCTTAAAACTTTGAAATAATCATTCTTCGATTTGTTTTTCCCTTTGCAAAATCAAAAAAACCCACTTACCTAAGTTTATGGTCTAACCCGCCAGAGCCATGTGTTATAATCAAAAAGGGTAAATGAAAAAGTCCCAAAGCACAATCGCATCGGAGAAATTCACAAATGGGTTGATTGAAAGACCGCATCAAAACCTCTGATGCGATTAAAGTCCCATATGTATAAACCCCGCCCTAATCGCTTTTCATTTTATATAGCCGATGCCCGGGACCAAGAGTTTAAGTCCCGAGGCACCCATCGCATCGGAATTTTCCTTTGGGTACATTTTAATGTTTTTTCCCACCTCCGATTGCCATCCTGCTCATTCACTCCCCACTGTTGATATGATCCTGAGATCAACGACCCGCGCTTCATCGCATCGCAAGTTTTTTCTGAGCGCATTAACATAATTCCTCCGTCGATTGTGATCCCCCGATTGGATCTGGACCGTCCACGTGTCCAGATCGGATGGGCCTAGATCATTCCCGCATTATTTCATCGCCCTCCACCCTCGCCAAAGGTTTAAACCTAGTTTTTCGCATTCTCTTATTAAATCCGAATAATGTGAATCCTTCACATTATTAATCTGCCGCTTATCCTGACCGATGATCTTCTTAATCACTCATCAATCAACAGCTCTGACTTCATTATCCCTCCACTGTCCTTTTAACCTCTTCTATGCAATTCTCCACTGTTGGATGATGCCATCCAATGGCCACGCTCTCTCTCGACTCCCTCTGAAGCAGTAAAACCTAAATAACGCAGCATTTCTTAATAAGTTTCATATTTTGCAGGTGTTTAATGTTTTACCCATTATAATTAAAGAAAGGCCGAAGGCCAGGAAAGACGTTTCAACCTAGTCAAATTTCTTTCTATGCTCATGTAGTATTGGTACACAAGAAGGATGGATCATGGCGAATGTGTCCAGATTATAGGGAGCTCAATAAGTTCACCATTAAAGATAAATTTCCCATTCCTGTGATTGATGAATTATTGGATAAATTACATGGAGAAATTTATTTTACCAAGTTTGATATTCATTCAAGATATCATCAAATTACAATGAAGACTAAAGATATTCCAAAAATAGCATTTCGAACTCATCAAGGTCATTATGAATTTTTGGTCATGCCTTTTGGCCTTACCAATGCACCTTCTACATTTCAAGGGCTGATGAATTCCATTTTCAAACCCTTCCTTAGAAAATTTGTGCTAGTATTTTTTGATGATATACTAATCTACAGCAGGTCTTGGAAGGATCATGTTGAACATGTTAACAGGGTGCTCAAACTATTGCAGGAGAAACAATTATATGCAAAAACATCCAAATGTTTCTTTGGAGTACAAGAGGTGGAATATCTGGGTCATATTGTATCTCACGAGGGTGTTAAGGTAGACCCTAACAAAATTAAAGCCATTAAGGAATGGAAAGTCCCCACAACCATAAAGCAGTTGCGAGGATTTCTCGGGTTAACAAGGTATTATCGCAAGTTTGTTAATAATTATGGGAGAATAGCAGCACCTCTAACAACATTATTGAAGAAAGATGCTTTTTCATGGACTCCTGAAGCAACTAAGGCCTTTGAACGTCTTAAAGAGGCAATGTGCCTAGCACCGGTCTTAGCTACACCAGACTTCACAAAAACCTTTATTGTGGAATCTGATGCCTCAGGAAATGGAATTGGTGCAGTTTTAATGCAGGAAGGAAGACCCATTGCTTTTGAAAGTCGTCCAATCAAAGGAAAGTATTTACAGAAACCTATTTATGAGAAGGAAATGTTAGCAATACTACATGCACTAAAGAAATGGCGAACTTACCTATTGGGAAGACACTTCAAGGTAAAAACTGATCATGATAGTCTTAAACACTTTTTGGAACAAAGACTATCTTCAGAAGAGCAGCAAAAATGGGTCACAAAGATGTTGGGTTATGACTTTGAAATAATCTACAAAAAAAAGAAAGCTTAATGTTGTTGCAGATGCACTCTCAAGAAAGAATGAAGAGGTGGAAGCATTGCTTTGTGCCATTTCTATTATCCAACCAGATTGGATAACCCAAGCAAGAGATGAATGGAAGAAGGACAAAGATGTATGGACACTCATTCAAAAGTTGCAGCAAGATCCTAGTACATCTGATACATTTATTTGGAAAAATGATTCCTTATGGTACAAAGATCGCTTATATCTTTGTAAGAATTTCCAACTAAAACAAAAGATTCTTCTAGAATTGCACACTTCTCCTTTAATAGGACACTCGGGATTTTTAAAAACTTACCACAAGGTGAAGAAGGAATGTTTGGTTTGCCAGAAAAATAAAATTGAGACAATTAAGACCCTGGGACTTGAACAACCTTTATCCATTCCAAGTCAACGTTGGGAGGAAATTTCAATGGATTTTATCACAGGTTTACCTAAGTCCGAAGGAAAGAGTGTCATCATGGTGGTAGTTGATAGACTTACCAAGTATGCACACTTTTGTGCATTATCTCATCCATTTAAATCAAGTACAGTTGCTACTACATTTATGGATAGAATTTAAAGGCTACATGGAAGCCCAAGGGTAATTGTGAGTGACAGAGATCCCATTTTTACTGGAAATTTTTGGACGGAGTTATTTTCTTGTTTGGGTACTCAATTAACTCATAGCTCATCTTATCATCCTCAATCTGATGGTCAAACTGAGATAGTAAATAAATGTTTGGAAGGATATATTTGTTTTTTTGTATCTAATAAACAAACACAATGGGTCAAGTGGTTACCTCTAACTGAATGGTGGTATAACACTTCCTTCCATACTGCAGCAAAAATGACCCCATTTATGGCACTGTTAAAATTGGAAAACTAGGTCCAAACTCCGGGTTGTGATGCTCAGATGATGATCACAATATTCTTATTGGATTCCTCTTTCGGAGAGGTGTAGGATTGATCTAAATATCATCTCAATCGGATGAGCAGAACATGTACTTTGAATTTATTCCACTTATGTGCTAGGTCAGCCTGGAATTAAATATAGACTTAAATGTCTTAAAGGACGTGTCACACACCCACAAAGATTCCTATATATTGGAGAGAATTAGAGATCATTTGACACACATTGTGGTGGAGGAATTATCTCTCTCATGATAGTGTTGGAGCTGTGATATATATATGGACTGTTCTTTGTCTGGGTTATATGTGTGACACGCTTGGCTGAATGACCTATTGGAGACTTTGCTGGTTGAAGCATCCTGTTGATCGCCGTAACACCACCATTTCTTATCTCTGTCTTGGCTTGTCTTCTATCGATCTATTAGTATGTTCTATTTTCTTCAGTGTTGTGCCCTAATCTGAAATGGAATAGAACATAAGCAGAAATTAACATGGTATCAGAGCGTGGGTTGAAGACAATGCCCTAGTTAGCGTGGAAGAAAGGCTTAGCGTGGAAGAAGCTGTGGGTGACAGCATATGGTTGATGCATGTTTATGGGATGAAAATGTCCAAATCTGTGTTTTTCTCCTGTGCCCTAGACGCTGAATTAAGCCTGCCTTGAAAGTTCGAGAATGCGCTTTCTGCGGAGAAGTTTATCACATGTAGCAACAATTTAAGTTTTCGTAGTTTCCAGTTAAGAAATTCTGTCTAATTTGATGCTTCACCAAATCGAACCCCATGTGATGGAGAACAGTGACCAACATAAACTGCGGAATCTTATTATAGAAATTCTGAGCAAGTTGCCTCACAATCAAGTGCTTCGGCCTTATGTGTAGAACCTGCTGATGGTCGCCACGTACGTTTTGGAGAGGGACAACGTAGAAAATGGCCTCGTTTGTTTGCGAATCATCTGGGACCTCCACCGCAGCTTCACGACCACTCTTGAGCCAGAAAACAAAGAAGAAGACGGATGCTCCTTGAATGGACGAGACTTCTGCGGCTATGAAAAGAAAAAAAAATGCAGTCGGCTTTTCCGAGGGTTTTCTACCCGGAAGGGTTCGCCGTTGAAGAATATGAGGGTTATACGTGATGTCAAGGCAGAGGCCGAAGCTATTCGGTGGCGTCTGGTTGATCGTCAAGTCGCGGAGTCGATTCTTCGCTCTTCGCGTATGACATCAAATTGCAGATTTCCTTTTTTTTTAGCGTGGATCTTAAATTCGACCACCGAAAATCAATTTGCAGGCTTCTACGTCATTGTGTTTGATCGGATAAGGTTCTCGTGACAGTGCCGAAATTTTTTTTGACAGCGTATATCTCGGGTGCAATACAAAAAGGTGAAGCGGATATCTCTAACGTGATACAAAAATAACACGCAGATATCTCTGACGTAATATATAGAAAACGAAAGTGTGAACAATCTGGACAATATTTTCGGAAAAGTGAACGATTGTGCAGGAAGAGAATCGTGGCTACCCACACCAAGTGCGATAACGGTATGTGATTGGTCATGGCTGTTTGTTCAAGTCAACATCAGAGAATCCGAGTTGGTAGCAGCCTCCAGAAAATTCCAAATCAATTTTTCCTGGAGCCGAGACCTTGTTCTAGAAACAATTTAGAAAGCACGCGACTGTCAGTGAGCACGTGTTCACCTGTAGCAAAGACGTCCATATTTTCATTATTCAAGAGCAAAATTGACAGAGGATTGCTGCTGATCACAAGTTTATGTATTGACTTGTATGCAAGATGAACACGTGGTGATTTTTGGTTGGGCCGAGATTTTTTTATTCTCATAGGTATTATTTCTGAGGAATCCGTGCAAAAGAAAGTTCACCATTGGCGGATATTGTTGCCTCTGTCTAGGCGGAATGCTTGCAATCATAATGCATAGTAATTGAATTTGTTGCTTACGGTTTCTGTAAAGGAAGTATTTGAAATTGGACACACGCTTCTTGCTGGTCAGATTCTGACTTTCTGTGAAGTAAGTACAATTTTAATGGTTAGAAGTTCTAAATTAGATGATGATTGCATATTCTGTCAGAGTGTCAACACAGATCAGGGTCTGTAAGCTGCAGAACTTGTGATTTGTTATATTTAGAACAGTGTATCATTTTGGTCAACTTGTAAAAGCTCAGTGACAGGGAAAGCTGATATCTATGAATGCATACCTTGAGATTTAAGTCTGAACTACTCGCTGAAGTTTTTGAAGGCAGTTCCTGGACACTTTGAAGCTCCTTTTGCACATGATTGAAGAGTTCTTGGGTTGTGATTTTAAATTCGTTATGGTCAAATTATGGCATTGAAGGGCTAAATCTCAAGTTAACCCATAAAAGTGACATTGTACAGTGGTTTGGGCATCATATTTGGAGATGGGATTGTCTGAAGACTTTTGGAGACAATCTTAAGAAACAAACAACCTAATTTGAGGAAGTGCGATGTAAAACAATGGTGGTTTCTTGTAAACCATAAGCTGGAGATATCCTTGTATTAGCAAGTATAGTAAGCAAGCTGTTCATCTTAAAGCAAAAAGGGAACTGTTAGAAAGCTGAAGGACCTTGTGAGCAGCTAAGGCAAAAGTATTGAACCAGCAACACTCTTTGCAAGTATAGGAAGAAGAGAACCCTGCCTGGTACATCAAGGAAAAGAGTCCAAGAGATGTAAGTGAAGTTCATATTCAGCAAGCCGTGATGAATGTGATAGTTTTAAATATGTGATTCTATGTCACTGTCATTATGACAGTGACATAGACAGACACCCATGTTTGGAGCTGGATGTTTTAAGGGTTGACTGCAGAAGTCCTTGGGGAAATTCTATGTAGTGGTCAGATTGTTGACAAAATGGCCATAGATGTAAGTCATTGAGCTAGGCAAATTCTGACAGCCCTAGGATCAGTCTGCTGAAATAACCAGAAATGGGCAGATCTGGAAGGAAATCAAGGTGCAATGCCTCAAGTGTAGGATAAACCAAGGTAGATTGGATACCTAGTTTTGTAAGCTGCGATCTTAGAAGGCTGTTTGAAGAAGCTACTCACAGAATAACAGGTAGTGGCTGAAAGGACTGAGGCTTGTTGATATGTTCCCCTTGTATGACAGTGACATAGATAGACACCTATGTAGCAGCAAGCATGTGACTGTATCAGTCTTACATTGGAGCGTTAAGGTCAACTTAAAATATGAACTGAGAAGTTTATGCAGTTTTTGGTCACATGGTTGGAATCTTGAATCATGATCAGCAAAGTCTGTTGGATGGCTTTGACTGTGGGAGATCAAGTCCCTTTTCCAAGTTGGTGTCTGGGATGCCCTCATTAAAAATAGATGTCTTCTCTCGAGAGAGAAGCTGAAATTAAGAGGGAGATATATCTGTATATGCTCCTAAGTGGATACCTTTTTTCAACGAAAGAAGATCCTCATGGCTTAGGGACATATGGCTTCAGAGGGGGAAATTCCGAAGGAAAACGAGGAAGCCATATAAATACCAGGGTATCTAGCAGCCATGAGTACTATTGAAGCTTGGATCCTTTGAGGAAGTCGTAAAGCATCAAAGGATGCTATGCACGAAGAGTATGATTCCATTATAAAGAATGATGTCTTGGATGTGGTTCCAAGACCATAGGACAAAGCAATTGTCACCTCGAAATGGCTCTACAAGATCAAGCATGGATCTGATGGAAGTGCTGAAAAGTTCAAGGCAAGATTCATTGCCTGTAAGGAAGGTATAGACTATAATGACATATCTGCACCTGTGGCTCGATATACCACCATTCGATCTATTATAGCCCTTGCTGCTACGCAAGGATGGAGTCTTCATCAAATGATGTGAAGACCGCATTTTTCTGCATGGTGTAATAAAGGAAGAGATATATGTGGAGCAACCTCTGGGGTTGGAAGTCTAAGATCGGGACACCCATGTCTGCAGGTTGAAGAAAACCCTCTATGGGCTGAAACAAGCACCCTAAGCTTGGTACAAGAGGATAGATAGCTACTTGATGAAGCTGGGCTTCACTCGTAGTATTGTTGATCTGAACCTTCATTGCAAGGTTAATAGAAAAAATCCTCTCACTCTGGTGCTGTATGTGGATGAGATGTATGTGGATGACCTCTTCCTGACAGGTGCTGACCCTCTCATTCATCAGTGCAAGAGGGAGCTCACTGCTGAGTTTGAGATGAAGGACCTAGGATGAATGACTAGGCCTGAAGGTCTAGCAGAGACCTGACGAGATTTTCCTTTCTCAAGGAAAATACATTATGAAGTTTCTGGTATGATGGACTGTATGTCCATGGAACTCAACTTTAAGAAGTTGAGTAGCAGTGTTGCTGGGCGTGTCCTACTGAGTATCGTAAACTCATAGGGACCTTGATGTTCTTAATGAACACTTGTTCGGACGTATGTTGTGCAATGAACACTTTGAGTCAACACATGGTTGATCATAACATTCACTGGGTTGGTGCCAAGAAACTCTTGAGATATATCTGAGGCACGATAGACCATGGGCTGAGATACACTGCCGGGAGTATGACACTCCATGGATATACTGATGCCGATTGGGTTGGCAGTGTGGTGGATCGCAAGAGCACATCTGGATGCTACTTCACATGTAGATCTGCTTCCGGCAGGAATCTAAAGTCAGTAGCTTTGAGCACCACTGAGGCCATATGCATTGTAACATGTATGGCCTATTGTGAAGTCACTTGGTTGCGAAAGCTCTTCTGTGAGTTGTTCAAGCATTTGCTAGATGCCACCGTTATCCTTTGTGATAACCAGAGGGGGATTCATTTGTTATAGAATCCCAGGTTCCACAATTGATCCAAGCATGTTGATGGTTGGTACCACTTTATCTGGGATATGGTACAGCGAGGCGTCGTAAGGCTCGATCATATAGGAACTGATGAGCAGGTCGCGGATATTCTCACAATGCCCTTGGGAAAGGTCATGTTCCTAACCTTCCGTGAGAATCTTGGTATCATGGAACGACCCTATTCTGAGGGTCCTGTTGGACGATGAGCTCTGGGAGCTCAAAGGGGGTTTGGGGATAGCTTAGGTGCTATAAGCAACCACAGGGCTAGGCTTTCCAAACCTAGTTGGTGTGCTTCTACCCCACCGCGAAGATATTGAGATGGTTTACCTCTCTCTGATCTATGCCCCGTATGCATCCTACCCATGGAGTTTCGGACTCATGGGAAGTACCTCTCATTTGGCCAATGAGGTGGGAAAAGTGAATAGAGACCATAGCAAGACCGATGGACGCATCGGAGATTTCCGTACTCTCTATGTCTAGGATGACATGTGTCCAACCACTTGATCTGGGATCAAGTATAGTGAGGTTTCGGACCTCCTGCTGACTTCGGGTCAGATGAACCAACTTCGGGTTGGTTGGAGACTCTTTGTGAGTCCTATAGAGGTTTCGTACCTCTGGGCTGAATTTGTCAGCCGGGTATGATGTCCTTGTGACTGACCCACTTCTGTTCTGAAATAAAGAGGCCAGCAAAGCAAGTTACGGCGGGATGATGCACGATGTTTGGATTGCACTAGTGGACGGAGTTCTCCCTAGTTGAGAGGGAGTGTTAAAATTGGACAACTAGGTCCAAACTCTGGGTTGTGCTGCTCAGATGATGATCACAATATTTTTATTGGATTCCTCTTTTGGAGAGGTGTAGGATTGATCTAAAGATCATCTCAATCGGATGAGTAGAACATGTACTTTGAATTTATTCCACTTATGTGCTAGGTCGGCCTGGAATTAAATATAGACTTAAATGTCTTAAAGGACATGTAACACACCCACAAAGATTCCTATATATTGGAGAGACTTAGAGATCATTTGACACACATTGTGGTGGAGGAATTCTCTCTCTCAGGATAGCGTTGGAGCTGTGATATATATATGGACAGTTCTTTGTCTGGGTTATATGTGTGACATGCTTGGCTGAATGACCTATTGGAGACTTTGCTGGTTGAAGCATCCTGCTGATCGCCATAACGCCGCCATTTCTTATCTCTGTATTGCCTTGTCTTCTATCGATCTATTAGTATGTTCTATCTTCTTCAGTGTTGTGCCCTAATCTGAAATGGCATAGAACATAAGCAGAAATTAACAGGCACTTTATGGATATCATCCACCATCCATCACATCATATTTAATGGAAAATTCGAAGGTTCAAGCAGTGGAAGATCACATCGAGCATCAGCAAGAAGTTCTCCAAATCTTAAAGGATAACCTGAATTTGGCACAAAATCGAATGAAACAACAAACAGATCAACATTGTAGTGAGAGAATTTTTTATGTAGGAGATTGTGTATTTTTACAGCTACAACCATACAAACAAATGTCCCTCAAGCAAGCTAAGAAGGATAGTAAATTATCGCCAAAGTACTATGTTCCTTACAACGTGTTGCAAAAGATTGGTAC
This sequence comes from Pinus albicaulis, assembly GCA_034641835.2. Classification (NCBI taxonomy): domain Eukaryota; kingdom Viridiplantae; phylum Streptophyta; class Pinopsida; order Pinales; family Pinaceae; genus Pinus; species Pinus albicaulis. The sequence continues at coordinate 661,459,400 of CM076574.1, read as the reverse complement.
TATGGCGTACAAATTGGAGCTTCCTGCTTCTTCACAAGTACATCCAGTTTTCCATGTTTCATGCTTAAACAAGGTTATAGGTGAAAATATTTCAGTTCAAACAATATTTCCAGAACTTCATGAGGAAGGAAAAATCATATTGGAACCTGAAGCGGTCATGGAAAGAAGAACTCTATAGATACGGAATTGATCAATTTCAGAGTATCTCATCAAGTGGAAGAAATTACCCACTGAAGATTCTACATGGGAGGATGAGAATTTTATAAAGAAGCACCCGAAGCTACTCAAGCATTGAGGACAACACTTTTTTGAAGGAGAGGGGCATGTTAGGTCCCTATATCACTAGTATAGTCCCTTATTGTTGTTAGTGTAAGCCCCTTATTGTTATTATTGTACCCTTGTAACCCCCATTTTGTTATTATTGTGCCCTTAAATTATTATTGTTAGGTCGGCTAGGATTACATTGTGGCCCCATGGACTCCTATATATAGAAAGGAGGTTTTGTAAATTGTATCATCCAAGAATTGTTCATTTATGTAATGTATTGGAGGTTGCCCCATCGAAGTGGGTTATTTATAAGGCATTTATATCTCTTTTCTTCTATTTTTGAAGTTGGTTACACAACAAAATGTCTATAAGTATATCTTCATTTTTTTTGCATCTTATATATATAAATAATAGTTGAATAAGTTTTCGTTGGTAGAATGGTGGTACAACACATCCTTATGTACTTCATTAAAATTTCCTCATTTATGGCACTTTTTGGATATCATCCTCCATCCATCACATCATCCTTTAAAGGTGAAGTGAAGGCTCAAGTACTGTGTAATATTCCCAAATGGGAAAAGCAGGAATATAGTGCAAAACCATGGAAATAGAAGTGTAAACATTACATGAAAGAAAGAGGACAATATGGAGACCTTCTAATATTTAAAACAATAGCAAAATATACATAAGAAATGGGCCATAAGATGTACAATGAGATATAACAAGCCTCCAATGGACAAAACCCTGAAATGAGTTGTTGCTACTATATATCAAAATGTCGGAACACTACTACAACGTTGTTTAAAAGGAACTTCTATAGAAAATTAATATAAAAAATATCATGGGCTCATATTTTCCTCTAAAGATAGATATAATACATATATGAGCACTATAAAACCTCCTTTGAAGAACCCCTTAAGGGTTTTCAGCAAAACACCATGTACAAGATGGGAATCTAAGCCCTAGGGCTGAAGATCCACTGCAAAATATAGATCTAGAAAGTGTGGCTGATCTGATATGACAAATAATGCAACCTCCTCCAATAGATTCTCTAGATCAAGGGCTTATCCCTTCTCTAGAAAATCTCCTCTCCAAATGGTGTGCCAAAACCCACCCTGCAACTCCTCCCACAAAATAACATAGATCTTGAAATAAACTATTTTGTAGGGGAAAATAAACCAATGGCTTGATGCCAAGATATGGAAATAAGAACAAGGGACTTCCTTATTTTCCTCCTAACGGAAAGGGACCCTTATCCACTGAAAATAAGTACTGAAGTGACCCAAATATGGTCTCCACTGCTGCAACCTAAAAAACAACTCAACCCTCAACAGGATTTGCGCTATAAATGAAAGATGAAGCTTGGCCTTGAGCCTGAAAGTGGAAAATGTAGTACAAGAATCCTCCAAGAGCTTCTCAATGGAAGAGATGGGATTTCTGATTAGGAACACCCAATGCTAAACAACACACAATCTCAGCTAAACAGCTAGAGAAAGCTATATGTCTAAACAGACCATATATTCAAAAATATCTGTTGGTGTTCCCATGTTTTGGCCAGATTGGCAAGACCAAAAGATGAGACAACATCAGAACCACTTTGGGGCCCTAGGATCTAGCCCTCCTGGACCCGGAGAGAGATCTCTCCAAATAGAGCAAAGAATGATATATCTTTGGGGCTCAAGATGAAATATTACGCTAGTTATGAAGCACAAAAGGGGGGTTTTAAAAATGATTTGGTTGAAGGGTTGCTGGGTTGGTTAGGGGATCACGGACTGGGAAAGCAATGGGGAGAAAGGAAACAAAATAGCAGGATATTTCATCAAAGAGGATAGGCCAAGACAGTGCCATCCATTGGGCTATGGATTCATGAAAGGGAATTACTTGCAACAGCTAGCCAAGGCTTCCAAAGGGCAAGTCATCTACACTAAAGGATCTTTAGGCAGATGGTGGAATGGAACATTAAGGAGAGATCGTGGGAGAAGGAAAGACAACCAACTTTCTGTCTATACATCAGGTCAAAGGTCATTTAACTCCAGACCTGCTTGGACATACTCAAAGGCATCTCTCAAAGAGACAAAGGGGCAGCTTATAGATCAGACCAGAGGTCATTTAACTCCAGATATGCTTTAGCAACTCCAAGGGAAAAAACAGAGATAGATTTGACAAAGAAGCATCCAAGTGGCAAACCCCCAAGTTCATACATCAGCCAATAGGAAATAACATCCGCTGCACTGGTTAAACCCATGAATTTTCTCTTAGACAACACATAGGGCGGAAAACATAAAGGTAGGGAGAGCAGACAGCATAGGGCACCTAACAAGGGTGAATCCTATACCATTATTCTGATGCCTACTAGAAGAACATGAAACAATATGGAAATGTAATAAACAGAGTAAGAAAACATCACCTATAGTAATAGACCAAGATCCTGTGAAATGTGCTTTGATTAATTGATGCAAAACCAATCATGTACAATAAGGCTCAATGGTTGTTACAGTCCAGAATTCTCCTCCCAGCCTATTACATACAACTACTCTGCTACTCCCTCCCACGACTGTTCTAACAGTCAAATGAATCCCTCTAATAGCAAACTACCAGCAACTAAACAACAACCTTTACAATGTGTTCTCGGGGATTTCTTATAGGAGAAGAGGAAGAGACAGAGGTAGATAGACAATTAATCAATCTCATTAAGACAGAATCGGTGGAAGTGTCCACGCCCATACTTCTTAATGGCTCTGCGGCTCTCTATGTACTCTGTAATCTGGTTCGGAGATCTCTGTCAGGCCGAAAATTGACCTCGGATATTTCTTTGGAGTCCTTTCTGGAGCTTGAAGCTCTGTGCTGCCATTTGGAATAAATGAACTGGTTGAAAGTCTGCAAGGCCGCTCCATACCTCCGTAACTGCTGCCTAACTGTCTGTAAAAGCTCTGTCAGTATATTCAATCGTTTCAGGGCTCGAGGAGATATGGGGGCGTTGTAGGTAGATGCCTGTCCTGGAGAAAACGCTCTGCTGGAATTCACACAGATAAGACTTGTTGTGTGTGCATTAGTCTTCAACTGCGTCCTGGTCCTTTGAATACAGGGCAAAACATTTAATTTCATTAATAACAGGCACCAACCCCCTTTGAATTCCTTCTGCTAGTCACTGGCAATGCTGAACTAGCCATCTCTGTACCACCTGCATGATGAAATAAACTTATTACAGAGCCCGGGCAGTGGTGGCGGATGAATTTCTGCGAAGGCGGTGAAATGGTGGCGAGACAGTGGAGAAACAATGAAAAGTGGCGGAGAAATGATCACATAGCGTGAAAACTCAAATGCCACCACTGGAGCGATTTACATAGGAAAACATGGAAAAACAATGGAGTGAAGCGGTGGATGTGGGACCCAGCGGAGGCGGAGGGCGATTAAACCTGAGCCGTCAGATCCGGGAGGAGACGGACGGCAGAGATGCAATCAAAGGATCGCAATCACAAGGGCACAAAAAGGAGACACTCACAAACTTCTGATTGCGATCGACAGGGGAGAGCGATAGCCGTTGGATCGTGAAACAAACGAACGGACGAGATCAAATCGGAGGACGGAGGGAAGGGGTTGCGATTGCGATCGGAGGTCAGGACGCGATTGAGCGCTGACCGTTGGATCTGGGACACCGATCAACGGTTCCCATTCAATCGGCGGGAAATGAAGATGGGCGACGGGCGATGATGCGATCAGCGCAGAGCCGTTGGATCGAGCGGGAGATGGACGGCTACGATTAAATCGGGAGACGGAGGAAAGGACTTGTGACTGCGATCAGAGGGGAAATGCAATTGAGCGCTGGCCGTCGATCTGGAGGAGGAACAGACGGCGGAGATGAAATCGAAAGGGCAGCGCAATCGGGACAGGACTTGTGATCGGGAGTTGCGATGACCGTCGGATCTGCGAGAGGATGGACGGTCAGGATGAAATCGGAGCATCGCAATCGGAGTGGCATGGAGAAGACTTGCGATTGCGATTGGAGGTCGGGATGCGATTGAGTGTTGACCGTCCGATCCAACCGACAGATCAACAGTGCGCGCTCAATCAGAGGGAGAGTGCAATCGGGGGTCGCAACATAAAACATGCGATTGGCGGAGGGCTTGCGATTAGCGCTCAGTCATTGATTTGGGGATCGGATCAACGGTGCAGAACAGATCGGGGACTTAACGCTGTAACCCAATCGCATCGGGGATTTTCAATGTTACACAGGGGTTTGCCTCTCGCCGATCTTCCGATTGCGATTGGCGCTCGGGACTTAAGCGCTTGGTCCCAGCGCACGGGCACATGTGGGGAAGTGGTTAAGGGGAAGGGGCTAGGCCTTAGAATAAGGTCGGAAAGTGGGTTTTTAGCCCCTTTTAATGGATTTTGAAGGTGAAGGAGGGGAACGATAGAGGGGAAAAGGGGGAAGAAAGCTAAACAAAGGGTAGGGGAAGAAATTAAATGGTATTTTGGGAGGATTTGGGGGGTAAATGGGGAAATAGAAGGGGAGAAAAGGGGGGAATAAAAAGAGGTTAAATGAGGGAAAAATAAAGGGGAGAGGAGGCCTTTGGGCATTTCTTCACATAACAGAGAGGCTTTAAAAGGGGAACCAGCAGATGGGATTTGATCAAAGGATAAAAGACACAAAGAGGCTTCAAGGAGACTATGTTTTCAGAGGAAATGCACTCCTTGAAGACTCAAAAATAATTTAGCCCCCTATTTGCTTGTCAAAAAATTTATAGGGGGGCTAACAGTGGCTCCACATGGGGATGGCTTCTTCTTGAAGGAGTCAAGAATTCAGAAATTGATCTCTTGGTGTAGGCCATATGCTTGCTACTTCAACCATCCTTTTCTTTCCTTGATCAGCTGCCACAAACTATGAAGACAACATATCAGCAATAAAATTCTCCCACACAACTACCTACCCACACTATAGTCCTAACATTTTTTCTTCTTGGGTGCATTTGGACTTGCAGACCCTTTACATCATTAACTTTTACAAACAGGAAAAATAAACCTAATCTACTTCTATCCTTATTACTCCATGAGACCAGATTAGACTGTTGGTCTCATATGTTTCTCTACCTACACTACTACTTGCTAGGATTAGACTGTCTAGCAGGTTTCTTCTCTACCTTCTAAGACAGAAATTTAAACAACTAATCTACCTGCTCATAGGCTAAGCTTTATTGAGCTTCCTACCTACCCTACTCTAACTGGAATATTTACAATCTAGCTTACAAACATGGTCTTCCAATGCAACCAGTCCACCAAATGATCCCATGGCTGGTCCTTCTTACTCAACTCCTTGAGCGTGCTGGATAGGCAGGGCAGCTCCCACTCTTTTTGTTCAATAACAGCAGCTTTGAAAAATTTGCTTCCTGTCTGCAACATGCTGCTCAAAAATACCTTTGATCCTTCTTCAAATGTTTGCAGGAAAAATGCATAAGGATCATGATAAGATACCTGGTTGTGAATGTCTGGTAGCTTGGCTTCGACCAGGATCCCTTCTTCTTCCACTGGATCAAGAAGAAGACTCTCTTGAGAGAGAGAATCTCCCTCATCTTCTGAACTGGAGGACTCATCGTATATTGCAGCTGAGTCCTCTTGGAGCTCCGATATGTTCTGCTCTAAGGTGCAGGGCTCCGTGAAAAGATCCAAGTATTCTTGAGTAGGGGCTTATTCTATTTCCTCCTCTTTTTCAAGAGAAATCTCATTATTCACATCCTGCTCAAGAATCTCTTCTTTGTTTTCCCCTTCATCATCTAAGATGAAATGCTGCTGACCTCCAACCAAGTGAAAACCATTACTGATGAGTTGTAATGGAGTGAAGCAAAAATCTAGAGATCCTTCACCCTCTTCTGCACTCTCAAAGATTTCTTCATCAGTATCATAAATAGCCGGCATTGGCTCATTACTCTCTGGAAGTGAAAAGGATTGACTCTCCTCCCATAAATCTACTAATGATGACCCTACCAGATCTTCTTATGTTTGGAGAACATCATCATCAGATAGGTCAAAGATAGGGGAGTCATGAATGTAAGTAATGCTACCAACCGAACATACTGGACCGTCAGCATATTTTTCTTCACTCTGAATTACATTTGAGCCTTCCAACTCTATACAATTGAGCTCATTAGATGAATGGGCAGGGATGTCTGATTTGTAAAAAATTTCAGAGGCTGGCTGTCTATTGATGATCTGGTCTATTTCCTCTTCTGTCAAAGGGGAGGATGATCTTGTGTCCCTTTGTGCAGAAGTGCAGCAGCTCTCTGTTCCCTTTGAAGACTGGCTTTGAGGCTGGATGTCATCTTGAGCCTCAACTATAAGGAATGATGAATCGGCAACTGAGTTTTCAGGAATATCTTGAAAAAATTCCGCAATCTCTTGACTGTTTTCTTCCTCAGCCGATTCATCTGTGTTCTTGTGATAACTAGGATGCATCTGAAATTCTTGAATGGCTGCCAACAAATCTTCAGAATGCATATTAACCAAATCCTCATCAATATCTAACAGGTACTGTATGATATTCTGAGATTGATCACAACAGTCCCATGATAAGGATGGAGAGTTTCCTTTATAATTCGTGTAGAATACTTGGTGCATGTCCTTTAAAGAAAAAAAACTCCGAGGTTCTAACCATTCGTACCAGACCCTAGCCTTTCCTTCTAATGTTTCCATGAACATTTTCATTAGGCAGTCTTCATGCCATTCAACTTTAAATTTCCACACATGTATATGAAACTTGATGAGATGTAGCAAGGGGTCCTCAGCGTCTTCACCCTGAAAGGTAGGAAGGTTTTTCAACCAGTCCACTTCAGGCATTTTGTGTGGAAATCCAGGGATATGCTCCCTGTTCATTGGGGCATATCTTCTCTGTATGCGTGGAAGCATGTTTGTAAATCAGAAAGAGGTCACTGTATCTTCTCAACCAGTTCAGAGTCCTCCACCAGTGGAGTCATCAGGTCTTTGGATCATAGGGAGTGTGGAGTCGCCAGGTGGACGATTATGACTATTTGGAGCTGGATGTTGTCCACCATTAGCAATGGAAAGCAAATCTAGAGACAAAGAAGTTTTTTTCCCCAGTATGGTCGCCATTATGTTGGTGACGACAATGGGAAATAGACCAACTATCAGCAGTTCTTGACTCTCAGATTCTTCCCCAGTATGGTTGCCATTATGTTGGTGTTCCCATGTTTTGGCTAGATTGGCAAGACCAAAAGATGAGACAACATCAGAACCACTTTGGGGCCCTAAGATCTAGCCCTCCTGGACCCGGAGAGGGATCTCTCCAAATAGATCAAAGAATGATATATCTTTGGGGCTCAAGATGAAATATTAGGCTAGTTATGAAGCACAAAAGGGGGGTTTTAAAAATGATTTGGTTGAAGGGTTGCTGGGTTGGTTAGGGGATCACGGACTGGGAAAGCAATGGGGAGAAAGGAAACAAAATAGCAGGGATATTTCATGAAGAAGGATAAGAGCCAAGGCAGTGCCATCCATTAGGCTATGGAGTCATAAAGATTACTTGCTTGACTATTGAGGCACCCAAGGGCAGTCATCCCACTAGAGAATCTTCCCAGGCAACAAGATCTTTGAATGGAACATTAAGGAGAGATAGTGGAAGAAGGAAAGACAACCAGTTTTTTGTCTATAGATCAGGTCAGAGGTCATTTAACTCCAGACCTGCTTGGACATACTCAAAGGCAGCTCTCAAAGAAACAAAGGGGCTGATTATAGATCAGACCAGAGGTCATTTAACTCCAGATCTGCTTTAGCAACTCCAAGGGAAAAAACATAGATAGATTTGACAAAGAAACATCCAAGCGGCAAACCCCCAAGTTCATACATCAGCCAGCAGGCAATAACATCCGCTGCACTGGTTAAACCCATGAATTTTCTCTTGGATAACACATAGGGCGGAAAACATAAAGGTAGGGAGCGCAGACAGCATAGGGCACCTAACAAGGGTGAATCCTATACCATTATTCTGATGCCTACTAGAAGAACATGAAACAATATGGAAATGTAATAAACAGAGTAAGAAAACATCACCTATAGTAATAGACCAGGATCATGAAATGTGCTTTTGATTAGTGATGCAAACCAATCATGTGCAATAGGCTCAATGGGGTAATGGTTGTTACAGTCCGGACTTTCTCCTCTGACCTATTACATACAACTTCTCACACTGCTCCACTCCACATTGTTCTGTGATTCAAATGAGATCCTCTAACTTGATGGCTTCTTGGCAACTAAACAACAACCTTTACAATGTGTTCTCGGGGATTTCTTATAGGAGAAGAGGAAGAGACAGAGGTAGATAGACAATTAATCAATATCATTAAGACAGAATCGGCGGAAGTGTCCACGCCCATACTGCTTAATGGCTCTGCGGCTCTGTATGTACTCTGTAATCTGGTTCGGAGATCTCTGTCAGGCTGGAAATTGACCTCGGATATTTCTTTGGAGTCCTTTCTGGAGCTTGAAGCTCTGTGCTGCCATTTGGAATAAATGAACTGGATGAAAGTCTGCAAGGCCACTCCATACCTCCATAACTGCTGCCTGACTGTCTGTAAAATCTCTGTCAGTATATTCAATCGTTTCAGGGCTCGAGGAGATATGGGGGCGCTGTAGGTAGATGCCTGTCCTGGAGAAAACCCTCTGCTTGAATTCACACAGATAAGACTTGTTGTGTGTGCATTAGTCTTCAACTGCGTCCTGGTCCTTTGAATACGGGGAAAAAAATTTAATTTCATTAATAACAGGCACCAACCCCCTTTGAATTCCTTCTGCTGGTCGCTGGCAATGCTGAACTGGCCATCTCTGTACCACCTGCATGATGAAATAAACATATTACAGAGCCCGGGCAGTGGTGGCGGAGGAATTGCTGCGAAGGCGGTGAAATGGTGGAGGGACAGTGGAGAAACAATGAAAAGTGGCGGAGAAATGATCACATAGCGTGAAAACTCAAATGCCACCACTGGAGCGATTTACATAGGAAAACATGGAAAAACAATGGAGTGAAGCGGTGGATGTGGGACCCAGCAGAGGCGGAGGGCGATTAAACCTGAGTCGTCAGATCCGGGAGGAGACGGACGGCGGAGATGCAATCGGAGGATCGCAATCGTAAGGGCACAAAAAGGAGACACTCACAAACTTCCGATTGCGATCGACAGGGGAGAGCGATAGCCGTTGGATCGTGAAACAAACGAACGGACGAGATCAAATCGGAGGACGGAGGGAAGGGGTTGCGATTGCGATCGGAGGTCAGGACGCGATTGAGCGCTGACCGTTGGATCTGGGACACAGATCAACGGTTCCCATTCAATCGGCGGGAAATGGAGAGGGGCGACGGGTGATGATGCGAACAGCGCAGAGCCGTTGGATCGACCAGGAGACGGATGGCTACGATTAAATCGGGAGACGGAGGAAAGGACTTGTGACTGCGATCGGAGGGGAAATGCGATTGAGTGTTGGCCGTCGATCTGGAGGAGGAACGGACGGAGGAGATGAAATCGGAAGGGCAGCGCGATCGGGAGAGGACTTGTGATCGGGAGTTGTGATGACCGTCGGATCTGCGAGAGGATGGACGGTCAGGATGAAATCGGAGCATCGCAATCGAAGTGGCATGGAGAAGACTTGCGATTGCGATCGGAGTTCGGGATGCGATTGAGAGCTGACCGTCTAATCCAACCGACAGATCAACGGTGCACACTCAATCGGAGGGAGAGTGCAATCGGGGGTCGCAACATAAAACATGCGATTGGCGGAGGGCTTGTGATTAGCGCTCAGCCGTTGATCTGGGGATCGGATCAACGGTGCGGAACAGATCGGGGACTTAACGCTGTAACCCAATCGCATCAAGGATTTTCAATGTTACACAGGGGTTTGCCTCCCGCCGATCTTCCGATTGCGATTGGCACTCGGGACTTAAGCGCTTGGTCCCAGCGCACGGGCACATGTGGGGAAGTGGTTAAGGGGAAGGGGCTAGGCCTTATAATAAGGTCGGAAAGTGGGTTTTTAGCCCCTTTTAATGGATTTTGAAGGTGAAGGAGGGGAATGATAGAGGGGAAAAGGGGGAAGAAAGCTAAACAAAGGGTAGGGGAAGAAATTAAATGGGATTTTGGGAGGATTTGGGGGGTAAATGGGGAAATAGAAGGGGAGAAAAGGGGGGAATAAAAAGAGGTTAAATGAGGGAAAAATAAAGGGGAGAGGAGGCCTTTGGGCATTTATTCACATAACAGAGAGGCTTTAAAAGGGGAACCAGCAGAGGGGATTTGATCAAAGGATAAAAGACACAAAGAGGCTTCAAGGAGACTGTGTTTTCAGGGGAAATGCATTCCTTGAAGACTCAAAAATAATTTAGCCCCTTATTTTCTTGTCAAAAAATTTATAGGGGGGCTAACAATATCAAATACATAAACATAATGAATATGTTTTCCATCCTCTTCCTTTTATAATATATGATATCCAAAACCGTAAGCCTCATCCAATAATGCACTACTTCCATGCAAAGCATCTCCATCTAAAACTGCACTATATTTCAATGATGGCCACTCCTTCATGACAACGCTGTTGATTTGGCAAAAGTTGACTCAGTCAAGGTGTTCCAACCCCTTTTCACACCTAAGGGTGCTTAATTAAGCTGCCAAGATATATCCTTTTCACATTGGCATTGATTTATTCATTATTAAGGAGAATAATGGATCTCCATTGTCCTCGCATTCATTAAAGAGAAAAAAAAAGAAAAATTTAATATTCCAACTAGCTCATTGCTAATTGGGAATATTACAGTCCTCCCTCCCCAAATGTTGCTTTAACTCAAACAACTGAAAAGGTGAGTGTTGCAACTCTTCTCCTCCACCATTGGTGACACTATCATGGGATAAGCTTCCCTCATAAGCTAAGTGTCTCCCAATCAATCCCTCCATGAAATTCTCCTCCAAAGTTCTTATGAGATGCAAATAATTCATCCCACAAGGAGACAATATTTCCAATGAAACAAACACGGTTTGCCCAATGTTCTCCCTGAAACATGTAGCATAATGAACATGGATAATTTATCTCCCAAAGGGCACATACATTCTGTTAGCCACCTATAAAAATTTTCTTATCAAATGGTGGCTAAAACCCTTTCAGAGCCTTCAAGGAAAACAAATTTATTACTAAAAAGTGCTATCTCTTGAAGACTTTTGAAGACGTCATCTCCTCTATCCAAATATTCACTGTTGTTTCCATTTCATACTCTGAAATCATGTTGTTTCCCAAGAGAGAATACTGCTGCAAAGGCCATCTTTCCTATCCCTCCACCACAAGACTAGCCTCATTTTTTACCCCTTTCATTCTCATAAAATCCTTCTATTTTCATGATTCCCCTTCTTCCATTCATAAAAATCATTTTTACATAGTTTAAAACTCATTTTTAAACTATACCGAAGCCACCAAATACATCAAAAACTATGAAAAAATCATAAAAATACACCTTTTTTGTATTACAGACTTAAGCCCCCTTGGGCTAAGTCCTAACCACTTCCTCACCGTATGCCCATGGTGCTAAGACCAAGTGCTAAGTCCTTTTCGGTGCTTATCGCATCGTACAAATCCAAGCGCACAAGTCTTTGTGCTATGCCGAATGGTTCTGATGGCCCTATGCTTATACCCTCTGATCAAATTATTATCTCATAAACCCTTTTTTCCCGCACCCGACTCTTAAAAATTTGAAATAATCCGTCTTCGATGTGTTTTTCCCTTTGAAAAATAAAAAAAACCCAGCCATAGCCATGTGTTATAATGAAAAAGGGTAAATGGAAAAGTCTCGAAGCGCAATTGCATCGGAGAAATTCACAAATGGGTTGATTGAAAGACTGCATCAAAACTTCCGATGTGATTAAATTCCCATATGTATAAACCCCGCCCCCACCTCTTTTCATTTCATATAGGCTACGCCCAGGAGCAAGAGTTTAAGTCCCGAGACGCCCATCGCATTGGAGTTTTCCTTTGGGTAGCTTTTAATGTTTTTTCCCACCTCCGATTGCGATGGTCCGATCGTGCAATTACATCGGCGATTTCGGTTGCGCCTTTACATTTCTCCACCTCCGATTTCCATCCCGCTGATTCACTCCCCACCGTTGATCTGATCCTGAGATGAACGACCCACGCTTAATCACATCGCAAGTTTTTTCCGAGCGCATTAACATAATTCCTCCGCCTATTGCGATCCCCCGATTGGATCCGGACCATCCACGTGTCCAGATCAGACGGTCCCAGATCATTCGCGCATTACTTCATCACCCTCCACCCTCGCCAAAGGTTTAAACCTAGTTTTTCACATTCTCTTATTAAATCCAAATAATGTGAATCCTTCACATTATTAATCTACCGCTTATCCTGACCAATGATCTTCTTGATCACTCATCAATCAACGGCGCTGACTTAATTATCCCTCCGCTCTCTTTTTAACCTCTTATACGCAATTCTCCACCGTTGGATGATGGCATCCAATGGCCACACTCTCTCCCGATGCCCTCTGAAGCAGTAAAACCTAAATAACGCAGGATTTCTTAATAAGTTTCGTATTTTTTAGGTGTTTAATGGTTTACCCATTATAATTAAAGAAAGGCCGAATGCCGGGAAAGACATTTCAACCTAGTCAAAGTTCTTTCTCTGCTCCTGTAGTATTGGAACACAAGAAGGATGGATCATGGCGAATCTATCCGGATTATAGGGAGCTCAATACGCTCACCATTAAAGATAAATTTCCCATTCCTGTGATTGATGAATTATTGGATGAATTAAATGGAGAAATTTATTTTACCAAGTTGGATATTCGTTCAAGATATCAACAAATTAGAATGAAGACTGAAGATATTCCAAAAATAGCATTTCAACCTCATGAGGGTCATTATGAATTTTTGGTCACGCCTTTTGGCCTTACCAATGCACCTTCTACATTTCAAGGGTTGATGAATTCCATTTTCAAACCCTTCCTTTGAAAATTTGTGCTAGTACTTTTTGATGATATACTAATCTACAGCAGGTCTTGGAAGGATCATGTTGAACATGTTGACAGGGTGCTCAAACTATTGCAGGAGAAACAATTATATGCAAAAACATCCAGATGTTTCTTTGGAGTACAAGAGGTGGAATATCTGGGTCATATTGTATCTCACGAGGGTGTTAAAGTAGACCCTAACAAAATTAAAGCCATTAAGGAATGGAAAATTCCCACAACCATAAAGCAGTTGCGAGGATTTCTCAGGTTAACAGGGTATTATCGCAAGTTTGTTAAGAATTATGGGAGAATAGCAGCACCTCTAACAACATTATTGAAGAAAGATGCATTTTCATGGACTCCTGAAGCAACTAAGGCCTTTGAACATCTTAAAGAGCCAATGTGCCTAGCACCGGTCTTAGCTACGCCAGACTTCACAAAAACCTTTATTGTGGAATGTGATGCCTCAGGAAATGGAATTGGTGCAGTTTTAATGCAGGAAGGAAGACCCATTGCTTTTGAAAGTCGTGCAATCAAAGGAAAGTATTTACAAAAACCTATTTATGAGAAGGAAATGTTAGCAATACTGCATGCACTAAAGAAATGGCGAACTTACCTAATGGGAAGACACTTCAAGGTAAAAACTGATCATGATAGTCTTAAACACTTTTCGGAACAAAGACTATCTTTAGAAGAGCAAAAAAAATAGGTCACAAAGATGTTGGGTTATGACTTTGAAATAATCTACAAAAAAGGAAAGCTTAATGTTGTTGCAGATGCACTCTCAAGAAAGAATGAAGAGGTGGAAGCATTGCTTTGTGCCATTTCTATTATCCAAGAAGATTGGATAACTGTAGCAAGAGATGAATGGAAGAAGGACAAAGATGTATGGACACTCATTCAAAAGTTGCAGCAAGATCCTAGTACATCTGATACATTTAGTTGGAAAAATGATTCCTTATGGTACAAAGATCCCTTATATCTTTGTAAGAATTCCCAACTAAAACAAAAGATTCTTCTGGAATTGCACACTTCTCCTTTAGGAGGACACTCAGGATTTTTAAAAACTTACCACAGGGTGAAGAAAGAATTTTTTTGGGATGGCCTTAAATCTGATATTCAAAAGTTTGTGATGGAATGTTTGGTTTGCCAGCAGAATAAAGTGGAAACAATTAAGACCCCGGGACTTCTACAACCTTTATCCATTCCAAGTCAACGTTGGGAGGAGATTTCAATGGATTTTATCATAGGTTTACTTAAGTCCGAAGGAAAGAGTGTCATCATGGTGGTAGTTGATAGACTTACCAAGTATGCACACTTTTGTGCATTATCTCATCCATTTAAAGAAAGTACAATTGCTACTACATTTATGGACAGATTTAAAGGCTACATTGAAGCTCGAGGGTTATTGTGAGCGACTCAGATCCCATTTTTACTGGAAATTTTTGGACGGAGATATTTTCTTGTTTGGGTACTCAATTAGCTCATAGCTCATCTTATCATCCTCAATCTGATGGTCAAACTGAGATAGTAAATAAATATTTGCAAGGATATCTTCATTGTTTTGTATCTGATAAACAAACACAATGGGTCAATTGGTTACCCCTCACTGAATGGTGGTATAACACTTCCTTCCATACTGCAGCAAAAATGACCCCATTTATGGCACTTTATGGATATCATCCACCATCCATCACATCATCTTTAATGGAAAATTCGAAGGTTCAAGCTGTGGAAGATCACATCGAGCATCAGCAAGAAGTTCTCCAACTCTTAAAGGATAACCTGAATTTGGCACAAAATCAAATGAAACAACAGGCAGATCAACATCATAGTGAGAGAAGTTTTGATGTAGGAGATTGGGTATTTTTATGGCTACAACCATACAAACAAATGTCCCTCAAGAAAGCTAATAAGGATAATAAATTATCGCCAAAGTACTATGGTCTTTATAAGGTGTTGCAAAATATTGGTACTATGCCATACAAATTGGAGCTTCCTGCTTCTTCACGAGTATATCTAGTTTTCCATGTTTCATGCTTAAAGAAGGTTATAGGTGAAAATCTTCCAGTTCAAACAATATTTTCATAACATGATGAGGAAGGAAAAATCATATTGGAACCTGAAGCAGTCATGGAAACAAGAACTCGACAGCTACAGAATTGATCAATTTCAGAGTATCTCATCAAGTGGAAGAACTTACCCACTGAAGATTCTACATGGGAGGATGATAATTTTATACAGAAACACCAGGAGCTACTCAAGCGTTGAGGACAACACTTTTTTGGAGAGGGGCATGTTAGGTCCATATATCACTAGTATAGTCCCTTATTGTTGTTATTGTAACCCCCTTATTGTTATTATTGTACCCTTGTAACCCCCATTTTGTTATTATTGTGCCCTTAAATTATTATTGTTAGGTCGGCTAGGATTACATTGTGGCCTACTAGGATTACATTCTGGCCCCATGGACTCCTATATATAGAAAGGAGGTTTTGTAAATTGTATCATCCAAGTATTGTTCATTTATGTAATGTATTGGAGGTTTCCCCCTTGAAGTGGCTTATTTCTAAGGCGTTGATATCTCTTTTCTTCTATTTTTGAAGCTGCTTACACAACAAAATGTCTATAAGTATATCTTCATTTTTTTTGCATCTTATATATATAAATAAGAGCTGAATAAGTTTCCATTGGTAGAATGGTGGTACAACACATCCTTCTGTACTTCATCAAAATGTCCTCATTTATGGCACTTTTTGGATGTCATCCTCCGTCCATCACATCACCCTTTAAAGGTGAAGTGAAGGCTCAAGTAGTGTGTAATATTCCCAAATGGGAAAAGTAGGAATATAGTGCAAAACCATGGAAATAGAAGTGTAAACATTACATGAAAGAAAGAAACCAATATGGAGACCTTCTAATCTTTAAAACAACAGAAAAATATACATAATAAATGGGCCATAAGTTGTGCAATGAGATATAACAAGCCTCCAATGGACAAAACCCTGAAATGAATTGTTGCTACTATATATCAAAATGTCGGAACAGTGCTACAACATTGTTTAAAAGGAACTGCTACAGGAAATTAATATAAAAAATATCATGGGCTCATATTTTTCTCTAAAGATAGATATAATACAGATATGAGCACTATACAACCTCCTTTGAAGAAACCCTTAAGTGTTTTCAGCAAAACACCATGTACAAGATGGGAATCTAAGCCCTAGGGCTAAAGATCCACCGCAAAATATAGATCTAGAAAGTGTGGCTGATCTGATATGACAAATAATGAAACCTCCTCTAATATATTCTCTAGATCAAGGGCTTATCCCTTCTCTAGAAAACTTCTTCTCCAAATGGTGTGCCAAAACCACCATGCAACTCCTCCCACAAAATAACATATATCTGGGAATAAATTGTTTTGTAGGGGCAAATAAATCAATGGCTTGATGCCAAGATATGGAAATAAGAACAAGGGACTTCCTTACTGTCCTCCCAATGCAAAGGGACCCTTATCCACTGAAAATAAGTACTGAAGTGACCCAAAGATGGTTTTCACTGCTGCAACCTACAAAAAAACTCAACCCTCAATAGGATCTGCGCTATAAATGAAAGATGAAGCTTGGCCTTGAGCCTAAAAGTGGAAAATGTAGTACAAGAATCCTCCAAGAGCTTCTCAATGGAAAAGATGGGATTTCTTATTAGGAACACCCAATGCTAAACAACACACAATCTCAGCTAAACAGCTAGAGAAAGTTATATGTCTGAACAGACCATATATTCAGAAATATCAAATACATAAACATAATGAATATGTTTTCCATCCTCTTCATTTTATAATATATGAGATCCCAAACCCTAAGCCTCATCCAATAATGCACTCCTTCCATGCAAAGCATATCCATCTAAAACTGCGCTATATTTCATTGATGGCCACTCCTTCATGACAACGCTGTTGATTTGGTCAAAGTTGACTCAGTCAAGGTGTTCCAACCCCTTTTCACACCTAAGGGTGCTTAATTAAGCTGCCAAGATATATCCTTTTCACATTGGCATTGATTTATTCATTATTAAGGAGAATAATGGATCTCCATTGTCCTCGCATTCATTAAACAGAAAGAAAAAGAAAAATTTAATATTCCAACTACCTCATGGCTAATTGGGAATATTATAGTCCTCCCTCCCCAAATATTTCTTTAACTCAAACAACTGAAAAGGTGAGTGCTGCAACTCTTCTCCTCCACCATTGGTGACACTATCATGGGATAAGCTTCCCTCATAAGCTAAGTGTCTCCCAATCCATCCCTCCATGAAATTCTCCTCCAAAGTTCTTATGAGATGCAAATAATTCATCCCACAAGGAGACAATATTTCCAATGAAACAAACATGGTTTGCCCAATGGTCTCTCTGAAACATGTAGCATAATGAACATGGATAATTAATCTCCCAAAGGGAACATACATTCTATTAGCCACCTATAAAAATTTTCATATCAAATGGTGGCTAAAACCCTTTTGGAGCCTTCAAGGAACAAAATTTTATTGCTAAAAAGTGTTATCTCTTGAAGACTTTTGAAGACATCATCTCCTCTGTCCAAATATTCACTGCTGTTTCCATTTCATACTCTGAAATCCTGTTGTTTCCCAAGAGAAAATACTACTGCAAAGGCCATGTTTCCTTTCCCTCCACCACAAGACTAACCTCATTTTTTACTCCTTTCATTCTCATAAAATGCTTATATTTTCATGATTCCCCTTCTTCCATTCATAAAAATAATTTTTACATAGTTAAAAACTAATTTTTAAACCATACTGAAACCCCCAAATACATCAAAAACTATGAAAAAATCATAAAAATACACCTTTTTGTATTACAGACTTAAGCCCCCTTGGGCTAAGTCCTAACCACTTCCCCACCATATGCCCATGGTGCTAAGACCAAGCGCTAAGTCCTTTTCGGCGCTTATCGCATCACACAAATCTGAGCGCACAAGTATTTGTGCCATGCCGAATGGTTCCGATGCGATTAAGCCCTATTATTATACCCTCCGATCACATTATTATCTCATAAACCCTTTTTTCCCGCACCCAGCGCTTAAAAATTTGAAATAATCCATCTTCGATGTGTTTTTCCCTTTGAAAAATCAAAAAAACCCACTTACCTAAGTTTTTGGTCTAACCCGCCAGAGCCATGTGTTATAATCAAAATGGGTAAATGGAAAAGTTCCGAAGCGCAATCGCATCGGAGAAATTCACAAATTGGTTGATTGAAAGACCGCATCAAAACTTTTGATGCGATTAAAGTCCCATATGTATAAACCCCGCCCCCACCGCTTTTCATTTCATATAGCCTACGCCCGAGACCAAGAGTTTAAGTCCCGAGGCACCCATTGCATCGGAGTTTTCCTTTGGGTACATTTTAATGTTTTTTCCCACCTCCGATTGCGATGGTCCGATCGCTCAATTGCATCGGCGATTTCAGTTGTACCTTTACATTTCTCCACCTCCGATTTCCATCCCGCTGGTTCACTCCCCACCATTGATCTGATCCTGAGATCAATGGCCCATGCTTCATCGCATCGCAAGTTTTTGCCGAGCGCATTAACATAATTCCTCCACCGATTGCGATCCCCTGATTGGATCTGGACCGTCCACGTGTCCAGATCGGACGGTCCCAGATCATTTGCACATTACTTCATCGCCCTCCACCCTTGCCAAAGGTTTAAACCTAGTTTTTTGCATTCTCTTATTAAATCCGAATAATGTGAATCCTTCACATTATTAATCTACCGCTTATCCTGACCGATTATCTTCTTGATCACTCATCAATCAATGACTCTGACTTAATTATCCCTCCTCTCTCCTTTTAACCTTTTCTACGCAATTCTCCACAGTTGGATGATGGCATCCAACGGCCACACTCTCTCCCGACGCCCTCTGAAGCAGTAAAACCTAAATAACGCAGGATTTATTAATAAGTTTCGTATTTTTCAGGTGTTTAATGGTTTACCCATTATAATTAAAGAAAGGTTGAATGCCAGGAAAGACGTTTCCCATGCCTTTGATTGATCAAAGGAAACCATCAGCGGGGTTCGAACTCCATGTCTCGTCAATGTTTCATGGGAATTGATGCCTTGAGAGCCCTGCGGGGCCTGCACATCAACAAGACACTCTGTTATTAAATCACAATTAAAAAAATATCATTGTTGAAGACATAACACAACAGAACAGAATATTGAAGAAAAATTTGGGGATTACGGCTAAGATTGATTATCAAAAGCCTAATCCTCCAAATCAAATTAGAGTTAAAGGAAATCATAAATATCTACAGACAGAAAGGCCTCCACCGCCACATCTGAGGCAAATTGATTCCTCTCATCTACCATAGTGCCACATGTAGCCACAAGGATTAAAACAGAGGCCGAAGTTATTGAGAAAAATACAATATTTGCCTCAACGTGGCCGAAGATTTAATTCTGCTAAATAATTTTAAATGCACAAAATATCAACAGAGTTACTATTACATGACACAGAGCCTTAAAGTCAACAAAATCTCCCACTGAGCTTAATATTAAATGTAAATCAATTAATACAGTGAGAATATCTATATGCTTCTCCATTGAGCCCCTCAAAGGCTGAGAAGTCTTTAGCCTGTATTAATTTCCCTGGAAGATCTTTTATCAGGTCTCACCTCCTCATTCTTCTATAAATACTTCTGTAGAAGATGAGAATTTTTTGGTTGATCACTAGTTGTAATACTGAAACTCTCTGAAATAATACATATTTTGTTGAATTTGAAGAAGAAATTGAAGTCTTGGAAGCCTTGATGATGTTGTTGCATGCTTGTTCCTGAGAAGGCTCTATCATTGGATCCATGAGCTTGGTTATTGGTGAAGTATTCTAAAATGTTTAAATGTTTTTCCCCTATTTTCAGTATGTTCCATAATTTCTTACTACAGTAGGTTGAAATTTTTAGGCTAAGAAATGACTCCTGGAGGCACCTTAGACCTATTCATCCTTCACTGTTTCATGTTTTCTTCTGCTGAATTATTTTAGAGTCTTTAATCTCTCTCTTTAGTCTTCATGCTTGTTTATTTCCGTAATAGTTTGAATAGACGGTTTCAGCATGATTTATGGTTCTCCCTACTTGTCTGCTGCCACTTAAAAACTGTTATTGAAGTCTCCCTTTGAATTTTTTTGTTTACAGTGAGTCAAGGAGGTTTGTTATTATCTTTCCCTTTGTCCTTGCTTAAAAATTTGGCTTAAAGGTCATTATAATTGTGATCATAGATGTATTTAGGTGTTCCCTCTTCTATGACTACAATAATCAGTGAATCTTTTATGTTTTCTAAATCATTTGAAATAAAATCTTTGAGGAAATAGGATGTTCCCTGAATCTTAGATTTCATTTTAAAAGTTGTTTTGAAATCCTTATTTGCTTAAAGGTGTGATTTATAGAATTCACGGTTAGCCCTGTCTATCAAAAAGCTCTTTATTGTTCAAGTTATGTTTTCGAATTCCATTTGTTGAGAATTTAAATTATCTTTCCAAATCATTTATGTCCATCTCATTCCAAAAACCAAAGGATCCTGTGGCAAAGTTAGAATTGCCCTTTGATATCCCATATCCATTGATAATTTTTCATGACCTCTTTTTTACTCCATTTCCCAATGAATCTACTACTTCCTTTTTCTACCTACCTTTCCTAGATCTTTCATTTTCTGTTGTATCAATTCAACCAATCAAACAAACAAACACCTGCACTTAATAACTAGTCTAAAACCAATACTCTAAGCACACAAAATAAATCTTTGCAAAAAAACATTTGAGAGATCCCTCTCTGAGAATAGGACTAGATCTTGTAACTCTAAATATTGGTTCTGATGTTGCCTTGTCTTTTGATTTTCCAAACTATCAAAACACTGGACACCAACATAATGGCGATCATGGTGAGACCTTGAGTAAAATTTTCAAAAAAAAACACTCACTGTCCGGTATAACATAAGTAATCTTCTTCAAGCACTACCAAGCGTAATGGTAATCATGATAGGACTTTTCAAATCAGTGACAAAGTAAGTAACCCTTAGAATTCTCATAAAACCTTATCAAACCTTGAAGGAATCAGTTACCAAGCCATAAGAGTGAACTTTGTATGTTTAAACACATTAGCGAAGTGTTAAATCAAATTTAGGACACTCTCATAACCTATAAGACCATAATAGCTCAAAAAAACCCAAAACAATTTTAGTTTGGCTTCACAATAAGCATGGTGGTGGAACCATCCACCATTTTATCTTCATAAAAGCTAAAAAGTTTCCACCTGGCAGCTCCACTAGCCCCAGTAGGCCTATTACTCATCTAGGTCTCCAGGTCTCTTTAGGACCATGTTAACCAGCCTTGAAGAATTTTAGGAGCCTATTCCCATACTAGATGAGACATCGTGAGAGGTATAACTTCCAAAAAATAGTCTGGCTCTACATAGGATCAACACTAGATCCCATCCAAATCCAAATCCTCCTTTAATAGTTGACAATCCAGAAAGAATTAAGTGGCAGACTTCTAAATCTGGAAACTCAGCTGCTAATAGGAGCCTCTTAAGAACAAAATTTGTCCCCGAAAACCTTGTTGACTTAGAGAATTCACACTTTGATTTATATCATACAAATAACATCTTTACAACTAGATCTCAAGGTGATTTAAACAAGACTAATCTTAACTTTTCATATTTGCAACAGAGCTTTAGTAGAGAAGCTTCACCTTCCACTCCTCTTGATTCCCAGCTTCTTCATCACTTTAGCCTTTTCCATAACAAATCTGCTCAAAATCAGTTTTCTGGCCCAAGTGTTTCTTCCACTCCAATCTATACTACGACTGTGCAAAACACTCATGTTCAGCCCAATTTTACTCTTGTAAATCCACTCTTATTTCCAGCCATGGCAACATGGTATGCCCCATTAGTGTTACCACAAACTATACTTCCCTTACCAAATGATTACCAATCCAAAATCCCTCACTTCACTAGAAAAGAGTCTACAACAGCTCAACATCATGTAGATAGGATGGAGGATGCATTTGACTACATGGAGATAGAAGAAGAAATTGTGAATATGAGGATCTTCGCCCAAAGTTTAGGAGGAGATGTAAAGAAATGGTTTAAAAATTTACCGCCTAACAGCATAAATGATCTTCCTGCCTTACATCAAACATTCATCAACAAATGGGAACTTAAAAATAATCCTCTCCAAATACTAGCAGAGTATAGCAGCCTCAAGAGAAATCAAGGGGAGAGTGTTCATGATTACTCTACTAGGTTCAATAGTGTTTACAATGCTCTTCCACCTCACATGAAACCTCCTCAAGGCATGGCCTTAGTAAGATATCCCGAAGGTCTTGATGCTGAAATGACTTATCAGTTAAGGGGTAGGGATTGTGTAACCTTAGACGACATGCAAAAAGGAGCTGTGAGCGTAGAAGCAAACATAATTGAGAAAAGAAATAGGTTGAGTTTAGAGAAGAGGGTAACTTATAAAGATGACCTACTACCCTCAACCTCAAATTCTGACACAAAAATTCACAACCTAGTGAAGGTGATGGAGAGGATGCTTGAAAAGATCAATTTGAATGAGAAAGTGCCACCAAGAGAACCTCAAAATAACCAAAACAGAAATAGAAATCAGAATTATAGAAGAGAAAACAATCAAGATAAGAAAAAGGAAAGCGACCAACAGATTAGACCTCCCTTCCAACAGAACTATGTAGATCAATATGAGGAAGATAGGGAGTTGGAAAGGTTGGGAGAATCTCATGTAAAATTGATTGGATTAGACAGTGGGGATGATGTTTTCCTCACTAAGGAAGAAAAAGGTTTTTTCTCTTATGATCAAAATACAAACACCTATGAAGATTGTGATGACTATAGATTGGGTTTCGAAAATGCAATCACGGAGGTGCATAAAAAATACGATCTTAGGAGCAAGGGGAACATAGATAATTCAAAGGATAAGAACACTAATACTGCTATCAAGAAAAACATAGGAACTCAGCCCAAAAAGGCAGTAGAAAAAACCAAAATTTTGACCAAGAAACTAGACGTAAACAAAGACAAAAGTGTCTAGCCAAATGTTGAACAGAGTACCCCTAGCACTTCAGCTAGCAGTCCTAATAAAATTGTCCTAATTACCAGTCCAAACAAGGTTCAGCAAATCAAAATTGTTTAAATGAATTCAATTGAAAATACAAATGTAAATATAAACAAGTCAATTGTTCCAGCCTTGAGGGAGAGATTTCTAAGATAAAAATTACCATTCCCCTAGCTGAACTACTAACCCAAGAAGTGTACAAAAACCAAGTTTTGAAAGCTTTGAACATAGGAGGTGATACCGACACCTTGAACTTGACATATGACAAACCTGAGATGTTTTTTGGTCTAGAAGTTGAAGGAAAATACCAAGAAGGGGTCGTCCCTCCCTTCTATGTTAGTTTGAACATACATGAGAAAATATTAGATAATGCCATGTTAGATTCTGGAGCTTCAGACAATCTAATGCCCAAGGTAGTGATGGAAAGCTTAGGCTTAGAAATTACTAAACCATACAAATATTTGTATTCCTTTGACTCAAGCAGATTCAAATGTTTGGGTTTAATCAAATATTTGTGTGTTAACTTATCCAAAATCCCTGCTAAGAGTTTAGTCATGGACATAGTTGTAGCTGACATTCCCCCTAAGTATGGCATGCTCTTATCAAGATCTTGGGGAGCCAAAATTCAAGGAAGCCTTCAAATGGACATGTCTTATGCCACCATCCCTGTTTTTAACCAAAACAGAAGATTATACAAGGAATATCACATGAAGTACATGGTGAGCAACATAGACAAACCAAAAAACTCTCCAATCTATTCTATTCAATCGAGTTTAGATTCCTTTATCTTATGTAACGAAGATGAAATCACCCAACAAGATAAGGAAAACATAGACCAAATAAATGCACCAAAACAATCAAATCTTCCCTCGAATCAAATTCAAAACATTGACAATTAACAACAACAAGAAAATGAAAATGAGTCAAATATACTTTGGACAATAAACTTTGATGGGTCCTATAATAAAACAAGTGCAGGGGTAGGTGTTTGGATTCAAAATACAAATCAAAGTTTTTCATATAAATTAGATTTCCCATGCACTAACAATATTGCCGAGTATGAAGCACTTCTCCTAGGCTTACAATTACTGAAACAATTAGAAGCCCAGAGGATATCAGTCTTAGGAGATTCTGAACTTATCATAAGACAAATCAAAGGAGAATACTCTGCTATATATCCAAGGCTCAGGGAATATCGGAACATTGCCCTTGATTTATTGAAAACCTTTAAAAAATATGAACTTATTTTCATTCCTAAAGCACTAAATCATCTAGCAAATGAACTCGCTTTCAATGTCAGTAACTGTGAAATACCTGAGATAAATTAATAGCTTAGCATAAAGGTAAAACACAGGCCTATTGTGCCTGATAATGAATATCACTGGCAAGTGTTTGACTCTGAAAAGCACATAGATGATTTCTTAAAATCGGAAAACGATTTCGACATACCAATAGCAGAATCCAGCCAAAAAGAAAATTGTTTGTATATTGAACAAATCCCAGAAGTTGAAATGACATATTCTGCTGATATAAATCATTATGAGAATCCTTTTGAAGCAGAGATACTTGAAAATGTATACCAAGAAGACTTGGAAGTTTTACAATGCAAAAATGATAAAATTCCAAGAGGTCTCACACCTTTAGAACACCTTTTTGATTTTAATGATGTAGCCAAAGAATTGAGAATGGAGCCTATGGAAACGAATGTAGAAGAGCATAACATAGGCAGTCCAGCAGAACCCAAGATGATCAAACTGTCCAGCACTCTCCCAACTCACATAAAATTTCAATACATAGAGTTGTTCAAAGAGTTTAAAGATGTTTTTGCTTGGGGATACAAAGACCTGAAATCATATGATACCAGCATCATCCAGCACAAGATTTTCCTGAAGGAAAATCAAAATCCTTTTAAACAAAAATTGAGAATAAATCCTCTCTTAATACCTTTAGTTAAGGCAGAGATTGAAAAGATGCATGATGTTGGGATCATAGTACCCATTAGATTTTCATAGTGGGTATCAAACTTAGTTTCTGTTAGAAAAAATACTGGAGAAATCAGGCTCTGTATCGACTTCAGAAATTTAAATAGAGCCTCTCTAAAAGACAACTACCCTTTTCCCAAAATGGAACATATACTTCAGAGAGTATTTGGGTCAATAAGGATATCACTCTTATATGGGTTCTCGGGTTACAACCAGGTGTTAGTGCTCCCAAGCGATCAAATCAAAACTGCTTTGACCACACCTTTGGGCACCTTTATGTATGTCAAAATTCCTTTAGGATTGATGAATGTAGGGGCCACCTTCCAAAGGGCCATGGATATAGCCTTCTCCGAAGATATTGGCTATTTCATTATCATTTACCTTGATGACATAACCATTTTCTCAAAGACCGATGAAGAACATTTGATTCACTTGAGAAAGGTTTTTGAGAAGTGTAGGAAATTTGGCTTATCTCTGAATCCTAAGAAAACACTCTTTGGTCTCCAAGAAGGTAAAATTCTTGTTCACATAATTTCAAAAGAAGGAATTAGAATAGACCCTACAAGGATAGATGGCATATTACAGATCAACCATCCAAGAAGCCTCAAAGAATTACAATATTTCATTGGAAAGATTAATTTTTTGAGAAGGTTTATCCCCAACCTTGTTGAGCTATTAAAAAACATTACGAACATGCTTAAGAAATATGTAGGTGTAAAATGGACTTTACCAGCTAAACAATCATTCGAACTGGTCAAACAGGCTCTTACTCAAACACCAGTCCTGATTAGTCCATATTTCACTAAAGACTTTTATATCTTTTCTTTCGCATCTGAGCATATAATAGTCGCAGTTTTACTTAAAAAGAATGACATGGGGAAAGAACAACTAATATCCTTCTTTATTAGGGCCTTAAGAGATGCTCCTATCAAATATATCATCATGGAGAAGCAAGCCTTAGCATTAGTGAAAGATTTAAAGGACTTTAGGGTCTATATTTTACACTCTCACATAATTAATTTTGTTCCACATAATATTGTCAAGGACATTCTAAGTCAGGACCCTGATGGTAAAAGGGGAAAATGGATTGCAACTATTCTTGAGTATGACTTATAAATCAGGCCCACCAAACTAGTTAAAGGGCAAGGATTAGAAAAACTTATGGATGAGTCTAACTTCCAAGCACTAGACATGAATATGGTAGATATGTTGTAAGAAATAGAAGAATCTACTGCTCCTTTCATCGAAGAAACATTTCTGAATTCTCCTTGGTATGTTGACATTTTTTATGTTCTTTTATATTTGAATGCCCCTCCTTCTTTGTCTAAAACCAAAGCCAGATTTTTAAAACAAAAAGCTTTAAGTTTTTGCATCTTAGATGGGGTATTATATTGGGAAAATGCTATTGGAATTTTTCTGAAATTTTTGCTTGAAGATGATGCAGGGAAAATCATGCATGAATTGCATGATGGAGAATGTGGAGGACACCTCTACTGGAAGGCCACAACAAAAAAAATTCTTAGATCTGGTTACTATTGGCCTACCCTTTTCTCAGACACTCAAAAGTTGGTCATGTCTTGCCATAAGTGTCAAATTTTTTATGGCAAAAGAAAACTTCTTCCCTTACCCTTACATCCTATCAGAATTGAGGCACCTTTTCAACAATGGGGTTTAGACTTCATTGGGGAAATTCATCCATCCTCCTCAGCTCAACATAATTTTGGATCCTCCATTCTAGAATTGTTACCAAGTGGATGACTACCTTCCCGAGATTGCTATTGACTCTTGTCATTGCTACATTCTTGACTTGATATCTACATCAGTTTGGTTGTCCTAGAAAAATCATAACAGACAATGTTGTCACTTTTAAATCTAAGAAGATGGTTGATTTCTATTACAAATACCACATAACCTTGGGCCATTCCACTGCTTACTATCCCCAAGGAAATGGATTAGATGAATCTTCCAACAAGAGTCTCATTAATATCATCAAAAAAATGTTGGAACAGAATCAAAAATCATGGCACATTAATCTGGTTCATGCCTTATGGGCTGATAGATTAATTACAAATAAATCAATAAATATGTCCCCCTATCAGCTAGTCTATGGCATGGACGTAGGTTTTCCCACCTCATTAGGAGTTCTAGTCATGAAACTCCTTCAAGAAGTGCATATTGAAGAGAATGATATGCAAAGAAGAATCAACCAAACAATCCATTTACAGCAGACCAGAGAGGAATTCTATGAAAGAACATAGCTAGTCCAAGAAAATATGAAGAAGCAATTTGATAAGAGGACTAACGCAAACAATTTCCAACTTGGAAATTTTGTTCTTAAATGGGATTCAAGAAGAGAAGAGAAGGGAAAACATGACAAGTTTGAGAACTTGTGGAAATGTCCCTATATTGTTCATGCTGAAAAGGGTCACAATGCATTTTTCTTGAAAGAATTGAATGGAGAAGATCTGTATGGAGGTCCTGTCAATGGTAGAATGCTAAAGCATTACTTCTGCCAGGAATCATGAGTTTCAAAGAATTTTATTTTTCATTGTAAATATTAGAGTCTGAACATTGCATTCAAGGTTATAAAAAACAAAAATACAAAAACAAAGAAGAAAGAAAAAAGGGTAGATTGTCAAAAACAATAAAGGTACAGCCCCATACGAAAAAGAGAAACAAATCTAAAAGTATGCAAGCTTAAATTCCACTCCTGAAAAAACACACTTCTAATTAGTCATACAGCCTAATCTTGACTGATTAGTTTTAAATTTTCTGTTGATAGGATAGTGAATTCGATTTTCCAAACTGCTTAATCTTGGCTTATCAGTAGATAGATTAGGATATAAATTAAAGGTTAAAACATGCTCAAAATCTGAACTTGAGTTTCCAAAGAGAATGACTCAAATCTGTTTCGAATTTCGAGTCAAAAAAGGATGTAAATCTGGTTCTAATCAACTCAAAATCTGAACCATTCAACAAAGAAAAACAGCTCAAACAAGGGTGAAAACAGAGCTAAAGAAAAGATGAAGGAAGTGCTTTGAAATTTCGGATCTTAATCCTTCCATTTTGATTTAATTTTCTGCAAAATAATATCTATGTGTAGCTTGTTTTTCATGCCATAGATCACAGCAAGTCAAACAGCTTAATCTTAACTTGACTGTTTTTTATTTCTGTTATAGAATTTAGAGAAATAAAAATCTGTTGAATAGTTTAAACCCAACAGATGGTAGATTAGGTAGAGAATCATATGGAATCAACTGTTTAATCTAAGTCCATGGAGAAATGAGAAGTAGAATTAGATTAGTTTCTTTCTTTCAACAGAATAAAATTTTGTAAGAGAGTTTGCCGATCCAAGTGCACTCTAATGAAGAAAAAATGTTAGATCAATAGGATTGGGTAGGTAGAAAGTTTGAGTTGATGAAAGATCCATTATTTTTCATGGCTGCTAACATGTTGCAGAGAAAAGAAGATCATTCAATTAAAGAAAGGCAGCCCAATGGATGAGGCACTGATCAGCTTCCCAGAGAATGCAAGTCTGAATTTCTTGATGCCTTCAAGAAGGCACCATCCCCAAGTGGAGCCACTATTAGCCACCTATAAAAAATTTCATATCAAATGGTGGAAAAAACCCTTTCGGAGCCTTCAAGGAACACAATTTTATTGCTAAAAAGTGTTATCTCTTGAAGACTTTTGAAGACATCATCTCCTCTGTCCAAATCTTCACTGTTGTTTCCATTTCATACTCTAAAATCATGTTGTTTCCCAAGAGAAAATACTGCTACAAAGGCCATCTTTACTTTCCCTCCACCACAAGACTAACCTCATTTCTTACCCCTTTCATTCTCATAAAATCCTTCTATTTTCATGATTCCCCTTCTTCCATTCATAAAAATCATTTTTACATAGTTTAAAACTTATTTTTAAACTATATTGAAACCCCCAAATACATCAAAAACTATGAAAAAATCATAAAAATACACCTTTTTGTATTACAGACTTAAGCCCCCTTGGGCTAAGTCCTAACCACTTCCCCACCGTATGCCCATGGTGCTGAGACCAAGCGCTAAGCCCTTTTCAGCGCTTATCGCATCGCACAAATACAAGCGCACATGTCTTTGTGCCATGCCGAATGGTTCCTATGCGATTAAGCCCTATGCTTATACCCTCCGATCACATTATTATCTCATAAACCCTTTTTTCCCGCACCTGGCGCTTAAAACTTTGAAATAATCCATCTCCGATGTGTTTTTCCCTTTGCAAAATCAAAAAAACCCACTTACCTAAGTTTTTGGTCTAACCCGCCAGAGCCATGTGTTATAATCAAAAAGGGTAAATGGAAAAGTCCCAAAGCACAATCGCATTGGAGAAATTCACAAATGGGTTGATTGAAAAACCACATCAAAACTTTTGATGTGATTAAAGTCCCATATGCATAAACCCCGCCCCCACCACTTTTCATTTCATATAGCCTACACCCGGGACAAAGATTTTAAGTCCCGAGGCGCCCATCGCATCGGATTTTTCCTTTGGGTACATTTTAATGTTTTTTCCCACCTCTGATTGCGATGGTCTGATCGTGCAATCACATCGGTGATTTCGGTTGCGCCTTTACATTTCTCCACCTTCGATTTCCATCCCACCGATTCACTCCCCACCGTTGATCTGATCCTTTGATCAACGACCCGCGCTTCATTGCATCACAAGTTTTTGCCGAGTGCATTAACATAATTTCTCCGTCGATTGTGATCCCCCGATTGGATCTGGACCATCCACATGTCCAGATCGGATGGTCCCAGATCATTCCCGCATTACTTCATCGCCCTCCACCCTTGCCAAAGGTTTAAACCTAGTTTTTTGCATTCTCTTATTAAATCCGAATAATGTGAATCCTTCACATTATTAATCTATCGCTTATCCTAACCGTTGATATTCTTGATCACTCATCAATCAACAGCTCTGACTTAATTATCCCTCCGCTCTCCTTTTAACCTCTTCTACTCAATTATTTGCCATTGGATAATGCCATCCAATGGCCACCCTCTCTCCCGACGCCCTCTGAAGTAGTAAAACCTAAATAACGCAGGATTTCTTAGTAAGTTTCGTATTTTGCAGGTGTTTAATGGTTTACCCATTATAATTAAAGGAAGGCCGAAGGCCGGGAGAGACGTTTCCCGTGCTTTTGATTCATCAAAGGAAACCATTTGCGGGGTTCGAACTCCATGTCTCGTCAATGTTTAATGGGTATTGATGCCTTGAGAGCCCTGCACGGCCGGCACATCAAAAATACACTGTGTTATTAAATCACAATTAAAAGAATATCAATGTTGAAGATAGAACACAACAAAACAGAAGATTGAAGAAAAATTTGGGGATTACAGCTAAGATTGATTAAATCCTCCAAATCAAATCAGGGTTAAATGAAATCATAAAGATCTACAAATAGAAAGGCCTCCACCGCCACATCTGAGGCAAATTGATTCCTCTCATCTACCATAGTGCCACCTGTAGCCAAAAGCATTAAAATAGAGGCCGAAGTTATTGAGAAAATAAAATATTTTCCTCAACGCGGCCGAAGATTTAATTCTGCTAAAGAATTTTAAATGCACAAAATATCACCAAAGTTACTATTACATGACACAGAGCCTTAAATTCAACAAAAGCTCCCACCGAGCTTAATCTTAAATGTAAATCAATTAATACAGTGATAATATCTGTACGCTTCTCCATTGAGCCCCTCAAAGGCCGAGAAGTCTTTAGCCTATATTAATTGCCCTGGAAGATCTTTTATCAGGTCTCACCTCCTCATTCTTCTATAAATACTTCTGTAGAAGATGAGAAGTTGTTGGTTGATCACTAGTTGTAATACTGAAACTCTCTGAAATAATACATAGTCTGCTGAAGTTGAAGAATAAATTGAAGTCTTGGAAGCCTTCATGATGTTGGTGCATGCTTGTTCCTGAGAAGGCTCTATCATTGGATCCATGAGCTTGCCTGTTGGTGAAGTATTCTAAATTTTTTAAATGTTTTTCCCCTGTTTTTAGTATGTTCCATAATTTCTTACTACAGTAGGTTGAAATTTTTAGGCTAAGAAATGACTCCTAGAAGCACCTTAGACCTGTTCATCCTTCACTGTTTCATGTTTTCTTTTGCTGAAGTATTTTAGAGTCTTTAATCTCTCTCTTTAGTCTTCATGCTTGTTTATTTCCTTAATAGTTCGAATAGTCAGTTTTAGCATGATTTATGGTTCTCCCTACTTGTCTGCTGCCACTTATAAACTATTATTGAAGTCTCCCTTTGAAGTTTTCTATTTACATTGAGTCAAGGAGGTCTGTTTTGATCTTTCCCTTTGTCCTTGCTTAAACAGTTGGATTAAAGGTCGTTATAATTGTGATCATATATGTATTTAGGTGTTCCCTCTTCTATGACTGCAATTATCAGTGAATCTTTTATGTTTTCTTAATCATTTGAAATAAAATATTTGAGGAAATAGGGTGTTCCCCTAATCTTAGATTTCATTTTAAAAGTTGTTTTGAAATCCTTATTTGCTTAAAGGTGTGATTTATAGAATTCATGGTTAACCCTGTCTATCAAAAATCTCTTTATTGTTCAAGTTATGTTTTCGAATTCCCTTTGTTGAGAATTTAAATTCTCTTTCCAAATCATTGATGTCCATCTCATTCCAAAAACCAAAGGATCCTGTGGCCAAGTTAGATTTTCCCTCTGATATCCCATATCCATTGATAAGTTTATCATGACCTCTTTTTGACTCCATTTCCCAATGAAGCTACTACTTCCTTTTTCTACCTACCTTTCCTAGATCTTTCATTTTCTGCTGTATCAATTCAACCAATCAAACAAACAAACACTTGCACTTAATAACTAGTCTAAAACCAATACTCTAAGCACACAAGATAAATCTTTGCAAACAGACATTTGAGAGATCCCTCTCTGAGAACAGGAGGACTAGATCCTGTAACTCTAAAGATTGGTTCTGATGTTGCCTTGTCTTTTGATTTTCAAAACTATCAAAACACGAGACACCAACACATTCCTCCCTCCATTCATTCCCATAAAAATAATAATCACATCATCAATGTATGGGATCAAAATTAAGTACATACAAACAGAAATTTGTAAAAATGGAGGCGGGTCACAATCCCACATGTGGAACTAGCGCAGTAAATCTCCTGACTACATAAAATAATGATTTGGTAAGCAGTTCCCCACCACTTACTTGTTTCCCAAGTATTATCACAATGGTTGAAAGTGTGAGATATCTTTGGTGTTTTTTGGGTGCACCCACATTGATACAACATCTTCCTATGTCGTCCAAGGGGGTGGCCATGTTCAAAAATGTTTATGGCCCAAAGTTGGCCATGAATTTTATATGGAAGAATGCTCTTCCTTGGAGCTATGGCCTGCATATAAATGGTAAAGGAATGAAAATATTCATCAAATAAAACATTATGTACACAAGCATGTTCCTCACCAAAAACTCTTCTCGTACAAATGGAGTGGTCCATAGATATATCCCCTCTCATTCCAAAAGAGGAAAGAGGTGGCTGTTATAACTCCTTCATTGAGTTATGTCTCTCTTCCAACTCCACATGGTTCATGCATCTTTGAAAATTCTGATATAGCTCCTCTTCGAAGCCTTCCCAAGTGTAGCTCTCCATGATAGTGTTGGAAGCTATCATGGAATAAGTGTGGCTGAAAAGGAAATATTCATGAGCCCTTTGTAGAAACTTCTCCTTGATCTTGGAGGCTTTATATAAGAAGATACTACCATGATAATAGATGAATTCTTCTTGGAATGAATAGCCCTCTTCATGTAGCTAGTCATCAAGTATCATGCATGTGAAAATATCCTTGGAATAATCCACCAACTGTTGGTATTTCCAATATGGATCAATATTCCATAGTGACAACATTGATGATCTATCACAAAGAACATATATCATATATCTTCCCTTATCCTTGACATCTCCCATGCCAAAGGTACGCATTGGGATGTTGTTATCCCCTCCTTGATGCTCCTCTTGCATATGCTCCTACTCAAGTAAAGGTTGAAGATTTTGGAAGTTAGTCTCCCATGGGAAGCTATCATCCATCCAAAACTTCCTGGGTTTAGCCAAAGCATGCTTGTGTGACCACCATCCTCTACCATGTATGGAATATTTCTCTTCAATTGAGAACATCTTCTGAGTCTCCATAGCCAAGGAATGATCTCCTTGCTCCATGATGGTGTCATCCTCCATTCCTACAACATTTCCTCTTAGTGCAGTATGAGATTTGAGAGTGGGTAATAATTATAGTGGAATAATGTCTCCTTCCTCCTTGAGCCTACCCAAGAATCTCAACGCTGTATCATGGTCTTCTAATGTTCCCACTCCTTCGGAATCTATGAATGGTGCATCATGATGTGAGACATCTCTCACCAAATCTTGATCAGGTAGTCTCCTAGGTGGTTTACCACAAGATATTGATTTCTAATGGACCAATATCATATGCATAATATATGGGATCATCATGTCCCTGCTTCCACTGCACAAATTCAACTATGTTTCTTGTGTGGAAGTCTTATGATAATTGGGTACCAATATTGATGATGCAAGAGTCCCTCTAATTAGAGAAATTTCTCCATCATCACCTCCAAGTGGTGGTGGATCATCTCCTATTATTCCAGCGTTTTGACCCCTCTCTTTTTCTTCTTCTTCTTCCTCCTCATCATCTTAGAAGACCTCTATGTAGTGTGCCTTTCCTGCTGCACATCTATGTCTAGGTGCCCAATATTCTTGGCATGCGAAGCAAAGATTCCTTCTCCTTAAATCTCTTTGGACATCATCATCAAGAGGTTTTTTATTTTGGATCTCCTTTGAAAGAGGAGCCTTCTCATATTTTCCCTTTGATGGAAAAGAGGGCTTATGCTGAAATGTTTCTTTTGCTTTTGGCAAGGCATCTTAAATATCTCTAGCCCTTTCAATGGCATCTTGAAGGGTAGCGGGCTTGGTATAGTTAACCAACCCATGAAGAGGTTCATCTAACCCATCAATGAACATTTCGACCCTTCTTGCTACAGATAAATCAGGAACCATACCAAAAAGTCTCAAAAATTAAAAAATGTAAGTTTATGGATTACCTGATTGTTTAAACTTTGCAAGCCCCATTAATGGTGCTTCAGGATCTCTTCTATCAAACCTCTCCACTAGCCTCCTTGTGAACTCTGAATATGCAGTCACATTAGCATGACGCAATGTAGAAAATCTATGGAACCATCAATCATGTGCTTCACCCTCAAGGTGTAGCGTTGATATCTTAATGGCCTCCATTTCTGGAACTTTGTTCAACTAGAAGTAGATGTCAATCTTCTCTACCCATGATTTTGTAGTGCATTTAGATGACCCATCAAAGTTGAGTAAGAAAAATCTGCCCATAGTGCGGTGTAGATCATGATTCTGAATGAATCCACCACTTCTATTATGATGCTTGGGTCTCCTATTAGGCTTGATTTGACATAATCTTTGAAAACACAAGTGGTACTTGAATCTCTGAGTTTAAGACTCATACTCCATGAAATAGTCTTCAAGGGATTCTTGTTCTTGAAACCCTTCATTTCCCATTGCCAAGAATGTAGGTATTTTTGAGTGTTGGGAAACTTGTTGTTGCTGCACTAGTTGATCACTCCAGTGATGAGAAATGACGGAGCCTTAACCGTGTTGAAATCCTTTAGGGGATTCCTTGTATCTATCGACCTCATCTCCTTTATTTCTCTAGCAATGTCTTGCATAGCTTTGAGAATAATCTTAGGAAACTCTTTCTCTTCATCTTCTCCTCCAGATAAAGGGGTTTTACCTTTGTCTTATTTGTCATTTGTATAATCAAATTTCCATTGTCTTCTTCTTTGATACCTCTTCTCTCTATTAGTAAGAGGATATTCTTCTTCAGATGACATATTGTATTTTCAAGATGCATAGGCTATGCCAATATTATGCTCTGATACTACTATAATATTCCCAAATGGGAAAAGCAGGAATATAGTGCAAAACCATGGAAATAGTAGTGTAAACATTACATGAAATCAAGAGGCCAATATGGATAACTTATAATATTTAAAACAACGGAAAAATATATATAAGAAATGGGCCATAATATGTACAATGAGATAGAACAAGCCTCCAATGGAAAAAACCATCAAATGAGGTGCTGCTACTATATATCAAAATGCCAAAACACTACTACATCATTGTTTAAAAGGCACTGCTACAGCAAATTAATATAAAAAAGATCATGGGCTGATATGTGCCCCTAAAGATAGATATAATATAGATCTGAGCACTATACAACCTCCTTTGAATAACCCCTTAAGGGTTTTCAAAAAAACACCATGTACAAGATGGGAATCTAAGCCCTAGGGCTGAAGATCCACTCAAAAATATAGATCTGGAAAGTGTGTCTGATCTAATATCACAAATAATGCAGCCTCTTCCAATAGATTCTCTAGATCAAGGGTTGATGCCTTCTCTATAAAACCTCCTCTCGAAATGGTGTTCCAAAACCACCCTGCAACTCCTCCCACAAAATAATGCAGATCTGGAAATAAACTGCGTTGTAAGGGAAAATAAATCAATGGCCTGATGCCAAGATATTAAAATAAGCACAAGGGCCTTCCTTACTATCCTCCCAATGGAAAGGGACCCTTCTCCACTGAAAATAAGTGTTGAAGTGACCCAAATATGGTCTCCACTGCTGCAACCTGCAAAACAACTCAACCCTCAATAGGATCTGCGTTGTAAATGAAATATGAAGCTTGGCCTTAAGCCTGAAAGTGGAAAATACAGTACAAGACTCCTCCAAGAGCTTCTCAATGGAAGAGGTGGGATTCCCGATCATGAAAACCTAGTGCTAAATAACACGCAATCTCAGCTAAACAATTAGAGAAAGCTATATGTCTAAATAGATGATATATTTAGAAATATCAGGTACATAAACATAATGAATATGGCTACCATCCTCTTCCTTTTATAAGATATGAACTTCCAAACCCTAAGTCCCATCCAATAATGGCACTACTTCCATGCAAATCATCTCCATCTAAAACTACAATGTCTTTCATTGATGGCCACTCCCCCATGACACCACTGTTGATTTGGTCAAAGTTGACCCAGTCAAGGTGTTTCATCCCCTTTTCAAACCTAAGGGTGCTCAATTAAGCTGCCGAGATATATAGTTTTCACATTGGCATTGATTTATTCATTATTAAGGAGAATTATGGACCTCCATTTTCCTCTTATTCACTAAACATAAAGTAAAAGAAAATTTTAATATTCCAACTAGCTCATGGCTAATTGGGAATATTACATAGTGTAGGAACACATAAAATACCAATAAGAGATTCTAAACTATTGAAGTACAATTTGGTTACAACAAAAAATAGGTTGAATAAATAAGCAATTCAGTATGGCAATGAAATGAATCTGAAGTGGGAGATTGAGTATTTTTTAGGCCATAACCAAAAGAAAAAATTCTATTAGCAAACAAAATAAGGGAAATAAATTATAACTCTGTTGGGAAAAATACTGAGAGGGGGGGGGGGGTGAATCAGTATTTACTGCATATTCAAATATTTTTACTTTTTCACTCTCTAAAACCCATACGCTACTTTCCTTTAGTAAACTCGCGTATACACGCGGATATCCTTCATACAACTCGCGTATTAGCAGAGATCTAAATATGCATATATTTATTGACTTAGTTCTTTTCAATATTCATTCATCTGATGTTAAGTTAACAGTAAACATGTGTAGTAACAACAGAATAAACCATCACACAAAGCATCACACATGAACACCGGGATTTTTAGGTGGAAACCCAAGTCGGGAGAAAACCACCGCTGCAGTTGCTCAGCCTTCAATATTTTATTATAGAGAAAACATCTTACAACATGTGCTGAAGTCCAGGACTCCTACCGGCACGCAAGCACCACACACTCGTTTTGACCTCTCTACGGAAGGAGCTCAACCCACTGACTCGTTCCCAGGCCTCTCTTGGAGAGGAGCTGTTACACTCTGTTTGCGGCACCTCACGGAAAGGGCTACAACCCCGGCGAAGCTACAGCCTGAAGCACCTCTTATGGACCACGTTTCATCAATTTCACCTTTGGATCCAAAGCTTTTTTGGGGACACCACTTGCGAGCCACGTTTCATCATGTTTTCGGAAGGACCCACTCATACTTTTTAGCCACGATCAACCATGAAACGATACATATAACTCCTTGTGGAAAGTGGTAGGCATTGAAACTGAGATCGAAATTTCTTACCCTGAGACTTGGTAATTACAGTTTATACGCGCTTCCTTTACGTGTCGTATGTCGTTAACACGATACATAAACGTATACTTAAATTTTTGTATTATAGAGCTAAATTCATTGCGCATACGCGCTTTTTCTTCAGCGAGGCCGCGTATATACGCGCTTCCTCTTCATCAAACAAGTGTATGGTTCTTCAGATATTTAGGTCATTGCAATTCTTCAGAACAGATACATCACACAGATTTAACCCTTTACTTCAGATAGATGTTCGCCTTATCTCAGATCTAATCATTCCATAAATAGATCTAGCAAATACAGATACATTTCAGATCTAGATATCCCGCTTCATCATTTCTTCATAGGTGAATCATAGATTCAGATCTATCATCAAACCTTTATCCTTTCCATACAGATATACTTCACAGAGAAGTATTCATTCAAGCTCAGACATCTTGCTCCCACACTCATGATTTGCACAATGCATTTCTTCTCTTTATATAGGTTTACCCTTTTTCAATACCATGAGCCAAAACCACATTACATCCGATGGTATTCCTGGACAGGGTCATTTAGACGAATCATTACCCAATACAATGGGTCAATACCATGGTGGTTACCCCTGGTTTTTCACTTTTCGAGCGCTTTTTCCCATACATGACTTGGCATGTACTTAACCGCGTGCATACGCGACTTCTCCTAGACAAATCCGCGTATTCCTTGAAACATACTCTTTTCATCATGGATCTAGCACATATTGAATTCCTTTCTTCATTACCTTTTGTACTCTCTGTAGATACATCAGATTTACTTCATCAAGAACATATTCTATCAAGCACAACTTCATCAAGTAAGTTGCCATCTTCTTCATCAAGTGGGTTGCCATTCAATGACAACACTCAGCATCATATTGCTAACTAACATCATTTCACATCAGATTTATAATTCCTTTCTTCATTACCTTCTGTACTCTCTATAGATACATCAGATTTACTTCATCAAGAACATATTCTATCAAGCACAACTTACTTGATGAAGTAGTTGCCCATCTTCTTCTCAGTGGTTTCCATTCAATGACAGCTTTTCATCATGTTACTTCCTTAACATTATTTCATCAGATTTGCATCATTTGCAAATCCCATCGAGTCCAAGAATACTTCATCTTCATTCAGTGGGTTGCCATCAAGGACAACACTCTGCATCATATTTCCAACAATCTCCCCCTTTGGACTTGATGGCAACCACGATAGTGTTTGATCATCACAATAGATAGGTACATTAAGAATACAATGACACCATGTCACTCTCCCCATTCTTTGACACCATTCTTTCTCTTCATTCAAACACCATGTCACTCTCCCCCTTTGACATCAAGGGCAAAGGGCGGATCAAAACCAACACACTCTCCCTCTTTTCTCCTCATGTAGAAGAAGCGTTCTGCAGATTTGATGTATACTGACGTGACCAAACTCCCCCTGAGTTCATGCTGAATCTTCAAACATATTTTTCAATGAAGTACATGACTCTATGAACTTCCTATCACCAAAGACTCATACTTACATCAAATATCCAACCAAGTGGATTTACATATGAGACTCAAATGCCCAACCAAGTGGGTTTACATATCTCAACTCAACTACCCAACCAAGTGGGTTTACAATTTTGACTCAGCTACCCAACCAAGTGGGTTTACAAAATTTGACTCAGCTACCCAACCAAGTGGGTTTACAAATTTGTCAAGTCCTTACATGACTGAATATTACAAATTTCATCATGGGTCTCAACAAGACCTTTTCATCAAATTACACATATGACCATTTATGACCAATACCAGAAAGACTTCAAAGAACATATTTCAGAATCATCATAATGCCAACAATGCATTATACTTAGCAAAGCTAATGCTCCCCCTGAATCTGTGCATCCAAGCATCCTTTCCATATGACTAAGGCTCCCCCTTAGTTTGTGCATCCTGAACACTTTCACCAACAAATCATCAAGGAATATTTATCAAAACATTAGAAATAGAATTATGAGAACTGGAACACCACCAGAGGTACCAAACAATATCAGAGATACCAAACAGCATTGCAGCTGTGCTGAAGAAAGCTGTCCCCAAACAGAAAATGTCAGCAACCAGACATACGCGGTTTTATGTGCATGAACTTGCGTATATACGCGACTGTGTTTCAGGAAACCCGCGTATCCAATACCATCTTCTATATTTTAACCAGATCTGATCCTCTGTGAGAAAAAGACAGTGTTCAGCTTCTTTCTGAGATATTTGAATGCTTCCTTGGACTACAGATAGATAGAACAGTGTAGTTGTGTCTTCAAGCGTCATCCAACGGTTGTAGCATAAGCACATTAGGAACCAAGCCTTCAGATTCTTTGCAGCATCAATACAATCTTTCCAAGAGAGATTATCATACCAGAACAACATCTTCAAATATGTGTCAATCATCCATGTGGTCCAATATCACCATGATCTTTAAGATTTAACATGAAGTAACATATGTAGGGAAAAGATCTCAACCATAGTAACAAACTCTGCATGATCTATTCTTATCTCTGAATCATAAGACTTCCAATTCATCCATGTGTGAGCACAAAAGATACTTTTCAGCAAACAAGGCTCAAAATCTCCTCATAATAAACCATGTACCAAGTCATCATCATTTAAGCATGAGTATCACAGAATAAGCACTCATAGTGCCAACAATGCAATTATTAGTATTCAACCTGCTGCTCCCCCTGAACCAGTGCTCCTCCTTAACTTGTGCAACCTGAATACATTCATCAGCAAGTCACCAGCAACAATCTCTGCATGAACTATCCTTATCTTCGAATTATAAGACTTTCATCTCAGCAACGAATACTCTTCATCAAAAAACAAACATGACTCATCCATAATTTTCAACATCAGAAACCAAGTATCATATCATCATAATTTAGAACTGAGCAACTAAGCTGATACTGAGTTAATAATACAGTTATTAACAATCAGACTGATGCTCCCCCTGAACCTCTGCTCCAGATCTTCAGATATCATATAAATTCTCTTATCATTAATGCATACGCGACTGTGTCTGCTGGAACTCGCGTGTATACGCGACTTTTGTTCATAGAACCCGCGTATGGAAAGTGAAGCATAGAAATTTTTCACATTCCTTCATCTCCCCCTGAACTTGTACTTCATGTACCTGTCTTCTTCATATCAGATGCTCTGTCAGAAATACATATAACTAGAATAATCAAATCAACCATGAGAGACATCATACATTGCTCCCCCTGTGACGATACATTACTAAGTCTCATAATGTATCCCACATCATTCCTGCAGTCAATCAGAGAAGTAAGCTTCAGAAGCGGATGACTGCAGTAGGGTCAATATTCCCTACGTTTCTGATCGGTCCTCCATCTTTTTCCATATTTGTTTGATCTTTCTATTTGTGTGCTGGAAGTTATCCAATTTCTCATATCTGTTCAACCTGCATTCCTTTTATACATGTCCATACTTGTTACAAGAATAACATCTCATATGTCCAGAAAAATAAGCATAAGAATCATAATGAGTATTTCTAATCTTCCTCCTTTTACAATCGGCTACTTTATGTCCATACTTGTTACAAAAATAATATGAAATGCATTTGTACCCATTGAGTAACATTTGTATTTTGAATTTTACATACATAATTCTTGCAACATACCCATAAGTACGTACCCAAATAGTCAACATTCTT
Source organism: Pinus albicaulis (assembly GCA_034641835.2). Taxonomy (NCBI): domain Eukaryota; kingdom Viridiplantae; phylum Streptophyta; class Pinopsida; order Pinales; family Pinaceae; genus Pinus; species Pinus albicaulis. The sequence goes on along the minus strand of CM076574.1, from coordinate 661,417,967 downwards.
GAATGAATTCCTTTGAGAATTCATGATTGTTGGTTGAGCTTTTGTCTCTTTCAACACTTGAGGTTTTGCATTGACTACCTCTGAATTTTTAGCACTTCCTTGTGAGCTAGATTCACCTTTAATAGTTTCATGGAAAGCAAGACCATGTTTGATAGCAGGAGACCTTTGATTACTCAGAATATTGTCCAAGATATTAGTACTATCATGAAACCTCAAAAGTTTAACCTTTTCTTCTAATTTACCTTTGAGAATGTTTACCTCAACCTCCAAGGCTTGACATTGCTTTGTCATGCTTTCTTCTTTTCTTCTTCCATCTTCAACTTGATCCTTCAGATTTAGAATCTCTTCTTTCAGCCAATTTTCGTTTTCTTCACATGTTTGTTCCAGCTCTTCATTCTTCTTATTTGATTTTTCCAGATCTTCTTTGAGAGAGATGATTTCTGCTTCAAGGCCTTCCTTTTCAAATGATTGTAGAGGTTCCTCATTTTTCTTACTTGATGCTTCAAGATCTGCTTGCAGAGAGATGATTGCAGCTTCAAGTCCTTCATTCTTCTTGCTTGATTTTTCGAGATCTGTATTTAGATCATTGATTTCTGCTTCTAGTTCTTTAATTCGATTGGATGCATATGTATGAAACCTTTGATACTTGTCCACCTGTCCATTCAGCATTTCTATTTGATCTTTCATTTGAGAGATCATCTCTTTGTAGATAGAATCTTTCTTATCAATTTCCTTTTGTTGTTCTTCAACTTTGATCTTGATAGCTTCTTCTAGATCCACCACTTTAATTTCACTATCTTCACTATTGTTTGCACAAAGAAGAGTATTACAAGGACCCCAATCACTATCTGATTCATCTTCTTCAATTTCTGCTATACAAGTTTTCTAAGATATCTTCTTGTTTCGAGTAGCCTTCTTCTTTTGCTTCTTTGCCATGAGTACTTTCAGATCATGGTCAGAATCTTCTTCATCTTCACTAGACACTTCATCATCATCTTCATTTGCATAATAACTCTTCCTCTTTTCAAATTGTTTCCCTTTACCATGTTTTTCTCTATAAGGACATTTAGCAACATAGTGACCAACTTTTCCACACTTAAAACATTTGAAGGGAAGCTTACCTTTGAATCTTCCAGTACCTAGTTGGAGTTTTCTCACGAAATTCGCTTCTTCTTCTTCGGATATATAGCTGGGTTCTTTGACAATTTCCTTTTCTTTTCCTTTTGCAAATACCTTAAAAGCAATTTCTCTGATTTGGGAAGGACCTCCTTGTCTCATTTCAAAAGCAGTCAGAATACCATGTAATTGAACAATAGTGAGAGTTTGCAGATCTTGCCTTTCTTCAATAGCTGAAACTTTAGAGTCAAATGTTGAAGTCAAGGATCTTAAGACTTTTTCCACCAGAGTAGTATCAGTTATGGTTTCACCCAAATTTCTCATTCGATTCACAATATCATCTAGACGAAGAAAGAAGCTGGCAATAATTTCATCACTATGCATCCTTAAATTTTCATATTCAATTCTGAGAGTTTGGAGTTTTGCACTTTTTACCTTTGTGTCTCCTTCATAGCTTAGAATGATTTTGTCCCATATTTCTTTTGTTGAATGTAGCTGCATCACTTTAGCAAATTCTGATTCAGACATGCTTCCTAATAAGACATTCACTGCTTTGGCATTGATTTCATGCTTCTTCCTTTCAGCCGCATCAGTAGGAATACTTGCCGGATATTGATAGCCTTCTTCCACGATTGCCCATACATCTGCACCAAGACTTTGCAGATATGCTTTTGTTCGTACCTTCCAGAATATCAGATTTCTTCCATTGAATAGAGGTGGCTTTATAGACATTACTCCTTCTTGACTTCCCATTGCGACGGATCTCCTTCAAGCGATCAAGCTTCTGCAGAAGGACCTGCTCTGATACCAATTGTTGGGAAAAATACTGAGAGGGGGGGTGAATCAGTATTTACTGCATATTCAAATCTTTTTACTTTTTCACTCTCTAAAACCCATACACTACTTTCCTTTAGTAAACTCGTGTATACACGCGGATATCCTTCATACAACTCGCGTATTAGCAGAGATCTAAACATGCAGATATTTATTAACTTAGTTCTTAGCAATATTCATTCATCTGATGTTAGGTTAACAGTAAACATGTGTAGTAACAACAGAATAACCATCACACATCACATGGGCACTAGGGTGCAGGTGGAAATAGTGGAAGAATTTCTCTCATTGCTCAGCTAATATTTGTATAGAGAAAACATCTTGCTTATATGTCTTGGTCACCGGACTTCTACCCGGCATGCGAGGGCATACAGTGCTCGTTTACCGGCCTCTCCTGGAAGGCAGGCACGACTGGGTTACCGGCCTCTCTCCTGGAAGGGAGCCTCTGAGCCCCTGCTCTCGTTTGTTACTCACTGCCGGAAGGCTTCTATTGTTGAGAGGAGGCATGCACAACCCTCAGCACCTCTATGGACCACGTTTCATCAATTTCCTGCCCAGATCCCAAGCTTCCTTTAAAGACTAACTTGACCCATTTCATCCTTATTTCGGGCCCCGGACCCACTCATACTTTTAAGCATGTTATGACACGTTATATAACTCTTGTGGTCTCAGTGGCTTGTGGAAGCAGAGATCAGAATTTCTTACCGAGTCAGCAAACCTGGTTTACTCCACTTCTCTTCTCTAAATACTGCCTCACATATGTCTGGCCTTCCGTTTACACAAACAAGCGTATACTTTTGTACATATTACAGATCTAATTTCATTGCGCATACGCGCTTTCTCTTCAGTGAAGCCGCGTATATACGCGCTTCCTCTGCGGCAAACAAGCGTATGGTTCTTCAGATATTTAGGTCATTGCAATTCTTCAGAACAGATACATCACACAGATTTTTACCCTTTACTTCAGACAGATGTTCGCCTCATCACAGATCTAATCACTCCATAAACAGATCTAGCAAATACAAGTACATTTCAGATCTAAAGATCCCGCTTCATCATTTCTTCATAAGTGCTTCATAGATTCAGATCTATCATCAGACCTTTACCCTTTCCATACATATATACTTCACAGAGAAGTATTCATTCAAGCTCAGACATCTTGCTCTCACACTCATGTTTTGCACAATGAAATTTATTCTCCTTATATAGGTTTACCCTTTATCAATACCATGAGCCAAAACCACATTACTTTCGATGGTATTCCTGGACGGGGTCACATAGACGAATCATTACTCAATACAATGGGTCAATACCATGGTGGTTACCCATGGTTTTACATATTTAGAGTGCTTTTTCCCATACGCGACTTGGCACGTTATTTCCCGCGTGCATACGCTACTTTGTCTAGACAAATCTGCGTATGCCTTGAAACATACTCTTTTCATCATGGATTTAGTACATGCTGAGTTCCTTTCTTCACTTCCTTCTGTACATACTGTAGATACATCATATTTAGCTCATCAAGAACATATTCTATCAAGCACAACTTCATCAAGTAAGTTGCCATCTTCTTCATCAAGTGAGTTACCATTCAATGACAACACTTAGCATCATATTGCTAACTAACATCACTTCATCAGATTTATAATTCCTTTCTTCATCACTTTCCGAGATACATCAAATTTACTTCATCAAGAACATATTCTATCAAGCACAACTTCATCAAGTAAGTTGCCATCTTCTTCATCAAGTGGGTTGCCATTCAATGACAACACTCAGCATCATATTGCTAACTAACATTATTTCACATCATATTTACATCATTTACCAAGTCCATCAGGTCAAGAATAACTTCATCATCATTCAGTGGGTTGCCATCAAGGACAACACTCTGCATCATATTGCCAACAAACTCAAGTATTATGGTCCCTCTAAAGTGTTATAGAGGATTGAAAGTGTGGCTTACAAATATGATTTGTCTCCATCTTCATGTGTAAATATAATATTCCATGTTTCTTTCTTAAAGAAGGTAATCAAAGACAAGTTCCTAGTTTATAATATTTTACTATAGACTAATGAAGAAGGGAAAATCATACTAGAACTAGAAAAAATCCTTGAAACAGGAGAAATAATGAATCAAGAAATTATTTAGTACTTAATCAAGTGTAAGAACCTATAAAGGTCACATGAAAAGTTGAGTTCCTAATGAAAAAACATCTACAATTAAATCAATTGTTGATGAAAACATTTGTTTGAAGAGAGGGGAAAGTTAATCCCCAGACAAAACCCATGTAAATCCCTAGATATTCAAGGGAAATCATCCCCTGTCTAATCCTTATGGAAGGAGTGATATTCAATACAACAATATTCATAGGCATGTAGCCATTAAAATAATAAGTTTCATCGTCATGTCACTCATAGGGAACTGAACCTGGGTGGTGGAGATAACAACCATTTCACCCAACCTCCCAAGATAACCCCAATTGTTATATTATTTTAAAATCTTGGCCCTTTAATTGTAATTGTAACATTGTTAAAATTAAAGGGTCTAGCTAATAACAATAATATAACAAATATATATATATATATATATATATAGAGAGAGAGAGAGAGAGAGAGAGAGAGAGAGAGAGAGAGAGAGAGAGAGAGACACACACACACGCAAAGGAGACCTAGTTTTAGAAGGAGTTTTCCCTATAGAATAGCCGCATATATCTGTGTGTGTGTGTGTGTGTGTGTGTGTGTGTGTGTGTGTGTGTGTGTTTGTATTTATGTATGTATGTATGTATGTATGTATGGAGATAATTATTTCTCCAAGGTGAAGAGACACTACCTAAGTGGTGTGTATCCAGGAGTTTTATTTTCGTCTAGAGGTTTTAAATTTTGATTCAACGGGAAAAAATACTTCCTCTACAAATATGAGATGGGAAGAGGTAAAACCTATGGTAATTTTATTAGATGTCTTTTTGGTCCAATATGATAAGAAGAACAAGTGATTCCAAATGGATTTTTGCTTGTTTGTTATCTAATGTAACATGGTTTTAGGGATTTTGTTGACAATCTCAACTTGGCCATTGGGCTACAAATAGTAAGGGGATGTGAACTCATGTGTGAATTCAATAAATGAGGATAATTCTTAGAAATTTTAATTTTCAAAATTCTTTCTATGTTCTAAGAAAAAAAAATTAGAGACATCGAAGCAAGTGATGACATGGTTGAAAGAAAAATGAGCAAGTGTTTTTATTGTGTTATTATATATTTTCATTGCTTCAACCCACTTGTAAAGTAGTTGATGACCATAATGGCATACCTATGGACCCCAATAGATATATTGTTATAGGTCATAATATCATTCTAGTGTGTTCTGAAAGGCTAAGCTATAATTAGAAGATGTAGTGTAGCTAGTGTAGCATTAGTATTACCAATGAATATTTGGCACTTTATACACTTCTTGACTACATGAATGTACTTATAGAAAAGGGTACGCTAAAAATAACTAGCATGGATGATTTTATAGGAAATATAAATTCTTGATAAATAGCCACCATAGGCAGCATTATGGAAATTTTTTAAGACACGTTCTACTTCCTCAAGGATGAGGCACTCACACAATAAAATATTAACTCCTGCACTCACACAATAAAATATTAAATCCTCACCTATACATCACATCTTTAATGATGAGGTATCAATGACATTGATGGAGAGTGTGTGATGGGTCATCCTAATAGAGTCATGGAATAAATTTCTAGGTATGAAGGTAGGTTAGGTATTTTTTGTACCATGGATGTTTTGACGAAATCAAGAAGAGATACATGTCTAGGAATTTTTTATTCATTAGTGGGTATTTTGTGTTAGAAATGATATCTGTGATGAAATTGGTGAGGATAAGTGCATTATCTATTTTTTGGTAACAAACTCAAGATTTAATTCTTAAAGTATTATAATCTAATGAATTAATTTACCTTTGATAAGTCACCAGTTAAGCAAGTACTACGTAGGATGAGAATTCTATATGAACTTGGTCATTCAAAGAAATATGTAGTGGCAAAGATTTTGAACTAAGTGAATAATGGTGAAGGCTAATTTTTCCTTATAATTATAGTTAATATGTGGTCCTAATAGGTTCTAGATAACATATTGTATTAGAAAGTGTGTGTATTGTGTGTGTCTAATGTGAGAAAATGTGTCTACTATGTTATTTTATGTTGGCATTTCTTCGACCCACTTATAAAGTAGTTGATGAACATAATGAAATACTTATGGCTCCCAATATATGAACTGTTATAGGTCATAAAATCATTAACCTATGTTCTAAAAGGATAATTTATAATTACAGGATGTAGTGGAGGTAGTGGAGCTCTAGTATTACCAATGAATATTTGGCACTTTGTACACTGCTAGACTCCATGAATGTATCTAAAAAAATGGTAAGATACAAATAACTATCATGGATTATTTTGTAGGTAATGGAAATTTTTTATAAATGGCCACCATAGGAACCATTGTGGAAATTATTTAAGACACATTCTACTTCCTCAAGGGTGAGGCACTGACACAATACAATATCAACTCCTCACCTATACATGACATCTTTAATGATGAGGTATCAAGAAGCTTAATGGATAATGTGTGATGGGCCATCTCAATAAATTCGTAGGATAAATTTCTAGGTATGAAGGTAGGCTAGGTAGTTTTCATACCATGGATATTTTGTTGAAATTAGGAAGAGATACATGTCTAGGAATTTTTCATTCACTAGTGGGTCGTGTGTGTCAGACATGATATATATGATGAAATTGGTCAGGATGAGTGCATTATTTGTTTTATAGTAACAAACTCAATATTGAATTATTGAAGGATTATAATTCAATGAATTAATTTACATTTGATAATTCAACAATTGAGCAATCACTACATAGGTTAAGAATTCTCTAACTTTGGTGGTTCAACGAAATATGTAGTGCCATAGTTTTTGGACTAAGTGGATAATGGATAAGGATAATTTTTCATAATAATATTGGTTGATAGGGAATCCTAATAGGTTCTTGATAACATATTTTATGACATGCTCATGGCCAACTTTCCCTTGTTGGACTAACATGCTAGTGTTGAAGGCCACTAAAGTGGTTAAGTAAAGGATTTAATCCTTACTAGAGTTAGGGGAAATAATCAATGGGTCATAAAATACTTCTTGATTCAAATCATCGATTACTTGGGGTTCTTGGTGATTCCATTAGAAAGGGATATCTTGGTGTAGAAATTTTAAGACACCATAGGTGTAAAAAAACAAAACATTGTGAGAAATTGAATTTTTCCTACAGTACTTACAGTAGGTGAAAAATTTTAAGAGGGAGAATTTCACCAATGGATTGGAATTTATATAGGTTGATTTTGATTCCATTTTGGAAATTATAAAACCCAATAATTGTCCATTGACAATGTAGAAAAATGCACTTGAGATTTTTTCAAGAAAATGTTGTGTTTTCAGCATCATTGAAAAATGGCGTGGGGGCCTTCTAGGTGTTGTGATTGCTTCATGGACCATGCAGTGACGTTTTCAAGATAATAAAAAATGATATGAGAGATTTCATCAAAAATGTAATTCATGGTGTACTCGAAGGTAGCTTTGGAATTTTTAAGACAAAAGGGAATAATGTGGTAGGTGAATGTGCTTCAAGGTTTGGTAAATGCAATTATATACCAATTTTCATGGTGGATTTGAATCTATTTATACTGTAATAATTTATCCATAATAACCTCATACCCAATGCATTTATCGATAACATATTGAATGAACATGGTGGGGAATTTTTTTTTGCGACAAGCTTAGTGATAAAGGAAATCTACAAACATGGATGGTGCCCTAATTTTTATTTGTGAGGATAGAGTTAGACACCCATGATGTGTATATGATTGGATAATTGAAACCAACTTTATGGACCTTGTTGATCATATTTTATGGCCATGGATTTAGAGAGATGAAGGGATATTGATAGCTGGGATGAGTCAAAGTCACAAAGATACCATTTGAGGGAAAACAATTCCCGCCCTCATTTTAACTAATGGAAATAAAAACAAAAGTGAAAATGGAAAATTCATAAGATAGGATGACACTTTATATGAAATGAGTGTTAAAAATGATATACTACAAAATTAATTTAATCATAAATGAAAGTTGCATATTCATTAGAAAAGAAAAATCCCATCATAAGAGAAAGTAAAGCATCACACATTTGAAATGTGAATAAATATCAAATTCAGTTCCAGATAAATTTAAAGGATAAATGTATTTAAACTCATAGGGATAAAAGGAGTTACACTCTTGTAATCTTAATCTTAAAAATCAAAGTCAAAAAATCACACTAGTTGTGAAGTCTTGCTAGTTTTATGTGAAACCTTTTAAAAATATACAATTTTTTAAATAATATCCAAGAAATTGAAATATGTTCATCCATTTGAGGACTAGGATGAGGCTACCATAGACCATATAAATAGGAAAAAGAGAACTAGAAGAGAAAAAAAAACAATATCCAATAATCATTTTAGCATTCAAAAATACCATGAAATGAGAAGGTTGGATGATTACTAATTGAAAGGAAATAATGAAGCGAAGGAAATATAAAAATAGACACTTTACTTATGATGTTGCAAACATACCTCTGTCCTCTTTGAATGTGCTTCATACTTTTTTTATAATATTCTCTTTGTCTTCTTGGAACTGCTTCATAGTTAGGGTATTTACTCTTGTGCACTAATTGAACTAATTCCCTTTGCTAAATATCAAATTTAATATGTTTTCCTTGAATAAGGGCCCACTTTAAACATTCAAAAATTACTTTAATAAACCAATTTTCAAAAATAATATGTTTCCAAACCAAAAATATTCATGACTATTATTTAAATCTTTAGGATATTGTTGGACACCTAATCAATTACAGTTGGTGCGGAGGAATTACAACTGTCAAAGAAGTCCAAGAGACCTCTTGGAAGATGAAAACCAAGGGTCACACAATGTACTCATATCATAGAAAATTTTAGGGTCTAATATTCGCAGGTGGGATAATTTTCCATGATTTTTACAAAAAAAGATTTTCCAATTTCCATTTTTTATCAAAATGATTCGTCCAAGATTTACAATATAAAATTATTTTACCTTAAAAATCGCCAACATTATATAGAGAGGATATATAAAATCATTATAAATTTGAATAATTTTACAAACACATCAATAAACATTTTATAGCAAGATAATTTTCCATCTTTAAAATTTTCCCTATGTATTTTGTGAATAGAATTCATCTCACATTGATTTAATTTGTATCCTTTTATTTTCGTGAGTGTTTTACATGGCACCAAAGTAGGATTATACCTACCCCACTTAACAGTTTGAGCGAATAGTTTTGTGGCCTATCCTTAAAACCTCATTGTTGAAAAGAATATACGCATTCTACCGTCTTCAGTGTTTTCACGATCATCTATCTTCTCTCTTTTTCTGCTTGTTTAAGGTTGGACCCTTAGGTTTTATACTATCTTCATGTTTTATATTCATCCTATATCATATCTCTCAATCATTATAAATAGCTACAGTCCCTAGATTTTTTTAATGAGGAGAAACACCTCTTGTCATTATGGTCAAGCTGCCAATGCTGACACAAATTTTTTGCATGGTCTTTGAGCACTTTAGATTCTTGCATGTGCATTGTAGCACTTTGGTGGTACATGAATATGTGTGTTCCTTTGTGTATTTACCCGCCTTTCTCCCTGAAACAGATACCCCATTCGTACTTTATGTGGGTTGTATCTCTTTGAGCTCTTGCATGGTCCAAAATACAACCTAAAATAAACCCTAATTGATTGGTAAATTTGAAGACTCAAGCCTGAGAGGGAAGGGGAATGGGGACTAACTGAGGAAGCACCCTAATTAGAAAATATATAGTGGAGAGAGAGCCTTAGCCATCCACTAATCGATTGGTATATTTTTAAGTTGTGTATCAAGGAAGATCCTCTGTATTAAAAATATTAATTTGGTTCATGGTTTGAGCTACAACTAGCAATATATGGTGTGAGAAACAACCATGAAATGTTGACTCATATTCATCCACTAAGAGCCCCGTGTCAGGATAGGCATAGGCAATGCTCAAATTAAGGGAGATGTATGAGAGGATTGAGAATGCCAAGTAGTAGCGAATGATGGAATTAGAGAAGTATCGCATGGAGTTTACTAAGGAAGGACGTGGAGTTGTAGATGACATAGCTCTTCATGTATACATAGATTAAGATTGCCAAAATGGATCACGCTAAACACCAAAGTATAGAGCACTCTTTGTAGGCGCCCTATTTTTGTAAAAAAAATTGTACCATCAAAAATAATAGTGTGAATATGAGATTGAATTATCCCACTAAAGAGGAGGTTGAAAATCCCTATAGTGTACCATAACACTTTGATGATAGATGTGTTTTATTGGAGCAAGAAATTTTTTGGTTGGAATGGGTCTTCAAGGATGTTGCGCCTATTGAAGATATTGGAGATTGAGGCATCTTTTCTGGTCATTTTTTCTCTAAATAGTGTCCCTTATGTAGACAATATGTGAGAAAGTGTTGCAATTTTAATTGTTTTTATATCATTGTGACCATATGAGAAGCTTTGAGAGTGTGAAGGCATGTGTAGAAAAACGAGTCACCATTTTTTAAAATAACAATGGTTTTATAACTTCACTCATATTTTGGCCACATAGAGCTTGGTTTTGGGTTTTTCCTTAGTTTTTATTGTGAGACAATTAGCAAGCTCGAAAATGCTTTATCCTTAGATTTTACCACCTTGGTAAGAATCATTAATAGTGAATCCCCCAAGTTTTTGAATATCCTTCTCTTGCTGACTTGATTTGTTGAGAAAATGGTCAGTATTGATAATGTATTAGAGTTACTGAATACTCTAATACTCTCCATTATTGATGGTATGGTAAAATTTAGCAAAATAACTCTCACATATGTTTAAATTTTCATACAATATGTACAAAATAAGATTGAATTCTACCAGCTTAAGTCACAACTACAAAAAAATTAGCTACAACAAAATAATCAATATTTTGAAATGGCGTATGTTAAGGATAACTCCCTTTTTTATTCTAAATTTGACTTCCATTAACGAGTAGAAATTGATCAGATCAGTGAGTCCATTTCAATACCACATCTGCATGAATATGCAAAGGTTTAGCTTTCACTTCCCAATCCCATCGTCAGACCTTGGGAAGAACTTGTCAACAACAAGAAAGGGCCTAACATCAGATATGAAAATGATATATCATTTCACAATCTGGACTACTTTAAACCCATAAAGTTTCAAATTTTTGGGTTTCTTCAAGATGGTTTTTCTTCACCTGTTCCACATCTTACTCCTCTTCCAAAACCACTAAGTCAAATTGTTAGATGTCAACATTCTAATCCAGTTGGCCATGTGAAATATCATTGTTTTGATTTTAACCTCTGTGAGAAATGTGGTAAACATATCCATCATTCAAACAAAAGTTCCAGACATAAGACTCCTGTAAGAGCAAAGATTCACGTTGGATGGATATCTTCATGGAAATGGTCATCAACATCTAATAATATGTATCGGACATACCTCAGAGTTCATTCGCAAGTATTAATATGTCTTGTAGTAGAGATATCTTCATCTTCTCACCTTGTATCTAAGAAGGGTGGAATTGATGGTCAGCTACTATCTTCAAAGAAATTTTAAGCGAGCTTGAACTAAAGTAATCTATATATGAAAAATTGAGGGTTTATGGTGAAAACTTCAAGTGAAATGTGTAGGGTTGTTAACCAATTATGTAAATTTAATTAGCACATTAACATGCTTTTAAACTCAGTTTTGCAAAAAATAAATAAGACATCAGTACCATAACAGTATACACAAGATAGAAAATGATGAAGGAGTTCACCCCTCCTAGGCTACATCTCCTGCTCCAGCTTCCACTGTTGGGCCTCTTTAATTATGCTCAAAAATATGTGTTTACATCAAGTTAAAATTCTCATAATGCTAAAAAAAGGTCTCTAATGGCTTCATAATAATCAAAAACCCCTAGTTGGGATATTTTTTCACTAAAACAATAGCCCAAATATAAAGGTAAAAAAATGACTATGTTATACTCCATAGAATTTTTTCTACTAGCTGTCCTCCAATTCGCACCCACCTGCAAACTGCTCTACAATTTCTGACTTTTGAGGCTATGTGGAGCGAAAAATTCGCCCTGCGTCGACGAGATTCCCGTCGATCTAGGTGAAAACTTTCCAACACTTAAATACACTTAGTCGACCCTAAACCAAATAAAAATATGCCAAGTGGCACATTCTCCATAGATGAATTCATGGTTTGTTTTCAAATCCCTGTCGCGTTTGAACCTGGGTTGAACTATGGGTTTTATTAAATCGTGGTGGTTGGGTTTGTCGGAAGCTTGCCCAAGGCAAGTTCCACTCCCATCCGAAAACCATAACCATAGCATCAAGCCTTTATAACTGTCACATATGCTAAGGAGTTGAGTAGACCATGACTGCCAGAGATAACCCTATTGAACTCGCTCCAAACATTGGGTTAAAACATAACATATGGATTGAATGTTGCATTAATCGTTGGTTCTTCATAAGGTTTGAGACTTTGGTATATTGCATATAATATATGGTTGGGTTCGGGATTAACCCCAGACCCCATCTTCCCACCATGTAGTGTATTTTGGTGGGCCAGGATCTATGTTTAACCCTGGTCCCAACCCCAGATGACTCCGCTAATAAAATTTAAATAGGAGTTAAGTCCTATAGCTATTAAGCAAAAACATAGGCGGGTCAGTGGAGGGCTTGGCTGGAAGGTGGTAGATATCACGTTTGAACATTGCAAAGGAATTTTGGCCTCAAACCATAATTTTGCATGAATATTAGGAGGCCACGTGGCAGCCAGGGATTGGCCCACATGGCTCCTCCTAATTGGTCCACCCAAACACAACATGAACAAATAGAAACTTGACAATTCAACTCAATAAACAAATGTCACTTTTCCTCATGTCACAAGCTGGTCAAAATACACACACCTTGCCCAGTAACTGCCCAATCAACATATGGAATATTAACTGGGCATCCCTCTAAACTAATTTTAAATTTTTTAGTTATTTTCCAAATCAAACAAAATGCAATATCGAGAGCATCTAATGTCAGTTTTGAGTGAATCGATTTTTTTTGCATTCAGGCTGATGAGATATTCCCTTTAGCGTTGGTTTCGAGCTCATAAAAGCACTTTGAATTTTGAGAATTTTATTGATCCACTGGATCATGTAGATCATTCAAATCATTCCTCCCCACTGGAAGATTTTGGACCCTAAAAGATCACTTTCATTTAACAAATAGATGAGGGTACGGTTACCTCACCCTTCCAATCTCAATCCATTTCTCTTTACTTGGATTTTTCCCTTGAGCCCCACATGAAGGTATTCCACGTGCCCCTGTTTTAAAGTCCTTGTTTTCTTGTCAAGGATGGTGTCTTACTACAATTCTTCAAGATATACAGGAAATAAATCTTCAATTGAATGAATCTGACCATTCTCTCCTTGATCTTCAATCAAAGGAGGCTCATACAAACTTAAATTCTCAACATTAACAACTACATATATTTTCATATATGAAGGAAAATCCAACCTAAAGGAATTATTACCAATATTTTCTAGAATTCTGAATGGACCATATCGAATTGGTTTCATATTTTTACCTTCTCCTTGGAGTCTCTCTTTGCTAATGTGAAGCCAAACTTCATCACTGACTTGGAAATTGTGATCTACACTATGCTTATCATATCTTGTCTTGTACTTGGCTTGACTCTTCTCCAACTATTCTTGAAATGTTTTATGTACCAAATGATCTTGTTCAATAAATCTGTTGGCTTTATCTATATCACTATGACCATCAATAGCAACATCCTTCCCGAAGATAAAACCTAAAGGAGATTTGGGAAAGTATCCCAGGAACGCCTCAAATGGTGATTTTTGGCTTGATGAATGCTTGGCCCAATGGTAAGCATGTTGAATATAGTGAAAATTTTCATCCCACAACTTAGGATGCTTGATGCAATACCCATGAAGAATATGTATCATTTTTTATGTTCACCACCTCTGTTTGGCCATATGTTTGTGGATGGAATGTTGTACACTTTTTCAATTTGGTGTCCATGAATCCCCACAAGCCTGAAAAAAATTTCTTGACAAAGAGAGAATCTCGATCACTAAAAATGGATGTGGGCAACCCAAAATGTACCCATACATTCAGAAAGAATAACTGAGCAATTTTTTTAGTTGTAACCTGCTTTTTACAAGGCATCAAAATACACATTTTGTTGAACCTATATAAAACTACATAAAGATAATCATGACCTCTCCTACACATAGATAGACCTCCTACAAAATCCATAGAATCACTCTCCCAAGGACGAGAAGGTACTAGAAGTGTTGTATACAATCCCAAATTTATATTGCAAGGCTTAGTGGCAGTACATAATGAACATCCTCTTACAAATCAAGACATACTTTCAAGCATACGAGGCTAGTAATAATACCTCTTTTGTTGTTCCGCTATCTTACCTATGCTAAAATCACCAATAATAAGAGAAGTATACACTTCCCTTATGATGTTTATTCTCTCTCCTTGTGGAATAAAAGCTTGCCAATATGGTACAACAAGTTATCATGCACATATAATCCAATTCTTCTACTTTCTTAACTTAACACAAAGTCGCATATATATCTTTGAAAATCATTATCTAAAACATGTTTCTCAACATAGCTCTCATTCATGATAGAATTATTCTTAATAATAATGGATGCACTAACAATTGGTCTAGAAATCATATCTACAATGTTGTTATAGATACCTTTCTTATACCTTATGAATAGGTGGAATTGTTGAAGAAAACCCATCCATCGAAAGTGCCTTGCTTGTTGCAGCTTTTCTTGTGACTGAAAGTATTGCAATGGTTGATGATCTGTGTGAATGATTTTTTCCTTACCCATCAATTAATGTTTCCACTTTTCACACTTTTCACCAATGCATACAATTCCTTATCATCTATAGGATAGTTAATCACTGCACCATTAAAAGTTTTGAATGAAAATAGATAGCCTTATCATGTTGTATTAGGATTGCACCCATGGCATAGTCACTTGCATCAATCTATATCTCAAATGATTGTATCAAGTCAAGAAATGAAAGTATAGGAGATGAACCGATATTTTCCTTCAATGCATCAAATGAATTTTTTTGTTTTTCTCCCCACTGAAAAATCAGCTTCACACTTTTCACGCATGCAATGGAGCTACGATAGACAAAAAGTTAGAAATAAACTTTATCCAATATTGGGTTGCTCCCAAAAAACTTCTAACCTATGTCACTATTTTGCGCTTTGGCCAATTAAAAATGACATCAACTTTGGAGGGATCTATTTTCAAATCACCTCCTCCAACAATATGACCCAATTATACTAAAAAAAAATTTCCAAATTCACATTTCGACATATTTAAAAACAAATATTCATTATTCAAGACATCCATCATTTTCTTTACATGCATGACATGTTCTTCACGGGACTTGCTGGAATTTAATATGTCATATAAGTAGATTATCACAAATTCATCTAGAAAAGGCCCCAATACATCATTCATTAAACACATGAAGGTAGCAGGAGCAGTACAAAGCACAAAGGGCATAACTAACCATTCAAACAAATATTTCTTTGTTTTGAATGTTGTTTTCCATATGTCTCCTTCAGCAATCCTAATTTTATAATAGCCACTCCTCAAGTCCAACTTAGTGAAATACACAACATCTTTCAATTGATCAAGTAAATCATAAATTCTAGGAAAAGGGTAATGGTTCCTTACCATAATATTTTTCAATGCACAGAAGTATAGACACATGCACCATGTTCCATCTTTCTTTGGAACTAAAACAATAGGTGAACCACATGGCAAAGTACTTGGCCGAATGTTCCCCTTGTGAATAAACTCTTGGATTTTTTTTTAAATTTCTACATTTTCCATCACTGACATCATGTACATGCCAGTGTTAGGAAGAGGACAATATTGCTGAAATTAGATTTCATGTTGCATTCCTCTTTTGGGAGGCAATCCCTTAGGCTCCTGAAACATATCATCATATTGGTTAACAACCTCAACCAAATCATATTCAACTTTGAATCACAACCTTGAAAGGCTTCATTATCAAAAAAAATCTGGGATTTGATCATCAAAAGTACAAAGTTCTTGCTAAATTTAACAAGTCTCTTCATTTTTCTAGCATTCACAAGTGAAATTTTTAGTTTCTCACGGTGTGCTCTAACAATGTAGTCAATACCATCTTTAAAAAAGTTGTTGGAAATACTGAGGGGGGGGTGAATCATTATTCCTTTCAATTATTATTATTATAAATATTTTAGAGAATTATCTAATATTCAATTATTATCATTGTTTGTACAATGATAGCAGTAAACAAAAGGAACACAATTGCACACAGTTTTTAAGGTGGAAACCTCCTCCGAGATGAAAACCACCTGAATGATTTTCTAATAATTCTTTAATATTCAAATCCAACTAAAAATAAAGCTCCAACTTCCTGGAATCTATAAAATCATTCTTCTCTAGCTCCCACTGGATGGACACTCCAACACCTGATATTCTTCAGTAGTCAACTGAACAGATCCCCCAACACCCGTTGAGCTATAACTCACCCTAGCACCACCCTACCACCCTAAAGTTTTCACAAGCTTGAACCTGTTGGTGACTTCATGCACCAGCCTAGCACCACCCTACCACCCTATAGAAGAATAAAAGAAGAATGGACTCCCATACCAGGGAAAATGGTCCACTTTACAATGATATAGAATGATGTAGAAGAAGAAGACATACTAGACCATAACTCCAACTATGACACAACCACCTAATGATCATCCTAGACCTCCTGACACTGCCTCTTCAACTCTTGGTAGATAGAAACTTGTACAATTTTTACAATGATGCTTTTACAATTACTTAGTACAATGCTACCTTTACAATGATTGTATGCAGTGTTGCCCTTGTGAAGACTTCATGTGATGAACTTTTTGATGTTGTTATGCACCTTGATTGCTGCTCTTGTCATGCTACACTTTCTCACTTTTCAGAACATTAGATCATGCATTGATTCTTATCTTGATGAATATATAATACCTGCAAAAAGTATTCAAGGAAATACCCATGACATGATAATAGAAAAACTTACCTCATCCTGCAGAGCATATGCTAGTGCTAAAGAAAAGAAAAAAATTAGAATAAAAAGAACCTAATGAAATCAATATATGAACATGAATATACAGAATATAATTACCTAGAGCTTACCTCTGCTACACCTTGCTTTGGTTTTCTGCCCTATAAATTCTAGTCCTTTGCAGCGCTTGATAACACATGATCTAGATTTCTCTTGCCTTCTAGGAGCTCGATATTGAATCTAGTGTATATCTGTTATTTCATATACCCAATATGTTATTTTTGGTCCTGTCGTAGTCCTCTGAGTCTTCTTTCCAATTTCATGGTTTTGACCCAATTTGGATTCTTCAAGACAAAGTTATGCACAATCTCTCACAATGACCTAATTATGGACTAGTTCAGTAGAGCGAACTTGTATGGCATGCCATGTGTCACTGTTTCTTCATTCAACTCTAAAATTGATACAAATAAAACCAAAATCTATAATGTATCCGCCACTTTTTATAGAATTCCAATCCGATATTCAAAGAGAGATTTATGATTATTTTCCCAAGGTTGCCTCTTTGAGATAAAGTTCAGAAGCCTATAAAAACCCTAACTTCCACGTATCATATCTCTGGAAATATTGTGCACCATGCTTTGAAAGTTTTATAGGAGCTTCCTCAGGATGTCGGCTTCACCTCATAAATATTCAGCTTCTAAACCTTTGTATAAAAAAATTTATAGCACAAATTCCACGAGACCTGTTCCAAGTAGCGAAATCCCCACATGAGGAGGATATGAGGATCACAATTTATATAAATGATTAGGTTGGGAGGGAATTCAAAAAGTGAACGTGGGAGGGATTTTAGGAGCTTAAAAATTATTAATTATTCACTTTTCAATGACCCATGCCACAACCCCATGGGGTTTTAGCCCACTAACTAGGGTTATTAAATTCAAACAAGAATATCTTCCAAACCGTGAAGAATTACGTGGCATGCCATATATCAACAAAAACATATCGACAAGAGGAAAACATAAAAAATATCCTTGACTTGGAATACAGTAATTTGGTAGGTCAAAATTCCCATGTAAGATCAGGGTAGCCCATGGTGCTGCTTGGGTTGAAATCAATGACAACCACTTATCAAAAATCTCCACCTTTGGCATTTATGGAAACACAAGTACTCCCCCTGCAATCATGACACCTCTTACTACAACATTATCTCCCCCTTTGACATCAATGGAAAGGGTAACTCCCCCTAACACACAACCATCCTGTGGACTTGTACACACTTCCACTCCCTCTTTATATTTTGAATAAGGAAAATCTATTGAGAAGTTGGGAGAATCCCAAGCTTCTGGCGAAGATATTCAAATGCTTCATGATGTAAAGGTTTAGTGAAAATATCAGCGATTTGTTGTTTTGTACCAACATATTCAAGTTTGATATCTTTTCAGCGACTTGTTCTCTAACAAAATGATATTTGATCAGAATGTTTTTTGTTTTTAAATGCATGACAGGATTCTTGGAGATATTGATGGCACTGGTGTTATCACAGAATATGGGAATAGGCTCACTGAATTGTACCTGAATATCTTTCAAAGTTTGTTTCATCCAAAGGACTTGAGTACAACAAGCAACCGTTGCAATGTATTATGATTCTGTTGTAGATAACCAGATTGAGGTTTGTGTTTTGTTTAACCATGATACAAGATAACCACCTAGATAGAATGTTGCTCCACTATTACTCTTACGATCATCAACGCTTCCTACCCAATCTGCATATGTAAAGGCTTCAATAGTGAGATTGTTATCTTTGGGATACCAAAAGCCATATTTTGTTGTTCCCTTTACATATCGAAGAATTATTTTGACGGCAATAATATGTGATTCTTTTGGTGCTACTTGGAATCTTGCTACTTGTCCAACTGCGTGCATACCATCTGGCTGGGAGGCTGTTACATATAGAAAACTACCAATCATAGATCTATACAACCTCTGATCGACATCCTTAGATGATTCATCTATGCTCAATTTGCAACCTGTTACAATTGGAGTAAGGACAGGCTTGCAATCTTCCATTTTGAATTTCTTGAGCATTTCTTTGATGTACTTGGCTTGACATATAAATATTTCTTTCTCTTGCTGAAATATTTGAAGCCCTAAGAAGTATGTAAGCTCACCAACTAAAGACATCTCGAACTCACTTTGCCTCTTTGTAGCAAAGTTCTTACCTAGTCGATCATCATTGCTACCAAATATTATATCATCCACATTGTTGGTCACTTTAATTGTTTATTAAATTAAACAATTCAAGTGTTACATATATTGTCAACCCAGGGAAGTCTGTTTATTTCAAAGGAAATCACACACTGTATATGCTCAATCTCAAAAGAAAAGAAATGTTGTAGTAAGAATCACACTAATCACACCTTGCTTTAACAGAACTGAAGTCTACTTGAGTTACAGTAAAGACAATCCTTCTATTGCATACTTTCATTAAAACAATCGTGGATTACATTAAAAAGACAATGATCTAGGAGAGGAAATCAATCTGCAGAAAGGAAGATCAATTATACTATAACAGAGAACAGGACCCTATTCCCCAAGTAGGAATCTTTAGCACCTGTTTTCTGATTACCAAGATTTCACACAATCATTCCATAACCAAGATTGCTAATTAAAATAACTCACAACCTCTCAAGAATGAATTGTATGAAATCAATGCAACAAGTAATGAAAACAGAGCTTTAGCAGTAAACAACAGAATTCCAATACCGCATAAATAACTTCAGTAAACAGGGTTTAACCAAGGCATGAATGAAAAGAACAATTAACAAAATATAGGAACAAATGGGTGAATCTTGTCAAGAAGGTGGGCCCTTTCCTTCTTACAAGATTCCCTAGAATAAGGAATTAAATTGAAGTTCTCAAAACAAAATTTTATTCATCTATCAAAAGCAACATATTACCAAAGAGTTACGTTCCTTCTCTGTTCAAAAATGAACCCCCCGTAGTTTCTAACTATCTTCTAATGCTGATGTCTCCTCTTTTTAAAGACGAGACATCTATTACAATTGATTTTCATTATAGAAATCGTATTTTTAACCCAATCTGATCTTCTGTTCTGAAATAGGGCCTTTCTGTTCTTCCATAGTAAAATGTTGTTACAATGGTTACAATGGTACTAGCTTCAGAGTGGTCCGTGTAACAGCTTCCTTTACTTGTCTTTTCTTGTTTCCGTCATACTTGAAATGCTGCTTCAAAATCGCAAATCATGGGATGTTTCAGCAACAAGATTTGCATACCATGTTGACTGTTTGAGCAACGCAATCTTCAAACAGTCATAATAGATTATATGCGGTCTTCAAACTGTCTCAACAACTATATCTTCGATTAATGATTAAATATCAAAGTAATGTAGAATTATATGCAAAACAAATTAAACATATAGTAAAGAGAAGAATATTATATACCTTTGGGAAAAATGGATGAAAGTGATAGTGTAAGCTTTAAATATAGACTGAAAAAGAGCAGAATGATAACAAAATGTATAACCAAAATGATACATTATGAGGACATAAAATCCCCCCCAACTGAAAGGGTTGCATGTCCTCAAGCAACTTTAGTCTGAGTCAGAGTCCAGATACTGGCTTTTATCATGCAAATTACTTAGGCAATAGCTATGGAAGGTGCTATATGTTAAAGCTGTGAATCCTTGTACATTTTGAAATCTCTGCCATGCTGCTGCTTCATCCTTGTTAGCCAACCTGTAATGAGCATGATATTGTTTTGCTGGCATCCATAAAATAGGAAAGTGAAAGTGGTACCCTATCCATTTTTCAGGACATTGTTGAACACATCTGATGTAGTTAGGTACTCTAGACAATGCAGTTTCAAGGTTAGTAGGGTTAAAAGGATTATACTCCTGTCTCTCCTTAGAGGATTGTTTCCACAACATGTTGTTCACTCTTAGAGCAGTAGTTTCTTTGGCCCTGATGAATT
Organism: Pinus albicaulis; assembly: GCA_034641835.2. Taxonomy (NCBI): domain Eukaryota; kingdom Viridiplantae; phylum Streptophyta; class Pinopsida; order Pinales; family Pinaceae; genus Pinus; species Pinus albicaulis. Next base: position 661,396,751 of record CM076574.1, on the reverse strand, counting down.
GGTGACAATCATGGAGTATTGAAGCCTGCAATTGCTGTATGTGTTCAATAATTCCTAGATTTTGCAAGGACTGGTGATATTCTGCCACGAAAATGGCAGGGTTCTAATATTCTGGCCTTATCCAAAGAAGGCGGTTGTCTTCATTTTGCCTAGTTGCAAGAAAAGCGGTCTGCCATGTAATTTGACTAGCAAGGAAGGAAGCAAATTCCCTGATCTAAATATCACCAACAAGAGGGTTGAGATTGATCTGCTTTTTTCAGGCATAGCTTCATTATGAAGGTACAACTCACATAGTAGGTGATGATCACTAGCGGAAGCTTCTGCAATTTTTTTCACAAACTACTCAGCTTTAAGCACCTCGTGAGGTTTTTCGTCTTTGACTGCTTTCAACTAAAAATAAACAAGACGTTCTGAAAGAAACAAAGAATAGTTCAGAGATGGTTTCCAAGTGGCCAATAATTTTTGTACCATTTGAAACATTAGGAGCAGTTTTCCTTTTAGTTCTTTATTCTTTTTCTTGTAAACTCTAAATTTCTAGAGTGTCTTCTCCTAGTTCTCCCAATTAGAATAGATATGATTATGCCAAACCAATTTATGCTGCTGTAAAGTTTTATCTTGGGCAATAGCATACTGTTTCCTCCACTTTTTCATTATTTCCATCTCTTTCCATGGTTCAGTTTGTGTTCCGGAATTGTAAGTAATGGGCTGAGGCATAGTCTGAGTAGCAGAATCAGTTACAGTAGGGCAGGATACTTGTACCTTGATTTCATTTTCTAAAATTTTTGAAGGCCCTATTGCTTCTTGTGTAACAGTAGGGCATTCTTCTTTGACTGCAGATGATGTGGATACTCTAGGAATTGGAACTTGAACTATCTTATATCCTGCTTGCTAATAGATGTTTCCACATTGATGGCACATATATTCTTTATATGGATCATTCTCTGTATTTTTATCTGCCATGGATGTTGTATGGGCTAGGGTATAAAAAATTAGCTCCTTTTCAAAGGCTTCCCTTGCCATTACCAACTCTCTTTTGTAGACTTCTAATTCTGACTTTAAAAACTCATTTTCTTGTAAAAGGGAGGCCATGGTGACTGGACCTTGTGTATCAGTTGCTTTCTCTGAATTTGATTGTTGTTTTTCAACTGTAGCTAGTTCTTGTGTGACAGCTAGAGTTGGTTCCTTTGCAGCAGCTACTGGATGAGTAGCCTCTTGGATGTCTAATTTTTGCACATCAGTAGCTGGTTATTGTGTTTCAGCTGCTGACTGAGTAGCTGGTTCTTGTGGAGCAGCTACTGACTGAGTAGCTGGTTCTTGTGGAGCAGCTACTGGTTCTGTAGAAAGTGATGTCATATTACCCTGGGCATCTGGTTCTTGTGTTTCAGCACCACAGGATGAGACAGGTAATAATTCTAGGATTTGGAAGGGTGGTGATGAATGGAGTTTTAACAAAATGGCTACGAGATCAGGGGTAATAGGAATGATTTTTGGTTCAATAGACGTCTTCATTCGTCTCCTAGGTAAGAAAGCAGAAAAAGCTGTAGTTTATTTTTTCTTTTTATGAGAATATTTTTCCCTAGGAGAAGGGCTATCAGAGGAGGTGGCTGCTTTAGTTACAGCCCTTGTTTTTCTTTTTGATACAGAGGTGGTTTTAATTCACCTTTTTCTTTTACGAATAGGGGAAGATGGTGGTGTTTCCGCCTGAGAGTCATCACTGGGAATGTGGATGGTTGGATGAGATGACTCTGCTAAGTGAGATGGACTAGAGGATAGGTTAACCAGATTAGCTGGTTCTGTGGATGGAATCGATGGAGGGTCAGGGATATTCTATGATTGCTGCTCCTAGGAATTTTTAGGGATTTCTTGGGGGTTTTCAGCAGCTTCTTGGGGAATTTCGGCAACTTGTTCAGGAGGTAAAGGTAAATTGTTTAGAGGAAGGTTTTTTTGAGCAAAACCCCTCTGAATCAGTAGCTGACAAAGGCGATGATGGGTGAGGGAAAGGAGTGGAAATTTTACCCATCTACAATAATATGACATATTTCTAATACATCCAAGCAAATAGTAAGGAATGTTTACTAGTCTACCATGTCGTAAGTGACTCATTAATACAAAGTCGTGCTGATAGACTACCTGATAGTGACCTTCACAATTTAAATAATGTTTGACAAATTCAACAACCTTCGGCCACGGAGGAGGCAATGAGTGAAGTCCCACGCCACGGCCTTTAATCTCGACGTGTTCCCCTAGGAGAAGGAAGTCCTGTTGTACGTTTAGAATGATGTGCTTCTGACTAAACCATCAAGCACCAGCGACTGGAAAACCTTATACTTGTGCTATATCGCCCTATGAAACCAGAATTTGAACTCCTTGGACAGTACAATGGTCCTCCTGAAGATTTTGTGCAAATTCCAGGACCTACTGTGCATCGAACTCTTGAAGTCTCTCAAAATATCCCACCCAACCTGCCTGTTGGAAAATCTAATACGCTTCTGGAAACAATTCAAGCAAAGTTATTGAGTCGGGCTCATGTCTAATAGCCGGTCCTCCCATAGTTACTAGCTTGGGTAAAATGCAGAGGCAAAGAGTAGAATTACCGGACTTCAAACAGAGTAAACGTTGCGACTGAGAACATGGAGTATCGGTGAAGGGGCGAAGTAATGGGAATGAAGGATGACGGTAATTGGCATGCTCTGAAATGATGGCATATAATTTTGAAATTGCCCCCCAAGTATGGTGAAATGATGTTTTTGAGTGTGCAGAGATTGTAGTCATGATGAAAAAAATCTTCTCTTTAAACTATCGTTTAATTTTATTACATAAAATTCACATACCTTATATTTACCTTTTCTTTGTAATTCGAAAAATATAGTGTTTGTTTATAATATCTCAATAATCATGGAAGAACTTTAGAACTCTTTGAAACATAAGGGAGATCATATTAGAGTCTGCTTGATCATAAGAAAGAGGCAGTGAATGGACAGCATTCACACAAGGAGTAAGAGAAATGAAAATGAAGGACTGAAAGAGTTGCATAGTCATATTTTTGCAGAAAGAAATGGTGTTTCAGCAACGGAAAAATTAATGACATGTTATTGAAAGTGGTGTTTCAGCAATGGAAAAATAGGGAGAATGTTGCTAAGAAGTGATGTTTTAGCAGTGGAAAAATGGGGGAAATATTTGCTGAGAAATGGTATTTCAACAGTGAAAAATAGGGAAAATATTTACTAGAGAATGGTGTTTCAGCAATGGGTAAAATGGGAAAAATAGGAAAAATGATATGAAAAGGAAAAAGGAATGGAGGGAATGGGAGATGGGGAAATGAATTTAAATGAAGGTAGAAAAGCTTCTCAAAACGAAGCTTGGATATTCTTGTGGTGAAATTGTCCTTCCTTGGTAAGTCCTTCCTTAATCAAGAATATGCAAAATAATCAATTGCAACATGCCAACCCTTGACAGGGATTATTAGTTTAAGAAATCTAATCTAATACTAAAAATATAGTGCATAGAACAATTAAATGCAGTGAGGAGCAGAATACTCCCCTAGAAAAAGATATTGTGCATCTGCCATGCAAGTGGCCTAAAAATCTTCTTTAGAATTAGGGCGCTGGTACAAACGAAGCCGGTGACCATTTACTAGTAGTGGTGGTATAGAGTCATCAATTGTTAATAGCCTTACTGTTCCATCGAGAAAAACAACATCTACTTCATAGGGTCCCATCCATCTTTTATGTAGCTTCCCTTGAAATTTTTCGAACCAAGAATCATACAATAAAGCCCAGCCCCCTTTTTGGAACTGCTTGTGCTTGATGATTTTATCATGCCACTTTGTTCTTTTTTGTTGGATCATAATTTTCTGATGAATGGCATCTAATATTTTTTCATCCAGTTCAAGAAGCTGCTGCAACCTAGTTGTCTTCACATCATTCAAATCAAGGTTAAGAGCTAAAGCAATCCTTAAAGTTTTAATTTCAAATTCGATAGGAAAAACAACACTTTTACCATAGACCAATTCATAGGGAGAAAATCCTGTATTATTTCCCCAGGTAGTTCTATAAGCCCATAGTTCTTCAGGGAGATTTTGAGACTAATCCTTCCGGTTCTCCTTCACTGTTTTGGTTAGAATGGCTTCTATTACTTTATTTGTACTTTCCACCTACCCATTGGCTTGGGGGTGTGTTGTAGCTGCTACAACACCACCCACAATTTTGGGTATATTTAGAATTTTGGGTTCCCCCTCTGCTCGCCTAGGCATTAAAGTCTTTCACCTGACCTGTAGTCAACAACATCCCGCCGACCTATCCCCAACCCCTCACGAGTTGTCTCATCACCATGACTTGATGCTGTCGCTGCAATCATGCCATATGTGGGAAGGATCATCTAGCATACGCTCAAACATTCTTATCGCAGTTGCGCCATGTGTAATGAGATTTCCATGCATACGTTTGAATGGAAACCTTTTGTGTATTGACAATTAAAGACCCTCTCGCCGTGGGTCATTAAGCATGTTGACTGAATGCATATTTTAAACTCTTTAATCTCATACATTTTATCTAGGGGCACCATTCGCAAAGAATAACTGTGAACTAATTAATGTTATGTTGATTATACAGGTCCATCCCACGACTGATCAACTCATCAATGATTTTCATGGTACCGAGAGAAATAAGATTAAGCCTCTTGCATCTGAAGAGATTAAAGAACCTGGGCTTGTCGACCATACTGTGGTTTCAAACGAATCTCTAGCTAAAGTTATGTTCGAAATCCACCAAATGATTCTACCCAAAGTGAAAGCAGTGATGTAAAGATGCATGTCAGACGGACCTTCCTCTGAGGGTGGTAGCCAACATAAGTATTATTTTACTATTGGAGGTGTTAAATCCTTTGAGCAGAAGTTGGAAGACGCACAAGAAGCATTGGGTATTGGTCCTCATGATTATGTTCCTCTGACATATGTTTCAGAAATGGTCTAGTATCAAGAGTTGTTGAGATTTGCATCTATATTATTGATTCTGAGGTCTCTCATTTACTTTGGGCGAAGAACACAAAGTGGTTTGGGTGTAAGTGGACCTAGAGGCAAAGGTGGTTGTAGACTCATTAACATCAACAAAACTATGTGAAAACATTATAAGGAGCGCACATTCAATGAAGCAAAGTTATGTTGCATGTTTAAACCAAAGTCAATTAATGGCGAAGCACATTTTGTTTTTGGAGATTGTTCAAAGTTTATAAAAAAAAAAAGCCATTTTGCTGGACCAACAATCATTTAGAGCTGTGTTGACAACTCTGACAAATTAGGGACAAGGAGCAATTATGGTTAAATCCAAGCTACACGGTGGATGCAAAAGTTATGGTTCTATACAAGTAAACCAAGGCGCCAACCATATGGTTTTAAAACCATATAAGGTTAAAGGAACGATATCATAAAAGCACTAAAAATAAACTCAAATATCGAAACCTATATTTAAAGGGTGAGGCGGAGTTTTATAAAATATGTGGGCAAAAAGGTGTTTTTAAACATGAAGTCAAACGTTCCAATGGTGGGTTTCAATCTATCATGAAACATTTGGAGCGTATACATATATAATGGTCAAAGGTTTTGTTTTTTAAAACATAAGCATGTTGCATGGGCGCCAAGTGCGATGCTTGAGCAAATACATTTGGTCTTGGTGCGAATTGCAATATCGTTCAAACCATATAAGGTTAATGGAACATTACAAAGGGCACCGAGCAGTATTGTTTAAAACATGGAGCGGGGTGTTATAATAAACATATGGTGGCACGTTATAACAACTATAGTGCGATGGATGATAATATACAACTATGTTCAAGCGTTACGAAAATAATATGGTTTTCAAACCATGTAATGTTGGAGGAGCGAGATCATATCAAATAAGCGAAGAGAAGGGATTACAAACAAGTTTAAAAGTTCGAAGGCGTTTTCAACTTATGATATGAAGCAGACAGTTACAAATGGACACCAACATGTCGATGAGTAGTGTCAATCCACGTGACCCAGGCGTAGATGGCGGTCAAACTTAGTTGGAAACTCGGCGCAGAACCACACAGACACGATGCATGGAGCCAAACATTTGCCGTTTACGTTGCATGGAGCCAAACTTACCGTTGAAGCAATATATATACATTGCGGTCAGCCTTTCAACGTGGGGCAAATCCACCTCACCACATGCAGCTGGAGGCCAGCATGCCGACGGTGGAGTTTCTCACTACAGTGAAACGTGGCAACGTTATTGTAATACGTTGATTGGTCAAACTACACGAATGAAATGTTGGATGCGTTTATCCCCAAGTCTGCATGGCAACTATCATGCACAGACCATGCGTTTATGGTGAGTGTATTAAGATACAGTGCTGAAATAGAATCCGAGTGATTTTTGCTGCCTTCTGTAGCCCGAACGGCAATATTCCAGGAGAAAATCACTCCTTAGATCCGCCGCACTGGTCACTTTTAGAAAGACGTTATCTCTGCAGATTCGCTGGTATCTGATTTTTCAATATTGCCATTACTGACCACGTCTAGCTGTCTCCACAGAGCTAATTTTCGATGGCGTTTTTCTTGTACTCTGTCCAAAGGCACTAAGAAACCTGATCATCACATCCCATGCGAATTCATTTAGCGCATTTTCCATTTGCAGGCTCATGCCGGATTGAGCTTCTCACCATGGAAGCGGAATGACGATAATCGAGCGTTGCACTAGAACGAGCCACGGTAAAAGAGACAGGTCGATGCATATTTCTGCATGTAGGTTAAGATGAAAGAGATGGTGATGAGACTATAACGCATCGCTGGACAGAGAAGCAAAAGCGGAGTGCTTGAACTTGCATAGGATTTCCACGATAGGTGCTAAAACGCACCACTCCAAATGTTGAAACGACAAGGAGGAGGTCGCAACCATCCAGAGGTCGCAGAGTCGCCCCAAAGTGTGACCTCCCTCGGATGGCAAATGCCCACGCCCATCTGAACATAGAGCTGCATTCTTGAAACACGTATTGGGCATCTTCTTATGAGTAGCCGGCTGCGATGTGGTAAAAGGTGAAATGAACCTGAAAGGTGCCCCATATAGAACGTAATTTCAAGCTGGATGCAACAATGAAAGTTCGTCCTCTCTACAGCAAAGCGGGTGATATTAAGCACTTAGCAGCCACATTCTGACTTACTCATGGTGGTGTACCTAGAGACAATCTGAGGAAGCCTCCTGCTTTACAAAACCCACTTTATCCAGGACTATACAGGGGTCCAAGATGATATTTAAAATCTCCTGGTTTTATGTGCCAATATACCTTTTATGCATCTACGTTGTGTTGAAGCCTAGAAAATCTCTGCTTCAAACATTGGGGAAAACCACCCGGTCGGGACCTTAAGACAGCTCCTTTTCCGTTTGGGATGGTGGCTCCGACTGGATTTAAAGGACCAGTTTCCTTATAATTAAATGGATTGAATTGGATGGATGAAAATGGGACTAAATTAACAGAAATAAAACTATCTTATCTAAGCTAAATACTGATAAAGAAATCCTAATACTAACCCGGGTAATTATATGTGAATACAACTTAAGATTGTTTCAATCTAATAATAACCATGAAAATGTATTATTAATCAAATTGAAATGTGCAAAAATGAATAAAGATAACTCTGTTTAAGAAATTAAACAGAGTTGTATTAACATATTGCATTCATCATGTATATACCATTCATATATGCTTATAAATGATAACATTCCAATTATACTCAGAAATGATATATAAAAAGGAAATGTTATGAAAACCAAATATATAAATGATAGCAAATTCTTCAAAAAAATACCATATAACAAAGAAAATCAACCGTGAACAGATAGAAATACCTCATTCATCTTGAAGACTGTCAAATGAAATGTGATACTCTGATCTAGTAACTCCGATGTAAAATTAAATCCAAAAGCACAGACATGCAACACTTCAAAGATAATTTCAGCACAAAGATCACCAGATGTGATCCTTCATCAAATATAATAAGGAGTGGAGTACAGAAATGTTAGCTCCAAGTCCAAAAAATATTACAACTTCAGATCCCTCTCTAAATGCATGAGAGGGATTTAAATAAGAAATTATATAACAAAATCCTACTACTACTGCTACAATCTATCAAATTAAAACTGAAAGGCTATCTTGAATGAAACTGATTCATTGTTTTTCTCTTTCGCTTGATGAAGCCAAGTTGCAAATGCTCAACATATCTTGGAGTCTCGGTGGATGACTCATCTCAGAATGCAACTGTCCAGCATAGGTGGCATCGGAAAATTCTGGAATTAAACAATTGACAGCATTTGATAGGAATTTGATAGCCGTCTGTTGATTGTTTGGTTTGATCAAATGAGTCCACATAATGTCCCAGGATATTGTTTGAAGTTTGCTGATTTGTTGACTTTTCCTTTCCATTTCTTCTCTCCACCTGTTTTCAGTTTCTTTCACTTTTGGCAAACTGCCAGGAACAGAGTCTGAAATGAGATTGATTGAGTATAAGCTGTCATTTATGAATTGCGTGATATTATTCATCATACTCCTGGCCCTTGATATTGCTCTCTCAGCTTTCATTATTTGATGTTCCCATTCTGTAAACAAGATTTCTTTGTGTTTTTCCTCTATTCTAGGAAGATTGGCTTCTTTTCCCTTTTCTGTGTATTGCCAATTGAGAAATTAGGAAATCTTTTCATCGGCATCATCTATTTCTTGTCTAAGAGTAATGACATTTTGGATCAAAGATGAAGTAATATCACAAAAAGGTTCTGTCTGTGACAGCTTTGCGCAAAATTCAATTAATTGTTGAGACAATATTTTATTAGCCTCAAGGGCTTCTGATTTGAATTCATTTAACTTTGGGTAATCTTTAAACTTATCCAAAGTTGTTTGAAATTCCTTTTCTTGAATCATTTTTGCATTTTTCTCATTTTGTAACAGACTTTGTAACTTAGAAATTTCTTCATTTAGCTGTTTTTGTTTGCCTAAGAGTTGTTCATCAACTTTCTTCTTTTCTTCAGCAAGCTGTTTTTCCAATTCTTTGGACCTGAGTGTCTGATCTTGTAGTTGCTGTTGCAATTGGCTAATCTGTTGTTGATTTTCTTTAGCTTGCTCTTCCAGTGAAGCTATGTGGAGATCTTTCTGAGTTATCAGCTGAGAAACTTCTACAACTTTATCCACTGTTGCAGCACTATAAGCTCCTGTATACTGGGACAATTTTGTGAGGTCTTCGAATGGATTCACTTCATTGTTTTTATAAACAATATTCATAAATTCCTCTGATGGAGTAGAAAATATGTCCTGTTCTGTCTTTCTTCTCTTTCTTTGTCTTTTAACAACAACCTTATGTTTAGGGCTGTAAAATACATCCAAAGGAGGGATCTCCTCAACTTTTAATACAATATGCCCTGTCGGATGTTCAGGAATGACTTCAACATCCTGCTCTATTTGTTCTTTATCTTTATCCTGCAATCCAAGCTGTTGAGCAAATTGATCATATTGTTTTAATAGCTGAGGAGAAACATTAAGATCAGTAGAAACCATAATTTCCTTAGTTGTTTCTTTTCCTTTTTATGTATCGATGTTCTGCTCAGTGCTTTTGCCATCCGATCCACCCTTTTGATTATGCACATCATCATTGATACTTGTGCATTTCTCTGTTATTTGAGCAGTAGACTTCTGACCAGTATTTGGACCGGATTTATCATCAGTATTTCCCTTTGGGACATCAGGTTTTTCAATAGTGACCACTTTTTGAGTATGTACAGTTGGCTGGTTGACAGCCGATTGTGTAATGACCTTGCCGATAGATGTTTCTACTGGCGTTTGACTGGATGTACCTTCTGTCTCTGACCTTTGTGTTTGAATTCTTAGCTGGTCCAGAGGAACTCTTAACAATCTCTGGCTTCTGAATAATAAAAATTTATTCATTTCCTCCTGTTGGAATCTAGACTTGGCCAAGTCATAAATTCGAGGAAAATTATCTAATGAAACAAACAAATCATCGAACGGATCTGGCTCATGCTCAAATCGAGAAATTGAAACTGAAGCAGTGACATCAAATGCTATCTTTTTTGGATCATATTGTCTTCCAAGAATGGTTGCAAATTTACAACCTTTTATCTTGGAGACTTATTTTTCTGCATGCTTGAAATCATTTAGAGTAAACTGACCACAATTGAGTGGGAATTGAGGCCACATCCTCTTCTTACTGTTATTCAAAGACCTAGATATTCCTTCAACTGTCAATTGATAGGAAATTTCTTGAGCAAGAAGTTTGTCTGGAACAAAAAGCGGAAGAACATGCGGTTCCACAATACTACCAAAAACCCTGATATATGTAAATTTTTCCTCCCCAAACCAATCTCCAATTGCAGACAGGTCGGCCTTAGCTTTATCAGAAAATCTAGGAGGAAAGCGATTAAAAATGGTTTGGAAAACAGGGATGAGGAAACCATGATAGATTCTATATACATTATCTTGGAAATGAACCTTCCAAAGCAGTTTATGATAAATATGAATCGGGGCAGGGTCTTTGGGAGTCCATTTCCATCCAAATAAGGGAAATTCGGAATTGAAACAAAGAGCATCAAGAATATAGGCACAAAAGAAAAAAGGAGTGGAATTCCCAGCGGTTTTTTCTTGTCTGTATTCAAGTATCCTATTGGCCATTCTATCAGAAAGAATAACAGCCCAATCCATAATGTCGGAATTCACAGCAGCTAGGATTAATGGGACCATTTGTATAGAAAAACTAGCTGAATTATCATTGCCAAATAACCTACACATCATGGCAGCTGCATAGCAATATGGAGGCAGAAGGGAATCTACAGAATACATACCGGATGCTTCATTTCGGTGTTTCTCTGGATTTTTCCTCCAATCTTTGATAGGGTCAGATTGGACTTTGTTATTATCAGCAAAATATTTGATAAATTCCTTGTTATACACCTTCTGCGGGTCTGGAAGGTGATACATTGCTTTCAGGTCTTCTGCTTTAAATGAGCCAAAAGGCACTCCAGATGCTGAAACAAACATTTTGTCTTGTATCTTTACACTGTCAATAACCCATCGAACTGCATCATAATAAGGCATGATGCTCGCTCTGGCTGCAATTCGATGCAAAAACGAATTTGCAAGTGATTTTTCAGTGATCTCAGAGTCGGAATCTGAGCTATCTTCATCTGGAACCGATGCCTTTTCCACTGTGACCTTGGGGTTTTCTCTTTCCAATAGGTTGTAGACTCCTTCCCATGTCATTTTCCCAAGCCCCTGGCATGATGTATCTGTGACTAGTCTTAGTTTTATGGGCTTTTCTTTTGAGACCGTAGGAGTTTCGACAAACTTCACTGGAAGAGCAGTCTTGTTTCTTCTCCCTCTCTTTGACATTTCTGCGTTTGCTACCGCTTCCCTTTGTCTGTGAATGAAAGAGTTTGGTGTTCTTTGGCTCTGCAAGACAATAAACTCTCAGTCGTGATAAACAAGCAACTCAAACGGAATGATTTATGAACTTATGTTTTTTCATTTATTTGTTTCGTATATCGCGTAAATGCTCCTTTTGGGTCACACTCACGTATTTAAAACCAAATCATTAACCATATTTATTTGATTTGTTATTGAATGCCCTCGTACCAATAGAGATTTGGCGCTTGTGAAATATCAAAATATTCACTCATTCTGAACTTTTCGCATGCAATAAATGACATTTATGAATCGCATCGAGAGTTTTTGAATGGCTTGTAAGGATTACAATACGTTTTTCCTGATTGGTCGATCCCGATTGAAAACTTTTCCGATCTCTATTGGTGGGGTCTACCATATAAGACTTCGAACAAATGTTTGATTTTTCTTTTGAAAGCGTTTATTGTAAAAACGCGCATCGGATCAGGGAATTTCAATTAACCGTAAAGAGTTTTTTAAAGACTATCCCGATTAATCGATTGCGATTGACCGCATCGCATCGGAAGTTATAAATAACCAATTTAAAATCTTAGCGATTGAAAATTTCCGATCGAACTAATCGCATCGAAGGGTTTGAAATAGGCATATGAAGCTTCTTTTAAGGGTTATCTCCGATTCTCCGATTGCGATTGAACTTTTAAATTTGATTTGTTTTTTTATGATAAGGCCTTGTATATTAGATCGGATCATAATTTTTTGAATGTTGAATTTGTTTAGTAACAATATGAATTTTTCCAAAACAATGAATTTTATTTCTAAGTGTTTTATTTCTATAAGAAAAAGAAAGGGACCCTATTTCTAAATGAATTTTATTTCTAAAATTTTTAAGAAAAAGGGAGGGTTGTTGTATAGTACAACAATTGGCGATTCACTTGAAAGAACCAGTTATCTCTGAAAAATAAAATGAATACTATATTTTAAGTAAGTAAATATTTTTAAAGGTAATAAAAATTATCCTAGGATGATTAGAAATAAAATCTAACTTATGAAAAAGAATAAAAATTATTAACAATTACTTTCTAGTTTCTTGAGAATAAAAACATTTTGAGTTATCTTAAGCTTTGATTGGTATTAGTAATGAAGTAAGTGGATTTCTTCAAGTTTGGCTTTATAATATACTCTATTGTCATAGGTATTGCCTCTGCTGCCTGCAAACATTCATAGTCTCGACAGGGTTACCTTTTAACCATTAACTATTCATTGTCCCATTCAACTAAGATTATGACTTTTTAAAAGATAAATTCATAAGACATATTATCTCATGTTTTTGTCTTTTATTTTTTATTTTTTTTATTTCTTTTTAAGATCCATTGTTCTGGTTTGGTAGCCAGTTGATAACAATGTCATTCAATAGTTATAATTAAACTGAACAAGCTGGCTCGTGATGAGACCCCTTGTCTTATATTAATAAGCCATTACCCTGTTTTGATATGCAGTATTGGTAATGTCAGTTTTATTATTTCTTATGAATATGGTAAGTCGGCTCATGATGAGACCTCTTATCTCTTAAAATTTTTAACATAATTTCTTAGAATTATATTCTAAAAAATCACAACCTAAATGAATGGGGTGAACTAGTTTTATCCTTAAGAATCAATGGATGACAATTTTCTGAGTTTTTTGAGTACCAAGACTTGAATAATCTTTACTTTTATAGATAACTTCTCTCTGCTTACTAAACTTATAATGATTTACATTTCCCTCAAGTTTTTCAAAAAGATCATGCAAATAATTAGTATAGTCTTTCAAAGTTTAACACCTTATTTAAAACTATCAAAAGCATATCATCATTTCTTTAAAAATTCTCATTTACCATAAATAAATATTTATAATATTCTTCTTAAGAATTTTTCTATCAAGTAAACAGTCAATTAGAGACTTACTAACAACTTTTATTTGCAAAAACAATTAAAAACTTTGCAGAAAGGAATATGTACAGTTTAAGAAGGGGTTACCTCCTTATGAAAAGAATTTCTTCAAGATAAGCCCATTTACAGGAAGAGATTCTCTCTTACCCGTTAGATCTTGGAGTATGAATGTATTTGAGCCTATCTTCTCAACGATCTGAAATGGTCCAAGCCACATTTTCTGAAATTTGGTATGTTTACCTTTTTCTTCGTGTGCTTTATCCCATTTCAAAACGAGATCACCAATTGACAAAATTTCTGAGCTGGTAGAACTTGCATCAAAAGAAGATTTTACAAGCTGTTGATGTTTTTCATGAGTAATTTTTGCTTTATCCCTATCTTCTTCTAATTTAAGGATTTGATCATATCTCAATTGAATAGATGAAGAAGGATTTTCTTCAATAAACTGCACTAGGGCTAATGATAGAAGAGTTAAATTTGATGGTATCACAACTTCTTTTCCATAAACCAGATTAAAAGGTGAAGTCCCTATTGAAGCTTTTTCAGTGATACGATCAGCCCATAACGCAAAGATTAAAGATTTGTGCCAATTCTTTTGATTTTGATCAACAGTCCTTTTAATGATTTTGATAAGGTTTTTATTAGTGGATTCAACCAAACCATTACCTTGTGGATAATAATTTGCTGAATATTTTAATTTAAAACCTCTTTTGACTGCAAATTCAATTAAACTATTTCCAGAGAAGTAAGATGCATTATCAAAGACAAGAGCTTGAGGTATACCAAACCTGGTTATGATAAATTGATCTATGAAATCAATAATTGCATCAGAATTGGCTACCTTCAAGGGGATTGCCTCTACCCACTTTGTAAAGTAATCAGTTGCAGTAAGGATGTACTTGTGCTGTTTGGAAGAATGAGGTACTATCTCACCAATAATGTCAAGCCCCCATTTTTCGAATGGTTGCTCAATAGTTACTGGTTGCAAAGGAAAAGCTGGTTTCCTTTGTCTTCCACTTGCAGTTTGAAAAATTTGGCACTTCCTTATGTAATCATGCGTATCTTTAAAAAGGGTAGGCCAGTAATATCCAGCACGAATTATTTTGTGAGCTGTGGTATCTCCTCCAAAATGACCTCCTGCTGGTCCATCATGCAATTCTTGCAAAACCTTTTCAGCTTCAGTCTTTTCAAGACATCTTAATAAAATTGAATCATAATTTTTCCTAAATAACACATTATCAATGATCTCATATTTAATAGCCTTTAATCTTAAAGCACGTTTTTTCTTATAGTTGAGATCAGAAGGAGCATACCCATTTTTCAAGTAATAGATGAGATCAGCATACTGAGATTCAGAATCTGTAATACTTATCTGATTTACTTGAATATCTTGATTTGAATGTTCATTCTCTGGTATGTTATGAGCTCCTGCTAATAATCTGCAAAAACCTTGTCCTCTAACAATCTTAGCTGGTTTAATATCAACATCGTATTCTTGTAAAGATGTTACCCAATTAGCTCGTTTTTCTCCTACTTCTCTCTGAATTAATAATTGTCTCACTGCAGAGAATGGGACAATGATTTTTGTATGAGTTTTTAAGAGAAAAGGTCTCAAATGCTTAATTGATTTGAACACAGCAAAGGCTTGTTTTTCAACATCGGAATAATTCAGTTCAGCTCCTTGCAGATTTGAACTAAAGAAATAAATTGGTGCTTCAGTTTTTTGATCATTGAGTTGTGTTAAAACAACTGCATAGGATGTCTCTGTGGCTAAGGTATACAAAATAAAATCTTTAGAAAAATCTGGAGTACTTAATGCTGGTGCATTAATGATTGCCTGTTTGATTGCCTCAAAGGCTTCTTTCTCTTTATGCCCCCATTTGAATACTGAATTTTTCTTGATCATATTTTGCATAGGTAAAACAATTAAAGAAAAATCAGGAATGAATCTTTTTACAAAATTGATCTGTCCAAGAAATGATTGCATGGATTTTTTGTTATGAGGTAAAGAAATATCAAAAATTTCTTTTACTCTATCTGGATCAATGTATATACCATCTTTCGACACAACAAATCCTAAAATTTTTCCTTCATCCAAAGCAAAGAAAGATTTCTTTGGATTTAAGGAAATACCAAATCTTCTACATCTTTCAAATATTTGCTTTAGATCATGTAGATGATTGGTTCTCTTTTTTGAGAATACTGTTATGTCATCAAGGTAAACAACAACTGATTTATTGATCAGACCTTTAAATGCCATGTCCATGGCTCTTTGGAAAGTTGCTCCTGCATTTATTAGACCAAAAGGCATTTTTTGGTAAGCATAAGTTCCTCATTTTGTTCTGAAAGTTGTTTTCAATCTGTCATCTGGATGAACTAAGACTTGATTATAGCCTGAAAATCCATCAAGAAAGGACATAAGTTCAGAACCAGCTACTTTTTGAAGTATCTGTTCCATGGTTGGTAATGGGAAATTGTCTTTTAAACATGCCTTGTTTAAATTTCTGAAATCAATACAGATTCTTATATCACCATTTTTCTTCCTTACAAGTACCATATTGGAAACCCAATTGGAATGCCTGACAGGAAAAATGATTTTGGCTTTCAAAAGTTTATTAAGTTCTGATTTGATTTGATCTTCAAGATTTGGATGAACTTTCCTTAGTTTTTGTTGAACAGGTTTAATATCAGGAAGCATTGGAATTGTGTGCTGAATAACCGAAGTATCATATGTTTTTAAATCATCATAATTCTAAGCGAAAACATTTTTATATTTGTTCAATAGTTTAATGAAAGCATCCCTTTCCTCTGATGTTAAATTAAGTCCTAAATTAACATTTTGAGGTTTTGAATCAGAACCAAGATTCACTAATTCAAATTTCAAAATGGAACTTTGAAGCTTAGTATTAGTGACTTTCTTGAATCTGTCTTTAATATCATATAAGTCCTCCAATTTAACAACAGATTTCGGAATGGGATTTTCATTACCTTTTGAAGCAATTTGTAAATCATGATCTTCTTCGTCAATAATTTGATCATCATATGATTTCTCTGAAGTCATGAAATTTAAGATATCTTGATCATGATAGAAAACTCTCCAATTTGTGACATTGTCTGGGACAGATGGTCAAAAAATTAATTCTACAGAAAACCTATCAGGACTGCAGTCTTCAGCAGGTAGGAGTTTAGATGCAACATTAGCTATTAAGTCAGCTGATGTATTTTGATTCCTAGGAATAGGAGAAATATTAAATGCTAAAAAATGAGTGGTGAGATCTTGTACTAGGGTTTGATAATGTTTAAGATGTCCTGAAAGGCAATGAATAGTATTCCTAACTTGTTTTATAACAATTTTGGAATCCCCAAAGACTTTCAAGTATTTAACATC
Source organism: Pinus albicaulis (assembly GCA_034641835.2). Taxonomy (NCBI): domain Eukaryota; kingdom Viridiplantae; phylum Streptophyta; class Pinopsida; order Pinales; family Pinaceae; genus Pinus; species Pinus albicaulis. Next base: position 661,380,020 of record CM076574.1, on the reverse strand, counting down.
TAACCCTATAGCTTTATAAAGTCCTTGAACCAAGGCTTCATATTCTGCAGTATTGTTAGTACACTCAAATTCTAGCCTACATGACATCATGGTTTTTTCTCCATTTGGATCGATTAAAATGCATGCTGCTCCAGCTCCATCATTAGACTTTGATCCATCGAAATATAATGACCAAAACAAAGATTTATCTATTGACTCATCTACAATTACATCAGAAGTATTTACAATTCTGGAAGAATCAGATTGTGAAAAATTTTCTACTTGAGAAACAAAAGTATTAACAGAAAACGGTGATTGGGGTGCTTTAAAGTTTCCAAGAAATGATTCAGCAGAATAACCTCCAAGAATGTTGTTGTTGAATGCTACTGGTTCATTATGTTGTTCAAATTCAGTGATAGTATGCCTCATATGTTTTTCTCGTTCAACTTTAATTTGATTTGGTTTCCCTTTATAGGGTAGCCACATATGAGAATAATCAGTCGAGATATAACCATCGAGTTTTGCAGACCAGTCCCTACTTAAAACTAATCCATAGAATTCAGGAATATCAGCAATCAAAATATCAATTCTTTGGACAATTCTAGGATCGGAAGCTAACCTGATAGTTACTGAATTGATTTCTCCTACAACTTGAACTTTGGATCGATCTAATTGAACAATATGTACTGCTGATTTCTGTGGTTCGATATTCAATTTGGCACACACAGAAATATGCATTATATTGGAGGAGGCTCCAGAATCAATCAAACAATTGTGTAGATTTTTATTGTACATCTCATAAGTCAACAAAAAAGGAGGAGTTTGAGAATTTGACTTTTCCCCAATGAGTACAGTATCAGTAGCATCTACCTTGTCTGGTGGCTTACCAGTTCCTCTTGCTGCTTTTGCAACTACACCGCTTGGTAAAGGAGCGATTGGTGTAGCATTTAATTCTTTCAATAACAATTTCTGCTGGTGCTTCAATTTGCTGAGTTCATGTAACGAAATGTTGGCTTTGATATTTTTCATGTCTTCGACAATGTTGTACTCCATAGGGTCTGACACTACTAAAGTCTTTGTTGTTGATGTGGGTGGGTTAGAAGAAGATGGCTGATTCTGAATAGGTAGTGGAGAAGCTTTCTTTGCAGGAGATTTGTCTTTGATACTTGGAGTTGTGTTTTTCCTTTTAGGAGCTGTTTGTATAGGCTCTGCTGTAGATTTACTCCTAGTACTTACAGGCATAGCTTCTTGTTCTATTTCACTGTCAGAATTAGGGAGAATAAAATCCCACATTCCATGTAATTCAACGATTTCTTCATTTTCACCTTCTTCATCTGATATTAAGGATGTATCTTCTTCTTCTTCTTCTTCCTCTGATTCTGCATTAGAGATCGCATTAGGAGGTTTAGATTCAGCTTGATTTCTTCTAAAATTTCGGAATGGTTTTTTGGTAGAAGTTTCAGCTACTTGTTTCTTAATTTCAACCATTTCATTTGACATGGTTTTAAGAACTTTTTGTAAACCTTCCATGTCAAATGTATCTCTGGCCTTTTTCTTTGATTCATCTTTGAAGCTGACTTTCTTTGATTTTCTTTCCTCAAGAGCGTTTTTCTTTTCCAGAGAAGTAATTCGTTTTTCAACAGCAATAGCTTCTTTCATACTTTCAGCTAATGTAGGCTTTGCAGCTCTGTCTACGAAAATAGCTATGTTTGAGGGTAAGGCAGTAATATACCATTCAATTCTGACCTGCTCACTTGGCTTGGAATCAGTGGGAATTTTGTTCAAGAGCTTATTGAATCTGGAATTAAACTCTTTAATTGGTTCCTTGGATTCTATTTTCAAATTTGAGAGATCATTGAGTAAAGTAGCTATTGATCGATCATCTCCAAATTTGGTTAAGAAATAATCTGAAAAATATCCCAACTTGTTATAGATCCTGATGGTAATGAAAAATACCATGATCCTGTTGTTCCTTGAAGAGTATAAGGAAATAGTCTAACTACAACATCCTCCTGTGTAACTCCATTCAAATTAATAGCCAACATAAAGTTATTAATATGTTCTTCAGCTGGAATGTTAAGATCTGGGCTAAATTTTGGAAGCCATTTTCCAGGATTATCTGGTAAATCATGTAAAGGTGCAGCCATGTTCACTGCTCCTGGAGTAGCCCATGGTCTAGCCATTATCGGAACGACTATCGGAGGAGTAGTAGTAACTGGAGGTGTTTGAATAAAAGTTGTTGGAATAGATGATGCTTGAGGTGAATGAGGAGGAGGTAGTAATAAAGACTGAAGAGGTTGTGATGTTGAAGGTGATGATCCCTGGTGAACAATAATATGTAATGGGGAAGTGGGTGTTTGACTTTGCACTGGAGATGATGAGATGGAAGATGATGGAGAAAATGTCTCACTATCAGAACCTTCAGTGTTCTTTTTTGCCTTTTTCCTTCGGGGTAAAGGTAACTCAGCTGGTTCAATGCCAAGTTTTTCGCTTTGAAGTCTGGTGAGATGATGAGGTAGGTGGAATTGCGAAGTTTGACTGCCTTGAGATACTTCAGATCTCTGAGGTGTTATGGAAAAACCTTGAAGCTTCTGGATGATTGACTGAACTTCAGGGGATTCCGGACTTAAATGTTCTGAAGTATGGTGTGATTGAGCAGTGATAGTTGATCCCTCTTCTTCTCGTTTGGACTCTGGTGAATCAGAATGCAAACGAGAGGTCTGAGGGGAGGTGGAGGGTGATTTACTCTGAGAATGGTCTGTAGGTTTTGATTTACTCTCCATTCATAGTCGGGGCCCTCCTTCTAGCGCCAAAAATGTTAAAGCCTAGAAAATCTCTGCTTCAAACATTGGGGAAAACCACCCGGTCGGGACCTTAAGACAGCTCCTTTTCCGTTTGGGATGGTGGCTCCGACTGGATTTAAAGGACCAGTTTCCTTATAATTAAATGGATTGAATTGGATGGATGAAAATGGGACTAAATTAACAGAAATAAAACTATCTTATCTAAGCTAAATACTGATAAAGAAATCCTAATACTAACCCGGGTAATTATATGTGAATACAACTTAAGATTGTTTCAATCTAATAATAACCATGAAAATGTATTATTAATCAAATTGAAATGTGCAAAAATGAATAAAGATAACTCTGTTTAAGAAATTAAACAGAGTTGTATTAACATATTGCATTCATCATGTATATACCATTCATATATGCTTATAAATGATAACATTCCAATTATACTCAGAAATGATATATAAAAAGGAAATGTTATGAAAACCAAATATATAAATGATAGAAAATTCTTCAAACGAATACCATATAACAAAGAAAATCAACCGTGAACAGATATAAATACCTCATTCATCTTGAAGACTGTCAAATGAAATGTGATACTCTGATCTAGTAACTCCGATGTAAAATTAAATCCAAAAGCACAGAAATGCAACACTTCAAAGATAATTTCAGCACAAAAATCACCAGATGTGATCCTTCATCAAATATAATAAGGAGGAGCATGTAAAGGTTAGCTCCAAGTCCAAAAATATTACAACTTAGGATCCCTCTCTAATGCATGAGAGGGATTTAACAAGAAATTATATAACAAAATCCTACTACTACCGCTTACAATCTATCAAATTAAACCGAAAAGGCTATCTTGAATGAAACCTGACCATTGTTTTTCTCTTTTGCTTCGATGAAGCCAAGTTGAAAATGCTCAACATATCTTGGAGTCTTGTGGATGACTCATCTCGTAATGCAATCGTCTGAAGATAGGTGGCATCTAAAATTCTCGAATTAAACAATCGACAAGATTTGATAGGAATTTGATACTGCCTCTGATTGGTTTGGTTTGATCAAATGAGTCCACATACTGTCCCAGGATATTGTTTGAAGTTTGCTGATTTGTTGACTTTTCCTTTCCATTTCTTCTCTCCACCTGTTTTCAGTTTCTTTCACTTTTGGAAAACTGCCAGGAACACAGTCTGAAATGAGATTGATTGAGTATAAGCTGTCATTTATGAATTGCGTGATATTATTCATCATACTCCTGGCTCTTGATATTGCTCTCTCAGCTTTCATTATTTGATGTTCCCATTCTGTAAACAAGATTTCTTTGTGTTTTTCCTCTATTCTAGGAAGATTGGCTTCTTTTCCCTTTTCTGTGTCTTGCCAATTAGGAAATTCGGAAATCTTTTCATCGGCATCATCTATTTCTTGTTTAATAGTAATGATATTTTGGATCAAAGATGAAGTAATATCACAAAAAGGTTCTTCCTGTGACAGTTTTGAGAAAAATTCAATTAATTGCTAAGACAATAGTTTATTAGCCTCAAGGGCTTCTGATTTGAATTCACTTAACTTTGGGTAATCTTTAAACTTATCCAAAGTTGCTTGAAATTCCTTTTCTTGAATAATTTTTGCATTTTTCTCATTCTGTAACAAACTTTGTAACTTAGAAATTTCTTCATTTAGCTGTTTTTGTTTGCCTAAGAGCTGTTCATCAACTTTCTTCTTTTCTTCAGCAAGCTGTTTTTCCAATTCCTTGGACCTGAGTGTCTGATCTTGTAGTTGCTGTTGCAATTGGCTAATCTGTTGTTGATTTTCTTTAGCTTGCTCTTCCAGTGAAGCTATGTGGAGATCTTTCTGAGTTATCAGCTGAGAAACTTCTACAACTTTATCTACTGTTGCAGCACTATAAGCTCCTGTATACTGGGACAATTTTGTGAGGTCTTCGAATGGATTCACTTCATTGTTCTTATAAACAATATTCATAAATTCCTCTGATGGAGTAGAAAATATGTCCTGTTCTGTCTTTCTTCTCTTTCTTTGTCTTTTAACCACAGCCTTATGCTTAGGGCTGTAAAATACATCCAAAGGAGGGATCTCCTCAACTTTTAATACAATATGCCCTGTAGGATGTTCAGGAATGATTTCAACATCCTGCTCTATTTGTTCTTTGTCTTTATCCTGCAATCCAAGCTGTTGAGCAAATTGATCATATTGTCTTAATAACTGAGAAGAAACATCAAGATCAGTAGAAACCATAATCTCCTTAGTTGTTTCTTTTCCTTTTTCTGTATTTATGTTCTGCTCAGTGTTTTTGCCATCCGATCCACTCTTTTGATTATGCACATCATCATTGATACTCGTGCATTTCTCTTTCATTTGAGCAGTAGACTTCTGACCAGTATTTGGACCGGATTTATCATCAATATTTCCCTTTGGGACATCAGGTTTGTCAATAGTGACCACTTTTTGAGTATGTACAGTTGGCTGGTTAACAGCCGATTGTGTAATGATTTTTCCGGTAGATGTTTCTACTGGCGGTTGGCTGGATGTACCTTCTGTCCCTGACCTTTGTGTTTGAATTCTCAGCTGGTCCAGAGGAACTCTCAACAATCTCTAGCTTCTAAATAAGAAAAAATTATTCATTTCCTCCTGTTGAAATTTAGACTTGGCCAAGTCAAAAATTCGAGGAAAATTATCTAATGAAACAAACAAATCATCGAACAGATCTGGTTCATGCTCAAAACGAGCAATTGAAACTGAAGCAGTGACATCAAATGCTATATTTTTTGGATCATATTGTCTTCCAGGAATGGTTGCAAATTTACAACCTCTTATCTTGGAGACTTCTTTTTCTGCATGCTTGAAATCATTTAGAGTGAACTGACCACAATTGAGTGGGAATTGAGGCCACATTCTCTTCTTACTGTTATTCAAAGACCTAGATATTCCTTCAACTGTCAATTGATAGGAAATTTCTTGAGCAAGAAGTTTGTCTGGAACAAAAAGCGGAAGAACATGCGGTTCCATAATACTACCAAAAACCCTGATGTATGTAAATTTTTCCTCCCCAAACCAATCTCCAATTGCAGACAGGTCGGCCTTAGCTTTATCAGAAAATCTAGGAGGAAAGCGATTAAAAATGGTTTGGAAAACAGGGATGAGGAAACCATGACAGATTCTATATACATTATCTTGGAAATGAACCTTCCAAAGAAGTTTATGATAAATATGAATTGGGGTAGGGTCTTTGGGAGTCCATTTCCATCCAAATAAGGGAAACTCGGAATTGAAACAAAGAGCATCAAGAATATAGGCACAAAAGAAAAAGGGAGTGGAATTTCCAGCGGTTTTTTCTTGTCTGTACTCAAGTATCCTATTGGCCATTCTATCGGAAAGAATAACAGCCCAATCCATGATGTCGGAATTGACAGCAGCTAGGATTAATGGGACCATTTGTATAGAAAACCTAGCTGAATTATCATTGCCAAATAATCTACACATCATGGCAGCGGCATAGCAATATGGAGGCAGAAGGGAATCTACAGAATACATACCGGATGCTTCATTTCGGTGCTTCTCTAGATTTTTCCTCCAATCTTTGATAGGGTCAGATTGGACTTTGTTATTATCAGCAAAATCTTTGATAAATTCCTTGTTATACACCTTCTGCGGGTCTGGAAGGTGATACATTGCTTTCAGGTCTTCTGCTTTAAACGAGCCAAAAGGCACTCCAGATGCTGAAACAAACGTTCTGTCTTGTATCTTTACAATGTCAATGACCCATCGAACTGCATCATAATAAGGCATGATGCTTGCTCTGGCTGCAATTCGATGCAAAAACGAATTTGCAAGTGATTTTTCAGTGATCTCAGAGTCGGAATCTGAGCTATCTTCATCTGGAACTGATGCCTTCTCCACTGTGACCTTGGGGTTTTCTCTTTCCAATAGGTTGTAGACTGCTTCCCATGTCATTTTCCCAAGTCCCTGGCATGATGTATCTGTGAGTAGTCTTAGTTTTATGGGCTTTTCTTTTGAGACCGTAGGAGTTTCGACAAACTTTACTGGCAGAGCAGTCTTGTTTCTTCTCCCTCTCTTTGACATTTCTGCATTTGCTACCGCTTCCCTTTGTCTGTGAATGAAAGAGCTTGGTGTTCTTTGGCTCTGCAAGACAATAAACTCTCAGTCGTGATAAACAAGCAACTCAAACGGAATGATTTATGAACTTATGATTTTCATTTATTTGTTTCGTATATTGCGTAAATGCTCCTTTTGGGTCACACTCACGTATTTAAAACCAAATCATTAACCATATTCATTTGATTCGTTATTGAATGCCCTCGTACCAATAGAGATTTGGCGCTTGTGAAATATTAAAATATTCACTCATTCTGAACTTTTCGCATGCAATAAATGACATTTATGAATCGCATCGAGAGTTTTCGAATGGCTTGTAAGGATTACAATACGTTTTTCCCGATTGGTCGATCCCGATTGAAAAATTTTCCGATCTCTATTGGTGGGGTCTACCATATAAGACTTCGAACAAATGTTTGATTTTTCTTTTGAAAGCGTTTATTGTAAAAACGCGCGTCGGATCGGGGAATTTCAATTAACCGTAAAGAGTTTTTAAAGACTATCCCGATTAATCGAATGCGATTGACCGCATCGCATCGGAAGTTATAAATAACCAATTTAAACTCTTAGCGATTGAAAATTTCCGATCGAACTAATCGCATCGAAGGATTTGAAATAGGCATATGAAACTTCTTTTAAGGGTTATCTCCGATTCTCCGATTGCGATTGAACTTTTAAATTTGATTTGTTTTTTATGATAAGGCCTTGTTTATTAGATCGGATCATAAGTTTTTGAATGTTGAATTTGTTTAGTAAAAATATGAATTTTTCCAAAACAATGAATTTTATTTCTAAGTGTTTTATTTCTATAAGAAAAAGAAAGGGACCCTATTTCTAAATGAATTTTATTTCTAAAATTTTGAGAAAAAGGGAGGGTTGTTGTATAGTACAACAATTGGCGATTCACTGAAAGAACTAGTTATCTCTGAAAAATAAAATAAATACTATATTTTAAGTAAGTAAAGATTTTTAAAGGTAATAAAAATTATCCTAGGATAATTAGAAATAAAATCTAACTTATGAAAAATAATAAAAATTATTAACAATTACTTTCTAGTTCCTTGAGAATAAAAACATTTTGAGTTATCTTAAGCTTTGATTGGTATTAGTAATGAAGTAAGTGGATTTCTTCAAGTTTGGTTTTATAATATACTCTATTGTCATAGGTATTGCCTCTGCTGCCTGCAAACGTTCATAGTCTCGACAGGGTTACCTTTTAACCATTAACTATTCATTGTCCCATTCAACTATGATTATGACTTTTTAAAAGATAAATTCATAAGACATATTATCTCATGTTTTTGTCTTTTATTTATTTTTTTATTTTTAAGAGCCATTGTTCTGGTTTGGTAGCCAGTTGATAACAATGCCATTCAATAGTTATAATTAAACTGAACAAGCTGGCTCGTGATGAGACCCCTTGTCTTATATTTATAAGCCATTACCCTGTTTTGATGTGCAGTATTGGTAATGTCAGTTTCATTACTTCTTATGAATATGGTAAGTTGGCTCATGATGAGACCTCTTATCTCTTAAAAATTTTACATAATTTCTTAGAATTACATTCTAAAAAATCACAACCTAAATGGATGGGGTGAAATAGTTTTATCCTTAAGAATCAATGGATGATAATTTTTAGAGTTTTTTTTTTTTAGTACCAAGAGTTGAATAATCTTTACTTTTATAGATAACCTTTCTCTACTTAGTAAACTTATAATGATTTACATTTCCCTCAAGTTTTCAAAAGATCATGCAAATAATTGAAATAATCTTTCAAAGTTTAACATCTTATTTAAAACTATCAAAAGACTATGATCATTTCTTTAAAAATTCTTATTTACATAAAATAAATATTTATAATATTCTTCCTAAGAATTTTTCTAACAAGTAAACAGACAATTAGAGACTTACTAACAACCTTTATTTGAAAAAATAATCAAAAACTTTGCAGAAAGGAATATGTACTGTTTTAAGAAGGGGTTACCTCCTTATGAAAAGAATTTCTTCAAGATAAGCCCATTTACAGGAAGAGATTCTCTCTTACCTGTTAGATCTTGGAGCATGAATGTATTTGAGCCTATCTTTTCAATGATCTGAAATGGTCCAAGCTACATTTTCTGAAATTTGGTATGCTTACCTTTTTCTTCATGTGCCTTATCCCATTTTAGAACAAGATCACCAATTGACAAAATTTTTGAGCCAGTAGAACTTGCATCAAAAGAAGATTTTACAAGCTGCTGATGTTTTTCATGAACAATTTTAGCTTTATCTCTTTCTTCTTCTAATTTAAGGATTTGATCATATCTCAATTGAATGGATGAAGAAGGATTTTCTTCAATAAATTGTACTAGGGATAATGATGGAAAAGTTAAATTTGATGGTATCACAGCTTCTTTTCCATAAACTAAATGAAAAGGTGAAGTTCCTATTGAAGCTTTCTCAGTAATACGATCAGCCCATAATGCAAAGATTAAAGATTTATGCTAATTCTTTTGATTTTGATCAATAGTCCTTTTAATAATTTTGATGAGATTTTTGTTGGTGGATTCAGCCAAACCATTACCTTGTGGGTAATAATTTGCTGAATATTTGAGTTTAAAACCTCTTTTAACTGCAAATTCTATTAAACTGTTTCCAGAAAAATAAGATGCATTATCAAAGACAAGAGTTTGAGGTACACCAAACCTGGTTATGATAAATTGATCTATGAAATCAATAATTGCATCAGAATTGGCTACCTTCAAAGGGATTGCCTCTACCCATTTTGTAAAATAATCGGTTGCAGTAAGAATGTACTTGTGTTGCTTGGAAGAATGAGGTACTATCTCACCAATAATGTCAAGCCCCCATTGTTCAAATGGTTGCTCAATATTTACTGGTTGCAAAGGAAAAGTTGGTTTCCTTTGTCTTCCACTTGCAGTTTGACAGATTCTGCACTTCCTTACATAGTCATGTGTATCTTTAAAAAGGGTAGGCCAATAATAGCCAGCACGAATTATTTTGTGAGCTGTGGTATCACCTCCAAAATGACCTCCTGCTGGTCCATCATGCAACTCCTGCAAAACCTTTTCAGCCTCAGTCTTTTCAAGACATCTTAACAAAATTGAATCGTAATTTTTCCTAAATAACACATTATCAATGATTTCATATTTAATAGCTTTTAATCTTAAAGCGCGCTTTTTCTTATAATTGAGATCAGAAGGAGCATACCCGTTTTTCAAGTAATAGATGAGATCAGCATACTGAGATTCAGAATCCGTAATACTTATCCGATTTACTTGAATATCTTGACTTGAATGTTCATTCTCTGGTATGTTATGAGCTCCTGCTAATAATCTACAAAAACCTTGTCCTCTAACAATCTTAGCTGGTTTAATATCAACATCGTATTCTTGTAAAGCTGTTACCCAGTTAGCTCGTTTTTCTCCTACTTCTCTCTGAATTAATAATTGTCTCACTGCAGAGAATGGGACAATGATTTTTGTATGAGTTTTTAAGAGAAATGGTCTGAAATGCTTGATTGATTTGAACACAGCGAAGGCTTGTTTTTCAACATCAGAATAATTCAGTTCAGCTCCTTACAGATTTCAACTAAAGAAAGAAATTGGTGGTTCAATTTTCTGATCATTGAGTTGTGTTAGAACAGCTGCATAGGATGTCTCTGTGGCTAAGGTACACAAAATAAAATCTTTAGAAAAATCTGGAGTACTTAATGCTGGTGCATTAATGATTGCCTGTTTGATTGCCTCAAAGGCTTCTTTCTCTTTATGCCCCCATTTGAATACTGAATTCTTCTTGATCATATTTTGCATAGGTAAAACAATTAAAGAAAAATCAGGAATGAATCTTTTTACAAAATTGATTTGTCCAAGAAATGATTGCATGGATTTTTTGTTATGAGGTAAAGAAATATCAGAGATCTCTTTAACTCTGTCTGGATCAATGTATATACCATCTTTTGACACAACAAATCCTAAAAGTTTTCCTTCATCCAAAGCAAAGAAATATTTCTTTGGATTTAGGGAAATACCAAACCTTCTACATCTTTCAAATATTTGCTTTAGATCATGTAGATGATTGTTTCTCTTTTTTGAGAATACTGTTATATCATCGAGATAAACAACAACTGATTTATTGATTAGACCTTTAAATGCTATGTCCATGGCTCTTTGGAAAGTTGCTCCTGCATTTATTAATCCAAAAGGCATTTTTTGATAAGCATAAGTTCCCCATTTTGTTCTAAAAGTTGTTTTCAATCTGTCATCTGGATGAACTAAGACTTGATTATAGCTTGAAAATCCATCAAGAAAGGACATAAGTTCAAAACCAGCTACCTTTTGAAGTATCTGTTCCATGGTTGGCAATGGGAAATTGTCTTTTAAACATGCCTTGTTTAAATTTCTGAAATCAATACAGATTCTTATATCACCATTCTTCTTCCTTACAAGTACCATATTGGAAACCCAATTGGAGTGCCTGACAGGAAAAATGATTTTGGCTTTTAAAAGTTTATTAAGTTCTGATTTGATTTGTCCTTCAAGATTTGGATGAACCTTCCTTAGCTTTTGTTGAACAGGTTTAATATCAGGAAGCATTGGAATTGTGTGTTGAATAACCGAGGTATCATATGTTTTTAAATCATCATAATTCCAAGAAAAAACATTTTTATATTTGTTCAAGAGTTTAATGAAAGCATTCCTTTCCTCTGATGTTAAATTAAGTCCTAAATTAACATTTTGAGGTTTGGAATCAGAACCAAGATTCACTAATTCAAACTTCAAAGTGGAACTTTGAAGCTTGGTATTAGTGACTTTCTTGAATCTGTCTTTAATATCATATAAGTCCTCCAATTTAACAACAGAATTCGGAATGGGATTTTCATTACCTTTTGAAGCAATTTGTAAACCATGATCTTCTTCATCAATAATTTGATCATCATATGATTTCTCTGAAGTCATGAAATTTAAAATATCTTGATCATGATAGAAAACTCTCCAATTTGTGACATTGTCTGGGACAGATGGTCGAAAAATTAATTCTACAGAAAACCTATCAGGACTGCAGTCTTCAGCAGGTAGGAGTTTAGATGCAACATTAGCTAATAATTCAGCTGATGTATTTTGATTCCTAGGAATAGGAGAAATATTAAATGCTAAAAAATGAGTGGTGAGATCTTGTACTAGGGTTTGATAATGTTTAAGATGTCCTGAAAGGCAATGAATAGTATTCCTAACTTGTTTTATAACACTTTCTAATCCCCAAATACTTACATATATTTAACATCTAACCCTATAGCTTTATAAAGTCCTTGAACCAAGGCTTCATATTCGCAAGATTGTTAGTACACTCAGGAGTCAGCCTACATGACAAAGATGTTTTTTCTCCATTTGGATCGATTAAAATGCATCCCGCTCCAAATGCCTCCATCATTAGACTTACTTCCATCGAAATATAATGACCAAAACGAAGATTTATCTATTGACTCATTTACAATTACATCAGAAGTATTTACAATTCTGGAAGAATCAGATTGTGAAAAATTTTCTACTTGAGAAACAAAAGTATTAACAGAAAATGGTGATTGGGGTGCTTTAAAGTTTCCAAGAAATGATTCAGCAGAATAACCTCCAAGAATGTTGTTGTTGAATGCTAATGGTTCATTATGTTGTTCAAATTCAGTGACAGTATGCCTCATATGTTTTTCTCGTTCAACTTTAATTTGATTTGGTTTCCCTTTATAGGGTAGCCACATATGAGAATAATCAGTCGAGATATAACCATTGAGTTTTGCAGACCAGTCCCTACTTAAAACTAATCCATAGAATTCAGGAATATCAGCAATCAAAATATCAATTCTTTGGACAATTCTAGGATCGGAAGCTAACCTGATAGTTTCTGAATTGATTTCTCCTACAACTTGAACTTTGGATCAATCTAATTGAACAATATGTACTGCTGATTTCTGTGGTTCGATATTCAATTTGGCACACACAGAAACAGGCATTATATTGGAGGAGGCTCCAGAATCAATCAAACAATTGTGCAGATTTTTGTTGTACATCTCATAAGTCAACAGAAAAGGAGGAGTTTGAGAATTTGACTTTTCCCCAATGAGTACAGTATCAGTAGCATCTACCTTGTCTGGTGGCTTACCAGTTCCTCTTGCTGCTTTTGCAACTACACCGCTTGGTAAAGGAGTGATTGGTGTAGCATTTAATTCTTTCAATAACAACTTCTGTTGGTGTTTCAATTTGATGAGTTCATGTAACGAAATGTTGGCTTTGATCTTTTTCATGTCTTCGACAATGTTGTATTCCATAGGATCTGACACTACTAAAGTCTTTGCTGTTGATGTGGGTGGGTTAGAAGAAGATGGCTGATTCTGAATAGGTAGTGGAGAAGCTTTATTTGCAGGAGATTTGTCTTTGATACTTGGAGTTATGTTTTTCCTTTTAGGAGCTGTTTGTATAGGCTCTGCTGTAGATTTACTCCTAGTACTTACAGGCATAGCTTCTTGTTCTACCTCACTGTCAGAATTAGGGAGAATAAAATCCCACATTCCATGTAATTCAGCGATTTCTTCATTTTCACCTTCTTCATATGATATTAAGGATGTATCTTCTTCTTATTCTTCTTCCTCTGATTCTGCATTAGAGATCGCATTAGGAGGTTTAGATTCAGCTTGATTTCTTCAAAAATTTCGAAATGGTTTTTTGGTAGAAGTTTCAGCTACTTGTTTCTTAATTTCAACCATTTCATTTGACATGGTTTTAAGAACTTTTTGTAAAACTTCCATGTCAAATGGATCTCTAGCCTTTTTCTTTGATTCATCTTTGAAGCTGAATTTCTTTGATTTTCTTTCCTCAAGAGCGTTTTTCTTTTCCAGAGAAGTAATTCGTTTTTCAACAGCAATAGCTTCTTTCATACTTTCAGCTAATGTAGGCTTTCCAACTCTGTCTACGAAAATAGCTATGTTTGAAGGTAAGGCATTAATATACCATTCAATTCTGACCTGCTCACTTGGCTTGGAATCAGTGGGAATTTTGTTCAAGAGCTTATTGAATCTGGAATTAAACTCTTTAATTGGTTCCTTGGGTTCTATTTTCAAATTTGAGAGATCATTGAGTAAAGTAGCTATTGATCGATCATCTCCAAATTTGGTCAAGAAATAATCTGAAAAAATATCCCAACTTGTTATAGATCCTGATGGTAATGAAAAATACCATGATCCTGCTGTTCCTTGAAGAGTATAAGGAAATAATCTAACTACAACATCCTCCTATGTAACCCCATTCAAATTAATAGCCAACATAAAGTTGTTAATATGTTCTTCAGCTGGAATGTTAAGATCTAGGCTAAATTTTGGAAGCCATTTTCCAGGATTATCTGGTAAACCATGTAAAGGTGCAGCCATGTTCACTGCTCCTGGAGTAGCCCATGGTCTAGCCATTATCGGAACGACTATAGGGGGAGTAGTAGTAACTGGCGGTGTTTGAATGGAAGTTGTTGGAATAGATGATGTTTGAGGTGAATGAGGAGGAGGTAGTAATAAAGACTGAAAGGTTGTGATGTTGAAGGTGATGATCCCTGGTGAATAATAATATGTAATGGGGAAGTGGGTGTTTGACTTCGCACTGGAGATGATGAGATGGAAGATGATGGAGAAAAGGTCTCACTATCAGAACCTTCAGTGTTATTTTTTTCCTTTTTCCTTCGGGGCAAAGGTAACTCAGCTGGTTCAATGCCAAGTTTTTCGCTTTGAAGTCTGGTGAGATGATGAGGTAGGTGGAATTGCGAAGTCTGACTGCCTTGAGATACTTCAGATCTCTGAGGTGATATGGAAAAGCCTTGAAGTTTCTGGATGATAGACTGAACTTCAGGAGACTCCGGACTTAAATGTTCTGAAGTATGGTGTGATTGAGCAGTGATAGTTGATCCCTCTTCTTCTCGTTTGGACGCTGGTGAATCAGAATGCAAATGGGAGGTCTAAGGGGAGGTGGAGGGTGATTTACTCTGAGAATGGTCTGTAGGTTTTGATTTACTCGCCATTCATAGTTGGCCCTCCTTCTAGCGCCAAAAATGTTGAAGCCTAGAAGATCTCTGCTTCAAACATTGGGGAAAACCACCCGGTCGGGACCTTAAGACATCTCCTTTTCCGTTTGGAATGGTGGCTCCGACTGGATTTAAAGGACCAGTTTCCTTATAACTAAGTGGATTGGATTGGATGAGTGGAAATGGGACTAAATTAACAGAAATAAAATTATCTAATCTAAGCTAAATACTGATAAAGAAATACTAATACTAACCCGGGTAATTATATGTGAATACAACTTAAGATTGTTTCAATCTAATAATAACCATGAAAATGTATTATTAATCCAATTGAAATGTGCAAAAATGAATAAAGATAACTTTGTTTAAGAAATTAAACAGAGTTGTATTAACATATTGCATTCATCATGTATATACCATTCATATATGCTTATAAATGATAACATTCCAATTATACTCAGAAATGATATATAAAAAGGAAATGTTATGAAAACCAAATATATAAATGATAGCAAATTCTTCAAAAAAATACCATATAACAAAGAAAATCAACCGTGAACAGATAGAAATACCTCATTCATCTTGAAGACTGTCAAATGAAATGTGATACTCTGATCTAGTAACTCCGATGTAAAATTAAATCCAAAAGCACAGAAATGCAACACTTCAAAGATAATTTCAGCACAAAAATCACCAGATGTGATCCTTCATCAAATATAATAAGGAGTGGAGTACAGAAATGTTAGCTCCAAGTCCAAAAAATATTACAACTTCAGATCCCTCTCTAAATTCATGAGAGGGATTTAAATAAGAAATTATATAACAAAATCCTACTACTACTGCTACAATCTATCAAATTAAAACTGAAAGGCTATCTTGAATAAAACTGATTCATTGTTTTTCTCTTTCGCTTGATGAAGCCAAGTTGCAAATGCTCAACATATTTTGGAGTCTCGGTGGATGACTCATCTCAGAATGCAACTGTCCAGCATAGGTGGCATCGGAAAATTCTGGAATTAAACAATCGACAGCATTTGATAGGAATTTGATAGCCGTCTGTTGATTGTTTGGTTTGATCAAATGAGTCCACATAATGTCCCAGGATATTGTTTGAAGTTTGCTGATTTGTTGACTTTTCCTTTCCATTTCTTCTCTCCACCTGTTTTCAGTTTCTTTCACTTTTGGCAAACTGCCAGGAACACAGTCTGAAATGAGATTGATTGAGTATAAGCTGTCATTTATGAATTGTGTGATATTATTCATCATACTCCTGGCCCTTGATATTGCTCTCTCAGCTTTCATTATTTGATGTTCCCATTCTGTAAACAAGATTTCTTTGTGTTTTTCCTCTATTCTAGGAAGATTGGCTTCTTTTCCCTTTTCTGTGTCTTTCCAATTGAGAAATTAGGAAATCTTTTCATCGGCATCATCTATTTCTTGTCTAAGAGTAATGACATTTTGGATCAAAGATGAAGTAATATCACAAAAAGGTTCTGTCTGTGACAGCTTTGCGCAAAATTCAATTAATTGCTGAGACAATAGTTTATTAGCCTCAAGGGCTTCTGATTTGAATTCATTTAACTTTGGGTAATCTTTAAACTTATCCAAAGTTATTTGAAATTCCTTTTCTTGAATCATTTTTGCATTTTTCTCATTTTGTAACAGACTTTGTAACTTAGAAATTTCTTCATTTAGCTGTTTTTGTTTGCCTAAGAGTTGTTCATCAACTTTCTTCTTTTCTTCAGCAAGCTGTTTTTCCAATTCTTTGGACCTGAGTGTCTGATCTTATAGTTGCTGTTGCGATTGGCTAATCTGTTGCTGATTTTCTTTAGCTTGCTCTTCCAGTGAAGCTATGTGGAGATCTTTCTGAGTTATCAGCTGAGAAACTTCTACAACTTTATCCACTGTTGCAGCACTATAAGCTCCTGTATACTGGGACAATTTTGTGAGGTCTTCGAATGGATTCAATTCATTGTTCTTATAGACAATATTCATAAATTCCTCTGATGGAGTAGAACATATGTCCTGTTCTGTCTTTCTTCTCTTTCTTTGTCTTTTAACCACAGCCTTATGCTTAGGGCTGTAAAATACATCCAGAGGAGGGATCTCCTCAACTTTTAATACAATATGCCCTGTAAGATGTTCAGGAATGACTTCAACATTCTGTTCTATTTGTTCTTTATCTTTATCCTGCAATCCAAGCTGTTGAGCAAATTGATCATATTGTTTTAATAGCTGAGGAGAAACATTAAGATCAGTAGAAACCATAATCTCCTTAGTTGTTTCTTTTCCTTTTTCTGTATCTATGTTCTGCTCAGTGCTTTTGCCATCCGATCCGCCTTGTTGATTATGCACATCATCATTGATACTTGTGCATTTCTCTGTTGTTTGAGCAGTAGACTTCTGACCAGTATTTGGACTGGATGTATCATCAGTATTTCCCTTTCGGACATCAGGTTTGTCAATAGTGACCACTTTTTGAGTATGTACAGTTGGCTGGTTAACAACCGATTGTGTAATGACCTTGCCGGTAGATGTTTCTACTGGCGTTTGACTAGATGTACCTTCTGTCTCCGACCTTTGTGTTTGAATTCTTAGCTGGTCCAGAGGAACTCTTAACAATCTCTGGCTTCTAAATAACAAAAATTTATTCATTTCCTCCTATTGGAATTTAGACTTGGCCAAGTCATAAATTCGAGGAAAATTATCTAATGAAACAAAAAAATCATCGAATGGATCTGGCTCATGCTCAAATCGAGCAATTGAAACTGAAGCAGTGACATCAAATGCTATCTTTTTGGGATCATATTGTCTTCCAAGAATGGTTGCAAATTTACAACCGTTTATCTTGGAGACTTCTTTTTCTGCATGCTTGAAATCATTTAGAGTAAACTGACCACAATTGAGTGGGAATTGAGGCCACATTCTCTTCTTACTGTTATTCAAAGACCTAGATATTCCTTCAACTGTCAATTGATAGGAAATTTCTTGAGAAAGAAGTTTGTCTGGAACAAAAAGCGGAAGAACATGCGGTTCCACAATACTACCAAAAACCCTGATGTATGTAAATTTTTCCTCCCCAAACCAATCTCCAATTGCAGACAGGTCGGCCTTAGCTTTATCAGAAAATCTAGGAGGAAAGCGATTAAAAATGGTTTGGAAAACAGGGATGAGGAAACCATGACAGATTCTATATACATTATCTTGGAAATGAAGCTTCCAAAGCAGTTTATGATAAATATGAATCGGGGCAGGGTCTTTGGGAGTCCATTTCCATCCAAATAAGGGAAATTCGGAATTGAAACAAAGAGCATCAAGAATATAGGCACAAAAGAAAAAAGGAGTGGAATTCCCAGCGGTTTTTTCTTGTCTGTATTCAAGTATCCTATTGGCCATTCTATCAGAAAGAATAACAGCCCAATCCATAATGTCGGAATTCACAGCAGCTAGGATTAATGGGACCATTTGTATAGAAAACCTAGATGAATTATCATTGCCAAATAATCTACACATCATGGCAGCGGCATAGCAGTATGGAGGCAAAAGGGAATCTACAGAATACATACCGGATGCTTCATTTCGGTGCTTCTCTGGATTTTTCTTCCAATATTTGATAGGGTCAGATTGGACTTTGTTATTATCATCAAAGTCTTTGATAAATTCCTTGTTATACACCTTCTGCGGGTCTGGAAGGTGATACATTGCTTTCAGGTCTTCTGCTTTAAACGAGCCAAAAGGTACTCCAGATGCTGAAACAAACGTTCTGTCTTGTATCTTTACACTGTCAATAACCCATCGAACTGCATCATAATAAGGCATGATGCTCGCTCTGGCTGCAATTCGATGCAAAAACGAATTTGCAAGTGATTTTTCAGTGATCTCAGAGTCGGAATCTGAGCTATCTTCGTCTGGAACCGATGCCTTTTCCACTGTGACCTTGGGGTTTTCTCTTTCTAATAGGTTGTAGACTCCTTCCCACGTCATACTCCCAAGCCCCTGGCATGATGTATCTGTGACTAATCTTAGTTTTGTGGGCTTTTCTTTTGAGACCGTAGGAGTCTCAACAAACTTAACTGGAACAACAGTCTTGTTTCTTCTCGCTCTCTTCGACATTTCTGCGTTTGCTATTGCTTCCCTTTGTCTGTGAATGAAAGAGCTTAGTGTTCTTTGGCTCTGCAAGACAATAAACTCTCAGTCGTGACAAACAAGCAACTCAAACGGGATGATTTATGAACTTATGATTTTTCATTTATTTGTTTCGTATACCGCGTAAATGCTCCTTTTGGGTCACACTCATGTATTAAAAACCAAATCATTAACAATATTCATTCGATTTGTTATTAAATGCCCTCGTACAAACAGAGATTTGGCGCTTGTGAAATATAAAAATATTCATCCATTCTGAACTTTTCGCTTGTAATAAATAATATTTATCAATCGCATCGAAAGTTTTCGAATGGAACATAAACATCACAATACGTTTTTCTCGATTGGCCGATTCCGATTGAAAAATTTTCTGATTTCCAATGGTGGGGTCTACAATATAAAATTTAAACGAACAAATGTTTAATTTTCTTTTGAAAGTGTTTATTGTAATAACGCGCGTCAGATCGGGGAATTTCAATTGACCGTAAAGAGTTTATTAAAGAATATCCCGATTATTCGATTGCGACTGGCCGCATCGCATCGGAAGTTATACAAATAAACAATTTAAACTCTTAGCAATTGAAGATTTCCGATCGAACTAATCGCATCGAAGGATTTGAAATAAGTATATGAAACTTCTTTTAAGGGTTATCTCTGATTCTCCGATTGCGATTGGACTTTTAAACTTGATTTGTTTTTTATGATAAGGCCTTGTATATTGGATCGGATCATAAGTTTTGAATGTTGAATTTGTTTAGCAAACAAAAGATGAGTTTTTTCAAAACAATGAATCTTTATTTTCAAGTCTTTTTATTTCTATAAAAAGAGAAAGGGACCCTATTTCTAAATGAATTTTATTTCTAAAATTTTAAGAAAAAGGGAGGGTTGTTGTACAGTACAACAATTGGCGATTCACTGAAAGAACCAGTTATCTCTGAAAAATAAAATGAATACTATATTTTAAGTAAGTAAAGATTTTTAAAGATAATGAAAACTATCTTAGGATAATCAAAAATAAAATCTAACTTATGAAAAAGAATAAAAATTATTAACAATTTCTTTCTAAATTTCTTGAGAATAAAAACATTTTGGGTTATCTTAAGCTTTGATTGGTATTAATAATGAAGTAAGTGGATTTATTCAAGTTTGGTTTTATAATATACTCTATTGTCATAGGTATTGCCTCTGCTGCCTGCAAACGTTCATAGTCTCGACAGGGTTACCTTTTAACCATTAACTATTCATTGTCACATTCAACTAAGATTATGACTTTTTAAAAGATAAATTCATAAGACATATTATCTCATGTTTTTGTCTTTTATTTATTTTTTATTTCTTTTTAAGAGCCATTGTTCTGGTTTGGTAGCCAGTTGATAACAATGCCATTCAATAGTTATAATTAAACTGAACAAGCTGGTTCGTGATGAGACCCCTTGTCTTATATTAATAAGCCATTACCCTGTTTTGATATGCAGTATTGGTAATGTCAGTTTTATTATTTCTTATGAATATGGTAAGTCGGCTCATGATGAGACCTCTTATCTCTTAAAGAATTTTACAATAATTTCTTAGAATTATATTCTAAAAAATCACAACCTAAATGAATGGGGTGAACTAATCTTATCCTTAAGAATCAATGGATGACAATTTTCTGAGTTTTTTGAGTACCAAGACTTGAATAATCTTTACTTTTATAGATAACTTCTCTCTGCTTAATAAACTTGTAATGATTTACATTTTCCTCAAGTTTTTCCAAAAAGATTATGTAAATAATTGGTATAATCTTTCAAAGTTTAACATCTTATTTAAAACTATCAAAAGAATATAATCATTTCTCTAAAAATTCTTATTTACACTAAAATAAATATTTATAATATTCTTCTTAAGAATTTTTCTATCAATTAAACAGTCAATTAGAGACTTACTAACAACCTTTATTTGCAAAAAACAGTAAAAAAAAAAAAAAACAAACTTTGCAGAAAGGAATATGTACAGTTTAAGAAGGGGTTACCTCCTTATGAGAAGAATTTCTTTAAGATAAGCCCATTTACAGGAAGATATTCTCTCTTACCTGTTAGATCTTGGAGCATGAACGTATTTGAGCCTATCTTTTCAATGATCTGAAATGGTCCAAGCCACATCTTCTGAAATTTGGTATGCTTACCTTTTTCTTCATGTGCCTTATCCCATTTTAGAACAAGATCACCAATTGACAAAATTTTTGAGCCAGTAGAACTTGCATCAAAAGAAGATTTTACAAGCTGCTGATGTTTTTCATGAACAATTTTAGCCTTATCTCTTTCTTCTTCTAGTTTAAGGATTTGATCATATCTCAATTGAATAGATGAAGAAGGATTTTCTTCAATAAATTGTACTAGGGCTAATGATGGAAGAGTTAAATTTGATGGTATCACAGCTTCTTTTCCATAAACTAAATTAAAAGGTGAAGTTCCTATTGAAGCTTTTTCAGTAATACGA
Source organism: Pinus albicaulis (assembly GCA_034641835.2). Lineage (NCBI taxonomy): Eukaryota > Viridiplantae > Streptophyta > Pinopsida > Pinales > Pinaceae > Pinus > Pinus albicaulis. The sequence continues at coordinate 661,358,436 of CM076574.1, read as the reverse complement.
TCAGCCCATAATGCAAAGATTAAAGATTTATGCCAATTCTTTTGATTTTGATCAGTAGTCCTTTTAATAATTTTGATGAGATTTTTGTTGGTGGATTCAGCCAAACCATTACCTTGTGGGTAATAATTTGCTGAATATTTGAGTTTAAAACCTCTTTTAACTGCAAATTCTATTAAACTGTTTCCAGAAAAATAAGTTGCATTATCAAAGACAAGAGCTTGAGGTACACCAAACCTGGTTATGATAAATTGATCTATGAAATCAATAATTGCATCAGAATTGGCTACCTTCAAAGGGATTGCCTCTACCCATTTTGTAAAATAATCGGTTGCAGTAAGAATGTACTTGTGTTGCTTGGAAGAATGAGGTACTATCACACCAATAATGTCAAGCCCCCATTGTTCAAATGGTTGCTCAATATTTACTGGTTGCAAAGGAAAAGCTGGTTTCCTTTGTCTTCCACTTGTAGTTTGGCAGATTCTGCACTTTCTTACATAGTCATGTGTATCTTTAAAAAGGGTAGGCCAATAATAGCCAGCGTGAATTATTTTGTGAGCTGTGGTATCACCTCCAAAATGACCTCCTGCTGGTCTGTCATGCAACTCCTGCAAAAACTTTTCAGCCTCAGTCTTTTCAAGACATCTTAACAAAATTGAATCATAATTTTTCCTAAATAACACATTATCAATGATCTCATATTTAATAGCTTTTAATCTTAAAGCACGCTTTTTCTTATAGTTGAGATCAGAAGGAGCATACCCATTTTTCAAGTAATAGATGAGATCAGCATACTTTGATTTGAATCTTGATCTTCTGGTATGTTATGAGCTCCTGCCAATAATCTGCAAAAACCTTGTCCTCTAACAATCTTGGCTGGTTTAATAACAACATCATATTCTTGCAAAGCTGTTACCCAGTTAGCTCTCTTTTCTCCTACTTCTCTCTGAATTAATAATTGCCTCACTGTAGAGAATGGGACAATGATTTTTGTATGTGTTTTTGTTCAAGAAAAAAAACAAATGCTTGATTCATTCTATTACAGCAAGAACTTATTTGCTCAACATCCAGATAATTGACTCGGCTCATGATTTGAGCTAAAGAAAAGAGTGGTGCTTCAATTTCTTGATCATTGAGTTGTGTCAAAACGGCTGCATAGGATGTTTCAGTGGCCAAAGTATACAAAACAAAATCTTTAGAAAAATTTGGGGTATTCAATGTTGGTGCATTAATGATCGCTTGTTTGATTGAATCAAAAGCTTCCTTTTCTTTATGCGTCCATTTGAATATTGAATTCTTCTTGATCATATTTTGCGTAGATAAAAAAATTAAAGAAAAATCAAGAATGAATCTTTTAACAAAATTGATTTGTCCAAGAAATGATTGCATGGATTTTTTGTTATGAGGTAAAGAAATATCAGAAATTTCTTTCACTCTATCTGGATCAATATATATACCATATTTTGACACAACAAATCCTAAGAGTTTTCCTTCATCCAAAGCAAAGAAAGATTTCTTTGGATTTAAAGAAATACCAAACCTTCTACATCTTTCAAATATTTGCTTTAGATCATGTAGATGATTGGCTCTCTTTTTTGAAAATACTGTTATGTCATCAAGATAAACAACAACTGACTTATTGATCGAACCTTTACTTTATGTCATGGCTCTTTCAGAAGTTTCTCACGCATTATTAAACCAAAAGACATTTTTTGATAAACATAAGTCCCCATTTTGTTAAAGTTGTTTTCAATCATCATCACGGAAGGATGAACTAAGACTGATTATACCCCTACGAAAATCATATGAAAGGACATAGGACAGGGTCAGCTACCTTTGATATGTTCCATGGTTGTATGAAGAAATTCTTTTAGTATGCCCTTGTTTAAATTTAAATCCATCTGATTCTTATATCTACCATTCTTCTTCTTCTGGTACCATATTAGAAACCCAATTGGAGGTAAAGAAATATCAGAAATCTCTTTTACCCTATCTGGATCAATGTATATACCATCTTTTGACACAACAAATCCTAAAAGTTTTCCTTCATCCAAAGCAAAGAAAGATTTCTTTGGATTTAAGGAAATACCAAACCTTCTACATCTTTCAAATATTTGCTTTAGATCATGTAGATGATTGGTTCTCTTTTTTGAGAATACTGTTATGTCATCAAGGTAAACAACAAATGATTTATTGATCAGACCTTTAAATGCTATGTCCATGGCTCTTTGGAAAGTTTCTCCTGCATTTATTAGACCAAAAGGCATTTTTTGATAAGCATAAGTTCCCCATTTTGTTCTGAAAGTTGTTTTCAATCTGTCATCTGGATGAACTAAGACTTGATTATAGCTTGAAAATCCATCAAGAAAGGACATAAGTTCAGAACCAGCTACCTTTTGAAGTATCTGTTCCATGGTTGGCAATGGGAAATTGTCTTTTAAACATGCCTTGTTTAAATTTCTGAAATCAATACAGATTCTTATATCACCGTTTTTCTTCCTTACAGGTACCATATTGGAAACCCAATTGGAGTGTCTGACAGGAAAAATGATTTTGGCTTTTAAAAGTTTATTAAGTTCTGATTTGATTTGACCTTCAAGATTTGGATGAACTTTCCTTAGTTTTTGTTGAACAGGTTTAATATCAGGAAGCATTGGAATTGTGTGTTGAATAATTGTAGTGTCATACGTTTTTAAATCATCATAATTCCAAGCGAAAACATTTTTATATTTGTTCAAGAGTTTAATGAAAGCGTTCCTTTCTTCTGATGTTAAATTAAGTCCTAAGTTAACATTTTTAGGTTTGGAATCAGAACCAAGATTCACTAATTCAAACTTCAAAGTAGAACTTTGAAGCTTGGTATTAGTGACTTTCTTGAATCTGTCTTTAATATCATATAAGTCCTCCAATTTAACAACAGATTTCGGAATGGGATTTTCATTACCTTTTGAAGCAATTTGTAAATCATGATCTTCTTCATCAATAATTTGATCATCATATGATTTTTCTGAAGTCATGAAATTTAAAATATCTTGATCATGATAGAAAACTCTCCAATTTGTGACATTGTCTAGGACAGATGGACGAAAAATTAATTCTACAGAAAACCTATCAGGACTGTAGTCTTCAGCAGGTAGGAGTTTAGATGCAACATTAGCTAATAAATCAGCTGATGTATTTTGATTCCTAGGAATAGGAGAAATATTAAATGCTAAAAAATGAGTGGTGAGATCTTGTACTAGGGTTTGATAGTGTTTAAGATGTCTTGAAAGGCAATGAATAGTATTCCTAACTTGTTTTATGACAATTTCGGAATCACCAAAGACTTTCAAGTATTTAACATCTAACCCTATGGCTTTATAAAGTCCTTGAACCAAGGCTTCATATTTTGCAGTATTGTTAGTACACTCAAATTCTAGCCTACATGACAGCATGGTTTTCTCTCCATCTGGATCGATTAAAATGCATCCTGCTCCAGCTCCATCGCTAGACTTTGATCCATGAAAATATAATGACCAAAACAAAGATTTATCTATTGACTTATCTACAATTACATCAGAAGTATTTACAATTATGGAAGAATCAGATTGTGAAAAATTTTCTACTTGAGAAACAAAAGTATTAACAGAAAAAGGTGATTGGGGTGCTTTGAAGTTTCCAAGAAATGATTCAGCAGAATAACCTCCAAGAATATTGTTGTTGAATGCCACAGGTTCATTAGGTTGTTCAAATTCAGTAACAGTATGCCTCATATGTTTTTCTCGTTCAATTTTAATTTGATTTGGTTTCCCTTTGTAGGGAAGCCACATATGAGAATAATCAGTCGAGATATAACCATTGAGTTTCGCAGACCAGTCCCTACTTAAAACTAATCCATAGAATTCAGGAATATCAGCAATCAAAATATCAATTCTTTGGACAATTCTAGGATCGGAAGCTAATCTGATAGTTACTGAATTGATTTCTCCTACAACTTGAACTTTGGATCAATCTAATTGAACAATATGTACTGCCGATTTCTGTGGTTCAATATTCAATTTGGCACACACAGAAGTAGGCATTATATTGGAAGAAGCTCCAGAATCAATCAAACAATTGTGCAGATTTTTATTGTACATCTCATAAGTCAAAAGAAAAGGAGGAGTTTGAGAATTTGACTTTTCCCCAATGAGTACAGTATCAGTAGCATCCACCTTATCTGGTGATTTACCAGTTCCTCTTGCTGCTTTTGCAACTACACCGCTTGGTAAAGGAGCAATTGGTGTAGCATTTAATTCTTTCAATAACAACTTCTGCTGGTGTTTCAATTTGCTGAGTTCATGTAAGGAAATGTTAGCTTTGATCTTTTTCATGTCCTCGACAATGTTGTATTCCATAGGATCTGACACTACTAAAGTCTTTGTTGTGGATGTGGGAGGATTAAAAGAAGATGGTTGATTCTGAGTAGGTAATGGAGAAGTTTTCCTTGCAGGGGATTTGTCTTTGATACTTGGAGTTGTGTTTTTCTTTTTTGGAGTTGTTTGTAGAGGCTCTGCTGTAGATTTACTCCTAGTACTTACAGGCATAGCTTCTTGCTCTACCTCACCGTCAGAATTAGGGAGAATAAAATCCCACATTCCATGTAATTCAGTGATTTCTTCATTCTCATCTTCTTCATCTGATATTAATGATGTGTCTTCTTCTTCTTCTTCTTCCTCTGATTCTACATTAGATATTGCATTAGGAGGTTTAGATTCAACTTGGTTTCTTCTAAAATTTCGGAATGGTTTTTTAGTAGAAGTTTCAGCTACTTGTTTTTTAATTTCGACCATTTCATTTGACATGGTTTTAAGAACTTTTTGTAAACCTTCCATGTCATAGGGATCTTTGGCCTTTTTCTTTGAATCATCTTTGAAGCTGACTTTCTTTGATTTTCTTTCCTCAAGAGCGTTTTTCTTTTCCAGAGAAGTAATTCGTTTTTCCACTGCAATAGCTTATTTCATACTTTTAGCTAATGTAGGCTTTGCAGCTCTGTCTACGAAAATAGCTATGTTTGAGGGTAAGGAAGTTATGTACCATTCTATTCTAACCTGTTCACTGGGCCGTGAATCTGTGTGAATTTTGTTCAAGAGTTTGTTGAATCTAGCGTTGAAATCTTTAATGGGTTCTCTGGGCTCTATTTTCAAATTTGAGAGGTCATTGAGTAAAGTAGCTATTGATCGGTCATCTCCAAATTTGGTTAAGAAATGATCTGCAAAAATGTCCCAACTTGTTATGGATCCCGAAGGTAATGAGAAGTACCATGATCCTGCTACTCCTTGAAGAGTGTAAGGAAACAGTCTGACTACAACATCTTCATGTGTGACTCCATTTAATTTAATAGCCAACATAAATTTATTAATATGTTCTTCAGCTTGGATGTTAAGATCTGGACTAAATTTCGGAAGCCATTTTCCAAGATTGTCTGGTAAATCATGTAAAGGTGCAGCCATGTTGACTGCTCCTGGAGTAGCCCATGGTCTAGCCATTATCGGAACGACTATTGGAGGAGTAGTAGTAACTGGCGGTGTTTGAATAGAAGTTGTTGGAATAGATGATGTTGAGATTGATGATGCTTGAGGTGATGACCCCTGGTGAACAATAATATGTAATGGGGAAGTGGGTGTTTGACTTCGCACTGGAGATGATGAGATGGAAGATGATGGAGAAAAGGTCTCACTATCAAAACTTTCAGTGTTCTTTTTTGCCCTTTTCCTTCGGGGTAAAGGTAACTCAACTGGTTCAATGCCAAGTTTTTCGCTTTGAAGTCTGGTGAGATGATGAGGTAGGTGAAATTGCGAAGTCTGACTGCCTTGAGATACTTCAGATCTCTGAGGTGATATGGAAAAGCCTTGAAGTTTCTGGATGATAGACTGAACTTCAGGGGACTCCGGACTTAAATGTTCTGAAGTATGGTGTGATTGAGCAGTGATAGTTGATCCCTCTCCTTCTCGTTTGGACGCTGGTGAATTAGAATGCAAACGGGAGGTCTGAGGGGAGGTGGAGGGTGATTTACTCTGAGAATGGTCTGTAGGTTTTGATTTACTCGCCATTCATAGTTGGACCTCCTTCTAGCGCCAAAAATGTTGAAGCCTAGAAAATCTCTGCTTCAAACATTGGGGAAAACCACCCGGTCGGGACCTTAAGACAGCTCCTTTTCCGTTTGGGATGGTGGCTCCGACTGGATTTAAAGGACCAGTTTCCTTATAACTGAATGGATTGGATTGGGTGGGTGGAAATGGGACTAAATTAACAGAAATAAAACTATCTAATCTAAGCTGAATACTGATAAAGAAATTCTAATACTAACCCAGGTAATTATATGTGAATACAACTTAAGATTGTTTCAATCTAATAATAACCATGAAAATGTATTATTAATCAAATTGAAATATGTAGAAACAAATAAAGATAACTCTGTTTAAGAAATTAAACAGAGTTATATTAACATATTGCATTCATCATGTATACCATTTATATATGCTTATAAAAGATAACATTTCAATTATACTCAGAAATGATATATAAAAGGAAACGTTATGAAAACCAAATATATAAATGATAGCAAATTCTTCAAACGAATACCATATAACAAAGAAAATCAACAGTGAATAGATAGAAATACCTCATTCATCTTGAAGACTGTCAAATGAAATGTGATACTCTGATCCAGTAACTCCGATGTAAAATTAAATCCAAAGGTACAGAAATGCAACACTTCAAAGATAATTTCAGCACAAAAATCACCAGATGTGATCCTTCATAAAATATAATAAGGAATGGAGTACATAAATGTTAGCTCCAAGTCCAAAAAAAATATTACAACTTCAGATCCCTCTCTAAATGCATGAGAGGGATTTAAATAAGAAATTACATAACAAAATCCTACTACTACTGCTACAATCTATCAAATTAAAAACTGAAAGGCTATCTTGAATGAAACTGATTCATTGTTTCTCTCTCTCACTTGATGAAGCCAAGTTGCAAATCTTCAACATATCTTGGAGTCTCGGTGGATGACTCATCTCGGAATGCAGCTGTCCAGCATAGGTGGCATTGGAAAATTCTAGAATTAAACAATCAACGGCATTTGAAAGGAATTTGATAGCCATTTTTTGATTGTTTGGTTTGATTAAATGGGTCCACATACTGTCCCAGGATATTGTTTGAAGTTTGTTGATTTGTTGACTTTTCTTCTCCATTTCTTCTCTCCATCTGTTTTCAGTTTCTTTTACTTTTGGCAAACTGCCAGGAACACAGTCTGAAATGAGATTGATTGAGTATAAGCTGTCATTTATGAATTGCGTGATATTATTCATCATACTCCTGGCCCTTGATATTGATCTCTCAGCTTTCATTATTTGATGTTCCCATTCTGTAAACAAGATTTCTTTGTGTTTTTCCTCTATTCTAGGAAGATTGGCTTCTTTTCCCTTTTCTGTGTCTTGCCAATTGAGAAATTCGGAAATCTTTTCATCGGCATCATCTATTTCTTGTTTAAGAGTAATGACATTTTGGATCAAAGATGAAGTAATATCACAAAAAGGTTCTGCCTGTAACAGCTTTGAGCAAAATTCAATTAATTGCTGAGACAATAGTTTATTAGCCTCAAGGGCTTCTGATTTGAATTCATTTAACTTTGGGTAATCTTTAAACTTATCCAAAGTTGCTTGAAATTCCTTTTCTTGAATCATTTTTGCATTTTTCTCATTTTGTAACAGACTTTGTAACTTAGAAATCTCTTCATTTAGTTGTTGTTGTTTGCCTAAGAGTTGTTCATCAACCTTCTTCTTTTCTTCAGCAAGTTGTTTTTCCAATTCTTTGGACCTGAGTGTCTGATTTTGTAGTTGTTGTTGCAATTGGGTAATCTGTTGCTGACTTTCCTTAGCTTGCTCTTCAAGTGATGCTATGTGGAGATCTTTCTGAGTTATCATCTGAGAAACTTCTACAGCTTTATCAACTGTCGCAGCACTATAAGCTCCTGCATACTGGGATAATTTTGTGAGGTCTTCAGATGGATTCACTTCATTGTTTTTGTAAACAATATTCATAAACTCTTCCGATGGAGTAGAAAATATGTCCTGTTCTGTCTTCCTTCTTTTCCTTTGTCTTCTAACAACAGCCTTATGTTTGGGGCTGTAAAATACATCTAAAGGAGGGATCTCCTCGACCTTTAATACAACCTGCCCTGTCGGATGTTCAGGAATGATTTCAACATCCTGCTCTATTTGTTCTTTATCTTTATCTTGCAATCCCAGCTGTTGAGCGAATTGATCATATTGTTTCAATAACTGAGAAGAAACATTAAGATCAGCAGAAACTATAATCTCCTTAGTTGTTTCTTTTCCTTTTTCTGTATCTATGTTCTTCTCAGTGCTTTTGCCATCCGATCCACCTTTTTTATTATGCACATCATCATCGGTACTTGTGCATTTTTCTGTTGTCTGAGTAGTAGACTGCTGACCAGTATTTTGATCGGATTTATCATCAGTATTTCCCTTTTGGGCATTAGGCTTGCCAACAGCGACCACCTTTTGAGTATGTACAGTTGGCTGGTTAACAGCCGATTGTGTAATGATTTTGCCAGTAGATGTTTCTACTGCCGTTTTGTTGGATGTACCTTCTGTCTCTGACCCTTGTGTTGGAATTATTAGTTGGTCCAGAGGAACTCTTAACAATCTCTCGCTTCTGAATAACAAAAATTTATTCATTTCCTCCTTTTGGAATTTAGACTTGGCTAAGTCATAAATTTGAGGAAAATTATCTAACGAAACAAACAAATCATCAAACGGATCTCGCTCATGCTCAAATCGAGCAATTGAAACTGAAGCAGTAACATTAAAGGATATCTGTCGCAGATCATATTGTCTTCCAGGAATGGTTGCAAATTTACAACCTTTTATCTTGGAGACTTCTTTTTCAGCATGCTTGAAGTCATTTAAAGTAAACTGACCACAATTGAGTGGGAATTGAGGCCACATTCTCTTCTTACTATTATTCAAAGACCTAGATATTCCTTCAACTGTTAATTGATAGGAAATTTCTTGAGCAAGAAGTTTGTCTGGAACAAAAAGAGGAAGAACATGTGGTTCCACAATACTACCAAAAACCCCGATGTATGTAAATTTCTCCTCCCCAAACCAATCTCCTATTGCAGATAAGTCGGACTTAGCTTTATCAGAGAATCTAGGAGGGAAGCGATTAAAAATGGTTTTGAAAACAGGGATAAGAAAACCATGGCAGATTCTATATACATTATCTTGGAAATGAACCTTCCAAAGTAGTTTATGATAAATATGAATTGGGGTAGGGTCTTTGGGAGTCCATTTCCATTCAAATAAGGGAAACTCGGAATTGAAACAAAGAGCATCAAGAATATAGGCACAAAAGAAAAAGGGAGTGGAATTTCCAGCGGTTTTTTCTTGTCTGTACTCAAGTATCCTATTAGCCATTCTATCAGAAAGAATAACAGCCCAATCCATGATGTCGGAATTGACAGCAGCTAGGATTAATGGGACCATTTGTATAGAAAACCTAGCTGAATTATCATTGCCAAATAATCTACACATCATGGCAGCGGCATAGCAATATGGAGGTAAAAGGGAATCTACAGAATACATACTGGACGCTTCATTTCGGTGCTTCTCTGGATTTTTCTTCCAATCTCTGATAGGGTCAGATTGGACTTTGTTATTATCAGCAAAGTCTTTGATAAAATCCTTGTTATACACCTTCTGCGGGTCTGGAAGGTGATACATTTCCTTTAGGTCTTCTGCTTTGAATGAGCCAAAAGACACTCCAGATGCTGAAACAAATGTTCTGTCTTGTATCTTCACACTGTCAATAACCCATCGAACTGCATCATAATAAGGCATGATGCTCGCTCTGGCTGCAATTCGATGCAAAAATGAATTTGCAAGTGATTTTTCAGTGATCTCAGAGTCGGAATCTGAGCTATCTTCGTCTGGAACCGATGCCTTTTCCACTGTGACCTGGGGGTTTTCTCTTTCTAATAGGTTGTAGACTCCTTCCCACGTCATACTCCCAAGCCCCTGGCATGATGTATCTGTGACTAATCTTAGTTTTGTGGGCTTTTCTTTTGAAACCGTAGGAGTCTCAACAAACTTAACTGGAACAGCAGTCTTGTTTCTTCTCGCTCTCTTCGACATTTCTGCGTTTGCTATTGCTTCCCTTTTTCTGTGAATGAACGGGCTTAGTTTTCTTTGGCTCTGCAAGATAATAAACTCTCAGTCGTGACAAACAAGCAACTCAAACGGGATGATTTATGAACTTATGATTTTTTATTTATTTGTTTCGTATACCGCGTAAATGCTCCTTTTGGGTCACACTCATGTATTAAAAACCAAATCATTAACAATATTCATTTGATTCGTTATTGAATGCCCTCGTACAAACAGAGATTTGGCGCTTGTGAAATATTAAAATACTCATTCATTCTAAACTTTTCGCATGTAATAAATGACATTTATTAATCGCATCGAAAGTTTTCGAATGGCACATAAACATCACAGTACGTTTTTCTCGATTGGCCGATTCCGATTGAAAACTTTTCCGATTTCTAATGGTGAGGTCTACCATATAAAATTTAAACGAACAAATGTTTGATTTTCTTTTGAAAGCATTTATTGTAATAACGCACGTCGGATCGGGGAATTTCAATTGACTGTAAAGAGTTTATTAAAGACTATCCCGATTATTCGATTGCGACTGGCCGCATTGCATCAGAAGTTATACAAATAAATAAATTAAACTCTTAGCGATTGAAGATTTCCGATCGAACTGATCGCATCGAAGGATTTGAAATAAGTATATGAAACTTCCTTTAAGGGTTATCTCCGATTCTCCGATTGCGATTGGACTTTTAAACTTGATTTGTTTTTTATGATAAGGCCTTATATATTGGATCGGATCATAAGTTTTGAATGTTGAATTTGTTTAGTAAACAAAAGATGAGTTTTTTCAAAACAATGAATCTTTATTCCCAAGTCTTTTATTTCTATAAAAAGAGAGAAAGGGACCCTATTTC